>OZ014520.1:38344224-39702474 GCA_963966055.1 Lathyrus aphaca | reverse complement strand
TTCCATTTGCTTGCATACCATGACTTGCCATGACATTTTGTGTATCCATTTAATTCATAATACATCTTAAGACACATTAGAATCATGTTTGATCATTGCATCTTTCATTTGCTATGTTATATTTCTTTTGCATTCCATAACTTTCCATGTACATCCATGGTTCAAAACATGCTTCTCTTGCATCCATAGGTTTGTATGGTCATTCCCTTGCCTTGCCTCATGTTTGCATCATCTTTTAGCATCATTAACATCATACTTATGCTTCTGGTTTTGGTTTGCATCATGACATTGCATCTCATTTTGCATTGCATTTCATTTCTTTTGCTAACTTTTCAGGTGGTAAGTTGTTTTGAGAAGTGGATTTGCCTTCACTTCTCACAATCTCTTTTCATCTCTCTTATGCATCCTTGCTGCATTTTATATTGTGTATTTGATTGAGCTTGCTCATTCATGCTTTCTCCCACTTTCTTTCTTCAAGCAACTTGTCTTCTTAAGTGAAGCAATTTGTTTTGCTTCTTCTTGATCCTTTCACCTACTTCTCTCCTTGGTGGCTCTTTGAAGATCTCTTTCTCTCTTAAGCCTCACAAACCCTAGGAATGACCAAGCATGATAATAATTAGGGTTTATTTAGTCCCCCTTAGACTCTTTCCTTTGAGTTTTCTTTGAGTCTTCTCTTCTCACCTCATAATCAAGGACTAAACCCTAAAGGCTTTAAGGCTTTGTGATTAAGCTTATGCATGCATCCTTCTATTAGGATGGAGTGTATAAATTTAATCCTAAGTGTTAAACCCTTAATGTGTTTAAATCCTTTAATCAATTCACTTAATAATCATCAAGACATCAAGCTTGTAACTTGGGCCTTGCATTAGGGTTCTAATTCTTCCTTAATTGGTTAAGAAGGACTAACCCTAGTGTTAATGGACAAGTCCCCCTCAAGTTGTATTACAAACCATAAAAATCACTTCTTCATCTCATCATTAACTAAAATCCATTTAATAAAGGCTTTGTTTTGTCATGAGGTTAATCCCTAATCATGGATTAAGTTGAGGAGCTTTCCTCAGCTTAAACATTCTCATCTATTATCCTTCTATTAGGATGGTGTAATGAGTCCGTTTAATCCCTGATTATGGCTTAAGCTCATTACTTAACACTAAACAAAAACAACAAAAACATCTAATTAATCACAAGTGGGTTAATGATCTTAATCCTACACCATGGTGATTAAGTGTGAGATGCTGACTTCACACTTAAGGTATTCTCATTACCCCTAATCAGAGGGAGGATGTGATGACTTTACTAACCCATTGGTATAGACTTAAGCTCATTAACTTATGACAAACTTCAAAAAGGCAATAAAAGACTGAAAATACAAAAGCAAACAATAATCGTCTCCTCCGGGATTCTTTACTCACCTCATTCACTCATAAACGAGAACTTGCTTCTTCCGTCTAATGCAAGACAGTTTGCACCTGAGCCAGACAGGTCATACACTTGAGCATAGACAAGTAAGCAGTTCACAAGCCAATTCATCTTTCAGTCTCTTTGGGTCAAACTACGGTGTTCTGACTTCCTCATCGCACGAGAGGATATGTAGGCATAATTTAACAGTTATCGAACAAAAGTCTTTGTATATTCCCCTCTTCCAGCATTATTCTTTAAGCCTCATGGTCTTGAGCATTTCTTTCTTGTTCTTACACTGACACTTCACTCATACACTACACTTCTTTTACACTGACACTTGCATTCTTTCCAGCTTTGATACACAAATTGCACTGACACTACCCCTTTAAAACACAAATCTTTTAAGCGTGGATCCCGTCGAGTACGGCGGACAATCTGGGTGCTAATACCTTCCTAGGTTGTAACCAACCCTCTTTCTCAGTCTCTCTGGTTCGCAACCGTCTTATCCATATCTTTCTAGGTCTATGCAGCATTACCTTTCCTTCGGGATAAAAATGCCTAGCTGGCGACTCTTTTCCTTTTCTCTTGAGTTCGCCCTTGTGTGTACTCTCTTCTTTTCGCCGACCGTTCGCGTCTGTACCCCTTCTGACCTTGGTTGTCATTTGGTGGGAGCGACAGGGGGCAGGAGTTCTCTTATGAGTAGCATTGTCCATCCCAAATTTCTTGACTATGTTTTTAGCATACTTGCTTTGGGAAATGAACATGGAGTCCTCCATTTGCTTTATTTGCAGTCCAAGAAAGTAGGTTAATTCTCCTACTAGTCTCATTTCAAATTCAGATTCCATCTGATTTACAAAATGTTTAACCATCCTGTCTGACATTCCACCAAAAACAATGTCATCTACATATATTTGAGCAATCATGACATTTCCTTCTTCATCTTTAATAAACAAGGTTTTGTCTATTCCACATTTTCTGTACCCTTGCTTGATAAGAAAAGTAGTCAGCCTTTCATACCATGCTCTTGGAGCTTGCTTCAGACCATAAAGAGCCTTCTTTAGTTTGTATACATGATTTGGACAGCTTGGATCAACAAATCCTTTAGGCTGTTCTACATATACTTCTTCATTAAGATATCCATTTAGAAAGGCACTTTTCACATCCATTTGAAATAGCTTGAATTTTAAGATACAAGCAATCCCCAAAAGTAGTCTGATTGATTCAAGCCTTGCTACTAGTGCAAAGGTTTCATCAAAGTCCACTCCTTCAATTTGTGTGTATCCTTGGGCTACAAGTCTAGCTTTGTTCTTTGTAACAACTCCTTGCTCATTTGACTTGTTCTTATACACCCATTTAGTTCCAATCACATTAATGTCATCAGGTCTAGGAACAAGATTCCACACTTCATTCATTGTGAATTGACCTAATTCATCTTGCATAGCACAAATCCAGTACTCATCAGTAAGAACTTCCTTGATGTTTTTAGGTTCTATTTTTGAGACAAAACAGGAACCTGAAATCACTTCTCTTGATCTAGTGCTTACACCTCTGTTGGGATCCCCAATTATCAGATCTTTGGGATGATCCTTCTGGATTCTGATGGAGGGAGGTTTGCTGGATTGTTCTGACCTTGCATCAGTTTGAGTGAAGTCAGAATGATCATTCTTTTCTTCAGCTTCAGTTTGGCTGTCAGCAGATGTTCCAACATCTTCTGTAACATCTGTAGGAGCATCATCAATTATCACATTTATGGACTCCATGATAACTTTGGCTCTAGAATTAAATACTCTATATGCTCTGCTGTTTATAGAGTATCCAAGAAAAATTCCTTCATCACTTTTAGGATCCATTTTTCTTCTTTGCTCCTTATCAGCCAGAATATAACAATTACTTCCAAACACATGGAAGTACTTAACTGTGGGTTTTCTGCCCTTCCAGACTTCATAGATTGTGGACAAAGTTCCTTTCCTTAGAGTGACTCTGTTATGGATGTAACAAGTTGTGTTCATAGCTTTAGCCCAGAAGTACAAAGGTAACTTTTAGCATGGATCATAGCTCTTGCTGATTCTTGGATAGTTCTATTCTTCCTCTCAACAATCCCATTCTGTTAAGGAGTGATTGGTGAAGAGTATTCATGATTTATTCCTTCTGAAGAACAGAAATCTAAAAAATTTTGATTTTCAAACTCCTTTCCATGGTCACTTCTTATTCTGATCACACAACTGACTTTTTCCCTTTGTATTCTTTGGCATAAGTCTTTGAATACATCAAATACATCAGACTTTTCTTTGATGAAATTTATCCATGTATACCTTGAAAAATCATCAACCACCACATAGGCATACCTCTTACCACCAAGGCTCTCTACCTGCATAGGTCCCATAAGATCCATATGCAATAATTCCAAAACTTTGGAAGTTGTCAGATGTTGTAGCTTTGGATGGGACATCTTGGTTTGCTTGCCTATTTGACATTCACCACATATCTTGCCATCATCAATCTTCAGTTTAGGAATACCTCTCACAGCTTCCATAGATATGATTTTCTTTATGCCTCTGAAATGGAGATGACCTAGTCTTTGGTGCCATAGTTTCACTTCTTCTTCTTTAGCTAAAGAACAAGTTGAAGTGAGACTGAAGTCTTGAGGTTCCCACATGTAGCAGTTGTCTTTAGATCTGGCACCTCTCATGGCAATCTTTTGTTCTTTGTTAGACACTATGCATTCAGTTTTGGTAAAGTTTACACTGTACCCTTGATCACATAATTGACTTATGCTGATCAGGTTAGCAGTTAAGCCTTTTACCAGCAGCACATCATCTAGTCTTGGTACATCTGGACAGTCCAAGGTCCCAACTCCCTTGATTTCTCCTTTAGCTCCATCTCCAAAGGTTACATATCTGGATGAATATGACTTTAAGTCTACTAGAAGATTCTTCAATCCAGTCATGTGTCTTGAACATCCACTGTCAAAGTACTAGTCTTCTTTAGCTGATACTCTTAGTGATGTATGAGCTATATATGCAACACCTTTCTTTGACCATTTGTGTTGAGATTTATTTTGATACCTCTGCCTTGTGCATTGTTCATCAGTAGAGCTCCAAGGTTGTTTGTTGATCTTGTTCTTGGGCATGTAGCTTTGATCAGCATGAAGACTAGCTTTTGGTACCCATACCTTCTTGATGACCTCTGTCTTCTGCTTAGGGGGTTGCTGATCTCTTTGATGTTGATATCTATGCAGCACTTTCTTGGTAACCTCTATCTTCTGCTTAGGAGGTTGCTGATACATCTGATTTGGATATCCATGCAACTTGTAGCAATGAGGTTTGATATGTCCAAATCTTCCACAATGATGACATCTCCATCTTTGATACTTCTTCTTCATTATGTTCTTTTCAGGATGTTGAGACATCTGTTGGAACATTATGTTTGACTTTGTGTTCATTTCATGATGTTGAAGCATCTGTTGGGACATCTTGTTTGATTGTATGGACTTTGAAGTAGTTTTGCTAGAGCTAGCTTCAACCTTATGAACTTTGTTAAATCCCAGTCCACTTTTATCCCCTGAATGCTTATTGTTGTTGAGAATAACATCCAGTGTGCTTGAGCTACTGTTCAACATTCTAACAGATTTTGACATATGTTCCAACTTGGAGTTGAGAAGACTTACTTCACTTTTCAAGGTGTCAATGATCTCTAGATCACTTGTTTTTTCATCCTTTAGTGCCTCAATCTGCTTCTTTAGCTTTATACTTTCCTTGCATATTTCAGTGCTTCTTTTGACAAGTTCTCTGTATGATTGCTCAAGCTCTTCAAAAGTAAGCTCCCCATCACTGGATTCACTTTCAAATTCACATAATCCAGCTAGAGCAGTGATATGCTTAGTTGATTCTTCTTCTGAATCACCTCCTAAGTCTTCATCAGACCAGGTTACAGAGAGACCTTTCTTTTGCCTTTTTAAATAGGTAGGACATTCATTTCTGATGTGTCCATATCCTTCACATCCATGGCATTTAATCCCTTTTTCTTGACTGGTCTTTTCATCATAATTTGACCTTCTATCATAAGGTCTTTTGTTCTCAGAAGAGTTTGTGTATTTTCCACTTGGTCTGGACTTGTCTTCCATCTTTCTGAGAATCTTTTTGAATTGTCTTCCAAGCATAGCAATGTTTTCTGATAAGTTTTCATCAGTTTCTGATTCATCATTTTCTTCTTCTTTATCAGTATTTGACATCAAGGTTATGCTTTTGTTCTTCTTTACAATTGTGTCATTCATTCCCATCTCAAATGTTTGAAGGGAACCAATGAGCTCTTCAACTTTCATTTTGCATATGTCTTGAGCTTCTTCTATTGCTGTGACCTTCATGTCAAATCTTTTTGGTAAAGATCTGAGAATCTTTCTTACAAGCTTTTCATCAGTCATCTTTTCTCCCAAAGCTCCAGAAGTATTGGCTATTTCTAAGATGTTCATGTAGAATTCATGAATTGTCTCATCTTCCTTCATTCTCAAGTTTTCAAACTTGGTGGTGAGAAGTTGAAGTCTTGACATCTTCACCTTTGATGTTCCTTCATGAGTTGTTTTGAGAGTGTCCCAAACATCTTTGGCCAGTTCACAGTGATGCACAAGTTTAAAGATGTTTCTATCAATGCCATTGAATAAAGCATTTAAGGCCTTGGAGTTGCCAAGTGCTGAATCTTCTTCCTCCTTACTCCATTCTTCTTCAGGTTTCAACACTTTTGCTCCATCTTTGGTATCTTGGACAGGGTGTTCCCATCCATTGTTGACTGCTTTCCAGGCCCTATTGTCAAGTGATCTTAAGAATGAAATCATTCTTGGCTTCCAGTAGTCATAATTATACCCATCCAGTATAGGTGGTCTATTTACTGATCCTACATCTCTGTCCATGTTTCTAGAATTTGCAGTCCCTAGATCTCACCTAGTATAAACAGGCAGGGTGCCTGCTCTGATGCCAATTGAAATTCTGTGATCAGGTATGAGATGTCGAATGAGATGTTTAAACACTTGAAGACTTAACTAAAACTTAAAGTGCAAGAAAATTAAACAACACAGGAATTTGTTAACCCAGTTCAGTGTATAACCACACTTACATCTGGAGGCTACCAAGCCAGGAGGAAATCCACTATAAGTAATATTAATTCTAGACTTAAACCACCCAGTTTAATCTTTCACTTAATATCTACCCAATGCAATTTCTACCTAAGACACAACTTAGATATGAGTACCAACTCACTCCCCCTCAATCACACAGTGATCTTGTTTACAAGTTTAATAAAATTGAAGTCATACTTCAAACAAAAACAGCTTGATCTTACTTCACAGTTTCAATCAAGACACAAATACACTTTTGCTTAAAAGCTCATAAAGTGGTACAATAAAAACAACCTGCTATTAAAACACAAAAAGCCCTATTTTGTCTTCTGAAATTCGTACTCTATTCTGAGAGTTTCTGTTGCTTAAATAGGTGTTTGGATTTTGGGCTTTCTGTAGGTTTATCCAATCCTGAAACGGATGCTGCTTCCACCTTGAATTAGGGTTTGTTACTTCCTAGATTCTAGGTGATTCAGTTCTTCTGATTATGCTGAAGATATATAACAACACTCCCTACAGATGCGCCTTATTCTGTTTTATCCATCCATAATTAATTCCAGATAACTTTCCTTAATTTACTCAGTTCTGTTAGTCATTAATTAATTCTGGTAGCAGGTTTGAGATGTCACAACATCTGTTGGGACATCCTGAAAAACTGAACTTACTTCATTTACTGATACAATGTCACAACATCTGATGTGACATCCTGTAAACTGAACTTATTTCATTAACTGATACAATGTCCCAACATCTGGTGTGACATCCTGAATTAAGTTCATTTACTTATACTCTGTTTGATAATGTCCCAACATCTGATAGGACATCCTGAACTAAATTCAACATTTCTTGTTGGTCAAAAATTCTGCCAATTCTAAACATCTACAACATTTTTATATGTTCTTGCATTTGTATATGTTGATTTAGGTTCAAATGTATGCTCATGTGGAAACAAGTGCATGTTTTATTGAGTTTGTGCATTAAAAAATGAAAATAATCAATTTTGGATTTTGCATTTCATAGCTGGTTTTTGCATATAGGTGTTGTAAAATGTATGTTGTTTGTTATGTGTACATGCTGTATTTGACTTTCTACACCTACTTTTTCATGCTGCATGCTGGCTGTAAAAAGCTGATTTGTGTTATGCATTGTTTTCATAGCTGTTTGCATTATAAGGGCTGTAATAGGTGTTGGATTTTTGTTTTATCATTCTTTTAGTTCTCTAGAATTAAGATTGAGTCTAGTTTAAGTCTAAATTGCCTTAGGATTTAATTGTGGTGTGTTTGCCTTATTATTTTAATAAAATGCACATTAACATTTGTTTTGTAGTGGAGAAGATTGAGGTAAGTTTCCTTCATTCTATCCTTTATTTTTTATGCATTTCTTTCATGCCTTTAATTCCTTCTTTCCTTCCATATTTGTGTTTGGTAGGATTTCCCCCTCTTTGTAGAATCAACTTAACTTCTCTAGGAAGTAAGTTACATTCTATTTCTTTTCTTCCTTAGGATTAGAAGACCTCATTAACCATAGGACCACATTTGAATATGATAACTAACTTAGGGTGTGTCTTAGTCCCCCTTAGATTTTGTCCTTTTTCCAACTTGAGTCATTCTTTCTCTCCTCATAAAGAAAAGCAATAAAACACCTGATAAAGGTTGAATGTTCTTGTACGACACGAGACTTTGTTGCGGAGTGCTTGTACGCGTCCTGTTTCGGGGCGAGGTGTAAGTACTTCCCGCGATGGATAGGTCTTAGTATGAGAATGTTCACAAACAAATTCAAAACATTTCTCATAAAAGACAAAAAAAAAAATAAGCGGCTTTCCTGCGGGAACTTCTCTTCTCATCTCATTCACTCTGAACGCGAACTCGCGACGACTTTTCTCGCATGCAAGACGGTAAATGCACTCGTACCAGATGAGCATGCAACACCTGAGCATAGACATACGCAGTTCCAGCCATAAAAAACACAAACAAATAGTTCCCGCCTTAGTTAGGCGAACTACGTCGACTCTGATCCTCATTATCCCGATGAGGTACGTAGGCAGCGGGGTAGGGCCCGTTCGAGCACATTCTTTATTTTCCCTACATTTCCCTCTTTCTTTCCATCCCAGTTTCCTTTCTCATTTCAGTTTCCATTCCAGTAGTAGTTCATTTGTTCAGCATCAGTTATATTTTTCTCACCCTCTGAAACAAGAAAGCAAGCGTGGATCCCGTCGGGTACGGCGGACAGTCTGGGATGCTAATACCTTCCCAGATCGTAACCGACTCCTGAACCCAGATCTTTGGTTCACAGGACCTTGTCCTTTCCTTGTTCCTCAGGTTTGTGCAGCATTACCTTTCCCATTCTTTCGGGATAAAAATGCTTGGCTGGCGACTCTACCTTTTCCGCGCCACTTTCGCGTTTGTACTAGGATGAAAATCCCGGGAGCGACAGCTGGTGCCTCTGCTGGGGAACGAACCCAGAGTCTCTGGTTTCCTTTGTAGAGTCAATCCTAGCGCCTGTTTGATTTCGTTTCTCTTGGTGTTTATCTGTTTGTTGTTGTGTGCTTTAGTTTAGCTTTACTGCTTTTATTTACAGCTTTATTTTACAGCATTTATTTACTGCTTTCAGTATTTATTTTCCATGCATCATATTATACTGGACTGTCTGGCTGTGCTGGTTTTAATTTTTTCTGCGGGACGGGAGTTACTGTGAGATAATCCAACTAACCGACTTGAGTGCACTATAGGATTAGCGTGGACATGTTGTACTCACATGGTTATATGATGAGTGGCGATGTGTTCCACACCCAGGTTGCGACCGTCTTGGAACTATCTTGTGTGGGGGTTCTTCCCCACTTCAGGATATAACCTTGACAGTTATGTGCAGCTGGGGACCGATCATTGAGAACCTTTGTGGAAACAACCCTATCCAGTGATAACAGTGGCAGACCACATTTGTTGGCAAACCCACTCGCATCCGAGGGCCCACTGGGAACTCGCATAAGATGGCCTAATTCTCTCATAGGAATCCAGTTAATGCAAACTTTTCGTATGACGATAGTATTTTACCCTTCGGGATGAATGTACTATTGTTTCTCGATTCAGTGTTTGAAGCTGGGGACTTGTGAGGGATGCTTGTTTTTTCGGACTCAGCTGAGGCCTCCCTGAGTAGTACATAATGCCAAACCGATTCCCTGACTTGGGCATGAGCCTTTTCTCAGAAATGGTGAACGTATTATTGCTATTCGGCTTTGAGAGTCCGTGATGTTGACCCGAGTAGCACACCCGTGAGATTGGGAGGGGTTTACAGGTTTGCAGGAACCCTAAACTTCAACACACCCACTTTTCCAGTATTATTCAGTAGTAGGATCTGGTTCTATGTTGCATTGTTTCCGAGTTCTGAAGTATCTATACAAATACAAAAGTGACTATCCACATTTGGTTCACCGCCCAACACCGACATCAGATCCTTGATCACATGCTTGTTGCATACATAAGATCATGGCATTTTATCATACATGTTCGGTTATTTCCAAAGATCCCATGTTTGAACCATGTCATTATATGTTCCTATATCCAAACTGGAATCAAAGCCGGTGGATCCCTTGGAAATAATTAAACATGGCATTTGCATGCATCCTCACTCTCATTACAGGTGTTCGGGGACAAATTCTTATCCTGATTTGGTTACTCTTTAGAATGGCCAATTTGAATCACAATCATCAAGAGATGGACATGGAACAATGCCAAGCAGAAATAGCTGAAATGAAAATCCGAATGGGACAACTCTTGGAGGACATGCAAACCTTGTGTCATGACCACATGCTATTGATAGAGAAAGTTTACCAACTGAAGAAATAAGAGAACCAGACCAGGGAAGCCCCAAAGCTCTGAGAAGGGCACCATCTTCCTTTTATTGGTTTTATTTGTTGATCCTCCCAGTTCAATGGTTTTGTTCCAAGATCAGGAAGCATTTCACGAAAACTCTCCTCAACTTTGGGATCCTAAGCCTCTCAATTTGCAGACTCTTCCAGTTCATCAAAGGGAAGGTAAAGGCAAAAGCTGCTGACAAATGCCAAAGACGTCTGAAGCTAAGTTTGATTCAATTCCGGTGTCATATGCACAATTGCTTCTTTGTTTGCTCGAGCTTAATTTGGTTGAACTTGTCACCATGTCAGCCACACCCAAAAATCTTCCTCCAGATTTTGACGCCAATGCCAGGTGTGTGTTCCATTCTGGGGCACCTGGTCATCATGTAGAAAACTTTAAGAGATTCAAACATCAAGTTCAAGAGCTCATTGATGCAAAGGTAATCGAGTTCGCACCGATCAGTGGGGATGTGTCAAAGGATTTCATATCACTGGAAGGTACTTTTCCTTTCCTCACCACAAGAATTATCCCCAATCAGGGGTGTGTGCCTCCACTCTGGGTCGTAAAGACATCGCCCCAGTCACCTCTACCCATTCACCGATCCGACATAAAGAAGAAAGTGCAGAAGAACTTTGGGTGTTCGAATTCATCTCAGCATCAGAACTATCAACAACAGGGGAGACTTAAACTCAAGCAGACTGAAGAAGTGTTTACTCCTAGTCAAGTGTTTTCCCGTTTGCTCGAGAATTCTTTGATTCAACCAAGGAATGCCTTGCCAATTCCCTACCTCATTCCCCCAGATTACAATATGGATGTTACGTGTGAATTCCACTCCAGAACATTCGGACATACTGTAAACACCCCAAATTTGACCTCACTCATTTCACCATGGCTTGTGATTCTTTTCATATTGCATAATTTCAATCATATCATCTCATAGTGCATTTTTGCTTCACTGCATTGTTTCAAAATCATCTGCATCTAGGGTCTGTGACCTGGGCAATCCAAGGGCTATATGAGCCACTCCAAAGGGTCTCCAACCATCTCAAGAGGGTCCATGTATGTTCAAGCATCATATTATATCCTCCCAATATCAAAGAAGTCAAAAAATCACAAGAACTGAGGAAGGCATGGAAGCAGAGCCAAGCTTAAACTGCACAGATGACCTAAAATTAGGGTTTTGGTTTCAGAGGCCATAACTCCAAATTTTTTGGTCATTCTTGTTTCTATTGGTATCTATATGTTATAAGGATCATGCATACCAATTTTCATGAAGAAATTCAATGGGGAAGGCATCTGATCACAAGATGACTTCTTGAGCAAGTCAGTGCAAAATCAGGGCATTTGAGGCCCCCAATCATCCAACCAAAGGGTTTTCTTTATCATTTTGGATGTGTATGATCTTTATTTGATCTTAGAAGAAGTTAGAAGTTCACAAAATTGAAGAGTTTCAAGCCATTTGCAAAGTTGCCATTTTGGGAAAGTGACTTGTAATGTAAACTTGCCATTTTGAGAAAGTTTTTCAACCTTCTCTTTTTGATTCAAAAATGCTTCAAATGAAAAATTCTTGGTCATGAAAGTTGTAGATTGGATCCTCCCATTTTCAAAAAGTACAAAAACTTGATCTAATTCATCCTAGAACTAAAGTTATGGCTTTGCAAAGTTGGGAAAAATCACTTAATTTTCACTTTTGTGCCAAAGAGGAAACTTGCAAAAACACTTGCCAAAGCCAAATGTGACCTCAAATCAACTTCTAACCATCACACAAACATCATTCATGGTCCATAATTCAGAATGGCCCAAAGGATTTCTCATTTCTATGCCTTGAATTACAAGTCACCATAAGGCATTTTCTCATGAATCTTCAAGAATGGAATTTTTGCAAAAGGGACTTTTAATGTTTGAATTAGTTGTTAAGTGAGTTCAAGACATTATAACAACTTCACATGGCCCATTTGGCTGCAATTTGCCCAAAATTTTAGAGGTTTCTTGGCCTTGATTCACAAAGACTTCCAAAGGGGGAAAAATTGCAAGAACCATGCTACCACTTGCCCTAGCCATTACAGCTACACAAAAGCAATCTAAGGGCCTTCCTTGATCCATGCTGAGCCCAGCCATGCCCCTAATCTCCCTCTGACCCGAGCCATACCTCAAGTACACAAAGTCATGACTTTCTTGCATTTTGCCCATACCAATCAAATTGTGCCATTACCAACCCTCTGCCCAATCAGAACCTCATATGTGGACCTCAAGGACTTGAAAGAGACACACACACAAGCCAGCAACCTCCCATAAGCAAGGATACACAAAAACTTACTTTTTCTTCATCTCTTCGAAACTCCACACACAACCATCACACTTCAGTTTTCTCTTCACCATCAAGTCACACACCCTCCATAGAACCAAAATCAACCATTAAAACAGCCAAAAGTGTCACATACCTCAACTGTAAAACCTGCTATACCAGAACTCAAACTCCCAAATCAGCCACCATCAAAGGATTTTGAGAATTCCATTGATCTCAGGGGGTGCAGAGGAGGCTTGTTGCATAGAGGAAAGGTCAGAAAAGCTCACTTTGACATCTCATCGTCTCAGGTAAGCACAGGAATCAAATTTCTCAGAGCTTGTTTCTTTTGTTATAAATTGAAAATATATGCTATGCTGGTCATGTTGATGCTTTTAGAATCAAAAATGGTGAAGATTTGAGTATTTTGTGATCCTCTGAAATTTCACCCGTGAAATAACTTTGCTTCGATTCTCTTTGTTCTTGGTTTGTAAATGATGTTTGAGGGGTGATTTGAATGGGGTTTGGGTAGAGGATCATTTATGTGTGTTCAATTTGATGAGGGGTGGTCTGTAGAGCGTTTTAGGGTTTTGGACACGCCGGAGAAGATGACCGGAGCTCCTCTCTGGTCACCTGAAAGTAATTAGGTCCTAACCCTAATTAATTAGCCAGCTTGCTTCGTGACCATTGGATGTGGATTAGGTTAGTTTTTGAACGGCCCAGATCAACTCATTTAGCCCTAATCTGGTTTTATTAATTTAATTAATTATAATTAGGTTAATTAAACTAGAGTGAATCCCAGCCTTTAAAAGGCGCACACAATCAACCCTGTCCTCCTCAATTCAAATCCAGGCCATCAGATCTAATTACTTTCCTTTTAATTTAATTTTATTTTCATTTTTGTTCATTTTTCTCACACATTTTATTTAAAATAGCAAATCATTTCTAAAAAATCTCATTTTTTGCATCATACCTTAAAATGTTTTTCTCTTCCTGAAAAAAAAATTTATTTTATTTTTTACATAATTTTCGTATTTTAAAAATATTTAAATGTTTATTTTAATTAGTTAATAAGAATTAATTAATTAAAATAGCATTTAAGTTTCTAAAAATCACCAAAAAAATCACATTGCATTTTGATACATTTAGAAACATTATCAAACTCTTCAAACAAATTTCTTTTTGGTTCTTGACCTATTTTGACATTTTTCTTTGGAATTAAAGTTCTTAAAAGGAAATATTTTTGTCCTAAATTAGAAAAATTCATTCTGCCTAACCTTGAAGAGTTTGATGATGGTTATTTTTGCATGGAATTCTTCATATCATGTAGTTTCTAGGGTAAAATTGGTTTGAATTTATCTCTCATTTTGAATTTGGTGTGCATTTTCCCTTTTGAAGTGCCTTAAAACCCTAACCAACTTGAGAAAATCATAACTCCCATTAGGTTAAGAGTTAGGTCCCCTCCTTTGGGCAGTGAACTTATGTAGGGTTAGGGTTCCTTCGATCCCATTTTCAATTTTTTATCTTATCATTTGCTTCTGATTTTGAATTTTGCTTTGTGTCTTGTGCATAAACCCTAATTTTTTGCCTTCATTAGCATCCATCTTCCATATGCTTGCATACATGAACTTGCCATGACATTTTGTGCATTCACATGACTCTTAAGACATATTAGGGCACATTAGAATCATGTTTGATCATTACATCTTTCATTTGCCATGTTGTGCATTCATTCCACTTCATAAACTTTCATGGTTCAAAACATGCTTCATTTGCATCCTTATCCTTGTATGATTATCCACAACTCTTGACTTGTGTTTGCTTTATCTCTTAGCATCATTAACATCATGTTTATGCTTCTGGTTTTGGTTTGCATCATTGCATCCTTCTCATTTTCATTCCATTTCATTTTCTTGTTGCTAACTTTTCAGGTGGTAAGTCATTGAGAAGTGAATTTGCCTTCACTTCTCATAATCTCTTCTCATCTCTCTTATGCATCAGTTCTGCATTTTACTCGTGTATTAGAGTGAGCTTGCTCATTCATGTTCCTTATTCTCTCTCTTTCTTTAAGCAACTTATCTTCTTAAGTGAAGTAAGTTGTCTTGCTTCTTTCTGATTCTTCTTCCTCCATCCTGCTTCTTCCTTGGTGGCTTTCCTCTTGAAGATCTTTTGCAAGCCTCATAAACCCTAGGAATACCCAAGCATGATAACAATTAGGGTTTGATTAGTCCCCCATTAGTTTTACCTTTGTGTCATCTTTGAGTCCCCTCTTCTCATCTCATAATCAAGGACTAAACCTTAAAGGTTTTAAGGCTTTGTGATTAAGCTTATGCCTGCATCCTTCTATTAGGATGGAGTGTATAACTTTGATCCTAAGTGTTAAACCCTTAATGTGTTTAAATCCTCTAATAAATTCACTTAATAATCACTAAGACATCAAGCTTGTAACTTGGGCCTTGCATTAGGGTTCTAATTCTTCCTTAATTGGTTAAGAAGGACTAACCCTAGTGTTAATGGATAAGTCCCCCTCAAGTTGTCTTACAAACCATAAAATTCACTTCTTAATCTTACCATTAACTAAAATCCACTTTAATAAAGGCCTTGTTTTGTCATGAGGTTAATCCCTAATCATGGATTAAGTTGAGGAGTCTTCCTCAGCTTAAATGTTCTCATCTATTATCCTTCTATTAGGATGGTGTAATGGGTCCATTAAATCTTTGATTATGGCTTAAACTCATTACTTAAAACTAAACAAAAACTCCAAAAACATCTAAATAATTGCAAGTAGGTTAATGATCTTAATCCTACATCATGATGATTAAGTGTGAGGTGTTTACTTCATACTTAAGGTATTCTCATTACCCTTAATCAGAGGGAAGATGTGATGAGTTTACTAACCCTTGGTTTAGGTTTAAGCTCATTTTCTTATGACAAACTCCAAAAGCAATAAAAGATTGAAAATACCAAAAACAAACAATAATCGTCTCCTTCGGGATTCTTTTCTCATCACCTTCATTCACAAACGAGAACTTGCTTCTCCTGCCTAATGCAAGAACAGTTTGCACCTGAGCCAGACAGGTCATACACTTGAGCATAAACTAGCAAGCAGTTCATCAGTCAATTTATCTTCCAGTCTCTTTGAGTCGAACTACGGTGTTCTGACTTCCTCATTGCACGAGAGGATACGTAGGCATAACTTCACAGTTATCGAACAAAAGTCTCTGTATATCCCCCTCCTTCCAGCCTTATTCTTTAAGCCTCATAGTCTTGAGCTTCACACTTCTTTCCAGCACTGACACTTGCATTCTTTTCCAGCTTTTGCACACAAAATAGCACTGACACTACCCCTTTAAAACACAAATTTTTCAAGCGTGGATCCCGTCGAGTACGGCGGACAATCTGGGTGCTAATACCTTCCCAGGTTGTAACTAACCCCCTTTCTCAGTTTCTCTGGTTCGCAACCGTCTTATCCGTATCTTTCTAGGTTTATGCAGCATTACCTTTCCTTCGGGATAAAAATGCCTAGCTGGCGACTCTTTTCATTCCTTCCTCTTTCGCCGACCGTTCGCATCTGTACCCCATATGACTTAGGTGTCATTTGGTGGGAGCGACAGCTTGGCGACTCTGCTGGGGAACCTTATACTGTAACCAGGGCTTCTGGTTCTTTTTGTGGGTTCCTCCTAGCGCTTGTTTGATTTGTGTTTATCAGGGTGTTATGTGCTAATTGTGTTTATTTGTTTTCTTTATTTACTGCTTTATGTACAGCTTTATTTATTGCCTTCCTTTACAGTTTTTCATATTTCATACTGTCATTATCATTGCTGGATTTGGCTTCTGTTTTGGTGGGTGGGGTTCCATTGAGAGTTTGAGGTCCTATACATGGGACCTGAGTGACACCTAGGCTAGAGTGGTTCATGTTCTTTCCCATTCCATTTCGGTCTGGTGCGGGAATATGAAACACAGTTCAGATGTGGGTTTCTTATTGAGAACTCTGTGCTACAGATTTCCTGTAGTGCTAGGGCTATCTGGGAAGCCTGCTAAGTCTGGATGACCTTTTATTATGACCTTCAGAAGCTGAGGTGAATTAGAGGAGGATCTTTTATGGTTATTGTAAACATTGTACCTCCGGGTTAGAAGTGTTTACACTTCTCATAACTGATCCAAGTCTGAGGATCCTTGTTCTAGAACACTACCTGTGAGGGGGGTTGGGCTGTTTAAAGGTTTGCAGGTACCCTTTGGCCACATCATACCCTATTTTTGTTTTGTTTAAGAGTACTCCACTTTGGACAATTCTTGTGATTAACATGGGACATGTGACTCTTTATTTGAGTCCCCCACCTTGGTTACTGGATTTTTGAGCCTCCATCTGGACCTTTTTGTTGAACATACATGGACTTATATCAAGACAGATAATCAGATCCAGCTTGATCACAAAACCTTGCATATCATTTGCATATATCATCATTGCATCATTTAACATTCGTTTGTTTGTTTTTCAGGGTATCCACATCATATCTGGTTTGGTTTTGACCCCTTCTTCTACATAGACCTTTGCTTCATCAGTTATCTGCTTCAGCTATTTTTCACCAGCATCAGCCTGTCAGTGGCTCTCTTCCAGCATCAGCCTATCAGTGGCTCTCTTCCAGCATCAGTCTGTGATCTTCATCAACACTTATCTTCAGCAGCATTCATGACTACTCCCAGGAAGAGCAACATATCCTACCATTTCTTTGAACCTGTGTTGTGGTATCAGGAAGGTCCAATCACTTATCACACCTGACCACATCCCATTGTTTAGAGAACACCATGGAGGTATCCTGGATATAGTTATGGACCTTGACCCTTCTCAGAGGAGCATGATCCACACATGCTTGCAATTTTACGACCCTCCTTTGAGATGTTTCACATTCCCAGACTTCCAGCTAGGGCCTCTGCTGGAAGCGTTTTCTTCATTGATTGGAGTACCTATCAGGGGTGGAATCCTTTTCAACCCAGAGATGACTGCTCCCAGAAATGAAGAGATAGCAAAAGCACTGTACCTGGAGCCTGCCTTGATTGAACAAAGTATGACAACAAAAGCTGGGATCCCTGGTTTGCATTTGGACTTCTTGATTTCTCAGGCCATCCTGAAGGCTTCATTGGGAGAGTGGAGGGCAGTCTGTGCACTGTTAGCCCTCAGCATATATGGGGTTATATTGTTTGCAGATGAGCCTAAATTTGTCAGCAAGAATGCCATCCATCTGTTTCTTCTAAAGAATCCAGTGCCTACACTGCTGGGAGACTTTTACTGCTCCATTCATCAGAGGAATGAGAAACAAAGGGGGAAGTTGGTGAGATGTTGTGCTCCTTTGTTTTACACCTGGCTGCTCAGACACCTGCCTAAGTCAGATGCTTTCTTGAATCCCCACCAACAGAAGAATTGGGCCAAGAGGCTCATTGCCTTGACTTCGGATGATATCAGATGGTGCACCCAAAGCACCAAAGGCAAGGACATTATCACCAGCTGTGGACAATACCCAAATGTACCTCTGATAGGAGTGAAGGGTTGCATCAACTACAATCCTTTGTTGTTTAAAAGACAACTGGGCTATGCTTTGGTTCACCCTCCCAGAGTACAAGATTTAGTTGAGACCCTGTATTGTGAAGTAAAACCTAATTCAGCTGCTGTCAGACAAGCATCCTGGGCTTGGGACAACATTCAGACAAAAGGGATGGCTATTCTTGGAAGGTGTAATAATATTGCTTCAGCTCAATACTATGACTGGTCCCGTACTAGAGCTCAAATTACTGGAATTACTTTCACCTTGGAGGACATACCTGGACCATCTACGGTACAACCTGCAGCAACTGTCAGCCTAGAAGAATTTGAGAAGCTGAAGGAAAGGAATGAAAACCTATCTCAAGCTTTGAAGAAGACTCTTTGGGAAAGGAGCGATGGTCGTCTAGACATTGAGAGATTGGAAAAGCTCAAGGTGGAACATCTTGCCAAAATTGAGAAGACAGAGGATTACATCAGGAAAGCAAGGGCTGGGGAACAAATATTGAAGAATGCCTGTAAAGAAGCCAAGATTCAGAAGGCTAGGACTGAGCTCTATCTACAAGAGAGTCAGGCTAGGTGGGTCAGGATCACTGAAGCCCGTACACAAGAAGATCAGAAAACTCAAGCCAAGATTGAACAGCTAGAGGCCAATGAGAAGAAGCAGCAGGAAGCTTTGTTGGCAGCCCAGAAGGAGATTTCAGAGTTGAAGCTCAGAGCAGGAGTGAAGAGATCAAAGGACCAGGACAGGCATGAGAAGCTGGCCACTGCCATTGCTACCCGGAACCTCTTCATCAGGACCATTACGGAGCACCCAGCTGGTCCAGTGACTGAGGCACTCCTGAAGGAGGTCAGAGAGGATGAGTTTGGACTGGATGTCTGATTCTTTGTTTGTTGTTGTTTCCATTTGATGTACTTTTCCTTTTGTTGTATTTTGACCCTCCATGGGCGTGTTGTAAAACAGACTATGCATTGTTCGCCATTTGTAATATATCTTAGTTTGTTTTCATTTGGGATTTCTCTCAACAACATCAAGCATCTTCCTCGAGGTCTGGAAAGGTCAAAACCAAGAACCAAAACGGATACCTTGGAAAACAAATAAGCATACTGCATTGCATACTAACTTTTGTTTTGTTTTGTAGGTTTTATTATTATTGTTTCTAACTTTGTTGCAACTTCAGGAAACATTGCTCGTCGCCGAGTGTTCCCTGTCAACCGCGCGCACCGGTACCCGACTCGCAACAACCTTCCCGGAATTCAAATGGAACAAGTACAGCAGGATCTGACTGAGGTCAGAAATCAGATGGCTAATGAGAGAGTAGAGATGAGAAATCAGATGTCTCAATTCATGGCTGTGATGACTGGCTTGGCCCAGAGTCAAGAAAGGTTAAGAGAACTGGTGGAAAGACAAACTCCTGAAGAGCCTCATCTTGGAACAGGAGGAACTAGTAACAATGAACGGGGTCAGCCTCGTATTGATCCACCAGTATTTGGACCTCATCTGGATCCAAAAGCTAACATCCCGAGGAATGTGCAAGGTAATACTGCTGGAGGGAGAATCTTGCAGGAGGATCCCCAAGAAGAGCAGTTCACTGTTATGGGAGCTGGAGATGAAGTATATGATAGGAGATTGGACGAAATTGCTGAGAAGTTGAGATCTTTGGAGTCTCAGAATTCTTTGGGCTTCGACGTGATGGACATGGGGCTAGTGGAGGGGGTGAGAATTCCCCACAAATTCAAACCCCCTTGCTTTGAAAAGTACAATGGCACCTCCTGTCCTCGCACTCATCTGCAGTCTTTCTTGGGAAGGCTCAAAACTTATACCATGGATGAAAAGCTGTGGATGTTCTACTTTGAAGATAGTCTGACTGGAGCCTCAAGAGAGTGGTATTCACACTTGTCTAGAGCCACCATAAGATGCTGGAAGGATTTGGCTGAGGCTTTCATCCGACAATATCAATACAACCTGGACATGGCTCCCAACAGGACCCTTCTGATGGGAATGTCTCAATCTTCTAGAGAGAGCTTCCGGGAGTATGCTCAAAGGTGGAGACAGCTTGCTGCTGCTGTCCAACCACCCATGTCAGAAAGGGAAATGGCTGACATGTTCATGAATACATTGCAAGGGACTTATATTGACAGATTGGCTGCCTTCTCCTCTACTAGTTTTGCTGATGTGGTCATAGCTGGTGAAAGAATTGAAAATCTACTGAAGATGGGCAAGATTTCCGACAACGGTGCAAGTTCATCCAGCAATCCTAGAAAGCCTTTTGTGGGACCCCGAAGAGCCGGTGAGACAAATTCCGTTCATGCAAGCAGGGGCAGGCCTCAGTATGTTCACTAGTCAGTAGCAGCTGTTACCATTCCAGCTCCGATTCTTCAACAATCAGCATATCCTCAACAACAACAACCACAGTATCAACAACAAGTTCATTATCCGCAACAGAGAACCTACAATAACAGAAACAACAACCAACAACATCGTCCTTTCCAACAAAGACCATCACAAGCAAATAGGGTAATTGACCCAATCCCAATGCCGTATGCTGCAATCTTGCCACAACTCCTAAAGCTCAACCTAGTTGAGTTAAGGACATTGGCACCTCCGGATCCCACCAATATGCCAAAGCATTATGACGCAAATTCCAGGTGTGCATTCCACTCAAACGCACCGGGGCATAATACTGAAAAATGCAGGGCCTTACAGATGAAAGTCCAAGACCTAGTGGACTCAAAAGCTCTCAACTTTGCACCTCCTCCGAATGTCACAAGAAATCCAATGCCTAGTCACAACGGGCCTAGGATCAATGCTATTGAGGAAGGCAAACTATCCGCCTTAATCACCAGTGTTGCACAGATTCGAACACCTTTGGTTGAAATCAAAGCCCAGCTTTTAGAATGCCAAGTGTTCCCTGGGTGTGAGCTCGGTTGTGGGTATTGCAATATTGCAGTCAATGGGTGTGAAAGGTTGAGAAACGACATAGATGGTCTTATTAAGGATGGTATCCTTCAGATTATGACAACGGCGCCTACAAATCCAGCAATTCCTTCACCGGCAATCACAGATACTCCTACAACGTCAGCAACCATTGTTCCAACGGATTCTACTACAACTCCAACAACTGCTCAATCAATCACTTCAACGGATGCAAGTTCAGTCACCATCCCTGCTACAACTTCAACACCCATCCAGCCGATAGTGTCTTCTACAACATCAGCAACAATTGGTGAAAGCGTCTCAACGGTTACCATATACTATGACCCTGCAAATGTTCCTACCAACAACTCACGAAATGCCACTCCTGTCAGAGCACCAGTTACCATATACTATGATCCACACACCATTGTGGTCCCTTCTGCAGCTTCTATCAGTCCAGTCACTATCACAGTGCCTGGGCTAGTTCCTTACGAAAGCAATAGTGCCATCCCTTGGCATTATGGCTCAGATCTGTACTGCGAGGGGCAGAAAATCACTTTAGAATCATCAACTTCTTCACCTTAGATTGACAATGTGGGGGGAGGCGGAGGCTTCACTAGAAGCGGACGTCTCTTTGCCTCGCAAATTCCAAGACCCATTGCCGAAGCAGAAGCTGCTGCTAAGGTAAAAGGGAAGAGCATGGTGCAAGAAGAACCAGTTGTTAAAGAAGCTTTGAAGACTCATTTTGATCAAGAGGTTGATGAATTCATGAGGATCATCAAGAAGAGTGATTACAAGGTGGTAGACCAGCTTCACCAAACACCATCAAAAATCTCCATACTATCATTGCTAATGTGCTTCGAGGCTCATCGGAACGCACTATTAAAAGTCCTGCACGCAGCTTATGTGCCGGAGGAGATTACTGTCAATCAGTTAGAGGCTGTGGTTGGAAATGTCAACGCTAGTCATGGGCTAGGATTTACCAACACTGATCTGACGACGGAAGGTCGCAACCACAACAAGGCCTTGCATATTACCTTGGAGTGTAAGGGTGCAGTTCTTTCTCACGTACTGGTGGACACAGGGTCATCCCTCAATGTCCTACCCAAGAAAGCCCTTGTGAAGCTGGAGTATGATGGATTGGCACTACTTCCAAGTAACTTGGTAGTGAGAGCCTTTGACGGTTCTAAAAGATCAGTTCTGGGAGAGATAGAATTACCCATAATGATTGGCCCACAGGTTTTCAAAACGACCTTCTTTGTGATGGATATACAGCCTGCCTACAACTGTCTATTGGGTAGACCATGTATACACGCCGCCGGCGCCGTGACGTCAACTCTTCACCAGAAGTTAAAATTCGAGTGGGAAGGCCAAGTCATTACTATTTGTGGGGAGGAGGATATTTTTGTTAGCCAGCTGGCTACTTTCAAGTACATTGAGATGGATGGGGAGATCCATGAAACCACGAGCCAAGGGTTTGAGGCCCTTAACATCAATGAAACATCTGCTATGCTTGGGACCTCCATCACATCATATAAGCAGGCCCAGAAGGTTGTTGAGGAAGGTACCGCCCAAGGCTGGGGCAAGCTGCTGCCCGTGGAGAAGAAAGAAGACCGATTCGGGTTGGGTTATAGACCAACTCGACAAGATCAATCAGAGGCTGCAACGGAGCCCAAGTTTATTAGTGGGGGGATGCTCACCCCGGATGCTGTGAATAGCTTGGAAGATGAGTCAGAAGACGAGCGCAACCTGGAAAGCTAGATACGTCCAAGGATCCCGGGGAACCATGTCTCAAACTGGTCTTCCCAGGAAATTATATGAGTTACTCCTGCAGAGTAATTATTATTTCCTGTTTTTAAAGCATGCATCAAGTCCTGCATCTTGCCCAAGATGTCAGGACTCATTTTGTAATCGGGCCATCTTGTATTTTGTGCAAAGATCAATTAATGAATATCATGACATCTTTTGCAAATGAGTCTTTTCTTTTCCACTCACTGTTTTTCATTTTTCACTTTTTGTACAAAAATAAAATGGCAATGTTTTTCAAAATAAATAACTTCATTTTCACTTTTTCTAAATAAGATAAAACTGATCACTAAAATGAACAAATCTAAACCCTTGCAGAAAGTGCCCTCCAGACTGCACCGACAACGACACCGCTATGACTTCGTATGACTTTGACAATCCAATCAATCAAGATGATGAAGGGGTTGAAGAAGATTATGAGCTACCTGAAGAGCTAGCCAGGTTGTTGAGAAAAGAGGAGAAGATTATCACTCCTCATCAGGAGGAGGTTGAGATGGTTAATCTTGGTACGAAAGAAGACTTGAAAGAAGTCAAGATCGGGGCCTGCTTACAAGATTCAGTGAAAGAGCAACTGATTGACATGCTTTGGGAGTATGTGGATGTTTTTGCTTGGTCTTATCAGGATATGCCAGGGTTGGACACCGACATTGTCATGTACAAGCTACCTCTGAAAGAAGACTGCCCGCCAGTAAAACAGAAGTTGCGCCGTACTCGCCCAGATATGGCAATGAAGATAAAAGAAGAGGTACAAAAGCAGTGGGACGCCGGTTTACTTGTTGTGACCAGTTACCCGCCGTGGGTTGCTAATATTGTACCAGTGCCTAAGAAGGATGGCAAGGTGAGGATGTGTGTGGATTACCGGGATCTGAACAGAGCCAGCCCGAAAGATGATTTCCCATTACCTCACATTGATGTATTGGTCGACAATACGGCTCAGTTCTCGGTGTTCTCCTTCATGGATGGATTTTGTGGATATCATCAGATCAAAATGTCACCTGAAGACATGGAGAAGACAACCTTCATCACACCCTAGGGCACATTCTGTTATAAGGTGATGCCATTCGGACTGAAGAATGCAGGTGCCACTTATCAACGGGCTATGGTAACATTATTCCATGACATGATCCACAAAGAAATTGAATGTTATGTGGATGACATGATTGCCAAGTCCCTCACAGAAGAAGACCACCTGGTGAATCTGTTGAAGTTATTTAAGCGTCTGAGGAAGTACCAATTGAAGTTAAACCCCAACAAATGCACATTCGGGGTGCGATCCAGTAAGCTGCTGGGATTTATCGTAAGTGAAAAAGGGATTGAAGTTGACCCTGATAAAGTCAAAGCCATTCAAGAAATGCCTACACCGAAGACTGAAAAAGAAGTTCGGGGGTTCTTAGGTAGATTGAACTACATTTCACGGTTCATATCTCACCTTACTGCAACCTGTGAGCCTTTGTTCAAGTTGTTAAGAAAAGAACAAACGGTCAGATGGAACGAAGACTGCCAAAGGGCTTTTGACAAAATCAAGGAATACTTACAAGAGCCTCCGATCCTCATGCCTCCAGTTGAAGGAAGACCTCTAATCATGTACTTGACAGTATTAGAAGAGTCAATGGGGTGTGTTCTGGGCCAGCATGACGAGTCTGGTCGAAAAGAGTATGCAATATACTACATAAGCAAAAAGTTTACCGACTGTGAACAGCGTTATTCACTGCTCGAGAAAACTTGCTGTGCTTTAGCGTGGGCTGCTCGCCGACTGAGACAGTATATGTTGACCCACATTACTTTATTGATCTCAAAGATGGACCCAGTCAAGTATATTTTTGAGAAGCCAACACTTACCGGACGGGTTGCAAGATGGCAAATGATCCTCACAGAATATGTCATTCAGTACACATCTCAAAAAGCCATCAAAGGCAGTGTATTGTCTGATTATCTTGCTGAGCAACCCATTGATGATTACTAGCCCATGAGATTTGACTTCCCCGATGAAGACATCATGTTCATAAAAGCAAAAGATCATGAAGAGCCTATTCACACTGAAGGGCCTGACCCGGAAGAAGAATGGACTATGATGTTTGACGGGGCTGTTAATATGAATGGTCGTGGAGTTGGTGCGGTACTCGTTACACCTAAAGGCGTTCACATGCCTTTCTCAGCAAAACTCACCTTTAACTGCACTAACAACGAAGCTGAATACGAAGCTTGTATTATGGGTCTTGAGGAAGCCATTGACCTCAGGATCAAGACTTTAACTGTGTTCGGATATTCAGCTCTGATAATCAATCAGACCAACGACAAATGGTATACTCACCAGGATCATCTGATACCCTACCGGGATTATACAAGGAGGTTATTGACTTTCTTCACTACAGTCAAGCTTGAGTATATCCCTCGAGATGAAAATCAGTTTGCAGATGCTCTGGCTACCATTTCATCCATGATCAAAGTCCAAGCTGCCAACTTTGTGCCTCGAATATCAGTATCCAGACTTGACAGACCTGCATACGTATTCTCAGCAGACGTTGTTAAAGATGATAAGCCTTGGTTCCATGACATTAAGTGCTTCTTGGAGGATCAAACATACCCACCTGGGGCATCTTCCAATGATAAGAATACATTAAGAAGGCTAGCTGGTAGTTTCTTCCTGAATGCTGATAGTTCCTTGTACAAGAGAAACTTTGATATGGTACTTCTTAGATGTGTTGATAAGACAGAAGCAGACTTGTTAATGCACGAGGTGCACGAAGGATTTTTTGGTACCCATGCTGGAGGGCATGCTATGGCTAAAAAGTTGCTAAGATCAGGCTATTACTGGATCACAATGGACGCAGACTGTTGTGCGTATGCCAGAAAATGCCATAAATGCCAGATCTATGCGAATAAAGTGCATGTGCCTCCAAATCCCCTGAATGTAATGTCTTCACCCTGGCCCTTTGCCATGTGGGGCATTGATATGATTGGCAAGATCGAACCGACTGCTTCAAATGGACACAGATTCATCCTGGTAGCCATTGATTATTTTACCAAGTGGGTTGAGGCAACTTCGTATGCAAATGTTACAAGGCAAGTGGTAGCCAGATTCCTGAAGAGAGATATCATCTGTCGGTATGGAGTTCCCGAACGAATCATTACTGATAATGGTTCCAATATGAACAACAAAATGATGGTAGAGCTGTGTCGGGACTTCAAAATCCAACACCATAACTCTTCTCCTTACAGGCCAAAAATGAATGGCGCTGTAGAGGCAGCTAACAAGAATATCAAGAAGATTGTGCAAAAGATGGTGGTCACCTACAAAGACTGGCGTGAAATGCTACCATTTGCCTTGCATGGGTACCGTACATCAATCAGAACATCCACTGGGGCAACACCGTATCAGCTTGTGTACGGTATGGAGGCAGTCCTACCTGTTGAAGTTGAATTATCCTCCTTGCGGGTACTAATGGATGTTAAGCTGAATGAAGCTGAATGGGTCCGATCCCGGTACGAACAACTGAATCTGATTGAAGAGAAAAGATTAGCTGCAATCTGCCATGGGCAGCTGTACCAGAAAAGAATGAAGAAAGCCTTCGATCAGAAAGTCAGGCTTCGGGAATACCAAGTAGGAGATCTTGTGCTGAAAAGACTTCTCCCTCCTCATACAGACCACATGGGCAAGTGGACTCCGAATTACGATGGTCCATTCATAGTAAAGAAAGTTTTCTCTGGTGGAGCACTGATGCTCAGTACTATGGATGGTGAAGACTTCCTGTCCCCCGTGAATTCAGATGCAGTTAAAAAAATACTTCGCATAAAAAGACCCGCTGGACATAAAAACAGAATGTAAGTCCAGGCAAAAATAGGGCATCCCGGTGAGTCAAAAACAGAATAAAAGACTCGGGCAAAAATAAGGGAAAATAAACAAAAAAATGTGCACCCGCTGAGTTGAAAAGCCACATTGGACAACTCAGGCAAAAAGGGGTATCCCGGTGGATTGAAAACCCGAAAGGGCGATCCACGCAAAATAATTGAATAAGCTAACAACCGCATTCTGAATTCGTTTGTATCACTTACAACATGGTAAGCTTCGAAAGGTTCAAGCTTCGGTCAGAATCAGCCTTCTTCAAAAAGTAGGATGAGAAGAACGTCAATGTGATATGAGTCACAACAAAAGGGAAGCTCCTCGAAGCGTCATCAACATTGCCACCATCTTTTTGTTTCTCAATTTGTAACAATCTCCTCATTTCAGGGGATCTGTTTCCTTGACTGTAATTGCCAATTCAGGGCACACAAATTAATAAGATCAGATTTTCAGTCACGTTTCGTCTCGTACATTTTATTTTCATTTGCAAAAATGTTTGATGTCCTTATAATATTGATTTCATAAATACAGATGCGTCTTTTCTAAATTACATGCTTACAGGAAATGGATTTGCTCCTGGGAGTGTCTAAACTCCTATGACGGAATCCAATAAGGGATACCTCGGGGTACTTGTGCGTTTCTTTGTCTTAACAGGATTGCAGGTATTCAGAACACAACATGGGGCATGAGAGTTTCTCCTCAGCAAGCTGCCAAATCATTATTCACCCAGCACTTTATCCAAACAGCATCAGAAGGGGCTCATTTCCCCAGCTAATTTCATCATCCTCAGCAGGATCCCCACAGAAATCTCTAGGAAGATCGTTCAGTGATCATTCCTCCCCAGCCAAATGTTAGGCAGGGAACCATCTCCCCACAAAGTTCCAATCTCTATCCAGGAGAACAATGTCTAAAGATCTCACAACAAAGTGACAGAAGCTTCCACAGACCCCAGCTGGGCTCCCCATCACCAAAGACAGGTTTATCAGGAATCTATCCCCCAAGCAGAGTCATATATATCAGATCTACCAATGATCTCGTCCCCAGCTGGGATATCACTTCAAGCATATCAGCCAGAGACCTTCACCGCAACGGGATCCGAATCCCGGATCGGTATCTTTGCATAATCATAGCATTCGCACCATATTTACCCCAGAGCGTAGCATTCCGTCTAACACGGAGCATTACGGCGAAAATCAAACATATTGCATAAATCATAAGCCATGTTCTGAACCAAACACCTGTAAATACCAACAATACCACATCAGCAATATACAAAATACTTCCCAAACTCCCCGGCAGAAAGCCAAAGCATCCTCTTTACACTCGCAAATACAAATACATGCTCCTTTTTGCACTCGTCCGTGTCACCTTCCCCAGCATAGTTGCTTAAACACTTTGTGAACCAAATACTTGTTTATAATACACTTCTTCCGACACCCGTCCGTGTCGTGCTCTCCCCAGCAAGTTGAACACTCGTATGTGTCTCACTCATGTTTACTTATTTCAGATACTCGTCCGTATCTTGTTTACACCACTTATCTTTCTCAAGATTCAACACTCTTCCGTGTTCTTTGTTAACCACTTGATACTCGTCCTTATCATCATCTCTGAACACACGTCAGTGTTTGTTTCTATCGATACCCGTCCGTATCAGAGTCTTAAGGATGCTCGTCCGCATCTTTAACCTACACACGGCGTCAAACACTTATACCTTTTCTTACATTTAGACACTCGTCTGTGTCTACCTTTCCCCAGAAGAGTTCTCAGCAAATCGCCAGTAAAAAGCAAATTTCTTCTCTATCTGACATTCGCCCTGTGTCATGATACTTTCGGCAGTCGTACCCTACCAGGTGATCGTCCTTCACCTCTCGATGATCGTCCTTCATCATTCCTCCAGCGTAGTCTCCACTATTGGAACCCTCTTCTATCCGACATTCGTCCTATGTCGTGATATTTTAGCAGTCGTCCCCTGCTAGGTGATCGTCCTTCACCCTTCTGATGATCGTCCTTCATCATTTTATCCGATGGTCGTCCCCATCGTTGATCCTGTTATCTGACATTCGTCCTATGTCATGATAAAACCTGAGAGCAGCCGTCCCCTGCTAGGTGATTGTCCTTCACCTCTTGATGACCGTCCTTCATCATGCTTATCCGATGGACGTCCCCATTGTCGACCTTTTCTATCCGGCATTCGTCCTATGTCGTGGTACTTTCGGCAGCCGTACCCGGCCAGGTGATCGTCCTTCACCTTGGGTGACCATCCCTCATCCTTATCCCCCACAGAGCAGCCGTCCCCTGCTAGGTGTCGCTCCCACCAAATGAGGCTAAGGTCAAATGGGGTACAGACGCGAACAGTCGGCGAAAGAGGAGAGTACACACAAGGGTGAACTTAGAAGACAAGAGTCGCCAGCTAGGCATTTTTATCCCGAAGGAAAGGTAATGCTGCATAAACCTAGAAAATATGGATAAGACGGTTGCGAACCAGAGAGACTGAGAAAGGGGGCTGGTTACAACCTGGGAAGGTATTAGCACCCAGATTATTCGCCGTACTCGACGGGATCCACGCTTAAAAGATTTGTGTTTCAAAGGGGTAGTGTCAGTGCAATTTGTGTATCAAAGCTGGAAAGAATGCAAGTGTCAGTGTAAAAGAGTTGTGAAGTGTATGAGAGGAGTGTCAGTGTACAAGGAAAGAGATAAGATGCTCAAGGTGAATGAGGTTTTAAAAATAGATGGAAAGAGGGGGGATATACAGAGACTTTTGTTCGATAACTGTTAAGTTATGCCTACGTATCCTCTCGTGAAATGAGGAAGTCAGAACACCATAGTTCGACTCAAAGAGACTGAAAGATGAATTGACTGATGAACTGCTTACTTGTCTATGCTCAAGTGTATGACCTGTCTGGCTCAGGTGCAAACTGTCTTGCATTAGACGGAAGAAGCAAGTTCTCGCTTGTGAGTGAAGATGATGAGAAAAGAATCCCGGAGGAGACGATTATTGTTTGTTTTTTTGTTTTCAGTCTTTTATTGCTTTTTTGTGTTTATCATAAGTTAATGAGCTTAAGCCTAAACCAAGGGTTAGTAAACTCATCATATCCTCCCTTTGATTAGGGATAATGAGAATACCTTAAGTATAAGGTAAACACCTCACACCTAATCACCATGATGTAGGATTAAGACCATTAACCTACTTGTGATTATTCAGATGTTTTTGGAGTTTTTGTTTAGTGTTAAGTAATGAGTTTAAGCCATAATCAAGGATTTAATGGACCCATTACACCATCCTAATAGAAGGATAATAGATGAGAACATTTAAGCTGAGGAAGGCTCCTCAACTTAATCCATGATTAGGGATTAACCTCATGACAAAACAAAGCCTTTATTAGAGTGGATTTTAGTTAATGGTAAGATTAAGAAATGGATTTTATTGTTTGTAAGACAACTGGAGGGGGACTTGTCCATTAACACTAGGGTTAGTCCTTCTTAACCAATTAAGGAAGAATTAGAACCCTAATGCAAGGCCCAAGTTACAAGCTTAAAGTCTTAGTGATTATTAGATGAATTGATTAAAGGATTTTAAGACATTAAGGGTTTAACACTTAGGATTAAAGTTATACACTCCATCCTAATAGAAGGATACAGGCATAACCCTAATCACAAAGCCTTAAAACCTTTAGGGTTTAGTCCTTGATTATGAGGTGAGAAGAGAAGACTCAAAGATGACACAAAGGTAAAAGCTAAATGGGGGACTAATCAAACCCTAATTATTATCATACTTGGAGATCCTAGGGTTTGTGAGGCTTAAGAGAGAAAGAAAATCTTCAAAGGCCACCAAGGAGGAACAAGATAGAAAGAGGAAGAAGAAGAGAGAAGCAAGACAAGTTGCTTGAAGAAAGTAAGAGAGAGCATGAATGAGAAAGCTCACCCAAAGACAAGATAAAATGCAACAATGATGCAAGAGAGGGATAAGAAGAGATTGTGAGAAGTGAAGGCAAATTCACTTCTCAAAACAACTTACCACCTGAAAAGTTAGCAAAAGAAATGAAATGCAATGAGAATGAGATGAAATGCCATGATGCAAACCAAAGTCAGAAGCATGTAAATTATGTTAATGATTCTAAGAGATGATGCAAACACATGACAAGAGATGAGGATGATCATACAAACATAAGGATGCAAATGAGGCATGCTTTGAACCATAAAGATTCATGAATGTTTATGAAATGAAATGAACATATAACATGGCAAAGGAATGATGCAATGATCAATCATGGTTCTAATATGTCCTAAGATGTATCATATGTCATGAGGATGCACAAAATGTCCTGGAAAGTTCTTGAATGCAAGCAAATGAGAGATGGATGCAAAGGAAGGCACAAATTAGGGTTTATATACAATATGCAATGCAAAATTCAAAATCAGAAACAAATGACAAGATAAAAAATTGAAAATGGGATCAAAGGAACCCTAACCCTACATAAGTTCACTGCCCAAAGGAGGAGACCTAAATATAAACCTAATGGAAGTTATGATTTTTCTAAGTCAACTAGGGTTTTGGGATACTTCACAATGGATAATGCACAACAAATTGAAAATGAAAGATAAATTCCAACCAAATTTAACCTAGAAACTACATTCCATGAAGGATGCAATGCAAGAAGAACCATCATCAAACTCTTCATGGTTAGGCAGAATGAAATTTTCCAAATTTGAACAAAAATATTGACTTTAAATGAATTTAATTCCAATAAAAATTGTCAAAATTCATCAAAAACCAAAAAGAAATTTGTTTTAAGAGTTTGATAATGTTTCTAAATGTTTTGAAATGCAATGTGAATTTTTTTGTGATTTTTAAATACCTAAATGCATTTTTAATTAATTAATTTTCATTAACTAATTAAAAATAAACATTTAAATGATTTAAATATAATTTTTAATGCAAAAAATAAAAATTAAAATATTTTTGGGTTCTGAAAATTAATGGAATGTTTGATAAAAATTTTCAGAATTTTTAAATGTTTTTTGCTATTTTTAATAATTCGTGTAAATAAAATGCAAATAAAATGAATTAAAACTAATTAAAATGGAAAGTAAGCCAAAGGGAAGGTCAGGATTTGATCTGGGCCTGAGGTTGTTGACTTGGCGCCACATCCAAGGGCCCAAGTTCAAATCTGACTAAACTTTATTTAATAATTAATTAATCCTAGGTTTAATTAATAAATGACTGATTAGGGCTTAATGAGCCATCTGGACCATCCACACGCGCGCGGGAAAGCCAAATCAAGGGCTGTTATTCAAACTTGCTAATTAAACACAATTAGGGCAAATGACTTTCAGATGACCAAAACAGTGGTTCCGGTCATCTTCTCCGGCGAGCATAAACCCTAGATTCTTCTACAGGTTACCAAAAACCAAATTTCTTTCACCAAAATGATCCCCACATCCTTCTAAACCTAAACCCTCATCTAAAATTCATTTATTTTCTCTCACAAGCCTGAATTGAAGCAAAATATAAAACACGGTAAAATGTTCAGGGATGTCATACATGCTGGTTTCTTCACCATTTTCAAAAATAGTTACATATTCATGATCAGGAGAACATATAACATCATAAAAGAACTCAAAAATTAACTTCTGGGAAAAGTGTTCTTCATGTTACCTGAGATGAAGCCTCTCTGATTTTGAGCTTTCTGAAATTTTCCTTTGTGCAAACCTGCTTCCCTGAACCTCCTGATGATGGAATGAAGCTTAGAAAGCTTTGAGAGTGGCTGGTTATGGCTGTTTTGTTCTGGTGTAGCAGAAATGAAGGTCTTTATGTGTGATGTTTCAAGATGTTTCAGGGGGTGGTTTTTGTTCTAGGGATAATTTGTGACTTGTTGGTGAAAGAAAAAGTGAAGTTTGATGGCTGTGTGAAGAGATTCGAAGAGGAGAAGTTTTTGGACAGATTTTGTGTAAGTTTGATTGTGTCTTGTTTCAATGCCAAATGAGTTGCTATATTACTCCCATAATGTTTGAGTAGGCTGTGGAGCAGGTTAGTAGAGGCTGCTGATCACTATTCCAAGAGTATGAGAGAAATTGCAAAAAGTCAAGGTTTGGTGTACTTGAGGCATGGGCTGTGGCAGAGATGGTTTCTTGGCTTGTACTGCATCAGCTGAGTTCAAGGATGACTCTTGGATTAGTTGTGGTGAGCTGTATGGCTTGGATCATAAGTTTGAAGTGATTTTGCATTTTGGCAACTTGTCACATTTTGTGGTTTTTGGTCATGAACATGTGATATCCCTTGCTGAATTTTTGGTGTGAGATGTCTCATGAGGGTATGGTAATGTCTTGAGACCAACTAGAGATCATACAAACCTTTGGGAATCATTTTGCAAGAAATCCCCCTTTTGCACTTTTATGGAAAATGGCTTATGGTTACTTGAAATTCTAGACATGAAAATGGGAGATTTCTTGGGCCAAACTGAATTTTAGGTCATGCATTGTGTTTGTATGTTGATTAGAGGCCACTTTGAAGTTACATTTTGCTTTTGTATGAGGTTTTGCAACTTTTCCCTTTTGTGCAAAAGTGAAAATTCAATGATTTTATCCAACTTTGACAAGCCATAACTTTTGATCCATGATGAATTAGAATGAGTTCTTGTACTTTTTGAAAGTGGGAGAATCCATTCTACAACTTTCATGACCAAAGTTTTCTCATTTGAGGCATTTTTAAATCGAAAAGAGGAGGTTGAAAAACCTTCCCAAAATGGCAAGTTTACATTACAAGTCACTTTCCCAAAAAGGAAACTTTGCAAATGGCTTGAAATTCTTCAAATTTGTGAACTTCTAACACCTTCTATGATCAAATAAAGATCATACACATTCAAAATGATGGAGAACACCCTTTGGTTGGGTCACTGGGGGCCTCAGATGCCCTGATTTTACACTGACTTGCTCAAGAAGTCATCTTGTGATCAGATGCCTTCTCCTTTGAATTTCTTCATGAAAATTGATATGCATGATCCTCATAACATATAGAGACTAATAGAATCATGAATGACCAAAAAATTTGGAGTTATGGCCTCTGAAACCAAAACCCTAATTCTAGGTCATCTGTGCAGTTAAGCCTGGCTCTGCTTCCATGCCTTTCTCAGTTCTTGTGATTCTTTGACTTACTTGACTTGGTGAAGATATGATATGATGTTTGAACATACATGGACCCATTTAAAGTGATTAGTGACCTTTGGAGTGGCTCAAATGGCCCAGGGATGGCTAAGATCACAAACCCTAGATGCAGATGACTTTGAATCAATGCATTGAATCAAAAATGTAATATGAGATGCTATGATTGAATTTATGCACATGAAAAGATCACAAGCCATGGTGTGAATGGGTGAGGGCAAATTTGGGGTGTTTACAGCTGCCCCTATTCAAGCATGATGAAGAAGAAAAGGGATATAGATTGTAAAAGAAAATAAAGTATATTTATAAAGTGCAGGCGACGGAGGACGACCGTCGAGCAGAGGATGACTGCTGGGGATGAAGCAATGACGGGGACGAACGACATGCTGGGGAAAATGCGGGAAATAAAGCAATGGCGGGGACGGTCGACAAGCTGGGGGATACAGGAGATTATGATAGGGACGACCATCAAGTAAGGAAATAAGACTTTCTGGGGGTTAAAGGTAAAGTGAATGATGGGGATGACCATCAAGTCCAAGGTATGAATGAGATAAATGATGAGGTATGATCATCAGAGGTGAAGGACAATCACCTAGCAGGGGACGGCTGCTCTGTTGGGGATAAGATGAGGGACAGTCATCTATTGGTGATGGACGATCACCTGGCCAGGTATGGTTGCCAAAAGTATCGCGACATAGGACGAATGCCGGATAAAAAGGTCGACGATGGGGACGGCCATCGGATAAGCATGATGAAGGACGATCATTGAGAGGTGAAGGACGATCACCTAGCAGGGTACGGCTGCTCTGAGGGTATCATGACATAGGACGAATGTCAGATAACAAGATCAATGATGGGGACGGCCATCAGATAAAATGATGAAGGACGATCATCAAGAGGTGAAGGACGATCACCTAGCAGGGGACGGCTGCTAAGAATATCACGACATAGGACGAATGTCGGATAATAAGGGGTTCTAATGAATAGAGACTCCACTGGGGGTGATGAAGGACGATCATCAAAAAGGTGAAGGACGATCACCTGGCAGGGTACGACTGCCGAAAGGTATCATGACATAGGACGAATGTCAGATAGAAAGGAAATAATTCACTGGGATTTGATGGGACTCTTCTAGGGAATAGTAGACACAGACGAGTGTCTAAATTCAAGAAGACATGAGTGTTTGACACGATGTATAGATTAAAGATGCGGACAAGCATCCTTAAGGCCATGATACAGACGAGTATCAGTAGAAACAAACGCTTGACGCATGTTCAGAGATGATGATACAGACAAGTATCAACTGGTTAACAAGGAACGCGAACGAGTGTTGATTCTGAGGGGATTTAAATGGTATATACAAGATACGGACGAGTATCTGTATAAGTGATGGGTGAGACGCATACGATTTCTCAACTTGCTGGGGAGAGTGGGACACAGACAGGTGTCGGAAAAAGTGTATTATAAACAAGTATCTGGTTTGCAAAGTGTTTAGGCAACTGTGCTGGGGAAGGTGACACGGACGGGTGTCACGGAATTGTATATATATATATATATATATGTATCTGTGTTAGTGAGTGCAAAGGGGACGCTTTGGCTCTCCGCTGGGGATATGACACAGACGAGCATCAAAGGAGTGTGTTCCTGTATTTGTGAGTGTAATGCTTTGGCTTTCTGGTGGGGAATTTGGGAAATATTCTGTATATTGTTGATGGATGGTTAGTTTTTTACAAGTGTTCAGTTCGACACATGGCTTATGATTATGCAATATGTTTGATTTTTGCCGTAATGCTCCGTATTAGACGGAATGCTACGCTCTGTGGGGAAAATATGATGCGAATGCTATGATTATGCAAAGATACCGATCCGGGATTCAGATCCCGTTGCAGTGGAGATTTCTAGCTGATCTGCTTGAAGTGGATTTCCCAGCTGGGGATAAGATCATTGGTAGATATGGCATATATGACTCTGCTTGGGGAAATAGATTACTGATAGATCTTTCTTAGTAATGAGGGACCCAGCTGGGGTTTGTAGAAGCTTTCGTCACTCTGTTGTGAGATCTTCAGGCATTGCTTCTCTGGATAGAGGTTGAATCTCTGTGGGGAGCTAGTTCCCTGTCTAACACTTGGCCGGGGAAGAAGAAAGATCACTGGAAGATCTTCCTAGAGATTTCTGTGGGGATCCTGCTGAGGATGATACTTGACAACTCAGCTGGGGATATGGACACCTTCTGGTACTGCTTTGGAGAAGCGATGCCTAGTAACTCTGATGGGGAGCACGCATTTCTGGTGCTGTTTGGAAGGTGTGCTGAGGAAATAATGATTTGGTAGCCTACCGGGGAGAAGCTTTCATGCCCCATGTTGTGTTTTGAACACCTGCAATCCTGTATGACAAAGAAACGTACAAGTTTCCCAAGGTATCCCTTACTGGATTCCGTCATAGGATTTTAGACACTCCCGGGAGCAAATATATTTCCTGTAAGCACGTAATTTTAGAAAGGAAGCATATGTATTTATACAATCAATATCTATCGGACATTTTGCAAATGAAAAATAAATGTACGCGACAAGATATGACTGAAAATCTGACTTTATTAATTTATGCGCCCTGAATTGGCAAGATACAGTCAAAGAAACGGATCCCCTGAAATGAGGAGATCGTTACAAAAATTGAGAAACAAAAAGGGACGTTGGCAATGTTGATGACGCTTCAAGAAGCTTCCCTTTTTCTATGATTCATATGACTTTGACGTTCTTCTCATCTTGCTTTCTGAAGGAGACTGATTCTGACCGATGCTCGACCCTTTCGAAGTTTAACATGTTGTAAGTGATACAGATGAATTCAGAGTGTAGTTGTTCGCTTATTCCCCTATTTTGCGTGGATCGCCCTTTCGGGTTTTCGATCCACCGGGATACCCATTTTTGCCTGAGTTGTCCAATGCGGCTTTTCAACTCAGCGGGTGTACATTTTTCTTTATTTTCCCTTATTTTTGCCTGAGTCTTTTATTTTGTTTCTGACTCGCCGGGATGCCCTGTTTTTGCCTGGACTTGCATTCTGTTTTTGTGTCCAGCGGGTCATTTTATGCGAAGTATTTTTTAACTGCATCTGAATTCACGGGGGACAGGAAGTCTTCACCATCCATAGTACTGAGCATCAGTGCTCCACCAGAGAATACTTTCCTTACTATGAACGGACCATCATAATTCGGAGTCCACTTGCCCCTGTGGTCTGTATGAGGAGGGAGGAGTCTTTTCAGCACAAGATCTCCTACTTGGTACTCTCGGAGCCTGACTTTCTGATCGAAGGCTTTCTTCATTCTTTTCTGATACAACTGCCCATGACAAATTGCAGCCAACCTCTTTTCTTCGATCAGACTTAGTTGTTTGTATCGGGACCGGACCCACTCTGCTTCGTTCAACTTAACATCCATCAATACCCGTAAAGAGGGTAATTCAACTTCAACAGGTAGGACTGCCTCCATACCATACACAAGCTGATACAGTGTTGCCCCAGTGGATGTTCTGGTTGACGTGCGGTACCCATGCAAGGAAAACGGTAGCATTTCATGCCAGTCTTTATAGGTAACCACCATCTTCTACACAATCTTCTTGATATTCTTGTTAGCTGCCTAGACAGCGCCATTCATCTTTGGCCTGTAAGGAGAAGAATTGTGGTGTTGGATCTTGAAGTCTCGGCATAGTTCTGCCATCATTTTGTTGTTTAAATTGAAACCATTATCAGTAATGATTCGTTCGGGCACTCCATAACGACAGATGATATCTCTCTTCAGAAATCGGGCTACCACTTGCCTTGTAACATTTGCATAAGAAGCCGCTTCAACCCACTTGGTAAAATAGTCAATGGCTACCAGGATGAATCTGTGGCCATTTGAAGCAGTCGGTTCAATCTTGCCAATCATATCAATGCCCCACATGGCAAAGGGCCAGGGTGAAGACATCACATTCAAAGGATTCGGAGGCACATGCACTTTATCTGCATAAATCTGGCATTTATGACACTTCCTGGCATAGGCACAACAGTCCGCATCCATTGTGATCCAGTAGTAGCCTGATCTCAACAATTTCTTAGCCATTGCATGCCCTCCTGCATGGGTACCAAAGGATCCTTCGTGCACCTCGTGCATCAACAAGTCTGCTTCTGTCCTATCAACGCATCTGAGGAGTACCATATCAAAGTTTCTCTTGTACAGGGAACCGTCAGCATTCAAGAAGAAACTACCAGCTAGCCTTCTTAATGTATTATTATCATTGGAAGATGCCCCAGGTGGGTAGGTCTGATCCTCCAAGAAGCACTTAATGTCATGGAACCAAGGCTTATCATCTTTGACAATATCTGCTGAGAATACATACGCCGGTCTGTCATGTCTGGACACTGAAATCCGAGGCACAAAGTTGGCAGCTTGAACTTTGATCATGGATGAAATGGTAGCCAGAGCATCCGCAAACTGATTTTCGTCTCGAGGGATATATTCAAGTTTGACTATTGTAAAAAAGGTCAATAACCTCCTTGTATAATCCCGATAAGGTATCAGATGATCTTGGTGGGTGTACCATTTGCCGTTAGTTTGATTAATTACCAGAGCTGAATCTCCGAACACTGTCAAAGTCTTGATCCTGAGGTCAATGGCTTCCACAAGACCCATAATACAAGCTTCGTATTCAGCTTCATTGTTAGTGCAATTAAAGGTGAGCTTTGCCGAGAAAGGCATGTGAACTCCCTTAGGTGTAATGAGTAATGCACCAACACCACGACCATTCATATTAACAGCCCCATCAAACATCATAGTCCATTCTTCTTCCGGGTCAGGCCCTTCAGTGTGAATAGGCTCTTCATGATCTTTTGCTTTTATGAACATGATATCTTCATCAGGGAAGTCAAATCTCATAGGCTGGTAATCATCAATGGGTTGCTCAGCAAGATAATCAGACAATACACTGCCCTTGATGGCTTTTTGAGATGTGTACTGAATATCATATTCTGTGAGGATCATTTGCCATCTTGCAACCCGTCCGGTAAGTGCTGGGTTCTCAAATATGTACTTGACTGGATCCATCTTTGAGATCAATAAGGTAGTGTGGGTCAACATATACTGTCTCAGTCGGCGAGCAGCCCACGCTAAAGCACAACAAGTTTTCTCGAGCAGTGAATAACGTTGTTCACAGTCGGTAAACTTTTTGCTTAGGTAGTATATTGCATACTCTTTTCGACTAGACTCATCATGCTGGCCCAGCACACACCCCATTGACTCTTCTAATACTGTCAAGTACATTATTAGAGGTCTTCCTTCAACTGGAGGCATAAGGATCGGAGGCTCTTGTAAGTATTCCTTGATTTTGTCAAAAGCCCTCTGGCAGTCTTCATTCCACCTGACCGTTTGTTCTTTTCTTAACAGCTTAAACAAAGTCTCACAGGTTGCTGTAAGGTGAGATATGAACCTTGAAATGTTGTTCAATCTACCTAGAAACCCCCGAACCTCTCTTTCTGAATTCGATGCAGGCATTTCTTGAATGGCTTTGACTTTATCAGGGTCAACTTCAATCCCTTTCTCACTTACAATAAATCCCAGCAGCTTACCAGATCGCACCCCGAATGTGCATTTGCTGGGGTTTAACTTCAATTGGTACTTCCTCAGACGCTTGAATAACTTCAACAAATTCACCAGGTGGTCTTCTTCTGTGAGGGACTTGGCAATCATGTCATCCACATAACATTCAATTTCTTTGTGGATCATGTCATGGAATAATGTTACCATAGCCCGTTGATAAGTTGTACCAGCATTCTTCAGTCCGAATGGCATCACCTTATAACAGAATGTGCCCCAAGGTGTGATAAAAGTTGTCTTCTCCATGTCTTCAGGTGACATCTTGATCTGATTGTATCCTGAAAATCCATCCATGAAGGAGAACACCGAGAACTGAGCCGTATTATCAACCAATACGTCAATGTGAGGTAAAGGGAAGTCATCTTTCGGGCTGGCTCTGTTCAGATCCCGGTAGTCCACACACATCCTCACCTTGCCGTCTTTCTTAGGTACTGGTACAATGTTAGCAACCCACGGAGGATAGCTAGTTACAGCAAGGAAACCGGCATCCCACTGTTGTTGCACCCCAAAATTTGCCCTCACAATACAAGACTTTGTGTTCTAAGAAGGTTCACAAGGTTCACAAGTTACACAATGTTTACAAAGCTCTCCTAAGGTTCATGAGGTCTACAAAGCCACTTCATGAGATTCACAAGATTCACAAGATTCACAATACCTCCCATGAGTATCACAAGACATCTTATGAAGATTCACAAGGTTCACAAAGTTCACAATTGGTCAAAGAAGTTGACAATTCCCTCAGACAGTGCACCTCCTAAGCAGTGCATCCAAAGCTAGGGTTTTGACTTTAATCAGGCTAAATGAACTTCCAATACCTCAAGTGAGTTTCATAACATCTTATATGTGTATAAGAACCCCCATGTCAAGTTTCAAGACTTTTCTCAAAAGTTTGCTCAGTCAAATGATCAGATAAGTCAAAATCAGTCAATGCAGTTAAAAAGTCAAACTGAGGTCAACTGTGGTCAAACCAAAGTCAAACCTCATGATTTTTTGCCAACATCAAGTATATGAAGTAAAATTCATCATTTGATCAAGGGTTGATCATAATTCATCAAGGAGATTCCAGACCATCAATAATCAGGAGTTTCTAAATTAGGGTTTCCTCAGTAAAAGTCAACTGAACTTTGACCAGGCATAACTTTCACATACTTCATCACCAAGTCTCCATCCAAAGCTCATTTTGAAGGAAATTGAATTCTCTACAATTTTGATGTTGAAAGTTAAGCCTAAAAATGCTTCATTTGAAAGATATGATCTAAGACATTATAAGTCATTTCAAAAGTCAACAAAAAGTCAACAACTTCAAAAGGGCATAACTTGAGATTGGTAAATGGTATGGACCTGAAACCAATGGGGTTGTTTAGAGGACTCTTCAAGCTTTCTAAAAAGTCCAAGAACACCCTCATACCCTTAAAATTTAGGGAGATGTGCCCTTGCAAAGTTGGGCAATTTTGTGATGGTTTATGTTGAAAATGGAGGCTTAGAAGTATTTCTTTCCAAATGGGCTGCCTAATTCATGACCCAATCCATCTCATAACATGGTGCACGACCCACTTGACCAAAATTCATCATTTTTATTATTTTTTATTTATTTATTATTGATTTAATTCATAAAAATCATTTTAAATAAATAAAAAATATGAAAAGTTATTTTTGGGTGAAGATTTTGTTTCTAGAAATTCATAATTATGGATTGGGATTAAAAGAGAAAAGAATCATGTGAATTGTCCCAAAATAGCAAGGCCTTATGATCAAATATTTGAAATTTACACAAGGATCTTTTTGAATATTTTTTGGATCAAATATCCACACAAGACATCAATGTTTCTGACCTAAATCCATCACACATATATACTGATCACAAACCTTAGCTCATACAGGAATTTGCAGCAGCCTAGAGGTGAGTTCAAAAGCACAAAAATCCATCCAAAAGTAAGAATCGGTTTTGGAGTTTGAGAGCTTTAGAAGGTAAATTGAGAACATAGACATGTTCTCTGATCATCCATGAAGTGAAATCATCCATCATACGCATCCAATATGCCTCATATTGGCCAACCCGAATCCACATCATTCTTAAAATTATTTTTTTCGATTCCCATAATAGTGATATCATTGTTTAAATTTGATTGCATATTTGTGTTTGTGATGAAGCTTGGAGTGTTTCTGGAACAATCAATTTGATTTTAAGTGCAGGATGAAGAAATCACCATGATTAGGGTTTCATGGCCGTTTTAGGATTCTTCCATTCATCTGTTATAAATGAATTCTAAATACATGGTTGAGTTGTATGGACCTTGTAGAGTGTAATACACTGATTAATTTCACAAAATTTTGCTGTTTTGTCAATGTTTCGTTTTCGTAGGTTTTGAAGCATGAAGAACATGTAGCTAAATTCGCAGGAAAATTCACATCTGAATTCGCAGGAAATTTGAATGTAGAAGATGAAGTTTGCCGCGCCTGGGAATTTGAATTTATGTTAATATATTTTATATTGTTTTGCCGTTTCGTTTACACACACGCGCGTGTGTCCTGGTGGTAAACTCTGTCTGTGTATGTTGTGAGATCCATGGTTCGATTCTTGGCCATGGCAATATTTTGTTTTATTTTTGCAGGATAAAGAGAAACTTCATATATTATTAATCGTAGCCATTCAATAATCAGTTAGGCTCTCCCAGCCAGGTGGTCAAGCATGCGTATGAATATCCTTAAGGTCCTGGGTACGAAACCACCCCAGGCCTTTTATTTTTCTCATTTATTTTCCTGATTCATTGATTTAAGGCACAAAACCAAGTGAATTGCTTTTGGTATCACACAAACGCTTGTGGCCCAGTGGATGTTGTTGTTGCTTGCAAGGGTGAAGACCTGGGATCGAATCCCACCAGGTTCTTCTTCTTTTCCTTTCTTTTATTTTCTTTTGTTTTCTAGTTTAATTTAAGTGATTTAAATAATTAATATATTATCATTATAAAATATGTATTATGTAGTCTAAATTACTCTTAAAACAATTTTTCTAAAAAAATATAAAAAACTCTTGATTTTCTTTAATTTTAATTTCATTTGTATAGTTTATATTAATCAAGATATTATTGTATGATTATTAAAAAATAAATTTTTTATATATAAGTTAGCCCTAATTTTCATAAACCCTAAAAATAAAATCCTAATTTTATGAAACCCTAAAATATTTTTCTAAATAAGAATTTAATTTTGTTTTTTTTTATTTTGTAAATATAGTTATACTTCAAATTAATTTTCTTTTAAGGTTTAGAAATAATTTAATTTAGGACAATTATATTTTTGTATATAGTTAAAATAATTTGTAAATATAATAACTAATAGAATTAAATTTTTAATATGATATTTAAAATCTATCTTTTTTCTTATAATATGAATATATGTTAATAATAATTAAAATTTTGTAATACATTTGAGAATAATTTAATAATTAGTATATGAATAAAAAAAATTTATTTAGTTATGCATGTTAATTTCTTCTTACATTATTTTTGGTTTCCATTATTATTGTTAACTATATTGTTACTAATTTTTGCTTATTAGAATTTTATTAACTTTTAATTAATTTTTATTACTAACCATGTTATTAGTTATTTTTATGTTTCTAACCTTATTTCTTCTAATTATTCTTATTATTTTACAAACCATATTATTTGGCTTTATTAATTTTATATTATTAATTTTTATTATTTACTAACCCCAATATTTTATTTGCTTATTTATTTATTATATTTTGCTATTTATTTTATTTATTATAATTATATTGTAATTGTTTCCTGGATGTAATTATAATTATTTAATTATTATTGTTGTGGTTAGTAATTTAGGGAGTGTAAAAACATGTATGTTGTTAAAATAAATTTAGATCATTTTTAATAATAAGATAATTAAAATAAACACTTCACACACGTAAGTCGATTTTAATCGCCGTCTCACTTTCTAAGGGTATCCCTCTCGTTGCCTACGAATAATGGTTAAGTGGGGTGTATAAAGCAAGTCCCTCGAAAGAAAATCATCAAAGTCCCTTATGGTTGCCTTTACGAATCAAGTCCCTTTCGAATAAATGATGATAGTCCCTTATATGTGCTTATTACACCCCACCATTGCCTTCAAAATCAAATTGTCCCTCACATGTCCCTTAACTTCCAAAGTAAGGACTACCTACTCCATTATAGTAGGGATAGTCTTACTAAGGAAAAGATAAAGAATAAGAAAGACCTTAAACATTAGGGTAGATTACTCCTAGGTACTTGCTCACTTCAAAAATTTTCCAAACACTTAACATTTTCAAACAAATTTTCAAACAAGTTTCTTACACATCCTTACATGGATTATTATTAAACTATTCTGAAATTTTTTGTTATTCACACACTATACTTTCAAAACAATTCAAAAGTGAGCTTAAGTACCTAAGAGCCCATGGATAACCATGGATGAAAAGGGTGCTAACACCTTCCCTTTTCATAACCTACCCCCCGGACCCAAAATATTCTCTAAGGTCTTTCCTGTTCTTTTATAACCTTTCCTTATGGATAAAATAAAAGTCGGTGGCGACTCTTGCTATCCGCAACATTGTTTAAAGTCAGTTCACCGGGTTACAGAACTGGCGACTCTGCTGGGGATCTATTTAAGAGGGGTACCCTTAGGAATTAAGATCACTTTGAATTGTTTGCCTTGTTTGCTTTATATTACTTGTTGGGGTGCTCTTATGTGTGAAAGATCCTAACCCGGATCTAGTGTACCTTAGGTAAATGGCAATAGACCAAGGAAACTGTACGACGTATATCGATACGGTTGATCTGGTGGCCATAGTTAGTGCGACTTCTTGGTTGGTGCTTATATTCCTTAAGTCAAGTTGAGGATAATATTGAGGCTGCCATATGTTGTCAATGCACTAACTAACTTTTAGAACCCTAGTTAACTCATCTTGGCCTTTAGAAGGTAGTGAGGTAACCGGCTTTGGTGCAGACTGAAGTTGGTTGACACTCGATGCTACGCTCATTGAGATCTTAAACTTGGAGGGTTTTGGTTGGCAAGTAAGTTGCCTTCTGATCAACCACCCTTGTGAAGGATCAATGATATTGAGATCCCTTAGAACCTGGTTACTTTTGTAAGACAGGATGAACCATCTAACTTCAGGGGAGGGTACTTACCTTAAACCTCATGCAAGCCTTTAAACATAGGGCTATGGTGTGACTTGCTTGTGTGTGCCACATGTTTGTGATTGAGCATAACATCATGACATCATCATGCATCATGAGCATACCATTTTTCCTAACCATTTCAAGGACCAAGGGATTTATCTTTGTTCTTTGTTGCAGGTCATGGCTTCAGCTCGTAGAAACACCATCAGGATCAACTTTGTGGGGATACCTCCCAAGCTTAAAGAGTTGGTTTCTGAAGTGGCTGATCACTCCCGGTTCAACAAGAGACATGGTCACCTATTGGACCTAGTTACTTCAGGGTTCAGTGAAGACATGATGAGTGTCCTGTTTCAGTTCTTTGACCCTAAGCACCATTGCTTCACATTCCCCGACTACCAGTTGGTTCCTACCATGGAGGAGTTCTCTAAACTTCTGGGTATCCCTGTTCTTGATCAGAAACCATTCACAGGTTTGGAGAAGGAGCTTAAACCAGAGATTATTGCTGCAGCTCTACATCTGAAGAAATCAGACATTGTTCTAGAAACGAGAAGTGGAGTTAAGGGTATTCTTGCCAAGGTACTAATGGATAAGGCTCAAATGTTCTTGAAGGCCATGAGCTATGATGCTTTTGAGGAGATCTTAGCCTTGCTGATTTATGGCTTAGTATTGTTCCCCAATCCAGATCAGTTCATAGATGTTCATGCCATCAACATTTTCCTGAGTCACAATCCAGTGCCTACATTGCTTGGAGACATTCTACATTCTCTTCATACCCGTACTACAAGGGCAAGAGGAACCTTGATGTGCTGCATACCTTTACTTTCTAGGTGGTTTATTTCTCACCTTCCTCGCTCAGTAATGAAGAATGAGCAAGGGTTCAGATGGTCCAAGAGGATCATGTCACTGTCTCACTCAGACATCCATTGGTGCTCCAGATCTATGGAGAATGTCACCATCATTGACCGTTGTGGGGAGTTTCCTAATGTGCCACTTCTAGGCATAAGAGGAGGCATCACCTACAACCCATCTCTAGCTTTACGACAGTTTGGTTACGCCCGAAGTGATGGTCCACATGACATGTTGATTCAGGGCATTGTGTTTGATTACGACAACGATCTTCAGGGTTACCGTCAGAGATTCATACGAGCTTGGGGAAAGGTAAACAGGATTGACAGCAAGACACTGGAGCCTAAGTATACTATTCCTATGGAGGCTTATCTCAGATGGGTGCGATCTCGTGCTCAGACTCTCATGATGCCATATCCTGCCGTCCTACCAGTTACCATGGAACCTGTTGCTGAAGGAGACACAGCTTATACCATCCTTCACCCAGACATGCCTACTGATAAGGAAGACTTGCAGAGATCATGGATCCAACTGAAGGAGCAAAGGGATACTTTCGAGGCTCATTACAAAGCAAGCCAAGCAAGAATCCTAGAGCTCACAAAGCAACTTCACGAGGAACGAAACCTCAATTCATACCTCAACACAAAGAGGAAACGTCCATGGGAGACTTAAAACCCCATCTTTTGTACTTATTTCACTTTCATTTTTTGTAAGCCTAAAAGGCAAAACGAGTTATTACTAATAAAAAGTTACTTTCTTGTTTGTTTAAGCAAATTTAAATTCCGCGGTCCTTGAAAACATTGCATATGCATTCCCATATCATTTCATTACATCACAGGTTTATAATTGTGCACAGGTTTCTTATCTTCTCGCTGTTTATTTCAGCAATGGCACTTGAACAATCAGTTAAGGATCTTCAGGCACAGAATGCACAGTTTCAAGAGCTGATCCTGAACCTATCCAAGGGGCAGGATGAATTGAAGGCACTGCTGGCCAAGAAGACTAAGAAGACTAGAAGGTCTGCTGGGTTGCTCAACATGGGAAGAAGGTTCAAAGGTCCTGTCAAGACCAAGGAACAGGTTGAAGACTATGAATCTGAAGAATCTGAGCAAGAGAGAGGCAGTCTCCACAACACAGTGGGGGACTCTGATTCTGAGGCTAACTACTACCATGAGCATAATGAAGACAAATTCAAGATGTTGGTGGATAGGATGGATGCTATGGAATTACAGAAATCATCTGGGCTGGATTTTGAGGATTTGAGTTTGATATCTGGGGTTGTGATACCCATTGGTTTCAAGGTTCCTGCCTTTGTTGTTTATGACGGGGTCTCCTGTCCCAAGCTGCATTTGAGGTCTTATGTCAGAAGGATCCAACCCCACACTGCTGACAAGAAGCTGTGGATCCATTTCTTTCAAGAGAGCTTATCTGGAGCTCAGCTGGAGTGGTATTATCAGTTGGAGAGTGTCAACATCAGAGACTGGAACGATCTTGCTGAAGCTTTCTATAAGCAGTATCAATACAATGCTGACTTAGCTCCCACTCGCATGCAGCTTCAGAGCATGTCTATGGGTGCCAAAGAAAGTTTTAAGGAGTATGCTCAGAAGTGGAGAGATTTAGCTGGAAGAGTTCAACCCCCTTTGACTGACAGGGAATTGGTTGATATGTTCATGTGTACGCTGAATGGTCCGTTTTACAGTCATCTCATTGGAAGCTCATCATCTGGCTTCACTGAGTTGATCATGACAGGAGAACGGGTAGAGAATGGTATCAAGAATGGTAAGATCCAAGTGGGCACTTCTTCATCAGGTGCTGCAAAGAAGCCTCCCACTGGAAAGAAGGAATCCAATGCTGTTTATGGTCAACCTGATCGTAATAGAAGGCATCAGTCTGTTAGTGTAGTTCACATTTCAAATCCGACTCCTGCAACAACAGAGCAGCCTCAAGGCAACCAACAGAGGGCTAGAAGACAGTTCACGAAGATCAACATGTCAATGGCTCAGGCATTGCAACACTTGTTGAAGGCTGAACTTATTACCCTGAGGGAGGCTCCTCAGAATCCCAATGTTACCTCTCCCAAGTACAATCCCAATGCACGATGTGCATATCATTCAAACTGTCCAGGACATGATACTAATAACTGCTGGGTCTTGAAGAACAAAATTCAAGATATGATTGATGCTGGAGAAATTGAGTTTGATCCACCAAATGTGATTACAGCACCACTGCCAAATCATGAGAAGACTGTCAATGCCATTGATGAAGACATTGGTGAAGATCTGCATGTCTATTCAGTTATGGAGTTGACCACACCATTGTCTGTTATCAAAAAAAGGTTAGTACAAGCTGGGATCTTTCCAGGTTGTCGTGAAGATTGTTTGTATTGTACCTATAAGCCGGATAGTTGCTTCATTTTGAGAGATGGTATTCAACGTCTCATGGATAAGTATACTATAGTGTTTGAAAGAAGACCAGCATCTGTAGAAAGTATGGTGGATCATCTGACACGGGGTGAGAAGATTGAAGAAGTTGACATGGTTGACAAAGTACCGGTAAGGATCACTTCAAAGGGTCCTATTAAAATTACTCGTCAGGGCCCAATCAAGATTACTGCTGAAGGTCCTGTGAAAGTTGTTGCTGAAGCCAGGGTAGCTCCTCTGATCATTACCCCTCCTGGTCCTATTCCTTATACATCTGACAAAGCTGTGCCGTGGCACTATGGGTCTGATGTTTACATCCATGGTGTCAAGCAAGAGCCTTTACCGGATATACCTGCTGATATTGATAATATTGCTGGATCTAGCAAGATCACTCGTAGTGGAAGAGTCTTCTCTCCTCCAGTTGCTTCTAAGAATGCAGTTACTCCTGCTGCTACTTCCACCACTGATGCTCGGGGCAAAGGTCCTGTTATTGAGCCTGTATCTACTGATGTGCCGGCTGCTGATGATCTCTCTAAGCAGATGGAAGAAGTATTGAAAATCATTCGCAAGAGTGATTATGACATTGTTGATCAATTGGGGCATACTCCCTCAAAGATTTATATGCTGTCCTTGTTGCTGTGTTCTGAAGCTCATGCCAAGTCCTTGATCAAGTTTCTGAAGTCTGCTCATGTGCCCAGTGCAATCTCTGTGGACCAATTTGAAAACTGTGTTGCCCACCTGACCTATGACAATGGGTTAGGATTTTCTGATGCTGACTTGACCCCTGCCAAGAGGGATCATAACAGGGCCTTGCATATTTCAATTGAATGCAGGGGCACTACCCTGTCTCATGTGCTGATAGACAATGGTTCCTCTCTGAATGTGTTGCCCAAGGAAGTCCTTAACAAGCTGAGTCCTGAAGATACTGTGTTAAAGCCCAGTAATATTGTGGTAAAGGCTTTTGATGGTTCTAGAAGAGTAGTGCATGGGGAAATTGATCTTCCAATCAAGGTTGGCTCTCAGATGTTTACTGCTACATTTTATGTGATGGATATTCGACCTTCATACTCTTGTCTGCTCGGTCGTCCCTGGATCCATGGGGCGGGTGCTGTGACCTCTACATTACACCAAAAGTTGAGATATCCGGTGAATGGAAAGGTTGTTACTGTCTTTGGAGAGGAAGAATACTTTGTCAGCCATGTAAACACTTTCAAGTATCTGGAAGTGGAAGGTGAATACATTGAGACTCCGTGTCAGTCATTTGAGGTGGTTCCTTGGGTTGGTAATGATTGTGTGACTCCTCCTGCTGCGAAGAAGGTTCCTGTGGTCATTAGAAAATCTCCAACAATGGCAATGGCCTCCCTCAATGATGCTAGAGCTGTGGTGGATGAAGGTGGTTGTACTATTTGGGGTCAGCTTCCTGATATTCCATACAAGTCTGACAAGTTTGGTTTGGGTTTCACTGCAGAGTCCCAGAAGGCTGTTCGTCGTGCTCGTGCTGCTCGTATCACCAATCAAGGGGTGATTAATGCTGTGGGAGATCAAGATGAAGACTACAACTTGGATGCATGGATTTTTCCTACTGTGGGTGCTGGACTCAATAATTGGAAAGCTGAAGATGTTATCCCTATCTCCTTTAGTCAGGAGTAAATACTATTACTGTGTTATGTTTTAAATTTGTAATTTCTGAACAATAAAACTTTCAAGCCATGTGCCTTACCCGGGGCACAATGGTGTGCTTGTTACGGGCTGTCATTTCATTTGCATACTTCATTCAATAAAATCAATGGACGTTTCGTTTTAGTAAATATTGTGTTCCTTGTCTTTCTTTTCTTTCATTTTTGCTTTATCAGCTATGTGTTCTTACACACACCCACATCACTAAATGCAGATCCTCATCCACTCTGGATCCTGTTGATAACAGTTCTACTATTACCAATTACAATTTCGAGAATCCGATCTATCAAACTGAAGACGGAAATGAGGACGATTGTGAAATACCTGTAGAGCTTGCTAGGTTGTTACAACAAGAAGAGAAAGCTATACAGCCACATGAAGAGCCAGTCGAAGTTGTGAATTTGGGAACTGAAGAAAACAGAAAAGAGGTCAAGGTAGGGGCTGGTTTAGAAGACAGTGTCAAGAGCAAGTTGATTCAGATGTTACGTGACTATGTGGAGATCTTTGCTTGGTCCTATGAAGATATGCCAGGGTTGAATACAGACATTGTGGTTCACCGGTTGCCAGTGAAAGAAGACTGTCGTCCAAAGAAGCAGAAGGTTCGTCGTATGCGTCCTGAAATGTCAGAAAAGATCAAGGCAGAGGTAATGAAACAGTTCAATGCAGGGTTCTTAGCAGTGACTTCTTATCCTCAGTGGGTTGCAAATGTGGTACCGGTTCCTAAGAAAGATGGTAAGGTACGTATGTGCGTGGACTACAGAGATTTGAACAAGGCTAGCCCTAAAGATGACTTTCCACTTCCTCATATTGACATTCTGGTAGACAATACTGCTCAGCATAAGGTATTCTCTTTTATGGATGGTTTCTCTGGTTACAATCAGATCAAGATGGCACCTGAAGATATGGAGAAGACAACATTTGTGACACAGTGGGGCACCTTTTGCTATAAGGTGATGCCATTTGGTTTGAAGAATGCAGGGGCAACATATCAGCGTGCTATGGTGGCTTTGTTTCATGATATGATTCATCATGAGATAGAGGTATATGTGGATGATATGATAGCCAGATCTCAGAATGAAGAGCAACATCTTGATCATCTACACAAGTTGTTTAAGAGGTTGAAGAAATACAAGTTGAGATTGAACCCAAACAAGTGTACTTTTGGAGTTAGATCTGGTAAGCTCCTGGGTTTCATTGTCAGTGGAAAAGGTATTGAAGTGGATCCTGCAAAAGTGAAAGCTATACGAGAGATGCCAGCTCCCCGTACTGAAAAGGAGGTTAGAGGTTTCTTGGGACGATTGAACTACATTGCAAGATTTATTTCCCAGTTAACTACCATCTGTGAGCCAATCTTCAAGTTGTTGAAGAAAGATCAGGTGATGGAATGGAATGATGAGTGCCAGACTGCCTTTGATGAAATCAAGAGATATTTGCTAGAACCACCAATTTTGATGCCACCAGTTGACGGAAGACCCTTGATTATGTACTTAACAGTGCTAGACAACTCAATGGGGTGTGTGTTGGGGCAACATGACGAGTCTGGTCGAAAAGAGCAGGCAATATATTACCTTAGCAAAAAGTTTACCGACTGTGAAACAAGATACTCACTACTCGAGAAAACTTGCTGCGCTTTGGCATGGGCTGCTCGCCGACTAAGACAGTATATGTTGACCCATACTACCTTATTGATTTCGAAGATGGATCCAATCAAGTACATATTCGAGAAACCTGCTCTCTCCGGAAGAATTGCAAGATGGCAAATGATCTTGACAGAATATGATATACAGTACACTACTCAAAAGGCCATTAAAGGAAGTGTTGTTGCTGATCATTTGGCTCATCAAGCGGTGGATGATTACCAGTCAATGAATTTTGAGTTCCCTGATGAAGATATTATGATTATTACCAAAGAACCTGGACAATATGACGGACCTGAACAAGGATCCCGATGGACTATGGTTTTTGATGGTGCCTCCAATGCACTTGGTAATGGTGTTGGTGTTGTGATTAGTTCCCCTGAAGGTTGTCATACTCCGATTACTGCCAGACTTTGTTTCCATTGTACCAATAACATGGCTGAGTATGAGGCATGTATCCTGGGTATGAAAGCTGCTATTGATATGAAGATTCAGTTCCTTGATGTGTATGGAGATTCAGCCCTGGTAGTGAGTCAGATTAAAGGAGATTGGGATACCAAGCATGATAATCTCATTCCTTACAGAGAACATGTGTTGTCTTTGATCCCACATTTCAAAGAGATTACCTTTGGACATATTCCACGAAGAGAAAATCAGTTGGCAGATGCTTTGGCCACCATGGCATCTATGTTTGAGATCAGCTGGGATGATGAAGCTCCCAAGATTACTATTGATAGATTTGAGAAGCCTGCATACTGCAATGAGATTGATACAGAAGGGGCAGAGGAGAAGCCTTGGTTCTATGAAGTGAAAAGATATCTTGAAGCTCAGGAATTCCCTGAAGGGGCATCTGTCAAAGATAGGAAGTTCCTGAGAAGGTTTTCTGCTAAGTTCTTTCTGAGTAATGGCATTCTGTATAAGCGTAATCATGATTCAACTATGCTTCGTTGTGTGGATAAGAATGAAGCTACAGAAATTATGGAAGAGATGCATGATGGGACCTTTGGCACTCATTCTAGTGGTCATACTATGGCAAAAAAAAATATTGAGAGCAGGTTACTATTGGTCTACCATGGAAGCTGATTGCTATCAACACTCCAGAACGTGTCACAAATGTCAAATTTATGCTGATAAAGTTCATATACCTCCGTCACCATTGAATGTGTTGACTGCTCCTTGGCCCTTTTCCATGTGGGGCATTGATATGATTGGTGAAATCAAGCCTACTGCTTCTAATGGGCATCGTTTCATCCTGGTTGCTATTGATTATTTTACGAAATGGGTGGAGGCAGCTTCATTTGCATCTGTGACTAAGAATGTTGTGGCTCGGTTCATTAAGAATAATCTCATATGTAGGTATGGCATCCCCGAAAGGATCATCACTGACAATGGCTCTAATCTGAACAACACCATGATTACTGATCTCTGCACACAGTTCAAGATTAAGCATCACAACTCTTCTCCGTATCGTCCAAAGATGAATGGGGCAGTTGAAGCTGCTAATAAGAACATTAAGAAGATTGTACAGAAGATGACTGTTACTTACAAGGATTGGCATGAGATGTTACCATTTGCTCTTCATGGTTATCGTACTACAATACGTACTTCAACAGGGGCAACCCCATTCTCTTTAGTCTATGGTATGGAAGCAGTTCTGCCCATTGAAGTTCAGATCCCCTCCTTGAGAATTATGAAGGATGCAGGCTTGGATGAAAATGAGTGGATTCAGACTCGACTGGACCAGATAAATTTGATTGATGAGAAGAGATTAGCAGCAGTTTGTCATGGCCAGATGTACCAGAAACGGATGATCAAGGCTTTTAACAAGAAGGTTAAGCCAAAGGTATATCAGGCTGGTGACTTGGTAATCAAGCGTATCATATTACCACAGGGTGATCCTAGGGGCAAGTGGACTCCAACATATGAAGGACCATTTGTAGTCAAGACAGTGTTCTCAGGAGGTGCCATGATACTGACTACAATGGATGGTGAGGACTTCCCACAGCCTGTAAACGCAGACATAGTTAAAAAATACTACGCATAAAAAGAGACCCGCTAGGTTGACAGGCCTAGGCAAAAATAAGGGCGTCCCGGCAAACCAAAAGGGTTTGGGCAAAAATTAGGGATATATATAAAAAGATGTATACCCGGCAAGTCGAAAACCTGAAAAGGCGGCTTGGGCAAAAAAGGGTATCCCGGTGGATTGAAAACCTGAAAGGGCAATCCAGGCAAAAGTTAGGGATTAAAGCGTATGACTATGTCTCGTTTGGATCACTCAGGAAACTGCAACCAGTTGTACTACTTATTCAAGCTCGAACAATAAAGCTCAATTCAATCGTTTCCGTCTCAACAGCAAGAAGATGAGATACTTGAGTGGCAATAGTAGAATTGAAACTCAATAGGATTGTTTCCCACATAGCTGATTCTTTTTGTAAAAACTTTATGGCAAAATCCTCTTACTAGGGTTTATGCCTCCTTGTACAAACTTACCCGGGTATGGGTCACTTTTTGATATAAATAAATTCCATCTTTTGAATCCAGATTTACTTTTACCCTATTTACATAAGCGAAACGTCCATTGGTTGTGTTTGAATGCATGTATGCTTTTAATATGATTAATGTTTACCAGAAATGCATGAAAATGCAGTAATAGTATTTACTAAGGACGAACGAGGGGAGGAATTCAACGAAGCTTCACCAGTTCACCTTACAAAACAGTCACAAAACCTTCAGTAGGACTAATCCATCTTCATAAAGTCTAATCTCCCCTGGAATTTATATCCATCTCTTTTATCCTCATACGGATATACGGGAAATTACTTTCCAATAAGGGTACGACGAACGAAGACGGGATGTTATACTTATCCTACTATCAAACGAAGACGAAGGTTATATATACCCTGCTATCCCCAACAACGGGAGGTTATATATACCTTACCATCCCCAACAACGGGAGGTTATATCTGTACCCTTACTATCCCCATCGTCCGGGAGGTTATCTATACTTTGTTATCCCCAGCAGACAGAGGGTTATATATTCTTCAACAACGAATCGGGATTTATTTTCCCTGGCCAGCAGTTGTTATACGGAGATATCCAGGCGCTTCCGGCAGTATCATATCATACATACATCGTTTACATCATACCATAGCATATATATCCATAGACATATAGTACATTACCTAAGTACATCATACATGCATACATAAAGCCTAAACTAATGTTATTATACAAAAGCTACCTTGTTTCAGGTTAATTATCCAACAAACAAAATTATGGTCTCCAGGACTGCTTTATTGTAACCTCAGGGTTACTTTATCCTCCTGATGAACTTCTTATTTTTGGGACTGCTTTATTGTAACCTCAGGGTTACTTTATCCTCCTGATAACTTCTCATGACTTCAAGACTGCTTTAGAGCTATCCAGTGCTCTATCCTCCTGAAGACAATTATATCATTACTTCAAGACTGCTTTAGAGTTATCATTATTGATTGCTTTATCCTCCTGAGGTCATACTACTACTTCGAGACTGCTTTAGAGCTATTCATTGCTCTATCCTCCTGAAGTTATCTTATTATTTCAAGACTGCTTTAGAGCTATTGATTGCTCTATCCTCCTGGAATCACATTATTATTTCAAGACTGCTTTAGAGCTATTGATTGCTCTATCCTCCTGAAATCATCTCTTCAAGACTGCTTTAGAGCTATTGATTGCTCTATCCTCCTGAAGACATATCACATTATTATTTCAAGACTGCTTTAGAGCCATTCATTGCTCTATCCTCCTGAGATCACATCAGTACTTCAAGATTGCTTTAGGGTTATCACTATTGATTGCTCTATCTTCATGAAGACATGCTCATACATCAGTATTACTCCAAGCTCCTGACAGCTCTCATTATACTACTGAAGAATTTCCCCCTAGTGGCATCTTTAAGCCCACTCAATCATGTTCAACCAACCATCAATATCACTCCATGCACTGGTGAGTGCAAATTTTTGGGCTTTTGTGTTCAATCCCCTTCAACCTTCCAGGTTACGACTGGCAAATATACCAATCTAACCCCTCAGGTTTCAGAAAATTGAACAGGGGCAGCTGTTGCACCCCAAAATTTTCCCTCACAATACAAGACTTTGTGTTCTAAGAAGGTTCACAAGGTTCACAAGTTACACAATGTTTACAAAGCTCTCCTAAGGTTCATGAGGTCTACAAAGCCACTTCATGAGATTCACAAGATTCACAAGATTCACAATACCTCCCATGAGTATCACAAGACATCTTATGAAGATTCACAAGGTTCACAAAGTTCACAATTGGTCAAAGAAGTTGACAATTCCCTCAGACAGTGCACCTCCTAAGCAGTGCATCCAAAGCTAGGGTTTTGACTTTAATCAGGCTAAATGAACTTCCAATACCTCAAGTGAGTTTCATAACATCTTATATGTGTATAAGAACCCCCATGTCAAGTTTCAAGACTTTTCTCAAAAGTTTGCTCAGTCAAATGATCAGATAAGTCAAAATCAGTCAATGCAGTTAAAAAGTCAAACTGAGGTCAACTGTGGTCAAACCAAAGTCAAACCTCATGATTTTTTGCCAACATCAAGTATATGAAGTAAAATTCATCATTTGATCAAGGATTGATCATAATTCATCAAGGAGATTCCAGACCATCAATAATCAGGAGTTTCTAAATTAGGGTTTCCTTAGTAAAAGTCAACTGAACTTTGACCAGGCATAACTTTCACATACTTCATCACCAAGTCTCCATCCAAAGCTCATTTTGAAGGAAATTGAATTCTCTACAATTTTGATGTTGAAAGTTAAGCCTAAAAATGCTTCATTTGAAAGATATGATCTAAGACATTATAAGTCATTTCAAAAGTCAACAAAAAGTCAACAACTTCAAAAGGGCATAACTTGAGATTGGTAAATGGTATGGACCTGAAACCAATGGGGTTGTTTAGAGGACTCTTCAAGCTTTCTAAAAAGTCCAAGAACACCCTCATACCCTTAAAATTGAGGGAGATGTGCCCTTGCAAAGTTGGGCAATTTTGTGATGGTTTATGTTGAAAATGGAGGCTTAGAAGTATTTCTTTCCAAATGGGCTGCCTAATTCATGACCCAATCCATCTCATAACATGGTGCACGACCCACTTGACCAAAATTCATCATTTTTATTATTTTTTATTTATTTATTATTGATTTAATTCATAAAAATCATTTTAAATAAATAAAAAATATGAAAAGTTATTTTTGGGTGAAGATTTTGTTTCTAGAAATTCATAATTATGGATTGGGATTAAAAGAGAAAAGAATCATGTGAATTGTCCCAAAATAGCAAGGCCTTATGATCAAATATTTGAAATTTACACAAGGATCTTTTTGAATATTTTTTGGATCAAATATCCACACAAGACATCAATGTTTCTGACCTAAATCCATCACACATATATACTGATCACAAACCTTAGCTCATACAGGAATTTGCAGCAGCCTAGAGGTGAGTTCAAAAGCACAAAAATCCATCCAAAAGTAAGAATCGGTTTTGGAGTTTGAGAGCTTTAGAAGGTAAATTGAGAACATAGACATGTTCTCTGATCATCCATGAAGTGAAATCATCCATCATACGCATCCAATATGCCTCATATTGGCCAACCCGAATCCACATCATTCTTAAAATTATTTTTTTCGATTCCCATAATAGTGATATCATTGTTTAAATTTGATTGCATATTTGTGTTTGTGATGAAGCTTGGAGTGTTTCTGGAACAATCAATTTGATTTTAAGTGCAGGATGAAGAAATCACCATGATTAGGGTTTCATGGCCGTTTTAGGATTCTTCCATTCATCTGTTATAAATGAATTCTAAATACATGGTTGAGTTGTATGGACCTTGTAGAGTGTAATACACTGATTAATTTCACAAAATTTTGCTGTTTTGTCAATGTTTCGTTTTCGTAGGTTTTGAAGCATGAAGAACATGTAGCTAAATTCGCAGGAAAATTCACATCTGAATTCGCAGGAAATTTGAATGTAGAAGATGAAGTTTGCCGCGCCTGGGAATTTGAATTTATGTTAATATATTTTATATTGTTTTGCCGTTTCGTTTACACACACGCGCGTGTGTCCTGGTGGTAAACTCTGTCTGTGTATGTTGTGAGATCCATGGTTCGATTCTTGGCCATGGCAATATTTTGTTTTATTTTTGCAGGATAAAGAGAAACTTCATATATTATTAATCGTAGCCATTCAATAATCAGTTAGGCTCTCCCAGCCAGGTGGTCAAGCATGCGTATGAATATCCTTAAGGTCCTGGGTACGAAACCACCCCAGGCCTTTTATTTTTCTCATTTATTTTCCTGATTCATTGATTTAAGGCACAAAACCAAGTGAATTGCTTTTGGTATCACACAAACGCTTGTGGCCCAGTGGATGTTGTTGTTGCTTGCAAGGGTGAAGACCTGGGATCGAATCCCACCAGGTTCTTCTTCTTTTCCTTTCTTTTATTTTCTTTTGTTTTCTAGTTTAATTTAAGTGATTTAAATAATTAATATATTATCATTATAAAATATGTATTATGTAGTCTAAATTACTCTTAAAACAATTTTTCTAAAAAAATATAAAAAACTCTTGATTTTCTTTAATTTTAATTTCATTTGTATAGTTTATATTAATCAAGATATTATTGTATGATTATTAAAAAATAAATTTTTTATATATAAGTTAGCCCTAATTTTCATAAACCCTAAAAATAAAATCCTAATTTTATGAAACCCTAAAATATTTTTCTAAATAAGAATTTAATTTTGTTTTTTTTTATTTTGTAAATATAGTTATACTTCAAATTAATTTTCTTTTAAGGTTTAGAAATAATTTAATTTAGGACAATTATATTTTTGTATATAGTTAAAATAATTTGTAAATATAATAACTAATAGAATTAAATTTTTAATATGATATTTAAAATCTATCTTTTTTCTTATAATATGAATATATGTTAATAATAATTAAAATTTTGTAATACATTTGAGAATAATTTAATAATTAGTATATGAATAAAAAAAATTTATTTAGTTATGCATGTTAATTTTTCTTACATTATTTTTGGTTTCCATTATTATTGTTAACTATATTGTTACTAATTTTTGCTTATTAGAATTTTATTAACTTTTAATTAATTTTTATTACTAACCATGTTATTAGTTATTTTTATGTTTCTAACCTTATTTCTTCTAATTATTCTTATTATTTTACTAACCATATTATTTGGCTTTATTAATTTTATATTATTAATTTTTATTATTTACTAACCCCAATATTTTATTTGCTTATTTATTTATTATATTTTGCTATTTATTTTATTTATTATAATTATATTGTAATTGTTTCCTGGATGTAATTATAATTATTTAATTATTATTGTTGTGGTTAGTAATTTAGGGAGTGTAAAAACATGTATGTTGTTAAAATAAATTTAGATCATTTTTAATAATAAGATAATTAAAATAAACACTTCACACACGTAAGTCGATTTTAATCGCCGTCTCACTTTCTAAGGGTATCCCTCTCGTTGCCTACGAATAATGGTTAAGTGGGGTGTATAAAGCAAGTCCCTCGAAAGAAAATCATCAAAGTCCCTTATGGTTGCCTTTACGAATCAAGTCCCTTTCGAATAAATGATGATAGTCCCTTATATGTGCTTATTACACCCCACCATTGCCTTCAAAATCAAATTGTCCCTCACATGTCCCTTAACTTCCAAAGTAAGGACTACCTACTCCATTATAGTAGGGATAGTCTTACTAAGGAAAAGATAAAGAATAAGAAAGACCTTAAACATTAGGGTAGATTACTCCTAGGTACTTGCTCACTTCAAAAATTTTCCAAACACTTAACATTTTCAAACAAATTTTCAAACAAGTTTCTTACACATCCTTACATGGATTATTATTAAACTATTCTGAAATTTTTTGTTATTCACACACTATACTTTCAAAACAATTCAAAAGTGAGCTTAAGTACCTAAGAGCCCATGGATAACCATGGATGAAAAGGGTGCTAACACCTTCCCTTTTCATAACCTACCCCCCGGACCCAAAATATTCTCTAAGGTCTTTCCTGTTCTTTTATAACCTTTCCTTATGGATAAAATAAAAGTCGGTGGCGACTCTTGCTATCCGCAACATTGTTTAAAGTCAGTTCACCGGGTTACAACTGTTTTTGTACCTCTTCTTTAATCTTCATTGCCATATCTGGGCGAGTACGGCGCAACTTCTGTTTTACCGGCGGGCAGTCTTCTTTCAAAGGCAGCTTGTGCATGACAATGTCGGTGTCCAACCCTGGCATATCCTGATAAGACCAAGCAAAGACATCCACATATTCCCGGAGAATATCAATCAGTTGTTCCTTTACTGAATCCTGTAGACAGGCCCCGATCTTAACCTCCTTCACATCTTCATCCGTACCAAGATTAACCGTTTCAATCTCCTCCTGATGAGGAGTGATAACCCTCTCCTCTTGCCTTAACAACCGGGCTATCTCTTCAGGTAGCTCATACTCTTCTTCAATCCCTTCATCGGCTTGATTGATTGGATTGTCAAAGTCATACAAAGTCATAGCTGTGTTGTTGTTGTCGGTGCAATCTGAAAGGCACTCTCTGCAAGGGTTTAGATTGGTTTATTTTAGTGATCAATTTTAATCTTGTTTAAAAAGTGAAAATGAAGTTATTTATTTTTAAAACATTGCCATTTTATTTTTGTACAAAAAGAAAAATGAAAAGACAGTGAAAAAAAAGAGACTCGTTTGCAAAAGATGTCTGATATTCATTGATTGATCTATTTGCACAAAATTACAAGATGGCCCGATTACAAAATGAGTCTTGACATCTTGGGCAAGATGCAAGACTTGATGCATGCTTTAAAATACAAGAAATAATAATTACTCTGCAGGAGTAACCCTTATAATTTCCTGGGAAGACCAGTTAAGGACTTGGCTCCCCGGGATCCTTGGACGTATCCAGCTCTCCAGGTTGCGGTCGCTTTCCTCCTCGTCTTCCAAATTGTTCACAGCATCTGGGGTGAGCATTCCCCCGCTGACAAAATTGGGCTTCTTAGCAGCCTCTGATTGATCTTGTTGAGTTGGTTTGTAACCCAACCCAAATCTGTCTTCTTTCTTTTCTACGGGCAACAGCTTGCCCCAGCCTTGGACAGTACCCTCTTCAACAACCTTCCGGGCTTGCTGATAAGACGTCATGGAAGTTCCCAGTACAGCAGATGCTTCATTAATGTTCAGGGCCTCAAACCCCTGGCTCATGGTTTCATGGATTTCTCCATCCATTTCTATGTACTTATACGTAGCCAGATGGCTAACAAAGATGTCTTCTTCCCCACAAATGGTGATGATCTGGCCTTCCCACTTGAATTTCAACTTCTGGTGAAGGGTAGACGTAACAGCGCTAGTGGCATAGATCCAGGGTCTACCCAACAAACAGCTGTAGGTCGGCTGAATGTCCATCACATAGAAGGTAATTTTAAAAGTCTGCGGGCCAATCATCACAGGCAGATCAATCTTCCCAAGCACTGATCTTTTGGAGCCATCAAAAGCTCTCACCACTAAATTACTTGGACGTAGTGCCAAGCCATTATACTCCAGCTTCACTAAGGCTTACTTTGGTAGAACATTGAGTGATGACCCAGTGTCCACCAGTACATGAGATAAAACAGCACCCTTGCACTCTAGGGTGATGTGTAAAGCCTTGTTGTGGTTACGTCCCTCAGTTGTTAAGTCAGCATTGGTAAAACCTAGTCCATGACTGGTGTTGACATTTGCCACCATAGTTTCTAGCTGATTAACGGTAATCTCCTCTGGCACGTATGCTGCGTGCAGGACTTTCAGTAATGCATTCCTGTGAGCTTCAGAACACATCAACAGTGATAATATGGAGATCTTTGAGGGAGTTTGGTGAAGCTGATCCACCACCTTGTAATCACTTCTTTTTATGATTCTCATAAACTCTTCTACATCTTGTTCAAAAGATGTCTTCTGAGTTTCTTTGACAGTCGGCTCTTCAGGTACCACACTCTTTCCCTTTGCTTTGGCAGCAGCCTCTGCTTCGGCATTAGGTCTTTGCACTTGTGAGGCAAAAAGGCATCCGCTTCTGGTGAAGCCTCCGCCTCCCCCAACATTATCAATTTGTGGAGAAGAGGTTGATGAATCCAGAGTGATTTTCTCCCCGTTGCAATAAAGATCAGAGCCATAATGCCAAGGTATGGCATTACTGCTTTCATTAGGAACCGGTCCAGGCATCGTAATAGTAACTGGACTGACTGCTGCAGAGGAGGGTACTGTAATGGTGTGTGGATCGTAGTAAATTGTGACTGGTGATCTGGTAGGAGGTGCCATGATTTGTTGTTGCAAATTGCTGCTGGGAGGAACCTCTGACGGGTCATAGTAGATTGTAACTGCGGAGACATCTTCATTAAGTCTTGTTGGTGTTGTAGAAGATTCTGCTGAATAAATGGATGTTGATGTTGTAGAAGAAAGGGTTGCTGAAACTTGATTTGTTGAAGTGATGGGTGGAGCCATTGCTGATGATATTGATGAATCGGTAGGAATGATTGTTGCTGCTGTTGTAGAAGAATCAGGAATTGTTGTCAAAGGAATTGCTGGATTTGTAGGCGCCATTGTTGAGATTTGAAGGATTCCATCCTTGATAAGACCATCTATGCCGCTTCTCAAATTATCACACCCGTTGACTGCAATGTTGCAATACCCACAACCGAGCTCACACCCGGGAAACACCTGGCACTCTAGAAGCTGAGCTTGAATTTCGACCAAAGGTGTTCGAATTTGTGCAACACTGGTGATCAAAGTAGATGGTTTTCCTTCCTCAATGGCATTAATCCTCGGCCCGCTATGATTAGGCATAGGATTCTTGTTGACATTTGGAGGGGGTGCAAAGTTGAGGGCTTTAGAATCCACCAGATCTTGGACTTTCATTTGTAAAGCCCTACATTTTTCTGTATTGTGGCCAGGTGCATTGGAGTGGAAAGCACACCTGGCGTTGACATCATAATTCTTGGGAGATTGGAGGGATCTGGTGGTGCCAATGTCCTTAACTCAACCAAGTTAAGCTTCAGTAGTTGTGGCAATAAGGCAGCATAAGGCATAGGGATAGGGTCAATCACCCTGTTTGCCTGTGACGGTCTTTGTTGAAAGGGTCATTGTTGTTGATTGCTATTGTTGTTGTTGTAGGTTCTCTGTGGCGGGTACTGAACCTGCTGTTGATAATGTGGTTGTTGTTGTTGTTGATATGTTGGTTGCTGAGGAATCGGAGCTGGAATAGTGACAGCTGCCACTGACCTGTGAACATACTGAGGTCTGCCCCTGTTGGCATGAATGGCATTTGTCTCACCGGTTCTTCGGGGTCCCACAAAAGGCTTCCTGGGATTACTGGACGAACTTGCACCATTATCAGAAATCTTGCCCATTTTTAGCAGACTTTCAATCCTTTCCCCAGCTATAACTACGTTTGCGAAGCTGGTAGAAGAGAAGGCAACCAATCTATCAATATATGTTCCTTGCAAAGTATTCATGAACATGTCGGCCATTTCTCTTTCCGACATGGGTGGTTGGACAGCAGCAGCAAGCTGTCTCCATCTTTGGGCATATTCCCTGAAGCTTTCTCTGGAGGATTGAGACATTCCCATTAGGAGGGTCCTGTTAGGAGCCATGTCCAGATTGTATTGATATTGTCTGATGACGGCTTCAGCTAAGTCCTTCTAGCATCTGATGGTAGCTCTGGTCAGGTGTGAATACCACTCTCTTGAAGCCCCAGTCAAACTGTCTTCAAAGTAGAACATCCACAACTTCTCATCCATAGTATAAGCTTTAAGTCTCCCCAGGAAGGACTGCAGGTGAGTTCGTGGGCAAGAAGTTCCATTGTATTTCTCAAAGCATGGGGGCTTGAACTTGTGGGGAATTCTCACCCCATCCACTAGCCCCATATCCATCACATCGAAGCCCAAGGAATTTTGAGACTCCAAAGATCTAAACTTCTCAGCAATTTAATCAAACCTCCTATCATAAACTTCATCTCCAGCTCCCATTACAGTAAACTGCTCTTCTTGAGGATCTTCTTGCAAGATCCTGCCTGCAGCAGTGTTGCCTTGCACATTCCTTGGGATGTTGACTTCCGAATCTAGATGGGGTCCAAATACTGGTGGGTTAACATGAGGCTGACCTCCCTCATTATTACTAGTTCCTCCAGTTCCAGGATGAGGTTCCTCGGGAGTTTGTCTTTCTACTAATGCCCTTAACCTTTCTTGGCTCTGGGCCAAGCCAGTCATCACAGTCATGAATTGTGCCATTTGGTTCCTCATCTCCACTCTTTCATTAGCCATCTGAGTTCTGACCTCAGTCAGGTTCTGTTGTACTTGATCCATTTGGATACCAGGAAGGTTATTGCGAGTAGGATACCGGTGCGTACGGTTGACAGGGAACACCCGGCGGCGAGCAATATTTCCTGAAGCACAACAGAGTTAGAAACAAACATAATAATGACAAAACCTACAAAACAAAACAAAAGTTATCATGCAATGCAGTATGCTTATTTTTTTTCCAAGGTATCCGGCTTGGTTCTTGGTTTTGACCTTTCCAAACCTCGAGGAAGATGCTTTTGACTTTGTTGAGAAAAGAAACCCCAAAATGGAAACAAACTAAAATATATTACAAATACTGAACAATACATAGTTTGTTTTTACAACACATGCCCTTGGAGGGTCAAAATACAAAAAGAGAAAAGGTACATCAAATGGAAATGAACAACAAGCAAAGAAGTCAAACATTCAATCCAAACTCATCCTCCTTAACCTCCTTCAGAAGTGCCTCAGTCACTGAACCAGCTGGATGCTCTGTGATGGTCCTGATGAGGAGGTTCCTGGTGGAAATGGCGGTGGTTAGCTTCTTGTGCCTGTCCTGGTCCTTTAATCTCTTCAATCCAGCCCTAAGCTTCAACTCTGAAATCTCCTTCTGGGCTGCCAACAAAGCTTCCTGTTGCTTCTTTTCATTGGCCTCTAACTGCTTAATCTTGGCTTGAATTCTCTGATCTTCTTGTATCCGGGCTTCAGTGATCCTGACCCACCTAGCCTGACTTTCCTGCAGATAGAGCTCAGTCCTAGCCTTCTGAAGCTTGGCTTCTTTACAGGCATTCTTCAATATTTGCTCCCCAGCTCTTGCTTTTCTGATGTAGTCTTCTGTTTTCTCAATCTTGGCCAGATGCTCTACCCTAAGCTTCTCTAACCTCTCAATGTCCAGACGACCATCACTCCTTTCCCAAAGGGTCTTCTTCAGAGCCTGAGACAGATTCTCATTTCTTTCCTTCAGCTTCTCAAATTCTTCCAGGCTGACAGTTGCTGCTGGCTGTGCTGTGGATGGTCCAGGTATATCCTCAATGGTGAAAGGCATTCCAGTAACCTGAGCTCTAGTACGGGACCAATCATAATACTGGGCTGAAGCAACCTTATTACATCTTCCAAGAATGGCCATCCCCTTTGTCTGGATGTTGTCCCAAGCCCAGGATGCTTGTCTGACAGAAGCTAGATTAGGCTTTATTTCACAATACAGGGTCTCAGCCAAATCTTGTACTCTAGGAGGGTGAATCAAAGCATAGCCCAGTTGTCTCTTGAACAGCAAAGGATTGTAGTTGATGCAACCTTTTACTCCTATCAGAGGTACATTTGGGTATTGCCCACAGCTGGTGATTATGTCTTTGCCTTTGGTGCTCTGGGTGCACCATCTGATGTCATCTGAAGTCAAAGCAATGAGCCTCTTGGCCCAATTCTTCTGCTGGTGAGGATTCAAGAAGGCATCTGTCTTAGGTAGATGTCTAAGCAGCCAGGTGTGAAAAAAAGGAGCACAACATCTTACCAACTTCCCCCTTTGTTTCTCATTCCTTTGATGGATGGAATAGTAAAAGTTTCCCAGTAGTGTGGGTACTGGGTTCTTCAGAAGAAACAGATGGATGGCATTCTTGCTGACAAATTTGGGCTCATCTGCAAACAGTATAACCCCATATATGCTGAGGGCTAACAGTGCACAGACTGCCCTCCATTCTCCCAAGGAGGCCTTCAGGATGGCCTGAGAAATCAAGAAGTCTAAGTGTAATCCAGGGATCCCAGCTTTTGTTGTCATGCTGTGCTCAATCAAGGCAGGCTCCAAGTACAGTGCCTTTTCTACTTCTCCACTGCTGGGAAAAGTCATCTCTGGGTTGAAGGGGATTCCCCCCCCCCCCTGACAGGTACTCCAATCAATGATGAAAACTCCTCTAGTAGAGGTCCTAGCTGAAAGTCTGGAAAAGTGAAGCATCTCAAAGGAGGGTCATAAAACTGCAAGCATGTGTGGATCATGCTCCTCTGAGAAGGGTCCAGGTCCATAACCATATCCAGGATACCTCCATAATGTTCTCTGAATAATGGGATGTGGTCAGGGGTGATAAGTGACTGGACCTGCCTGATACCAGTCAATACAGGCTCAAAGAAATGGTATGATATGTTGCTCTTCCTGGGAGTAGCCATGAGTGCTGATGAAGAGCTGAAGACAAGTGCTGATGAGGATCAAGACTGATACTGGAGATGAGCCACTGATAGGCTGATGGTGGTGAGTAAGAGAACAGATGAAGCAGACAAATGGTGAAGATAGCTGAAGCTGAGGTCTATGCAAAAGAAGGGGTCAAAACCAAACCAGATATAATGTGGATACCCTGAAAAACAAATAAACAAATGTCAAATGATGCAATGATAATGTATGCAAATGATATGCAAGGGTTTGTGATCAAGCTGGATCTGATTATCTGCCTTGATATAAAGCCCATGTATGTTCAAGAAGTCCAGATGGGGGTTCAGAAATCCAGTAACCAGGGTGGGGGACTCAAATAAAGAGTCACATGTCCAGGGTTAAATCACAAGAACTGTCCAAAATGAGGTACTCTTAATTAAAACAAGTATCAGGGTATGATGTGTGTCGCTCCCGATAAATGGGACATGCCCAGATAAAGGTACAGACGCGAACGGTCGGCGAGAGGAGGATGTGAGAACACACAGGAGTGAACTCACAGGGAATGAATAGAGTCTCCAGCTAGGCATTTTTATCCCGGAGGAAAGGTAATGCTACATAAACCTAGAAAGATATGGATAAGACGGTTGCGAACCAGAGAGACTGAGAAAGGGGGTTGGTTACAACCTGGGAAGGTATTAGCACCCAGATTGTCCGTCGTACTCGACGGGATCCATGCTTAAAAGATTTGTGCTTTAAAGGGGTAGTGTCAGTGCAATTTGTGTATAAAAGAAACTGGAAAAAGATGTACAGGTGTCAGTGTAAGAGAAGTGAAGTGTGGTATGTACAGTGTCAGTGTAAGAACTGGAATAAGATGCTCAAGATCATGAGGCTAAAAGAATGATGATGGAAAGAGGGGGAATGTACAGAGACTTTTGTTCGATAACTGTTAAGTTATGCCTACGTATCCTCTCGTGCAATGAGGAAGTCAGAACACCGTAGTTCGACCCAAAGAGACTGAAAGATGAATTGACTTATGAACTGCTTGCTTGTCTATGCTCAAGTGTATGACCTGTCTGGCTCAGGTGCAAACTGTCTTGCATTAGACGGAAGAAGCAAGTTCTCGGTTGTGAGTGAATGAGATGAGAAAAGAATCCCGAAGGAGACGATTATTGTTTGTTTTTGTGTTTTCAGTCTTTTATTACTTTTGAAAGTTTGTCATAAGTTAATGAGCTTAAGCCTAAACCAATGGGTTAGTAAACTCATCACATCTTCCCTCTGATTAGGGGTAATGAGAGTACTTTAAGTGTGAAGTCAGCTTCTCACACTTAATCACCTTTGGTGTAGGGTTAAGATCATTAACCTACTTGTGATTATTTAGATGTTTTTTGGTGTTTTTGTTTAGTGTTAAGTAATGAGATTAAGCCATAATCAGGGATTAAACAGACTCATTACACCATCCTAATAGAAGGATAATAGATGAGAATGTTTAAGCTGAGGAAAGCTCCTCAACTTAATCCATGATTAGGGATTAAACTCATGACAAAACAAAGCCTTTATTAAGTGGATTTTATTTAATGGTGAGATGATGATTAAGTGGGTACCACACATCAATCAGAACATCCACTGGGGCAACGCCGTATCAGCTTGTGTATGGTATGGAAGCAGTCCTGCCTGTTGAAGTTGAATTACCCTCTCTGCGGGTACTAATGGATGTTAAACTGAGTGAAGCAGAATGGGTTCGGGCCCGATACGAACAACTGAGTCTGATCGAAGAGAAAAGATTGGCTGCAATCTGTCATGGGCAGTTATATCAGAAAAGAATGAAGAGAGCCTTCGATCAGAAAGTCAGGCACCGAGGGTACCAAGTAGGAGATCTTGTGCTGAAGAGAATCCTCCCTCCTCATACAGACCACAGGGGCAAATGGACTCCAAATTATGAAGGACCATTCGTGGTAAAGAAGGTTTTCTCTGGTGGAGCACTGATGCTCAGCACCATGGATGGTGAAGATTTCCCGTCCCCTGTGAATTCAGATGCAGTTAAAAAATACTTCGCATAAAACGACCCGCTGGACATAAAAACAGAATGTAAGTCCAGGAAAAAATAGGGCATCCCGGCGAGTCAAAAACAGAATAAAAGACTCGGGCAAAAATAAGGGAAATAAAGAGAAAAAATGTACACCCGCTGAGTTGAAAAGCCGCATTGGACAACTCAGGCAAAAATGGGTATCCCGATGGATCGAAAACCCGAAAGGGCGATCCATGCAAAATAAGGGAATAAGCGAACAACTGCATTCTGAATTCGTCTGTATCGCCTACAACTTAGCAAACCTCGAAAGGATCAAGCTTCAATCAGAATCAACTTTCTCCAGAAAGCAAGACGAGAAGAACGTCAAAAGTCATACGAGTCATAGCAGAAGGGGAAGCTCCTTAAAGCGTCGTCAACATCGCCAGCACCTTGTTTCTCAATTTGTAACAATCTCCTCCTTTCAGGAGATATGTTTCTTTGACTGTATCTTGCCAATTCAGGGCACATGAATTAATAAAATCAGATTTTTCAGTCATGTTTCGTTTTGTACATTTTTATTTGCAAAGAATGTCTGATGTCTCTAAAAAACTGATTGCATAAGTACAAATGTTTTTCTCTAAAAAATAAAAACACATGCTGGCAGGAAATATACTTACTCTCGAAAGTGCTTAACTCCTATGACGGAATCCAGTAAAGGATACCTCGGGATCATTTGTGCGTTTCCCTATCTTTGCAGGATTGCAGGTATCCAGAACGCAACTTGGGGCATGCAAGTTACATCCCAGCAAGCTGGCAAATCAACACTCACTCTGACACCAGAGGTGTTTTCTCCCCAGCTGAGTTGCCAACAACTTTCCCCAGTGAGCTGCCACTTGCTACTACCACCAGCCGAGTTGTTGATTCTTCCTCAGCAGAGTACAAAGTCAGGGAATCATTTCCCCACAGAGTTTCAGCCTCTATTCAGAAGAGAAATGCATGAAGGAGTCACAACAGAGTGCAGAAGGCTTCTACAAACCCCAGCTGGGTCCTATATTACAAGGATATGTCAATCAGTGACCTATATCCCCAAGCAAATACATCTCTCCAGATCTACCAATGATCCCATCCCCAGCTGGGATGTCTATTTCAACAGATCGACCGGAGATCTTCGCAGCAACGGGATCCGAATCCCGGATCTGTACCTTTGCATAATCATGGCATTCGCATCATATTCACCCACAAAGCGTAGCATTCCGTCTAATGCGGAGCATTACGGCAAAAATCAAATACATAACATAATCATAAGTCATGTTGTGAATCGAACACTTGTGAATAATAACCATTCATCAACAATATACAAAAAAATCCCCACCAGAGTCCCCAGCAAAAGCAGTTGCCTCACAAAACGCAAACACCAGTATATACTCCTTTCGACACCCGTCTGTGTCATCACTCCCCAGTAAAGTCACCTGAACACTCTTTACAACAAGATCACCCGTATTATAGATACTTCCTGACACCCGTCCGTGTCATATTCCCAGCGGAAAGCCAAAGACATCATCTTTGCACTCACCTATACTTGTATATACATTTTCTTGACACCCGTCCGTGTCATTTCCCCAGCGCAGTCGCTTACATTTTTACAACCCATATACTTGTTGATACTATACCTTTCTTTTTCTGACACTCGTCCGTGTCACTCTCCCCAGCAGTTAAAGTATTCATCTATACAATACTCATACTCACTACTCATTGTTACACTGTTACAGGTACTCGTCCGTATCTTGTACATACCACTTATATATCCCCACAGATTCGGCATTGGTCCATGTTCTTTGTTAACCAGTTGGTACTCGTCCGTACCATCATCTCAGAATATGCATCAAGTGTTTGTTTCTACATGATACTCGTCCGTATCATAGTCTTAAGGATGCTCGTCCGCATCTTTAATCCATACACCGTGTCAAACACTTGTGTCTTCTTGAATATAGATACTCGTCTGTGTCTACTGTTCCCCAGAAGAGTCCCTTCAGATGCAACACTCGTCCGTGTTCTTTGTTAACCCGTTGATACTCGTCCGTATCATCATCTCTGAACACGTGTCAGTATTTGTTTCTACCCGATACTCGTCTGTATCGCAGTCTTAAAGATGCTCGTCCGCATCTTTAATCTATACACAAACATCTAAACACTTATACCTTTTGTTTCTTGGATGTAAACGCTCGTCCGTGTTTACTATTCCCCAGTAGATCGCCAACAAAGCAAATTTTCTTCTTTTTATCTGACACTCGTCCTGTGTCATGATGAACCTTGAGAGCAGCCGTACCCTGCTAGGTGGTCGTCCTCCGTCATGCTCATCCGATGGCCGTCCCCATCGTTGATTTTTTAGCAGCCGTCCCCTGCTAGGTGGTCGTCCTCCACCTCTTGATGATCGTCCTTCATCATTTTATCCAATGGCCGTCCCCATTGTTGATTTTGGTTATCTGGCATTCGTCCTATGTCATGAGAAACCTCGAGAGCAGCCGTCCCCTGCTAGGTGGTCGTCCTCCACCTCTTGATGGTCGTACTCCATCATGCTCGTCCGATGGCCGTCCCCATCGTTGACCTTTTATCCGGCATTCGTCCTATGTCGCGATATTTTTGGCAGCCGTACCCTGCCTGGTGGTCGTCCTCCACCTTAGATGACCGTCCCTCATCTTAACCCAACAGAGCAGCCGTCCCCTGCTAGGTGATCGTCCTTCACCTTCGATGACCGTACCTCATCATCTGTTTATTTCATTTATTCTTTAACCCGATGGCCGTCCCCGTCGTGGTCCCTTTTCATTTTAGCCCGATGGCCGTCCCCATCGTCGGTTACTTTGCTTTATGAACTTGATGGCCGTCCCCGTCATGTTTCATTGATTCCCAGAGAATCTTACAACTTTATCTTGATGGCCGTCCCCATCATAATTTTATTTTTCCCAGCTAGTCGGCCGTCCCCGTCTTGGCTTTACCTTTTATCCCCAGCATGTCGGCCGTCCCCGTCATCGCTTTACTTCACACACTTTCCCCAGCATGTCGGTCGTCCCCGTCATTGCTCTTTACCCAGCAGTCGTCCTCTGCTCGACGGTCGTCCTCCGTCGCTCACACTTTACAATATACTTTATTTTCTTTTACAGTCTATATCCCTTTTCTTCTTCATTCTGTGAGTGCAATTTTGGACTGTCTTTGATATTCAACCACAAGTTATCTTGTTTGCCTGTTAAGCCGTGGCTTACATCCTGCACAGCTAACTCATGTTTGAATAGGGGCAGCTGTAAACACCCCAAATTTGCCCTCACCCATTCACACCATGGCTTGAGATCATTCTCATATGCATAAACACAATCATAACATCTCATACCTCAATTTTGATTCACTGCATAGATTCAAAGTCATCTGCACCTAGGGTTTGTGATCTGAGCCACCCAAGAGCCTCTTGAGCCACTCCAAAGGCCACCAATCACTTCAAAGGGATCCATGTGTGTTCTTGTATCATGTTACATCCTCTCAGAGTCAAAAATGCCAAAGAATCACAAGAACTGGGATTGGTATGGATGCAGAGCCAAGTTTGACTGCGCAGTTGACCTAAAATTAGGGTTTTGGTTTCAGAGGCCATAACTCCAAATTTTTTGGTCATTCTTGTTTCTATTGGTCTCTATATGGTATAGGGAATATGCATTTCAATTTTCATGAAGAAATTCCATGGGGAAGTCATCTGATCAAGAGTTGACTTTTCAGACAAGTCAGTGCAAAATCAGGGCATCTGAGGCCCCTAATGACCCAACCAAGGGGTGATCTCCATCATTTTGAGTATATATGATCTTTATTTGATCATGGAAGAAGGTTGAAGTTCACAAAATTCAAGAATTTGAAGTTTTTGCAAAGTTGACTTTTTAGGGCATAGTTGACTTTTAAAGAATATGTCATTTTAGGTCACTTTTCAAACCTTACTTTTTGATCCAAAAATGCTTCAAATGAAAAAACTTTGGTCATGAAAGTTGTAGAACACATTTTTCCCTTTTCAAAAAGTACAAGAACATGACCTAATTCATTTTGGATCAAAAGTTATGGTGTGACAAAGTTGGCAAAAATCACTAATTTTCAAGATATGCACCAATTGGAAAATTTGCAAAATCATGTATCAAGGCCATTTGTGACTTCTAGTTCACATCAAACCAATGTACAAACATTACATGTGACCTAAAAATCAGATTTGAACCAAAGTTTCTCATATTTCATGGCTTGTATGGCAAGATAGTTTCATATGAACCAAAGTTGATCAAGTTGCAAAACCATCATGACACCTCCTACCACTTGCTACATTGGATGCTGAACCATGCTAGCCTTCCACACACACCTTGCTGCGCAGCCCATGCCTCTTGTACCAAGCTAGAACTTAGCCCATGCCCTCCTTACAACAAAGTGGACTTTTTGCAAAAGTGAACATCCCAATCACAGCAGGCCAGGTCACATCATCTGACCAATTGGAGTTGTTTATACTATCCATTTGCTAGCCATTTCACATAGAGAGCCAGCCTAAAAACTCACCACAACACACATACACAAACTCTCCCCAATCTGCATTTTCCTTCGAATCTGGTTCCACAAGCTACAAACATTCAAGCAAGTCTCACCAACCTCCTCACCTTGTCTCATTGAACCTAAACCAACAAAGAAACAAGCCAGAAGCACACTAGAACACAGCATACCACAAAACCTGCAAGAACTCTTCTCTCTTCGAATCTCATTTTCCAGCCATCAAACTCCCCATTTCTCTTCACCAACAAGTCAAGCACACCCAAAGGAGCAAGAATCCACCATTGGAGCAGCCTGAAACCTCACCATTCCTGACTGTGAAACCTGCTGCACCAGAACTTTCCCCTTCAAACCAGCCATCCACAAGGACTTTGAAGCTTCTCTTTGAGGTCAAGGGAGTCAAAGAAGTTCATTTGCACGCAAAGGAGGCTCTGGAAGCTCAGTTTCGAAGCTTCCCAGCTCAGGTATGACCATGGATTCTTTCTCCTCAGAGCTTACATTTTAAGTTATAAATTGATTGTGTATGCTTTGCTGGTCATGGGGTTGGTTTTAGAATTAGAAATGAGTGAGAAATGAGGGTTTACCAGGGCTCTGAAACTTTGCCCGTGAAACTTCATGGCTTCGATTCCCTTAGTTTAAGCATGAGAAATTCATTTTGAGAGTTGATTCGAGCAAGGTTTGAGTAGAGGAATGTTTCCCTGGCTTTAATTTGAGGAATGGTTGCCTGAATCATGATTTAGGGTTTTGTGGTCGCCGGGGAAGATGACCGGAGCTCCCCTCCGGTCACCTGAATTTGTTTTGCCCTAATCTCAGGTCATTAAGTCCATTTGAATATTGAGCGTAGGATCCTTTGACCCCATTGACTTGCCGCGCGAATGACTGGCCCAGATGCACTCAGTTAGCCCTAATCCCTTTAGTTAGTTTTAATTAATCTTAATTAAATTAATTTAATCAGAACCAACCAGAGCCCTTGGATTCGCGCGCCAGTCAACATATTCAAACCCAGAGCAAATCCCAGCCCTCCATTCGTTTGACTTCTCATTTATTTAATTTTCTTTTCATTTATTTCATATTTGTTTTACATAATTTATTTAAAATAGCAAAATTGTTTTAAAAATTATGAAACTTTTTCTCAAGAGTTTCATTAATTTTTAAAACACAAAAATATTTTTATTTTCATTTTTTGCATTTAAAAAATATTTTTAAATATTTAAAAGTTTATTTTTAATTGATTAATGAAAATTAATTTATTAAAAATACTTTTAGGTATTTAAAAATCACCAAAAAATTCATGAAATGTTCTAAGACATTTAGAAACATTGTCCAACCTTCAAACCAAATTTATTTTTTGATCTTGATGCATTTTGAGAATTTTTCATTGATTTAAAATCATTTTTATGCATTAATTTGATCCAAAGTTCCAAAAATCATTTCTGCCTATCCATGAAGAGTTGGGAATTGATTCTTTTTGCATTGCATTGTGTTTAGCATGTAGTTTGTGAGATTAAATGGCCATGGTTTGATCTTTCATTTTCAATTTGTTTGGTAATTTTCTTGTTAAGGAACCCTAAAACCCTAGAAAACTTGTAAAAATCATAACTTGAACTTGGTTAGGAGTTGAAACCTCTCCTTTGGGCATTGGGTTAGTATAGGATTAGGGGTCCTTTGAGTGGCATTTTCAAGTTTTTTATCTTAGGGTTTACTTCTGATTTTGATTTTTGTTTGATGTATGGTTCATAAACCCTAATTTGGGCTTTCATATGCATCCATCTTGCATTCTCTTGCATAACATGACTTGCCATGACATTTCAAGCATCCATTTGATTCATTTAACATTATAAGACATATTGAAAGCATGTTTGATCATTGCATCATGTATTTGCCATGTTGTATGCCATGTGCACTTCATAACTTTTCATGTGTGTCCATGCTTCTTAACTTGCTTCATCTGCATCCATAGGCTTGTATGATCATCTCCATGCCTTGTTTCATGTTTGTATCACTTCATAGCATCATTATCATCATCAACATGCTTCTGGTTTTGTTTCCCATCATGTCATCTCATCCCATTTTGCTTTGCATTGCATTTCTTTTCTAACATTTCAGGTGGTAAGTGAATTTGAGAAGTGAATTTGCCTTCATTTCTCATAAATTTTCTTTTCATCTCTCTTGCATCCATGCTGCATTTTTGTTTGTGTTTGAGTTTGAGCTTGCTCATTCTTCTTCTTCCCATTTTCTTTCCTCAGGTGACTTGACTTCTTGAATGAAGCAAGTCACCTTGCTTCTCTTGATCCTTTCATCTGCTTCCTGGTGGTTCCATTGAAGATTCCTTCTTGTTTAACCTCACAAACCTTAGGAACAACCAAGCATGACAATGATTAGGGTTTTGATTAGTCTCCCCTCTTAGTTTTACCTTTGTGTCTTCTTTGAGTCTTCTCTCCTCATCTCATAATCAGGGACTAAACCCTAAAGGCTTTAAGGCTTTGTGATTAAGCTTATGCCTGCATCCTTCTATTAGGATGGAGTGTATAACTTTAATCCTAAGTGTTAAACCCTTAATGTGTTTAACTCCTTTAATCAATTCACTTAATAATCATCAAGACATCAAGCTTGTAACTTGGGCCTTGCATTAGGGTTCTAATTCTTCCTTAATTGGTTAAGAAGGACTAACCCTAGTGTTAATGGACAAGTCCCCCTCAAGTTGCCTTACAAACCCTAAAAATCACTTCATCATCTCACCATTAAATAAAATCCACTTAATAAAGGCTTTGTTTTTGTCATAAGTTTAATCCCTAATCATGGATTAAGTTGAGGAGCTTTCCTCAGCTTAAACATTCTCATCTATTATCCTTCTATTAGGATGGTGTAATGAGTCTGTTTAATCCTTGATTATGGCTTAACCTCATTACTTAACACTAAACAAAAACAACAAAACATCTAAATAATCACAAGTAGGTTAATGATCTTAATCTTACATCAAAGGTGTTTAAGTGTGAGAAGCTGACTTCACACTTAAGGTATTCTCATTACCCCTAATCAGAGGGAAGATGTGATGAGTTTACTAAATCCATTGGTTTAGTCTTAAGCTCACTAACTTATGACAAACTTTCAAAAGCAATAAAAGACTGAAAACACTCAAAAACAAACAATAATCGTCTCCTCCGGGATTCTTTTCTCATCTCATTCACTCACAAACGAGAACTTGCTTCTTCCGTCTAATGCAAGACAGTTAGCACCTGAGCCAGACAGGTCATACACTTGAGCATAGACAAGTAAGCAGTTCACAAGTCAATTCATCTATCAGTCTCTTTGGGTCGAACTACGGTGTTCTGACTTCCTCATTGCACGAGAGGATACGTAGGCATAACTTAACGGTTATCGAACAAAAGTCTCTGTATATTCCCCCTCTTTCTAGCTTTATTCCTTAAGCCTCATGATCTTGAGCATCTCACTCTTTTCCTTGCACTGACACTTCTTTTATACACTTCACATCACCTATACACTTTACACTGACACCTGTACATCCTTTTCCAGCTCATTTATACACAGATTGTACTGACACTACCCCTTTAAAACACAAATCTTTTAAGCGTGGATCCCGTCGAGTACGACGGACAATCTGGGTGCTAATACCTTCCCAGGTTGTAACCAACCCCCTTTCTCAGTCTCTCTGGTTCGCAACCGTCTTATCCATATCTTTCTAGGTCTATGCAGCATTGCCTTTCCTCCGGGATAAAAATGCCTAGCTGGCGACTCTATTCATCTCCAGTGAGTTCACTCCTGTGTGTTCTCATTGTCCCTCTCGCCGACCGTTCGCGTCTGTACCTTTATTTGGGCCGGTCCCACTTATCGGGAGCGACAGAAGGATGCAGGCATAAGCTTAATCACAAAGCCTTAACACCTTTAAGGTTTAGTTCCTGATTATGAGGTGAGAAGAGAAGATGAAAGGAACAAAGAGAGGCAAAGTAACTTGCTTCATTTAAGAAGACAAGTCACTTGAAGAAAGAAAGTAAGAAGAAAAATAAAGAGCAAGCTCAATCTCAAACACAAGACAAAATGCAGCAATGATGCATAAAGAGATGAAAAGAAAATGTGAGAAGTGAAGGCAAATTCACTTCTCAAAGTTGCTTACCACCTGAAAAGTTAGTGAGAAAGATGCAATGCAATGCAAAATGAGATGGAATGGCATGATGCAAACCAAAACCAGAAGCATATATGAGATGATAATGATGCTATGAGATGATGCAAACATGAATCAAGGCATGAGAATGATCATACAAACATGTGGATGCAAATGAAGCAAGTTTAGAACCATGAACACACATGAAAAGTTATGAAATGCAAATGACATACAATCATGGCAAATGCAAGAGGCAATGATCAAACATACTTCAAACATGTCTTAAGATGTCTAATGAATCAAATGGATGCACAAAATGCTATGGCAAGACATGGTATGCAAGCAAATGCAAGATGGATGCAAAAGGAAGCTTAAATTAGGGTTTATGATCAATGCATCAAAGAAAAACCAAAATCAGAAGCAAACATCAAGATAAAAAATTGAAAATGCATTCAAAGGAACCCTAAACCTATACTAACTCACTGCCCAAAGGAGGGGTTCTAACTCTTAACCTAATTAGGGTTATGAATTTCCTAAGTTTTCTAGGGTTTTAGGGTACCTTAACAAGAAAAATGTCAAACAAATTGAAAATGAAAGATCAAATCATGCCAATTTAATCTCACAAACTACATGATATGCAAAATACAATGCAAAAAGAATCAATGTCCAACTCTCAATGGCTAGGCAGAAATGATTTTTTGAACATTGGATCAAAATAATGCTAAAAAATGAAATTAATTCCATGGAAAATTGTCAAAATGTATCAAGATCAAAAAAGAAATTTGGTTTGAGGGTTGGACAATGCTTCTAAATGATTTTAAATGTTTCATGAATTTTTTGGTGATTTTTAAATACTTAAAAGTATTTTTAATTAATTAATTCTCATTAATTAATTAAAAATAAACTTTTAAATGATTTAAAAATATTTTTAAATGCAAAAAATAAAAATAAAAATGTTTTTGGTTTCTGAAAATTAATAAAAGTGTGTATAAAAATTTTCAGAATTTTTGAATAATTTTTGCTATTTTAAAATAAATGAACAAAAGAAATACAAAACAAATGAATTAAAATTAATGAAAATGAAAAGTATTCCAATCCAAAGGCTGACATTTAAACCTGGGGGGGAGTGTTTGACTGCGCGCGTGAATCAAAGGTCAGGATTGGTTCTGGCTTAATTAATTTAATTATGGTTTATTAAATTAATAAAACAGATTAAGGCTTTAATGATTCAATCTGGACCACACAACACTTAAACTAATCCGCATCCAATGGCTGTGAACGCATCTGGAAAATTAATTAGGGTTAGGGCTAATGACTTTCAGGTGACCGGAGGGAAGCTCCGGTCATCTTCTCCGGCGGGTTGGAAACCCTAAATCATGCTACAGGCCACCATTCATCAAATTGAAACCAGGGAAACGATCCTCTACCCAAACCCCATTCAAATCACCCTTCAAACAACATGTATCATCCAAAAACAGAGAGAATCGAATCAAACAAGTTTCACGGGTGAAGTTTCAGAGAGCCATGAAATGATCAATTCTTCACCATTTTCAATTCCAAAGACATCATTATGATCAGCACAACATACACTTTCATTTTATAACAATAAAAACAAGTTCTGTGAGAAAGTGTTCTTGGCCATACCTGAGCTGGAAAGCTTCAATGGTGAGCTTCCAGAACCTCCCACTCGTGCAAATGGACTCCCTTGGCCCTTCTGAACTCAATGGAATGCCTCAAAACTCTTGTTGATGGCTGATTTGTGAAGGTGAATTCTGGTGTAGCAGATTTCACAGTTGTGTTCTAGAGGGTCTCAAGCTGTTTTAATGGTGGATTCTGGTTCTTTGGAGGATGTATGACTTATTGGTGAAGGAAAAATGAAGGTTTGATGGCTGGGTAGAGAGATTCGAAGAAGAGGAGCTTTTTTGACAGTTTTTGAGTGTGCTGTGTTGTGTCTTGTTTCAATGGCCAATGAGTTGCTATAACACTCCCATGATGTGTGAGTAGCCTGTGGAGCAGGTCAGTAGAGGCTACTGATCACTATTCCAAGAGTATGGGGGTTTTGGCCAAAAAGTCAAGTTGATTTGTACTTGCAGCATGGGCTATGGCAGCAGCAGTCTAGAGGCTTGTCCTGCCTCAGCATGAGTCAAGGATGGCCCTTGGATGACTTGTGAAAGTCTGCTGCATTTGGATCATGAGTTGAGAGAGATTTTGCAACTTGCCCACTTGTGTTATTTCATGACTTTTGGTTATGTACATGAGATAATCCTTGCTGAATTTTGGTGTATGATGCTTCATTTGGTCATGGCAATGTGTTAGAACCAGCTAGTGATCACACAATTCATGGGAGAATGATTTTGCCAAGAATCCCTCTTTGCACTTTTATGAAAAATGACTTATGGATATTTGAAAATCAAGGCACAAAAATGAGAAATCCCTTGGGCCAATTCTGATTTTAGGTCATGTATGATCATGTGGTGAAGTTTAGAAGTCCATTTGAAAACTAAATTTGCCTTGAGAAGTGAATTTGCAACTTTGCCTCTTTGGTGGAAAACTTCAAATTTTGTGATTTTTGCCAACTTTGACAAGCCATAACTTTTGATCCAAAATGAATTAGGTCATGTTCTTGTACTTTTTGAAAAGGGAATGATCCATTTTACAACTTTCATGACCAAAGTTTTTCCATTTGAAGTTTTTTTGAATAAAAAAGTAAAGGTTGAAAAAGTTGCCTAAAATGGCAATTTCATTAAAAGTCAAACTTTCCCAAAAAGTCAATTTTGCAAAAGACTTGAAATTCTTCAATTTTGTGAACTTCCAACATCTTCCATGATCAAATAAAGATCATATACAATCAAAATGATGAAGAACACCCCTTGGTTGGGTCATTGAGGGCCTCAGATGCCCTGATTTTGCACTGACTTGCTTGAAAAGTCAACTCTTGATCAGATGACTTCCCCATGGAATTTCTTCATGAAAATTGATATGCATACTCCCTATACCATATAGAGACCAATAGAAACAAGAATGACCAAAAAAACTGGAGTTATGGCCTCTGAAACCAAAACCCTAATTCTAGGTCAACTGTGCAGTCAAACTTGGCTCTGCTTCCATGCCATTCTCAGTTCTTGTGATTCTTTGACATTCTTGACTTTGAGAGGATATAATATGATGTTTTAACATACATGGACCCCTTTGAAGTGATTGAAGACCTTTGGAGTGGCTCAAGAAGCTCTTGGATTGCTCAGATCACAAACCCTAGGTGCAAATGACTTTGAACCAATGCAATGTGTCAAAAATGTAATATGAGATGCTATGATTGGATTTATGCATATGAAATGATCACAAGCCATGGTGTGAATGGGTGAGGGCAAATTTGGGGTGTTTACAATGTGGCCAATGGTACCTGCAAACCTGTAAACAGCCCAACCCCCTCACAGGTGGTGTTCTAGAACAAGGATCCTCAGACTTGGATCAGTTATGAGAAGTGTAAACACTTCTAACCTGGAGGTACAGTGTTTACAATAACCATAAAAGATCCTCCTCTAATTCACCCCAGTTTCTGAAAGTCATAAATAAGGTCATCCAGACTTAGCAGGCTTCCCAGATAGCCCTAGCACTACAGGAAATCTGTAGCACAGAGTTATCAAGAAGAAACCCACATCTGAACCGTGTTTCATATTCCCGCACCAGACCGAAATGGAATGGGAAAGAACATGAACCACTCTAGCCTAAGTGTCACTCAGGTCCCAGGTATAGGACCTTAAACTCTCAATAGAACCCCACCCATCAAAACAAAAAACCAGATCCAACAATGATAATATGACAGTATGATGCATAAAACTGTAAAGAAAGCAATAAACAAGATTGTACATAAAGCAATAAACAAAGCAAATAAACACAATTAGCAAATAACACCCCAGTAAACACAAATCAAACAGGCGCTAGGAGGAACCCACAAAAAGAACCAGAAGCACTGGTTACAATATAAGGGTCCCCAGCAGAGTCGCCAAGCTGTCGCTCCCACCAAATGAGGCTAAGGTCAAATGGGGTACAGACGCGAACGGTCGGCGAAAGAGGAGAGTACACACAAGGGTGAACTCAGAAGACAAGAGTCGCCAGCTAGGCATTTTTATCCCGAAGGAAAGGTAATGCTGCATAAACCTAGAAAAGATGGATAAGACGGTTGCGAACCAGAGAGACTGAGAAAGGGGGCTGGTTACAACCTGGGAAGGTATTAGCACCCAGATTGTCCGCCGTACTCGACGGGATCCACGCTTAAAAGATTTGTGTTTCAAAGGGGTAGTGTCAGTGCAATTTCTGTATCAAAGCTGGAAAGAATGCAAGTGTCAGTGTAAAAGAGATGTGAAGTGTATGAGAGGAGTGTCAGTGTACAAGGAAAGAGATAAGATGCTCAAGGTGAATGAGGTTTTAAGAATAGATGGAAAGAGGGGGGATATACAGAGACTTTTGTTCGATAACTGTTAAGTTATGCCTACGTATCCTCTCGTGCAATGAGGAAGTCAGAACACCGTAGTTCGACTCAAAGAGACTGAAAGATGAATTGACTGATGAACTGCTTACTTGTCTATGCTCAAGTGTATGACCTATCTGGCTCAGGTGCAAACTGTCTTGCATTAGACGGAAGAAGCAAGTTCTCGCTTGTGAGTGAAGATGATGAGAAAAGAATCCCGGAGGAGACGATTATTGTTTGTTTTTTTGTTTTCAGTCTTTTATTGCTTTTTTGTGTTTATCATAAGTTAATGAGCTTAAGCCTAAACCAAGGGTTAGTAAACTCATCATATCCTCCCTTTGATTAGGGATAATGAGAATACCTTAAGTATAAGGTAAACACCTCACACCTAATCACCATGATGTAGGATTAAGACCATTAACCTACTTGTGATTATTTAGATGTTTTTGGAGTTTTTGTTTAGTGTTAAGTAATGAGTTTAAGCCATAATCAAGGATTTAATGGACCCATTACACCATCCTAATAGAAGGATAATAGATGAGAACATTTAAGCTGAGGAAGGCTCCTCAACTTAATCCATGATTAGGGATTAACCTCATGACAAAACAAAGCCTTTATTAGAGTGGATTTTAGTTAATGGTAAGATTAAGAAATGGATTTTATTGTTTGTAAGACAACTGGAGGGGGACTTGTCCATTAACACTAGGGTTAGTCCTTCTTAACCAATTAAGGAAGAATTAGAACCCTAATGCAAGGCCCAAGTTACAAGCTTAATGTCTTAGTGATTATTAGATGAATTGATTAAAGGATTTTAAGACATTAAGGGTTTAACACTTAGGATTAAAGTTATACACTCCATCCTAATAGAAGGATACATGCATAACCCTAATCACAAAGCCTTAAAACCTTTAGGGTTTAGTCCTTGATTATGAGGTGAGAAGAGAAGACTCAAAGATGACACAAAGGTAAAAGCTAAATGGGGGACTAATCAAACCCTAATTATTATCATACTTGGAGATCCTAGGGTTTGTGAGGCTTAAGAGAGAAAGAAAATCTTCAAAGGCCACCAAGGAGGAACAAGATAGAAAGAGGAAGAAGAAGAGAGAAGCAAGACAAGTTGCTTGAAGAAAGTAAGAGAGAGCATGAATGAGCAAGCTCACCCAAAGACAAGATAAAATGCAGAAATGATGCAAGAGAGGGATAAGAAGAGATTGTGAGAAGTGAAGGCAAATTCACTTCTCAAAACAACTTACCACCTGAAAAGTTAGCAAAAGAAATGAAATGCAATGAGAATGAGATGAAATGCCATGATGCAAACCAAAGTCAGAAGCATGTACATGATGTTAATGATGCTAAGAGATGATGCAAACACATGACAAGAGATGAGGATGATCATACAAACATAAGGATGCAAATGAGGCATGCTTTGAACCATAAAGATTCATGAATGTTTATGAAATGAAATGAACATATAACATGGCAAAGGAATGATGCAATGATCAATCATCATTCTAATATGTCCTAAGATGTATAATATGTCATGAGGATGCACAAAATGTCCTGGCAAGTTCTTGAATGCAAGCAAATGAGAAATGGATGCAAAGGAAGGCACAAATTAGGGTTTATATACAATATGCAATGCAAAATTCAAAATCAGAAACAAATGACAAGATAAAAAATTGAAAATGGGATCAAAGGAACCCTAACCCTACATAAGTTCACTTCCCAAAGGAGGAGACCTAAATCTAAACCTAATGGAAGTTATGATTTTTCTAAGTCAACTAGGGTTTTGGGATACTTCACAATGGAAAATGCATAACAAATTGAAAATGAAAGATAAATTCCAACCAAATTTAACCTAGAAACTACATGCCATGAAGGATGCAATGCAAGAAGAACCATCATCAAACTCTTCATGGTTAGGCAGAATGAAATTTTCCAAGTTTGAACAAAAATATTGCCTTAATTTAATTCCAATGAAAATTGTCAAAATGCATCAAAAACCAAAAAGAAATTTGTTTTAAGAGTTTGATAATGTTTCTAAATGTTTTGAAATGCAATGTGAATTTTTTTGTGATTTTTAAATACCTAAATGCATTTTTAATTAATTAATTTTCATTAACTAATTAAAAATAAAAATTTAAATGATTTAAAAATAATTTTTAATGCAAAAAATAAAAATAAAAATATTTTTGGGTTCTGAAAATTAATGGAATGTTTGACAAAAATTTTCAGAATTTTTAAATGTTTTTTGCTATTTTTAATAATTCGTGTAAATAAAATGCAAATAAAATAAATTAAAACTAATTAAAATGGAAAGTAAGCCAAAGGGAAGGTCAGGATTTGATCTGGGCCTGAGGTTGTTGACTTGACGCCACATCCAAGGGCCCAAGTTCAAATCTAACTAAACTTTATTTAATAATTAATTAATCCTAGGTTTAATTAATAAATGACTGATTAGGGCTTAATGAGCCATCTGGACCATCCACACGCGCGCGGGAAAGTTAGATCAAGGGCTGTTATTCAAACTTGCTAATTAAACACAATTAGGGCAAATGACTTTCAGATGACCGGAACAGTGGTTCCGGTCATCTTCTCCGGCGAGCATAAACCCTAGATTCTTCTACAGGTTACCAAACACCAAATTTCTTTCACCATAATGATCCCCACATCCTTTTAAACCTAAACCCTCATCTAAAATTCATTTATTTTCTCTCACAAGCCTGAATCGAAGCAAAATATAAAACACGGGCAAATGTTCATGGATGTCATACATGCTGGTTTCTTCACCATTTTCAAAAATAGTTACATATTCATGACCAGGAGAACATATAGCATCATAAAAGAACTCAAAAATTAACTTCTGGGAAAAGTGTTCTTCATGTTACCTGAGATGAAGCCTCTCTGATTTTGAGCTTTCTGAACTTTTCCTTTGTGCAAACCTGCTTCCCTGAACCTCCTGATGATGGAATGAAGCTTAGAAAGCTTTGAGAGTGGCTGGTTATGGCTGTTTTGTTCTGGTGTAGCAGAAATGAAGGTCTTTATGTGTGATGTTTCAATCTGTTTCAGGGGGTGGTTTTTGTTCTAGGGATAATTTGTGACTTGTTGGTGAAAGAAAAAGTGAAGTTTGATGGCTGTGTGAAGAGATTCGAAGAGGAGTAGTTTTTGGACAGATTTTGTGTAAGTTTGATTGTGTCTTGTTTCAATGCCAAATGAGTTGCTATATTACTCCCATAATGTTTGAGTAGGCTGTGGAGCAGGTTAGTAGAGGCTGCTGATCACTATTCCAAGAGTATGGGAGAAATTGCAAAAAGTCAAGGTTTGGTGTACTTGAGGCATGGGCTGTGGCAGAGATGGTTTCTTGGCTTGTACTGCATCAGCTGAATTCAAGGATGACTCTTGGATTAGTTGTGGTGAGCTGTATGGCTTGGATCATAAGTTTGAAGTGATTTTGCATTTTGGCAACTTGTCACATTTTGTGGTTTTTGGTCATGAACATGTGATATGCCTTGCTGAATTTTTGGTGTGAGATGTCTCATGAGGGTATGGTAATGTCTTGAGACCAACTAGAGATCATACAAACCTTTGGGAATCATTTTGCAAGAATCCCCCTTTTGCACTTTTATGGAAAATGGCTTATGGTTACTTGAAATTCTAGACATGAAAATGGGAGATTTCTTGGGCTAAACAGAATTTTAGGTCATGCATTGTGTTTTTATGATGATTAGAGGCCACTTTGAAGTTACATTTTGCTTTGGTATGAGGTTTTGCAACTTTTCCCTTTTGTGCAAAAGTGAAAATTCAATGATTTTATCCAACTTTGACAAGCCATAACTTTTGATCCATGATGAATTAGAATGAGTTCTTGTACTTTTTGAAAATGGGAGAATCCATTCTACAACTTTCATGACCAAAGTTTTCTCATTTGAGGCATTTTTGAATCAAAAAGAGGAGGTTGAAAAACCTTCCCAAAATGGCAAGTTTACATTACAAGTCACTTTCCCAAAAAGGAAACTTTGCAAATGGCTTGAAATTCTTCAACTTTGTGAAATTCTAACACCTTCTATGATCAAATAAAGATCATACACATTCAAAATGATGGAGAACGCCCTTTGGTTGGGTCACTGGGGGCCTCAGATGCCCTGATTTTACACTGACTTGCTCAAGAAGTCATCTTGTGATCAGATGCCTTCTCCTTTGAATTTCTTCATGAAAATTGATATGCACGATCCTCATAACATATAGAGACTAATAGAATCAAGAATGACCAAAAAATTTGGAGTTATGGCCTCTGAAACCAAAACCCTAATTCTAGGTCATCTGTGCAGTTAAGCCTGGCTCTGCTTCCATGCCTTTCTCAGTTCTTGTGATTCTTTGACTTCCTTGACTTGGTGAGGATATGATATGATGTTTGAACATACATGGACCCCTTTGAAGTGATTAGTGACCTTTGGAGTGGCTCAAATGGCCCAGGGATGGCTCAGATCACAAACCCTAGATGCAGATGACTTTGAATCAATGCAGTGAATCAAAAATGTAATATGAGATGCTATGATTGAATTTATGCACATGAAAAGATCACAAGCCATGGTGTGAATGGGTGAGGGAAAATTTGGGGTGTTTACACTAGGTGATCGTCCTTCACCCCTGATGATCGTCCCTCATCCTTTTTCTCAACCTGATGGTCGTCCCCATCATTGCCTCTACCTTTAATCCCCGGAGAGTCTCATTTCTTTGCCTGATGGCCGTCCCCATCATAATCTCTTCATTTTCCCAGCATGTCGACCGTCCCCGTCATTGCTTCATCCCCGATGGTCTTCCTCCGTCGCCCGCACTTTATGATCCTACTTCACTTCCTTTTACAATCTATATCCCTTTTCTTCTTCATAACCAGTGAGCGCAAATCTTGGACTTTCTTTGGTATTCAACCACAAGTTATCTTGTTTGTCTGTTAAGTCGTCGCTTACATCCTACACAGCTAACTCATGTTTGAATAGGGGCAGCTGTAAAAACCCCAAATTCTCCCTCACTCTTTTCACCATGGCTTGTGATTCTTTTCATATTGCATAAGTTCAATCATATCATCTCATAGTGCATTTTTGCTTCACTGCATTGTTTCAACATCATTTGCATCTAGGGTCTGTGACCTGGGCAATCCAAGGGCTATCTGAGCCACTCCAAAGGGTCTCCAATCATCTCAAGAGGGTCCATGTATGTTCAAGCATCATATTATATCCTCCCAAGATCAAAGAAGTCAAAAAATCACAAGAACTGAGGAAGGCATGGAAGCAGAGCCAAGCTTAAACTGCACAGATGACCTAAAATTAGGGTTTTGGTTTCAGAGGCCATAACTCCAAATTTTTTGGTCATTCTTGTTTCTATTGGTCTCTATATGTTATAAGAATCATGCATACCAATTTTCATGAAGAAATTCAATGGGGAAGGCATCTGATCACAAGATGACTTCTTGAGCAAGTCAGTGCAAAATCAGGGCATCTGAGGCCCCCAATCATCCAACCAAAGGGTTTTATTTATCATTTTGGATGTGTATGATCTTTATTTGATCTTAGAAGAAGTTATAAGTTCACAAAATTGAATAATTTCAAGCCATTTGCAAAGTTGCCATTTTGGGAAAGTGACTTGTAATGTAAACTTGCCATTTTGGGAAAGTTTTTCAACCTCCTCTTTTTGATTCAAAAATGCTTCAAATGAAAAATTCTTGGTCATGAAAGTTGTAGATTGGATCCTCCCATTTTCAAAAAGTACAAAAACTTAATCTAATTCATCCTAGAACTAAAGTTATGGCTTTGCAAAGTTGGGAAAATCACTTAATTTTCACTTTTGTGCCAAAGAGGAAACTTGCAAAAACACTTGCCAAATGTGACCTCAAATCAACTTCTAACCATCACACAAACATCATTAATGGTCCATAATTCAGAATGGCCCAAAGGATTTCTCATTTCTATGCCTTGAATTACAAGTCACCATAAGGCATTTTCTCATGAATCTTCAAGAATGGAATTTTTGCAAAAGGGACTTTTAATGTTTGAACTAGTTGTTAAGTGAGTTCAAGACATCATAACAACTTCACATGGCCCATTTGGCTGCAATTTTCCCAAAAGTTTAGAGTTTTCTTGGCCTTGATTCACAAAGACTTCCAAAGGGGGAAATATTGCAAGAACCATGCTACCACTTGCCCTAGCCATTACAGCTGCACAAAAGCAATCTAAGGGCCTTCCTTGATCCATGCTGAGCCCAGCCATGCCCCTAATCTCCCTCTGACCCGAGCCATACCTCAAGTACACAAAGTCATGACTTTCTTGCATTTTGCCCATACCAATCAAACTGTGCCATTACCAACCCTCTGCCCAATCAGAACCTCATATGTGGACCTCAAGGACTTGAAAGAGACACACACACAAGCCAGCAACCTCCCATAAGCAAGGATACACAAAAACTGCCTTTTTATTCATCTCTTCGAAACTCCACACACAGCCATCACATTTCAGTTTTCTCTTCACCAACAAGTCACACACCCTCCATAGAACCAAAATCAACCATTAAAACAGCCAAAAGTGTCACATACCTCAACTGTAAAACCTGTTATACCAGAACTCAAACTCCCAAATCAGCCACCATCAAATGATTTTGAGCATTCCATTGATCTCAGGGGGTGCAGAGGAGGCTTGTTGCATTGAGGAAAGGTCAGAAAAGCTCACTTTGACATCTCATCGTCTCAGGTAAGCACAGGAATCAAATTTCTCAGAGCTTGTTTCTTTTGTTATAAATTGAAAATATATGCTATGTTGGTCATGTTGATGCTTTTAGAATAAAAAATGGTGAAGATTTGAGTATTTTGTGGTCCTCTGAAATTTCACCCGTGAAATAACTTTGCTTCGATTCTCTTTGTTCTTGGTTTGTAAATGATGTTTGAGGGGTGATTTGAATGGGGTTTGGGTAGAGGATCATTTCTGTGTGTTCAATTTGATGAGGGGTGGCCTGTAGAGCGTTTTAGGGTTTTGGACACGCTAGAGAAGATGACCGGAGCTCCTCTTCGGTCACCTGAAAGTAATTAGGTCCTAACCCTAATTAGTTAGCCAGCTTGCTTCGTGACCATTGGATGTGGATTAGGTTAGTTTTTGAACGACCCAGATCAACTCATTTAGCCCTAATCTGGTTTTATTAATTTAATTAATTATAATTAGGTTAATTAAACTAGAGTGAATCCCAGCCTTTAAAAGGCGCGCGCAGTCAACCCTGTCCTCCTCAATTCAAATCCAGGCCATCAGATCTAATTACTTTCCTTTTAATTTAATTTTATTTTCATTTTTGTTCATTTTTCTCACACATTTTATTTAAAATAGCAAATCATTTCTAAAAAATCTCATTTTTTTGCATCATATGTTAAAATATTTTTCTCTTCCTGAAAACAATTTTTATTTTATTTTTTACATAATTTTCGTATTTTAAAAATATTTAAATGTTTATTTTAATTAGTTAATAAGAATTAATTAATTAAAATAGCATTTAAGTTTCTAAAAATCACCAAAAAAATCACATTGCATTTTGATACATTTAGAAACATTATCAAACTCTTCAAAAAAAAATATTTTTGGTTCTTGACCTATTTTGACATTTTTCTTTGGAATTAAAGTTCTTAAAAGGCAATATTTTTGTCCTAAATTAGAAAAATTCATTCTGCCTAACCTTGAAGAGTTTGATGATGGTTCTTTTTGCATGACATTCTTCATATCATGTAGTTTCTAGGGTAAAATTGGTTTGAATTTATCTCTCATTTTCAATTTGTTGTGCATTTTCCCTTTTGAAGTGCCTTAAAACCCTAGCCAACTTGAGAAAATCATAACTCCCATTAGGTTAAGAGTTAGGTCCCCTCCTTTGGGAAGTGAACATATGTAGGGTTACGGTTCCTTTGATCCCATTTTCAATTTTTTATCTTATCATTTGCTTCTGATTTTGAATTTTGCTTTGTGTCTTGTGCATAAACCCTAATTTTTTGCCTTCATTGGCATCCATCTTCCATATGCTTGCATACATGAACTTGCCATGACATTTTGTGCATTCACATGACTCTTAAGACATATTAGGGCACATTAGAATCATGTTTGATCATTACATCTTTCATTTGCCATGTTGTGCATTCATTCCACTTCATAAACTTTTATGAACTTTCATGGTTCAAAACATGCTTCATTTGCATCCTTATCCTTGTATGATCATCTACAACTCTTGACTTGTGTTTGCTTTATCTCTTAGCATCATTAACATCATGTTTATTCTTTTGGTTTTGGTTTGCATCATTGCATCCTTCTCATTTTCATTCCATTTCATTTTCTTGTTGCTAACTTTTCAGGTGGTAAGTCATTGAGAAGTGAATTTGCCCTCACTTCTCATAATCTCTTCTCATCTCTCTTATGCATCATTTCTTCATTTTACTTGTGTATTATAGTGAGCTTTCTCATTCATGTTCCTTCTTCTCTCTCTTTCTTTTAGAAACTTATCTTCTTAAGTGAAGTAAGTTATCTTGCTTCTTTCTGATTCTTCTTCCTCCATCCTGCTTCTTCCTTGGTGGATTTCCTCTTGAAGATCTTTTGAAAGCCTCATAAACCCTAGGAATACCCAAGCATGATAACAATTAGGGTTTTATTAGTCCCCCATTAGTTTTACCTTTTTGTCATCTTTGAGTCCCCTCTTCTCATCTCATAATCAAGGACTAAACCTTAAAGGTTTTAAGGCTTTGTGATTAAGCTTATGCCTGCATCCTTCTATTAGGATGGAGTGTATAACTTTAATCCTAAGTGTTAAACCCTTAATGTGTTTAAATCCTCTAACCAATTTACTTAATAATCACTAAGACATCAAGCTTGTAACTTGGGCCTTGCATCAGGGTTCTAATTCTTCCTTAATTGGTTAAGAAGGACTAACCCTAGTGTTAATGGACAAGTCCCCCTCAAGTTGTCTTACAAACCATAAAATTCACTTCTTAATCTTACCATTAACTAAAATCCACTTTAATAAAGGCCTTGTTTTGTCATGAGGTTAATCCCTAATCATGGATTAAGTTGAGGAGTCTTCCTCTGCTTAAATGTTCTCATCTATTATCCTTCTATTAGGATGGTGTAATGGGTCCATTAAATCTTTGATTGTGGCAATGGTGCATCTGTTCAGTGCATTTTCATCCCTAGTGAGGGGAACTACGTCGCTCTGATTCTTCATTGGTCTTGGGTCAATGGAGATACGTAGGCAGAAGATCGCCAGGTCTTTCCGAGCAACCTTAGGTGTCAACTTTACTTCTCAACGTTACTTTCTACAAGGACATAATAACTAGAAGATGAGAAATGATTGCCGTGTTGGACATGCGACCACTTACCTGAATACTACAAGTCCATGAAGATTTACTGATCATGGGAAGCGCTCAAGACAGACTTAGTCCAGAAGGAGTCCAGTCTCCTCAACGATGGCGATGCTCAGTTTCTCTACTGCAATTTCCCTTGTAGTTTCTATTGTTTGCTTAAACATTTGTATGCATGCATGAAACTTATTTGTTTTTGAATGATGACCATAATAAAATGCACATGTTTTTCTTGAAGTAATCCATTCGTATTCACTCATGATTTTGTGTATGTGCATTGCAATACCAACTGTTGTGTTTAAACTCTGTGAGGGAGAATGATGAAATGAAAATGCAAAATTCTCTAATCGTGCGCTTTTGAGAAAGACCCTGTTGACGATGTACAGGCATTGTTTCAAGTCCTAAACACCAGAGATATAAGGGAGATAGACCCTCGCCAACTCATTTGAGCCTCGAAGTAGGAGTTTCTTTTCGCATGAAAAAACCCTTACATTTAACCCAGGGGCAGGGTAGGCGTCAGTTAGTTTGACTAAGCGTTCAAATTTCAATAGGAGTGCAAATCTGAGGATCCATTACCTTTCGTGGTGCCAAATCAAGAGGTCCAATGACCAGAAACCACAATGGTTATCCCAAGCAATAGGTCCAAAAACCGGAAACTACAATGGTTATCCCTCCAACAACCAAGAAGTGAGACAGTCACGACCCTTTCAAAGCAATCAAGACAAGCAGTGTCACACGATTTGTTCAAAAAAAATGAATGAAAAAGCCCGCTAAGTCGAAACTTGAAAACAAGCGACTTAGGAAAAAATTAGGGCATCCCGCTGGACTTCACAATCAAAGATTCACAAGAATCAGTCCAGGCAAAAGTTAGGGATAAGCAAAAGAATGCAAAAGCAAAAAACGAAAAGGATTACACAAGAAAGATCCTTGAATAAGAACCAAGTCGTGTGGAAGGGGTGACTGACTCCCAACAACAATCTGATTGGTGCTTAATCATTAGTGTAATTGGTTCCTCAACCATCACAAAACCCTTTTTGAGAGGTGAGCACTTGTGAAAGCTAGCTGAACATAGGAATGGAGAACATCACAAAGAGGGGTGGGTACAAATAAACTTCGAGGCTATATCCTTTGTTTCTATAACCGTGAACTAGGCCACGATACAACCCTAAAAAGTCCTAACTGAAACAGGGTTATTTTTGAGAGCGTGCTACCACAAGACCGCGTTCCTGACTCCTATGAGTTGTGTTAAAAGATATGGGTTGGTGTTGCATGTGCATGCTTTCTTCTATCAAAAAACAATGTCGTATTTAACCAGTGATTCTCTCACAAAGGTTTGCGACATATTTTTACAGTAAAATTTCAAGATTAACATGTGTGTTGCATTAGAATTTTCATTCTCAAAATAAACATTTTCTGCTTGCATACATTTGTTTGGCATCATAAAGTTCACGTATGGAATCTCAGTCCAGAAGTTTAATCTTGCCAAGTTGAGAAGTCTGAAACTTCTGAAGGACAATCACGTCGAGATGCACTTTTCCAAGAAACTCCATTGAGTGGGGACTTTCCAAACCAGTCGTGGTAAGAGCCAACTAATCCGGGGCAATCACATCGAGCAATCTCTTCAAAATCCAACTAATCCGGGGCAATCACGTCAAGCAGTCTCTTCAAATTTCAGCCAAACTGGGGCAATCACTTCGAGATTCAAATCTCTCCAGGAGTATGTAGTATGGATATTTTCTTCAAAGCACAGTCAGTCAGAGGTGATCACTTTAAGGCTCGTACTAGAGCAGGCCACCCCAAGAGCACTAGGAGTTACTTTCTCTCAAAGACAGTTAATCAGAGGCACCTATCCAGAATTCAATATACTGGGGCAGAATATCTCACAGTGATATGAGGTTCTTCATGAATCCTTGCAAGGAAAATTCTTTCACATGCTATGCAATCTGGGGCAGTTATTTCGAGATCCAATGAATCTCTCCAAGAGTTTGAAGACACCGAGGCATTTCATATGGCATGTTTTCTGTAAAATCCTCTTGAGACATTTTCTTCTGATGGACCTTAATCTGAGGCGAGTTGAAAATTGCAAAGAACCATTGTTCACTCATGATTAGTTGGCAACCTATCAACCCAGAGGCTAGAAGCAAAGCCATTGTCAGCATAATACTTCAAGAGTTGTTTCATCTGCGGACTTCATCGATCAGAATTCCTTAGCAAGTCTCATTAGACAATCTCTTCTCTAATAGAGCTGCAAAGGGAAAGATAATTCTCGAGCAGAAGGGTATCATTGTCTCTCATCCCCAGTATGAGACGCCTTACATCTCTCATTCCTAACATGAGAGGATTTATCTCTTATCCCCAACAAGTGGCAACTTGAGCACTTATCTTCAGCATGAAGCTTTATCATTGACATCATCCGTCATCCCCAGTAGATTTGGAAGTTGAAATATCCCCCAGCAAGGCAACAGAAGGCTGGTGTCCTCCCCAAGCAGAGACTTCCCTTCAATATAGGGGTCATCCCCAGCAGTGCAAAGAGTTAATTTCCTCCCCAGTAGGTTGCTACTTCAGTAGCATCATACACCTGTTTCCCCAGCCAAGTCAGAAGGTTTCACTTCCCCAACAAAGTTCAACGGGTAGCGTATCTAGCAAGGAGAGTTCGTCTCCAGCAGGGTCTTGGCATTCCAATTTCAAATTCCAATTTATTTTTGGCAATAATGGCAGTTCAGAGCCGGCGTATCATTGACAATATCCCCCGCAGAGTTGTCTTCTCCTCACAAGGACTAACTAGATCAATGCAGCGATCATCCTTTCTCCCAGTCAAGCCATCTGGGATACCTGCAGTCTCCTCATCAGGGGACCCCCCTTTTTGCATTTGCATTTTGTTGCACCCCAAAATTTGCCCTCACAATACAAGACTTTGTGTTCTAAGAAGGTTCACAAGGTTCACAAGCCTCTCAACACTTACAATACCTTTCATGAGGTTCATGAAGTCTACAAGTTACTTCTTGAAGGTTCATAAGGTTCACAAGTCCCACAATGCTTTCAATACCTTTCATGAGGTTCATGAAGTCTACAAAGCCACTTCATGAGGTTCACAAGGTTCACAAGCTTCTCAACATTTACAAGACCTTTCATGAGGTTCATAAAGTCCACAAGTTACTTTATGAAGGTTCACAAGGTTCACAAGTTCCACAATGCTTTCAATACCTTTCATGAGGTTCATGAAGTCTACAAAGCCACTTCATGAGGTTCACAAGGTTCACAAGCTTCACAATATCTCCCATGAGGTTCACCAGACATTTTATGATGGTTCACAAGGTTCACAAAGTTCACAATTGGTCAAAAGAGTTGACAATTCCCTCAGACAATGCACCTCCTAAGCAGTGCATCCAAAACTAGGGTTTTGACTTTAATCAGGCTAAATGGACTTCCAATACCTCAAGTGAGCTTCATAACATCTTATATGTGTGTAAGAATCCCCATGACAAGTTTCAAGACTTTTCTCAAAAGTTTGCTCAGTCAGATGATCAGATAAGTCAAAATCAATCAGTGCAGTTAAAAAGTCAAACTGAGGTCAACTGTGGTCAAACCAAAGTCAAACTTCATGATTTTTTGCCAATATCAAGTATATGAAGTAAAATTCATCATTTGATCAAGGGTTGATCATGATTCATCAAGGAGATTCCAGATCATCAATAATCAGGAGTTTCTAAATTAGGGTTTCCTCAGTAAAAGTCAACTGAACTTTGACCAGCCATAACTTTCACATACTTCATCACCAAGTCTCCATCCAAAGCTCATTTTGAAGGAAATTGAATTCTCTACAACTTTGATGTTGAAGGTTAAGCCCAAAAATGCTTCATTTGAAAGATATGATCTAAGACATTATAGGTCATTTCAAAAGTCAACAAAAAGTCAACAACTTCAAAAGGGCATAATTTGAGATTGGTAAATGATATGGACCTGAAACCAATGGGGTTGTTTAAAGGACTCTTCAAGCTTTCCAAAAAGTCCAAGAACACCCTCATACCCTTAAAATTGAGGGAGATGTGCCTTTGCAAAGTTGGGAAATTTTGTGATGGTTTATGTTGAAAATGGAGGTTTAAAATCATTTCTTTCCAAATGGGCTGCCCAAATTGTGACCCAATCCATTTCATAATAGCTTTCACGAAATTAATTTAATTTATTCATAATTTTACTTATTTTGTTTTTATTTATTATGATTTTTATATTAAAAAGTCATTTTAAATTCAAATAAAATATAAAATCATGAAAATAAATTTTAATTTTATTTCTAGAAAATCTTAAATCATATTTAAGTGTGATTGATACAAGAATTATGAAAAATCTCCAAAGATAACAAGTCTTCATAAGCCAATATTTGAAATTCAAAGCACCATCTTTTTCAATCTTTTTAAATCAATTCTTCCACATGATCCATCAATATTTTAACCTAGAATCATTCACCTATAAGTATTGATCATAAGCATAACCCTAGCACACGGATTCCAGCAGCCCATAGGTAAGTTCATTGTTCAAAAATTCATCAAAAAAAGTGAGATTCGGATTCTCTATTCCAAGGCTTTAAAAGGTAAAATAAGAACATGGTTGGCTTCCTTGGACATCATGGATCATGAATCATCATTCATAAACATTCAAATCATGCCCTAATGACAAATCCGAAGCTTGTTTATGCTTGAACATAATTTTTTTCGATTGCATTAATTTGTTGTGTTTCAATGAAATTTGTTTGGCTAATGTTGTTTGCTATGTGCTATAGATCGTTTCTGGACAAAAAAAATTGAGGATTCCTTGCCTTATACAGATTCGGCCATAGTTAGGGTTTTGACCTCCAAAATGGGGTCCTTTGATTTACTAAATTTAAATGAGTTTTGAGAACATAGGAGTGTTCTATGAATCTCCAGGATCACAAAACCATAATTAATTTCATAAATCGTTGCTGTTTGGTGTGTGTTTGAATTTCGCAGGGTTTAAACCATGAAGAACTCGTAACAAAACTTGCAGGAAAAAGGGCAATAAAATTCGCAGGAAAAAGGTTGAAGAAGAAGCTAGGTGGCGCGAAATCTGTGTTTGAATTTTTGTTTAAAAATAATATAATTTTGTTTCAGTTTACTATCACAAGCCAAGGCTTGTCCTGGTGGTAAGGTTGCTGCGCGTTTAGGTGATTGTCTTGGGTTCGAATCCAGGCCATGTATGTTTTTTTTCTTATTTTTTCCAGGTAAAAGCAAACATAATATATTATGTGTTGTTGTCAATCCATGACCAGAAGGGCTCTCCCAGCCAGGCGGTCAAGCATGCGCGTGAATATCCCAAAGGTCCTGGGTACGATTCCCACCCCAGGCCTTTTGGTTGTTATTATTTTTCCTGATTTTGCTGGGTAACGCACAAAAGCAACTAGTCTCCACTCTCTTTCACCTGCGTGCTGATGGCCAAGTGGTATGCTTTGTTAATGATAAACCTGGTGACCTGGGTTCTAGTCCCAACCAGGTATATTTTCCCCTTTTATTTTTTTATTATTTGTTGCTTCTTATTTCTTTTGATTTATATTAATAAACATATATGATATTAAATTATAAGTATTTGTATATTATATTATAAACCCTAAAAATATTTTTTTAAATGAACTTTAATTTTGTAAAACCTAATCCTATTTTTTCTAAATAATTTTATTTCTCTAATTTTTAATGTAATTATTTACATTTATTTAGTATAATTTTTGTAAATTTATTTGTAAATATGTTTATAATCCAAATTATTTTTCTTTTAATGTTTAGAAACAATTTAATTTATAATAATTATATTTTTGTATATGATTTAAAATAATTTGTAAATATAATAATTAAAAGAATTAAATTTTATAAACATGATTAATATTGTAAATATGATATTTAAAACCTATTTTCTTCTTATAATATGTATATATTGTTTAATAAATAAATGTTAATATATGTTTATAATAATTAAATTTTGTAGTTATAATATATTTGAAAATAACTTAATAATTTGTAAATTAAAATAATTGTTTGTTCATATTTGTTTCTAAATATAATTGTTCATATTAAAATTTGTTAATTTCTTATTCTTATAATATTTTGATTAATTTTTATTATTATTACTACTAACCATATTATTTATTTTGCTTTGTTAATTTTACATTATTATTATTTCATTAATTTTTATTATTCACTAACCTCTTTTATTCTATTACTACTAACTTTATGCTTATTATTCAATATTATTATTTATCACTAACCCCTATTATTTATCTCTTATTATTTATTGCTTATTTATTTATATTTTATTTATTTTGCTATTTATTTTGCTTAATATTTTGCTTATTATTATAATTTTGTAATTGCTTCTTGGATGTAAATTTTGTAATATTATAATTTTTATTTTTGCTATGGTTAGTAATTAGGGAGTGCAAATATGTATTCTATGTAAAATAAATTAGATCACTTTAATAATAAGATAATTAAAATAAACACTCACACACACGTAAGTCGATTTTTAATCGCCGTCTCACATTTCTAAGGTTATCCCTCAAGTTGCCTACGAATAAGGTCAAGTGGGGTGTATAAAGCAGGTCCCTTAAAAGAAAAATCATCAAGTCCCTCATGGTTGCCTTTACGAATCGAGTCCCTTCGAATAATGATGATAGTCCCTCCTTTATGCTTATTACACCCCACAGTTGCCTTCATAACCAGATTGTCCCTCACATGTCCCTTACATCCAAGGTAAGGACTACCTACTCCTCAATAGTAGGGATAGTCTTACCAATGAAAGGATAAAGAACAAGAAAGACCTTAAACATTAGGGTAGGTTCCTCTTATGTACTTACTCACTTCAAAAAACTTTTCACACTTAAACAAATTTCAAACAAATTTTCAAATACAAGTTTTTTACGCATCCGTACATGGATCATTATTAACTCTTATGAAAAATTTTCTATTCACACACTACACTTTCAAAAAACAATTCAAAAGTGAGTTAAGTACCTAAGAGCCCATGGATAACCATGGATGTAAAGGGTGCTAACACCTTCCCTTTACATAACCTACCCCCCGGACCCAAAATATTCTCTTAAGGTCTTTCCTGTTCTTTTATACCCTTCCTTTTGGATAAAATAAAAGTCGGTGGCGACTCTTGCTATCCGCAACATTACTTAAAGTCAGTTCTCCCACCGTGTTACACATTTGCATTACATTTGCACCCTCCAAAGCGTAGCATTTCCATCTTTATGGAGCATTACGCCATAAATCCAAACATATGCATACCGACATGGCCCAGTTTTGAGGTATATTACATAAGACTCGTAACATCTTCTCAACCAGAAATACTCCCCACAGAAGATACTTATACCATTTTCCAGGCATCTTTGTCTACCAAGTCTTGTTGTTATCCCCAGTTGAGTCTTGTTTCAGTACAACAGTCTCATTGTTTCGCGTCTCTGTACAATGGTCGCATCTCAGGCTCTCGTTTACGTACAACGATCCTATTACTTTCGAGTCTCCATTTAAGTACAATGGTCTCGTCTTTGGGTCTTGTTTCAGTACAACAGTCTCATTTTTTCACGTCTCCATTTAAGTATAACGGTCGCGTCTCGGGCTCTCGTTTAAGTACAACGATCCTGTTTCTGCCAGGTTATCATTTAAGTACAATGATCTCATTCTTTTTGGTCTCGTATTGATGAGTGTGGATCGGTTGATACCATTTCCTAGTTAGATTGGTTGATCTTAATTGAGTTGTAAATCGGTTGATATTACTTCTCTTCGATCCGTAAATCGGATGATATTACGTTCTCATTTTCCTGGTTATGGATCGGTTGATACCATCTCCATGTTAGATCGGTTGATCTTAATTGAGTTGTAAATCGGTTGATATTACTTCTCTTCGAGCCGTAAATCGGATGATATTACGTTCTCGTTTTCCTGGTTATGGATCGGTTGATACCATCTCCATGTTAGATCGGTTGATCTTAATTGAGTTGTAAATCGGTTGATATTACTTCTCTTCGAGCCATAAATCAGATGATATTACGTTCTCGTTTTCCTGGTTATGGATTAGTTGATACCATCTCCATGTTAGATCAATTGATCTTATTTAAGTTGTAAATTGGTTGATATTACCTCTCTTCGAGCTGTAAATCGGATGATATTACATTCTCGTTTTCCTGGTTATGGATCAGTTGATGCCATCTCCATGTTAGATCGGTTGATCTTATTCGAGTTATGAATTGGTTGATATCATTTCTCTTTGAGTTGTAAATTGGATGATATTACATTCTTGTTTTCCTGGTTATGGATCAGTTGATGCCATCTCCATGTTAGATCGGTTGATCTTATTCGAGTTATGAATCGGTCGATATCATTTCTCTTTGAGTTGTAAATCAGATGATATTACAATCTCGCTTTCCGGGGTGGATCGGTTGATACCATCTCCATGATAGATCGGTTGATCTTATTTGAATCGCAAATCGGTTGATGTTGCATTAAGTCCTGTTTCGCCAACAGGCACCTTCCGTGGCTTGGTCCTGCCCAGCAGTCGCGTGTTTTCTTTATGGCTTGGTCCTGCCCAGCAATCATATTGATTTGAGTTCCATTCCGCTAATGGTCTCGTTAAGTCCTGTTTCGCCAACAGGCATCCTCCGTGGCTTGGTCCTGCCCAGTAGTCGCGTGTTTTCTTTATGGCTTGGTCCTTCCCAGCAGTCATATTGATTTGAGTTCCATTCCGCTAATGGTCTCGTTAAAGTCCTGTTTCGCCAACAGGCATCCTCCGTGGCTTGGTCCTGCCCAGCAGTCGCGTGTTTTTCTTTATGGCTTGGTCCTGCCCAGTAGTCATATTGATTGAGTTTCATTCCGCTAATGGTCTCGTTAAGTCTTGTTTCGCCAATAGGCACCTTCCGTGGCTTGGTCCTTCCCAGCAGTCGCGTGTTTTCTTTGTGGCTTGGTCCTGCCCAGCAGTCACATTGTCAAGTTCTATTTCCGCTACCTATTTAGAGGTCAAAAAAAAACACCAAAATAAAAAAAACAAAAAAAATTAAATAAAAAGCAGATGGCATTTCTCTTATCCACCGAGTTCAAATTTCCAGGTTTTATTCAAGTATTCAATCACTCCATACCTTGAACGTCTAAAAGCTCTCGCAATTATTCGTTCAGGCCTGCAGATGATTGAATAGGGGCAGCTGTAATACCTCAAAATTTTCCCTCTCATATCCTCAACATTTTGCATAGCATTTTGCATTCATAAATTCATAAAATAACCAAAAACATTGCATCAAACATAGCACAGCTGAGGCATGGGTATGTGATCAGTGATCGGAGCAACTGAAGGCATTACAAGGGCAATCAAAGGGCCACAAAGCTTCTCAACCTTGTGCAAAGGGTTCACAATATCCCACAAGTCTTCACTTGAAGCCACGAGCCATGGAAAGATGAGGTTTAATCAAAGGAGGCGAGCAGTGCATCATTTCCTGATGAAAGGGCCGAATTAGGGTTTCATTTATATTGGGATTCTGCATGAAGTTTTGATTCAAAGAGGATTCCTTTGTATTATATATGATGTCAAAGGCCTAGGATTCAAATCTCGTCCACAAATTCATTTTGGAAGGGGGTTCGAAAGGCCAGACGACGGAAAATCGAGGAATCGGGGAAAAGGCAATCGAGCTAGGTAAAAAGGATCGACTTCGGACTTTTAAGATTGAAATCATGAAATTAGGGTTACAATGATCCTATGGTTCGAATTTGGTCAAGAAATGATGGAGGAATCACAAAAAAATCAAAGGGAAAAATCATTTGAAAAGGGGTTAGTTTCACCATTTCCCTCCACTTTTCCTTCCACTTTCTTTCCACACTTCCTTTCATTCTTTCCATCTTGCTTTTCCATTTCAATTCCACTCCATTTCCCTTGGAAGCTTCCACCATGTTCTACCATCTTCTAGAGTATTCCAAGGAATATTCCCTTTTCCAACCTTAACCCTAACTAACTACCAAACCTAATTTTGGATCCCAAGCCTAATTTTTGGGCCCCAAACCCAAACCTAGATCCTAGCCTAGCCTATATATATTCATTAATCACTTCATTGCTGAGGGTACACACAATTTTCCAATTTTTCATTCTTTCACAATCACTTTTTCTCTCTCACTTTTCCTCCTCTTTCCCTCCTTTCACTAAAGCTTTTCAAATAAGCTCTTCAAGTTTCACATTGAAACTTGAAGATCTTGAAGCTTAAGCCTCCAACCTTCATTGATTGTGGATTGTGGAAGAAGAAGCTACTGAATTTTGTTGAAGATTTCGGCTTATCGGAAGTGCACGAAGATCCAAACGTCAAGAACGCATTTATTTTGCGGTTTTCAGTTTTCAGTTTTCTCTTCGATCAAGCTCTGATTCTTGCAACAATTACCGAAGCACTTCTCCGCTTCGTAGGTTGGTGAACTAAATCACTTCTTCTTTAAGTTATTCTCTTCATCTCGCCATTTCGGCATTCTTTAACTGATTTTCGTTTTGCTTGCGATCAATTTTGTTTTCGATTATGTGTTGCTTGCATATTGTGATTTTTTGTTGATTTAGGATTTGAGGTGTAGATAATTATAGGCTTTAGCATGTGTAAATAAGCTCAAATTAAGTAGAAATTAGTATTAGCATGTTCCTATGTATGTTAGGGATCACTAGAAGTGAGTTTGTGGCCAAAATCACTTATTTTCAAAAGCTTTTTTTCAATTCTGTTCAGCGTTAACCGGTTAACGCATTTGGTTAACCGGTTAACGCGTGCGTTTTGCCACAAATTACTTCTGTCTTAGGTCCGTTAACCGGTTAACGCTGTTGATTTTTGGGTTTTTAGCTTATTTCTTGGTTTAGACTTAAGTTCTAGTGCCTCTAATGTTCATACATGTTTAGGTAGTGATTTTAGGGAATATTTGAGTCCATTTCCAGTAGCTCATTCCCCAATTTCGAGTCGTTTTAACACGATTCCGTTCATGTTGCGTCTTATGCATTTTAGTGTTTCTTTGTGCATAGCTTGGTTTCTTGCATGTTGTTGCCATGTTCATGCATTATTTGGTATGTAATAATCATGTTGTATTCTGTTTTTACATGTTTCACATTGCATCAAATCATTTTGCATTTCATTATGTTGATGTATGTTGCATTTTGCATAATCATATACATGTGTGCATTTGGTTGCATTTGTTTGCATACTTGATCCCAACATCCACATCAATTCATTTCTGAATTTTGCATTGAGTTTGACATTATGTTGGAGCTATCTTGTTGCATGTTCATAATCAATAATCATCATGTTCATAGGCCATGTTCATGTATTACATTTTTGCATTACTTGTTGCATAATCAACCATATGATGCATTCTTGTATAGTTCTTCAAAAATGTTCATGTTTTTGCATTTGTATATGTTGATTTAGGTTCAAATGTATGCTCATGTGGAAATAAGTGCATGTTTTATTGAGTTTGTGCATTAAAAAATGAAAATAATCAATTCTGGATTTTGCATTTCATAGCTTCTTTTTGCATATAGGTGCTGTAAAATGTATGTTGTTTGTTATGTGTACATGCTGTATTTGACTTTCTACACCTACTTTTTCATGCTGCATGCTGGCTGTAAAAAGCTAATTTGTGTTATGCATTGTTTTCATAGCTGTTTGCATTATAGGGGTAGTAATAGGTGCTGGATTTTTGTTTTAGCATTCTTTTAGTTCTCTAGAATTAAGATTGAGTCTAGTTTAAGTCCAAATTGCCTTAGGATTTAATTGTGGTGTGTTTGCCTTATTATTTTAATAAAATGCACATTAACATTTGTTTTGTAGTGGGGAAGATTGAGGTAAGTTTCCTTCACTCTATCCTTTATTTTTTATGCATTTCTTTCATGCCTTTAATTCCTTCTTTCCTTCCATATTTGTGTTTGGTAGGATTTCTCCCTCTTTGTAGAATCAACTTAACTTCTCTAGGAAGTAAGTTGCATTCTATTTCTTTTCTTCCTTAGGATTAGAAGACCTCATTAACCATAGGACCACATTTGAATATGATAACTAACTTAGGGTGTGTCTTAGTCCCCCTTAGATTTTGTCCTTTTTCCAACTTGAGTCATTCTTTCTCTCCTCATAAAGAAAAGCAATAAAACACCTAATAAAGGTTGAATGTTCTTGTACGACACGAGACTTTGTTGCGGAGTGCTTGTACGCTCCTGTTTCAGGGTGAGGTGTAAGTACTTCCCGCGATGGATAGGTCTTATTATGAGAATGTTCACAAACAAATTCAAAACATTTCTCATAAAAGACAAAAACAAATAATAAGCGGCTTTCCTGCGGGAACTTCTCTTCTCATCTCATTCACTCTGAATGCGAACTCGCGACGACTTTTCTCGCATGCAAGACGGTAAACGCACTCGTACCAGACGAGCCTGCAACACCTGAGCATAGACATACGCAGTTCCAGCCATAAAAAACACAAACAAATAGTTCCCGCCTTAGTTAGGCGAACTACGTCGACTCTGATCCTCATTATCCCGATAAGGTACGTAGGCAGCGGGATAAAGCTCAAATGTTCTTGAAGGCCATGAGCTATGATGCTTTTGAGGAGATCTTAGCCTTACTAATATATGGCTTAGTATTGTTCCCCAATCCAGATCAGTTCATAGATATTCATGCCATCAACATATTCCTGAGTCACAATCCAGTGCCTACATTGCTTGGAGACATCCTGCATTCTCTTCACACCCGTACTACAAGGGCAAGAGGAACTTTGATGTGCTGCATACCTTTGCTATCTAGGTGGTTTATTTCTCACCTTCCTCGCTCAGTAATGAAGAATGAGCAAGGGTTCAGATGGTCCAAGAGGATCATGTCACTTTCTCACTCAGACATCCATTGGTGCTCCAAATCTATGGAGAATGTTACCATCATTGACCGTTGTGGGGAGTTTCCTAATGTGCCACTTCTAGGCATAAGAGGAGGCATCACCTACAACCCCTCTCTAGCTTTACGACAGTTTGGTTACGCCCGAAGTGATGGTCCACATGACATGTTGATTCAGGGCATTGTGTTTGATTACGACAACGATCTTCAGGGTTACCGTCAGAGATTCATACGAGCCTGGGGAAAGGTAAACAGGGTTGACAGCAAGACACTGGAGCCTAAGTATACTATTCCTATGGAGGCTTATCTCAGATGGGTACGATCTCGTGCTCAGACACTCATGATGCCATATCCTGCCATCCTACCAGTTACCATGGAACCTGTTGCTGAAGGAGACACAGCTTATACCATCCTTCACCCAGACATGCCCACTGACATGGAAGACTTGCAGAGATCATGGATCCAATTAAAGGAGCAAAGGGATACTTTCGAGGCTCATTACAAAGCAAGCCAAGCAAGAATCCTAGAGCTAACAAAACAGCTTCACGAGGAACGAAACCTCAACTCATACCTCAATACAAAGAGGAAACGTCCATGGGAGACTTAAAACCCCATCTTTTGTACTTATTTCACTTTCATTTTTTGTAAGCCTAAAAGGCAAAACAAGTTATTACTAATAAAAAGTTACTTTCTTGTTTGTTTAAGCAAATTTAAATTCTGCGGTCCTTGAAAACGTTGCATATGCATTCCCACATCATTTCATTGCATCACAGGTTTATAATTGTGCACAGGTTTCTCATCTTCTCGCTGTTTATTTCAGCAATGGCTCTCGAACAATTAGTTAAGGATCTTCTGGCACAGAATGCACAGTTCCAAGAGCTGATCTTGAACCTGTCCAAGGGGCAAGATGATTTGAAGGCACTGCTGGCCAAGAAGACTAAGAAGACTAGAAGGTCTGCTGGGTTGCTCAACATGGGAAGAAGGTTCAAAGGTCCTGTCAAGACCAAGGAACAGATTGATGACTATGAATCTGAGGAATCTGAGAAAGAGGGAGGCAATCTCCACAACACTATGGGGGACTCTGATTCTGAGGCTAATTACTACCATGAGCCTAATGAAGACAAATTTAAGAGGCTGGTGGATAGGATGGATGCTATGGAATTACAGAAATCATCTGGGCTGGATTTTGAGGATTTGAGCTTGATATCTGGGGTGGTCATACCTGTGGGTTTCAAAGTTCCTACCTTTGTTGTTTATGATGGGGTCTCTTGTCCCAAGCTGCATCTGAGGTCTTATGTCAGAAGGATTCAACCTCACACTGCTGACAAGAAGTTGTGGATCCACTTTTTTCAAGAGAGCTTATCTGGAGCTCAGCTGGAGTGGTATTATCAGTTGGAGAGTGTCAACATCAGAGATTGGAATGATCTTGCTGAAGCTTTCTATAAGCAGTATCAATACAATGCTGACTTAGCCCCCACTCGCATGCAACTTCAGAGCATGTCTATGGGTGCCAAAGAAAGTTTTAAGGAGTATGCTCAGAAGTGGAGAGATTTAGCTGGAAGAGTTCAACCCCCTTTGACTGACAGGGAGTTGGTTGATATGTTCATGTGTACGCTGAATGGTCCGTTTTACAGTCATCTCATTGGAAGCTCATCATCTGGCTTCACTGAGTTGATCATGACAGGAGAGCGAGTAGAGAATGGTATCAAGAGTGGTAAGATCCAAGTGGGCACTTCTTCATCAGGTGCTGCAAAGAAGCCTCCCACTGGGAAGAAGGAATCCAATGCTGTTTATGGTCAACCTGATCGTAACAGAAGGCATCAGTCTGTTAGTGCAGTTCATATTTCAAATCCAACTCCTGCAACAACAGAGCAGCCTCAAGGCAACCAACAGAGGGCTAGAAGGCAGTTCACGAAGATCAACATGTCAATGGCTCAGGCATTGCAACACTTGTTGAAGGCTGAACTTATTACCCTGAGGGAGGCTCCTCAGAATCCCAATGTTACCTCTCCCAAGTACAATCCCAATGCACGATGTGCATATCATTCAAACTGTCCAGGACATGATACTAATAACTGCTGGGTCTTGAAGAACAAAATTCAAGATATGATTGATGCTGGAGAAATTGAGTTTGATCCACCAAATGTGATTACAGCACCACTGCCAAATCACGAGAAGACTGTCAATGCCATTGAAGAAGACCTGCATGTCTATTCAGTTATGGAGTTGAGCACACCATTGTCTGTTATCAAAAAGAGGTTAGTACAAGCTGGGATCTTTCCAGGTTGTCGTGAAGATTGTCTATATTGTACCTATAAGCCGGATAGTTGCTTCATTTTGAGAGATGGTATTCAACGTCTCATGGATAAGTATACCATAGTGTTTGAAAGAAGACCAGCATCTGTAGAAAGTATGGTGGATCATCTGACTCGGGGTAAGAAGATTGAAGAAGTTGATATGGTTGACAAAGTACCGGTAAGAATCACTTCAAAGAAGCCCATCAAAATCTCTCATCAGGGTCCAATCAAGATTACTGCTGAAGGTCCTGTGAAAGTTGTTGCTGAAGCCAGAGTGGCTCCTCTAATCATTACTACTCCTGGTCCTATTCCTTATACATCTGATAAAGCTGTGCCTTGGCACTATGGGTCTGATGTTTACATCCATGGTGTTAAGCAGGAGCCTTTACCTGATGTGCCTGCTGACATTGATAATATTGCTGGATCTAGCAAGATCACTCGTAGTGGAAGAGTCTTCTCTCCTCCAGTTGCTTCAAAAAATGCAGTTACTCCTGCTGCTACTTCCACCACTGATGCTCGGGGCAAAGGTCCTGTTATTGAGCCTGTATCTACTGATGTGCCAGCTGCTGATGATCTCTCTAAGCAGATGGAAGAAATATTGAAAATCATTCGCAAGAGTGATTATGACATTGTTGATCAATTGGGGCATACTCCCTCAAAGATTTCTATGTTGTCCTTGCTGCTATGTTCTGAGGCTCATGCCAAGTCCTTGATCAAGTTTCTGAAGTCTGCTCATGTGCCCAGTGCAATTTCTGTTGACCAATTTGAAAACTGTGTTGCTCACCTGACCTATGACAATGGTTTAGGATTCTCTGATGATGATTTGACCCCTGCCAAGAGGGATCATAACAGGGCCTTGCATATTTCAATTGAATGCAGGGGCACTACCCTGTCACATGTACTGATAGACAATGGTTCCTCTCTGAATGTGTTGCCCAAGGAGGTTCTTAACAAGCTGAGTCCTGAAGATGCTGTGTTAAAGCCCAGTAATATTGTGGTAAAGGCTTTTGATGGTTCTAGAAGAGTAGTGCATGGGGAAATTGATCTTCCTATCAAAGTTGGTTCTCAGGTGTTTACTGCTACATTTTATGTGATGGATATTCGTCCCTCATACTCTTGTCTGCTTGGTCGTCCCTGGATCCATGGGGCAGGTGCTGTGACCTCTACATTGCACCAAAAGTTGAGATATCCGGTGAATGGAAAAGTTGTTACTGTCTTTGGAGAGGAAGAATACTTTGTCAGCCATGTAAACACTTTCAAGTATCTGGAAGTAGAGGGTGAATACATTGAGACTCCGTGTCAGTCATTTGAAGTGGTTCCCTGGTCTGTTAATAATGGTGTAGCTCCTCCTGCTGTGAAGAAAGTTCCTGTGGTCATCAGAAAACCTCCAACAATGGCAATGGCCTCCCTTAATGATGCTAGAGCTGTAGTAGATGAAGGTGGTTGTACTATTTGGGGTCAGCTTCCTGATATCCCATACAAGTCTGACAAGTTTGGTTTGGGTTTCACTGCAGAGTCCCAGAAGGCTGTTCGTCGTGCTCGTGCTGCTCGTATCACCAATCAAGGGGTGATTAATGTTGTGGGAGATCAAGATGAAGACTACAACTTGGATGCATGGATTTTTCCTACTGTGGGTGCTGGACTCAATAATTGGAAAGCTGAAGATGTTATCCCTATCTCCTTTAGTCAGGAGTAAATACTATTACTGTGTTGTTGCTTTTTAAGTTTGTAATTTCTTGAACAATAAAACTTTCAAGCCATGTGCCTTACCCGGGGCACAATGGTGTGCTTGTTACGGGCTGTCATTTCATTTGCATACTTCATTCAATAAAATCAGTGGACGTTTCGTTTTAGTAAATATTGTGTTCCTTGTCTTTCTTTTTCTTTTATTTTTGCTTTATCAGCTATGTGTTCTTACACACACCCACATCACTAAATGCAGATCCTCATCCACTCTGGATCCTGTTGATAACAGTTCTACTATTGCCAATTACAATTTCGAGAATCCGATCTATCAAACTGAAGACGGAAATGAGGACGATTGTGAAATACCTGTAGAGCTTGCTAGGTTGTTGCAACAAGAAGAGAAAGCTATACAGCCACATGAAGAGCCAGTCGAAGTTGTGAATCTGGGAACTGAAGAAAACAGAAAAGAGGTCAAGGTAGGGGCTGATTTAGAGGACAGTGTCAAGAGCAAGTTGATTCAGATGTTACGTGACTATGTGGAGATCTTTGCTTGGTCTTATGAAGATATGCCAGGGTTGGATACAGACATTGTGGTTCACCGTTTGCCAGTGAAAGAAGATTGTCGTCCAAAGAAGCAGAAGGTTCGTCGTATGCGTCCTGAAATGTCAGAAAAGATCAAAGTAGAGGTAATGAAACAGTTCAATGCAGGGTTCTTGGCAGTGACTTCTTATCCTCAGTGGGTTGCAAATGTGGTACCAGTTCCTAAGAAAGATGGTAAGGTACGTATGTGTGTGGACTACAGAGATTTGAACAAGGCTAGCCCCAAAGATGACTTTCCACTTCCTCATATTGATATTCTGGTAGACAATACTGCTCAGCATAAGGTATTCTCTTTTATGGATGGTTTCTCTGGTTACAATCAAATCAAGATGGCACCTGAAGATATGGAGAAGACAACGTTTGTGACACAGTGGGGCACCTTTTGCTATAAGGTGATGCCATTTGGTTTGAAGAATGCAGGGGCAACATATCAGCGTGCTATGGTGGCTTTGTTTCATGATATGATTCATCATGAGATAGAGGTATATGTGGATGATATGATAGCTAGATCTCAGAATGAAGAGCAACATCTTAATCATCTGCACAAGTTGTTTGAGAGGTTGAAGAAATACAAGTTGAGATTGAATCCAAACAAGTGTACTTTTGGAGTTAGATCTGGAAAGCTCCTGGGTTTCATTGTCAGTGGAAAAGGTATTGAAGTGGATCCTGCAAAAGTGAAAGCTATACGAGAGATGCCAGCTCCCCGTACTGAGAAGGAGGTTAGAGGTTTCTTGGGACGATTGAACTACATTGCAAGATTTATTTCCCAGTTAAATACCATCTGTGAGCCAATCTTCAAGTTGTTGAAGAAAGATCAGGTGATGGAATGGAATGATGAGTGCCAGACTGCCTTTGATGAAATCAAGAGATATTTGCTAGAGCCACCAATTTTGATGCCACCAGTTGATGGAAGACCCTTGATTATGTACTTAACAGTGTTAGACAACTCAATGGGGTGTGTGTTGGGGCAACATGACGAGTCTGGTCGAAAAGAGCAGGCAATATACTACCTTAGCAAAAAGTTTACCGACTGTGAAACAAGATACTCACTGCTCGAGAAAACTTGCTGCGCTTTGGCATGGGCTGCTCGCCGACTAAGACAGTATATGTTGACCCATACTACCTTATTGATTTCTAAGATGGATCCAATCATGTACATATTTGAGAAACCTGCTCTCTCCGGAAGAATTGCAAGATGGCAAATGATCTTGACAGAATATGATATACAGTATACTACTCAGAAGGCCATTAAGGGAAGTATTGTTGCTGATCATTTGGCTCATCAAGCAGTGGATGATTATCAGTCAATGAGTTTTGAGTTCCCTGATGAAGACATTATGACTGTTACCAAAGAACCTGGACAATATGACGGACCTGAACAAGGATCCCGATGGACTATGGTTTTTGATGGTGCCTCCAATGCACATGGTAATGGTGTTGGTGTTGTAATTAGTTCCCCTGAAGGTTGTCATACCCCGATTACTGCCAGACTTTGTTTCTATTGTACCAATAACATAGCTGAGTATGAGGCATGTATCATGGGTATTAAAGTTGCTATTGATATGAAGATTCAGTTCCTTGATGTGTATGGAGATTCAGCCCTGGTAGTGAGTCAGATTAAAGGAGATTGGGATACCAAGCATGATAATCTCATTCCTTACAGAGAACATGTGTTGTCTTTGATCCCACATTTCAAAGAGATTACCTTTGGACATATTCCACGGAGAGAGAATCAGTTGGCAGATGCATTGGCCACCATGGCATCCATGTTTGAGATTAGTTGGGATGATGAAGCTCCCAAGATTACCATTGATAGATTTGAGAAGCCTGCATACTGCAATGAGATTGACACTGAAAGGGCAGAGGAGAAACCTTGGTTCTATGAAGTGAAAAGATATCTTGAAGATCAGGAGTTTCCTGAAGGGGCATCTGTCAAAGATAGGAAATTCCTGAGAAGGTTTTCTGCTAAGTTCTTTATGAGTAATGGCATTCTGTATAAGCGCAATCATGATTCAACTATGCTTCGTTGTGTGGATAAGAAGGAAGCAACTGAGATTATGGAAGAGATGCATGATGGGACCTTTGGCACTCATTCTAGTGGTCATACTATGGCAAAGAAGATATTGAGAGCAGGTTACTATTGGTCTACCATGGAAGCTGATTGCTATCAACACTCCAGAACTTGTCACAAATGTCAAATCTATGCTGATAAAGTTCATGTACCTCCATCACCATTGAATGTGTTGACTGCTCCTTGGCCCTTTGCCATGTGGGGCATTGATATGATTGGTGAAATCAAGCCTACTGCTTCTAATGGACATTGTTTCATCCTGGTTGCTATTGATTATTTTACAAAGTGGGTAGAGGCAGCTTCATTTGCATCTGTTACCAAAAATGTTGTGGCTCGATTCATTAAGAATAATCTCATATGTAGGTATGGCATCCATGAAAGGATTATCACGGACAATGGCACTAATCTGAACAACACTATGATTACTGATCTCTGCACGCAGTTCAAGATTAAGCATCATAACTCTTCTCCGTATCGTCCAAAGATGAATGGGGCAGTTGAAGCTGCTAATAAGAACATTAAGAAGATTGTACAGAAGATGACTGTTACTTACAAGGATTGGCATGAGATGTTACCATTTGCTCTTCATGGTTATCGTACTACAATACGTACTTCAACAGGGGCAACCCCATTCTCTTTAGTCTATGGTATGGAAGCAGTTCTGCCCATTGAAGTTCAGATCCCCTCCTTGAGAATTATGAAGGATGCAGGCTTGGATGAAGATGAGTGGATTCAAACTCGACTGGACCAGATAAATTTGATTGATGAGAAGAGGTTAGCAGCAGTTTGTCATGGCCAGATGTACCAGAAGCGAATGATCAAAGCTTTTAACAAGAAGGTTAAGCCAAAGGTATATCAGGCTGGTGACTTGGTAATCAAGCGTATCATATTACCACAGGGTGATCCTAGGGGCAAGTGGACTCCAACATATGAATGTCCATTTGTAGTTAAGACAGTGTTCTCAGGAGGTGCCATGATACTGACTACAATGGATGGTGAGGACTTCCCACAGCCTGTAAACGCAGACATAGTTAAAAAATACTACGCATAAAAAGAGACCCGCTAGGTTGACAGGCCTAGGCAAAAATAAGGGCATCCCGGCAAACCAAAAAGGTTTGGGCAAAAATTAGGGATATATATAAAAAGATGTACACCCGGCAAGTCGAAAACCTGAAAAGGCGGCTTGGGCAAAAAAGGGTATCCCGGTGGATTGAAAACCTGAAAGGGCAATCCAGGCAAAAGTTAGGGATTAAAGCGTATGACTATGTCTCGTTTGTATCACCCAGGAAACTGCAACCAGTTGTACTACTTATTCAAGCTCGAACAGATAAGACTCAATCCAATCATTTCCGTCTCAACAGCAAGAAGATGAGATACTTGAGTGGCAATAGTAGAATTGAAACTCAATAGGATTGTTTTCCCACATAGCTGATTTTCTTTTGTAAAACTCTATGGCAAAATCCTCTTACTAGGGTTTATGTCTCCTTGTACAAACTTACCCGTGTATGGGTCACTTTTTGATATAAATAAATTCCATCTTTTGAATCCAGATTTACTTTTACCCTATTTACATAAGCGAAACGTCCATTGGTTGTGTTTGAACGTATGTATGCTTTTGAATATGATTGATGTTTACCAGAAATGCATGTATGCTTTTAATATGATTGATGTTTACCAGAAATGCATGAAAATGCAGTAATAGTATTTACTAAGGACGAACGAGGGAAGGATTTCAACGAAGCTTCGCCGGTTCACCTTTACAAGACAGTTACAAACCCTCAGTAGGACAAATCCATCTTCATAAAGTCTCATCTCCCCTGGAATTTATATCCATCTCTTTTATCCTCATACGGATATACGGGAAATTACTTTCCAATAAAGGTACGACAAACGAAGACGGGATGTTATACTTATCCTACTATCAAACGAAGACGAAGGTTATATATACCCTACTATCCCCAGCATACGGGAGGTTATATATACCTTACCATCCCCAACAACGGGAGGTTATATCTATACCTTACCATCCCCAACAACGGGAGGTTATATCTATACCTTACTATCCCCAGCAGACGGAGGGTTACATATTCTTCAGCAACGCATCGGGATTTATTTTCCCTGGCCAGCAGTTGTTATACAAAGATATCCAGACGCTTCCGGCAGTATCATATCATACATACATCATTTACATCATACCATAGCATATATATCCATAGACATATAGTACATTACCTAAGTACATCATATCATACATGCATACATAAAGCATAAACTAATATTATTATACCGGATGCTACCTTGTTTTCAGGTTAATTATCCAACAAACAAGCTTATGATCTCCAGGACTGCTTTATCGTCACCTCAGGGTTACTTTATCCTCCTGATGAGCTTCTTATTACTTTGGGACTGCTTTATTGTAACCTCAGGGTTACTTTATCCTCCTGATGAGCTTCTTATTACTTTGGGACTGCTTTATTGTAACCTCAGGGTTACTTTATCCTCCTGATGAGCTTCTTATTACTTTGGGACTGCTTTATTGTTACCTCAGGGTTACTTTATCCTCCTGATGAGCTTCTTATTACTTTGGGACTGCTTTATTGTAACCTCAGGGTTACTTTATCCTCCTGATGAGCTTCTTATTACTTTGGGACTGCTTTATTGTAACCTCAGGGTTACTTTATCCTCCTGATGAGCTTCTTATTACTTTGGGACTGCTTTATTGTTACCTCAGGGTTACTTTATCCTCCTGATAACTTCTCATGACTTCAAGACTGCTTTAGAGCTACTGATTGCTCTATCCTCCTGAAATCATCTTATTACTTCAAGACTGCTTTAGAGCTATTGATTGCTCTATCCTCCTGAAATCATCTTATTACTTCAAGACTGCTTTAGAGCTATTGATTGATCTATCCTCCTGAAGTCATGTTATTACCTCAAGATTGCTTTAGAGCTATTGATGGCTCTATCCTCCTGAAATCATTACTTCAAGACTGCTTTAGAGTTATCATTATTGATTGCTCTATCCTCTTGAAATCATATTATTTCAAGACTGCTTTAGAGTTATCGTTATTGATGGCTCTATCCTCCTGAAATCATTACTTCAAGACTGCTTTAGGGTTATCATTATTGACTGCTCTATCCTCATGAAGACATACTGTTACATCAGTATTACTCCAGTATCCCGAAAACATATCATCAATACCTCAGGACTGCTCCAAGACTCCTGACAGCTCTCATTATACTGCTGAAGAACTTTCCCCTAGTGGCATCTTTAAGCCCACTCAATCATGTTCAACCAACCATCAATATCACTCAATGCACTGGTGAGTGAAAATTTTTGGGCTTTTGTGTTCAATCCCCTTCAACCTTCCAGGTTACGACTGGCAAATATACCAATCTAACCCCTCAGGTTTCAGAAAATTGAACAGGGGCAGCTGTTGCACCCCAAAATTTGCCCTCACAATACAAGACTTTGTGTTCTAAGAAGGTTCACAAGGTTCACAAGCCTCTCAACACTTACAAGACCTTTCATGAGGTTCATGAAGTCTACAAGTTACTTCTTGAAGGTTCACAAGGTTCACAAGTCCCACAATGCTTTCAATACCTTTCATGAGGTTCATGAAGTCTACAAAGCCACTTCATGAGGTTCACAAGGTTCACAAGCTTCTCAACATTTACAAGACCTTTCATGAGGTTCATAAAGTCCACAAGTTACTTTATGAAGGTTCACAAGGTTCACAAGTTCCACAATGCTTTCAATACCTTTCATGAGGTTCATGAAGTCTACAAAGCCACTTCATGAGGTTCACAAGGTTCACAAGCTTCACAATATCTCCCATGAGGTTCACCAGACATTTTATGATGGTTCACAAGGTTCACAAAGTTCACAATTGGTCAAAAGAGTTGACAATTCCCTCAGACAATGCACCTCCTAAGCAGTGCATCCAAAACTAGGGTTTTGACTTTAATCAGGCTAAATGGACTTCCAATACCTCAAGTGAGCTTCATAACATCTTATATGTGTGTAAGAATCCCCATGACAAGTTTCAAGACTTTTCTCAAAAGTTTGCTCAGTCAGATGATCAGATAAGTCAAAATCAATCAGTGCAGTTAAAAAGTCAAACTGAGGTCAACTGTGGTCAAACCAAAGTCAAACTTCATGATTTTTTGCCAATATCAAGTATATGAAGTAAAATTCATCATTTGATCAAGGGTTGATCATGATTCATCAAGGAGATTCCAGATCATCAATAATCAGGAGTTTCTAAATTAGGGTTTCCTTAGTAAAAGTCAACTGAACTTTGACCAGCCATAACTTTCACATACTTCATCACCAAGTCTCCATCCAAAGCTCATTTTGAAGGAAATTGAATTCTCTACAACTTTGATGTTGAAGGTTAAGCCCAAAAATGTTTCATTTGAAAGATATGATCTAAGACATTATAGGTCATTTCAAAAGTCAACAAAAAGTCAACAACTTCAAAAGGGCATAATTTGAGATTGGTAAATGATATGGACCTGAAACCAATGGGGTTGTTTAAAGGACTCTTCAAGCTTTCCAAAAAGTCCAAGAACACCCTCATACCCTTAAAATTGAGGGAGATGTGCCTTTGCAAAGTTGGGAAATTTTGTGATGGTTTATGTTGAAAATGGAGGTTTAAAATCATTTCTTTCCAAATGGGCTGCCCAAATTGTGACCCAATCCATTTCATAATAGCTTGCACGAAATTAATTTAATTTATTCATAATTTTACTTATTTTGTTTTTATTTATTATGATTTTTATATTAAAAAGTCATTTTAAATTCAAATAAAATATAAAATCATGAAAATAAATTTTAATTTTATTTCTAGAAAATCTTAAATCATATTTAAGTGTGATTGATACAAGAATTATGAAAAATCTCCAAAGATAGCAAGTCTTCATAAGCCAATATTTGAAATTCAAAGCACCATCTTTTTCAATCTTTTTAAATCAATTCTTCCACATGATCCATCAATGTTTTAACCTAGAATCATTCACCTATAAGTATTGATCATAAGCATAACCCTAGCACACGGATTCCAGCAGCCCATAGGTAAGTTCATTGTTCAAAAATTCATCAAAAAAAGTGAGATTCGGATTCTCTATTCCAAGGCTTTAAAAGGTAAAATAAGAACATGGTTGGCTTCCTTGGACATCATGGATCATGAATCATCATTCATAAACATTCAAATCATGCCCTAATGACAAATCCGAAGCTTGTTTATGCTTGAACATAATTTTTTTCGATTGCATTAATTTGTCGTGTTTCAATGAAATTTGTTTGGCTAATGTTGTTTGCTATGTGTTATAGATCGTTTCTGGACAAAAAAAATTGAAGATTCCTTGCCTTATACAGATTCGGCCATAGTTAGGGTTTTGACCTCCAAAATGGGGTCCTTTGATTTACTAAATTTAAATGAGTTTTGAGAACATAGGAGTGTTCTATGAATCTCCAGGATCACAAAACAATAATTAATTTCATAAATCGTTGCTGTTTGGTGTGTGTTTGAATTTCGCAGGGTTTAAACCATGAAGAACTCGTAACAAAACTTGCAGGAAAAAGGGCAATAAAATTCGCAGGAAAAAGGTTGAAGAAGAAGCTAGGTGGCACGAAATCTGTGTTTGAATTTTTGTTTAAAAATAATATAATTTTGTTTCAGTTTACTATCACAAGCCAAGGCTTGTCCTGGTGGTAAGGTTGCTGCGCGTTTAGGTGATTGGCTTGGGTTCGAATCCAGGCCATGTATGTTTTTTTTCTTATTTTTTCCAGGTAAAAGCAAACATAATATATTATGTGTTGTTGTCAATCCATGACCAGAAGGGCTCTCCCAGCCAGGCGGTCAAGCATGCGCGTGAATATCCCAAAGGTCCTGGGTACGATTCCCACCCCAGGCCTTTTGGTTGTTATTATTTTTCCTGATTTTGCTGGGTAACGCACAAAAGCAACTAGTCTCCACTCTCTTTCACCTGCGTGCTGATGGCCAAGTGGTATGCTTTGTTAATGATAAACCTGGTGACCTGGGTTCTAGTCCCAACCAGGTATGTTTTCCCCTTTTATTTTTTTTATTATTTGTTGCTTCTTATTTCTTTTGATTTATATTAATAAACATATATGATATTAAATTATAAGTATTTGTATATTATATTATAAACCCTAAAAATATTTTTTTAAATGAACTTTAATTTTGTAAAACCTAATCCTATTTTTTCTAAATAATTTTATTTCTCTAATTTTTAATGTAATTATTTACATTTATTTAGTATAATTTTTGTAAATTTATTTGTAAATATGTTTATAATCGAAATTATTTTTCTTTTAATGTTTAGAAACAATTTAATTTATAATAATTATATTTTTGTATATGATTTAAAATAATTTGTAAATATAATAATTAAAAGAATTAAATTTTATAAACATGATTAATATTGTAAATATGATATTTAAAACCTATTTTCTTCTTATAATATGTATATATTGTTTAATAAATAAATGTTAATATATGTTTATAATAATTAAATTTTGTAGTTATAATATATTTGAAAATAACTTAATAATTTGTAAATTAAAATAATTGTTTGTTCATATTTGTTTCTAAATATAATTGTTCATATTAAAATTTGTTAATTTCTTATTCTTATAATATTTTGATTAATTTTTATTATTATTACTACTAACCATATTATTTATTTTGCTTTGTTAATTTTACATTATTATTATTTCATTAATTTTTATTATTCACTAACCTCTTTTATTCTATTACTACTAACTTTATGCTTATTATTCAATATTATTATTTATCACTAACCCCTATTATTTATCTCTTATTATTTATTGCTTATTTATTTATATTTTATTTATTTTGCTATTTATTTTGCTTAATATTTTGCTTATTATTATAATTTTGTAATTGCTTCTTGGATGTAAATTTTGTAATATTATAATTTTTATTTTTGCTATGGTTAGTAATTAGGGAGTGCAAATATGTATTCTATGTAAAATAAATTAGATCACTTTAATAATAAGATAATTAAAATAAACACTCACACACACGTAAGTCGATTTTTAATCGCCGTCTCACATTTCTAAGGTTATCCCTCAAGTTGCCTACGAATAAGGTCAAGTGGGGTGTATAAAGCAAGTCCCTTAAAAGAAAAATCATCAAGTCCCTCATGGTTGCCTTTACGAATCGAGTCCCTTCGAATAATGATGATAGTCCCTCCTTTATGCTTATTACACCCCACAGTTGCCTTCATAACCAGATTGTCCCTCACATGTCCCTTACATCCAAGGTAAGGACTACCTACTCCTCAATAGTAGGGATAGTCTTACCAATGAAAGGATAAAGAACAAGAAAGACCTTAAACATTAGGGTAGGTTCCTCTTATGTACTTACTCACTTCAAAAAACTTTTCACACTTAAACAAATTTCAAACAAATTTTCAAATACAAGTTTTTTACGCATCCGTACATGGATCATTATTAACTCTTATGAAAATTTTTCTATTCACACACTACACTTTCAAAAAACAATTCAAAAGTGAGTTAAGTACCTAAGAGCCCATGGATAACCATGGATGTAAAGGGTGCTAACACCTTCCCTTTACATAACCTACCCCCCGGACCCAAAATATTCTCTTAAGGTCTTTCCTGTTCTTTTATACCCTTCCTTTTGGATAAAATAAAAGTCGGTGGCGACTCTTGCTATCCGCAACATTACTTAAAGTCAGTTCTCCCACCGTGTTACACATTTGCATTACATTTGCACCCTCCAAAGCGTAGCATTTCCATCTTTATGGAGCATTACGCCATAAATCCAAACATATGCATACCGACATGGCCCAGTTTTGAGGTATATTACATAAGACTCGTAACATCTTCTCAACCAGAAATACTCCCCACAGAAGATACTTATACCATTTTCCAGGCATCTTTGTCTACCAAGTCTTGTTGTTATCCCCAGTTGAGTCTTGTTTCAGTACAACAGTCTCATTGTTTCGCGTCTCTGTACAATGGTCGCATCTCAGGCTCTCGTTTACGTACAACGATCCTGTTACTTTCGAGTCTCCATTTAAGTACAATGGTCTCGTCTTTGGGTCTTGTTTCAGTACAACAGTCTCATTTTTTCACGTCTCCATTTAAGTATAACGGTCGCGTCTCGGGCTCTCGTTTAAGTACAACGATCCTGTTTCTGCCAGGTTATCATTTAAGTACAATGATCTCATTCTTTTTGGTCTCGTATTGATAAGTGTGGATCGGTTGATACCATTTCCTAGTTAGATTGGTTGATCTTAATTGAGTTGTAAATCGGTTGATATTACTTCTCTTCGATCCGTAAATCGGATGATATTACGTTCTCATTTTCCTGGTTATGGATCGGTTGATACCATCTCCATGTTAGATCGGTTGATCTTAATTGAGTTGTAAATCGGTTGATATTACTTCTCTTCGAGCCGTAAATCGGATGATATTACGTTCTCGTTTTCCTGGTTATGGATCGGTTGATACCATCTCCATGTTAGATCGGTTGATCTTAATTGAGTTGTAAATCGGTTGATATTACTTCTCTTCGAGCCATAAATCAGATGATATTACGTTCTCGTTTTCCTGGTTATGGATTAGTTGATACCATCTCCATGTTAGATCAATTGATCTTATTTAAGTTGTAAATTGGTTGATATTACCTCTCTTCGAGCTGTAAATCGGATGATATTACATTCTCGTTTTCCTGGTTATGGATCAGTTGATGCCATCTCCATGTTAGATCGGTTGATCTTATTCGAGTTATGAATTGGTTGATATCATTTCTCTTTGAGTTGTAAATTGGATGATATTACATTCTTGTTTTCCTGGTTATGGATCAGTTGATGCCATCTCCATGTTAGATCGGTTGATCTTATTCGAGTTATGAATCGGTCGATATCATTTCTCTTTGAGTTGTAAATCAGATGATATTACAATCTCGCTTTCCGGGGTGGATCGGTTGATACCATCTCCATGATAGATCGGTTGATCTTATTTGAATCGCAAATCGGTTGATGTTGCATTAAGTCCTGTTTCGCCAACAGGCACCTTCCGTGGCTTGGTCCTGCCCAGCAGTCGCGTGTTTTCTTTATGGCTTGGTCCTGCCCAGCAATCATATTGATTTGAGTTCCATTCCGCTAATGGTCTCGTTAAGTCCTGTTTCGCCAACAGGCATCCTCCGTGGCTTGGTCCTGCCCAGTAGTCGCGTGTTTTCTTTATGGCTTGGTCCTTCCCAGCAGTCATATTGATTTGAGTTCCATTCCGCTAATGGTCTCGTTAAAGTCCTGTTTCGCCAACAGGCATCCTCCGTGGCTTGGTCCTGCCCAGCAGTCGCGTGTTTTTCTTTATGGCTTGGTCCTGCCCAGTAGTCATATTGATTGAGTTTCATTCCGCTAATGGTCTCGTTAAGTCTTGTTTCGCCAACAGGCACCTTCCGTGGCTTGGTCCTTCCCAGCAGTCGCGTGTTTTCTTTGTGGCTTGGTCCTGCCCAGCAGTCACATTGTCAAGTTCTATTTCCGCTACCTATTTAGAGGTAAAAAAAAAACACCAAAATAAAAAAAACAAAAAAAATTAAATAAAAAGCAGATGGCATTTCTCTTATCCACCGAGTTCAAATTTCCAGGTTTTATTCAAGTATTCAATTACTCCATACCTTGAACGTCTAAAAGCTCTCGCAATTATTCGTTCAGGCCTGCAGATGATTGAATAGGGGCAGCTGTAATACCTCAAAATTTTCCCTCTCATATCCTCAACATTTTGCATAGCATTTTGCATTCATAAATTCATAAAATAACCAAAAACATTGCATCAAACATAGCACAGCTGAGGCATGGGTATGTGATCAGTGATCGGAGCAACTGAAGGCATTACAAGGGCAATCAAAGGGCCACAAAGCTTCTCAACCTTGTGCAAAGGGTTCACAATATCCCACAAGTCTTCACTTGAAGCCACGAGCCATGGAAAGATGAGGTTTAATCAAAGGAGGCGAGCAGTGCATCATTTCCTGATGAAAGGGCCGAATTAGGGTTTCATTTATATTGGGATTCTGCATGAAGTTTTGATTCAAAGAGGATTCCTTTGTATTATATATGATGTCAAAGGCCTAGGATTCAAATCTCGTCCACAAATTCATTTTGGAAGGGGGTTCGAAAGGCCAGACGACGGAAAATCGAGGAATCGGGGAAAAGGCAATCGAGCTAGGTAAAAAGGATCGACTTCGGACTTTTAAGATTGAAATCATGAAATTAGGGTTACAATGATCCTATGGTTCGAATTTGGTCAAGAAATGATGGAGGAATCACAAAAAAATCAAAGGGAAAAATCATTTGAAAAGGGGTTAGTTTCACCATTTCCCTCCACTTTTCCTTCCACTTTCTTTCCACACTTCCTTTCATTCTTTCCATCTTGCTTTTCCATTTCAATTCCACTCCATTTCCCTTGGAAGCTTCCACCATGTTCTACCATCTTCTAGAGTATTCCAAGGAATATTCCCTTTTCCAACCTTAACCCTAACTAACTACCAAACCTAATTTTGGATCCCAAGCCTAATTTTTGGGCCCCAAACCCAAACCTAGATCCTAGCCTAGCCTATATATATTCATTAATCACTTCATTGCTGAGGGTACACACAATTTTCCAATTTTTCATTCTTTCACAATCACTTTTTCTCTCTCACTTTTCCTCCTCTTTCCCTCCTTTCACTAAAGCTTTTCAAATAAGCTCTTCAAGTTTCACATTGAAACTTGAAGATCTTGAAGCTTAAGCCTCCAACCTTCATTGATTGTGGATTGTGGAAGAAGAAGCTACTGAATTTTGTTGAAGATTTCGGCTTATCGGAAGTGCACGAAGATCCAAACGTCAAGAACGCATTTATTTTGCGGTTTTCAGTTTTCAGTTTTCTCTTCGATCAAGCTCTGATTCTTGCAACAATTACCGAAGCACTTCTCCGCTTCGTAGGTTGGTGAACTAAATCACTTCTTCTTTAAGTTATTCTCTTCATCTCGCCATTTCGGCATTCTTTAACTGATTTTCGTTTTGCTTGCGATCAATTTTGTTTTCGATTATGTGTTGCTTGCATATTGTGATTTTTTGTTGATTTAGGATTTGAGGTGTAGATAATTATAGGCTTTAGCATGTGTAAATAAGCTCAAATTAAGTAGAAATTAGTATTAGCATGTTCCTATGTATGTTAGGGATCACTAGAAGTGAGTTTGTGGCCAAAATCACTTATTTTCAAAAGCTTTTTTTCAATTCTGTTCAGCGTTAACCGGTTAACGCATTTGGTTAACCGGTTAACGCGTGCGTTTTGCCACAAATTACTTCTGTCTTAGGTCCGTTAACCGGTTAACGCTGTTGATTTTTGGGTTTTTAGCTTATTTCTTGGTTTAGACTTAAGTTCTAGTGCCTCTAATGTTCATACATGTTTAGGTAGTGATTTTAGGGAATATTTGAGTCCATTTCCAGTAGCTCATTCCCCAATTTCGAGTCGTTTTAACACGATTCCGTTCATGTTGCGTCTTATGCATTTTAGTGTTTCTTTGTGCATAGCTTGGTTTCTTGCATGTTGTTGCCATGTTCATGCATTATTTGGTATGTAATAATCATGTTGTATTCTGTTTTTACATGTTTCACATTGCATCAAATCATTTTGCATTTCATTATGTTGATGTATGTTGCATTTTGCATAATCATATACATGTGTGCATTTGGTTGCATTTGTTTGCATACTTGATCCCAACATCCACATCAATTCATTTCTGAATTTTGCATTGAGTTTGACATTATGTTGGAGCTATCTTGTTGCATGTTCATAATCAATAATCATCATGTTCATAGGCCATGTTCATGTATTACATTTTTGCATTACTTGTTGCATAATCAACCATATGATGCATTCTTGTATAGTTCTTCAAAAATGTTCATGTTTTTGCATTTGTATATGTTGATTTAGGTTCAAATGTATGCTCATGTGGAAATAAGTGCATGTTTTATTGAGTTTGTGCATTAAAAAATGAAAATAATCAATTCTGGATTTTGCATTTCATAGCTTCTTTTTGCATATAGGTGCTGTAAAATGTATGTTGTTTGTTATGTGTACATGCTGTATTTGACTTTCTACACCTACTTTTTCATGCTGCATGCTGGCTGTAAAAAGCTAATTTGTGTTATGCATTGTTTTCATAGCTGTTTGCATTATAGGGGTAGTAATAGGTGCTGGATTTTTGTTTTAGCATTCTTTTAGTTCTCTAGAATTAAGATTGAGTCTAGTTTAAGTCCAAATTGCCTTAGGATTTAATTGTGGTGTGTTTGACTTATTATTTTAATAAAATGCACATTAACATTTGTTTTGTAGTGGGGAAGATTGAGGTAAGTTTCCTTCACTCTATCCTTTATTTTTTATGCATTTCTTTCATGCCTTTAATTCCTTCTTTCCTTCCATATTTGTGTTTGGTAGGATTTCTCCCTCTTTGTAGAATCAACTTAACTTCTCTAGGAAGTAAGTTGCATTCTATTTCTTTTCTTCCTTAGGATTAGAAGACCTCATTAACCATAGGACCACATTTGAATATGATAACTAACTTAGGGTGTGTCTTAGTCCCCCTTAGATTTTGTCCTTTTTCCAACTTGAGTCATTCTTTCTCTCCTCATAAAGAAAAGCAATAAAACACCTAATAAAGGTTGAATGTTCTTGTACGACACGAGACTTTGTTGCGGAGTGCTTGTACGCTCCTGTTTCAGGGTGAGGTGTAAGTACTTCCCGCGATGGATAGGTCTTATTATGAGAATGTTCACAAACAAATTCAAAACATTTCTCATAAAAGACAAAAACAAATAATAAGCGGCTTTCCTGCGGGAACTTCTCTTCTCATCTCATTCACTCTGAATGCGAACTCGCGACGACTTTTCTCGCATGCAAGACGGTAAACGCACTCGTACCAGACGAGCCTGCAACACCTGAGCATAGACATACGCAGTTCCAGCCATAAAAAACACAAACAAATAGTTCCCGCCTTAGTTAGGCGAACTACGTCGACTCTGATCCTCATTATCCCGATAAGGTACGTAGGCAGCGGGGTAGGGCCCGTTCGAGCACATTCTTTATTTTCCCTACATTTCCCTCTTTCTTTCCATCACAGTTTCCTTTCTCATTTCAGTTTCCATTCCAGTAGCAGTTCATTTGTTCAGCATCAGTTATATTTTTCTCACCCTCTGAAACAAGCAAGCAAGCGTGGATCCCGTTGGGTACGGCGGACGGTCTGGGATGTTAATACCTTCCCAGATCGTAACCGACTCCCGAACCCAGATCTTTGGTTCGCAGGACCTTGTCCTTTCCTTGTTCCTCAGGTTTGTGCAGCATTACCTTTCCCATTCTTTCGGGATAAAAATGTCTGGCTGGCGACTCTACCTTTTCCGCGCCACTTTCGCGTTTGTACTAGGATGAAAATCCCGGGAGCGACATCTGGCGACTCTACTGGGGAACGAACCCAGAGTCTCTGGTTTCCTTTGTAGAGTCAATCCAAGCACCTGTTTGATTTCGTTTCCCTGGGTGTTTATCTGTTTGCTGTTGTGTGCTTTAGTTTAGCTTTACTGCTTTTATTTACAGCTTTATTTTACAGCATTTATTTACTGCTTTCAGTATTTATTTTCCATGCATCATATTATACTGGACTGTCTGGCTGTGCTGGTTTTCATTTTTTCTGCGGGATGGGAGTTACTGTGAGATAAACCAACTACCCGGCTTGAGTGCACTATAGGATTAGCGTGTACATGTTGTACTCGCATGGTTACATGATGAGTGGCGATATGTTCCACACCCAGGTTGCGACCGTCATGGAACTATCTTGTGTGGGGTTTCTTCCCCACTTCAGGATACAACCTTGACGGTTATATGCAGATGGGGACCGATCATTGAGAACCTTTGTGGAAACACCCCTCTCCAGTGGTAACAGTGGCAGACCACATTTGTTGGCAAACCCACTCGCATCCGAGGGCCCACTGGGAAATCGCATAGGATGGCCTAATTCTCTCATAGGAATCCAGTTAAAGCAAACTGTTCGTATGAAGGTAGTATTGTACCCTTCGGGATGAATGTACTATTGTTTCTCGATTCAGTGTTTGAAGCTGGGGACTTGTGAGGGATGCTTGTTTTTTCAGACTCAGCTGAGGCCTCCCTAAGTATTACATAATGCCAAACCGATTCCCTGACTTGGGCATGAGCCTTTTCTCGGAAATGGTGAACGTATTATTGCTATTCGGCTTTGAGAGTCCATGATGTTGACCCGAGTAGCACACCCGTGAGATTGGGAGGGGTTTACAGGTTTGCAGGAACCCTAAACTTCAACACACCCACTTTTCCAGTATTGTTTAGTAGTAGGATCTGGTTCTATGTTGCATTGTTTCTGAGTTCTGAAGTATCTATACAAAGACAAAAGTGACTATCCACATTTGGTTCACCGCCCAACACCGACATCAGATCCTTGATCACATGCTTGTTGCATACATAACATCATGGCATTTTATCATACATGTTCGGTTATTTCCAAAGATCCCATGTTTGAACCATGTCATTATATGTTCCTATATCAAAACTGGAATCAAAGCCGATGGATCCCTTGGAAATAATTGAACATGGCATTTGCATGCATCCTTACTCTCATAACAGGTGTCCGGGGACAGATTCTTATCCTGATTTGGTTACTCTTTAGAATGGCCAATTTGAATCACAATCATCAAGAGATGGACATGGAACAATGCCAAGCAGAAATAACTGAAATGAAAATCCGAATGGGACAACTCTTGGAGGACATGAAGACCTTGTGCCATGACCACATGCTATTGATAGAGAAAGTTTACCAACTGAAGAAACAAGAGAACCAGACCAGGGAAGCCCCAAAGCTCTGAGAAGGGCACCATCTTCCTTTTATTGCTGCAAAAGTTATTGGTCCTCCCAGTTCAATGGTTTTGTTCCAAGATCAGGAAGCATTTCACGGAAACTCTCCTCAACTTTGGGATCCTAAGCCTCTCAATTTGCAGACTCTTCCAGTTCATCAAAGGGAAGGTAAAGGCAAAAGCTGCTGACAAATGCCAAAGACGTCTAAAGCCAAGTTTGATTCAATTCTGGTGTCATATGCATAATTGCTTCTTTGTTTGCTCGAGCTTAATCTGGTTGTACTTGTCACCATGTCAGCCACACCCAAAAAGCTTCCTCCAGATTTTGACGCCAATGCCAGGTGTGTTTTCCATTCTGGGGCACCTGGTCATCATGTAGAAAACTTTAAGAGATTCAAACATCAAGTTCAAGAGCTCATTGATGCAAAGGTAATCGAGTTCGCACCGATCAGTGGGGATGTGTCAAAGGATTTCATATCACTGGAAGGTACTTCTCCTTTCCTTACCACAAGAATTATCCCCAATCAGGGGTGTGTGCCTCCACTCTGGGTCGTAAAGACATCGCGCCAGTCACCTCTACCCATTCACCGATCCGACATAAAGAAGAAAGTGCAGAAGAACTTTGGGTGTTCGAATTCATCTCAACATCAGAACTATCAACAACAGGGGAGACTTAAACTCAAGCAGACTGAAGAAGTGTTTACTCCTAGTCAAGTGTTTGCCCGTTTGCTCGAGAATTCTTTGATTCAGCCAAGGAATGCCTTGCCAATTCCCTACCCCATTCCCCCAGATTACAATATGGATGTTACGTGTGAATTCCACTCCAGAACATTCGGACATACCATCGACGAGTGCAAAGCCTTCAGGCACAATGTCCAATATCTAATTGATTCAGGGATCATTACACCAGAGGGGTACCTCAGGAGCTGAAGCCTCTTGATCTAGCTGGCCCTGCAGACTACACAAAGCTCAAGTCAGGAGACGTAGATTTCTTTGATGCATGGGATTTGCTTTATTGTATTTCGAGATTACCTTCAGAGCTGTTGAAGGAATCTTGTTTTTTCTGTTGTGGATTGTAACATTTTCCCGTATTTCAGTATTATTGGCAAGTGATTGTATAAGTTTTCGCACGTTGGTGTATTTTTTGCTTTATGGAAGTTTTCAGGTGCTATTGTTTCAACCTTTCTATCCTGGAAATTTTATTATGATATTGAGTTCCCGATGCTCAACACTTTCTTCGCACGCGCTCACAAAAATTTATCTTATGATGTGGCACTCCGTGGGGTATCTTTCCCCCGATCTGAATGAAGTGGGATTAGTGACATGGCATTTTCATGCATATCATTTTTGCATACTAACGAGTTATCTGGATTTCCTAATTTATTTGACCATTTCAGGAGAAGTATCGGCCATACCAGTACGCTACCCGAGTCAAATCATGAATACAGTACAGATTGAGTTGAACGAGTTTCGCACTCAGATGGGGGAGTTCATGGCAAAAATGCAGGGTATAGTGCATGGGCAGCAAGAAATGAGAACCACCATGCAGAGGCTTAATCGCCCACAGGTTGATCCTCCAATGATTACCTTGGACGCCCAAGGCAATCCGATCAACAACACTGTCATTCCACCTACGGAAAATATGCCTCCTAACCAAGACTTCCAGATGCTAGCCAAGAAGGTAAAGGCTCTAGAATGCAAAGATACTCTTGGCATTGATGTTGCTGATATAGGGCTGGTTTCAGGGGTGGTCATCCCTCCAAAGTTCAGACCTCCTGTTTTCGACAAGTACAGTGGCAGATCTTGCCCGAAAACTCACTTGCAGGCCTTCTATCGCAAAATCATTGCACATACCAAAGATGAGAAGCTTTGGATGTACCACTTCCAGGACAGCCTATCTGGGGGCTCATTGGAGTGGTACACGATACTGGAAAAGAACTCTGTCCGTAACTGGAAGGAACTTGGGGAAGCCTTTCTCAAGCAGTACCAGTATAACATTGACATGGCTCCTAGCCGAACCCAATTTCAGAGCATGTCACAAAAGAACTCCGAGAGCTTTAAGGAGTACGCTCAAAGATGGCGCGAGGTCGCAGCCAGAGTGCAACCATCATTGCTGGAGAGAGAAATGGTATACCTATTCATGGATACTCTTCCAGGGCACTTCATGGAACGTTTAGCAGGCTATTCAGCTAACGGTTTTTCTGATATCGTCTTGACTGGTGAAGAATTGAAAATTGGATGAAGCAAGGAAAGATCCAGGGCAACGGTGCATCTACTTGTGGAACCAAGAAGCCGTTCTCAAATGAGCAAAAGAGACAGTACGAAGAAGTTGGGGCAGTTTATGTTCAGCGAAATAGGAGAAATCAAGGTTCATGTTACCAGACAACGTCCATGATCATCCCAAGTGCCACATGCTCACAACAGCAAAATCATCGCCAAAGTGATCCTCAACAGGGTTGTCAGCAAAGGAGAGAAAGATTTTTTGACCCTTTGCCAATGTCTCACATTGATCTCCTTCAGCATTTGCTTCAGTTGAAGTTGGTTGGGCTTCGCAAGCTGTCCCCGCCTCCTTTTCCACTACCGGATGGATGGGATGCCAATGCCCGTTGAGATTTCCATTTGGGGGCGCCAGGGCATCATATTGATAGGTGTAAAGATTTTCACCACATAGTACAGGACTTAATCGACTCGAAAGCTGTCAACTTTTCTTGATTTAAAGTCTTCTTATCAATGTTTGTCGGGAAGAGTTAAAGCAATAAAGCCAGAAGTATTCTAGATACTCTTATTTGTGGCAATGGTGCGTCTGTTCAGTGCATTTTCATCCCTAGTGAGGGGAACTACATCGCTCTGATTCTTCATTGGTCTTGGGTCAATGGAGATACGTAGGCAGAAGATCGTCAGGTCTTTCCGAGAAACCTTACGTGTCAACTTTACTTCTCAGCGTTACTTTCTACAAGGACAGAATAACTAGAAAATGAGAAATGATTGCCGTGTTGGACATGCGACCACTTACCTGAATACTACAAGTCCATGAAGATTTACTGATCATGGGAAGCGCTCAAGATTGACTTAGTCCAGAAGGAGTCCAGTATCCTCAACGATGGCGATGCTCAGTTTCTCTACTGCAATTTCCCTTGTAGTTTCTATTCTTTGCTTAAACATTTGTATGCATGCATGAAATTTATTTGTTTTTGAATGATGACCATAATAAAATGCACATGTTTTTCTTGAAGTAATCAATTCGTATTCACTCATGATTTTGTGTATGTGCATTGCAATACCAACTGTTGTGTTTAAACTCTGTGAGGGAGAATGATGAAATGAAAACGCAAAATTCTCTAATCGTGCACTTTTGAGAAAGACCCTGTTGACGATGTACAGGCATTATTTCAAGTCCTAAACACCAGAGATATAAGGGAGATAGACCCTCGCCAACCCATTTGAGCCTCGAAGTAGGAGTTTCTTTTTGCATGAAAAAACCCTTACATTTAACCCAGGGGCAGGGTAGGCGTCAGTTAGTTTGACCAAGCGTTCAAATTTCAATAGGAGTGCAAATCTGAGGATCCATTACCTTTCGTGGTGCCAAATCAAGAAGTCCAATGACCATAAACCACAATGGTTATCCCAAGCAATAGGTCAAAAGACCGGAAACCACAATGGTTATCCCTCCAACAACCAAGAAGTGAGACAGTCACGACCCTTTCAAAGATATCAAGACAAGCAGTGTCACACGATTTGTTCAAAAAAATGAATGAAAAAGCCCGCTAAGTCGAAACTTGAAAACAAGCGACTTAGGAAAAAATTAGGGCATCCCGCTGGACTTCACAATCAAAGATTCACAAGAATCAGTCCAGGCAAAAGTTAGGGATAAGCAAAAGAATGCAAAAGCAAAAAACGAAAAAGGATTAAACAAGAAAGATCCTTGAATAAGAACCAAGTCGTGTGGAAGGGGTGACTGACTCCCAACAACAACCGGATTGATGCTTAACCGTTAGTGTAATTGGTTCCTCAACCATCACAAAACCCTTTTTGAGAGGTGAGCGCTTGTGAAAGCTAGCTGAACATAGGAATGGAGAACATCACGAAGAGGGGTGGGTACAAATAAACTTCGAGCCTATATCCTTTGTTTCTATAATCGTGAACTAGGCCACGATACAACCCTCAAAAGTCCTAACTGAAATAGGGTTATTTTTGAGAGCGTGCTACCACGAGACCGCGTATCTGACTCCTATGAGTTGTGCTAAAAGATATGGGTTGGTGTTGCATGTGCATGCTTTCTTCTATCAAAAAACAATGTCGTATTTAACCAGTGATTCGCTCACAAAGGTTTGCGACATCTTTTTACAGTAAAACTTCAAGATTAACATGTGTGTTGCATTAGAATTTTCATTCTCAAAATAAACATTTTCTGCTTGCATACATTTGTTTAGCATCATAAAGTTCACGCATGGAATCTCAGTCCAGAAGTTTAATCTTGCCAAGTTGAGAAGTCTGAAACTTCTGAAGGACAATCACGTCGAGATGCACTTTTCCAAGAAACTCCATTGAGTGGGGACTTTCCAAACCAGTCGTGGTAAGAGCCAACTAATCTGGGGCAATCACATCGAGCAATCTCTTCAAAATCCAACTAATCCGGGGCAATCACGTCAAGCAATCTCTTCAAATTTCAGCCAAACTGGGGCAATCACTTCGAGATTCAAATCTCTCCAGGAGTATGTAGTATGGATATTTTCTTCAAAGCACAGTCAGTCAGAGGTGATCACTTTAAGGCTCGTACTAGGGCAGGCCACCCCAAGAGCACTAGGAGTTACTTTCTCTCAAAGACAGTTAATCAGAGGCACCTATCCAGAGTTCAATATACTGGGGCAGAATATCTCACAGTGATATGAGGTTCTTCATGACTCCTCGCAAGGAAAATTCTTTCACAGGCTATGCAATCTGGGGCAGTTATTTCGAGATCCAATGAATCTCTCCAAGAGTTTGAAGACACTGAGGCATTTCATATGCCATGTTTTCTGTAAAATCCTATTGAGACATTTTCTTCTGATGGACCTTAATCTGAGGCGAGTTGAAAATTGCAAAGAACCATTGTTCACTCATGATTAGTTGGCAACCTATCAACCCAGAGGCTAGAAGCAAAGCCATTGTCAGCACAATACTTCAAGAGTTGTTTCATCTGGGGACTTCATCGATCATAATTCCTTAGCAAGTCTCATTAGACAACCCCTTCTCCAATAGAGCAGTAAAGGGAAAGATAATTCTCGAGCAGAAGGGTATCATCGTCTCTCATCCCCAGTATGAGACGCCTTACATCTCTCATTCCTAACATGAGAGTATTTATCTCTTATCCCCAGCAAGTGGCAACTTGAGCTCTTATCTTCAGCAGGAAGCTTTATCATTGACATCATCTGTCATCCCCAGTAGATTTGGAAGTTGAAACATCCCCCAGCAAGGCAACAGAAGGCTGGTGTCCTCCCCAAGCAGAGACTTCCCTTCAATATAGGGGCCATCCCCAGCAGTACAAGGAGTTTCTTTCCTCCCCAGTAGGTTGCTACTTCAGTAGTGTCATACACCTGTTTCCCCAGCCAAGTCAGAAGGTTTCACTTCCCCAACAGAGTTCAACGGGTAGCGTATCTAGCAAGGAGAGTTCGTCTCCAGCAGCGTCTTGACATTCCAATTTCAAATTCCAATTTATTTTGTGCAATAATGGCAGTTCAGAGCCGGCGCGTCATTGACAATATCCCCTGCAGAGTTGTCTTCTCCTCACAAGGACTAACCAGATCAATGCAGTGATCATCCTTTCTCCCAGTCAAGCCATCTGGGATACCTGCAGTTTCCTCATCAGGGGACCCCCCTTTTTGCATTTGCATTTGCATTACATTTGTACCCTCCAAAGCGTAGCATTTCCATCTTTATGGAGCATTACGCCATAAATCCAAACATATGCATACCAGCATGGCCCAGTTTTGAGGTATATTACATAAGACTCGTAACATCTTCTCAACCAGAAATACTCCCCACAGAAGATACTTATACCATTTTCCAGGCATCTTTGTCTACCAAGTCTTGTTGTTATCCCCAGTTGAGTCTTGTTTCAGTACAATAGTCTCATTGTTTCGCGTCTCTGTACAATGGTCGCATCTCCGACTCTCGTTTACGTACAACGATCCCGTTCCTTTCGAGTCTCCATTTAAGTACAATGGTCTCGTCTTTGGGTCTTGTTTCAGTACAACAGTCTCATTTTTTCACGTCTCCGGTTAAGTACAACGGTCGCGTCTCGGGCTCTCGTTTAAGTACAAAGATCCTGTTTCTGCCAGGTTATCATTTAAGTACAATGATCTCGTTCTTTTTGGTCTCGTATCAGTACGATGAGTGTGGATTGATTGATACCATTTCCTAGTTAGATCAGTTGATCTTAATTGAGTTGTAAATCGGTTGATATTACTTCTCTTTGAGCCGTAAATCGGATGATATTACGTTCTCGTTTTCCTGGTTATGGATCGGTTGATACCATCTCCATGTTAGATCAGTTGATCTTATTTGAGTTGTAAATCAGTTGATATTACTTCTCTTCGAGCCGTAAATCGGATGATATTACGTTCTCGTTTTCCTGGTTATGAATCGGTTGATACCATCTCCATGTTAGATCAGTTGTTCTTAATTGAGTTGTAAATCGGTTGATATTACTTCTCTTTGAGCCGTAAATCGGATGATATTACGTTCTCGTTTTCCTGGTTATGGATCGGTTGATACCATCTCCATGTTAGATCGGTTGATCTTATTTGAGTTGTAAATCGGTTGATATTACCTCTCTTCGAGCTGTAAATCGGATGATATTACATTCTCGTTTTCCTGGTTAAGGATCGGTTGATGCCATCTCCATGTTAGATCGGTTGATCTTATTCGAGTTATGAATCGGTTGATATCATTTCTCTTTGAGTTGTAAATCGGATGATATTACATTCTCATTTTCCAGGTTATGGATCAGTTGATGCCATCTCCATGTTAGATCGGTTGATCTTATTCGAGTTATGAATCGGTTGATATCATTTCTCTTTGAGTTGTAAATCAGATGATATTACAATCTCACTTTCTGGGGTGGATCGGTTGATACCATCTCCATGATAGATCGGTTGATCTTATTTGAGTCGCAAATCAGTTGATGTTGCGTTAAGTCCTGTTTCGCTAACAGGCACCTTCCGTGGCTTGGTCCTGCCCAGCAGTCGCGTGTTTTCTTTATGGCTTGGTGTAACACGGTGGGAGAACTGACTTTAGTTATGTTGCGGATAGCAAGAGTCGCCACCGACTTTTATTTTATCCAAAGGAAAGGCATAAAAGAACAGGAAAGACCTTTAAAAGATTTTTGGGTCCGGGGGGTAGGTTATGTAAAGGGAAGGTATTAGCACCCTTTACATCCATGGTTATCCATGGGCTCTTAGTTACTTAGCTCACTTTAAATTGTTTTTGAAATGTGAAGTGTGTGAATAGAAATTTTCATAAGAGTTTGATAATGATCCATGTACGGATGCGTAAAAAACCTTTGTTTGGAAAATTTGTTTGAAAGTGTGAAGTGTTTGAAAAATTTTGAAGAGTGAGCAAGTAACTATGAGGAACCTACCCTAAGTTTAAGTCTTTTCTGTTCTTGAATCCTTTAAATGGTAAGACTATCCCTATTATTAAGGAATAGGTAGTCATTACCTTGGATGTGAGGGACAAGTAAGGGTCATCTGTTAATGTAGGCAACTGTGGGGTGTATAAGCATTTTTGGAGGGACTGTCATCTTTATTCGAAAGGGACAAGATCATTACGAAGGCAACATTCGAAAAGGGACTTGATCTTTTATTTGTTAAGGGACTAGATGATTTTATTTTGAGGGACTTTTGCTTTATACACCCTACTTGACCTTTTTGATTAGGTAACATGTGAGGTATCCCTAAGGAAGTGAGATGGCGATCAAAGATCGACTTACGTGTGTGAGTGTACAATTTTAAATATTTATCTTTAAGTTTAATGGGCTAACTTAATTTTAAACATACAAACATGTTTTTACACTCCCTATTTACTAACCATAGCATAAAAATAAATATTTAAATACTATTATTAAAATATTACATCCAGGAACAATTACATAATAATAATTAAAGCAAATTAAATATAATAAGCAAAATAATAAATAATAATAATATAATTGGGTTAGTAATAATAATAATAATAAATCACAATATATATAAATGGGGTTAGTAATAATAAAATAAATATGATAATAAATAGCATTAATGATAAAATAAATAAGAATATTAGCATAATAATTAAAAGATCAAATTTTTATGAACAATTATTATTTAAGATTAAGAAGAAAATATAAACAATTAATTATCATAAAGTCTTAAATGCTATAAAAATTAAGTTAATTATAAACATATTATGAAAATAAATTATATTAAATTAACAAGTTTTAATTATTTTTTAAACATATATTAAAAATTATTTACATGCAAGAATTAAATTATGAACAAATTATAGAATATATATATATTATGAAAATAGGATTAATTATAATTGAATAACCATATAATTATATTCTCAAAAATTAAATTATCAATTTTTAATTAATTTAAACATAACCTAGAATTATTTACACATAGAAAAATACATATTTAAAATTGACAAATAAATTAAAAGTCATAATTAAATTGAATAAGAAAATTAGGGTTTGACTATTTAGAAAATATATTAGAGTTTATTTCTTAATTAGAATATAGAAAAATATTTATGACAAATAAATAAATAAATAAAGAAATAGTATTTACAATTAGGGTTCATAAAAATAATTAGGTTTTAAAAATATTTTAGGGTTTATGAAAATATTAGGATTCTATTTATAAATCTAAATATAATTAAATTGTTTATACAAAAATACATACAAATATTAAATAAATATAAATAACTTTTATTAATAAAATTTGAATCTTTTTTAAAAAAAACTATAAGTTTTTGAATTATATAAGAAAAATAATATGACTAATTTAATTTAAACATTTTTTATTAACTTAATTAATCAAATATAAGATAAATAAAATAAAACAAGTGAAAAATAATGGGAAAAAAGAACTTACCTGGGGCTGGGATCGAACCCACGCCTTAGGCTCTCTCTCTTGGACCAACACCAACACCACCAGGCTATGCGCGCATTTGTGAATATGGATGGAGAATGATTTTTATATTTTAAACCTGAAGAATAAATGGAATTTTAATCAAAAAATAACCGAGGACAGGTTCGAACCCACGTCCTTAGCTTCTTTCATGCGCGTACCAACCACCAGGCCACTTATCATCCTGTGAAATAATATACAAACAACACAATAAATATACAAATCAAAATTCAAAAATCTGAAGCGCGCGAAGATCTTCATCTTCAACCTTGGATTCGCAGGTTTTCCTGCGAATTTATCTACAACTTTTCCTGCGATTATTCCTACCAATACAACCTGCGAACATCAAACACCATTCAAACAATACAATTTCACCAAATTATTAATGCCAATAAGTTTCTTATGACCTATACGATTCATCCATGTCTTTAGAACTTATTTATATTGGTTTAATAGTGAAACCCTAAACGGCCACCCTAAACCCTAACAATGGCATCTGATGATTTAGGCCATGAAACTTCAATTGGTTTGTCCAGAAAGTTTCTACACTTCAAAACAAACATGAATCAGTAATCAAACATAATTTATAATGGTTAAATTTATGAAATCGAAAATCAAAAAAATAAAGGAGAAGAACGATTCGGTTTGTGCAATTCATGGGGATTGAGATGCATATGATTATAGCAACATGATCAGTGATGATCAGAGAAGCTAATGCAACCTTTAGAATGTCTTAAGATCCTCTCTAACTCCAAAACCGTATGTCACTTTTTTCTTGATTTTTTGAAGTTGAAGAATATGTATGGAGGCTGCCAAAATTCCTCCTCTGCCTTGTGATGAGTTTGTGTACATATAGTGATGTAAATTAGGTCAAGAGTTTGTGGATTTATGGGCTTGATGATAGTTACTTGATCATGAAGATATCTCTTTCCAAATATTGAAAAATATCTCATCTAACATTGCCAAAACAAGCTAGCACAAAATTGGATGGTATCAATCAGCTTTGAATGATTATTAAAACTTTCTAGAAAAAGAATCACCTTCAAATATTGAGTTTTCATATTTTATTTAAATTTAATTTGATTTTTAATGGATAAAATCAAAATAAATAATAAATAAATAATAAAAAATCAGAAATTTGTTGCTTTGGGTCGTGCATGAAGTGTTGGCATGGATTGGATCATCATATGGCAAGCCCATTTAGAAAAAATTGGTTTTAAACCTCCATTTTCTTCATAAACCAACCAAAAATTTCCCAAATTTGTAAGGGCACAAATCCTTAAATTTTAATTCTATGAGGGTGTTCTTGGACATTTTGGAAATCTTGAAGAGTCCTCTAACCAACCCCACTGGTTTCATGTCCATATCATTTACCATTCTCAAGTTATGCCCTTTTGAAGTTGTTGACTTTTTGTTGACTTTCAAAATGACCTATAATGTCTTAGCTCATACCTTCCAAATGAAGCATTTTTGGGCTTGGCTTGTGAGACACAAAGTTGTAGAGAATTCAATTTCCTTTAAAATGAGCTTTGGATGGAAACTTGGTGATGAAGCATGTGAAAGTTATGTCTGGTCAAAGTTCAGTTGACTTTTACTAAGGAAACCCTAATTTAGAAACTCCTGATTCTTGATGATCTGAAACCTCCTTGATGAATCATGATCAAACCTTGATCAAATGATGAATTTTACTTCATATACTTGATTTTGGCAAAAAATCATGAAGTTTGACTTTGGTTTGACCACAGTTGACCTCAGTTTGACTTTTTAACTACTTTGACTGATTTTGACTTATCTGTTCATCTGACTGAGCAAACCTTTGAGAAAAGTATTGAAACTTGTCATGGGGGTTATTAGACACATATAAGATGTTATGAAGCTCACTTGAAGTCTTGGAAATCTATTTATCCTGATTAAAGTCAAAACCCTAGTTTTGGATGCATTGCTTAGGAGGATGCATTGTCTGAGGGAATTGTCAAACTTTCTGGCTATTTGTGAACTTTGTGAACCTCATAAAGTGTCTTGTGAACCTTGTGAACCTCATAAAGTGTCTTGTAGACTTTATGAACTTCATGAAAAGGTCTTGTAAGTATTGTGAACCTTGTGAACCTCATAAAGTTTCTTGTAAACTTCATGAACCTCATGAAAGGTCTTGTTAGTGTTGTGAATTTTGTGAACCTTGTGAATCTCATAAAGTGTCTTGTAAACTTCATGAACCTCATGAAAGGTCTTGTAAGTGTTGTGAATCTTGTGAACCTTGTGAACCTTCTTAGCACACAAAGTCTTGTATTGTGAGGGAAAATTTTGGGGTGCAACAGCTGCCCCTGTTCAATTTTCTGAAACCTGAGGGGTTAGATTGGTATATTTGCCAGTCGTGACCTGGAAGGTTGAAGGGGATTGAACACAAAAGCCCAAAAATTTGCACTCACCGGTGCGTAGGGTAGTATTGATGACTGGTTGTATATGCTTGAGTGGGCTTAAAGATGCCACTTGGAGAAAAGTTCTTCAGATACATTTCTTGGAGGATAAAGCAATCCAAAATATGAAGATATAATAATAGCTTTCAGGAGGATAAACAACGTCCTGAGGTAATGATAAGCTTTCAGAAGGATAAACAACGTTCTGAGGGAATGATAATATGTTTTTAGGAGGATAAAGCAGTCCTGAGGTAATAATATAACCTTTGGGAAGATAAACAACGGCCCAAGGTAATGATATGCTTTCAGGAGGATAAAGCAGTCCTGAGGTGATGATAATATGATTTCAGGAGGATAAAGTAGTCCTGAGGTAATGATATGCTTTCAGAAAGATAAACAACGTTCTGAGGTAATAATATGCTTTCAGGAGGATAACAACGTCCTGAGGAAGTGGTAACCTTTGGGAAGATAACAACGGCCCAAGGTAATAATATGCTTTCAGGAGTATAAACAACATCCTGAGGAAGTGATGATAGCTTTCAGGAAGATAAACAACGTCCCGAGGAGATAGTATGCTTTCAGGAGGATAAACAACGTCCTGAGGTATAAGAAGCTTTCAGGAGGATAAACAACGTCCTGAGGGAATGATATGCTTTCAGGAGGATAACAACGTCCTGAGGAAATGATAAGCTTTCAGAAGGATAAACAACGTTCTGAGGGAATGATAATATGTTTTCAGGAGGATAAAGCAGTCCTGAGGTAATGATATAACCTTTGGGGAGATAAACAACGGACCAAGGTAATGATATGCTTTCAGGAGGATAAAGCAGTCCTGAGGTGATGATAATATGCTTTCAGGAGGATAAAGCAGTCCTGAGGTAGTGATATGCTTTTAGGAGGATAAAGCAGTCCTGAGGTAGGGGTGATAGCTTTCAGGAAGATAAACAACGTCCCGAGGAGATAATATGCTTTCAGGAGGATAAAGCAATCCTGAGGAAGTGATGATAACCTTTGGGAAGATAAACAACGGCCCAAGGTAATAATATGCTTTCAGAAAGATGAACAACGTTCTGAGGTATAAGAAGCTTTCAGGAGGATAAAGCAGTCCTGAGGGATTGATAGCTTTCAAGAGGATAAAGCAGTCCTGATAGCCATAAGTTGTTGATGAAGCCTGTCTACTGGAGAATTAACCTGAAAACAAGGTAGCATCCTGTATGGTAATATTAGTTTATGCATTATGTATGCATGGATAATATGATGCACTTAGGTGATGTATTATGTATCTATGTATATGTATGGTATGATGTAAATGATGTATGTATGATATGATGCTGCCTGAAGCGTCTGGATATCTTCGTATAACAACTGCTGGCCAGGGAAAATAAATCCTGATTCGTTGCTGAAGAATATGAGAAACTTGTTCCCGTCTTGTTTGATAATATATTATACATAACCTCCCGTCTGCTGGGGATAGCAAGGTATACATAACCTCCCGTCTTTGTTCGATAGTAGGGTATACATAACCTCCCGTCTGCTGGGGATAGCAAGGTATACATAACCTCCCGTCTTCGTTTGATAGTAAGGTATATATAACCTCCCGTCTTCGTTTGATAGTAAGGTATATATAACCTCCCGTCTTCGTTTGATAGTAAGGTATATATAACCTCCCGTCTTCGTTTGATAGTAAGGTATATATAACCTCCCGTCTGCTGGGGATAGCAAGGTATACATAACCTCCCGTCTTCGTTCGTCGTACTCTTATTGGAAAGTAAATTCCCGAATATCCGTATGAGGATAAAAGAGATGGATATAAATTCCAGGGGAGATGTGACTTTATGAAGATGGATTTGTCCTACTGAGGGTTTGTAACTTTCTTGTAAAGATGAACCGGCGAAGCTTCGTTGAGATCCTTCCCTCGTTCATCCTTAATAAATACTATTACTGCATTTTCATGCATTTCTGGTAAATGTAAACACCCCAAATTTGCCCTCACCCATTCACACCATGGCTTGTGATCATTTCATATGCATAAACACAATCATATCATCTCACATCTCATTTTTGATTCACTGCATAGTTTCTAAGTCATCTGCACCTAGGGTTTGTGATCTGAGCAATCCAAGAGCCTCTTGAGCCACTCCAAAGGCAACCAATCACTTCAAAGGGATCCATATGTGTTCTTATATCATATTACATCCTCTCAAAGTCAAGAATGCCAAAGGATCACAAGAACTGAGGTTTGCATGGAAGCAGAGCCAGGCTAGACTGCACAGTTGACCTAAAATTAGGGTTTTGGTTTCAGGGGCCATAACTCCAAATTTTTTGGTCATTCTTGTTTCCATTGGTCTCTATATGGTATAGGGAGTATGCATATCAATTTTCATGAAGAAATTCCATGAGGAAGTCATCTGATCAAGGGTTGACTTTCTGGACAAGTCAGTGTAAAATCAGGGCATCTGAGGCACCCAATGACCCAACCAATGGGTGATCTTCATCATTTTGAGTGTATATGATCTTTATTTGATCATGGAAGAAGGTTGAAGTTCACAAAAATCAAGAATTACAAGCTTTTGCAAATGTTGACTTTTTAGGGCATGGTTGACTTTTCAAGAATAGGTCATTTTAGGTCATTTTTCAAGCCTTGATTTTTGATCCAAAAATGTTTCAAATGGAAAAACTTTGGTCATGAAAGTTGTAGAATACATTTTTCCCTTTTCAAAAAGTACAAGAACATGATCAAATTCTTCTTGGATCAAAAGTTATGGTGTGACAAAGTTGGCAAAAATCATTGATTTTCAAGATGTGCACCAAATGAGAAATTTGCAAGATCATGAACCAAGGCTGTTTGTAACTTCTAGTTGACATCAAACCAATGTACAAACATCACATAAGTCCTAAAAATCAGAATTGAACCAAAAGATCACATGTTTATGGTTTGTGTAACAAGGCATTTTCATGAAGTTCCAAAAAGAGCCAACTTGCAAAATCATCATCACACTTTCCCCCACTTGTTACATTGGATGCTGAACCATGCTAGCCTCCCATACACACCATGCTGCGCCAGCCCTAGCCATTGTACCAAGCTAGAACTCAAGCCATACCTCTCTTACAAAAAAGTTGACTTTTGGCAAAAGCAAACATCCCAATCACAGCAGGCCAGGTCACATCATCTGGCCAATTGGGATTGTTTATACTATCCATTTGCAAGCCATTCCATACACCAAGCCAAGCTGAAACAGACCATAGCATCACATACACAAAACTCACCCCATTTGCATTTCTCTTCGAATCTGCCTGCACAACTCACAAACACTCAAACAAATTCCACTACTCAACTCACCATGCCTCATTGAGCAGAAACCAACAAGAAACAAGCCTGAATCAAACAAGAACACCTCATTACCATTTTTCACCTCAGCCTGCATTTTTCTTCGAATCACCTTCCACAGCCATCAAACATCCAAACTCTTTTCACCAACAGATCAAACACCTCAAAAGGAACCAAAACCACCCTTCACATTGATCTGAAACAGCCTATACACAAACTGCATTTTCTGCTACACCAGAACTGGATTGCTCAAGGCAGCTTCTCTAAGCTCATTTCAAGCCTTCCATTAGCATCAGGGGAGTCAAAGGAGTCCATTTGCACGCAAAGGAAGCTCTGGAAGCTCAGTATTGAAGCTTTCCAGCTCAGGTATGAACATGAACATTTTCTTCCAAAGCTTGCATTTTAAGTTATAATCTGGTTGCTTATGCTTTGCTGGTCATGGGGATGCTTTCAGAATCAAAAATAAGTGAGAAATGAGTTTGTATGATCCCTCTGAAATTTTGCCCGGGGATTTTGTTTCTTTCGATTCGTTTGATTCATGGTGTTTAAATGATGTTCGAAGGTGGATTCGTGTCTTGGGTTGTTAGAGGATCACTTAGATGTGTTTAATTTGTGGAATAGATGCCTGAATCATGTTTTAGGGTTTTGATACCGCCGGAGAAGATGACCGGAGCTTCCCTCCGGTCACCTGAATGTTGTTAGCCCTAATCTCAGGTCATTAAGTGCATTTTAATCTTGAGCGTAGGATTGCCTTGACCAGTTGACTTCCTGCTAGCTTGAACGGCCCAGATCCTTTTGTTTTGCCCTAATCCATTTTAATTAGTTTAATAAATCTTAATTAAATGAATTAACCTAGAGGCAATCCTGGCCACTAGATCTGGCGCCAGTCAACGTATTCAAACCCAGATTCAATCCCTGCCTTCCATTCGTTTGACTTTCCATTTATTTTAATTTATTTTCATTTCTTTTTCATTTTATTTGCATAATTTATTTAAAATAGTAAAAATTGTCTAAAAATTATGAAACTTTTTCTTAAGAGTTTTATTAATTTTTAAGACACAAAAATATTTTCATTTTTATTTTTATCATTAAAAAGGTATTTTTAAATATTTAAAAGATTATTTTTAATTGATTAATGAGAATTAATTTATTAAAAATACTTTTAGGTATTTAAAAATCACCAAAAAATTCATGAAATGTTCTAAGACATTTAGAAACATTGTCCAACCTTCAAACCAAATTTCTTTTTTGATCTTGATGCATTTTGAGAATTTTTCTTTGAATTAAAATCATTTTTGTGCATTATTTTGATCCTAAGTTCAAAAAATCATTTCTGCATATCCATGAAGAGTTGGACATTGATTCTTTTTGCATTGCATTGTGTTTAGCATGTAGTTTTTGAGATTAAATGGCCATGATTTGATCTTTCATTTTCAATTTGTTTGGCATTTCTTTTGTTTAGGAACCCTAAAAACCCTAGAATCTTGTAAAAACCATAACTTGAACTTGGTTAGGAGTTGAGACCTCTCCTTTGGGCAGTGGTTTAGTATAGGATTAGAGGTTCTTTGAGTGGCATTTTCCATTTTTTATCTTAGGGTTTGCTTCTGATTTTGGTTTTTGTTTGATGTATGATTCATAAACCCTAATTTGAGCTTCCATATGCATCCATCTTGCATTCTCTTGCATAACATGATTTGCCATGACATTTCAAGCATCCATTTGATTCATTTGACATCATAAGACATATTGGAAGCATGTTTGATCATTGCATCATGTATTTGCCATGTTGTATGTCATGTGCACTTCATAACTTTCCATGTTTGTTCATGTTCCTTAACTTGCTTCATTTGCATCCATGAACTTGTATGATCATTTCCATGTGCTGCCTCATGTTTATAGCATCTCATAGCATCATTATCATCATTAACATGCTTCTGGTTTTGTTTCTCATCATACCATTTCACCCCATTTTGCATTGCATTGCATTTCTTTTCTAACTTTTCAGGTGGTAAGTGAGCTTGAGAAGTGAATTTGCCTTCACTTCTCACAACTTTTCTTTTCATCTCTCTTGCATCTATTGCTGCATTTTTGTTTGTGTTTGAGATTGAGCTTGCTCATCCTTGTTCTTCTTACTTTCTTTCTTCAAGTGACTTGACTTCTTGAATGAAGCAAGTCACTTTGCTTCTCTTGATCCTTTCATCTGCTTCCTGGTGGTTCCATTGAAGATTGTTCTTGCAAACCTCACAAACCTTAGGAACAACCAAGCATGACAATGATTAGGGTTTTGATTAGTCTCCCCTCTTAGTTTTACCTTTGTGTCTCTCTTTGAGTCTTCTCTTCTCACCTCATAATCAGGGACTAAACCCTAAAGGCTTTAAGGCTTTGTGATTAAGTTTATGCCTGCATCCTTCTATTAGGATGGAGTGTATAACTTTAATCCTAAGTGTTAAACCCTTAATGTGTTTAAATCTCTTAATCAATTCACATAATAATCATCAAGACATCACACTTGTAACTTGGGCCTTGCATTAGGGTTCTAATTCTTCCTTAATTGGTTAAGAAGGACTAACCCTAGTGTTAATGGACAAGTCCCCCTCAAGTTGTCTTACAAACCCTAAAATTCACTTCATCATCATACCATTAAATAAAATCCATCTAATAAAGGCTTGTTTTGTCATGAGTTTAATCCCTAATCATGGATTAAGTTGAGGAGCTTTCCTCAGCTTAAACATTCTCATCTATTATCCTTCTATTAGGATGGTGTAATGAGTCTGTTTAATCCCTGATTATGGCTTAACCTCATTACTTAACACTAAACAAAAACCACAAAAACATCTAAATAATCACAAGTAGGTTAATGATCTTAATCCTATACCAAAGGTGATTAAGTGTGAGAATCTGACTTCACACTTAAGGTACTCTCATTACCCCTAATCAGAGGGAGGATGTGATGAGTTTACTAACCCATTGGTTTAGGCTTAAGCTCATTAACTTATGACAAACTTTCAAAAGCAATAAAAGACTGAAAACTCAAAAACAAACAATAATCGTCTCCTCCGGGATTCTTTTCTCATCTCATTCACTCATAAACGAGAACTTGCTTCTTCCGTCTAATGCAAGACAGTCAGCATCCATGCCAGACAGATCATACACTTGAGCATAGACAAGCAAGCAGTTCACAAGTCAATTCATTCTATCAGTCTCTTTGGGTCGAACTACGGTGTTCTGACTTCCTCATTGCACGAGAGGATACGTAGGCATAACTTAACAGTTATCGAACAAAAGTCTCTGTACATTCCCCCTCTTTCCAGCACCATTCTTTTAGCCTCATATTCTTGAGCATTTCACTTTTATTCTTACACTGACACTTTCATACTTCACATCACTTATACACTATACACTGACACCTGTACATCTTTTCCAGCTATTGTATACACAGATTGCACTGACACTACCCCTTTAAAACACAAATCTTTTAAGCGTGGATCCCGTCGAGTACGACGGACAATCTGGGTGCTAATACCTTCCCAGGTTGTAACCAACCCCCTTTCTCAGTCTCTCTGGTTCGCAACCGTCTTATCCATGTCTTTCTAGGTCTATGCAGCATTGCCTTTCCTCCGGGATAAAAATGCATAGCTGGCGACTCTATTCATTCCCCGTGAGTTCACTCCTGTGTGTTCTCACGTCCTCCTTTCGCCGACCGTTCGCGTCTGTACCCTATTTGACCCGACTTCATTTAGTGGGAGCGACAGCTTGGCGACTCTGCTGGGGACCCTTATACTGTAACCAGGGCTTCTGGTTCTTTTTGTGGGTTCCTCCTAGCGCTTGTTTGATTTGTGTTTACTGGGGTGTTATGTGCTTATTTGTGCTTGTATAATTATTTTTGTTTATTGCTTTATGTACAGTTATTTTATTGCTTTCATTACAGCTTTTCATATATCATACTGTCATGCTGCTGGCTGGATCTGGTTTTTTGCTTTGGTGGGTGGGTGATTCATTGAGAGTTAAGGTCCTATACCTGGGACCTGAGTGACACCTAGGATAGAGTGAATCATATTCTTTCCCATTCCATTTCGGTCTGGTGCGGGAATATGAAACACGGTTCAGATGTGGGTTTCTTCTTGAGAACTCTGTGTTGCAGATTTCCTGCAATGCTAGGGCTATCTGGGAAGCCTGCTAAGTCTGGATGACCTTTTAGTATTGACCTTCAGAAACTGAGGTGAATTAGAGGAGGAACTGTTATGGTTATTGTAAACACTGTACCTCCGGGTTAGAAGTGTTTACACTTCTCATAACTGATCCAAGTCTGAGGATCCTTGTTCTAGAACACCACCTGTGAGGGGGTTGGGCTGTTTACAGGTTTGCAGGTACCTTGACCTCAGAATACCCTGTTACTATGTTTGTTTAAGAATACTCCATGTTGGAACAGTTCTTGTGATTCTAAACCCTGGACATGTGACTCTTTATTTGAGTCCCCCACCTTGGTTACTGGACTTATAGACCTTCATCTGGATTTCTTACACACATGGACTTATATCAGAGCATTTGATCAGATCCAGCTCAGTCACAAACCCTTGCATATCATTTGCATACATAATCATTGCATCATATTGACATTTGCTTATTTGTGTTTCAGGGTATCCATCTTCATTTGGTTTTGGTTTTGACCCTATCTTCAGTATTGACCTATCTTCATCAGCACTTGCTTCAGCTTTCAGCTATCCACTTCAGCCAATCAGTGGCCCATTCTTCAGTATCATCATCAACACTTGTCTCTACTCAGTCTCAACATCATGGCTCCTAAGAAAAGCAACATCACCTACCACTTCTTCCAGCCAGACTTAGCTGACATCAGGAGGATTCAGACCCTAATCACTCCAGACCATATACCATTGTTCAGGGAACACCATGGAGATATACTTGATATGGTTATGGATCTGGACCCTTCACAGAGAAGCCTGATCCACACTTGCCTTCAGTTTTATGATCCCCCACTGAGATGTTTCACTTTTCAGGACTTTCAGTTGGGCCCTTTATTGGAAGAATACTCATCATTAATGGGTATACCTATCAGGAGAGAAATCCCTTTCAACCCTGAGATGGCTTTCCCAAGTAATGAGGAGATAGCCAAAGCATTACATCTGGAACCAGTCCTGATTGGGCAGCATATGACTTCTAAGGCTGGAATCCCAGGCCTGCATCTGGATTTCTTGATCTCTCAAGTTACCCTGAAAGCTTCTTTAGGAGAATGGAAAGCAGTCTGTGCTTTGCTGGCCTTGAGCATATATGGGATTGTTTTATTTGCAGATGAGCCTCGATTCATTAGTAAGAGTGCAATCCATCTGTTCATCCTAAGGAACCCAGTGCCAACTTTATTGGGGGATCTCTACTATTCAGTGCATCAGAGGAATGAAAAGCAGAGGGGGAGATTAGTGAGGTGTTGTGCTCCATTGTTCCATACTTGGCTTCTCAAACATCTACCCAGGACAGATGCATTTTTGAATCCTCATCAGCAGAAAAACTGGGCTGGAAGGCTTACTACTCTGACTTCAGCTGATATCAGGTGGTGCACTCAAAGCACAAAAGGCAGGGATATCATCACCAGCTGTGGGCATTTTCCCAATGTGCCCCTAATAGGAGTTAAGGGTAGTATTAATTACAACCCCCTGCTGTTCAGAAGACAATTGGGCTATGCACTGGTCCATACTCCTAAGGCACAAGACTTGGTTGAGACTCTTTATTGCGAGAACAAGATTAGTCTGACTGTTGTTAGGCAGGCAGCCTGGGCCTGGGATAATGTGCAGACTAAGGGGATAACCATCTTGGGAAAGTTTAACAATGTGGCATCAGCACAATACTATGATTGGTCCCATGCCAGAGCTCAATTCTCTGGGATGCCCTTTACTATTGAAGATATGCCTGGGCCTTCCACAGCACCACCTCCAGCAACTGTCAGCTTAGAAGAGTTTGAGAAGTTGAAAGAGAGAAATGAGAAGCTGACTCAAGCTTTGCAGAAGACCCTCTATGAGAGGAGGGATGGAAGACTGGATATTGAGAGGCTGGAGAAGTTGAAGAAAGAGCATCTGGATAAGATTGAGAAGTCTGAGGATTATATTAAGAAATCTAGGGCTGGAGAATAAATCCTGAAGAATGCTTGCAAGGAAGCCCAATTCCAGAAAACCAGGACAGACTTGTATCTGAAGGAGAGTCAGGCTAGGTGGGTCAGGATCACCGAGGCTCGTACTCTGGAGGACAAAAGGGTCCAAGACAAGATGGAGCAGATGGAAGCTAGTGCAAAAGAGCAACAAGAAGCCCTGGCAGCAGCCCAAAGGGAGATATCAGAGCTGAAGGTCAGAGCTGGAGTGAAGAGGTCAAAGGACCAAAGTCAGCACAAGAAGCTAACTACAGCTGTTGCTACCCGGTACCTCCTTATCAGGAACCTTACAGAGCGTCCAGCTGATCCTGTGACCGAGGCACTTCTCAAGGAAGTTCGGGAGGATGAGTTTGGTCTTGGTGTCTGACCATTTGTTTGTTGTTGCTTTCCATTCCATGTACTTTTATTTTCTTGTAATGTATTTTGACCCCTCAGAGGGCTTGTATTTGTAAACAAACTGTGTACTATTTGCCTTTTGTAATATATGTATTAGTTTGTTCCATCCGAGTTTACTTCAAAAGCAACATCAACAGCATCTTCAGGGGTCTGGAAGGGTCAAAACTGAATGCCAAGCCGGATGCCTTGAAAACAAATAAGCATACTGCATTGCATGCTAACCCTTTGTTTGTTTTGTAGGTTTTTGTTTTGTTGTTGCTAACTCTGTCGTGATGTTCAGGAATTATTGCTCGACGACGAGGGTTTCCACTCAATCGACCTCACCGATATCCAACCCGTAATAATCTTCCGGGCATACAGATGGATCAGATGCAGCAGGACCTTACGGAGGTCAGAAATCAGATGACTAGCGAGAGGTTGGAAATGAGAACTCAAATGACGCAATTTATGGAGGTAATAAACAACATGGCTCAAAGCCAGGAGAGGCTCAGGGCACTGGTAGAAGGGAGAAACCAGGAGGATCATCAGCCAGGGACTGCTGGGACTAGCAACAATGAAAGAGTCCAACCACATGCTAATCCCCCAGTTTTTGGACCCCACCTCCATCCAGAGGCCAACATCCCTGTAAATATACAAGGGCCTGCTATAGCCGGGAGGGTACTGCAAGAAGATCCTCAAGAAGACCAGTTCACAGTAATGGGAGCCGGGGAAGAAGCTTATGATAGAAGGTTGGATGAGATAGCTGAGAAGTTAAGATCCTTAGAGTCTCAAAACTCTTTGGGTTTCGATGTTATGGATATGGGCTTGGTAGACGGGGTTAGGATTCCCCACAAGTTTAAGCCACCTTGTTTTGAAAAGTATAATGGGACTTCCTATCCCCGAACCCATCTACAATCTTTCCTCGGGAGGCTAAAGGCCTATACCATGGATGAGAAGCTGTGGATGTTCTACTTTGTGGATAGCTTGACTGGAGCTTCGAGGGAATGGTATTCCCATCTGACAAGAGCAACTATTAGATGCTGGAAGGACCTGGCAGAGGCCTTCATCAGACAGTATCAGTATAATCTAGACATGGCACCCAACAGGACCCTCCTAATGGGAATGTCACAGTCATCTAGAGAGAGCTTCAGAGAGTATGCTCAAAGATGGAGGCAACTGGCTGCTGCTGTCCAGCCACCTATGTCTGAAAGGGAAATGGCAGATATGTTCATGAACACCCTTCAGGGAACCTACATTGATAGGCTAGCTGCCTTCTCATCCACCAGCTTTGCAGATGTTGTCATAGCAGGGGAGAGAATTGAAAGCCTATTGAAAATGGGGAAGATCTCGGACAATGGTGCAAGCTCATCCAGTAATGCAAGAAAGCCTTTTGCAGGCCCGAGAAGGACTGGTGAGACTAATGCCATCCACACCAACAGGGGTAGGCCCCAATATGTTCATAGATATGTGGCAGCAGTCACCATCCCCGCTCCAGTTCATCCACAACCAGCTTATCAACCTCCTCAGCAAAACTATCAGCAACAACCTCAGTACCATCAGCAAAATCAGTATCCTCCAAGAAATTATAACAACAGCAACACCAACAACAATAACCAGCAGAGGCCATTCCAGCAGAGGCCATCTCAAGCTAACAGGGTGATTGATCCGATCCCCATGCCATATGCTACATTGCTGCCACAACTCCTGAAACTCAACCTAGTTGAGCTAAGGACGTTGGCACCTCCGGATCCCAACAGTCTACCCAGGAATTATGACCCCAATGCTAGGTGTGCTTTTCATTCGAACGCACCTGGCCATAGTACAGAAAAGTGCTGAGCCTTGCACATGAAGGTACAAGACCTGGTAGACTCTAAGGCTCTGAATTTCGCACCACCACCCAATGTCAACAAAAATCCTATGCCAAACCACGGTGGTCCCAGAATTAATGCAATTGAAGAAGACAAGCCGTCTTATTTAATAACCAGTGTGGGTCAGATCCGGACACCGTTGGTGGAAATTAAGGCTCAGCTCCTCGAATGTAACATGTTCCCGGGGTGTGAGTTAGGGTGTGCTTACTGCAATATTTCAGTAAATGGGTGCGATAACCTGAGGAATGGCATAGATGGTCTTATTCAAAGTGGCCAACTTCAGATCACCACATCATTTCCAACAAATCCAGCAATCTCAACAGCAACAATTCCCATATCTACTACAACTGCAGCAACCATTGTTCCTGACAATTCTTCGGCTTCATCAACAAGTACTTCGTCCATCATCTCAACTGATCAGTTATCAACAAATTTTCCTGCTACAACTTCAGCATCACTCCATTTTGAATCTCCTACAACGACAACATCCATTCTTCCAACAATGTCTCCTACAACACCAGCAACCAATCATGAAGATGTCTCTACTGTCACCATATTTTATGATCCTGAAAACAACTCTGCCTACAACTCAGAAAGTGTTGCTCCCATTAGAGCACCCGTCACAATTTATTACGATCCGCAAACTATCACAGTTCCCTCTGCAGCCGCCATCAGTCCAGTCACCGTCACAGTGCCTGGACCAGTACCTTATGAAAGTAGTAGGGCCATCCCTTGGCACTACGGCTCTGACATATACTGCGAGGGACAAAGAATCACTCTTGATACATCAACACCTGCACCACAAATAGATAATGTGGGAGGAGGCGGAGGCTTCACTCGAAGCGGACGTCTCTTTGCTCCACAAATTCAAAGACCCACTGCCGAAGCAGAAGCTGCTGCCAGGGCAAAAGGAAAGAGCCCGGTGCAGGAAGATCAAACTGTTAAGGAAACCTTGAAAACACCATTCGATCAAGAAGTTGATGAGTTTATGAGAATCATCAAAAAGAGTGATTACAAAATTGTAGATCAGCTTCACCAGACGCCATCCAAGATCTCTATCCTCTCACTGCTTATGTGCTCCGAAGCCCATCGGAATGCACTACTCAAAGTCTTGCACGCAGCTTACGTGCCTGAAGAGATCACTGTCAATCAATTGGAAACCGTGGTTGGAAATGTTACTGCTAGCAATGGGCTAGGGTTCACCAATACTGATTTGACAACGGATGGCCGCAACCATAACAAAGCCTTGCACATCACCATGGAATGTAAAGGCGCAGTCCTTTCTCATGTACTGGTAGACACAGGATCATCCCTTAATGTCTTACCAAAGAAGGCCCTGGTGAAGCTAGAGTATGAAGGATTAGCATTGCGACCCAGTAACCTGGTAGTAAGAGCCTTTGATGGTTCTAAGAGATCGGTGCTGGGAGAAATTGAGCTGCCTGTGACAATTGGCCCACAAACCTTTAAAACTATCTTCTATGTGATGGACATTCAGCCTGCCTACAACTGTTTGTTGGGTAGACCTTGGATTCACGCCGCTGGCGCAGTAACGTCTACCCTTCACCAGAAGTTAAAATTTGAGTGGGAAGGCCAAGTTGTTACTATCTGTGGGGAGGAGGATATATTTGTTAGCCATCTGGCTACTTATAAGTATATTGAGATGGATGGGGAGATCCATGAAACAATGAGCCAAGGATTTGAGGCCTTGAACGTGAATGAAGCATCTGCTGTATCTGGGATCTCCATGTCATCTTATCAACAAGCCCGGAAGGTTGTTGAGGAAGGAACTGCCCAAGGCTGGGGCAAGGTTTTAGCTGTGGAGGAGAAGAAGGACAAATTTGGGTTGGGTTACAGACCAACTCAACAACATCAAGCAAAGGCTGCTGAGAAGCCTGGTTTTGTCAGTGGGGGGATGCTCACCCCTGATGCTATCAACAATTTGGAAGACGAGCTGGAAGAGGAGCGCAATCTGGAGAATTGGATTCGTCCAAAGATCCCGGGGAGCAGTATCTCAAACTGGTCTTCCCAGGAAATTATAAGAGTTAATCAAGCAGAGTAATTATTATTTCCTGTATTTTTATAGCATGCATCAAAGTCTTGCATCTTGCCCAAGATGACAAGACTCATTTTGTAATCGGGCCATCTGTACTTTTTGTGCAAACAAGATTAATCAAATGAAATATCAGACATCTTTTTGCAAATGAGTCTTTTTCTTTTCTGCTCACTGTTTTTCCATTTTTCTTTTTGTACAAAAAAATAAATGGCGATGTTTTCAAAATGATAACTTTATTTCACTTTTCTAAAGCAAGATTAAAATCAAATCACTAAAATGAACAAACTGGACCCTTGCAGAGAGTGCCTTCCTGACAGCACCGACAACAGCACGGCTATGACTTCGTATGACTTTGGCAATCCAATCAATCAAGCTGATGAAGGGGTTGAAGAAGAATATGAGCTTCCTGAAGAGCTAGCTAGGTTGTTGAGACAAGAAGAAAAGGTTATCACTCCTCACCAGGAGGAGGTTGAAGTGATTAATCTTGGTACGGATGAAGACGTGAAAGAGGTTAAAATCGGGGCCTGCCTGCAAGACTCAGTGAAAAGACAACTGATTGATCTACTACAAGAATATGCGGATGTGTTTGCTTGGTCGTATCAAGATATGCCAGGGTTGGACACCGACATTGTTGTGCACAAGCTGCCTTTGAGAGAAGAATGCCCACCGGTTAAACAGAAGCTGCGTCGTACTCGCCCGGACATGGCAATGAAAATCAAGGAAGAGGTACAAAAGCAATGGGACGCCGGGTTCCTTGCTGTAACTAGCTATCCGCCGTGGGTTGCTAATATAGTACCTGTGCCTAAGAAAGACGGTAAGGTAAGGATGTGTGTTGACTACCGGGACCTGAACAGAGCCAGCCCGAAAGATGATTTCCCATTACCTCACATTGACGTATTGGTGGATAATACGGCTCAGTTCTCGGTATTCTCCTTCATGGACGGATTTTCAGGATACAATCAGATTAAGATGTCACCTGAAGACATGGAGAAGACAACATTCATTACACCTTGGGGCACGTTCTGTTACAAAGTGATGCCATTCGGACTGAAGAATGCTGGTGCCACATATCAACGGGCTATGGTGACATTATTCCACGATATGATCCATAAAGAAATCGAGTGTTATGTGGATGACATGATTGCCAAGTCCCTTACAGAGGAAGATCATCTGGTAAATCTGCTGAAGTTGTTCAAGCGTCTGAGGAAGTACCAACTGAAGCTGAACCCCAACAAATGCACATTCGGGGTGCGATCTGGTAAGCTGCTGGGCTTTATTGTAAGCGAGAAAGGGATTGAAGTTGACCCTGATAAAGTCAAAGCTATTCAAGAGATGCCTGCACCGAAGACTGAGAAAGAAGTTCGAGGGTTCTTAGGTCGATTGAACTACATTTCACGGTTCATATCCCACCTTACAGCAACCTGTGAACCCTTGTTCAAACTACTGAGAAAAGAACAGACGGTCAGGTGGAACGAAGACTGCCAAAGGGCTTTCGACAAGATCAAGGAATACTTACAAGAGCCTCCAATCCTTATGCCTCCAGTTGAAGGAAGACCTCTAATAATGTACTTGACAGTATTAGAAGAGTCAATGGGGTGTGTGCTGGGCCAGCATGACGAGTCTGGTCGAAAAGAGTATGCAATATACTACCTAAGCAAAAAGTTTACCGACTGTGAAAAACGTTATTCACTGCTCGAGAAAACTTGCTGCGCTTTAGCGTGGGCTGCTCGCCGACTGAGACAGTATATGTTGACCCACACTACCTTATTGATCTCAAAAATGGACCCAGTTAAGTACATTTTCGAGAAGCCAGCTCTTACCGGACGGGTTGCAAGATGGCAGATGATTCTCACGGAATACGACATCCAGTACACCTCTCAGAAAGCCATCAAGAGCAGTGTACTATCTGAATATCTTGCTGAGCAACCCATCGATGACTACCAGCCTATGAGATTTGACTTCCCTGATGAAGACATCATGTTCATTAAAGCAAAAGATCATGAAGAGCCTATTCACACTGAAGGGCCTGACCCGGAGGAAGAATGGACTATGATGTTTGATGGGGCTGTTAATATGAATGGTCGTGGGGTTGGTGCAGTACTCATTACACCAAAAGGAGTTCACATGCCTTTCTAGGCAAAACTCACTTTCAACTGCACTAACAACGAAGCTGAATATGAAGCTTGCATTATGGGTCTTGAGGAAGCCATTGACCTCAGGATCAAGACGTTGACCGTATTCGGAGATTTAGCTTTGGTAGTCAATCAAACCAACGGAAAATGGTACACCCACCAGGATCATCTGATACCTTACAGGGATTATACAAGGAGGTTATTGACTTTCTTCACAACAGTCAAGCTTGAGTATATCCCTCGGGACGAGAATCAGTTTGCAGATGCTCTTGCTACCATTTCATCCATGATCAAAGTTCAAGCTGCCAACTTTGTACCTCAAATTTCAGTGTCCAGACTTGATAGACCAGCATATGTATTTGCAGCAGAAGTTGTCAAAGACGATAAGCCTTGGTTCCATGACATTAAGTGCTTCTTGGAGGATCAAACATACCCGCCTGGGGCATCTTACAATGATAAGAAGACTTTGAGAAGGCTTGCTGGTAGTTTCTTTCTGAACACTGATGGGTCTTTATACAAAAGGAACTTTGATATGGTACTCCTCAGATGTGTTGACAAGACGGAAGCAGATTTGTTGATGCATGAAGTGCACGAAGGATCTTTTGGTACCCATGCGGGAGGGCATGCCATGGCTAAGAAGTTGTTAAGATCAGGCTATTACTGGATCACAATGGATGCAGACTGTTGTGCTTATGCCAGAAAGTGCCACAAATGCCAGATCTACGCAGATAAGGTGCATGTGCCTCCCAATCCTTTGAACATAATGTCTTCACCCTGGCCCTTTGCCATGTGGGGCATTGATATGATTGGCAAGATTGAGCCAACTGCTTCGAACGGCCACAGATTCATCCTGGTCGCCATTGACTATTTTACCAAGTGGGTTGAAGCAGCCTCATATGCAAATGTTACAAGACAAGTGGTAGCCAGATTTCTGAAGAGAGATATCATCTGTCGATATGGAGTTCCCGAGCGAATCATTACTGATAATGGTTCCAACTTGAACAATAAGATGATGTCAGAGCTGTGCCAGGACTTCAAGATTCAACACCACAACTCTTCCCCTTACAGGCCGAAGATGAATGGCGCTGTTGAGGCGGCTAACAAGAATATCAAGAAAATTGTGCAGAAGATGGTAGTCACTTACAAAGACTGGAATGAGATGCTACCATTTGCCTTGCATGGGTACCGCACGTCAATCAGAACATCCACTGGGGCAACACCGTATCAGCTTGTGTATGGTATGGAAGCAGTCCTACCTGTTGAAGTTGAATTACCCTCTCTGCGGGTACTAATGGATGTTAAACTGAGTGAAGCAGAATGGGTTCGGGCCCGATAGGAACAACTGAGTCTGATTGAAGAGAAAAGATTGGCTGCAATCTGCCATGGGCAGTTATATCAGAAGAGAATGAAGAAAGCATTCGATCAGAAAGTCAGGCACCGAGGGTACCAAGTAGGAGATCTTGTGCTGAAGAGAATCCTCCCTCCTCATACAGACCACAGGGGCAAGTGGACTCCCAATTATGAAGGGCCATTTGTGGTAAAGAAAGTTTTTTCCGGTGGAGCACTGATGCTCAGCACCATGGATGGTGAAGATTTCCCGTCCCCTGTGAATTCAGATGCAGTTAAAAAATACTTCGCATAAAAAGTGACCCGCTGGACACAGAAACAGAATGTAAGTCCAGGCAAAAATAGGGCATCCCGGCGAGTCAAAAACAGAATAAAAGACTCGGGCAAAAATAAGGGAAAATAGACAAAAATGTACACCCGCTGAGTTGAAAAGCCGCATTGGACAGCTCAGGCAAAAATGGGTATCCCGATGGATTGAAAACCCGAAAGGGCGATCCATGCAAAATAAGGGAATAAGCGAACAACTGCATTCTGAACTCGTCTGTATCGCCTACAACTTGGCAAACCTCGAAGGGATCAAGCTTCAATCAGAATCAACCTTCTCCAGAAAGCAAGACGAGAAGAACGTCGAAAGTCATACGAGTCATAGCAGAAGAGGAAGCTCCTCAAAGCATCGTCAACATCGCCAGCACTTTGTTTCTCAATTTGTAACAGCCTCCTCCTTTCAGGAGATATGTTTCTTTGACTGTATCTTGCCAATTCAGGGCACATGAATTAATGAAATCAGATTTTTTCAGTCATGTTTCGTCTTGTACATTTTTATTTGCAAAATATGTCTGATGTCTCTAAAATATAATTGCATAAGTACAGATGTTTTTCTCTAAAAATAAAAACACATGCTTGCAGGGAATATACTTACTCTTAAGAGTACTTAACTCCTATGACGGAATCCAGTAAAGGATACCTCGGGACCATTTGTGCGTTTCCCTATCTTTGTAGGATTGCAGGTATCCAGAACACGACTTGGGGCATGCAAGTTACATCCCAGCAAGCTGACAAGTCAACACTCAACACCCGAAGTGCTCTCTCCCCAGCTGAGTTGCCTCTCATTACTCTCCCCAGCTGAGTTACCAACAACATTCCCCAGCTGTAGTACCAACCATTCTTCCTCCGCAGAATGCAGAAGTCAGGGAATCATCTCCCCATAGAATCCTCAGCCTCTATTCAGAAGAGCAATGCATGAAGGAGTCACAACAGAGTATAGAAAGCTTCTACAAACGCCAGCTGGGTCCCATATTACAAGGATATGTCAATCAGTGACTTATTCCCCAAGCAGATACATCTCTCCAGATCTACCAATGATATCATCCCCAGCTGGGATGTCCACTTCAAGCAGATCAGCCAAAGATCTTTATGGCACTGGGATCCAAATCCCGGACTTGTACCCCTTGCATAATCATGGCATTCGCATCATATTCACCCACAAAGCGTAGCATTCCGTTTAATACGGAGCATTACGGCAAAAATCACACACATAGCATAGTCATAAGTCATGTTGTGAATCGAACACTTGTGAATAACGACAATCCGTCAATATACAGAATACTTCCCCCAAAATTCCCCAGAGTCCCCAGCAAAAGCAGTTGCCTCACAATTCACAAACACCAGTTGACACCCGTCCGTGTCATCACTCCCCAGTAAAGTCGCCTGAACACTCTTTACAAACAAATCACCTGTATCACAGATACTTCTTGACACCCATCCGTGTCAGATCACCAGCAGAAAGCCAAAGACATCCTCTTTGCACTCACTTGTATATACACTTTCTTGACACCCGTCCGTGTCGTATCCCCAGCGCAGTCGCTTACACTTTTACAACCCATATGCTTGTTGATATTATACTCTTCTCCTTTTGACACTCGTCCGTGTCACTCTTCCCAACAGATAAACACTCACCTATACAATACTCATGTTACACATATACAGATACTCGTCCGTATCTTGTATATACTATTCATATCCCCACAGATTCGACGTTGGTTCATGTTTCTTTGTTAACCAGTTGGTACTCGTCCGTACCATCATCTCAGAATATGCGTCAAATGTTTGTTTCTACATGATACTCGTCCGTATCATAGTCTTAAGGATGCTCGTCCGCATCTTTAAATCCATACACCGTGTCAAACACTTATGTCTTCTTGAATATAGACACTCGTCTGTGTCTACTATTCCCCAGAAGAGTTCCCTCAGATTCAACACTCGTCCGTGTTCCCTGTTAACCAGTTGATACTCGTCCGTATCATCATCTCGGAACATGTGTCAGTACTTGTTTCTATCCGATACTCGTCCGTATCGTAGTCTTAAGGATGCTCGTCCGCATCTTTAATCTATACACAAACATCTAAACACTTATATCTTTTATTTCTTGGATGTAAACACTCGTCCGTGTTTACTATTCCCCAGTAGATTGCCAACAAAGCAAATTTTCCTTTTTATCTGACACTCGTCCTGTGTCTTGATAAACCCTGAGAGCAGCCGTACCCTGCTAGGTGGTCGTCCTCCACCTCTTGATGGTCGTCCCCATCATGCTCATCCGATGGCCGTCCCCATCGTTGATTTTTAGCAGCCGTCCCCTGCTAGGTGGTCGTCCTCCACCTCTTGATGATCGTCCTTCATCATTTTATCCAATGGCCGTCCCCATTGTTGATTTTTGGTTATCTGACATTCGTCCTATGTCATGAGAAACCTCGAGAGCAGCCGTCCCCTGCTAGGTGGTCGTCCTCCACCCCTTGATGGTCGTCCTCCATCATGCTCGTCCGATGGCCGTCCCCATCGTTGACCCTTTTCTATCCGGCATTCGTCCTGTGTCGCGATATTCTCGGCAGCCGTACCCTGCCCGGTGGTCGTCCTACACCTTAGATGACCGTCCCTCATCTTAACCCCAACAGAGCAGCCGTCCCCTGCTAGGTGATCGTCCTTCACCTTTGATGACCGTACCTCATCATCTGTTTATTTCATTTATTCTTTAACCCGATGGTCGTCCCCGTCGTGGTCCCTTTTCTTGTTAAGCCCGATGGCCGTCCCCATCGTCGGTCACTTCGCTTTGTGAACTTGATGGCCGTCCCGTCATGTTTCATTTGATCCCCAGAGAATCTTACAGCTTTACTTGATGGCCGTCCCCATCATAATATCTTATTTTTCCAGCTAGTCGGCCGTCCCCGTCTTGGCTTTACCTTTTATCCCTAGCATGTCGGTCGTCCCCGTCATTGCTCTTTACCCAGCAGTCGTCCTCTGCTCGACGGTCGTCCTCCGTCGCCCACACTTTACAATATACTTTATTTTCCTTTTACAATCTATATCCCTTTTCTTCTTCATTCTGTGAGCGCAAATTTGGACTGTCTTTGGTATTCAACCACAAGTTATCTTGTTTGTCTGTTAAGCCGTTGCTTACATCCTGCACAGCTAACTCATGTTTGAATAGGGGCAGCTGTAAACACCCCAAATTTGCCCTCACCCATTCACACCATGGCTTGTGATCATTTCATATGCATAAACACAATCATATCATCTCACATCTCATTTTTGATTCACTGCATAGTTTCTAAGTCATCTGCACCTAGGGTTTGTGATCTGAGCAATCCAAGAGCCTCTTGAGCCACTCCAAAGGCAACCAATCACTTCAAAGGGATCCATATGTGTTCTTATATCATATTACATCCTCTCAAAGTCAAGAATGCCAAAGGATCACAAGAACTGAGGTTTGCATGGAAGCAGAGCCAGGCTAGACTGCACAGTTGACCTAAAATTAGGGTTTGGGTTTCAGGGGCCATAACTCCAAATTTTTTGGTCATTCTTGTTTCCATTGGTCTCTATATGGTATAGGGAGTATGCATATCAATTTTCATGAAGAAATTCCATGAGGAAGTCATCTGATCAAGGGTTGACTTTCTGGACAAGTCAGTGTAAAATCAGGGCATCCGAGGCACCCAATGACCCAACCAATGGGTGATCTTCATCATTTTGAGTGTATATGATCTTTATTTGATCATGGAAGAAGGTTTAAGTTCACAAAAATCAAGAATTACAAGCTTTTGCAAATGTTGACTTTTTAGGGCATGGTTGACTTTTCAAGAATAGGTCATTTTAGGTCATTTTTCAAGCCTTGATTTTTGATCCAAAAATGTTTCAAATGGAAAAACTTTGGTCATGAAAGTTGTAGAATACATTTTTCCCTTTTCAAAAAGTACAAGAACATGATCAAATTCTTCTTGGATCAAAAGTTATGGTGTGACAAAGTTGGCAAAAATCATTGATTTTCAAGATGTGCACCAAATGAGAAATTTGCAAGATCATGAACCAAGGCTGTTTGTAACTTCTAGTTGACATCAAACCAATGTACAAACATCACATAAGTCCTAAAAATCAGAATTGAACCAAAAGATCACATGTTTATGGTTTGTGTAACAAGGCATTTTCATGAAGTTCCAAAAAGAGCCAACTTGCAAAATCATCATCACACTTTCCCCCACTTGTTACATTGGATGCTGAACCATGCTAGCCTCCCATACACACCATGCTGCGCCAGCCCTAGCCATTGTACCAAGCTAGAACTCAAGCCATACCTCTCTTACAAAAAAGTTGACTTTTGGCAAAAGCAAACATCCCAATCACAGCAGGCCAGGTCACATCATCTGGCCAATTGGGATTGTTTATACTATCCATTTGCAAGCCATTCCATACACCAAGCCAAGCTGAAACAGACCATAGCATCACATACACAAAACTCACCCCATTTGCATTTCTCTTCGAATCTGCCTGCACAACTCACAAACACTCAAACAAATTCCACTACTCAACTCACCATGCCTCATTGAGTAGAAACCAACAAGAAACAAGCCTGAATCAAACAAGAACACCTCATTACCATTTTTCACCTCAGCCTGCATTTTTCTTCGAATCACCTTCCACAGCCATCAAACATCCAAACTCTTTTCACCAACAGATCAAACACCTCAAAAGGAACCAAAACCACCCTTCACATTGATCTGAAACAGCCTATACACAAACTGCATTTTCTGCTACACCAGAACTGGATTGCTCAAGGCAGCTTGTCTAAGCTCATTTCAAGCCTTCCATTAGCATCAGGGGAGTCAAAGGAGTCCATTTGCACGCAAAGGAAGCTCTGGAAGCTCAGTATTGAAGCTTTCCAGCTCAGGTATGAACATGAACATTTTCTTCCAAAGCTTGCATTTTAAGTTATAATCTGGTTGCTTATGCTTTGCTGGTCATGGGGATGCTTTCAGAATCAAAAATAAGTGAGAAATGAGTTTGTATGATCCCTCTGAAATTTTGCCCGTGGATTTTGTTTCTTTCGATTCGTTTGATTCATGGTGTTTAAATGATGTTCGAAGGTGGATTCGTGTCTTGGGTTGTTAGAGGATCACTTAGATGTGTTTAATTTGTGGAATAGATGCCTGAATCATGTTTTAGGGTTTTGATACCGCCGGAGAAGATGACCGGAGCTTCCCTCCGGTCACCTGAATGTTGTTAGCCCTAATCTCAGGTCATTAAGTGCATTTGAATCTTGAGCGTAGGATTGCCTTGACCAGTTGACTTCCTGCTAGCTTGAACGGCCCAGATCCTTTTGTTTTGCCCTAATCCATTTTAATTAGTTTAATAAATCTTAATTAAATGAATTAACCCAGAGGCAATCCTGGCCACTAGATCTGGCGCCAGTCAACGTATTCAAACCCAGATTCAATCCTTGCCTTCCATTCGTTTGACTTTCCATTTATTTTAATTTATTTTCATTTCTTTTTCATTTTATTTGCATAATTTATTTAAAATAGTAAAAATTGTCTAAAAATTATGAAACTTTTTCTTAAGAGTTTTATTAATTTTTAAGACACAAAAATATTTTCATTTTTATTTTTATCATTAAAAAGGTATTTTTAAATATTTAAAAGATTATTTTTAATTGATTAATGAGAATTAATTTATTAAAAATACTTTTAGGTATTTAAAAATCACCAAAAAATTCATGAAATGTTCTAAGACATTTAGAAACATTGTCCAACCTTCAAACCAAATTTCTTTTTTGATCTTGATGCATTTTGAGAATTTTTCTTTGAATTAAAATCATTTTTGTGCATTATTTTGATCCTAAGTTCAAAAAATCATTTCTGCCTATCCATGAAGAGTTGGACATTGATTCTTTTTGCATTGCATTGTGTTTAGCATGTAGTTTTTGAGATTAAATGGCCATGATTTGATCTTTAATTTTCAATTTGTTTGGCATTTCTTTTGTTTAGGAACCCTAAAAACCCTAGAATCTTGTAAAAACCATAACTTGAACTTGGTTAGGAGTTGAGACCTCTCCTTTGGGAAGTGGTTTAGTATAGGATTAGAGGTTCTTTGAGTGGCATTTTCCATTTTTTATCTTAGGGTTTGCTTCTGATTTTGGTTTTTGTTTGATGTATGATTCATAAACCCTAATTTGAGCTTCCATATGCATCCATCTTGCATTCTCTTGCATAACATGATTTGCCATGACATTTCAAGCATCCATTTGATTCATTTGACATCATAAGACATATTGGAAGCATGTTTGATCATTGCATCATGTATTTGCCATGTTGTATGTCATGTGCACTTCATAACTTTCCATGTTTGTTCATGTTCCTTAACTTGCTTCATTTGCATCCATGAACTTGTATGATCATTTCCATGTGCTGCCTCATGTTTATAGCATCTCATAGCATCATTATCATCATTAACATGCTTCTGGTTTTGTTTCTCATCATACCATTTCACCCCATTTTGCATTGCATTGCATTTCTTTTCTAACTTTTCAGGTGGTAAGTGAGCTTGAGAAGTGAATTTGCCTTCACTTCTCACAACTTTTCTTTTCATCTCTCTTGCATCTATTGCTGCATTTTTGTTTGTGTTTGAGATTGAGCTTGCTCATCCTTGTTCTTCTTACTTTCTTTCTTCAAGTGACTTGACTTCTTGAATGAAGCAAGTCACTTTGCTTCTCTTGATCCTTTCATCTGCTTCCTGGTGGTTCCATTGAAGATTGTTCTTGCAAACCTCACAAACCTTAGGAACAACCAAGCATGACAATGATTAGGGTTTTGATTAGTCTCCCCTCTTAGTTTTACCTTTGTGTCTCTCTTTGAGTCTTCTCTTCTCACCTCATAATCAGGGACTAAACCCTAAAGGCTTTAAGGCTTTGTGATTAAGTTTATGCCTGCATCCTTCTATTAGGATGGAGTGTATAACTTTAATCCTAAGTGTTAAACCCTTAATGTGTTTAAATCTCTTAATCAATTCACATAATAATCATCAAGACATCACACTTGTAACTTGGGCCTTGCATTAGGGTTCTAATTCTTCCTTAATTGGTTAAGAAGGACTAACCCTAGTGTTAATGGACAAGTCCCCCTCAAGTTGTCTTACAAACCCTAAAATTCACTTCATCATCATACCATTAAATAAAATCCATCTAATAAAGGCTTGTTTTGTCATGAGTTTAATCCCTAATCATGGATTAAGTTGAGGAGCTTTCCTCAGCTTAAACATTCTCATCTATTATCCTTCTATTAGGATGGTGTAATGAGTCTGTTTAATCCCTGATTATGGCTTAACCTCATTACTTAACACTAAACAAAAACCACAAAAACATCTAAATAATCACAAGTAGGTTAATGATCTTAATCCTATACCAAAGGTGATTAAGTGTGAGAATCTGACTTCACACTTAAGGTACTCTCATTACCCCTAATCAGAGGGAGGATGTGATGAGTTTACTAACCCATTGGTTTAGGCTTAAGCTCATTAACTTATGACAAACTTTCAAAAGCAATAAAAGACTGAAAACTCAAAAACAAACAATAATCGTCTCCTCCGGGATTCTTTTCTCATCTCATTCACTCATAAACGAGAACTTGCTTCTTCCGTCTAATGCAAGACAGTCAGCATCCGTGCCAGACAGATCATACACTTGAGCATAGACAAGCAAGCAGTTCACAAGTCAATTCATTCTATCAGTCTCTTTGGGTCGAACTACGGTGTTCTGACTTCCTCATTGCACGAGAGGATACGTAGGCATAACTTAACAGTTATCGAACAAAAGTCTCTGTACATTCCCCCTCTTTCCAGCACCATTCTTTTAGCCTCATATTCTTGAGCATTTCACTTTTATTCTTACACTGACACTTTCATACTTCACATCACTTATACACTATACACTGACACCTGTACATCTTTTCCAGCTATTGTATACACAGATTGCACTGACACTACCCCTTTAAAACACAAATCTTTTAAGCGTGGATCCCGTCGAGTACGACGGACAATCTGGGTGCTAATACCTTCCCAGGTTGTAACCAACCCCCTTTCTCAGTCTCTCTGGTTCGCAACCGTCTTATCCATGTCTTTCTAGGTCTATGCAGCATTGCCTTTCCTCCGGGATAAAAATGCATAGCTGGCGACTCTATTCATTCCCCGTGAGTTCACTCCTGTGTGTTCTCACGTCCTCCTTTCGCCGACCGTTCGCGTCTGTACCCTATTTGACCCGGCTTCATTTAGTGGGAGCGACAGTAAACATCAATCATATTAAGCATACATGCATTTCTGGTAAACATCAATCATATTCAAAGGCATGCATACATTCAAACACAACCAATGGACGTTTCGCTTATGTAAATAGGGTAAAAGTAAATCTGGATTCAGAGGAAAAGCAAAGCTGAACTTGAAAACATAATCGTTTCATCTTCGAGAGTGTATAACCAATTGGATTTGGAGCTCCTGAAATTTTTAACTTTCCTGAATACCCTCTCAGAAATCCTCATAGCTGGATCTGAAGACATGATACTGACACCATCTGATACTACTGGCATAGACAATTAATTTCCACAATAGCTTCTTCTCAAGAGAAACAAGCAGAATGCCCCATAAGCATATGCCCCTGGCATTGTGAACTCTGTAATGTCACCTTTGGTAGTTCAACTGTATGAGGAAAACTGCCCCTGGCTATTAAGCATTGTTGAATCTGGACCTGATTTCCCCGAATGAATTGAACAGTAACTTGGTATGCCCCTTGATTGGGAAATAGTGACTATGCCCCTGGCATTATGAACTTTGTAATGTTACCCTCGGTACTTTAACTGTATGAGAAGAGCTGCCCTTGGCTATTAAGCACTGTTGGATCTGGAACTGATTGCCCCGAATGATTTGAACAGTAACTTGGTATGCCCCCTTGATTAGGAAACAATGACCATGCCCCTGGCATTATGAATTCTGTAATGTTACCCTTGGCACTTCAGATAGATGAGGAGATCTGCCTCTGGCTGCTTAAACATAGTTGAATCTTGTCCTGATTGCCCCAAATGAGTTAGGCAGTATCATGGCCTGCCCCCTTGATCGGGAGATAATGATTATGCCCCTTTGTATACATGGACTTTGATCCAGGAAGCAACTTTGTTTATCGGAAGGACTTTGAACATTCATCCTGTAAGTTTCTTTGTTTATCAAACACTCAAGTATATGTAAACAAATATATTCAGAAATGAAATGCTTATGTCTGTCTTGAAATTTTGAAAAAGAATTATTTTAGAAAAACAAATTTTGTGAAAACTGTGATATTAACTCAAGTTTTATAATAAGCCCTAAAGGAGTCAGGATACCTTTTTGTAGCAGTACGCTTTCGAACTAACCATGCTTCAGTTAGGACTTTTAAAGGGTTATAACGTGGCCTGGTTCACGGTTTAAGAAACAAAGGATAAAGGCTCAAATTTTATTTGTACCCAACCCAATCTCCATGATGTTCTTCAGTCCTATACTCAGTTAACTTATGCATTGAGGCTCAAATGAGTTTGGAATTGTAACACTGACATTTGTGATGGTTTAGAAACCAAAATTTATTTGAACATTCAGTCATCTTTCTTTGTTGAGGATTCATAGTGACCTCTTTTTTTCTTTTGACTTTGTTATCCTTTCTTTTTGCCTGAACTGTTTGTTTCAAAATTACAGTCAGCGAAATTTCTCAATTTTTTTACTAAGTCTCCTTCATAGGTTTTGACTTAGTGGGTTTTTCTTTTGCTGGATATTGACTATCAGGTTTAATGATTACAAAGAACCATCATTAGTTGTGTACAACACAGATAATTGGCATATTTGAGTTAACTGAGTAACTACCCTGCCCCGGGTTATGAATAAGGTTTTAATTTGTGCGAGAATAAAAACTCCTACTTCATAGGCTCAAAAGGGTTGACTAGGGATTAACTTCCTTATATCTCCACTGTTTAGGAATTGAAACAATGCCTGTACATCGTCAGCATAGTCTGTTCAAAAGCATACTGCCTAATATTATGGTATTGTTTTCGTCATCCTCCCTCTATAGGCTTATAGCTTTATCAGGAGTTAAATATCACAAGATAGAAATAAGAAGCATAATTCAAAATATAGTGGAACGAATGGATTAATTCAAGACAAACATATGCAATGCATTAATGAAAACAAAATTTTAACATAATAGTAAGTGTTCAAACATAAAAGAAATTACAAATGAAAATTCAAATGTTGTCCCATCCAGTTGGCTGAATGTCCTCAATTGCAATCTGTGAACTTTGAGGAGCAGTATACTTCACCATGAAATCAAATTTACCACTTGGATGTCCCAAGGTGCCCCATATCTCAACAGGAATAGGTAGGCTTCCTTTCTTGCTACACTGGGCAACTTGTCTTGCAGCTTCGGTGTTTGATGGGTGATAGTAGAATTCAACTTGACCTTCTGGAGTAACCTCTAGGATTCCTTCGTCAATCAGGTCTTGGATCTTTTTCTTCAATGTCCAACAACTATTAGTATCATGTCCAGGACAGTTGGAGTGATACCCACACCTTGCCTTGGGATTATAGCGAGGAGAGGAAGTTTTAGGATTTTGAGGAGGATTTTTCAAGGAAATTAGTTTCATCTCCAACAAGCATTGCAGAACTTGCGACATTGGCGTGCTGAATTTGATAAACTGTCTTCTACATCCCTTGTGTTGAGGTGGATTAACTTTACCATGTCTTTTTTCTTTAACTGAAGAACAATCAGTGGTAACCGGTTTCTTACCTTCTTTTATCCTCATCTTCCTTTCAACCAAATCAGCTTGCTTTAACGGAGGTTGACTGACAATTAGATTCCTGACTCCACTACTTTGAAGTTTGTGAATAAAGGTTCTTAGCTCTTTTTGCTCCTGAGCTAAACTTTGAATAAGAGCCACCTGGTTATTCATCTGGGTCCTCATTCCTGTCATCTCAACTTGTAGTTGTTTCAGCTGATCATCCTTGTTGTCCTCAGGATTCTTCTTCTTAGCCAGCAGTGTCTTCAATTCATCCTGCCCCTTGGACAAGTTCAGGATCAGCTCTTGGAACTGGGCATTCTGAGCCTGGAGATCTTTGACTGTTTGTTCAAGAGCCATTGCTGAAATAAACAGCGAGAAGATAAGAAACCTGTGCACAATAAACCTGTGATGCAATGATATGGAATGCGTATGCAATGTTTTCAAGGACCGCAGGATTTAAATTTGTTTAAACAACCAGAAAGTAAACTTTTATTAGTGATAAATTTGTTTGCCCCTTGGGCTTACAAACAAAATGAATACAAAAAATGGGGTTTTAAGTCTCCCATGGACGTTTCCTCTTTGTGTTGAGGTATGAGTTGAGATTCCGCTCCTCGTGAAGTTGCTTTGTTAGTTCCAGGATTCTTTCTTGGCTTGCTTTGTAATGAGCCTCGAAAGTATCCCTTTGCTCCTTCAACTGGATCCAGGACCTCTGTAAGTCTTCCATGTCAGTAGGCATGTCTGGGTGAAGGATGGTATAGGAAGTATCCCCTTCAGCAACAGGTTCCATGGTAACTGGCAGGATAGCAGGATATGGCATCATGAGAGTCTGAGCACGAGATCACACCCATCTGAGATAAGCTTTCATAGGAATAGTGTACTTAGGCTCCAGAGTCTTGCTGTCAACCTTGTTTACTTTTCCCCATGCTCGTATGAATCTCTGACGGTAACCTTGAAGATCGTTGTCGTAGTCAAACACAATGCCTTGAATCAGCATGTCATGTGGGCCATCACTCCGAGCGTAACCAAACTGTCGTAAAGCTAGAGAAGGGTTGTAAGTAATGCCTCCTCTTATGCCTAGAAGTGGCACATTAGGGAATTCCCCACAACGGTCAATGATAGTGACATTCTCCATAGATCTGGAGCACCAATGAATATCTGAATGCGAGAGTGACATGATCCTTTTGGACCACCTGAACCCTTGCTCATTCTTCATTACTGAGCGAGGAAGGTGAGAAATAAACCACCTAGAAAGCAAAGGTATGCAGCACATCAAAGTTCCTCTTGCCCTTGTAGTACGGGTATGAAGAGAATGTAGGATGTCTCCAAGCAATGTAGGCCCTGGATTGTGACTCAGGAATATGTTAATGGCATGAACGTCTATGAACTGATCTGGATTGGGGAACAACACTAAGCCATAAATTAGCAAGGCTAAGATATCCTCAAAAGCATCATGACTCATAGCCTTCAAGAACATTTGAGCCTTCTCTATCAACACCTTAGCAAGAATACCCTTAACTCCGCTTCTCGTTTCGAGAACAATATCAGACTTCTTCAGATGTAGAGCTGCAGCAATAACCTCAGGTTTAGGCTCTTTTTCCAAGCCTGAGAATGGTTTCTGATCAAGAACAGGTATGCCCAGGAGTTTGGAGAATTCCTCCATGGTAGGAACCAGCTGGTAGTCGGGGAATGTGAAGCAATGGTGCTTAGGATCAAAGAACTGAAACAAAACACTCATCATGTCTTCATTGAACCCTAAGGTGACTAGATCCAATAGGTGACCATGTCTCTTGTTAAACTGGGAATGATCAGACACTTGAGAAACCCACTCTTTGAGCTTAGCAGGTATGCCTACAAAGTTGATCCTGATGGTGTTTCTACGAGCAGAAGCCATGACCTGCAACAAAGAAAAAAGATAAATCCTTTGGTCCTTGAAATGGTTAGTGAAAATGCTATGCTTATGATGCATGATGATGTCATGATGTTATGATCAATCACAAACATGTGGCACACACAAACAAGTCACACAATAGCCCTAGGTTTGAAGGCTTGCATGAGGTTCAAAGGTAAGTACCCTCCCCTGAAGTTAGTTGGTTCATCCTGTCCTTCAAAAGTAACCAGGTTCTAAGGGATCTCAATATCATTGATCCTTCACAAGGGTGGTTGTTCAGTAGGCAACTTACTTGCCAACCAAAACCCTCCAAGTTTAAGATCTCAATGAGTGTAGTATCGAGTATCAACCAACTTCAGTCTTCACCAAAGCCGGCTATCTCACTACTTTCTAAAGGCCAAAATGGGATAACTAGGGTTCTAAAAGTTAGTTAGTGCATTGACAACATATGGCAGCCTCATATTATCCTCAACTTGACTTAAGGAACATAAGCACCAACCAAGAAGTCACACTAACTATGGCCACCAGATCAACCATATCGGTATACGCCGTACAGTTTCCTTGGTCTATTGCCATTTACCTAAGGTACACTAGATCCGGGTTAGGATCTTTCACACATAAGAGCACCCAACAAGTAAGTATAAAGCAAACAAGGCAAACAATTTTAAAGTGATCTAATTCCTAAGGGTACCCCTCTTTAATTAACTCCCCAGCAGAGTCGTCAGTTCTGTAACACGGTGGGAGAACTGACTTTAGTTATGTTGCGGATAGCAAGAGTCGCCACCGACTTTTATTTTATCCAAAGGAAAGGCATAAAAGAACAGGAAAGACCTTTAAAAGATTTTTGGGTCCGGGGGGTAGGTTATGTAAAGGGAAGGTATTAGCACCCTTTACATCCATGGTTATCCATGGGCTCTTAGTTACTTAGCTCACTTTAAATTGTTTTTAAAATGTGAAGTGTGTGAATAGAAATTTTCATAAGAGTTTGATAATGATCCATGTACGGATGCGTAAAAAACCTTTGTTTGGAAAATTTGTTTGAAAGTGTGAAATGTTTGAAAATTTTTGAAGAGTGAGCAAGTAACTATGAGGAACCTACCCTAAGTTTAAGTCTTTTCTGTTCTTGAATCCTTTAAATGGTAAGACTATCCCTATTATTAAGGAATAGGTAGTCATTACCTTGGATGTGAGGGACAAGTAAGGGTCATCTGTTAATGTAGGCAACTGTGGGGTGTATAAGCATTTTTGGAGGGACTGTCATCTTTATTCGAAAGGGACAAGATCATTACGAAGGCAACATTCGAAAAGGGACTTGATGTTTTATTTGTTAAGGGACTAGATGATTTTATTTTGAGGGACTTTTGCTTTATACACCCTACTTGACCTTTTTGATTAGGCAACATGTGAGGTATCCCTAAGGAAGTGAGATGGCGATCAAAGATCGACTTACGTGTGTGAGTGTACAATTTTAAATATTTATCTTTAAGTTTAATGGGCTAACTTAATTTTAAACATACAAACATGTTTTTACACTCCCTATTTACTAACCATAGCATAAAAATAAATATTTAAATACTATTATTAAAATATTACATCCAGGAACAATTACATAATAATAATTAAAGCATATTAAATATAATAAGCAAAATAATAAATAATAATAATATAATTGGGTTAGTAATAATAATAATAATAAATCACAATATATATAAATGGGGTTAGTAATAATAAAATAAATATGATAATAAATAGCATTAATGATAAAATAAATAAGAATATTAGCATAATAATTAAAAGATCAAATTTTTATGAACAATTATTATTTAAGATTAAGAAGAAAATATAAACAATTAATTATCATAAAGTCTTAAATGCTATAAAAATTAAGTTAATTATAAACATATTATGAAAATAAATTATATTAAATTAACAAGTTTTAATTATTTTTTAAACATATATTAAAAATTATTTACATGCAAGAATTAAATTATGAACAAATTATAGAATATATATATATATATATATATATATATATATATATATATATATATATATATATATATATATATATATATATATATATTATGAAAATAGGATTAATTATAATTGAATAACCATATAATTATATTCTCAAAAATTAAATTATCAATTTTTAATTAATTTAAACATAACCTAGAATTATTTACACATAGAAAAATACATAATTAAAATTGACAAATAAATTAAAAGTCATAATTAAATTGAATAAGAAAATTAGGGTTTGACTATTTAGAAAATATATTAGAGTTTATTTCTTAATTAGAATATAGACAAATATTTATGACAAATAAATAAATAAATAAAGAAATAGTATTTACAATTAGGGTTCATAAAAATAATTAGGTTTTAAAAATATTTTAGGGTTTATGAAAATATTAGGATTCTATTTATAAATCTAAATATAATAAAATGATTTATACAAAAATACATACAAATATTAAATAAATATAAATAACTTTTATTAATAAAATTTGAATCTTTTTTAAAAAAAAACTATAAGTTTTTGAATTATATAAGAAAAATAATATGACTAATTTAATTTAAACATTTTTTATTAACTTAATTAATCAAATATAAGATAAATAAAATAAAACAAGTGAAAAATAATGGGAAAAAAGAACTTACCTGGGGCTGGGATCGAACCCACGCCTTAGGCTCTCTCTCTTGGACCAACACCAACACCACCAGGCTATGCGCGCATTTGTGAATATGGATGGAGAATGATTTTTATATTTTAAACCTGAAGAATAAATGGAATTTTAATCAAAAAATAACCGAGGACAGGTTCGAACCCACGTCCTTAGCTTCTTTCATGCGCGTACCAACCACCAGGCCACTTATCATCCTGTGAAATAATATACAAACAACACAATAAATATACAAATCAAAATTCAAAAATCTGAAGCGCGCGAAGATCTTCATCTTCAACCTTGGATTCGCAGGTTTTCCTGCGAATTTATCTACAACTTTTCCTGCGATTATTCCTACCAATACAACCTGCGAACATCAAACACCATTCAAACAGTACAATTTCACCAAATTATTAATGCCAATAAGTTTCTTATGACCTATACGATTCATCCATGTCTTTAGAACTTATTTATATTGGTTTAATAGTGAAACCCTAAACGGCCACCCTAAACCCTAACAATGGCATCTGATGATTTAGGCCATGAAACTTCAATTGGTTTGTCCAGAAAGTTTCTACACTTCAAAACAAACATGAATCAGTAATCAAACATAATTTATAATGGTTAAATTTATGACATCGAAAATCAAAAAAATAAAGGAGAAGAACGATTCGGTTTGTGCAATTCATGGGGATTGAGATGCATATGATTATAGCAACATGATCAGTGATGATCAGAGAAGCTAATGCAACCTTTAGAATGTCTTAAGATCCTCTCTAACTCCAAAACCGTATGTCACTTTTTTCTTGATTTTTTGAAGTTGAAAAATATGTATGGAGGCTGCCAAAATTCCTCCTCTGCCTTGTGATGAGTTTGTGTACATATAGTGATGTAAATTAGGTCAAGAGTTTGTGGATTTATGGGCTTGATGATAGTTACTTGATCATGAAGATATCTCTTTACAAATATTGAAAAATATCTCATCTAACATTGCCAAAACAAGCTAGCACAAAATTGGATGGTATCAATCAGCTTTGAATGATTATTAAAACTTTCTAGAAAAAGAATCACCTTCAAATATTGAGTTTTCATATTTTATTTAAATTTAATTTGATTTTTAAAGGATAAAATAAAAATAAATAATAAATAAATAATAAAAAATAAGAAATTTGTTGCTTTGGGTCGTGCATGAAGTGTTGGCATGGATTGGATCATCATATGGCAAGCCCATTTAGAAAAAATTGGTTTTAAACCTCCATTTTCTTCATAAACCAACCAAAAATTTCCCAACTTTGTAAGGGCACAAATCCTTAAATTTTAATGCTATGAGGGTGTTCTTGGACATTTTGGAAATCTTGAAGAGTCCTCTAACCAACCCCACTGGTTTTATGTCCATATCATTTACCATTCTCAAGTTATGCCCTTTTGAAGTTGTTGACTTTTTGTTGACTTTCAAAAGGACCTATAATGTCTTAGCTCATACCTTCCAAATGAAGCATTTTTGGGCTTGGCTTGTGAGACACAAAGTTGTATAGAATTCAATTTCCTTCAAAATGTGCTTTGGATGGAAACTTGGTGATGAAGCATGTGAAAGTTATGGCTGGTCAAAGTTCAGTTGACTTTTACTAAGGAAACCCTAATTTAGAAACTCCTGATTCTTGATGATCTGAAACCTCCTTGATGAATCATGATCAAACCTTGATCAAATGATGAATTTTACTTCATATACTTGATGTTGGCAAAAAATCATGAAGTTTGACTTTGGTTTGACCACAGTTGACCTCAGTTTGACTTTTTAACTACTTTGACTAATTTTGACTTATCTGTTCATCTGACTGAGCAAACCTTTGAGAAAAGTCTTGAAACTTGTCATGGGGGTTCTTAGACACATATAAGATGTTATGAAGCTCACTTGAAGTCTTGGAAATCTATTTATCCTGATTAAAGTCAAAACCCTAGTTTTGGATGCATTGCTTAGGAGGATGCATTGTCTGAGGGAATTGTCAAACTTTCTGGCTATTTGTGAACTTTGTGAACCTCATAAAGTGTCTTGTGAACCTTGTGAACCTCATAAAGTGTCTTGTAGACTTTATGAACTTCATGAAAAGGTCTTGTAAGTATTGTGAACCTTGTGAACCGCATAAAGTGTCTTGTAAACTTCATGAACCTCATGAAAGGTCTTGTGAGTGTTGTGAATTTTGTGAACCTTGTGAATCTCATAAAGTGTCTTGTAAACTTCATGAACCTCATGAAAGGTCTTGTAAGTGTTGTGAATCTTGTGAACCTTGTGAACCTTCTTAGCACACAAAGTCTTGTATTGTGATAGCAAATTTTGGGGTGCAACACTTGGTCCTGCCCAGCAATCATATTGATTTGAGTTCCATTCCGCTAATAGTCTTGTTAAGTCCTGTTTCGCCAACAGGCATCCTCCGTGGCTTGGTCCTGCCCAGCAGTCGCGTGTTTTCTTTATGGCTTAGTCCTGCCCAGCAGTCATATTGATTTGAGTTCCATTCCGCTAATGGTCTCGTTAAAGTCCTGTTTCGCCAACAGGCATCCTCCGTGGCTTGGTCCTGCCCAGCAGTCGCGTGTTTTTCTTTATGGCTTGGTCCTACCCAGCAGTCATATTGATTGAGTTTCATTCCGCTAATGGTCTCATTAAGTCTTGTTTCGCCAACAGGCACCTTCTGTGGCTTGGTCCTGCCCAGCAGTCACGTGTTTTCTTTGTGGCCTGGTCCTGCCCAGCAGTCACATTGTCAAGTTCTATTTCCGCTACCTATTCAGAGGTAAAAAAAAACAATACCAAAAAAAAAATAAAAAAAATAAAAAGCAGATTGCATTTCTCTTATTCACCGAGTTCAAATTTCCAGGTTTTATTCAAGTATTCAATCACTCCATACCTTGAACGTCTAAAAGCTCTCGCAATTATTCGTTCAGGCCTGCAGATGATTGAATATGGGCAGCTGTAATACCTCAAAATTTTCCCTCTTATATCCTCAACATTTTGCATAGCATTTTGCATTCATAAATTCATAAAATAACCAAAAACATTGCATCAAACATAGCACAGCTGAGGCATGGGTATGTGATCAGTGATCGGAGCAACTGAAGGCATTACAAGGGCAATAAAAGGGCCACAAAGCTTCTCAACCTTGTGCAAAGGGTTCACAATATCCCATAAGTCTTCACTTGAAGCCACGAGCCATGGAAAGATGAGGTTTAATCAAAGGAGGCGAGCAGTGCCACATTTCCTGATGAAAGGGCCGAATTAGAGTTTCATTTATACTGGGCTTCTGCATGAAGTTTTGATTCAAAGAGGATTCCTTTATATTATATATAATGTCAAAGGCCTAGGATTCAAATCTCGTCTACAAATTCATTTTGGAAGGGGGTTCGACTGGCCAGACGACGGAAAATCGAGGAATCGGGGAAAAGGCAACCGGGCTAGGTAAAAAGGATCGACTCCGGATTTTTAAGATTGAAATCATGAAATTAGGGTTACAATGATCCTATGGTTCGAATTTGGTCAAGAAATGATGGAGGAATCACAAAAATATCAAAGGGAAAAATCATTTGAAAAGGGGTTAGTTTCACCATTTCCCTCCACCTTTCCATCCACTTTCTTTCCACACTTCCTTTCATTCTTTCCATCTTGCTTTTCCATTTCAATTCCACTCCATTTCCCTTGGAAGCTTCCACCATGTTCTACCATGTTCTAGAGTATTCCAAGCAATATTCCAAGGAATATTCCCTTTTCCAACCTTACCCCTAACTAACTACCAACCCTAATTTTGGATCCCAAGCCTAATTTTTGGGCCCCAAGACCAAACCTAGATCCTATCCTAGCCTCTATATATTCATTAATCACTTCATTGTTGAGGGTACACACAATTTTCCAATTTTTCATTCTTTCACAATCACTTTCTCTCTCTCACTTTTCCTCCTTTTTCCCTCATTTCACTAAAGCTTTTCAAATAAGCTCTTCAAGTTTCACATTGAAACTTGAAGATCTTGAAGCTTAAGCCTCCAACCTTCATTGATTGTGGATTGTGGAAGAAGAAGCTACTGAATTTTGTTGAATATTTCGGCTTATCGGAAGTGCACGAAGATCCAAACGTCAAGAACGCATTTATTTTGCGGTTTCTCGGTTTTCGGTTTTCTCTTCGATCAAGCTCTGATTCTTGCAACAATTACCGAAGCACTTCTCCGCTTCGTAGGTTGGTGAACTAAATCACTTCTTCTTTAAGTTATTCTCTTCATCTCGCCATTTCGACATTCTTTAATTGCTTTTCGTTTTGCTTGCGATCAATTTCGTTTTCGATTATGTGTTGCTTGCATTTTGTGATTTTTTGTTGATTTAGGATTTGAGGTGTAGATAATTATAGGCTTTAACATGTGTAAATAAGCTCAAATTAAGTAGAAATTAGTATTAGCATGTTCCTAGGTATATTAGGGATCATTAGAAGTGAGTTTGTGGCCAAAAGCACTTATTTTCAAAAGCTTTTTTTCAATTATGTTCAGCGTTAACCGGTTAACGCATTTGGTTAACCGGTTAACGCGTGCGTTTTGCCACAAATTACTTCTGTCTTAGATCCGTTAACCGGTTAACGCATATGGTTAACCGGTTAACGCTGTTGATTTTTGGGTTTTTAGCTTATTTCTTGGTTTAGACTTAAGTTCTAGTGCCTCTAATGTTCATACTTGTTTAGGTAGTGATTTTAGGGAATTTTTGAGTCCATTTCCAGTAGCTCATTCCCCCATTTCGAGTCGTTTCGACACGATTTTGTTCATGTTGCGTCTTATGCATTTTAGTGTTTCTTTGTGCATAGCTTGGTTTCTTGCATGTTGTTGCCATGTTCATGCATTATTTGGTATGTAATAATCATGTTGTATTCTGTTTTTACATGTTTCACATTGCATCAAATCATTTTGCATTTCATTATGTTGATGTATGTTGCATTTTGCATAATCATATACATGTGTGCGTTTGTTTGCATACTTGATCCCAACATCCACATCAATTCATTTCTGAATTTTGCATTGAGTTTGACATTATGTTGGAGTTATCTTGTTGCATGTTCATAATCAATAATCATCATGTTCATAGGCCATGTTCATGTATTACATTTTTGCACTACTTGTTGCATAATCAACCATATGATGCATTCTTGTATAGTTCTTCAAAAATGTTCATGTTCTTGCATTTGTATATGTTGATTTAGGTTCAAATGTATGCTCATGTGGAAATAAGTGCATGTTTTATTGAGTTTGTGCATTAAAAAATGAAAATAATAAATTCTGGATTTTGCATTTCATAGCTGGTTTTTGCATATAGGTGTTGTAAAATGTATGTTGTTTGTTATGTGTACATGTTGTATTTGACTTTCTACACCTACTTTTTCATGCTGCATGCTGGCTGTAAAAAGCTGATTTGTGTTATGCATTGTTTTCATAGCTGTTTGCATTATAGGGGCTGTAATAGGTGCTGGATTTTTGTTTTAGCATTCTTTTAGTTCTCTAGAATTAAGATTGAGTCTAGTTTAAGTCCAAATTGCCTTAGGATTTAATTGTGGTGTGTTTGCCTTATTATTTTAATAAAATGCACATTAACATTTGTTTTGTAGTGGGGAAGATTGAGGTAAGTTTCCTTCACTCTATCCTTTATTTTTTATGCATTTCTTTCATGCCTTTAATTCCTTCTTTCCTTCCATATTTGTGTTTGGTAGGATTTCCCCCTCTTTGTAGAATCAACTTAACTTCTCTAGGAAGTAAGTTGCATTCTATTTCTTTTCTTCCTTAGGATTAGAATACCTCATTAACCATAGGACCACATTTGAATATGATAACTAACTTAGGGTGTGTCTTAGTCCCCCTTAGATTTTGTCCTTTTTCCGACTTGAGTCATTCTTTCTCTCCTCATAAAGAAAAGCAATAAAACACCTAATAAAGGTTGAATGTTCTTGTACGAAACGAGACTTTGTTGCGGAGTGCTTGTACGCTCCTGTTTCAGGGTGAGGTGTAAGTACTTCCCGCGATGGATAGGTCTTAATATGAGAATGTTCACAAACAAATTCAAAACATTTCTCATAAAAGACAAAAACAAATAATAAGCGGCTTTCCTGCGGGAACTTCTCTTCTCATCTCATTCACTCTGAATGCAAACTCGCGACGACTTGTCTCGCATGCAAGACGGTAAACGCACTCGTACCAGACGAGCCTGCAACACCTGAGCATAGACATACGCAGTTCCAGCCATAGAAAACACAAACAAATAGTTCCTGCCTTAGTTAGGTGAACTACGTCGACTCTGATCCTCATTATCCTGATGAGGTACGTAGGCAGCGGGGTAGGGCCCATTCGAGCACATTCTTTATTTTCCCTACATTTCCCTCTTTCTTTCCATCCCGGTTTCCTTTCTCATTTCAGTTTCCATTCCAGTAGCAGTTCATTTGTTCAGCATCAGTTATATTTTTCTCACCCTCTGAAACAAGCAAGCAAGCGTGGATCCCGTCGGGTACGGCGGACGGTCTGGGGTGCTAATACCTTCCCAGATCGTAACCGACTCCCTAACCCAGATATTTGGTTCGCAGGACCTTGTCCTTTCCTTCTTCCTCAGGTTTGTGCAGCATTACCTTTCCCATTCTTTCGGGATAAAAATGCCTGGCTGGCGACTCTACCTTTTCCGCGCCACTTTCGCGTTTGTACTAGGATGAAAAACCCGGGAGCTACACTATCTCCATCTCAATATCATTTTAGCTTGTCTCTTAGCACACACCATGAACCTAAAACTTATAATGAGGCATGCAAATTTGAATGTTGGAACCAAGCTATGAAAATTGAGCTTGATGCTCTTGAGAAAACCGGTACTTGGAAACTAGTAGACCTTCCACCCAATGTGAAACCAATAGGTTATCAATGGGCTTACAAAATCAAGCAAAAATAAGATAGTAGAGTAGAGATATTAAAGTCATGACTCGTTGCAAAAGGGTATAACTAGATTGAAGGTAAAAACTACTTTGTTACTTTCTCACCAGTTGCTAAACTTTCCACAATTAGACTTGTTCTAGCCTTGGCTTCAACATACAATTAAAACTTACATTAACTTGATGTAAATAATGAATTTTTACATGGTGAATTACATGAAGATCTATACATGATAATTGCTCTTAGTGTTCAAACATCCAAGCCAAATCAGGTTTGGAAGTTGATAAAATCCTTATATGGCTTAAAACAAGCCAGCAGACAATGGTATGAAAAGTTAGGTTCACTTCTCATCCACTATGGATACATACAAGAAGCTTCTGATCATTCCTTATTTGTTAAGAGGACACAATCCTCATTCACAATTTTGCTTGTGTATGTAGATGATGTTATATAGGCTAGTGATTCTATGTAGGAATTCCAACATATGAAGAATATTTTACATCAAGCCTTCAAGATAAAAGACCTTTGTGTACTCAAATATTTCTTAGGCTTGGAAATTGCACACTCTAAGCAAGGCATCTTAATTTGTCTAAGGAAATATTGTATTGATCTTTTAACTAACTCTGGGTTCTTGGGATCTAAACCTGCCAACACTCCAGTTGACCCCTCCATCAAGTTATGCCATGATAACAATCCTGCTTTTGATGACATCCCTTCATATTGAAGAATTATTGGCAGATCAATATATTTCAACACCACAAGGCATGGAATCACTTTTATCACCAACAACTCAACTAATTTTTGTCAACACCATACATGACACACTACAATGCCACTTGTAGATTGTTAAGATATTTGAAATAATGTCCAGGTCGAGGTCTGTTCATTCCTCAAAACTCATCCATTTACATTACTAGATTTTCTGATGCAAATTGGGGAGGCTGTATAAATACCAGAAGATTTGTGTCAAGCTTATGCTTCTACATGAGATCTTCTCTAATCTCATGGCAAACCAATAGGCAAAACATGGTCTCACGATCTTCTTCTGAAGCTGATTACAAGACTTTGACAGCAGCTACATGTGAACTACAATGTATTCTATACTTAATAAAAGACATGCACATCAAATGTTCCAAAGTTCATGTCTTGTTTTACAATACCCAAAGTGAACTTCACATAACTGATAATCCGGTATTTCATGAAAGGACCAAGCACCTAGACATTAATTTCCTCATTGTTAGAGAAACATTTTTTTGTTGGAGTTATGAAGTTCATTCTCATGTCATCCAACAACCAACTTGCAAAATTTTTTAGCATGCCTTTGCTTCCAAAGCCTTTCAATTCTCTCATGAGCATGTTGAATTTGCTAAACATTTATCAACCTTCAACTTATGGGAGACTATTAACTAAAGAAACACAATGTTAGTTAAGTTGGTAGTTAGTTAGTTAGTACAAGTTAGTTACTCTCACAATTCTAGTTAGTTGGATAGTTTTCATCTACTCTAATCAACTAGCATGCAACTGATCTTAATCTTATATATAAACTTCACACTCATCTAAATCAATGTATGAAAGTTTATCCCTTTGTTTCATATTTCACTTGTTAATCTACTTTATAGGAGGAAGGGACCAGAAGATAATCTTGATTGCTAAAGAATTTTTAGGATGAATAGTAATATCAATTTTCTTTAAAATTATGAAGTTTGAGATGGAAGAGTTGGATAACTTGGATTAGGGATGCATAAATAAACCGGTTATTTCAATTATCCATATCCATATTCAAATCTGATTATTAAAAACCGGTTAATTATTGATATGATTTTAACCAAATCCATATTTTAGATATGTTATTAATATGATTTTAATTAAATCCATAACTTGGACATCCATATCCAAAATTAAAACCAAATTAGTAAAAAAAATGGAAAGAAAAACATTTTTTTTCAAACAAAATATTTATTTATTTTTTAAATTAATTTTAATTTTGAAAAAAAAATATTTTGGGAAATTTTTTTCAGTAAATAAAAAATACTGAAAAATAAAAAAAATGATTTTCTTTTAAAATAACTTTTTTTCAAAAATTAAAAAAAAATAATTTTTAACATAAATAATTTTTCTTTAAATAAAAAATTCTTGCAAAAAAAATGATTTCAAAATAAAATTAAATCAAAACTAATTTTAAAATTGGATATGGATATAATTGGTTTTAATAATCGGTTATAACATATAGATTACTCATGGTTATGAATTGACAACGAAAATTAATCGTCCATGAACATCACTAACTTGGATGTCAAATGTCTCGCAAGCTTTACTTGATACGAGATGTTGGAAGATTACACAATGGGTTAAATATGTTTGTGGTCCTCCTAAATATCTCAATTTTACGTTTTAGTCCCTCAAAATATTTCCTTCAAATAATGGTCCTCCTATAATTATGCATCCACATTTTTGGTCCATATTGCAAATTAGCGATGATTTTTACAACTTAACGACATAATAAATGATAGTTTTAGCGACGATTTATTATTTAGCGACTGAATTAACAATAGTTTTAGCGACGATTTTAGTATTAGAGACTAATATTATGGATGCAAATTTTTAGGAGGATAATTCTTTAAATAAAATATTTAGAAAGGATCACAAACTTATTTAGAATTTTTTTAGTATAACGTAGTATTTCGAGTTTAATACGAAAATAACCGACTTTTAAAAAAATTACCAAACTAGTGTAGTTTTAAATTGCATACACCATATCATATGGCATAATAGTGTATTTTTTATTTTATTTTTTAGAAACGCCAAGGCATATGGTGCCTTGGTTTGCTTTTATTTTTTTATTTTTTTTTTAAAACGCCAAGGCATATGGTGTAATTGTTGTTTTTATTTTTTATTTTTTATTTTTAAAAAAAAGCCATGGCACATGGCATAACTTATGAGTTTTTTATTTTATTTTATAGAAAGCCATTTTAATACTAACTTATACAAAAACAAATACCTAAATTTGTAATAGACACCTTATGAGCCACAATGACATACACATCAAGCCCGAGTGTAAGAGCTATTTCTAAGACCTTTTGATCCACTTTAGAAATGAAGAATGAACGATGTTAGAAAAAATACGAGAAACCATGTCGTCCATCAGTTTAAAAGTGACAACGAACTTATAATATCGTTTTGATGATCAACATTTGGCACATGATCCATTAAATGCAGCATTAAAAGTTCTTACTAGCACCCATATTTAGGCATGGCAACGGGGCGGTCATTGACGGTTTTTACCTCCCCCAAACCCAAACCCAAACCCAAACCTGAATCCCCAAAAAAACTTCATTCCCCGCCCCAAATCCAAACGGGGATGGGGAATTAAAACCCAAATCTGTTCCAAACGGGTTCAGGTTGGGTACATTATAAATAATTTAATAAAATAATCTCAAAATTTCATACATGCATTTCAAATATTTTTAATAATTAATAAAAATCAAAATAACAAAACATTGACTACATATTTAATATTCCAAATTAGAAAAAATAAATAATAATGTACATTAAGAAATAAACGGGACATGTTCGGGAACGGGTTCAGGTGGGTACTAGTGTCCCAATTACCCGATCCGTCCCCATATTTTTTAATCGGGGAAAATCCAAACCCGAACCCAAACCTTGTCAAAGCGGGTTTCCCCGTCAACTTTGGGACTGGTTCGGGTGGATACCCACGGGTATGGATTTTGTTGTCATGTCTACCTGTAACACGGTGGGAGAACTGACTTTAAGTAATGTTGCGGATAGCAAGAGTCGCCACCGACTTTTATTTTATCCAAAAGGAAAGGGTATAAAAGAACAGGAAAGACCTTAAGAGAATATTTTGGGTCCGGGGGGGTAGGTTATGTAAAGGGAAGGTGTTAGCACCCTTTACATCCATGGTTATCCATGGGCTCTTAGTTACTTAGCTCACTTTTGAATTGTTTTTGAAAGTGTAGTGTGTGAATAGAAAAATTTTCAGAATAGTTGATAATGATCCATGTACGGATGCGTAAAAACTTGTTTTTGAAAATTTGTTTGAAATTGTGAAGAGTTTGAAAAGTTTTTGAAGTGAGCAAGTACATAAGAGGAACCTACCCTAAAGTTTTAAGTCTTTCTTGTTCTTTATCCTTTCATTGGTAAGACTATCCCTACTATTAAGAAGTAGGTAGTCATTACCTTGGATGTAAGGGACATATGAGGGACATTCTGTTTTATGAAGGCAACTGTGGGGTGTAATAAGCATATAGGAGGGACTATCATCATTATTCGAAGGGACTCGATTCGTAAAGGCAACCATAAGGGACTTGATGATTTTTCTTTTTTAAAGGGACTTGCTTTATACACCCCACTTGACCTTATTAGTAGGCAACTTGAGGGATAACCTTAGAAAGTGAGACGGCGATTAAAATCGACTTACGTGTGTGAATGTTTAATTTAATTATCTTATGATTAAAGTGATCTAATTTATTTTAAATAAAATACATGTTTTGCACTCCCTAATTACTAACCATAACAAAAATAATTAAATAATTACAAAATTTACATCCAAGAGCAATTACAACATAATTATAAAAAAGCAAAATAAATAAATAGCAAAGATAAATAGTTAAATAAACAAGCTAAAATAACAAATAAACAATAAATAAGGGTTAGTGATAAATATAATTAAAAAAAAATAAGATTAGTGAGAATAAAATAATAATAATAATAATTAGTAAAATAAACAAGGTTAGAGACATAATAATAAAAATATAATATAATAATAAATAATAGTATGGTTAGTAACAATAATTAAAGTAAATAGAAATAAGTAGAAAAAATATTATAATGAGATGAACACAAAGTTTAATTTTAAATATATGATAAGAAAAATTTTAAGCATAATATAATTATAAATTTTAATCATTTACAAAAATTTAATTATTTATAACAACATTTATACATTTTAAGTATCATATTCACAAAAATAATTATATTTATAAAATTTATAAGAATCATATTAAATAAATAAACATACAATAATAATTACACTAAGAATTAGAAAATAAAATTATTTTAAAAAATAGAATTAAATTTTATTTTAGAAAATATTTTAGGGTTTGTTTAGAAAATTAGGGTTTGTTTAGATACAAAATTATTTTTACTAATATAATAAAAGGAATAATTTTTAAATTAAGAAAATATGATTTTTTATTAGGAACTATTTTTTGTAGAATTATTTTATTATACAATTATTAATAAAACCTAAACTAATTACACAAAAATAAAATAAAAGAAAACAGCAAAACAAACCTGGCTGGGATTTGAACCCAGGAGGCTTTGTTCACAACATCTATGCTCTACCACTGGGCCAGGCGCTGGTTGGTGCAAGAATGATAGTCTCCAAATGGTTTTGTTCTTTCAAACCAATAATCAGTAAAATAAATGAAAAACAAAAGGCCTGGGGTGGTGTTGAACCCAGGACCTTAGGAATGTATACACGCATGCTTGACCGCCTGGCTGGGAGAGCCCATCTGCTAGTGGATTGGCAAATAACTATAATATATTAAGTTTACTTTTAACCTGAAAAATAACAAAAAAAACAATGCATCAGCCAAGTATCGAACCAGGGACCTCACATCATACACGCATCAGTCTTACCACTGAACCACAAGCACGCTTGTGATAAACAAATCAAACATAATTCATAAAATATTTTCAACAATATTTGAATTTTTCAAAGCGCGGGAAGAGGTCATCTTCTACCTCCAGGGCTGCGAATTTAGCTACGAAAATAGCTGGGAGTTTACCTGCGAATTTAAATTTCCAGCAAAACCTACAAAAATCAAACACTGACAAAACAACATAGTTTCATGAAATTAATCAGTCCATTAAGTTTCTAATGAGTTTTCCAATCACCCCACGTTCCTATAATTCATTTATATGGGCTGGATTGAAGAACCCCAATTGAAGCCGTAAACCCTAAAAATGGTAGATCACGTTTTAGGCTATAGAACTTCATCAATCGCTCCAGATTTCATCTATAGTCATCAACAAACACAGTTATGTGAACAAAATTCAATAATATGCAGTGAATCATTGCAATCGAAAAAAAAATTGTCAAGCATAAACAAGCTTCGGGTTTATCATTAGGGCATGATTTGAATGATTATGAATGATGATTCATGATCCATGATGTCCAAGGAAGCCAACCATGTTCTTATTTTACCTTTTAGAACCTTGGAAGATGAAATCCGAATGTCACTTTTTGGTGAATTTTTTGAGCTATGAAACTTACCTTTGGCTGCTGGAATTCGTGAATCAATGTTAGGTTTGTGTTTAGTATATATATGTGAGTGAATTAGGTTAAGAAAACTCATTGGTTGTGTGGAGATTTGATCCAAAAAAGATTGAAAAAGATCATGGTGTAAAAGTCAAATATTTGTTCATGAAGACTTGCTATTCTTGGATCAATCTCATGATTCCTTTCTCTTTCAAATTCAATCAACATTTATGAAATTCTAGAGGCTCAATCTTCACCCAAAAATAGATTTTCATATTTTATATTTATTTAAAATGATTTTTATGAATTAAATCAATAATAAATAAAAATAAAATAATAAAAATTCTGAATTTTGGTCAATTGGGTCGTGCATAATGATATGATGTGGATTGGATCACAACTTAGCAAGCCCATTTGGAAGGAATTGGTTCTAGACCCCCATTTTCAATATAAACCATCACAAAATTTCCCAACTTTGCAAGAGCATATCTCCCTCAATTTTAAAGGTATGAGGGTGTTCTTGTACTTTTTGGAAAGCTTGAAGAGTCCTCTAAACAACCCCATTGGTTTCAGGTCCATATAATTTACCAATCTCAAGTTATGCCCTTTTGAAGTTGTTGACTTTTTGTTGACTTTTGAAATGACCCATAATGTCTTAGCTCATATCTTCCAAATGAAGCATTTTTGGGCTTAACTTGAAACATCAAAGTTGTAGAGAATTCAATTTCCTTCAAAATGAGCTTTGGATGGAGACTTGGTGATGAAGTATGTGAAAGTTATGTCTGGTCAAAGTTCAGTTGACTTTTACTGTGGAAACCCTAATTTAGAAACTCCTGATTATTGATGATCTGGAATCTCCTTGATGAATCATGATCAACCCTTGATCAAATGATGAATTTTATTTCATGTACTTGATATTGGCCAAAAATCATGAAGTTTGACTTTGGTTTGACCACAGTTGACCTCAGTTTGACTTTTTAATTGCATTGACTGATTTTGACTTATCTGATCATCTGACTGAGCAAACTTTTGAGAAAAGTCTTGAAACTTGTAATGGGGGTTCTTACACACATATAAGATATTATGAAACTCACTTGAGGTATTGGAAGTCCATTTAGCCTGATTAAAGTCGAAACCCTAGTTTTGGATGTACTGCTTAGGAGGTGCATTGTCTGAGGGAATTGTCAACTCTTCTGACCAATTGTGAACTTTGTGAACCTTGTGACTCTTCATAAAGTGTCTTGTGATACTCATGGGAGGTATTGTGAAGCTTGTGAACCTTGTGAACCTCATGAAGTGGCTTTGTAGACCTCATGAATCTCAGAAAAGCTTTGTAATCATTGTGAAACTTGTGAACCTTGTGAACCTTCAAGAAGTGACTTGTAGACTTCATGAATCTCATGAAAGGTCTTGTATATGTTGAGAAACTTGTGAACCTTGTGAACCTTCAAGAAGTGACTTGTAGACTTCATGAACCTCATGAAAGGTATTGAAAGCATTGTGGGACTTGTGAACCTTGTGAACCTTCATAAAGTAACTTGTAGACTTCATGAACCTCATGAAAGGCCTTGTAAGTGTTGGGAAACTTGTGAACCTTGTGAACCTTCTTAGAACACAAAGTCTTGTATTGTGAGGGCAAATTTTGGGGTGCAACACTACCCATATTGATAATTATGCAAGTTCCTCGTTCAAAATCCAGGCAACAACATATTCATCTAGCTAGAAACTACAAATAACATTTTACAAAAGCGTCATTTAATATGGCTTTTTTTATATATAAAATTTATAACAAACACACCATATGCCATGGCTTTTTTAAAAAAAAATTATAACAAACACGCCATATGCCATGGATTTAAAAAAATAATAATAAAAGCAAACCAAGGCGCCATATGCCTTGGCATGTCTAAAAAATAAAATAAAATATACATTATTACATCATATGATATGGCGTATGCATTTTAAAATTATGTTAGTGTTCTGGACTGGCCTAGCAGCTGCCATGCGAAGAATTGAAGCCCAATCTAGCTTAACTTTGGGTACAAACCCAACAAGCAATCCAAGACCTTGTAACCGTTGAGGAATAAAGCCTTTGGGAAATAGTCGTTGGGGATCTCCTTCACATGCGCTCTAACGGCTCTCATGCGACCAGTTGTCCTTTCGAAACTAATAGAAGCAGTTGGACCTAGTCAAGGGCCACACACCCGCATACCATGGCCTGGTGCCCTTATAAATACTTTCCACCTTTGGAGGGTCGGTTATTCAATTTTAATCACTCACATACTTTCTTAATGCTTTAGCTTTATTTTACACAGAAAATTACTTGAGCGTCGGAGTACCATGCAGGTACATCACCCCTCCTCATACACCCATCGTTACAACCCAACTAGAGGCCACAGGGACCTGTCCGAATCATTTCTTTACAGTGGCGCCGTCTACAGGAATCTAGCAGCTTCCCCCATCTTTCTTGAACAAGATCCTTTCTTTTCAACTCAAGGTCAAAGCTCTTATCATCTCTTTTTCGTCTTCATGGCTTCCCAGCTCAATGAAATTGTCAACGACCTCGTTACTGTCATCCTCAACGATGGTGACAACCCCAATCACCGTGGAACTTCCCTCCAGGATGCCAACCACCACAAGGGGCATCCTTCCTCCCAAGGGGATCATGCGTTTGAACCGATCCATGTCCTATTGGACGCCGACAGCATCACTTAGGCTCTCATCATCGAACTCAACAACGCCAACCTGGCCATCTTCTAGTACAACAAGCGCATACATATGTGTAATATGGTGGTTTTACAAACTGGACTTTCTACTTTTTATTTTTATTCCGCATAGCGAAATGTTGCGGTTAAGCATGAGTCGTCACCGTCTTTTATTTTATCCAACTTATTTGGAAAGGAAAAAAGTACAAAAAAAGACCTTTAAAAGAGTTTTGGGTTCAGGGAATATTTATACGAAAGGGAGGTGCTAACACCCTTCGTATCCATGGTTATCCATGGGCTCTTAGCTTACTTGCTCACTTTTACTTTTTGAAAATTGTGTGTGTGTGTGTGATGCTTTGAAGAATATTTGAAAAGGTGCCTATTGTAAGGCAAACTTTGCATCCTCTCTTGTTTCAGTCCTCAAATGAGTTTGCAAAGTGTTTGAGGAATATACTTTTATGTGCCCATTGCAAGGCAAAAAAGTGTTTATTTTATTTTGTTTTCAAAGTATAGTGATAAAAGGTTTTTAGGAGCAAGTAGGCTATGAGTTAATACCCTCCTAAATTTTGGTCTTTTTCTATTTATTTTTTCTTTCGTTTTAAGGGAAAGAGACTATCCATACCATTAGTTGGTAAGAAGTCCTTTCATGGATGTACGAGACATCGTAGAGTCAGTATATGGTCATAGAAAGCAACCTGTAGGAATACCTTAGCGTTTCGAAGGGACTATCATCTTTTTTTGTGGGAGTAGATCATTTATCATAAGCAACCTTGAAGCGACATCGAGGGACTATGATCTTTTACCGAAAGGACTATAATGATTTTATTTATAGGCAACGTGCTAAGGTATCCCTACGTTCGAGGGACATGACCATGTTCGAAAGGCAATGAGAGGGGGTACCCTAAAGGTGTGAATGTGCAAGTGTGTTAGTTACAGTTATTTTTATCTTGAGAATTAGGTTATTCTAGCGTTTTGTTTGTTATCTTGCCATACAAACCTAATTACTAGCAATTATATATACAAATATAGGTGCGAGAAAATAAAGTGCAAGGAAATAAAAAAACCTACGACTATTACATGGCCTTGGGACAGTTACATAATTGAAAATGTGAGAAAGTAAATTACGACTATTACAAAAATATAACCGTGCGAACTATACATTTATTCTAGAATTTAAATAAATAAAAGATAGACAAAAGAAAAGCCTAAAAAATCTAAGTTAATATTTTTAGTATATTTTTTAGAAAAAAGATATGTTAAAATAAAATGATATTTATTTATAGGCCAATTAGAAAAGAAAAAAATGAATCTAATTAATTAAATAATTAAAAATTAAGTCTAAGGTATTAAATTAATGGATTAAAACCTAATACTATTTTCTTTTTGATTTTATGTAAATTAAAAGAATTAGAAAGAAGTTAATTAACACACAAAAAAATGGTTAGAAAAGAAGAAAAAAAGAAGAAAAAAAAGCAAAAATGTATAGGGTGGGTGTGGTATGATATTTTACGATCTGAATTACATGAGATCATTATGATGATCCAAACCTGTGGAAACACATCTCAGAAGCATATTAGTGGCATTAGTATGGCTTAAAAGAAAACTAAAATCAAAATAAGAATATTGTAAAAATTATGAAACTGATGATAGGTGGTGCATGCATGTTTGGGCACCTTTGATCATCAAAATTACCTTGAAAAGAGGTTGAAAAAAATGTGGTGTTAGAAATTGTGGAAATGTGTGGGTGATTGTTGGTCCCCTTTTGTAATAATCCTCCCTATTTATAGGAGAATGAGAGGATGCAAAATAGAAAGAAATAATAGGTGTTATGACCATCAAAAGAGAAGATTATTTCCTCAAAATTTTGAAAAGATTTCATATGCATGAGATCATGGTTTGATGGTGTTTGATTGAAATTAAAAATTCTTGAATGATGAAGGATACTCTTCTAGAAGTATGTGACTAAGCACCACCCTTTTCGTTTATTTTTGAATTTTTTTAATTCTATATTTTTGGTTTTTTTTAATAAAGAGTGAAAAAAATGAAAAGTAATTATTTTTAAAAAATGCATAATTTAAAATACGAAAATTAATTAAAATAAAAGAAAAATACAATAATTTTTTTTTGTGATTTGAAAATAATGCAAAAAAGGTTAGAAATAAATTAAAAACAAATAAAAGAGAAAAAATCCATAAAGGTGAGGAAGATGAGATTCAAACTCATGCATCCATAAGTCCTTGAACATGTTTTCTTGCCAATTGTTCCATATCACTTATTTGAAATAAATTGGCACGAGGAAAGGAGACCTCTTGAAACAATTTGTCTCAAATATGCGAGGGCAAATTTTGGGTACAATAATATGCTTAAGAGTGACCGTCTCTACCCCTCTCCGGTGGACGTACGTCATCACAGAGACACTCGCAGCCAACCACGCCGTTCACAGTCTCCTCCCCGTAAACAAATGAAGAAATATTCCAGAGATTCTCTCTTCCTACGGATCAAGAAAGGCCAGAAGGATCTGTCGCTCCCGATAAGTGACACCAGGTCAGATAAGGGTACAGACGCGAACGGTCGGCGAAGGGGACAGTGAGAACACACAGCCGTGAACTCACTGGAGAATGAATAGAGTCGCCAGCTAGGCATTTTTATCCCGGAGGAAAGGCAATGCTGCATAGGCCTAGAAAAAGATGGATAAGACGGTTGCGAACCAGAGAGACTCAGAAAGGGGGTTGGTTACAACCTGGGAAGGTATTAGCACCCAGATTGTCCGTCGTACTCGACGGGATCCACGCTTAAAAGATTTGTGTTTTAAAGGGGTAGTGTCAGTGCAATCTGTGTATGAAGAGGCTGGAAGAAAATGTACAGGTGTCAGTGTAAAGTGTATAAGTGATGTGAAGTATGAAAGTGTCAGTGTAAGGAATAAGAATGAAATGCTCAAGATCATGAGGCTAAAGAATAAAGCTAGAAAGAGGGGGAATGTACAGAGACTTTTGTTCGATAACTGTTAAGTTATGCCTACGTATCCTCTCGTGCAATGAGGAAGTCAGAACACCGTAGTTCGACCCAAAGAGACTGAAAGATGAATTGACTTGTGAACTGCTTGCTTGTCAATGCTCAAGTGTATGACCCGTCTGGCTCAGGTGCAAACTGTCTTGCATTAGACGGAAGAAGCAAGTTCTCGTTTGTGAGTGAGTGTGATGAGAAAAGAATCCCGGAGGAGACGATTATTGTTTGTTTTTTGTGTTTTCAGTCTTTTATTGCTTTTGAAAGTTTGTCATAAGTTAATGAGCTTAAACCTAAACCAATGGATCTAGTAAACTCATCACATCTTCCCTCTGATTAGGGGTAATGAGAATACCTTAAGTGTGAAGTCAGATTCTCACACTTAATCACCTTTGATGTAGGATTAAGATCATTAACCTACTTGTGATTAATTAGATGTTTTTGGTGTTTTTGTTTAGTGTTAAGTAATGAGGTTAAGCCATAATCAAGGATTAAACAGACTCATTACACCATCCTAATAGAAGGATAATAGATGAGAATGTTTAAGCTGAGGAAAGCTCCTCAACTTAATCCATGATTAGAGATTAAACTCATGACAAAACAAGCCTTTGATTAAGTGGATTTTATTTAATGGTATGATGATGAAGTGTTTTTTATGATTTGTAAGACAACTTGAGGGGGACTTGTCCATTAACACTAGGGTTAGTCCTTCTTAACCACTTAAGGAAGAATTAGAACCCTAATGCAAGGCCCAAGTTACAAGTGTGATGTCTTGATGATTATTAGATGGATTAATTAAGAGATTTAAACACATTAAGGGTTTAACACTTAGGATTAAAGTTATACACTCCATCCTAAGAGAAGGATGCAGGCATAAGCTTAATCACAAAGCCTTAAAGCCTTTAGGGTTTAGTCCCTGATTATGAGATGAGAAGAGAAGACTCAAAAGAGAGACACAAAGGTAAAACTATGAGGGGGAGACTAATCAAAACCCTAATTCATTGTCATGCTTGGTTGATCCTAAGGTTTGTGAGGTTTTCAAGAACAATCTTCAGAGGAGCCACCAGGAAGCAGATGAATAAGATCAAGAGAAGCAAAGTGACTTGCTTCATTCAAGAAGTCAAGTCACTTGAAGAAAGAAAGTGGGGGGAAGAAGAATGAGCAAGCTCAAACTCAAACACAAATAAAATGCAGCAATGGATGCAAGAGAGATGAAAAGAAAAGTTATGAGAAGTGAAGGCAAATTCACCTCTCAAGTTTACTTACCACCTGAAATGTTAGAAAGGAATGCAATGCAATGCAAGATGAGATGAAATGATATGATGCTAAGTAAAACCAGAAGCATGTTGATGATGATGATGATGTTATGAGGTGTTGCAAACATGAGGCAAGCATATGGAAATGTTCATACAAGATTATGAATGCAAATGATGCAAGTTAAGGAGCATGAACAAGCATGAAATGTTATGAAGCATACAAGACAAATGGCATGGCAAATATGTAATGCAATGATCAAACATGCTTTCTATATGTCTTAAGATGTCAAATGAATCATAAGCATGCACAAAATGCAAAGACAAGTCATGTTATGCAAGAGAATGCAAGAAGAATGCAAGAGAAAGCCCAAATTAGGGTTTATGGATCAAACATCAAACCAAAACCAAAAACAGAAGCAAACCCTAAGGTAAAAAATGGAAAATGGTACCCAAGGAAACCCTAAACCTATAATAAACCACTGCCCAAAGGGGAACTCTCAACTCTCAACCAAACTCAAGATATGAATTTTCTAAGTTATTAGGGTTTTTTAGGGTTCTTACCAAAAGAAATGCCAAACAATTAGAAAATGAAGAAACAAATCATGGCCATTTTATCCTAGAAACTACATGCTAAACATAAAACAATGCAAGAAGAACCAATGTCTCAACCTTCTCCAATAGACAAAAATGAATTTTTGAATCCATGATCAAATTAATGCACAAAATATGATTTAATTCAATGAAAAATTCTTAAAATGCATCAAGATCAAAAAAGAAATTTGGTTTGAAGGTTGGACAATGTTTCTAAATGTCTTAGAACATTTCATGAATTTTTTTTGTAATTTTTAAATACCTAAAAGTATTTTTAATTAATTAATTCCCATTAATCAATTAAATATAATCTTTTAAATATTTAAAAATACTTTTTTAATGATAAAAAATAAAATAAAAATATTTCTGGGTCTTAACAATTATTAAAACTCTTAGGAAAAAGTTTCATAATTTTTAAGACATTTTTGCTATTTTAAATTAATTATGCAATTTAAATGAAAAGAAAATGAATTAAAATAAATGAAAATGAAAAGTAAAACAAATGGAAGGCTGAGATTGATTCTGGTTTTGAATTGGTTGACTGGCGCGTGATCTTGTGGCCAGGATTGGTTCTGAGTTAATTACAATTAATTAAAACTAATAAAAGAATTAGGGCTAATCAAAGTGATCTGAGCCCTTCCCTTGCGCGCGAAGTCAACAAGTCAATGGCAATCAAAGGTCCAAATTCAAACTAACATTAATTACGTGATTAGGGCACAAATGACTCTCAGGTGGCCGGAGAAGACTTTCGGTCGTCTTCTCCGGCCAACAGCTCACCTGAGAAATCCCCAAACCCCTCAAATCGTATCAAAAATGAAAACTAAGAACTGGGAAATGATCTCCAACCTCTCACGAATCAAACCCCTCTCTCAAAACAAATTTATATTTCCTAAATAAGCTGAATCGAAGGAAACAAGTTCTAGGGCACGCAAGCTTCAGAGACAAATTAAATACTCAAAACAAAACCATTTCAAAAACTAAGAACATCAGGATGATCAGTGAATCACATAGAACAAGTTTGTAACAAGAAAAATGATTTCTGGAAAAATTAATTTCGAGCTACCTGAGATTTGGAGCTTTCAACTTGAGGACTTTCTGGCCACTTCCTTCAGTGCAAACTGCTCCACTTGGTCTCCAGAAGATGTTTGAATGCTCAAAAGAAGTTTGTGTTGGCTGGATAATGAGATTCGAAAGCTTCTGCTCAAGCTTGATCAGAAATGGCAATGGAGATTCTGGCACTTTCAGGTCATTGTGATGGGTTGTTTGAGATCCTGAGGATGAATGGAGAAGGTCTGGAGTGTTTGTTTGGCTGTTTGTGAGCTAGGGTGAAAGTTTCGAATGAAACTGCAAAATGAAGTGAGAAATGGCAGTGAGATGTTCAGGCTGTTTCAGGCTTGTGTTCTTGGTGCTTTGTGGTCTATGGAACAAGGTGAGTTGAATGGTGAAGATGGATGAAGTGTTTGTATGCTGGACAGAGAGATTCGAAGGCTTATGCAATGTGGGGTGATTTTGTGTATGTGAGTGTATGAATGGTTTCAGCCTTGCCTTGTGTTATGTCTAGCTTGCAAATTGTCCACATAACTCTCTCTCATTGGTCAGTTGATTTGACATGTGCTTTATGGATAGGTGAGGCCACTTTTGCAATTTGTCAACTCTTGTGTAAGAGAAAGTATGGCTCATGATCTAGGCAAGTACATGGGCATGGGCTGGCGCAGCAAGGTGAGGTGAGAGGCTAGCAAAGCTCAGCATCCAAGGCTGCAAGTGGTAGGAAGCATGATCATGAGTTTTGCAACTTGTGACATTTTGGTTCACATGTGAGAAAGTCTTGTTACACAAACCAAACCATGGGGAAACTTGGTCCAATTATGATTTTTAAGGCTCATGGAATGTTTGTGTAATGGTTTGGAATGAATTAGAGGTCACAATATGCATTGATCCATGGTTTTGCAAAATTCTCACTTAGGGCATGCCTTAAAAATCAATGATTTTAGCCAACTTTGCATTGCCATAACTTTTGATCCAAGAAGAGTTTGGTCATGTTCTTGTACTTTTTGAAAAAGGAAAAATGAGATCTACAACTTTCATGACCAAAGCTTTTCCATTTGAAGCATTTTTGGATCAATAATCAAGGCTTGAAAAATGACCTAAAATGATGCATTCTTGAAAAGTCAACTATGCCCAAAAAGTCAACATTTGCAAAAACCCTAAATTCTTGATTTCCATGAACTTCAACCTTCTTCCATGATCAAATGAAGATCATATACACTCAAAATGATGAAGATCACCCATTGGTTGGGTCATTGGGGGCCTCAGATGCCCTGATTTTACACTGACTTGTCTGAAAAGTCAACCCTTGATCAGATGACTTCCCCATGGAATTTCTTCATGAAAATTGATATGCATACTCCCTATACCATATAGAGACCAATGGAAACAAGAATGACCAAAAAAATTGGAGTTATGGCCTCTGAAACCAAAACCCTAATTTTCAGTCAACTGTGCAGTCTAGCCTGGCTCTGCATCCACTCAAACCCTAGTTCTTGTGATTCCTTTGCATTTTTGACTTTGAGGAGATGGAATATGATATAAGAACACACATGGACCCCTTTGAAATGATTGGTGGCCTTTGGAATGGCTCAAGATGCTTTGGGATTGCTTAGATCACAAACCCTAGGTGCAGATGACTTAGAAACTATGCAGTGAATCAAAAATGAGATATGAGATGATATGTTTGTGTTTATGCATATGAGAATGATCACAAGCCATGGTGAAATGAGTGAGGGAAAATTTGGGGTGTTTACAGCTGCCCCTATTCAAACATGAGTTAGCTGTGCAGGTTGTAAGCGACGGCTTAACAGGCAAACAAGATAACTTGTGGTTGAATACCAAAGACAGTCCCAAAATTTGCACTCACGGAATGAAGAAGAAAAGGGATATAGATTGCAAAAGGAAAATAAAGTATATTGTAAAGGTGCGGAAAACAAAGCGATGACGGGGACGGCCGACATGCTGGGGATAGAAGGTAAAGCCAAGACGGGGACGGCCGACTAGCTGGGGCAATAAAATCATGATGGGGACGGCCATCAAGATAAAGCTGTAAAATTCTTTGAGGATTTAATGAAACATGATGGGGACGGCCGTCAGGTTCATAAAGGTAAAGCAAACAACGATGGGGACGGCCATCGGGCTAAAAAGGAAAAGGGACCACGACGGGGACGGCCATCGGGTTAAAGAATAAATGAAATAAACAGATGATGGGGTACGGCCATCAAAGGTGAAGGACGATCACCTAGCAGGGGACGGCTGCTCTGTTGGGGATAAAAGGAATATGATGGGGACGACCATCAAAGGTGGAGGACGACCACCTGGCAGGGTACGGCTGCCGAAAATATCACGACACAGGACGAATGCCGGATAGAAAAGGTCAACGATGGGGACGGCCATCGGACGAGCATGATGGAGGACGACCATCAAGAAGTGGAGGACGACCACTCAGCAGGGTACGGCTGCTCTCAAGGTTCATCATGGCATAGGACGAATGCCAAATAACCGAAAATCAACAATGGGGACGGCCATTGGATAAAGTGATGAAGGACAATCATCAAGAGGTGGAGGACGACCACCTAGCAGGGGACGGCTGCTAAAATCAACGATGGGGACGGCCATCGGATGAGCATGACGGAGGACGACCATCAAGAAGTGGAGGACGACCACTTAGCAGGGTACGGCTGCTCTCGGAGTTATCGTAACACAGGACGAGTGTTAGATAAAAGAAAATTTGTTGGCGATCTACTGGGGAGAGTAAACACGGACGAGCGTTTACATCCAAGAAACAAAAGGTATAAGTGTTTGGTATTGTGTATAGATTAAAGATGCGGACGATCATCCTTAAGACTATGATACGGACGAGTATCACGTAGAAACAAACTGACACATGTTCAGAGATGATGGTACGGACGAGTACCAACTGGTTAACAAAGAACACGGACGAGTGTTGCATCTGAAAGAATCCTTCTGGGGAACAGTAGACACAGACGAGTATCTATATTCAAAAAGACAAAAGTGTTTGACACAGTATATGGATTAAAGATGCGGACGAGCATCCTTAAGACTATGATACGGACGAGTATCACATAGAAACAAACATTAGACGCAATGTTCTGAGATGATGGTACGGACGAGTACCAACTGGTTAACAAAGAACAAGGACTATTGTCGAATCTGTGGGGATATAAATGATGTATACAAGATACGGACGGGTATCTGTATAAGTGTACTTATGAGTAGTGAGTATGTATAGATGAGTGCTTATCTGCTGGGGAAAGTGACACGGACGAGTGTCAAGAGAGAAAAGTATGATATCAACAAGTATATGGGTGATGAAAGTGTAAGCGACTGCGCTGGGGATATGACACGGACGGGTGTCAAGAAATTGTATACAGGTATATATGAGTGCAAAGAGGATGTCTTTGGCTTTCTGCTGGTGATTTGACACGGACAGGTGTCAGGAAAATATCTGTAGTACGGGTGATTTTGTTTGTAAAGTGTATTCAGGCAACTTTACTGGGGAGTGATGACACGGCCGGGTGCCAGAGGTGTATATACTGGTGTTTGTGATTTGAAAGGGCAGCTGCTTTTGCTGGGACTCTGGTGGGGATTCTTTTCTGTATATATTCTGTATGCCGACAGGTTGTCATTATTCACAAGTGTTGATTCACAGCATGACTTATGATTATGCTATGCATTTGATTTTTGCCGTAATGCTCCGTATTAGACGGAATGCTACACTCTGAGGGGATAGTATGATGCGAATGCTATGATTATGCAAAGAGGCACAGATCCGGGATTCGGATCCCGTTGCTGCGAAGATCTCCGGCTGATCTGCTTGGAGTGAACATCCCAGCTGGGGATGAGATCATTGGTAGATCTAATGATGTATCTGCTTGGGGATATAGGTCACTGATTGACATATCCTTATAATACGGGACCCAGCTGGGGTTTGTAGAAGCTTTCTCCCTCTCTGTTGTGACTTCTTCGTGCGTTGCTCTTCTGAATAGAGGCTTGAAGCTCTGCGGGGAGATGATTCCCTGATTCTTGCATCTTGCTGAGGAATAGTGGTTGGTACTACAGCTGGGGAATGCTGTTGGTAACTCAGCTGGGGAGAGTAGTGAGAGGCAACTCGGCTGGGGAGAAAACATCTTGAGTGTTAAGCCTGTTTGCTGATTCGCCAGCCTGCTGGACTGTAGCTTATATGCCCCAAGTTGCGTTCCGGATACCTGCAATCCTGCAAAGATAAGGAAACGCGCAAATGGTCCCGAGGTATCCTTTACTGGATTCCGTCATAGGAGATAAGTACTTTCAAGAGTAAGTATATTCCCTGTAAGCATGTGCTTTTATTTATTTTTAGAGAAAGGCATCTGTACTTATGCAATTGTGTTTTTAGGGATATCAGACAATTCTTTGCAAAACATAAATGTAAAACGAAACATGACTGAAAATCTGATTTTATTAATTCATGTGCCCTGAATTGGCAAGATACAGTCAAAGAAACATATCTCCTGAAATGAGGAGATTGTTACAAATTGAGAAACAAAGTGCTGGCGATGTTGACGACGCTTCCGAGGAGCTTCCTCTTCTGCTATGACTCGTATGACAATGACGTTCTTCTCGTCTTGCTTTCTGGAGAGAGTTGATTCTGATTGAAGCTTGATCCTTTGGAGCTTACCAAGTTGTAGGTGATACAGACGAATTCAGAATGCAGTTGTTCGCTTATTCCCTTATTTTGCATGGATCGCCCTTTCGGGTTTTCAATCCATCGGGATACCCATTTTTGCCTGAGTTGTCCAATGCGGCTTTTCAACTCAGCGGGTGTACATTTTTTGTTTATTTCCCTTATTTTTGCCCGAGTCTTTTATTCTGTTTTTGACTCGCCGGGATGCCCTATTTTTGCCTGGACTCACGTTCTGTTTTTATGTCCAGCGGGTCATTTTATGCGAAGTATTTTTTAACTGCATCTGAATTCACAGGGGATGGGAAATCTTCACCATCCATGGTGCTGAGCATCAGTGCTCCACCAGAGAAAACTTTCTTCACCACGAATGGTCCTTCGTAATTTGGAGTCCATTTGCCCCTGTGGTCTGTATGAGGAGGGAGGAGTCTTTTCAGCACAAGATCTCCCACTTGGTACTCTCGATGTCTGACTTTCTGATCGAAGGCCTTCTTCATTCTCTTCTGGTATAACTGCCCATGGCAGATTGCAGCCAACCTCTTCTCTTCGATCAGGCTCAATTGTTCGAATCGGGACCGAACCCACTCTGCTTCACTCAGTTTAACATCCATCAATACCCGTAAGGAAGGCAATTCAACTTCAACAGGTAGGACTGCTTCCATACCATACACAAGCTGATACGGCGTTGCCCCAGTGGATGTTCTGATTGATGTGCGGTACCCATGCAAGGCAAACGGTAGCATTTCATGCCAGTCTTTGTAAGTGACTACCATCTTCTGCACAATCTTCTTAATGTTCTTATTTGCTGCCTCAACAGCGCCGTTCATCTTTGGCCTGTAAGGAGAAGAATTGTGATGTTGGATCTTGAAGTCCCGGCATAATTCAGCCATCATCTTGTTATTTAGATTGGAACCATTATCAGTAATGATTCGCTCGGGCACTCCATACCGACAGATGATATCTCTTTTTAGAAATCTGGCTACCGCTTGCCTGGTAACATTTGCATATGAGGCTGCTTCAACCCACTTAGTGAAATAATCAATAGCAACCAAGATGAATCTGTGGCCGTTCGAAGCAGTTGGCTCAATCTTGCCAATCATATCAATGCCCCACATGGCAAAGGGCCAGGGTGAAGACATTATGTTCAAAGGGTTAGGAGGCACATGCACTTTATCTGCATAGATCTGGCATTTGTGACATTTTCTGGCATAAGCACAACAGTCTGCATCCATTGTGATCCAGTAATAGCCTGATCTTAACAACTTTTTAGCCATGGCATGCCCTCCAGCATGGGTACCAAAAGATCCTTCGTGCACTTCATGCATCAACAAATCTGCTTCTGTCTTGTCAACACATCTGAGGAGTACCATGTCAAAGTTCCTTTTGTATAAAGACCCATCAGTGTTCAGAAGGAAATTACCAGCAAGCCTTCTCAAAGTCTTCTTATCATTGGAAGATGCCCCAGGCGGGTATGTTTGATCCTCCAAGAAGCACTTGATGTCGTGGAACCAAGGCTTATCATCCTTAACAATATCTGCTGCAAATACATATGCTGGTCTATCAAGTCTCGACACTGATATCTGAGGTACAAAGTTAGCAGCTTGAACTTTGATCATGGACGAAATGGTAGCCAAGGCATCTGCAAACTGATTCTCGTCCCGAGGGATATACTCAAGTTTGACTGTTGTGAAGAAAGTCAGTAACCTCCTTGTATAATCCCTGTAAGGTAACAGATGATCTTGGTGTGTGTACCATTTTCCGTTGGTCTGATTGATTACCAAAGCTGAATCTCCGAATACGGTTAATGTCTTGATCCTGAGGTCAATGGCTTCCTCAAGACCCATAATGCAAGCTTCATATTCAGCTTCGTTGTTAGTGCAGTTGAAAGTGAGTTTTGCCGAGAAAGGCATGTGAACTCCTTTGGGTGTAATGAGCACTGCACCAACACCACGGCCATTCATGTTAACAGCCCCGTCGAACATCATAGTCCATTCTTCCTCCGGGTCAGGCCCTTCAGTGTGAATAGGCTCTTCATGGTCTTTTGATTTAATGAACATGATGTCTTCATCAGGGAAATCAAACCTCATTGGCTGGTAATCATCAATGGGTTGCTCAGCAAGATATTCAGATAGTACACTGCCCTTGATGACTTTCTGAGATGTGTACTGTATGTCGTATTCTGTAAGAATCATCTGCCATCTTGCAACCCGTCCGGTAAGAGCTGGCTTCTCGAAAATGTACTTGACTGGATCCATTTTTGAGATCAATAAGGTAGTGTGGGTCAACATATACTGTCTTAGTCGGCGAGCAGCCCACGCTAAAGCACAGCAAGTTTTCTCGAGCAGTGAATAACGTTGTTCACAGTCGGTAAACTTTTTGCTTAGGTAGTATATTGCGTACTCTTTTCGACCAGACTCGTCATGCTGGCCCAGCACACACCCCATTGACTCTTCTAATACTGTCAAGTACATAATCAGAGGTCTTCCCTCAACTGGCGGCATAAGGATTGGAGGTTCTTGCAGATATTCTTTGATCTTGTCAAAAGCCCTTTGGCAGTCTTCGTTCCACCTGACCGTTTGTTCTTTTCTTAGCAGCTTGAACAAGGGTTCACAGGTTGCTGTGAGGTGAGATATGAACCTTGAAATGTAGTTCAATCGACCTAAGAACCCTCGAACTTCTTTCTCAGTTTTCGGCGCAGGCATTTCTTGAATAGCTTTGACTTTATCAGGGTCAACTTCAATCCCTTTCTCGCTTACAATAAAGCCCAGCAGCTTACCGGATCGCACCCCGAATGTGCATTTGTTGGGGTTCAGCTTTAGTTGGTACTTCCTCAGTCGCTTGAACAACTTCAGCAGATTCACCAGGTGATCCTCCTCTGTAAGGGACTTGGCAATCATGTCATCCACATAACACTCGATTTCCTTATGGATCATATCGTGGAATAATGTCACCATAGCCCGTTGATACGTTGCACCAGCATTCTTTAGTCCGAATGGCATCACCTTGTAACAGAACGTGCCCCAAGGTGTGATAAATGTTGTCTTCTCCATGTCTTCAGGTGACATCTTGATCTGATTGTATCCTGAAAATCCGTCCATGAAGGAGAATACCGAGAACTGAGCCGTGTTATCCATCAATACATCAATGTGAGGTAATGGGAAATCATCTTTCGGGCTGGCTCTGTTCAGATCCCGGTAGTCAACACACATTCTTACTTTGCCATCTTTCTTAGGCACAGGCACTATATTAGCAACCCACGGCGGATAGCTAGTTACAGCAAGGAACCCGGCGTCCCACTGCTTTTGTACCTCTTCTTTGATTTTCATAGCCATGTCTGGGCGAGTTCGGCGCAGCTTCTGTTTAACTGGTGGGCATTCTTCTCTCAAAGGCAGCTTGTGCACCACAATGTCGGTATCCAACCCTGGCATGTCTTGATACGACCAAGCAAACACATCCACATACTCTCGAAGTAGATCTATCAGTTGTCTCTTCACTGAGTCTTGCAGGCAGGCCCCGATTTTAACCTCTTTCACGTCTTCCTCCGTACCAAGGTTAATCACTTCAACCTCCTCCTGGTGAGGGGTAATAACCTTTTCCTCTTGTCTCAACAACCTGGCTAGCTCTTCAGGAAGCTCATACTCTTCATCAACCCCTTCATCAGCTTGATTGATTGGATTGTCAAAGTCATACGATGTCATAGCCGTGCTGTTGTCGGTGCTGTCAGGATGGCACTCTCTGCAAGGGTTTAATTGGTTCATTTTAGTGATCTGATTTTAGTCTTATTTAGAAAAGTGAAATGAAGTTATCATTTTGAAAACACCGCCATTTATTTTTGTACAAAAAAGAAAAATGGAAAAAACAGTGAACAGAAAAGAAAAAGACTTGTTTGCAAAAAGATGTCTGATATTTCATTAATTTAATCTTGTTTGCACAAAAGTACAGATGGCCCTGATTACAAAATGAGTCTTGTCATCTTGGGCAAGATGCAAGACTTTGATGCATGCTAATAAAAATACAGGAAATAATAATTACTCTGATCGAGTAACCCTTATAATTTCCTGGGAAGACCAGTTCGAGACACTGCTCCCCGGGATCTTTGGACGAATCCAATTCTCCAGATTGCGCTCCTCTTCCAGCTCGTCTTCCAGACAGTTGATAGCATCAGGGGTGAGCATCCCCCACTGACAAAACCAGGCTCTGCAGCAGCCTTTACTTGATGTTGAGTTGGTCTGTAACCCAACCCAAATTTGTCCTTCTTCTCCTCCACGGCTAAGACCTTGCCCCAGCCTAGGGCAGTTCCTTCCTCAACAACCTTCCGGGCTTGTTGGTAAGACGACATGGAGATTCCCGAAACAGCAGATGCTTCATTGACATTCAAGGCTTCAAAACCTTGGCTCATTGTTTCATGGATCTCCCCATCCATCTCAATATACTTATAGGTAGCCAGGTGGCTAACGAAAATATCCTCTTCCCCACAGATTGTGACAACTTGACCCTCCCACTCAAATTTTAACTTTTGGTGAAGGGTAGACGTTATTGCGCCGGCGGCGTGAATCCAGGGTCTACCCAACAAACAGCTGTAGGCGGGCTGAATGTCCATCACATAAAAGATAGTTTTAAAGGTCTGTGGGCCAATTGTCACTGGCAGCTCAATCTCTCCCAGAACCGATCTCTTCGAACCATCAAAGGCTCTTACCACCAGGTTGCTGGGTCTCAATGCCAATCCATCATATTCTAACTTCACCAGAGCCTTCTTTGGTAAGACATTCAGGGAAGAACCTGTGTCCACCAGCACATGAGAAAGGACAGCTCCTTTGCATTCCATGGTTATGTGCAAGGCTTTGTTGTGGTTGCGGCCATCCACTGTCAGGTCAGAATTGGTAAACCCTAGCCCATTGCTAGCAGTAACATTTCCAACCACGGTTTCCAATTGGTTGACAGTAATCTCCTCGGGCACGTAAGCTGCGTGCAGGACTTTAAGTAGTGCATTCCGATGGGCTTCGGAGCACATAAGCAGTGAGAGGATAGAGATTTTGGATGGCGTCTGGTGAAGCTGATCCACAACTTTATAATCACTCTTTTTGATGATTCGCATAAACTCATCAACTTCCTGATCGAACGGTGTCTTCAGGGTTTCTTTGGCAGCTGGGTCTTCCTGTACCGGGCCTTTTCCCTTTGCCTTGGCAGCAGCTTCTGCTTCGGCAGTAGGTCTTTGAACTTGTGAAGCGAAGAGACGTCCGCTTCGAGTGAAGCCTCCGCCTCCCCCCACATTATCTACTTGTGGTGCAGGTGCTGATGTTTCAAGAGTGATTCTTTTTCCTTCGCAATACAAGTCAGAGCCATAGTGCCAAGGGATGGCCCTGTTGCTTTCAAATGGTACTGGTCCAGGCACCGTGACAGTGACCGGACTGATTGCTGCTGCTGAAAGGACTGTTATTGTTTGTGGATCATAAAAGATTGTAACTGGTGCTCTGGCGGGAGCAGCACCTTCTGAATGGTAGGCGGAATTATTTTCAGGATCGTAGAATATGGTAACAGTAGAGACATCTTCATGATTGATTGCTGGTGTTGTAGGAGGTGTTGTTGGAAGGACTGATGTTGTTGTTGATGGAGATTCGAAATGGAATGAAGCTGAAGTTGTAGCAGGAGAAACTGTTGAAAACTGATCATTTGGGAGGACAGACGAAGTACTTGTTGATGTTGCTGGTGAATTGTCGGGAACAATAGTTGCTGCATTTGTAGGAGGTTCTGGAACCGTTGCTGATGAAGTTGTTGGGTTTGTCGGGAATGATGTAGTGATCTGTAGCAGGCCACTCTGAATAAGGCTGTCAATGCCATTCCTCAGGTCCTCACACCCATTCCATGAAATATTACAATAGGGACACCCTAGTTCACACCCCGGAAATATTTGGTTTTCGCGGAGTTGAGCTTTGATTTCTACCAATGGTGTCCTGATCTGATCCACACTGGTTATTAAATAAGACGGTCTGTCTTCTTCAATAGCGTTAATTCGAGGACCACCATGGTTTGGCATTGGGTTTTTATTGACATTGGGCGGCGGTGCAAAATTCAGAGCCTTGGAGTCTACCAAGTCTTGTACCTTCATATACAGAGCCCTGCATTTTTCTGTACTGTGACCAGGTGCGTTCGAATGAAAAACACACCTAGCATTGGAGTCATAGTTCCTTGGTAGACTGTTGGGATCCGGAGGTGCCAACGTTCTTAGCTCAACTAGGTTGAGTTTCAGAAGTTGTGGCAGCAAGGCAGCATACGGCATTGGGATCGGGTCGATTACCCTATTAGCTTGGGATGGCCTTTGTTGGAATGGCCTCTGTTGATTGTTGTTGTTGGTGTTGTTGCTGTTGTAGTTTCTTGGAGGATATTGATTCTGCTGATACTGAGGTTGTTGTTGGAAGTTTTGTTGAGGAGGTTGATAGACTGGCTGAGGATGAGCTGGAGCAGGGATAGTGACTGCTGCTATTGTTCTGGGAACATAATGGGGCCTACCCCTGTTGGTGTGAATGGCATTGGTCTCGCCAGTTCTTCTCGGGCCTGCGAAAGGCTTCCTCGTACCACTGGACGAACTAGCACCATTATCAGAGATCTTACCCATTTTTAACAGGCTTTCAATCCTCTCCCCAGCTATGACAACATCTGCGAAGCTAGTGGAAGAGAAAGCAGCCAATCTGTCAATATACGTCCCCTGGAGAGTGTTCATAAACATGTCTGCCATTTCTCTCTCAGACATTGGTGGTTGAACGGCAGCAGCCAATTGCCTCCATCTCTGGGCATATTCTCGGAAACTTTCCCTTGACGACTGTGACATTCCCATTAGGAGAGTCCTACTGGGTGCCATGTCTAAGTTGTATTGATACTGTCGGATGAAGGCCTCTGCCAGGTCCTTCCAGCATCTTACAGTTGCCCTTGTCAAGTGGGAATACCATTCCCTTGATGCTCCAGTCAAGCTGTCTTCAAAGTAAAACATCCAGAGCTTCTCATCCATTGTATAGGCCTTCAGCCTTCCCAGGAATGATTGTAGATGAGTCCGGGGGCATGAAGTCCCATTATACTTTTCGAAACAAGGAGGCTTGAACTTATGGGGGATCCTGACCCCATCTACCAAACCTATGTCCATGACGTCGAAGCCCAAAGAATTTTGAGACTCCAGTGATCTCAACTTCTCAGCTATTTCATCCAGTCGCCTATCATAGGCTTCCTCTCCAGCACCCATTACTGTAAATTGGTCCTCCTGAGGATCTTCTTGAAGTACCCTGGCTGCAGTGGCTGTTCCTTGAACATCTGCAGGAATATTAATCTCAGGATGTAGATGGGGACCAAACACAGGAGGGTTAACATGGGGTTGCACCCGTTCATTGTTACTTGTGCCAGCAGTTCCCACATGGGGCTCATCTTGATTCCTCCCTTCTACCAAAGCTCTGAGCCTCTCCTGGCTTTGAGCTAAGTTGTTCATCACTTCCATGAACTGTGTTATCTGGGTTCTCATCTCCAATCTCTCGTTTGCCATCTGGTTTCTGACCTCCGTAAGGTCTTGTTGCATCTGGTCCATCTGGATTCCCGGAAGGTTGTTTCTAGTTGGGTACCTGTGTGGCCTGTTGAGAGGAAATACCCGGCGACGAGCAATAATTCCTGAGTATCACAACAGAGGTTAGCAACAACAAAACAAAAACCTACAAAACAAACAAAGAGGTTAGTATGCAATGCAGTTATGCTTATTTGCTCTCAAGGTTTCCGGTTTGGCCTTCAGTTTTGACCCTTCCAGACCCTTGGAAATGCTGCTGTTGAAGTTGCCTTTGAAGTGAACCCAGGTGGAAATAACACAAATATATTACAAAGGTGAAATAATACAACTTGTTCATCTTACAACCCAAGCCCTTAAAAGGGTCAAAATACAACACAAAAAGCAAAAGTACATGGGATAGGAACAACAACAAACAAATGATCAAACTCCAAGGCCAAACTCATCCTCACGAACTTCTTTGAGAAGTGCTTCAGTCACAGGATCAGCCGGACGCTCCGTGAGACTTCTGATGAGAAGGTTTCTTGTTGCAACAGCTGCAGTCAACTTCTTGTTCTGGCTTTGATCTTTGGACTTCTTCACTCCAGCTTTGACTTTTAGTTCTGATACCTCCCTCTGGGCTGCTGCCAGGGCTTCTTCCATTTGCTCCATCTTGTCCTGAACTCTCTTGTCTTCTAGAGTACGAGCCTCAGTGATCCGGACCCACCTGGCCTGACTTTCCTTCAAATATAAGTCTGTTCTTGCTCTTTGGAACTGGGCTTCTTTACAAGCATTCTTCAGAATCTGTTCACCAGCTTTAGACTTGTTGATATAATCTCCAGACTTCTCAATTTTAGTCAAGTGTTCCACTCTCAACTTCTCCAATCTCTCAATCTCCCTCATACCTTCACTCCTCTCCCTGAGGGTCTTCTGCAAAGCCTGGGTTAACTTCTCATTTCTTTCCTTTAAGCCCTCAAACTCCTCCAAACTGATGGTGGCAGGGGGTGGTGTTGAAGATGACTCAGGCATGTCTTCTATGGTAAAGGGCATCCCAGAGAATCGGGCCCTGGCACGGGACCACTCATGATATTGTGCTGATGCCACATTATTACACTTCCCCAAAATGGTGACTCCCTTGGTTTGAACATTATCCCAGGCCCAGGCAGCCTGCCTAACAACAGTCAAACTGATCTTGTTCTCACAATAGAGAGTCTCCACCAAATCCTGTGCCTTAGGAGTATGGACTAAGGCATAACCCAGTTGCCTCCTGAACAGCAGGGGGTTGTAATTAATACTTCCCTTAACTCCTACTAAGGGCACATTGGGAAAGTGCCCACAGCTGGTGATGATATCTCTGCCCTTGGTGTTTTGAGTACACCATCTGATATCAGCTGAAGTGAGAGTAGTGAGCCTCTTAGCCCAGTTGCTTTGCTGATGAGGGTTGAGAAATGCATCTGTTCTGGGTAGATGCTTGAGAAGCCAAGTATGAAATAATGGAGCACAAATCCTCACTAATCTCCCCCTCTGCTTCTCATTCCTCTGATGCACTGAATAGTAAAGGTCCCCCAATAAAGTTGGCACTGGGTTCTTCAGGATGAACAGGTGGATCGCATTCTTGCTGATGAATCGAGGCTCATCTGCAAACAACACAATTCCATATGTGCATAAGGCCAGCAAAGCACAAACAGCTTTCCAATCCCCCAGGGAGGCCTTCAGGCTGGCTTGAGAAATTAAAAAGTCCAGATGGAAACCAGGGATCCCAGCTTTAGAAGTCATATGCTGCTCAATTAGGACAGGCTCCAGATGTAAAGCTCTTGCTACCTCTCCATTGGTAGGAAAGACCATCTCAGGGTTGAAAGGGATTTCTCTCCTGATAGGCATACCAACTAATGAGGAGTATTCTTCTAAAAGAGGGCCCAACTGAAAGTCTTGAAAGGTGAAACATCTCAGTGGGGGATCATAGAACTGAATGCAAGTGTGGATGAGGCTCCTCTGGGATGGGTCCAGATCCATGACCAAGTCAAGTATATCCCCATAATGCTCTCTGAACAAAGGTATGTGATCTGGAGTGATCAGGGTTTGGATCCTCCTGATGTCTGATAAGTCTGGTTGGAAGAAATGATAGGTGATGTTGCTTTTCTTTGGAGCCATGATGCTGGAGACTGAGTAGAGTGCTGATGAAGATGCTGAGGAGTGAGCCACTGGCTGGCTAGTGCAAGTGACTGAAGTATATAGCTGGCAGCTGAAGCAAGTGCTGGTGGAGATAGGTCAAAACTGCAGATGGGGTCAAAACCAAAACCAGATGAAGGTGGATACCCTGAAACACAAATAAGCAAATGTTAATATGATGCAATGGGTATGTATGCAAATGAAATGCAAGGGTCTGTGACTGAGCTGGATCTGATCAAAATGCCCTGATATAGGTCCAAGTGTGTAAGAAACCCAGATGAGGTTTATAGATCCAGTAACCAGGGTGGGGGGCTCAAATAAAGAGCCACAAGTCCAAGGTTTTAGAATCACAAGAACTGTCCAACATGGAGTATTCTTAACAAAGTCAAAGTAACAGGGTATTCTGAGGTCAAGGTACCTGCAAACCTGTAAACAGCCCAACCCCCTCGCAGGTGATGATCTAGAACAAGGATCCTCAGACTTGGATCAGTTATGAGAAGTGTAAACACTTCTAACCCGGAGGTACAGTGTTTACAATAACCATAACAATTCCTCCTCTAATTCACCTCAGTTTCTGAAGGTCAATACTAAAAGGTCATCCAGACTTAGCAGGCTTCCCAGATAGCCCTAGCATTGCAGGAAATCTGCAACACAGAGTTCTCAAGAAGAAACCCATATCTGAACCGTGTTTCATATTCCCGCACCAGACCGAAATGGAATGGGAAAGAATATGATTCACACTAGCCTAGGTGTCACTCAGGTCCCAGGTATAGGACCTTAACTCTCAATGAATCACCCACCCACCAAGGCAAACAACCAGATCCAGCCAGCAGCAATGACAGTATGATATAAATAAATGCAATAAAGAAAGCAGTAAAGTAACTGTACATAAAGCAATAAACAAAAATAAATACAAGCACATAACACCCCAGTAAACACAAATCAATCAAGCGCTAGGAGGAACCCACAAAAAGAACCAGAAGCCCTGGTTGCAGTATAAGGGTCCCCAGCAGAGTCGCCAAGCTGTCGCTCCCGATAAGTGACACCAGGTCAGATAAGGGTACAGACGCGAACGGTCGGCGAAGGGGACAGTGAGAACACACAGCCGTGAACTCACTGGAGAATGAATAGAGTCGCCAGCTAGGCATTTTTATCCCGGAGGAAAGGCAATGCTGCATAGGCCTAGAAAAAGATGGATAAGACGGTTGCGAACCAGAGAGACTGAGAAAGGGGGTTGGTTACAACCTGGGAAGGTATTAGCACCCAGATTGTCCGTCGTACTCGACGGGATCCACGCTTAAAAGATTTGTGTTTTAAAGGGGTAGTGTCAGTGCAATCTGTGTATGAAGAGGCTGGAAGAAAATGTACAGGTGTCAGTGTAAAGTGTATAAGTGATGTGAAGTATGAAAGTGTCAGTGTAAGGAATAAGAATGAAATGCTCAAGATCATGAGGCTAAAGAATAAAGCTAGAAAGAGGGGGAATGTACAGAGACTTTTGTTCGATAACTGTTAAGTTATGCCTACGTATCCTCTCGTGCAATGAGGAAGTCAGAACACCGTAGTTCGACCCAAAGAGACTGAAAGATGAATTGACTTGTGAACTGCTTGCTTGTCAATGCTCAAGTGTATGACCCGTCTGGCTCAGGTGCAAACTGTCTTGCATTAGACGGAAGAAGCAAGTTCTCGTTTGTGAGTGAGTGTGATGAGAAAAGAATCCCGGAGGAGACGATTATTGTTTTTTTTTTGTGTTTTCAGTCTTTTATTGCTTTTGAAAGTTTGTCATAAGTTAATGAGCTTAAACCTAAACCAATGGATCTAGTAAACTCATCACATCTTCCCTCTGATTAGGGGTAATGAGAATACCTTAAGTGTGAAGTCAGATTCTCACACTTAATCACCTTTGATGTAGGATTAAGATCATTAACCTACTTGTGATTAATTAGATGTTTTTGGTGTTTTTGTTTAGTGTTAAGTAATGAGGTTAAGCCATAATCAAGGATTAAACAGACTCATTACACCATCCTAATAGAAGGATAATAGATGAGAATGTTTAAGCTGAGGAAAGCTCCTCAACTTAATCCATGATTAGAGATTAAACTCATGACAAAACAAGCCTTTGATTAAGTGGATTTTATTTAATGGTATGATGATGAAGTGTTTTTTATGATTTGTAAGACAACTTGAGGGGGACTTGTCCATTAACACTAGGGTTAGTCCTTCTTAACCACTTAAGGAAGAATTAGAACCCTAATGCAAGGCCCAAGTTACAAGTGTGATGTCTTGATGATTATTAGATGGATTAATTAAGAGATTTAAACACATTAAGGGTTTAACACTTAGGATTAAAGTTATACACTCCATCCTAAGAGAAGGATGCAGGCATAAGCTTAATCACAAAGCCTTAAAGCCTTTAGGGTTTAGTCCCTGATTATGAGATGAGAAGAGAAGACTCAAAAGAGAGACACAAAGGTAAAACTATGAGGGGGAGACTAATCAAAACCCTAATTCATTGTCATGCTTGGTTGATCCTAAGGTTTGTGAGGTTTTCAAGAACAATCTTCAGAGGAGCCACCAGGAAGCAGATGAATAAGATCAAGAGAAGCAAAGTGACTTGCTTCATTCAAGAAGTCAAGTCACTTGAAGAAAGAAAGTGGGGGGAAGAATAATGAGCAAGCTCAAACTCAAACACAAATAAAATGCAGCAATGGATGCAAGAGAGATGAAAAGAAAAGTTATGAGAAGTGAAGGCAAATTCACCTCTCAAGTTTACTTACCACCTGAAATGTTAGAAAGGAATGCAATGCAATGCAAGATGAGATGAAATGATATGATGCTAAGCAAAACCAGAAGCATGTTGATGATGATGATGATGTTATGAGGTGTTGCAAACATGAGGCAAGCATATGGAAATGTTCATACAAGATTATGAATGCAAATGATGCAAGTTAAGGAGCATGAACAAGCATGAAATGTTATGAAGCATACAAGACAAATGGCATGGCAAATATGTAATGCAATGATCAAACATGCTTTCTATATGTCTTAAGATGTCAAATGAATCATAAGCATGCACAAAATGCAAAGACAAGTCATGTTATGCAAGAGAATGCAAGAAGAATGCAAGAGAAAGCCCAAATTAGGGTTTATGGATCAAACATCAAACCAAAACCAAAAACAGAAGCAAACCCTAAGGTAAAAAATGGAAAATGGTACCCAAGGAAACCCTAAACCTATAATAAACCACTGCCCAAAGGGGAACTCTCAACTCTCAACCAAACTCAAGATATGAATTTTCTAAGTTATTAGGGTTTTTTAGGGTTCTTACCAAAAGAAATGCCAAACAATTAGAAAATGAAGAAACAAATCATGGCCATTTTATCCTAGAAACTACATGCTAAACATAAAACAATGCAAGAAGAACCAATGTCTCAACCTTCTCCAATAGACAGAAATGAATTTTTGAATCCATGATCAAATTAATGCACAAAATATGATTTAATTCAATGAAAAATTCTTAAAATGCATCAAGATCAAAAAAGAAATTTGGTTTGAAGGTTGGACAATGTTTCTAAATGTCTTAGAACATTTCATGAATTTTTTTTGTAATTTTTAAATACCTAAAAGTATTTTTAATTAATTAATTCCCATTAATCAATTAAATATAATCTTTTAAATATTTAAAAATACTTTTTTAATGATAAAAAATAAAATAAAAATATTTCTGGGTCTTAACAATTATTAAAACTCTTAGGAAAAAGTTTCATAATTTTTAAGACATTTTTGCTATTTTAAATTAATTATGCAATTTAAATGAAAAGAAAATGAATTAAAATAAATGAAAATGAAAAGTAAAACAAATGGAAGGCTGAGATTGATTCTGGTTTTGAATTGGTTGACTGGCGCGTGATCTTGTGGCCAGGATTGGTTCTGAGTTAATTACAATTAATTAAAACTAATAAAAGAATTAGGGCTAATCAAAGTGATCTGAGCCCTTCCCTTGCGCGCGAAGTCAACAAGTCAATGGCAATCAAAGGTCCAAATTCAAACTAACATTAATTACGTGATTAGGGCACAAATGACTCTCAGGTGGCCGGAGAAGACTTCCGGTCGTCTTCTCCGGCCAGCAGCTCACCTGAGAAATCCCCAAACCCCTCAAATCGTATCAAAAATGAAAACTAAGAACTGGGAAATGATCTCCAACCTCTCACGAATCAAACCCCTCTCTCAAAACAAATTTATATTTCCTAAATAAGCTGAATCGAAGGAAACAAGTTCTAGGGCACGCAAGCTTCAGAGACAAATTAAATACTCAAAACAAAACCATTTCAAAAACTAAGAACATCAGGATGATCAGTGAATCACATAGAACAAGTTTGTAACAAGAAAAATGATTTCTGGAAAAATTAATTTCGAGCTACCTGAGATTTGGAGCTTTCAACTTGAGGACTTTCTGGCCACTTCCTTCAGTGCAAACTGCTCCACTTGGTCTCCAGAAGATGTTTGAATGCTCAAAAGAAGTTTGTGTTGGCTGGATAATGAGATTCGAAAGCTTCTGCTCAAGCTTGATCAGAAATGGCAATGGAGATTCTGGCACTTTCAGGTCATTGTGATGGGTTGTTTGAGATCCTGAGGATGAATGGAGAAGGTCTGGAGTGTTTGTTTGGCTGTTTGTGAGCTAGGGTGAAAGTTTCGAATGAAACTGCAAAATGAAGTGAGAAATGGCAGTGAGATGTTCAGGCTGTTTCAGGCTTGTGTTCTTGGTGCTTTGTGGTCTATGGAACAAGGTGAGTTGAATGGTGAAGATGGATGAAGTGTTTGTATGCTGGACAGAGAGATTCGAAGGCTTATGCAATGTGGGGTGATTTTGTGTATGTGAGTGTATGAATGGTTTCAGCCTTGCCTTGTGTTATGTCTAGCTTGCAAATTGTCCACATAACTCTCTCTCATTGGTCAGTTGATTTGACATGTGCTTTATGGATAGGTGAGGCCACTTTTGCAATTTGTCAACTCTTGTGTAAGAGAAAGTATGGCTCATGATCTAGGCAAGTACATGGGCATGGGCTGGCGCAGCAAGGTGAGGTGAGAGGCTAGCAAAGCTCAGCATCCAAGGTTGCAAGTGGTAGGAAGCATGATCATGAGTTTTGCAACTTGTGACATTTTGGTTCACATGTGAGAAAGTCTTGTTACACAAACCAAACCATGGGGAAACTTGGTACAATTCTGATTTTTAAGGCTCATGGAATGTTTGTGTAATGGTTTGGAATGAATTAGAGGTCACAATATGCATTGATCCATGGTTTTGCAAAATTCTCACTTAGGGCATGCCTTAAAAATCAATGATTTTAGCCAACTTTGCATTGCCATAACTTTTGATCCAAGAAGAGTTTGGTCATGTTCTTGTACTTTTTGAAAAAGGAAAAATGAGATCTACAACTTTCATGACCAAAGCTTTTCCATTTGAAGCATTTTTGGATCAATAATCAAGGCTTGAAAAATGACCTAAAATGATGCATTCTTGAAAAGTCAACTATGCCCAAAAAGTCAACATTTGCAAAAACCCTAAATTCTTGATTTCCATGAACTTCAACCTTCTTCCATGATCAAATGAAGATCATATACACTCAAAATGATGAAGATCACCCATTGGTTGGGTCATTGGGGGCCTCAGATGCCCTGATTTTACACTGACTTGTCTGAAAAGTCAACCCTTGATCAGATGACTTCCCCATGGAATTTCTTCATGAAAATTGATATGCATACTCCCTATACCATATAGAGACCAATGGAAACAAGAATGACCAAAAAAATTGGAGTTATGGCCTCTGAAACCAAAACCCTAATTTTCAGTCAACTGTGCAGTCTAGCCTGGCTCTGCATCCACTCAAACCCTAGTTCTTGTGATTCCTTTGCATTTTTGACTTTGAGGAGATGGAATATGATATAAGAACACACATGGACCCCTTTGAAATGATTGGTGGCCTTTGGAATGGCTCAAGATGCTTTGGGATTGCTCAGATCACAAACCCTAGGTGCAGATGACTTAGAAACTATGCAGTGAATCAAAAATGAGATATGAGATGATATGTTTGTGTTTATGCATATGAGAATGATCACAAGCCATGGTGAAATGAGTGAGGGCAAATTTGGGGTGTTTACAGGATCCCATCCAGAAAGGAAAAGAAACGTAATTGGTCTCCTCCTCGGGAACCCCATCACTCCCCGGACAAGAGGAATAAAAGCACCAAGAAGTCCCGCTACGACGATGTTTGATTCCCCCATCACCAAAGAAGAAGTCCTCGCCTCAGCATGTCCCCTTATCTCTTATCTGGCAGTAACAATGATGAAGATAACCACGGTCCCTTAAGTCGCGAGATCATGGAAACCTGCATTCCTCGCAGGCTCGAGAAACCCCCTCCTTTGGCCACGTACGACGGGACCACAGATCCCGACGATCACATAGAAAACATCAAGTCCATGCTCCATTACCACAATGTCGAAGGAGCCATCAAGTGTAGGCTCTTCCCCATCACTTTACGGAAAATGGCCATGTCCTGATATAAAGACCTTCCCCTGGGATCCATTACATCATGAAGAGTCTTGAAAAATCAATTTATGAGGCACTTTACCGCATCTAGGCGTCACCCTAAATTTGAGGCTACCCTAGAAGGAATCATCCAAGGTAAAGATGACCCTCTATGAGATTACATAGACAGGTTCAACAAAGAAGCCATGGAGATACACACCATTGATTGCATTTAAAGATATATCTAGGAGAATGGTTTGTGTCCCAATAGCGAGTTTCGTAAAGCCATGTGGATTTAGCCTCCTCATCCTCTCACCGAGCTCCTCCACAAAGCAAAGTCCTACATCCAAAATGAAGAAAAGGAGGCCGCATACAAGATCAGGGTTTGAGGTATTAGGAAAAATCACTAGCCCACAAATAGAAGGATGACACCAAAGCTCCTCAACACGAAAGACGCAAAGATGATCATCCTCGCGAGAGCAGAGGACCCGCTGGACATTTCTCGGAGTATACCATCCTCACAGCTCCCCATGAGAAGATACTGACAAACTCTATCAACACCGAGTTCAAAGAATGAGGTGCTCGCTTCCCCAAACCGATGGCTCCTAAAGGCAATACCGACAAGAGTAAGTACTGTTGTTTCCACCGTAGTCATGGGCATGTGACCGAAAACTACATACACCTCAAATATGCCATTAATATCCTCATCAAGGAGGGGAACTTGAAAAAACACTTCAAAGACAAACCTACTCAGCAGGAATAGACCAAAAAGGTAGAAGAAATTTCCGGAGAAGTTGCTCTCATGTTGGTCACCTTGTCGATTTCTAGTCCTAAAGATTTCTTCATTCCCTGACACCTCGGGGCTGTTGGGTATTTCGCTGTGCACAACCCTTGGTAAGCATTTGCCTCGACCATGCTCATCTCGGGCGGGGGATACAACAAGATGACAGTTGGGTCAATCAGGAGGAAACTCGAGCATTTGGTCGATTCTTCACTAAATCACCTCTCATCCCTCGAGAAAGTTCGAGGTATGTCTCAACCAATTATGTTATACATGGAAACTCTCTTTGGAGGATCCCCAAACTCCCACATCCCTTTGCTGATACGTGCCATGATGGCAAAGACAAATGTTGATAGGATACTCGACATAATGAACACCTCCCTTTTCCGAGCATTACAACTCGACCAAAAGAACCTATATTCAAACGTGGGATCTGATTTGCAAGGCTTCAACGGGGAAACTGCCAAACCTTGTGGCTACGTCGAGCAAATGGCCACGTTCGGAGAAGAAGACGCCTGGGAAGACCAACACTTTCCGAGCTAATGGTCGTCCCCTCTATTGTTCATCTTAAAATGAAATAATATACAAAGAAGGGGCATGTGGCCACTCTCCACGAAAAATATTGAAGCCGCACAAAGATGCTTTGAAGTTGTGACCAAGGAGCAGGAAGTGATAGAGTATGTTCCTAATAGTAACAAACGCGCAATAGACGAGGACACCCCAACTGAAGGGGTCCAGCCCTAGAAGAAACCTACTTTGCAGATAAACACCATCGACCTCGACTCTCGTATCCCAACAGAGTCTGAAGATACAGTGTATGACGACACATCTTCAACCATCATGCGCCCTCTGCCGGCAGGAGAGTTCTAAGTAATAACTTTTGAGGATGACCTAGATAAGGGAGTTCGCATTGGCATACGACTTTCAGAAGATGTGAAGGAGCAATTGAAGCAATGCATGCGCCATAACGCGAATATTTTCTCTTGGAGCGCTGCTGACATTCCCGGTATCTCCCTTGAGATTGTTTGCCATGAGCTCACCATCAACCCTTCTGCATGCACGATTGCCCAGCGCAGATGAAAGCAATCAGAGAAAAAACTTTAGTCGTTGAAAAACTTGTAAAGGATCTCCTAGAGGCCAATTTTGTATTTGAGGTCTGGTATACGACATGGCTCTCGAACACTGTATTAGTTAAGAAATCTAATGGAAAATGGAAACTATGCATCTACTATACCGATCTCAATCGGGCTTGCCCGAAAGATTCTTATCCTTTGCCTAACATAGACAAATTTTTATATAGTTCTACAGGTTTCAAACTTTTGTCCTTCATGGATGCCTATTTCGGGTACAATCCGATGCACATGGTTGTCATACCCTAATTTTTGACCCTAAGATTTTTCGCATCTCATCTGCATCTTGAATAGAAACAAGATCACGCAATGGTTCGTCTACCCTTTTCAGTTGCAGGTCTATACCTCACAAGGGATCACCGTGCTTTTACTTGCTTTCATTTTTTTATATTTACTAACTTGTAACCAAAATACAAAAAAAATATGTTGCAGTCTGCTTCTTCTTCTTCTCTGTGTTGCAGGATTTCAAAGATAAGACAATATTTTTCAATTCAGAGGCGGTTGTTCAATTGTGATTCGATTCAGATGGACGTTTGACCTAATCTTGGTCAAACTATCAAAAATTGTTTCGACTGCAAGTTGTGTGTGCCAGTGGCTTTTTCTCAGACAATATGTGTTCAAAGTTCAAGTTGTGTTGTGTGCGAAGTTCATCCGTTCATAAGTGGTTCATCTGTGGATTTATTTTCCTTAGCATGGATTCGAATTATCAGGGAAATTTTCAGATGATCCGAGTAATCGTGGTTTGAGTTGCAAGTTGTTCAGTGGTTCAAGATTAGCTGTATTCATCATTACCAGTGGCTTATACAACAAAAATCAAGATTTAACTTTGGGCTAAGTAATCAACTTTATACCTTTTTCTACCATATTCATCCATTTCAAAAATAAATCATTTCCAATTTTTCATTTTTTATATATATCTGATTCCTGATTATTCCATTTGATTTATTTTTAATCTCCATTATTAATTCCTATTATTTTAGCCCTTTTTTTATAAGCCCATGATTATTTTTCTTAAGACCTTTTTCATTTTATATACAAAATAAAAAGATATATAGAGAAAAAATGGCCCAACAACCCACTTCCTCAAGCCTTCAAAAATGAAACAAAAAAAAGAGACTACATGGTTAACTTGCCAGCTCCAATTCATAATCCCTCAACGTCATTTTTTCACGCCATTTAGCCATTCAGCTGCTTTCAAGCCAATTCACACAACTCATACTGATTTTTTCCAAGCCATTACAAGCCAATTGCCATTATCAAAAATTGAGAAAAGCCAAATTCAGCCAAGCCGTACCACACGTGACTTATTTCCTCTTCATATCCAGCTACCTTTTAGACTCTACAAGCCTCACGCCATCCATATTCCTTTACGCCATACAAGCCGCACCGTTCCATAACCTCAGCCGAAAACACGCGTGAGCATCATGCTTCTACTACCCGCAAAACGCATTACAAGCATCATGGATTTTATATTAGATCCATATCTCTTTCTTCATCTTATTTTCTTTTGGTCGATGAGATCTCTGATTCGTAGATTATTGATTTTTGAAGATGCTTAATCTTCATTATTTCAAATTTATGGATGAATGATCATTTGGATCATTCTCCATACTTTGGGATCGTGATAGGTTGCATTCGATAAGTCAATGTGAAATCTCAATTAAAATTAGACCGTTACTTTTTTCTTTTCGTGCGACATGTTTTCGGAGAATGATCCATCATATCATTTCTCTAACATGTATTAGCACAAATATTTTCCACCTTAATTGGTGGTGGCCGGCCTCATTTGTAGGGTAATTACTTCGTAAATTACTCGGCGATTGCTTAACATAGACCTAAACGTGTCCCGAATTCGGAATAAGATCCAATTGGATCCGGTTGCCTCTCGATTTTGGTTATCTCTTTTTGGTTGTGTTTGATTAAGTTCATCATACCATTTCTATGTAAATATTGTTATATTATTAATATACTAACATTTTAATTCATTCTCGCACCTTATCCTCTTTATTTCAATCTCTCGCTCCTTATCTCTTTTATTGTGCTTTTATTATACTATATCATTCACCATATTGTTTATGTTTATATTGTTATGCTTGTGATTTTTCCCTTTGTCTATTTGGACACAAAAACATTAATAAAGGATTAAACATCTAAAAAAGACTTGTGACTTTAACTTTGGACTATGGTTACTATCCTTAGCATTGGACTCAGAGTTTGGACTTAGATTTTAGGATCTCTCCCTTTGCTTAAGTTATTATGGATTGAAGACCTTGGCCCCGATTGAGTTCACTTGTTTATGAAGATGGAAATCCTATTGCTTTGAAGAATGTTCACCATATGGTTTGATCATTCTTCCTTTAACTTTTACATTCAAGTCTTAGGATAGTCAGTTCATCTCCTCCCACTTCTTAAATTTTCAAATCTTCTCCCTATTTTCAAAACTTTCTTTGTTTTCAAACTTCTAACGTTTTCATAGTCAAACCTTGACTTAGGTCAAGCGGTATTACCTTTTCATTTCATTTCTTAATAAATGCTAAACCACATAAGCGTATCGAAACTTTCTTTTCAAAGTACTTTAAAAAATCCAAAACTCATTCATTTGTTTTTGTGCCCTCGTGCACGTTTCTTTTTTAACCATTTTTATGTTTAGATATGATTCATTCTTTCTAGCGGAATTATTCGCTAAAGAATGACGACTTATCTTTACATTTTAAAATCAATTCAACTCATTGTTTCTTTTCACATTTTGTACCACGAACTACGAGGTTTTGATCTCGCATTGCACTTTGTGGGTACGTAGGCATGAGACGATCGTCTCTTCAAACACAAAAATATTAAAAAACATTTCTCTTCTCATCTCTTCAATCTCTTTCAAACAAACCATTTTCAAACCAAAAAAAGCAATCAATATTTCAAAGGGCTCCCGTGGAGTACCACAGACATTTTGGGTGCGTAAAACCTTCCCAATTTGTAACCTATCCCCTTACCCGTTCTCTGTTCGTTTCTTTTAGCTTTTTTCTTTTAGATTCATTAGGTTTTATTTGCTCTTTTTCCCTTTTCCATTTGGAATAAAATAAAAGCGCGGTGGCGACTCTGTTTACCTTGAGTTAAGTTAACCAATAACTTACACTCATGATTTTATCGCTACAATGGCCTAAAAGGACAAGAGGCACACCGCCTTCATGACCCCACCAGGGCAATTATTATTACATCGTAAAGCCCTTTAGACTAAAGAACCTGGGGCCACCTACCAGGGCATGATGAATAGGGTCTTCCAATCTCAAAATGGGGACATGCTCGAAGTCTACATGGACGACATGATCTTGAAATTTGTCGAGGAATCCGATCACACGTCCCACCTCCAAAAAGTCTTCGACCAGGTGAGAAAGTGTAGGATACACTTCAAGCCAGAAAAGTGCACTTTCGGCGTGAAGGCATGGAAGTTCCTCGATTTCTACCTTACAGAAAGGGGAACCGAGGCTAACCCCGATAAATGTCGAGCCTTATCATAATTCTCTACGCCCAACTCGAATAAGTCCATTCAATCCCTAAACGGCATGTTCACCTCGTTTTCGCGCTTCGTGGCAAGATCTTCCCAGCAACCCTCATCTTTTTTTTAAATTACTTCACAAAGAAGCAGCATTCGAGTGGACAGATGAATGCGAGAAGGCCCTACAAAATGAGCATTGTCAGAGCCTCTAGTCTTATCTAGGCCCACAACCGGGGAGATCCTCTACTTGTACCTCTCCGTCACCGGCGAAGTCATCATCGCAAATCTCATAAGAAAAAGTCCGGAAGGACAGAAAACCATTTACTTTACAAGTAAAGCCCTATAAGGACCATAACTTAGATACCAACAAATTAAGAAAGTTGTTCTCTCCCTCGTCAATGCGGCCAAAAGGCTAAGACACTATTTCCTGGAACACACAATAGTCATACAAACCGACCAACCCATCAAACAACTACTCAGTCGACCTGATATGGCCAGCTGAATGTTGCGGTGGTCATTGGAGCTCTCAGAATTTGACCTAAATTATGAAAGCAGGAAATCTCTAAAAGCCAAAACCCTTGTCTATTTCATGGACGAAATGATCCCCATGGAAATGACACCTAATGACACCCATAAATGGGTCATTTACATCGACGAGGCATCCATCCCCTCAGGCAGCGGCATAAGAATCATCCTCGAGAACGAAGAGGGACTCTTGATAGAAGTGTCCCTGATTTTATCTTTCCTAACATCGAATAACCAAGATGAGTACGAAGCTTTCCTAGAGGGTCTCCGCTTGGCCAAATACATGGGCTCGCAGAAAGTTAAAATTTACACTGATTCCCAGCTCGTAGCATCACAGGTCAAGGGGGAATACCAAGCCAAGAACGATCACTTGGTCGAATACCTGGCTTTGGTACATCAAAAATTGGCGCAAATCATGTCATGGGAAGTAAGCCAGCACAACCAGGCGTTGTGCATGCTCGTATGTCCTGGTAGACAACAAGTTGTACTGTCAAGGATTCTCCATGCCACTTCTCAAATGTGTCAGAAAGGATAGTATGTGTAAACACCCCAAAATTTCCCTCACTTTTTCTCACACCATGGATTATGATCTTTTCATATTGCATAAACATCTCATTACATCTCACATTGCATAAACAACTTCATCGAATCATTGCATGACTACACAGCTAGGGTTTGTGATCAAGAGAGTCCAAGAAGTGATCTGAGTTATCTAAATGGTCTTGAAGCATGCCAATAAGGTCCATGAGTGGTCTATGATCTTACTATGCTCCCCAAAGTTCATTAAAGTCAAGAGATCACAAAGCATTGCAAAGGCATATGGGCAGACTGAAGATTTCCTGCACAGATGACCTAAAATTAGGGTTTTGGGTTTGAGGCCCTTAATCTCAAATTTTTGGGTCACTCTTGATTCCATTGGTCTTAATATGTTATAAGGAGCATGTGTACCAAAATTTATGAAGAAACTCAATGTGAAAGTTATCTGATCAACTGGTAACTTATGGTGCAAGAAAAGTCAGAATCAGGGCATTTGAGGCCACCACCAATTGTACCAAAGGGTCGCATTCATCATTTTGAGGTTCTATGATCTTTATTTGATCTTAGAAGTGTTTATAAGTTCACAATATTTAATAATTTCAAGGCATTTGCAAACATTTTCAAACATGAAAGTTGTAGATTGGATCTTCCCATTTTCAAAAAGTACAAGAATTCCTCTTGATTCATCCTAGAACTCAAGATATGATGTTTCAAAGTTGGGAAAATCTTATAATTTTCAAGTATGTGCCAAAGAGAGATTTTTTTCAAAATCAAGTTTCAAGACTTCTAATGACCTCTAATCCACTTCTAAGTATCATAACATGATAATGCAACATTGCTTGGCCAAATTTGTGCCTTGGACCACAAGATTTCATGGCTCATTCTTCACAAATTTTCAAAGAGGGAAAAGTGAAAAACATGTTCAAGCTCTTGCATCAAGTGGTACAGATCCTCAAATCAAATCTAAGGGTCCTCCACAAACTCAGTTGAGGCCAATCCACCCTTTGGATCTCCTCTGACCCGTGCCATGCTCTCTATGACACAACATTGCCTTTTTTTGCAAAATACACCATGCCAATCAAATTGTGCCACACCAACTCCTCTGGCCTATCAGAATGGGTTATACAAACATCATGGACCTCAAACATGACAACATTAAAGCCTGAAACATCCACAATCTCAGAATCACCAAAAATCCCCAAAACTTTCAAGTCTTCGAATCTCTCAGCACAAGCATCAAAACTCACTCCTTCTTTCACCATTCATCTCAAAATCACCTAAGGATCACAAAACACCCTTCACCATGGCCTGAAAGCTACTCAAACACAAACATGATTCTTGCACTATCAGAACTGGAAATCATAAACCAATCCATATAAACTCCATCTATGCCATTCAGAAGCATCAGGGTGATCATTGGAGTGGATTAGCATCAAGGAGAGGTCCAGAAAGCACCAAATTGCAAAACTTCAACTCAGGTAGTCACCAAGAACTTTTTTTCCTGGACTCTTTTTTTAAGTTACAATATCAATCTACATGCTTCCCTGATCATGCTGATGTGTTTATTTTTTAAAATGGTTGAGAAATGAGTGTGTATCGTACTTCTGAAATTTTTGACCTAAACTTGTTCTTGTTCGATTCATGTGTTTGATGCATGCTAAATTGTTTTTGGGGCTGGATTCGTGCTTAGGGTTGTTCAATGATCCATTCTGGAGCTTTAAAGGGCTTGGGGTGGTGTTTTGAGTGAACTCAGGTGAGGGGGTGCCGGAGAAGACGACCGAAACACTATTCCGGTTGCCTGAGAGTCATTAGGGCTAAACCTAATTAATTCCTCAATTTGAATGTGGATCCTTTGATCTTGTGTTAGCGCATTTTTGGACGGCCCAGATAGCTTCATTAAAACCCTAATCCTCATTTAATTAATATTAATTTGTTTAATTAATTTAATTAGTCAGATTCAATCCTAGCCTTAGGATCACGCACCAAGTCAACCAATTCAAATCCTGGCCTTAGATTTTGCATACTTTCTATTTTATTTTATTTTTCTTGCATTTATCTTCACATAATTATTTAAAATAGCAAAAATACTTTTAAAAATCTCATTTTCTGCATTTTTACTTCAAATATTTTCTAAACTCAAAAACATTTTTATTTTTAATTTTTGCATTAAAAAAGTAATTTTAAATCATTTAAATGTTTTATTTAATTAATTAATTGATTTTAATTAATTAAAAATACATTTAGGTATCTTAAAATCACAAAACAATTCATGAAGCATTCTTAGGCATTTAGAACAATTTTCAAACTCACCATACAAATTTATTTTTAGGGTTGATCATGTTTTCACAATTTTCTTTGAATTAGGGTTCATAAAATTCACATTTTCCTAACCCTAACTTGAAAAATCATTTCTGATCAACCATGATGAGTTTGAACTTGGTTCTTTTTGCATTCTTTCACACATTGTATCTAGTATCTAGGATATTTAACTCATAATTTTTCATTGCATTTTCAAATTGTTTGGCATTTTTCCTTTAGAATCACCCAAAAACCCTAGTTAACTTAGGAAATCCATATCTTTGCCTAGGTTTAGCTTCTGATCTCCACCTTTGAGGAGTGATCTTGTATGTGTTTAGGGTTTGTTTGAGTTAATTTTCAAATTTTTATCATGAGGTATGCTTCTGCTTTGGTCATATGCATCTCATACATTCATAAAACCCTAATTTCTCATGTTCATTTGCATTCATCTTTGCATATCATCATCACATGAACTTGCCATGACATTTCATTCATTTATATGTCATCTTAGACATCTTAGAACATGTTTGAACATTGCTTGATATTTTTTTCATTCATTTGATATGCTTTGCATTCTTTACATCTCATGTACATTCATGTGTTTTCATGCTCCTAACATGCTTCTTTTTGCATCTCATCCCTTGTATGATCATTCATATGCATCATGTATGTATTTAAATCATTTCATAACATATTTACATTGCATGATTGCTTCTGGTCTTGGTCATTTCATCATTACTTGTTGCATTTCATTTCATTTCTTTCCTTATGCATTCACACTAACATTTCAGGGGCTTATGGTAAGTTGTTTGGGATGTGGATTTTCCTTCACATCCCACCTCTTCTCATCTCTTCATTTGCATATCTTAGTTGCTTCACTTGTACTCTCTTTCTCCTTCTCTCTTCATCTGTTTCTTCTTCCTTGGTGGCCTCCTGAAGATCTTCTCTTTAAGCCTCATAAACCGTAGGAACAACCAAGCATGATAACTTTAGGGTTGTATATAGTCTCCCCCTAGTCTTTTACCTTTGAGTCTCCTTGAGTCTCTCTTCTCATCTCATAATTAGAGGCTAAACACTTAAACCTTTAGGACTTTGAATTAGGGTTATGCTTGTATCCTTATCTTAGGATGGAGTGTATAACTTTAATACTTAGTGTTAAACCTTTAAGTTGTTTTCACCTCTTAATAAAAACACCTAATAATGATTAAGACTTAAGCTTGTAACTTGGGCCTTATATTAGGGTTACATCTCTTCCTTTTGGTTAAGAGGGACTAACTGTAACACGGTGGGAGAACTGACTTTAGTTATGTTGCGGATAGCAAGAGTCGCCACCGACTTTTATTTTATCCAAAGGAAAGGCATAAAAGAACAGGAAAGACCTTTTAAAAGATTTTTGGGTCCGGGGGGTAGGTTATGTAAAGGGAAGGTGTTAGCACCCTTTACATCCATGGGCTCTTAGTTACTTAGCTCACTTTAAAATGTTTTTGAAATGTGAAGTGTGTGAAAAAAAATTTCCTTAAGAGTTTCATAATGATCCATGTACGGATGCGTAAAAAAACCTTTGTTTTGAAAATTGTTTGAAATGTGTGAAATGTTTGAAATGTTTTTGAAAAGTGAGCAAGTATCTAAGAGGAACCTACCCTAAGTTTAAGTCTTTTCTGTTCTTAAATCCTTTAAATGGTAAGACTATCCCTATTATTAAGGAATAGGTAGTCATTACCTTGGATGTGATGGGACAAGTAAAGGGACATTGTTATTTAGGCAACTATGGGGTGTATAAGCAATTCGAAGGGACTTATCATCTTTATTCGAAAGGGACAAGATCATTACGAAGGCAACATTCGAAAGGGACTTGATCTTTTATTTGTTAAGGGACTAGATGATGTGAAATTGAGGGACTTTGCTTTATACACCCTACTTGACCTTTTTTGTAAGAGGCAACATGAGAGGTTTCCTTATGGAAGTGAGATGGCGATCAAAGATCGACTTACGTGTGTGAGTGTACAATTTAAATATTTATCTTTTAAATTAGTGAGCTAAGTTGATTTTAAACATACAAACATATTACACTCCCTATTTTTACTAACCATAGCATAAAATAAATATTTAAACATTACTACTAAATATTACATCCAAGGAACAATTACATAATAATAATTAAAGCAAATTAAATATAATAAGCAAAAATAAATAATAATAATAATTGGGTTAGTAGAAAATAATAATAAAAATAATACAAAATTAAATGGGGTTAGTAATAATAAATATCACATAAATATAATTAATAATAATAATGAAATAAACAAGAATATTATAATAATTAAAAGTTCAATTTTATAATCAATTATTATTTAAGGTTAAAAAGAAAATATGAGCAATTATATTAATTATTATAAAATTTTAAGTTATATGCAAATTATAAAAATTAAGTTAATTATGAACATATTATGAAAAAATTAAATTATTATTACAAAATTAAATTAACAATTTTTAACTATTTTTAAACATATAATAAAAATTATTTACATACAAAATTAAATTATAAACAATTTATAGAATATTTACATATTATGAAAATAGGATTTAATTATAATTATATTTACAAAATTTTAATTATTTTAAACATATTTAGATGCAAGAATTAAAGTATAAACAAATTATATAATATATATACATGATTAAAGTTTATAAATTAAAAATTAAAAATTACAATAGAATTAAATTTTAGGTAAGAAGAAAATTAGGGTTTTAGATACAAAAATATTAGGATTTTAATTTAATACATAATACTAATTTAATCATTAAATAAATATATACATATTAATAAAAGAAATTAGTTTTAGAAAATATTAATTTTTTAGAAATTTTTTTAGAACATATAATATTTACATATTAATTTAAATCTATTTACATATTAAACATAATTATATTTAATAATAAAACAATTAATAAAACAAATAAACAAAACAGAATTAAAAACTTACCTGGGGCAAGGATTGAACCCATGCCCTAGGCTTTGCCATACTCTGGACGAAGCAAGCTACCACTGGGCTACAGGCGCGCGTGTGACATGGACACAACCTCATTTGGTTTTGTTGCATAACCTGAAAAAATCATGAAAAAAAGAAACAAAACAAAAGGCCTGGGGGGATCGAACCCAGGACCTTTGCACAACACACAAACACACTTACCATTCCAGCCGGGAGGGCGCTACTGAAAGTATAATGGCTACAATTAATTATATATTAAATCCAGCCATTAAACAGAAAAATAAGAAAAATTTGTGGAACCCAGGATTCGATCCCTGGACCTTAGCATCACACGCACATCCTTCTACCAACTGAGCCAACCATTCAACTGTAAAACAAATTGCAAATAATCCAATAAAATATTAAGACAGAATTCAAAAACAAAAAACGCGCGCTGGCTCCTTCTTCTTCCTCCAGCCCTGGGAATTTAGCTGCGAATTCTATTACCAAATTTCCTGCGAATTCAAAACTTGCAGCAAAACCTATGAATCTTATACACCATCAAAACTGTAAAATTTCATCAAATTAATTATATAAACATGATCCAGAGATGAATTGGCATTGATCTGTGTTCTTAGAATTAATTTATATTAGCTTGAGAGTGAAACCCTAATGGAGGCCGAAAACCCTAGCAATGGTGGAATTCACCCCAGTTCATGAAACTCGAATTAAACTATCCAGAATTCATCACAAGCTTCAAACAATCACAAATAAATAAACAAAATTAGTTAATAGTAGCTAAATAATTGAAATCGAAAAATTTGAATTCAAAGACAAGAGAGATTCGGTTTATGCAATGTGAGATGTTTTGGATGCAAATGATCATTGGGAATGATTCAAGGATGTCCCATGAACATGTCTCAACCTTCAAATTGGTTCAAAAAGGCTTGAATTGTGAAATCCGAATTTGAGTTTTGTGATGAATTTTTGAAAACTTGAACTTACTCTTGGAGGCTGGAATTCGTGTCCAATGAATAGGGTTATGTTGTATACTTATAGTGGAGTGGATTAGGTCAAAAAGGATTGATTGTTGTGTGGAAGATTTGGATCCATGAGATTGAAAAAGATTCAAGCTTAAATTTCAAATATTCTTGAATAAACCCTTTCTATTTCAAGCCAATCACCATAATTTTTGTATCAATCTGATCCAAGTTGCATTCATGACCTTCTAGAACAAAAAAATATTTTAAATCTTCACACTTGATATTTTATTTAAATTTAAAATGATTTTTAATATAAAAAATCATAATAAATAAATAAAATAAAATAAAATTATGAAAATATCAAATAATTTTCGTGCATGATGTCATGGATCACTTTGGGTCATCAAAAGTTCAGCCCATTTAGCAAAATTTGGTTTTAAACCTCCATTTGCTTCATAAACTTCCCTAAAATTTCCCAACTTTGCAAGGGCACACATCCTTCAATTTTAATGCTATGAGGGTGTTCTTGGACATTTTGGAAAGCTTGAAGAGTCCTCTAACCAACCCCACTGGTTTAATGTTCATATAATTTACCATTCTCAAGTTATGCCTTTTTGAAGTTGTTGACTTTTTGTTGACTTTCAAAAGGACCTATAATGTCTTAGCTCATACCTTCCAAATGAAGCATTTTTGGGCTTGGCTTGTGAGACACAAAGTTGTAGAGAATTCAATTTCCTTCAAAATGAGATTGAAGCATGTGAAAGTTATGGCTGGTCAAAGTTCAGTTGACTTTTCCTGAGGAAACCCTAATTTAGAAACCTTTGATTCTTGATGATCTGAGCTATCCTTGATGAATCATGATCAACCCTTGATCAAATGATGAATTTTACTTCATATACTTGATGTTGGCAAAAAATCATGAAGTTTTACTTTGGTTTGACCACAGTTGACCTCAGTTTGACTTTTTAACTGCTTTGACTGATTTTGACTTATCTGATCATCTGGCTAAGCAAACTTTTGAGAAAAGTCTTGAAACTTGTCATGGGGGTTCTTAAACACATATAAGATGTTATGAAGCTCACTTGAAGTCTTGGAAGTCCATTTAGCCTGATTAAAGTCAAAACCCTAGTTTTGGATGCACTGCTTAGGAGAATGCATTGTCTGAGGGAATTGTCAAATCTTCTGACTATTTGTGAACTTTGTGAACCTTGTGAACCATCATAAAATGTCTTGTGAACCTTGTGAACCTCATGGAAGGTCTTGTGAACCTTGTGAACCTCATGGGAGGTCTTGTGAACCTTGTGAACCTCATAAAGTATCTTGTAGACTTCATGAACCTCATGAAAGGTCTTGTTAGTATTGTGAACCTTGTGAACCTCATAAAGTGTCTTGTAGACTTCATGAACCTCATGAAAGGTCTTGTAAGTATTGTGAACCTTTTGAACCTCATAAAGTGTCTTGTAAACTTCATGAACCTCATGAAAGGTCTTGTGAACCTTGTGAACCTCATAAAGTGTCTTGTAAACTTCATGAACCTCATGAAAGGTCTTGTGAACCTTGTGAACCTTCTTAGCACACAAAGTCTTGTATTGTGAGGGCAAATTTTGGGGTGCAACACTAACCCTAGTGTTTAATGGACAAGTCCCCCTCAAGATAAGTCTTACAAACATAAAATCCACTTCTTAATCTCACCTTTAATTAAAATCCACCTTAATAAAGGCTTGTTATATAATGAATTTAATCCCTAACCATGGATTAAGTGGAGGAGTCTTCCTCAGCTTAAGTGTTCTCAACTATCATCCTTCTCTTAGGATGGTGTAATGAGTTCACTAATCTGTGATTAGAGATTAAACTCATTACTTAACACTGAACAAAAACCAAAAACATCTTAATAATTATAAGTAGGTTAATGATCTTAATCCTACATCATCATGGTAATTAAGTTGAGATGCTTATCTCATACTTAAGTAGGCTCATTATCCCTAATCAGGGAGGATATAATGAGTTTACAAACCCTTGATTTAGACTTAAGCTCATTGTCCTATGCAAAACATCAAAAACAATATAAAAAAACTGAAAACACAAAAACAAACAATAATCCTCTCCTCCGGGATTCTTTTCTCATCATCTTCACTCTGAAAACGAGAATTAGCTTCTTCTGTCTAATGCAAGAGAGTTAGCACTCGAGCCAGACGAGTTATACACTTGAGCATAGACAAGCAAGCAGTTCACAACAAATCATTCAAGTCTCTTTGAGTCGAACTTCTGTGTTCTGACTTCCTCATTGCACGAGAGGATACGTAGGCATAACTTAACAGTTATCGAACAAAAGTCTATTTGTCTTCCCCCTCTTCTCCTTCCAGCTTTCTTTCTAAGCCTCAGTCTTGAGCATTTCACCCTTTCTTCTTTGCACTGACACTCTGTACATCCATTCCTTCCTAACTTTTTATGCACATTTTATCACATACACTACCCCTTTTAAACACAATCAAGTAAGCGTGGATCCCGTCGAGTACGACGGACGATCTGGGTGCTAATACCTTCCCAGGTCGTAACCAACTCCCTTTCTCAGTTTCTTTGGTTCACAACCGTCTTATCCATACCCTTCTAGGTTTATGCAGCATTGCCTTTCCTTGGGGATAAAATTGCCTAGCTGGCGACTCTATTCAACCTCAACCTCCAACATCGCCGACCGTCCTCGTCTGCACCAAGACGAGAATCCCGGGGAGCGACAATGTGTCTGACATCATGCACGAAATACACGAGCGCATTAATGCGTAACATTTGGGCGGCAGATTGCTGGCTTACAAAGCCTTAAGGGCAGGATACAACTGGCCGACCATGCTTAACAACACCAAAGAAAACGTGAAAAAATGTGACAAATGCCAGCACAACGGGGAGATGCACTTGGCACCCCCAATGCGCTTTAGACAATGTCGTCTCCGTGGTCGTTCACCTAGTGGGGAATGGACATCCTCGGCCCTTTCACAGTAGGTTCCTATCAAAACAAATATTTTATTATGGCCATCGACTACTTCACCAAGTGGATAGAGATTGACGATTTAGCCAAAATCACTGCTTTCAACATATTGTGTTTTTACAAAAGGAACATACTAGCCAGGTTCGGTGTACCCCGAGCGTTGATAACAGACAATGACACACAGTTCATCGATGGAAATTCCCAAGATTTCATCGCCAAGACGAGCACCAAGTAAAATATCGCATCCTTTAAACATCCTCAAACTAACGGGCAATCTGAGGCCGCCAACAAAGTCATCTTGTAGGACCTTAGACGAAGCCAGGTGAAGCGAAGAAAAGGTGGGTTGAGGAACTCCACAGCGTACTCTGGGCCTATAGGACAACTCCATATTCAACCACCATGGAGACTCCATTTCGCATGGCATACGGGACGAAGGCAGTCATCCCCGTAGAAATCAGAGAACCTTCCAGGCGGATAGAAGCTCCTTTGGAATAAGAACTCAATGATGAAACATTGAGGGATGAGCTCGAACAAGTCGAATAAATTTGGTCAGGGGCATCCCTCCACAAAGAATCACTGAAACAAAGGATAACAATACGATATGACACCAAGGTCATCAAACGAGAATTCCAAGTAGACAATCTTGTCTTGCATAGAAATAAAAAAGATTCACGCGAAGTCTAGCTCTCCGCAAACAGGGAGAGCCCATATCGGGTCAGATCAAAAATAGGCACAGGTTCCTACTACCACAAACACCTGAACGAGGAACTATTTTCTTGATCATGGAATGTTGAAAAGCTCAAACAATATTACAGCTAACACCCTCCTAGACGTGAGAGTAGCTGCGGGCGAATTTACCACATAACAAGAGGGAAGATGCCTGGACAATGGGATGTACCTCAGTATAAGTATGACCCTCAAATAAAACAAAGGCAAACTTATGCCCATGTAACGGGTATATGTCGTGCCCAACGGTGATACCTAATCGAACTCCTCCATTGCCATACCAGCATGGCAGACCCCTATCTCTCGATGGGAAAGGTCTGAGCCTTAAGGGATCATGAGAGTTTCCTAAACCCCTTCATTCAGCAAAAACAACTTCTGCTCCTCGACAAGTTCCATACACTAGTTAAGTTTCTCAAAAACACGTCGAGCATAACCCCAATATGAATAACATACATATTTCAAGCATGCATATTTACATAAATAACAATGCACAAATAAGAAATAAAAACAACAATATTTATATCACAAGCCGACCATCAGGCCGAAAACTATCATAAGTTACACCAAAAAGTGACTAAGTCACATATACCAAAATATATCAAATGGCACGTAGGCCAACAAAAACATGGCACGCAGGCCCAAACTTCATTACTCGTACAGGGGGATAACCTTGCCCTTTTCAACACGACACAATGGACCAACGCCATCAATGACCAACTCAACATTGGGGTTCTTCGCCTTAATTTGGTCAATGACATTTCTAAAGCCAAAGGTAGCCATGGTCAAGTTATCTTTCCCGAGTAAACGAATGAGAGCAAGCAACTTTTCCCTAGTCTTCATGGTCATCCCCTTTTCGATCTCATCTTCCCCAACTGCTGAGGCACCCTGCAACTCTGCGAGACTGCGACCCTTTCTTTCAACTGCTTGCTCTCTTCAAGGGAAATCTGAAGGTGCACAAAACACAAGGAAGGGGGGTTAGAATTGGGTTTTCTTAAGGAACTTTAAAAACAACTTCTAATGACAAGATAATTTATCCTGGTTCGTTTGAACTCAAACTACGTCCAGTCCACCCGCCAAGGTGATTTTGCCTCTACTGAGGTCTTAATCCACTATTCAACTATTGAATACACACAAAGACCTATAGTCAATGTTCTCTTGAGTCTTCTGACTAAACTTAGTCACTCAAGGAATAAAATAACTATTACAATGATAATAATGAAGTAACTAAAAATGCTTCTTGACAAGCAAGGATCACTAAGTGAAAGTTACAAAATATTAGCACAAGTTGATTCAGTCTTTTTGCGTGAGTGTATTATTTTTCAATTCTTCAAAATGAATCCTTTATATAGTCCTTGAATGAATGTAGCCGTTGGAGACATCTTGAGCTAAATTTAGGATATAAGTTAATACCATAACTTCCTTCCATAAACAGAGATACTTGTCTTGACCATTAATTAAAATATTCTTTAATTAATGCCTTCATTATGAGAATCAACATCTTCTAAGCGGAGATCAGAGATAATAAATATTTGATGCGCAACCAATAAATATGTCATTAAATGATGGATTCTCCTTTAAGAGTATCTTCTGTATGTGGCTTAATGAATCTTCTATTCAAGTACGTCTCCCTTAATTGAATCGATCTTCTACACAAGAATAAAGATATTTATTAGAACTTCTATTCTATAGCAATCTTTGTTATCATCAAAACTCTTGGAGGTTCAGAAACATAATTGTTCTAACAATCTCCCCCTTTTTGATGATGACAAAACATAATGAGAATAGAGTTTAATAATATTAGAACAACTCCCTTTAATAGAATCACATATTTCTTATCAAGATTTCTTCAGATGTTCCATGATCCTTGGCTCCCCCTGAGTTGATTACTTGACCTGTTTCTTTTCTATGATTACAACTCAAATAGTTTTATTAGAATATTATATGTAAGAGGAAAATTATGGTAAACTGCTATGGATCAGAATCATCTACGTTTCTCCCCCTTTTTGTCATAATCAAAAAGAGTCAAAGCAAATGAAAAACCAGAAAATTGCCATAAATTATAAAAAAAAACTTGTCAAAACAAAAACCAGTAGAAGTTTAAAGAGTTATGCAGAAGCAGAAGATAAAACAAAAAAACAGCTAAAGCAGAAGATAAGCATGAAATTAGGAGTTCATCTTAGTAACTAAGGTCTCCAACAAAGATTTAATCTCAGATGATGATTCCACTTGCTTGCCAAGCAAGGTCTTCAATTCAGCAGTGGTTTCATCTTGCTTATCCAGACGTTGCTTTACCATCTGATTCTCTTTCTTCAGCTCTTCCAATGTTTGTAGAACAAAATTTGTTGTCAAAGGTTCTTCAACTTCTGGGGCAGCTTGATTCTCCGGTTCATCAACATGATCTTCTTCAGAAGGTACCAAAATCATTTGAAGTTCAGAGAGTTCTTCCAGAGTTTCTGACTCTGTCCAAGGCTTATTGTCCAGCAGAAGGGCTTATTGAAGATACTCACAGAAGTTCTGGTGAGCAATATCATAGCAGATGTTCTTAAGTCTTTTTGACTCAGTATTAAACCACTTTCTGAAGGAAGCCCACAGAAAATCAGAAGTAGCTGGATCTGTAAGCTCTGAGCACGCAAACTTCAGATCCTCTAACTTCAATTTCAAGACTGTTTCAAAAGCAAGTAATAAAGCAGAAATGTTTGTTCTAGAGGGTTTTGGTTTGGGTATAGGTATGGCTGTTTTGTTAGAGACTGAGGACAGTTTTTGTAAAGCTTCAAAATCAACAGATGTTCTGAGTGGGTTATCATGTTCAGTTTCTTCTGGAGGAGTGTCAGGGATGTTTATAAATGCAGGAGAGTTTGGAGGTGTAGATTCAGATGAGGATAGTGTAAACACCCCAAATTTGCCCTCACCCATTCACACCATGGCTTGTGATCATTCTCATATGCATAAACACAATCACATCATCTCATATCTCACTTTTGATTCACTGCACAGTTTCTAAGGCATCTGCACCTAGGGTTTGTGATCTGAGCAATCCCAAAGCATCTTGAGCCATTCCAAAGGCTACCAATCAACTCAAAGGGGTCCATGTGTGTTCAAGCATCATTTTGTATTCCCACAGAGCCAAAAATGCAAAGGAATCACAAGAACTAGGGTTTGAGTGGATGCAGAGCCAGGCTTGACTGCACAGTTGACTGAAAATTAGGGTTTTGGTTTCAGAGGCCATAACCCCAAATTTTTTGGTCATTCTTGTTTCCATTGCTCTTTATATGGTATAGGGAGTATGCATATCAATTTTCATGAAGAAATTCCATGGGGAAGTCATCTGATCAAGGGTTGACTTTTCAGACAAGTCAATGCAAAATCAGGGCATCTGAGGCCCCCAATGACCCAACCAATGGGTGATCTTCATCATTTTGAGTGTATATGATCTTTATTTGATCATGGAAGAAGGTTGAAGTTCATAGAAATCAAGAATTTAGGGTTTTTGCAAATGTTGACTTTTTGGGCATAGTTGACTTTTCAAGAATGCATCATTTTAGGTCATTTTTCAAGCCTTGATTCTTGATCCAAAAAGGCTTCAAATGGAAAAACTTTGGTCATGAAAGTTGTAGATCTCATCTTTCCCTTTTCAAAAAGTACAAGAACATGATCAAACTCTTCTTGGATCAAAAGTTATGGTGTGACAAAGTTGGCTAAAATCATTGATTTTCAAGGCATGCTTCAAATGGAAATTTTGCAAGATCATGAACCAAAGCCCAATGTGACTTCTAATTCACTTCAAACCAGTATGCAAACATTACATAGGCACTAAAAATCAGATTGGGACCAAGGATCCTTCATGTTTATGGTTTGTGTAGCAAGAATAGTCACATGTGAACCAAAAGCCACAACTTACAAAAACTCATGATCATTCTTCCTACAACTTGCTGCATTGGTTACTGCACTAAGCTAGCCTCTCACCACACCATGCTGCACCAGAACCATGCTTTGTACTTGCCTAGATCATGAGCCATACTTCCTTACACAATTTCTTGACTTTTTGCAAAAGGTGACTTACCAATCAATAAAGCACATGTCCAATCATCTGACCAATGAGAGAGGATTATGTGGACAAAGGGCAAGCCATTCCATACATCTAGCAAGGCTGAAACACTTCATACATACAGATTCACAAAATACACCCCAGCTGCATAAGCCTTCGAATCTCTCTGCCCAGCCAAGAAACACTCAAACCATTTTCACCATTCAACTCACCATGCATCATTGAGTAGAAACCAGCAAGAACACAAGCCTGAATCAACCAGAACACCCCATAGCCATTTCTCACCTCAAGCTGCAGTTCCATTCGAATCTCCCTCCCTAGCTCACAAACATCCAAACAAACCTTGCAAAGCTTCTCCATTCACCCTCAGGATCACAAACAACCCCTCACAATGGCCTGAAACTACCAGAATCACCATAGCCATTTCTGACTGAGCTTGAGCAGGAACTTGTCAAACTCATTATCCAGCCAACATAAACTCTTCTTGAGCATTCAAACAGCATCTGGGGATCAAGTGGAGTGGTTTGCACTGAAGGAAGTGGCCAGAAAGTCATCAGGTTGAAAGCTTCGAATCTCAGGTAGTTTGAAATTTATTTTTCCAGAAATCGTTTCTCATGTTATAGACTTGTTCTCCATGCTTCACTGAGTATTCTGGTGCTTTTGGTTTTTGAAATGGCTTTGTAATGAGTATTTAATTAGCTTCTGAAACCTGCGTGCCCTAAAATTTGTTTTGATCGATTCATGGATTTGAGGAAGAATAAATTAGTTTTGATTTAGGGTTTTAATTCAGGGGATCATGGGAATCATTTTGGTATGCTTAGGTTTCATTTTTGTTACGATTTGAGGGAGTTGGGAAGTTTTCAGGGGAGATGCTGGCCGGAGAAGACGACCGGAAGTCTTCTCCGGCCACCTGAGAATCATTTGTGCCCTAATCACGTAATTAACTCCAGTTTGAATTTTGACCGTAGATCCCCTTTGACTTGTTGACTTCCCTCCAGTTTGGATGGCCCAGATCTCTTTGTTAGCCCTAATCCACTTAATTAGTTTTAATTAATTCGTAATTAAATTAATTTGGCCAGAGTGAATCCACACCCTTCATTTGCGCGCTGGTCAACAGATTCAAATCCAGAATGAATCTCATCCCTCCATCCTGATTACTTTCATTTTATTTATTTTTAATTCATTTTCTTTTCATTTTATTTGCATAATTTATTAAAAATAGCAAAAATATCTTAAAAATTATGAAACTTTTTCTTAAAAATTTTATTAATTTTTAAGACCCAAAAATATTTTTATTTCATTTTTTATCATTAAAAAAGTATTTTTAAATATTTAAAAGATTATTTTTAATTGATTAATGAAAATTAATTTATTAAAAATACTTTTAGGTATTTAAAAATCACCAAAAAATTCATGAAATGTTCTAAGACATTTAGAAACATTGTCCAACCTTCAAACCAAATTTCTTTTTTGATCTTGATGCATTTTAAGAATTTTTCATTGAATTAAATCATATTTTGTGCATTATTTTGATCATAAGTTCAAAAAATCATTTCTGCCTATTTGAGAAGAGTTGGACATTGATTCTTCTTGCATTGTTTTCTATTTGGCATGTAGTTTCTAGGATAAAATGGCCATGACTTGATCTTACATTTTCCAATTGTTTGGCATTCCTTTTGTTTAGGAGCCCTAAAAACCCTAATAACTTAGAAAAATCATATCTTAAGATTGATTGAGAGTTGAGACCTCCCCTTTGGACCTTGATTTAGTATAGGGTTAGGGTTTCTTTGGGTAGCATTTTCCATTTTTTATCTTAGGGTTTACTTCTGTTTTTGGTTTTTGTTTGATGTTTGTTTCATAAACCCTAATTTGGGCTTTCATTTGCATCCTTCTTGCATTCTCTTGCACAACATGACTTGTCTTAGCATTTCAAGCATTCTTGTGATTCATTTGACATCTTAAGACACATAGGAAGCATGTTTGATCATTGCATCACATATTTGCCATGTCATTTGCCTTGTATGCTTCATAACTTTTCATGTACATCCATGCTTCTAAGCTTGCTTCATATGCATCCATGAACTTGTATGAACATTTCCATGTGCTGCCTCTTGCTTGTAGCATCTCATAACATCATTTTCATCATCAACATGCTTCTGGTTTTGTCTAGCATCATACCATTTCATCCCATCTTGCCTTGCATTGCATTTCTTTCTAACATTTCAGGTGGTAAGTAAACTTGAGAAGTGAATTTGCCCTCACTTCTCATACCTTTTCTTTTCATCTCTCTTGCATACATTGCTGCATTTCTATATGTGCTTGAGTTTGAGCTTGCTCATTCTTCTTCCTCCCACTTTCTTTCTTCAAGTGACTTGACTTCTTGAATGAAGCAAGTCACTTTGCTTCTCTTGATCTTGTTCATCTGCTTCCTGGTGGTTCCTTTGAAGATTCTTCTTGAAAACCTCACAAACCTTAGGATCAACTAAGCATGACAATGAATTAGGGTTTTGATTAGTCTCCCCTCATAGTTTTACCTTTGTGTCTCTCTTTGAGTCTTCTCTTCTCATCTCATAATCAGGGACTAAACCCTAAAGGCTTTAAGGCTTTGTGATTAAGCTTATGCCTGCATCCTTCTCTTAGGATGGAGTGTATAACTTTAATCCTAAGTGTTAAACCCTTAAGGTGTTTAAATCTCTTAATCAATCCACATAATAATCATCAAGACATCACACTTGTAACTTGGGCCTTGCATTAGGGTTCTAATTCTTCCTTAAATGGTTAAGAAGGACTAACCCTAGTGTTAATGGACAAGTCCCCCTCAAGTTGTCTTACAAATCATAAAAAACACTTCATCATCATACCATTAATCTAAAATCCACTTAATCAAAGGCTTGTTTTGTCATGAGTTTAATCCCTAATCATGGATTAAGTTGAGGAGCTTTCCTCAGCTTAAACACCCTCATCTATTATCCTTCTATTAGGATGGTGTAATGAGTCTGTTTAATCCCTGATTATGGCTTAACCTCATTACTCAACACTAAACAAAAACAACAAAAACATCTAAATAATCACAAGTAGGTTAATGATCTTAATCCTGCATCAAAGGTGATTAAGTGTGAGAATCTGATTTCACACTTAAGGTATTCTCATTACCCCTAATCAGAGGGAAGATGTGATGAGTTTACTAACCCATTGGTCCAGGCTTAAGCTCATTATCTTATGACAAACTCTCAAAAGCAATAAAAGACTGAAAACCCAAAAACAAACAATAATCGTCTCCTCCAGGATTCTTTTCTCACCTCATTCACTCACAAACGAGAACTCGCTTCTTCCGTCTAATGCAAGACAGTTTGCACCTGAGCCAGACAGGTCATACACTTGAGCATAGGCAAGCAAGCAGTTCACAAGCCAATTCATCTTTCAGTCTCTTTGGGTCGAACTACGGTGTTCTGACTTCCTCATTGCACGAGAGGATACGTAGGCATAACTTAACAGTTATCGAACAAAAGTCTCTGTATATTCCCCCTCTTTCTAGCTTCATTCTTTTAGCCTCATGATCTTGAGCATCTTATTCCTGTTCTCACACTGACACTGCACATATTACACTTCACTCTCTTTTACACTGACACCTGTACATCCTTTTCCAGCTCTTTACACACAAATTGCACTGACACTACCCCTTTAAAACACAAATTCTTTAAGCGTGGATCCCGTCGAGTACGACGGACAATCTGGGTGCTAATACCTTCCCAGGTTGTAACCAACCCCCTTTCTCAGTCTCTCTAGTTCGCAAACCGTCTTATCCATCTTTTCTAGGTCTATGCAGCATTGCCTTTCCTCCGGGATAAAAATGCATAGCTGGCGACTCTTTTCATCTCCAGTGAGTTCACAGCTGTGTGTTCTCATTGTCCCTCTCGCCGACCGTTCGCGTTTGTACCCTTATTTGACCCAGTTTCATTTATCGGGAGCGACAGCTTGGCGACTCTGCTGGGGAACCTTATACTGCAACCAGGGCTTCTGGTTCTTTTTGTGGGTTCCTCCTAGCGCTTGATTGATTTGTGTTTACTGGGGTGTTATGTGCTTGTTTGTGCTTGTATTTATTTTGTTTATTGCTTTATGTACAGTTACTTTACTGCTTTCTTTATTGCATTTGTATATATCATACTGTCATTGTTGCTGGCTGGATCTGTCTGTTTGCTTTGGTGGGTGGGTGATTCATTGAGAGTTAAGGTCCTATACCTGGGACCTGAGTGACACCTAGGCTAGAGTGAATCATATTCTTTCCCATTCCATTTCGGTCTGGTGCGGGAATATGAAACACGGTTCAGATGTGGGTTTCTTCTTGAGAACTCTGTGTTGCAGATTTCCTGCAATGCTAGGGCTATCTGGGAAGCCTGCTAAGTCTGGATGACCTTTTAGTATTGACCTTCAGAAACTGAGGTGAATTAGAGGAGGAATTGTTATGGTTATTATAAACACTGTACCTCCGGGTTAGAAGTGTTTACACTTCTCATAACTGATCCAAGTCTGAGGATCCTTGTTTTAGAACACCACCAGTGAGGGGGTTGGGCTGTTTACAGGTTTGCAGGTACCTTGACCTCAGAATACCCTGTCACTTTGACTTTGTTAAGAATACTCCATGTTGGACAGTTCTTGTGATTCTAAACCCGGGACATGTGACTCTTTATTTGAGTCCCCCACCTTGGCTACTGGACTTATAGACCTCCATCTGGAATTCTTGAACACACATGGACTTATATCAGGGCATTCTGATCAGATCCAGCTCAGTCACAAACCCTTTGCATATCATTTGCATACATAATCATTGCATCATATTAACATTTGCTTATTTGTGTTTCAGGGTATCCATTTTCATCTGGTTTTGGTTTTGACCCCATCTGCAGTATTGACCTGTCTCCATCAGCACTTGCTTCAGCTGTCAGCCATATACTTCAGTTACCAGCACCAGCCAATCAGTGGCCCATTCCTTCAGCATTGTCATCAGCACTCAACTCAGTCTTCAGCATCATGGCTCCAAAGAAAAGCAACATCACCTACCATTTCTTCCAACCAGACTTATCAGACATCAGGAGGATCCAAACCCTGATCACTCCAGATCACATACCTTTGTTCAGGGAGCATTATGGGGATATACTTGACATGGTTATGGATCTGGATCCTTCACAAAGAAGCCTGATCCATACTTGTATTCAGTTTTATGATCCCCCATTGAGATGTTTCACCTTTCAAGACTTTCAGTTGGGCCCTCTTTTGGAAGAATACTCATCTTTGGTTGGTATACCTATCAGGAGAGAAATCCCTTTCAATCCTGAGATGGCTTTCCCAAGCAATGGAGAAGTAGCAAAAGCTTTGCACCTGGAACCTATTTTGATTGAGCAATATATGACCTCTAAAGCTGGGATCCCTGGCTTTCATCTGGACTTCTTAATTTCTCAAGCTAGTCTGAAGGCTTCCCTGGGGGAGTGGAAAGCTGTTTGTGCTCTGTTGGCCTTAAGTGTATATGGAATTGTGTTGTTTGCAGATGAGCCTCGATTCATTAGCAAGAATGCAATCCATCTGTTCATCCTGAAGAACCCAGTGCCAACTTTATTGGGTGATCTCTATTACTCAGTACATCAGAGGAATGAGAAGCAGAGGGGAAGGCTAGTGAGATGTTGTGCTCCATTATTCCATGCTTGGCTTCTCAGGCATCTACCCAGGACAGATGCATTTCTAAATCCTCATCAGCAAAGCAACTGGGCTAAGAGACTCACTGTCCTAACTTCATCAGATATCAGATGGTGTACTCAAAGCACCAAAGGCAGAGATATCCTCACCAGCTGTGGGCATTTTCCCAATGTGCCCTTAATAGGAGTTAAGGGAAGTATCAATTACAACCCTCTGCTGTTCAGGAGGCAATTGGGCTATGCACTGGTCCACACTCCTAGGGTACAGGACTTGGTTGAAACCCTCTATTGTGAGAATAAGATTAATTTGGCTGCTATTAGGCAGGCTGCCTGGGCCTGGGATCATGTCCAAACCAAGGGAGTCACCATTCTGGGGAAGTGCAATAATGTGGCATCAGCACAATATTATGAGTGGTCCCATGCCAGGGCCCAATTCTCTGGAATGCCCTTCACCATAGAAGACATGCCTGAGTCATCTTCAGCACCACCCCCTGCCACTATCAGTTTGGAGGAGTTTGTGAGCTTGAAAGAAAGAAATGAGAAGCTAACCCAGGCCCTGCAGAAGACCCTCCGGGAGAGGAGTGAAGGTGTGAGGGAGATTGAGAGATTGGAGAAGTTGAGGGTGGAACACTTGACTAAGATTGAGAAGTCTGGAGATTATATCAAAAAGTCTAAGGCTGGTGAACAGATTCTGAAGAATGCTTGCAAAGAAGCCCAGTTCCAGAGAGCAAGGACAGACTTGTATCTAAAGGAGAGTCAAGCCCGGTGGGTCCGGATCACCGAGGCCCGTACTCTAGAAGACAAGAGAGTTCAAGATAAGATGGAGCAGATGGAAAAAGCCCTGGCAGCAGCCCAGAGGGAGATATCAGAGCTAAAAATCCGAGCTGGAGTGAAGAGGTCTAAGGACCAAAGTCAGAGCAAGAAGTTGACCACAGCTGTTGCTACTCGGAACCTCCTTATCCGGAATCTTACGGAGCGTCCGGCTGATCCTGTGACCGAAGCACTTCTCAAGGAAGTTCGTGAGGATGAGTTTGGCCTTGGAGTTTGATCATTTGCTTGTTGTTGTTTCTATTCCATGTACTTTTACTTTTTTATGATGTGTTTTGACCCCTTAGAGGGCTGGTGTTGTAAAATGAACAAGTTGTATTATTTCACCTTCTGTAATATATTTGTGTTAGTTCCACCCGAATCTACTTCAAAAAGCAACTTCAAACAACATCATCTTCAAGGGTCTGGAAGGGTCAAAACTGAAGGCCAAACCGGATGCCTTGAGAACAAATAAGCATAACTGCATTGCATACTAACCCTTTTGTTTGTTTTGTAGGTTTTTGTTTTATTGTTACTAACCTCTGTTGTGATATTCAGGAATTATTGCTCGTCGCCGGGTATTTCCCCTCAACAGGCCACACAGGTACCCCACTAGAAACAACCTTCCGGGCATCCAGATGGACCAGATGCAACAAGACCTTACGGAGGTCAGAAACCAGATGGCCAACGAAAGGTTGGAGATGAGAACTCAGATAACACAGTTCATGGAAGTGATGAACAACTTAGCTCAAAGCCAGGAGAGGCTCAGAGCTTTGGTAGAAGGGAGGAATCAAGAGGAGCCCCACGTGGGGACTGCTGGCACAAGTAACAATGAAAGGGTACAACCTCACGTTAACCCTCCTGTGTTTGGTCCCCATCTCCATCCTGAAATTAATATTCCTGCAAACATTCAAGGAACAGCCACTGCAGCCAGGGTACTTCAAGAAGATCCTCAGGAGGACCAATTTACAGTAATGGGTGCTGGAGAGGAAGCTTATGATAGACGATTGGATGAAATAGCTGAGAAGTTGAGATCACTGGAGTCTCAAAATTCTTTGGGCTTCGACGTCATGGACATGGGTTTGGTAGACGGGGTCAGGATTCCCCATAAATTCAAGCCTCCTTGTTTCGAAAAGTATAATGGGACTTCATGCCCCCGGACTCATCTACAATCATTTCTGGGAAGGCTGAAGGCCTATACAATGGATGAGAAGCTCTGGATGTTCTACTTTGAAGACAGTTTGACTGGAGCATCAAGGGAATGGTATTCCCATTTGACAAGGGCAACTGTGAGATGCTGGAAGGACCTGGCAGAGGCCTTCATCAGACAGTATCAATACAACTTAGATATGGCACCCAATAGGACTCTCCTAATGGGCATGTCACAGTTGTCAAGGGAAAGTTTCCGAGAATATGCCCAGAGATGGAGGCAATTGGCTGCTGCCGTTCAACCACCTATGTCTGAGAGAGAAATGGCAGACATGTTTATGAACACTCTTCAGGGAACGTATATTGACAGGTTGGCTGCTTTCTCTTCCACTAGCTTCGCAGATGTTGTCATAGCTGGGGAGAGAATTGAAAGCCTGTTAAAAATGGGCAAAATTTCCGATAATGGTGCCAGCTCGTCCAGTAGTACAAGAAAGCCTTTTGCAGGCCCGAGAAGAACTGGCGAGACTAATGCCATTCACACCAACAGGGGTAGGCCCCAATATGTTCAAAGGTCAATAGCAGCAGTCACTATCCCTGCTCCAGCTCATCCACAGCCAGTCTATCAACCTCCTCAACAAAACTTCCAACAACAACCTCAGTATCATCAGAATCAATACCCTCCAAGAAACTTCAACAACAACAACACCAACAACAACAATCAACAAAGGCCATTCCAACAGAGGCCATCCCAAGCTAACAGAGTGATCGACCCGATCCCAATGCCGTATGCTGCCTTGCTGCCACAACTTCTGAAACTCAACCTAGTTGAGCTAAGAACGTTGGCACCTCCGGATCCCAACAGTCTACCAAGGAACTATGACTCCAATGCTAGGTGTGCTTTCCATTCAAACGCACCTGGTCACAGTACAGAAAAATGCAGGGCTCTGCATATGAAGGTACAAGACCTGGTAGACTCCAAGGCTCTGAATTTTGCACCGCCGCCCAATGTCAATAAAAACCCTATGCCAAACCATGGTGGTCCCCGAATTAACGCTATTGAAGAAGACAGACCGTCTTATTTAATAACCAGTGTGGATCAGATCCGGACACCGTTGGTGGAAATCAAAGCTCAACTCCGTGAAAGCCAAATATTTTCGGGGTGTGAACTAGGGTGTGCCTACTGCAATATTTCATGGAATGGGTGTGAGGACCTGAGGAATGGCATTGACAGCCTTATTCAGAGTGGCCTGCTACAGATCACTACATCATTTCCGACAAATCCGACAACTTCATCAGCAACGGTTCCAACACCTCCTACAACTGCAGCAACTATTGTTCCCGATAATTCATCAGCAACATCAACAAGTACTTCATTTGTCCTCCCAATTGATCAGTTTTCAACAGTTTCTCCTGCTACAACTTCAGCTTCATTCCATTTCGAATCTCCAGCAACGACAACATCAGTCCTTCCAACAACACCTCCTACAACACCAGCAATCAATCATGAAGATGTCTCTACTGTTACCATATTCTACGATCCCGAAAATAACTCCGCCTACCATTCAGAAGGTGCTGCTCCCACCAGAGCACCAGTTACAATCTTTTATGATCCACAAACAATTACAGTCCCTTCAGCAGCAACAATCAGTCCAGTCACTGTCACGGTGCCTGGACCAGTACCATATGAAAGCAATAGGGCCATCCCTTGGCACTATGGCTCTGACGTGTACTGTGAAGGGAAAAGAATCACTCTTGAAACATCAACACCTGCACCGCAAGTAGATAATGTGGGGGGAGGCGGAGGCTTCACTCGAAGCGGACGTCTCTTTGCTTCACAAGTTCAAAGACCCACTGCCGAAGCAGAAGCTGCTGCCAAGGCAAAGGGAAAGAGCCCGGTGCAGGAAGATCCAGCTGCCAAAGAAGCCTTGAAGACTCCGTTCGATCAGGAAGTTGATGAGTTTATGCGAATCATCAAAAAGAGTGATTATAAAATTGTGGATCAGCTTCATCAGACGCCATCCAAGATCTCTATCCTCTCACTGCTTATGTGCTCCGAAGCCCATCGAAATGCACTACTTAAAGTCTTGCACGCAGCTTACGTGCCTGAGGAGATCACTGTCAACCAATTGGAAACCGTGGTTGGAAATGTTACTGCTAGCAATGGGCTAGGGTTTACCAATGCTGACCTGACAGTGGATGGCCGCAACCACAACAAAGCCTTGCACATAACCATGGAATGCAAAGGAGCTGTCCTTTCTCATGTGCTGGTGGACACAGGTTCTTCCCTGAATGTCTTACCAAAGAAGGCTCTGGTGAAGTTAGAATATGATGGATTGGCATTGAGACCCAGCAACCTGGTGGTAAGGGCCTTTGATGGTTCGAAGAGATCGGTTCTGGGAGAGATTGAGCTGCCTGTGACAATTGGCCCACAGACCTTTAAAACTATCTTTTATGTGATGGACATTCAGCCCGCCTACAGCTGTTTGTTGGGTAGACCCTGGATTCACGCCGCCGGCGCAATAACGTCTACCCTTCACCAAAAGTTAAAATTTGAGTGGGAAGGTCAAGTTGTCACAATCTGTGGGGAGGAGGACATATTCGTTAGCCATCTGGCTACTTATAAATACATTGAGATGGACGGGGAGATCCATGAAACAATGAGCCAAGGTTTTGAAGCCTTGAATGTCAATGAAGCATCTGCTGTGTCAGGTATCTCCATGTCATCTTACCAACAAGCCCGGAAGGTTGTTGAGGAAGGAACTGCCCTAGGCTGGGGCAAGGTCTTAGCTGTGGAGGAGAAGAAGGACAAGTTTGGGTTGGGTTACAGACCAACTCAACATCAAGCAAAGGCTGCTGAGAAGCCTGGTTTTGTCAGTGGGGGGATGCTCACCCCCGATGCTATCAACTGTCTGGAAGACGAGCTGGAAGAGGAGCGCAATCTGGAGAATTGGATTCATCCAAAGATCCCGGGGAGCAGTATCTCGAACTGGTCTTCCCAGGAAATTATAAGAGTTACTCATGCAGAGTAATTATTATTTCCTGTATTTTTATAGCATGCATCAAAGTCTTGCATCTTGCCCAAGATGACAAGACTCATTTTGTAATCAGGGCCATCTGTACTTTTGTGCAAACAAGATTAAATTAATGAAATATCAGACATCTTTTTGCAAACGAGTCTTTTTCTTTTCTGCTCACTGTTTTTCCATTTTTCTTTTTGTACAAAAAAATAAATGGCGGTGTTTTCAAAATGATAACTTCATTTCACTTTTTTCTAAAAGCAAGATTAAAATCAATCACTAAAATGAACAAACTTAACCCTTGCAGAGAGTGCCTTCCAGACAACACCGACAACAGCACGGCTATGACATCGTATGACTTTGACAATCCGATCAATCAAGCTGATGAAGGGGTTGAAGAAGAATATGAGCTTCCTGAAGAGCTAGCCAGGTTGTTGAGACAAGAGGAAAAGGTTATTACTCCTCACCAGGAGGAGATTGAAGTGATTAATCTTGGTACAGATGAAGACGTGAAAGAGGTTAAAATCGGGGCCTGCCTGCAAGACTCAGTGAAGAGACAATTGATAGATCTGCTTCAAGAGTATGTTGATGTGTTTGCTTGGTCGTATCAAGATATGCCAGGGTTGGATACCGACATTGTTGTGCACAAGCTGCCTCTAAGGGAAGAATGCCCACCGGTCAAACAGAAGTTGCGCCGTACTCGCCCAGACATGGCTATGAAAATCAAGGAAGAGGTACAAAAGCAATGGGACGCCGGGTTCCTTGCTGTAACTAGCTATCCGCCGTGGGTTGCTAACATAGTACCTGTGCCTAAGAAAGACGGCAAAGTAAGAATGTGTGTTGACTACCGGGATCTGAACAGAGCCAGCCCGAAAGATGACTTCCCATTACCTCACATTGACGTATTGGTGGATAACACGGCTCAGTTCTCGGTATTCTCCTTCATGGATGGATTTTCAGGATATAATCAGATCAAAATGTCACCTGAAGACATGGAGAAGACAACATTCATCACACCTTGGGGCACGTTCTGTTACAAAGTGATGCCATTCGGACTGAAGAATGCTGGTGCAACGTATCAGCGGGCTATGGTGACATTGTTTCACGATATGATCCATAAGGAAATCGAGTGTTATGTGGATGATATGATCGCCAAGTCCCTTACAGAGGAAGATCACCTGGTGAATCTGCTCAAGTTATTCAAGCGTTTGAGGAAGTACCAACTAAAGCTGAACCCCAACAAATGCACATTCGGGGTGCGATCCGGTAAGCTGCTGGGCTTTATCGTAAGCGAGAAGGGGATTGAAGTTGACCCCGATAAAGTCAAAGCCATTCAAGAAATGCCTGCACCGAAGACTGAGAAAGAAGTTCGGGGGTTCTTAGGTCGATTGAACTACATTTCAAGGTTCATATCTCACCTTACAGCAACCTGTGAGCCTTTGTTCAAGCTGTTAAGAAAGGAACAAACGGTCAGGTGGAACGAAGATTGCCAGAAGGCTTTTGACAAGATCAAGGAGTATTTACAAGAACCTCCAATCCTCATGCCGCCAGTTGAAGGAAGACCTCTGATTATGTACTTGACAGTATTAGAAGAGTCAATGGGGTGTGTGCTGGGCCAGCATGACGAGTCTGGTCGAAAAGAGTATGCAATATACTACCTAAGCAAAAAGTTTACCGACTGTGAACAACGTTATTCACTGCTCGAGAAAACTTGCTGTGCTTTAGCGTGGGCTGCTCGCCGACTGAGACAGTATATGTTGACCCACACTACCTTGTTAATCTCAAAAATGGACCCGGTTAAGTACATTTTCGAGAAGCCAGCTCTTACCGGACGGGTTGCAAGATGGCAAATGATTCTCACAGAATATGACATACAGTACACATCTCAGAAGGCCATCAAAGGCAGTGTATTGTCTGAATATCTTGCTGAGCAACCCATTGACGACTACCAGCCTATGAGGTTTGACTTCCCTGATGAAGACATCATGTTCATTAAAGCAAAAGATCATGAAGAGCCCATTCACACTGAAGGGCCTGACCCGGAGGAAGAATGGACTATGATGTTTGATGGGGCTGTTAACATGAATGGCCGTGGTGTTGGTGCAGTACTCATCTCACCCAAAGGAGTTCACATGCCTTTCTCGGCAAAACTCACTTTCAACTGCACTAACAACGAAGCTGAATACGAAGCTTGCATTATGGGTCTTGAGGAAGCCATTGACCTCAGGATCAAAACATTGACCGTATTCGGAGATTCAGCTTTGGTAGTCAATCAAACCAACGGAAAATGGTACACCCACCAGGATCATCTGATACCTTACAGGGATTATACAAGAAGGTTATTGACTTTCTTCACAATAGTCAAGCTTGAGTATATCCCTCGGGACGAGAATCAGTTTGCGGATGCTCTTTCTACCATTTCATCCATGATCAAAGTTCAAGCTGCTAACTTTGTACCCCAGATTTCAGTGTCTAGACTTGATAGACCAGCATATGTATTTGCAGCGGACGTCGTGAAAGATGATAAGCCTTGGTTCCATGACATTAAGTGCTTCTTGGAGGATCAGACATACCCATCTGGGGCATCTTCCAGTGATAAGAAGACTTTGAGAAGGCTTGCTGGTAGTTTCTTTCTGAACACTGATGGGTCTTTATACAAGAGGAACTTTGATATGGTACTCCTCAGATGTGTTGACAAGACGGAAGCAAATTTGTTGATGCATGAAGTGCACGAAGGGTCCTTTGGTATTCATGCCGGAGGGCATGCCATGGCTAAGAAGTTACTAAGATCAGGTTATTACTGGATCGCAATGGATGCAGACTGTTGTGCTTACGCCAGAAAGTGCCATAAATGCCAGATCTACGCAGATAAGGTGCATGTGCCTCCCAACCCTTTGAACATCATGTCTTCACCATGGCCCTTCGCCATGTGGGGCATTGATATGATTGGCAAGATTGAGCCAACTGCTTCGAATGGCCACAGATTCATCCTGGTCGCCATCGACTATTTCACCAAGTGGGTTGAAGCAGCCTCATATGCAAATGTCACAAGACAAGTGGTAGCCAGATTTCTGAAGAGAGATATCATCTGCCGATATGGAGTGCCCGAGCGAATCATTACTGATAATGGTTCCAATTTGAACAACAAAATGATGGCAGAATTATGCCGGGACTTCAAGATCCAACATCACAATTCTTCTCCTTACAGGCCAAAGATGAACGGCGCTGTTGAGGCAGCTAATAAGAATATCAAGAAGATTGTGCAGAAGATGGTAATCACATACAAAGACTGGCACGAAATGCTACCGTTTGCTTTGCATGGGTACCGCACATCAATCAGAACGTCCACTGGGGCAACACCGTATCAACTTGTGTATGGTATGGAGGCAGTCCTACCTGTTGAAGTTGAATTACCCTCTCTACGGGTATTAATGGATGTTAAACTAAGTGAAGCAGAATGGGTTCGGTCCCGATACGAACAACTGAGTCTGATTGAAGAGAAAAGATTGGCTGCAATCTGCCACGGGCAGTTATATCAGAAGAGAATGAAGAAGGCCTTCGATCAGAAAGTCAGGCATCGAGAGTACCAAGTAGGGGATCTTGTGCTGAAGAGAATCCTCCCTCCTCATACAGACCACAGGGGCAAGTGGACTCCAAATTATGAAGGACCATTTGTTGTAAAGAAAGTTTTCTCTGGTGGAGCACTGATGCTCAGCACCATGGATGGTGAGGATTTCCCATCCCCTGTGAATTCAGATGCAGTTAAAAAATACTTCGCATAAAATGACCCGCTGGACATAAAAACAGAATGTAAGTCCAGGCAAAAATAGGGCATCCCGACGAGTCAAAAACAGAATAAAAGACTCGGGCAAAAATAAGGGAAAATAAACAAAGAAAATGTACACCCGCTGAGTTGAAAAGCCGCATTGGACAACTCAGGCAAAAATGGGTATCCCGATGGATTGAAAACCCGAAAGGGCGATCCATGCAAAATAAGGGAATAAGCGAACAACTGCATTCTGGATTCGTCTGTATTATCTACAACTTGGTAAGCTCCAAAGGATCGAGCTTCAATCAGAATCAACTCTCTCCAGAAAGCAAGACGAGAAGAATGTCATTATCATACGAGTCATAGCAGAAGGGGAAGCTCCTTGAAAGCGTCGTCAACATCGCCAGCATTTTGTTTCTCAATTTGTAACAGTCTCTTCATTTCAGGAGACTTGTTTTCTTTGACTGTATCTTGCCAATTCAGGGCACATGAATTAATAAAATCAGATTTTTCAGTCATGTTTCGTTTTGTATATTTTGTTTGCAAAGAATGTCTGATGTCGCTAAAAAACCAATTGCATAAGTACGGATGCTTTCCTCTAAAAAGGAAAACACATGCTTGCGGGGAATATGATTACTCTCGAAAGTGCTTAACTCCTATGACGGAATCCAGTAAAGGATACCTCGGGACCTTTTGTATGTTTCCTTATCTTTGCAGGATTGTAGGTATCCAGAACGCAACTTGGGGCATGCAAGTTACGTCCCAGCAAGCTGGCAAATCAACAAATAATCTCAGCATCCGAAATGCTCTATCCCCAGCTGAGTGGCCTCTCATTGCTCTCCCCAGCTGAGTTACCAACAGCATTCCCCAGCTGTAGTACCAACCATTCTTCCTCAGCAGAATGCAGAAATCAGGGAATCATCTCCCCACAGAGCTTCAAGCCTCTATTCAGAAGAGCAACGCACGGAGAAGTCACAACAGAGTACAGAAGCTTCTACAAACCCCAGCTGGATCCCATATTATAAGGATATGTCAATCGGTGACCTATATCCCCAAGCAGATACGTCATCAGATCTATCACTGATCTCATCCCAGCTGGGAGGTCCACTTCGGCAGATCGACCAGAGATCTTCACAGCGACGGGATCAGAATCCCGGTTTGGTATCTTTGCATAATCATGGCATTTGCATCATACTATCCCCTCAGAGCGTAGCATTCCGTCTAATACGGAGCATTACGGCAAAAATCAAACGCATAGTGTCGCTCCCGGGATTTTCATCCTAGTACAAACGCGAAAGTGGAGCGGAAAGGTTAGAGTCGCCAGCCAGACATTTTTATCCCGAAGAATGGGAAAGGTAATGTTGCACAAACCTGAGGAAGAAGGAAAGGATAAGGCCTTGCGAACCAAAGATCTGAGTTCGGGAGTCGGTTACGAACTGGGAAGGTATTAGCACCCCAGATCGTCCGTCGTACCCGACGGGATCCACGCTTGCTTGTTTGTTTCAAAGGGTGAGAAAATAAGATGCTGCTGAATAAAACCGCTACTGGAATAAAGGGAATGGAAAATGAGAAAGGAATAAGAAGAGAGAATGGAAATAAAAGGGGAAATGTAGGGAAAATAAAGAATGTGCTCGAACGGGCCCTACCCCGCTGCCTACGTACCTCATCGGGATAATGAGGATCAGAGTCGACGTAGTTCGCCTAACCTAGGCGGGAACTATTTGTTTGTGTTTTTTACAGCTGGAACTGCGTATGTCTATGCTCAGGTGTTGCAGGCTCGTCTGGTACGAGTGCGTTTACCGTCTTGCATGCGAGACAAGTAGTCGCGAGTTCGCGTTGTGAGTGAATGAGATGAGAGAAGAAGTTCCCGCAGGATAGTCGGTTATTGTTTGTTTTTGTCTTTTTAAAAGAAGTGTTTTGAATTTGTTTGTGAACGTTCTCATACTAAGACCTATCAATCGCGGGAAGTACTTACACCTCGCCCCGAAACAGGACGCGTATAAACACTCCGCAACAAAGTCTCGTGTCGTACAAGATTGTTCGGTTTTTATTAAGTGTTTTATTGCTTTTCTTTTGAGATGAGAAAGAGAATGACTCAAGTTGATAAAAGGAAAAATCTAAGGGACTAAGACTCAATCCTAATGTATTATGTATTTACAAAGTGATCCTAGTGGTTAGTGAGGTTTTCTATTCCTAATGGAAAAAGGAAAAGAAAAAAAAGGAAAAAGGATGCAACTTACTTCCTAAGGAAGATAAGTTGGTCCTAACAATGGGGAATCCTACCAATCACAAACATGGAAGGAAAAATGAATTAAAAAGCCTAAAAGAAATGCATAAAAAATAAAGGATAAAGTGGAGTAAACTTACCTCAATCTTCCCCACTACAAAACAAGTGTTAATGCACATTTTTATTAAAAAGAATAAGGCAAACACACATTAATTAAATCCTAATTAAATCATAAGGCACCTTAGACCTAAACTAGACTCTATTTTAATCCTAAAGGAACTAGAAAAATGCTAAAACCAAAATACAACACCTATTACAGCCCCTTAATGCACAAACAGCTATGAAACTAAGCCTAACACCCACCAGCTTTTTACAGCCAGCATGCAACATGAAAAAGTAGGTGTAAAAAGTCAAATATAGCATGCAAACAAACAAACTACACACATTTTACAGCACCTATATGCAAAAACAGCTATGAAATGCAAAATCCAGATTTGATTATTTTTATTTTTTAATGCACAAACACAATGAAAAATGCACTAATCTCATCATGAACATGCATTTAAACATGGATCAACATACATAAATGCAAGAACATGAACATTTTTTAGGATTATTCAAGAATGCATCATATGGTTGATTATGCAACAAGTAATGCACAAAGTGGCATATGAAACATGGCATATGGACATGATGATTATTGATGATGAACATGCAATATGATGATTCAACAAACACACTAAACTCAATGCAAAATTCAGAATTAAATTGATATGAATGCTATGATCAAGTATGCAACAAAATGCAACCAAATGCACATACATACATGATTATGCAACATGCAACATATATCAACATAATGAAATGCCAAAATGATTTAATGCAATGCAAACATATAAAAACCAGGATGCAAAGTGATTATTATGTGTCAAATAATGCACAAACATGGTAACAACATGCAAGAATTCAAGCTATGCACAAAGAAACACAAAAATGCATAAAACGCAACATGAACGGAATCGTGTCGAAACGACTCGAAACGGGGGAATGAGCTACTGGAAATGGACCCAAAAATTCCCTAAAATCACTACCTAAACATGCATGAACATTAGAGGCACTAGGAAGCAAGATTGAGCAAGAAAATAGGCTAAAAATCCAAAAATGAACAGCGTTAACCGGTTAACCATATAGGTTAACCCGTTAACGGGCCTAAAAATACAGCATTCTGGCCAAAAACGCATGCGTTAACCGGTTAACCATATGCGTTAACCGGTTAACACTGAACAAAAAGTGAAAAATGCTTTTGAAAAAAGTGCTTTTGGCCACAATCTTCCTTCTAAACAATCCTAAACCCCACTTAATCATGCTAACACAAATTTCTACTCAACTGGAGCTTATTTACACATGGTAGAACCTATATCTATTAACACCTTAAATCCAAATTCAACCAAAATCACAAATCACAAGCAAACATAATCGAAACGGAATTGATTTTAACCAAAGCGAAAAGCACTTAAAGAATGCCAAAAATGGCGAGATGGAGAGAATAATTTAAAGAAGAAATGATTAAGATCACCAACCTACGAAGCGGAGGAGTGCTTCGGTGATTGTTGCAAGAATCGGAGCTTGAATCGAAGAGAAAACCGAAAACCAAGAAATCGCAAAATAAATGCGTTCTTGAGCTTGAATCTTCGTGTGCTTCTGATAAGTCGATAATCCTCACAAAATTCAGTAGCTTATCCTTCTTCAATCCACAAAATATGGAGGTTGGAGGCTTAAGCTTCAAGATCTTCAAGTTTCAATGTGAAACTTGAAGAGCTTATTTGAAAAAGCTTTGGTGAGAGGGAGAGGAAAAGTGAGAGAAAAAAGTGCTTATCAAAGAGTGAGATTGGAAAATGGTGTTCAACCCTTTTTGTTTGGATGAAAATGGCTTAAATAGAGACTAGGCTAGGAGCTAGGTTTGGGTTTGGGGCCCAAATATTAGGTTTGGGATCCAAAATTAGGTTTGGAAGTTAGTTAGGGTTAGGGTTGGAAAAGGGAACATTCCTTGGAACACTCAAGAAAATGGTGGAAGGTGGTGGAAGTTTCCAAGGGAAATGGAGTGGAATTGAAGTGGAAAAATGAGACGGAAAGAATGAAAGGAAGTGTGGAAAGAAAGTGGAAGGAAAGGTGGAGGGAAATGGTGAAACTAACTACCTTTCAAATGATTTTTCTTTGGTTTTTCTATGATTCCTCCATCATTTCTTGATCAAGTTTGAACCATAGGATCATTGTAACCCTAATTTCACGATCTCGATCTTAAAAGTCCGGAGTCGACCCTTTTTACCTAGCCCGATTGCCTTTTCTCCAATTCCTCGATTTTCCGTCGTCCGGCCAGTCGAACCCCTTCCAAAATGAATTTGTGGACGAGATTTGAACCCTAGGCACTTGACATCATATATAAGTCAAAGAAATCCACTTCGACTCGAAAATTTATGTAGAAGCCCTGTAGAAATGAAACCCTAATTCGGCTCTTTTCCCTCAAGAAGTATTGCACTGCTTGCCTCCTTCAATCAAACCAAAACTTTCCATGACTTGTGGCTTCAAGTGAAGACTTGTGGGATATTGTGAACCCTTTGCACAAGGTTGAGAAGCTTTGTGGCCCTTCGGTAGCCTCTTCATAACTTTCGGTTGCTCCGATCATTGATCACATACCCACGCCTCGGCTATGCTATATATGATGCAATGTTTTTGGTTATTTTATGAATCCATATATGCAAAACGCTATGCAAAATGTTGTGGAAATGAGAGGGCAAATTTTGAGGTATTACAGCTGCCCCTATTCAATCAACTGCAGACCTGAACGGATGATTGCAACAACTTTTAGGCGTTCAAGGTATGGAGTGATTGAATACTCGAATAAAACCTGAAAATTTGCACACCGAGGGTAATGGAAATGCCATCTGCCCATTTATTTATTTATGTATTTTTTGATTTTGACCTTTGAATAAGTAGCGAAAATAGAACGAGGCGGAATAGAATCAGTGCAATCAATGCGACTGCTGAGCGAATCAAAACCACACCGAGGGTGCCTGTTGGCGTAACAGAGCTTAACGCAACATCAACCGATTTGCGACTCAAATAAGATCAACCGATCTAACACGGAGATGGTATCAACCGATCCATCCCGGAAAGCGAGAATGTAATATCATCCGATTTACAACTCGATGAGAAATGATATCAACCGATTCATGACTCAAATAAGATCAACCGATCTAACATGGAGATGGTATCAACCGATCCATAACCAAGAAAAACGAGAATGTAATATCATCCGATTTACAACTCGAAGAGAAATGATATCAACCGATTCATGACTCAAATAAGATCAACCGATCTACACGAAAATGGTATCAACCGATCCATTATCTTCGCACTGAAACGAGACCATTGTACTTAAATGGAGACTCGAAAGGAACGGGATCGTTGTACTTAAACGAGAGCCCAAGACGCGACCGTTGTACTGAAACGGAGACGCGAAAAATGAGACTGTTGTACTGAAACAAGACTCAAAGACGAGACCATTGTACTTAAATGGAGACTCGAATGAAATGGGGTCGTTGTACTTAAACGATAACCCGAGACGCGACCGTTGTACTGAAACGGAGACGCGAAAGGAAATGAGACTGTTGTACTGAAACAAGACTCAAAGACGAGACCATTGTACTTAAATGGAGACTCGAAAAGAAATGGGGTCGTTGTACTTAAACGAGAGCCCGAGACGCGACCGTTGTACTGAAACGGAGACGCGAAAAAATGTGAGACTGTTGTACTGAAACAAGACTCAATTGGGGATAACAACAAAACTTGGTAGAAGCATCCATCCTGGGAAATGAAGTTGCATTCTATGGGGAATATATCAATCTGATAGGAGATATAACAGGTCTCATGTAATATACCTCAAAACTGGCCCATGCTGGTATGCATGTGTTTGAATTTATGGCGTAATGCTCCACGACGGTGGAAATGCTACGCTTTGGAGGATGCAAATGCGATGATGATTATGCATATGCAAATGCAAAGAGATCTTCTGACAAGAAGACTGCAAGTATCCCATATGGCTTGACTGAGGAGGAACTGATGATCGCTGCATTGATCTGATTGATCCTGATGAGGAGGAAGCAACTCTGCGGGGAAAGCTGTTAATGATATACCGGCTCTGAACTGCCGCCATTGCCAAAAATAAATTGGACTTTGAGATTGGAGAGCCAAGACCCTGCTGGAGAAGCGCTCTTCTTGAACTCTGGTGGGGAGATGAGGACCCCCTGGCTTGGCGGAGAACCAAAGGCATGACACTGTTGAGGAAACACCTTGCTGGGGAGGAAAGAACTCCTTGTACTGTTGAGGATTGCCCCTGTCTGAAGGGAAACTCCTGCTTGGAGATAACACCCACCTTCTGCTACCTTGCTGGGAGAAATTTCGACTTCCACATTACTGGGGATGACGGGTGATATCAATGATAAAGCTTCCTGCTGAAGATAAAAGCTCAAGCTGCCACTTGCTGGGGATAAGAGATAAATCCTCTCATGTTGGGAATGAGATGTAAGGCGTTTCATGCTGGGGATGAGAGACGATGATACCCTTCTGATCAAGAAGTGACTTTCGCTTTGCCACACAACTGGAGAAAGGATTGTCTAATGAGACTAGCTAAGACATTTTGATCAATGAAGCTTGCTGATGAAATAACTCTTGAAGTACTATGCTGACAATGGCTTTGCCCCTAGCCCCGGGTTGATAGGTTGTCAACTAATCATGAATGAACAATGTTTTTTTACAATCTTCAACTCGCCTCAGATTAAGGTCCGTCAGAAGTAAATGTCTCAAGAGGATTTTACAGAAAACATGGCATATGAAATGCCTTAGTGTCTTCAAACTCTTGGAGAGATTCGTTGGATCTCGAAATAACTGCCCCAGACTGCATGGTCTGTGTAAGAATTTTCCTCGCGAGGATTCATGAAAAGCCTCATATCACTGTGAGATATTCTGTCCTAGTATTTTGAACCTTGGGTAGGTGCTTCTGACTTACCGTCTTCGGGAGAGAGTACTTCTCATGCTCTTGGGGTGGCCTGCCCCAGGACGAGCCTTGAAGTGATCATCTATGAATGATTGTGTTTTGAAGAAAACACCCATACCAATTGTTCTCTGAGAGATTGGATCTCGAAGTGATTGCCCCAGTTTGGCTAAAATTTGAATGCATGCATCAGACTCATGGCTCTTTGAGAGATTTGAATCTCGAAGTGATCGACCCAGCTTGGCTGAATTTTGAAGAGATTGCTCGACATGATTGCCCCGGATTAGTTGGCTCTTACCAGGAATGTTGGGAAAGTCCCTACTCAATGGAGTTTTCTTGAAAAGTACACCTCGACAGATTGCCCTTCGGAAGTTTCAGACTTCTCAACTTGGCAAGATTAAGCTTCTGGACTGAAGTTTCGTATGTGAATTTTTATGATGTCCAACAAATGTATGCAAGCAGAAAATGTTTATTCTAAGAATGAAAATTCTAATGCAACACACATATTAATCTTGAAGTTTTACTGTAAAAAGATGTCGCCAACCTTTGTGAGTGAATCACTGGTTAAGATACGACATTGATTTTTGATGAATAATAGAAAGCATGCACATGCAACACCAACAAAGATCTTTCAACACCACTCATAGGAGTCAGGAACGCGGTCTCGTGGTAGTACGCTCTCAAAAATAACCCTGTTTCAGTTAGGACTTTTGAGGGTTGTATCGTGGCCTGGTTCACGGTTATAGAAACAAAGGATATAGGCTCGAAATTTATTTGTGCCCACCCATCTTCGTGATGTTCTTCATTCCTATTTTCAGCTAGCTTTCACAAGCGCTCACTTCTCAAAAAGGGTTTTGTGATGGTTAAGGAACCAATTACACTAACAGTTTAAGCACCAATTAGGTTGTCATTTGTCACCCCTCTTATCTTTGGTGTCTGTGCCACGCGACTCTGTACTTGTTCAAGGATCTTTCTGGTGTAATCCTTTTCGTCTTTCGCTTTTGCATTATTTTGATTATCCCTAACTTTTGCCTGGACTGATTCTTGTGAATCTTTGATTGTGAAGTCCAGCGGGATGCCCCAATTTTTGCCTAAGTCGCTTGTTTTCAAGTTCCGACTTAGCGGGCTTTCTCATTCATTTTTTTTCAATTCTTCTTTTTTTTTTTGAACAAATCGTGTGACACTGTTTACTTTGAAAGGGTTGTGACTGTCTCACTTCTTAATTGAGGTGGTTTCCGATCTCTGAACCTCTTGCTTGGGTTAACCATTGTTGTTTCTGGCCATTGGACCTCCTGATTTGGTACAATGAAAGGTAATGGATCCTCAGATTTGTACTCCTTTTCGAAATTTGAACGCTCGGTCAAACTAACTGACGCCTATCCTGCCCCTGGGTTAAATGCAAGGTTTTTTTTATGCGAAAAGAAACTCCCACTTCAAGGCTCAAACGGGTTGGCGAGGGTCTATCTCCCTTATATCTCCGGTGTTTAGGATTTGAAACAATGCCTGTACATCGTCAACAGGGTCTTTCTCAAAAGCGAACAATTAGAGTTTTTGCGTTTTCATTTCGTCATCCTCCCTGATAGAGTTTAAGCACAACAGTTGGTATTGCAATGCACATACACAAAATCATGAGTGAATACGAATGGATTACTTCAAGAAACATGTGCATTTTATTATGGTTAACATTCAAAAACAAATAAGTTTCATGCATGCATACAAATGTTTAAACAAACAATATAAACTACACATGAAAATGCAGTAAAGAAGCTGAACATTGCCATCATTGAGGAGACTTGACTCCGTCTGGATGTATTGCTTCTGAAGATGCCCTTGCAAACTATGATGCCAATTTGATAAGGAGATTTCAATATGTGAGCAGACCTTCTGGCATGATGACCTTTGAGTCGGCCAAATTTTGCATCTTGTACTTGAACACATCACAGTTGTCAATTGTATGCCTAAATTCCCCTGAGTGGTACTTGCATCTAGCCTTCATATCATGGTTGCCATTATTGAGGAGGTCTGACTCCGTCTGGACTTATTGCTCTCGGAGACTTTCAGCAGTCAGCAATCTGGATATTCATTTCATTACTGTTTTGGTGCCATATTCTCACTTTTACATGGCATGAACATAATAGTCTTGAAGTCAATCACATTCGCGACCTTGTTTTTACCTTTGCCTCTGAAAGACTTGCAATCTTCAATTAACCGACCAGGTGCTCCAGAATGGTAATCATACTTGGAATTGAAACCCCAAAGGAAGCTTTGTCGGAGATGATCCTGATGCAACTAGCTCAACCACTCCAAATTTGCGTAAATGAGGAAACTTATTGCACGTACGTCATCAGAATATGATCAAACTTCTTCTCAAGTGGTTTTGGCCTTTACCCTTATGGTCTACCCGCTGGACTCTCTTGGGAAGCTGAAATTGGATGCCAACAAATGACGTCTGGCGGGCAGAGGTTGATAAGGTTAATAAATAAGGTTGCTCGGAAAGATCTCATGTGATCTCCTGCCTACGTATCTCCATTGACCAATGGAGAATCAGAGCAGCGTAGTTCCCCTCAGTAGGGATGAAAATAGCTTCATTTCCTTGACACCACATTCAGGATTTCCATAACCGGCTCATATGAGTCTTCATCTGGTTGACTTCCTGTTTCAGCAGTTTCTGGTTCTGAAATAAAGCTTATACCTTTGCCCTGAATTGCCCCAGCTGGGTCTTCCTTCGATTACCTCCGCCCGGAGTTGCTTCAAATATATACCTTGATGATTGTGATTCAAGTTGTCCATTGTGAAGGGAAATCAAGTGAGGAAAAGAATCTGTCTCTGAATACCTGTCAAGAATGCAAGGATGTATGCAAATGCCATGTTCAATTATTTATGAGGAATCTATCTGCTTTGATTCAAGTTTTGATACAGAAAAATCCAACAATATGATTCAGATATGTGATCCATAGAAATAATTAAACATGTGTGCAGAAATGCTATGATGTCATGTATGCAACAGGCATGTGATCAATGGTCTGATGTTGGTGTTGGACAGTGAACCAATTGTCTATATAGAACCACAATGGCGGCACCATCTCTGTATAGAACCCCATAACTGAGAACCCAATAACTGTAGCACTGGATCATATAATAGAATAATCACTGATGGTGTTGAAGCTGAACAACAAGCCAAGTGTCTGTGGAGAGTCATAATAACAGTCACAATATCAGGGTCACGATGGTAATCACAGTAACAATTTCTCTGAATAGAAACCCTGAATCTCAGAACCAAAGAACCATATAGCACCAGATAATATCATAAAACAACACTGGCAAAGCGGGTATGTTGAAATTTAGGGTTCCTGCAAACCTGTAAACCCCTCCCAATATCACGGGTGTGCTACTCGGGTCAACATCACAGACTCTCAAAGCCGAATAGCAATAATACGTTCACCATTTCCGAGAAATGGCTCATGACCAAATCAGGGAATCGGTTTGGCATTATGTACTAATCAGGGAGGCCTCAGCTGAGTCCAAGGAAACAAGCATCCCTCATAAGACCTCAGCTTCAAGCACTGAATCGAGAAACAATAGTACATTCATCCCGAAGGGTACAATACTATCGTCATACGAACAGTTCGCTTTAACTGAATTCCTATGAGAGAACCAGGCCATCCTATGCGAGTTCCCAATGGACCCTCGGATGCGAGTGGGTTTGCCAACAAATGTGGTCTGCCACTGTCATCACTGGAGAGGGTTGTTTCCATTAAGGTTCTCAATGATCGGTCCCCAGCTGCACATAACTATCAAGGTTGTACCCTGAAGTGGGGAAGAACCCCCACACAGAATAGTCCCAAGACAGTCGCAACCTGGGTGTGGAACACATCACCACTCATCATGTAACCATGCGAGCACAACATGTCCACGCTAATCCTATGGTGCACTCAAGCCGGGTATTTGGCTTATCTCACAGTAACTCCCAACCCACAGAAAAAATGAAAACCAGCACAGCCAGACAGTCCAGTATAATATGATGCATGGAAATAAAATACTGAAAGCGGTAAATAAATGCGATAAAGTAAAGCTGTAAATAAAACTGTAAATAAAACAGTAAAGCTAAACTAAAGCACACAGCATATAAACACCCAAAGAACAAAACCAAACAGGCGCTAGGATTGACTCTACAAGGGAAACCGGAAGAATCGGGTTATTCCCCAGCAGAGTCGCCAGCTGTCGCTCCCGGGATTTTCATCCTAGTACAAACGCGAAAGTGGCGCGGAAAGGTTAGAGTCGCCAGCCAGACATTTTTATCCCGAAGAATGGGAAAGGTAATGTTGCACAAACCTGAGGAAGAAGAAAAGGATAAGGCCTTGCGAACCAAAGATCTGAGTTCGGGAGTCGGTTACGAACTGGGAAGGTATTAGCACCCCAGATCGTCCGTCGTACCCGACGGGATCCACGCTTGCTTGTTTGTTTCAAAGGGTGAGAAAATAAGATGCTGCTGAATAAAACCGCTACTGGAATAAAGGGAATGGAAAATGAGAAAGGAATAAGAAGAGAGAATGGAAATAAAAGGGGAAATGTAGGGAAAATAAAGAATGTGCTCGAACGGGCCCTACCCCGCTGCCTACGTACCTCATCGGGATAATGAGGATCAGAGTCGACGTAGTTCGCCTAACCTAGGCGGGAACTATTTGTTTGTGTTTTTTACAGCTGGAACTGCGTATGTCTATGCTCAGGTGTTGCAGGCTCGTCTGGTACGAGTGCGTTTACCGTCTTGCATGCGAGACAAGTAGTCGCGAGTTCGCGTTGTGAGTGAATGAGATGAGAGAAGAAGTTCCCGCAGGATAGTCGGTTATTGTTTGTTTTTGTCTTTTTAAAAGAAGTGTTTTGAATTTGTTTGTGAACGTTCTCATACTAAGACCTATCAATCGCGGGAAGTACTTACACCTCGCCCCGAAACAGGACGCGTATAAACACTCCGCAACAAAGTCTCGTGTCGTACAAGATTGTTCGGTTTTTATTAAGTGTTTTATTGCTTTTCTTTTGAGATGAGAAAGAGAATGACTCAAGTTGATAAAAGGAAAAATCTAAGGGACTAAGACTCAATCCTAATGTATTATGTATTTACAAAGTGATCCTAGTGGTTAGTGAGGTTTTCTATTCCTAATGGAAAAAGGAAAAGAAAAAAAAGGAAAAAGGATGCAACTTACTTCCTAAGGAAGATAAGTTGGTCCTAACAATGGGGAATCCTACCAATCACAAACATGGAAGGAAAAATGAATTAAAAAGCCTAAAAGAAATGCATAAAAAATAAAGGATAAAGTGGAGTAAACTTACCTCAATCTTCCCCACTACAAAACAAGTGTTAATGCACATTTTTATTAAAAAGAATAAGGCAAACACACATTAATTAAATCCTAATTAAATCATAAGGCACCTTAGACCTAAACTAGACTCTATTTTAATCCTAAAGGAACTAGAAAAATGCTAAAACCAAAATACAACACCTATTACAGCCCCTTAATGCACAAACAGCTATGAAACTAAGCCTAACACCCACCAGCTTTTTACAGCCAGCATGCAACATGAAAAAGTAGGTGTAAAAAGTCAAATATAGCATGCAAACAAACAAACTACACACATTTTACAGCACCTATATGCAAAAACAGCTATGAAATGCAAAATCCAGATTTGATTATTTTTATTTTTTAATGCACAAACACAATGAAAAATGCACTAATCTCATCATGAACATGCATTTAAACATGGATCAACATACATAAATGCAAGAACATGAACATTTTTTAGGATTATTCAAGAATGCATCATATGGTTGATTATGCAACAAGTAATGCACAAAGTGGCATATGAAACATGGCATATGGACATGATGATTATTGATGATGAACATGCAATATGATGATTCAACAAACACACTAAACTCAATGCAAAATTCAGAATTAAATTGATATGAATGCTATGATCAAGTATGCAACAAAATGCAACCAAATGCACATACATACATGATTATGCAACATGCAACATATATCAACATAATGAAATGCCAAAATGATTTAATGCAATGCAAACATATAAAAACCAGGATGCAAAGTGATTATTATGTGTCAAATAATGCACAAACATGGTAACAACATGCAAGAATTCAAGCTATGCACAAAGAAACACAAAAATGCATAAAACGCAACATGAACGGAATCGTGTCGAAACGACTCGAAACGGGGGAATGAGCTACTGGAAATGGACCCAAAAATTCCCTAAAATCACTACCTAAACATGCATGAACATTAGAGGCACTAGGAAGCAAGATTGAGCAAGAAAATAGGCTAAAAATCCAAAAATGAACAGCGTTAACCGGTTAACCATATAGGTTAACCCGTTAACGGGCCTAAAAATACAGCATTCTGGCCAAAAACGCATGCGTTAACCGGTTAACCATATGCGTTAACCGGTTAACACTGAACAAAAAGTGAAAAATGCTTTTGAAAAAAGTGCTTTTGGCCACAATCTTCCTTCTAAACAATCCTAAACCCCACTTAATCATGCTAACACAAATTTCTACTCAACTGGAGCTTATTTACACATGGTAGAACCTATATCTATTAACACCTTAAATCCAAATTCAACCAAAATCACAAATCACAAGCAAACATAATCGAAACGGAATTGATTTTAACCAAAGCGAAAAGCACTTAAAGAATGCCAAAAATGGCGAGATGGAGAGAATAATTTAAAGAAGAAATGATTAAGATCACCAACCTACGAAGCGGAGGAGTGCTTCGGTGATTGTTGCAAGAATCGGAGCTTGAATCGAAGAGAAAACCGAAAACCAAGAAATCGCAAAATAAATGCGTTCTTGAGCTTGAATCTTCGTGTGCTTCTGATAAGTCGATAATCCTCACAAAATTCAGTAGCTTATCCTTCTTCAATCCACAAAATATGGAGGTTGGAGGCTTAAGCTTCAAGATCTTCAAGTTTCAATGTGAAACTTGAAGAGCTTATTTGAAAAAGCTTTGGTGAGAGGGAGAGGAAAAGTGAGAGAAAAAAGTGCTTATCAAAGAGTGAGATTGGAAAATGGTGTTCAACCCTTTTTGTTTGGATGAAAATGGCTTAAATAGAGACTAGGCTAGGAGCTAGGTTTGGGTTTGGGGCCCAAATATTAGGTTTGGGATCCAAAATTAGGTTTGGAAGTTAGTTAGGGTTAGGGTTGGAAAAGGGAATATTCCTTGGAACACTCTAGAAAATGGTGGAAGGTGGTGGAAGTTTCCAAGGGAAATGGAGTGGAATTGAAGTGGAAAAATGAGACGGAAAGAATGAAAGGAAGTGTGGAAAGAAAGTGGAAGGAAAGGTGGAGGGAAATGGTGAAACTAACTACCTTTCAAATGATTTTTCTTTGGTTTTTCTATGATTCCTCCATCATTTCTTGATCAAGTTTGAACCATAGGATCATTGTAACCCTAATTTCACGATCTCGATCTTAAAAGTCCGGAGTCGACCCTTTTTACCTAGCCCGATTGCCTTTTCTCCAATTCCTCGATTTTCCGTCGTCCGGCCAGTCGAACCCCTTCCAAAATGAATTTGTGGACGAGATTTGAACCCTAGGCACTTGACATCATATATAAGTCAAAGAAATCCACTTCGACTCGAAAATTTATGTAGAAGCCCTGTAGAAATGAAACCCTAATTCGGCTCTTTTCCCTCAAGAAGTATTGCACTGCTTGCCTCCTTCAATCAAACCAAAACTTTCCATGACTTGTGGCTTCAAGTGAAGACTTGTGGGATATTGTGAACCCTTTGCACAAGGTTGAGAAGCTTTGTGGCCCTTCGGTAGCCTCTTCATAACTTTCGGTTGCTCCGATCATTGATCACATACCCACGCCTCGGCTATGCTATATATGATGCAATGTTTTTGGTTATTTTATGAATCCATATATGCAAAACGCTATGCAAAATGTTGTGGAAATGAGAGGGCAAATTTTGAGGTATTACACATAGCATAATCATAAGCCATGTTCTGAAGTAACACTTGTGAATAATAACCGTTCATCATCATTGTACAGAAATCCCCATCAGAGTCCCAACAGAAGCAGTTGCCTCACAAATCACAAACACCAGTATATATTTCCTTTTTGACACCCGACCGTGTCATCACTTCCCCAAACAGGTTGCTCGAATGCACTTTACAAGCCAAATCACCCGTATCACAGATACTTCCTGACACCCGTCCGTGTCAAAACACCAGCAGAAAGCCAAAGACATCATCTTTGCACTCACAAATACTTGTATATACATTTTCTTGACACCCGTCCGTGTCATATCCCCAGCGCAGTCGCTTACACTTCTACAACCCATATACTTGTTGATAATGGTATACTTTTCTCCTTTTGACACTCGTCCGTGTCACTCTCCCCAGCAGATAAACACTCATCTATATAATATTCACACTCATATTTATACAGATACTCGTCCGTATCTTGTATACATCACTCCTATCCCCACAGATTCGACAGTAGTCCTTGTTCTTTGTTAACCAGTTGGTACTCGTCCGTACCATCATCTCAGAACATTGCGTCTAATGTTTGTTTCTACATGATACTCGTCCGTATCATAGTCTTAAGGATGCTCGTCCGCATCTTTAATCCATACACCGTGTCAAACACTTATGTCTCCTTGAATATAGATACTCGTCTGTGTCTATTATTCCCCAGAAGAATTCTTTCAGATTCAACACTCGTCCGTGTTCTCTGTTAACCAGTTGATACTCGTCCGTATCATCATCTCTGAACATGTGTCAGTTTGTTTCTACATGATACTCGTCCGTATCATAGTCTTAAGGATGCTCGTCCGCATCTTTAATCTATACACAATACCAGACACTTATACCTTTTGATTTTTGGATGTAAACGCTCGTCCGTGTTTACTATATCCCCAGTAGATCGCCAACAATTTTCTTTTTATCTAACACTCGTCCTGTGTTATGATAACCCTGAGAGCAGCCGTACCCTGCTAAGTGGTCGTCCTCCACTTCTTGATGGTCGTCCTCCATCATGCTCATCCGATGGCCGTCCCCATCGTTGATATTTTAGCAGCCGTCCCCTGCTAGGTGGTCGTCCTCCACCTTTTGATGATCGTCCTTCATCATTTTATCCAATGGCCGCCCCCATTGTTGATTTTGGTTATCTGACATTCGTCCTGTGTCATGATAAACCTCGAGAGCAGCCGTACCCTGCTGAGTGGTCGTCCTCCACTTCTTGATGGTCGTCCTCCATCATGCTCGTCCGATGGCCGTCCCCATCGTTGACCTTTTCTATCCGGCATTCGTCCTATGTCGCGATATTTTCGGCAGCCGTACCCTGCCAGGTGGTCGTCCTCCACCTTTGATGGCCGTCCCCATCATATTTCTTTTATCCCCAACAGAGCAGCCGTCCCCTGCTAGGTGATCGTCCTTCGCTTTTGATGGCCGTACCCCATCATCTGTTTATTTCATTTATTCATTAACCCGATGGCCGTCCCCGTCGTGGTCCCTTTTCCTTTTTAGCCCGATGGTCGTCCCCATCGTTGGTTGCCTTACCTTTATGAACTTGATGGCTGTCCCCGTCATGCTTCATCCGATCCCCAGAAAATTTTACAGCTTTATCTTGATGGCCGTCCCCATCATAATTTCTTATCTTTCCCAGCTAGTCGGCCGTCCCCGTCTTAGCTTTACCTTTTATCCCCAGCATGTCGTCCGTCCCCGTCATTGCTTTATTTCCTGCATTTTTCCCAGCATGTCGGCCGTCCCCGTCATTGCTATTTACCCTGCAGTCGTCCTCTGCTCGACGGTCGTCCTCCGTCGCCCACACTTTGCAATATACTTTATTTTCTTTTACAATCTATATCCCTTTTCTTCTTCATTTCTGTGAGTGCAAATTTTGGACTGTCTTTGGTATTCAACCACAAGTTATCTTGTTTGCCTGTTAAGCCGTCGCTTACATCCTGCACAACTAACTCATGTTTGAATAGGGGCAGCTGTAAACACCCCAAATTTGCCCTCACCCATTCACACCATGACTTGTGATCATTCTCATATGCATAAACACAATCACATCATCTCATATCTCACTTTTGATTCACTGCACAGTTTCTAAGGCATCTGCACCTAGGGTTTGTGATCTGAGCAATCCCAAAGCATCTTGAGCCATTCCAAAGGCTACCAATCAACTCAAAGGGGTCCATGTGTGTTCAAGCATCATTTTGTATTCCCACAGAGCCAAAAATGCAAAGGAATCACAAGAACTAGGGTTTGAGTGGATGCAGAGCCAGGCTTGACTGCACAGTTGACTGAAAATTAGGGTTTTGGTTTCAGAGGCCATAACCCCAAATTTTTTGGTCATTATTGTTTCCATTGCTCTTTATATGGTATAGGGAGTATGCATATCAATTTTCATGAAGAAATTCCATGGGGAAGTCATCTGATCAAGGGTTGACTTTTCAGACAAGTCAGTGCAAAATCAGGGCATCTGAGGCCCCCAATGACCCAACCAATGGGTGATCTTCATCATTTTGAGTGTATATGATCTTTATTTGATCATGGAAGAAGGTTGAAGTTCATAGAAATCAAGAATTTAGGGTTTTTGCAAATGTTGACTTTTTGGGCATAGTTGACTTTTCAAGAATGCATCATTTTAGGTCATTTTTCAAGCCTTGATTCTTGATCCAAAAAGGCTTCAAATGGAAAAACTTTGGTCATGAAAGTTATAGATCTCATCTTTCCCTTTTCAAAAAGTACAAGAACATGATCAAACTCTTCTTGGATCAAAAGTTATGGTGTGACAAAGTTGGCTAAAATCATTGATTTTCAAGGCATGCTTCAAATGGAAATTTTGCAAGATCATGAACCAAAGCCCAATGTGACTTCTAATTCACTTCAAACCAGTATGCAAACATTACATAGGCACTAAAAATCAGATTGGGACCAAGGATCCTTCATGTTTATGGTTTGTGTAGCAAGAATAGTCACATGTGAACCAAAAGCCACAACTTGCAAAAACTCATGATCATTCTTCCTACAACTTGCTGCATTGGTTACTGCACTAAGCTAGCCTCTCACCACACCATGCTGCACCAGAACCATGCTTTGTACTTGCCTAGATCATGAGCCATACTTCCTTACACAATTTCTTAACTTTTTGCAAAAGGTGACTTACCAATCAATAAAGCACATGTCCAATCATCTGACCAATGAGAGAGGATTATGTGGACAAAGGGCAAGCCATTCCATACATCTAGCAAGGCTGAAACACTTCATACATACAGATTCACAAAATACACCCCAGCTGCATAAGCCTTCGAATCTCTCTGCCCAGCCAAGAAACACTCAAACCATTTTCACCATTCAACTCACCATGCATCATTGAGTAGAAACCAGCAAGAACACAAGCCTGAATCAACCAGAACACCCCATAGCCATTTCTCACCTCAAGCTGCAGTTCCATTCGAATCTCCCTCCCTAGCTCACAAACATCCAAACAAACCTTGCAAAGCTTCTCCATTCACCCTCAGGATCACAAACAACCCCTCACAATGGCCTGAAACTACCAGAATCACCATAGCCATTTCTGACTGAGCTTGAGCAGGAACTTGTCAAACTCATTATCCAGCCAACATAAACTCTTCTTGAGCATTCAAACAGCATCTGGGGATCAAGTGGAGTGGTTTGCACTGAAGGAAGTGGCCAGAAAGTCATCAGGTTGAAAGCTTCGAATCTCAGGTAGTTTGAAATTTATTTTTCCAGAAATCGTTTCTCATGTTATAGACTTGTTCTCCATGCTTCACTGAGTATTCTGGTGCTTTTGGTTTTTGAAATGGCTTTGTAATGAGTATTTAATTAGCTTCTGAAACCTGCGTGCCCTAAAATTTGTTTTGATCGATTCATGGATTTGAGGAAGAATAAATTAGTTTTGATTTAGGGTTTTAATTCAGGGGATCATGGGAATCATTTTGGTATGCTTAGGTTTCATTTTTGTTACGATTTGAGGGAGTTGGGAAGTTTTCAGGGGAGATGCTGGCCGGAGAAGACGACCGGAAGTCTTCTCCGGCCACCTGAGAATCATTTGTGCCCTAATCACGTAATTAACTCCAGTTTGAATTTTGACCGTAGATCCCCTTTGACTTGTTGACTTCCCTCCAGTTTGGATGGCCCAGATCTCTTTGTTAGCCCTAATCCACTTAATTAGTTTTAATTAATTCGTAATTAAATTAATTTGGCCAGAGTGAATCCACACCCTTCATTTGCGCGCTGGTCAACAGATTCAAATCCAGAATGAATCTCATCCCTCCATCCTGATTACTTTCATTTTATTTATTTTTAATTCATTTTCTTTTCATTTTATTTGCATAATTTATTAAAAATAGCAAAAATATCTTAAAAATTATGAAACTTTTTCTTAAAAATTTTATTAATTTTTAAGACCCAAAAATATTTTTATTTCATTTTTTATCATTAAAAAAGTATTTTTAAATATTTAAAAGATTATTTTTAATTGATTAATGAAAATTAATTTATTAAAAATACTTTTAGGTATTTAAAAATCACCAAAAAATTCATGAAATGTTCTAAGACATTTAGAAACATTGTCCAACCTTCAAACCAAATTTCTTTTTTGATCTTGATGCATTTTAAGAATTTTTCATTGAATTAAATCATATTTTGTGCATTATTTTGATCATAAGTTCAAAAAATCATTTCTGCCTATTTGAGAAGAGTTGGACATTGATTCTTCTTGCATTGTTTTCTATTTGGCATGTAGTTTCTAGGATAAAATGGCCATGACTTGATCTTACATTTTCCAATTGTTTGGCATTCCTTTTGTTTAGGAGCCCTAAAAACCCTAATAACTTAGAAAAATCATATCTTAAGATTGATTGAGAGTTGAGACCTCCCCTTTGGACCTTGGTTTAGTATAGGGTTAGGGTTTCTTTGGGTAGCATTTTCCATTTTTTATCTTAGGGTTTACTTCTGTTTTTGGTTTTTGTTTGATGTTTGTTTCATAAACCCTAATTTGGGCTTTCATTTGCATCCTTCTTGCATTCTCTTGCACAACATGACTTGTCTTAGCATTTCAAGCATTCTTGTGATTCATTTGACATCTTAAGACACATAGGAAGCATGTTTGATCATTGCATCACATATTTGCCATGTCATTTGCCTTGTATGCTTCATAACTTTTCATGTACATCCATGCTTCTAAGCTTGCTTCATATGCATCCATGAACTTGTATGAACATTTCCATGTGCTGCCTCTTGCTTGTAGCATCTCATAACATCATTTTCATCATCAACATGCTTCTGGTTTTGTCTAGCATCATACCATTTCATCCCATCTTGCCTTGCATTGCATTTCTTTCTAACATTTCAGGTGGTAAGTAAACTTGAGAAGTGAATTTGCCCTCACTTCTCATACCTTTTCTTTTCATCTCTCTTGCATACATTGCTGCATTTCTATATGTGCTTGAGTTTGAGCTTGCTCATTCTTCTTCCTCCCACTTTCTTTCTTCAAGTGACTTGACTTCTTGAATGAAGCAAGTCACTTTGCTTCTCTTGATCTTGTTCATCTGCTTCCTGGTGGTTCCTTTGAAGATTCTTCTTGAAAACCTCACAAACCTTAGGATCAACTAAGCATGACAATGAATTAGGGTTTTGATTAGTCTCCCCTCATAGTTTTACCTTTGTGTCTCTCTTTGAGTCTTCTCTTCTCATCTCATAATCAGGGACTAAACCCTAAAGGCTTTAAGGCTTTGTGATTAAGCTTATGCCTGCATCCTTCTCTTAGGATGGAGTGTATAACTTTAATCCTAAGTGTTAAACCCTTAAGGTGTTTAAATCTCTTAATCAATCCACATAATAATCATCAAGACATCACACTTGTAACTTGGGCCTTGCATTAGGGTTCTAATTCTTCCTTAAATGGTTAAGAAGGACTAACCCTAGTGTTAATGGACAAGTCCCCCTCAAGTTGTCTTACAAATCATAAAAAACACTTCATCATCATACCATTAATCTAAAATCCACTTAATCAAAGGCTTGTTTTGTCATGAGTTTAATCCCTAATCATGGATTAAGTTGAGGAGCTTTCCTCAGCTTAAACACCCTCATCTATTATCCTTCTATTAGGATGGTGTAATGAGTCTGTTTAATCCCTGATTATGGCTTAACCTCATTACTCAACACTAAACAAAAACAACAAAAACATCTAAATAATCACAAGTAGGTTAATGATCTTAATCCTGCATCAAAGGTGATTAAGTGTGAGAATCTGATTTCACACTTAAGGTATTCTCATTACCCCTAATCAGAGGGAAGATGTGATGAGTTTACTAACCCATTGGTCCAGGCTTAAGCTCATTATCTTATGACAAACTCTCAAAAGCAATAAAAGACTGAAAACCCAAAAACAAACAATAATCGTCTCCTCCGGGATTCTTTTCTCACCTCATTCACTCACAAACGAGAACTCGCTTCTTCCGTCTAATGCAAGACAGTTTGCACCTGAGCCAGACAGGTCATACACTTGAGCATAGGCAAGCAAGCAGTTCACAAGCCAATTCATCTTTCAGTCTCTTTGGGTCGAACTACGGTGTTCTGACTTCCTCATTGCACGAGAGGATACGTAGGCATAACTTAACAGTTATCGAACAAAAGTCTCTGTATATTCCCCCTCTTTCTAGCTTCATTCTTTTAGCCTTATGATCTTGAGCATCTTATTCCTGTTCTCACACTGACACTGCACATATTACACTTCACACTCTTTTACACTGACACCTGTACATCCTTTTCCAGCTCTTTACACACAAATTGCACTGACACTACCCCTTTCAAACACAAATTCTTTAAGCGTGGATCCCGTCGAGTACGACGGACAATCTGGGTGCTAATACCTTCCCAGGTTGTAACCAACCCCCTTTCTCAGTCTCTCTGGTTCGCAAACCGTCTTATCCATCTTTTCTAGGTCTATGCAGCATTGCCTTTCCTCCGGGATAAAAATGCCTAGCTGGCGACTCTTTTCATCTCCAGTGAGTTCACAGCTGTGTGTTCTCATTGTCCCTCTCGCCGACCGTTCGCGTCTGTACCCTTATTTGACCCAGTTTCATTTATCGGGAGCGACAGATAGTGAACTTTCTCTTATAGGGGATAGTCTAGGTGCATTTTCAGGAGATGGAATTTGGACAGATTCTGAGGATTGAAAATTTTCAAGATCTGATAGGACATGTTGCAGGGCAGTTTGTGTTTCAGTTATGGGAGAGCGATCAATGACAGACAGAGGAGTAGTATCTATTGGTATGTCAAAGTCAGAAATTGTTTGTGGTTGATTGGGTTCAGCTTCTAGTGGATAAAGTGATGAGAGGATGGATGCGACAGCAGCAGTTGCAGGTATTTCAGTTTGAATAGTATTAAAAGAATGAGGTGGTTCAGAAGGAGGGCTTGGTGCAGAAGGAATATCAACAGAAGGTAATTGGTCAGAAGGTAATGGGCTAGAAGGTTTTTCAGACACTTCTACATTAACTGCTTCTACTACAGAAATGAATTCAGAGTTAGAGGCAGAAGTTTTACCTGATATTCTGGTTGATTTTAGAATCTTCTGAGATGATCCTTCAGCAGCCTTTCTCTTCTTGAGTCTTGCAGAGGCAGCATCTGGAGCTTTCTGTTTGAGTTCAGTTGGCTTGAACTGGGGGTTCACACCATGTTGCTTGCAAATATCTAGGTAATTTACCACAACTTCTGGAGGTGTATCAGAAGAGAAGAGAGGGAAGTTCTCCAATGGAATCCTCCTGGTGGTGATCACTTCTCTAGAAGGAAGGACAGGTTCTTGCTGAATAGAAGTAATAAACTTCATCTTTTTCAAGTTCTTCGCATTCAGAGGTTTTCCTACATCTGTTTCAAGAAGTTGAGTTTGCTTTAATTCTGCCAGAAAGTCTACCAGCTTGTTTTGACAGAGGATGTCAGAAATAACACGTCCAAAGGGAATCCAATCCCTCTTGGTTTTCTCCCCATCTCTAGTTTCCTTCACACTAGTTTTCAGATGTTGGAATAAAGTGTGTGCAAGGTTGATCTTTTTCTGTTTAGCAATGAAGTAGAGTAGAAATTGTTGATCCAAATTGATGTAGTCTGGAGAGTTGGTAGGCTTCCTATGACAGATTGTCCCAAGAATGATCTTGGCCCAAATTCTGAGAGGGGTCTTCAAATCTTTTATCTTATTTGAGGGTTTGCCAGAGGTGAAGATCTCCTTTGCTATCACTGTAGTATCAGACATCCTATCCATGTCACTGCACTTGATGCCATTTCCATCAGCTTCTATAAGTTTGGCAAGGTGGTCTTCAGAAATAATTACCCTTTTACCCAGCACATATGATGTAACACGTGAGTTGGTGGCTGTTGCGTAAGCCCAGAATTCCTTTACCAGTTTTGGGAAGATTGGTCCCATTAAGCGATCAAAGTACTTCTCCCAGCCCTGAGCTTGAACGTCCGGGAAGAGATCAACACCGTTTTCCTTCAGACTGTTGAAATCCACAAATAGTTCACAAAGGACTTCCAATTTTTCAGCAGGAGTAGTGAGAGTCTTCGTAGGTTCAACATAGAACACATCAGAGAAGTCTTTTCTTTGATGAGAAGAGGAAGCCATTTGTTACTAAGATGAGGTTTTGAAGGTTTAGGGTTTTTAGAAAGTTTCAGAGAAAACACAAGAGTGAGGGTGAAAAGATTTTCAGTAAAAGTGCAATTAGGGTAAAAAGTGAAAGTGAAAATGAAACGATACATATATAGGAAAATAATGCATTTAATTAAAGGATAAATTAGTGGGAAAAATTAAGTTTAAAAACATAATGATTATATGCAATAAATGCGCTGACATAGGGTAAGGCGTAAAAGATTCTAGAACAGTTACCCAAGAGATTTTTGCCTTTTTGGTTTCAAGTTAGCCGTATCAGTTTCCTAGAAGATCAACAGATGTCCTTCTGTAGAGGACAGTTGTCCAATGCATGTTCTGTCACTTCTCAGAATTTTTGGACACTTGTTTTGATTTTGATGGGATTCCTTATGGCCTTGTTGACATTTGTTGATTTGAAGATCTGCATGTTATTCCTTTGAACAGAAGTTCTTAGAATGAAACAGTTAGAACATAGTATCTTCTGAGATAACAATATAGAGGATTAATTTCAAAACTTCTAAGAGGTAAAAACATATAATTAAAGCATTTTCATTCTGGACATAACTTCATGCTAAGGTTAGTTAGTATGAAATTAAATCTATCTTCAGGAATGGGTTTTGTAAAGATATCAGCCCATTGGTGATTTGTATCTATGAATTTTAACATTAAAATTCCCTTCTGAGTATAGTCCCTAATGAAGTGGTGTTTAACTTCTATGTGTTTAGCTCTAGAATGTAAAATTGGATTTTTAGAGATATATATAGCAGAAGTATTGTCACAGAGGATGGGAATGTTACTCTCATAGATATTGAAATCCTCAAGCTGATTTTTCATCCAGAGCATCTGAGTACTGCATCCAGCTGCTGCAATGTATTCAGCTTCTGCAGTTGATAATGCTATGGTTGACTGTCTTTTGCTAGACCAAGAGATTAGATTGTCTCCCAGAAATTGACAACTTCCAGAAGTACTTTTTCTTTCTGTTCTGTCTCCAGCAAAATCAGCGTCACAATATCCTACAAGTTTATACTCTTTTGATCTTCTGTAATACAGACCAAGATTAGTAGTACCTTTCAGATATCTAAAGATTCTCTTAACTGCTGTTAAGTGAGTTTCTCTAGGATCTGATTGGAATCTAGCACATAAACATACGCTGTATAGAATATCTGGTCTCGAAGCAGTTAGATATAGGAGAGATCCAATCATACCTCTGTAGAGCTTCTGATCTACTTTCTTACTTACCTCTTCTTTCTCCAGAATACATGTAAGGTGCATAGGAGTTTTAGATATTGTGCTTTCTGATAGATCAAATTTCTTCAGAAGTTCTTTTACATATTTTCTTTGGTGGATATACGTTCCTTCTGATGTTTGATTTATTTGAATTCCCAGAAAGAACTTTAGTTCTCCCATCATGCTCATTTCAAATTCTGCCTGCATAGACTTAGCAAATTCCTTTCCCAAGACACTTTTAGTAGAACCAAAAATTATATCATCTACATAAATTTGACAAATCAGAAGATCATTTTTAATGTTTTTACTGAAAAGAGTTGTATCCACTTTCCCTCTGATGAACTTATTTCCCAGAATAAAAGTACTTAGTCTTTCATACCAAGCTCTGGGATCTTGTTTTAATCCATATAATGATTTTTTGAGTTTGAAAACATGTTCTGGAAATTTTGTATTTTCAAAACCAGGGGGTTGGTGTACATACACTTCTTCATCAATATAACCATTTAAAAATGCACTTTTGACATCCATTTGATATAAAATGATATTATGGTTTACAACAAATGAGATTAGAAGTCTAATTGATTCTAACCTGGCGACTGGTGCATAGGTTTCTGTATAGTCAATTCCTTCTTGTTGACTATAACCTTGTGCAACCAGTCTTGCTTTGTTTCTGACAACTTCTCCTTGCTCATTTAGCTTGTTTCTGAATACCCACTTAGTGCCAATGATGTTGAATCCTCTGGGCCTAGGAACTAGATCCCACACATCATTTCTGGTGAATTGATTAAGTTCTTCTTGCATAGCCAGAATCCAATCATTTTCTGAGAGAGCTTCTTCTACAGAAGTTGGTTCAATCAGAGAAACAAGTCCCATTAAAGATTCTTCAGAGTTTTTGAATGATGATCTTGTTCTGATTGGTTCATCTTTCTTTCCTAAGATTTTATCTTCTGGATGATTAATATTGCTTCTGGATAGTTTCTTCTGAGTGGGTTCTTCAGACGTTGTTGGAGAAATTGTATTGTTTTGATCTTTAGGTGATTGATCTTCAGAAGTTCTATTTGTAGAGATTTCTACTTCTATATCTGCAATTAATTTATTCTGCTTTGGTTTTTCAGAACCAAGCTTATCATCAAATCTGACATAAATAGATTCTATCACAATGCATGTTTCTGTATTGTATACTCTGTATCCCTTAGAACGTTCAGAGTATCCTAACATATAACACTTTTGTGCCTTAGAGTCAAATTTATTCAAAGTATCAATAGTATTTAAAATAAAACAAATACATCCAAAAGGATGAAAATATGAAATGTTGGGCTTTCTGTTCTTCCACAATTCATAAGGAGTCTTTTCAAGAATAGGTCTTATAGAGATTCTATTCTGAATATAGCATGCTGTATTTACTGCGTCTGCCCAAAAATGTTTAGCCATATTAGTCTCATTGATCATGGTTCTGGCCATCTCTTGCAATGTTCTATTCTTACGTTCTACAACCCCATTTTGTTGTGGAGTTCTAGGACAAGAAAAATCATGAGAGATGCCATTTTCATTAAAAAATGATTCTAATTGTTTATTTTCAAATTCTCCACCATGATCACTTCTGACTTTAATGATTTTAGATTCCTTTTCATTTTGAACTTGTTTGCAGAAGTTAGAAAATACAGCAATTGACTCATCCTTGTGTCTAAGAAACTTTACCCATGTCCATCTGCTGAAGTCATCTACGATCACCAATCCATACTTCTTGCCACTGACAGAAGCAGTTTTCACTGGTCCAAACAAGTCAATGTGCAAAAGTTCTAATGGTCTAGAGGAAGATACAACATTTTTAGCTTTAAAACCAGGTTTTGAAAATTTGCCTTTTTGGCATGCTTCACACAGAGCTTCTGAGTTGAACTTCAAATTTGGAAGTCCTCTGACTAGATTGAGTTTGTTAAGTTGAGATAATCTTCTCATATTAACATGTTCCAATCTTCTGTGCCAGACCCATTGCCCAGTTTCCACAGACATTAGACATTTTACATTTTGAATTTTTAATTCTGAGAGTTTTATTTTATAAATGTTGTTCTTTCTCTTTCCACTAAAGAGGATTGTTCCATCTTTCTGACTAACAGCTTTACAGAACTTTTGATTAAAGATTATATCATAGCCATTATCACTTAATTGACTTATGGATAATAAGTTATGCATTAATCCTTCTACTAAAAGAACATTAGAGATAGAGGGAAGATTTCCATTACCAATAGTTCCAGAGCCAATAATTTTTCCTTTTTGATTGCCTCCAAAACCTACGTGGCCTCCATCTTTTAATTCAAGACTTTGGAACATATGCTTTCTTCCCGTCATATTTCGTGAGCATCCAGAGTCCAGGTACCATGATTGGTGTTTCAGTTTTGCTGTTAAAGACATCTGCAACATACACAATTTTATCCTTGGGTACCCATATTCTTCTGGGTCCTTGTTTGTTAGTTTTTACAAACTTCTGATTCATTTTAGGTTTCAAATCAGAACTTGTGGAACAAGATGACTCACTAGTGTATATTAGATCATGGTTATGACCATAGGTGAAATGAGAATTTAGAGGAGTATTGGTATTTATGACAATGTCATCAATCTTTTTAAACTTCAGAGTTTCTTTAGTTTTCACATAGCCTATGCATGTTCTATCATTTCTGCTAACTCCATAGATCATAGATGCAATTTTGCTTCTATCTATGCTTTTAGCTAGAAATTTTTTAAAGCCATAGTCATATTGTTTTATGATACTGTCAGAATTGATTAGATCTTCTAATTCAGATTCCTTCTGAGCTTTAAGTTTTTCAAACGAATTTTTACATTCAAAGATATTTTCTTTCAACTCAGAGTTTTCTGTTTTTAGTTTTCTAACTTTTTCTAATTCAGATACCAGACTTTGTTTCACGTCTTTGTATTTGAATTGAAGCTTCTGATATTTTTCAAGAATTTCTGAGATGCTAGCTTCTAATTGAGATCTGGAAAGCTTAAAAAATACCTCTTCTGAATCTGATTCTGATTCTGATTCTGATGAGTGATCATCTTCTGGTATGTTTGCCATTAATGCAATATTAGCTTGTTCATCTTCAGAATCTGACTCTGCTTCAGATGATTCAGAATCATCCCATGTTGCCATGAGACTTTTTTTCTTTTCTTTGCTGAATTTGTTTCTGGGTTTCTCTTTTTGAAGTTTTGGACATTCACTTTTGTAGTGTCCTGGTTCTTTGCATTCGTAGCACACAACTTCTTTGCTTCTAGGTTTCTTATGACCAGATGTTGATTCAGAATAATTGTTTGTTCTTCTGGTATTTTTGAACTTCTTCTGAAGATGCTTCCAAAGTTGTTGAACTCTTCTGGATAGGAGAGATAATTCATCTTCTTCTGATGAACATCCAGAACTTTCTTCTTCTTCTGCCTGTAAAGCTTTAGAAACATATTTGTTAGATTTAAGAGCTACAGACTTACCTTTCTTCTGGGGTTCATCTTCTTCTAGTTCAATCTCATGACTTCTCAAAGAGCTGATCAGTTCTTCTAAGGAAATTTCATTCAGATTTTTTGATAGCTTTAAAGCAGTGACCATGGGCCTCCAAGCTTTTGGTAAACTTCTGATGATTTTCTTCACATGATCTGCTGTTGAGTAGCCTTTGTCCAGAACTTTTAGTCCAGCTACCAGGATTTGGAACCTTGAGAACATTTTTTCAATTGTCTCATCTTCTTCCATCTTGAAAGCTTCATACTTCTGGATGAGGGCTAGAGCTTTAGTCTCCTTGACTTGAGTGTTGCCTTCATGTGTCATCCTCAGAGAATCAAATATGTGTTTAGCCGAGTCCCTGTTTGTGATCTTCTCATATTCTGTATATGAGATAGCACTTAGAAGTATGGTTCTAGCTTTATGATGATTTCTGAATTCCTTCTTCTGCTGAGCTGTCATGTTTTTTCTTTCAATCTTCTGACCATCTGCTCCAACAGGATGAATGTATCCATCAGTCACCATGTCCTAGAGATCTCCATCTAGAGCTAGAAAGAAACTCTCTAGAACATCCTTCCAGTAGTCAAAATTGTCACCATTGAACACTGGAGGTTTAGCGTTGATCTTGTCATTCTGATAGTCATTGTTGTTATTTCCAGCTTCTGCCATGTGTTTAACTTCTGGATCTTTTACTGACACGGTTAAGTGTTTTTCTCATAACCTAGCGCTCTGTGCCAATTGAAGGTGCGCAAAACACAAGGAAGGGGGGTTGGAATTGGGTTTTCTTAAGGAACTTTAAAAACAACTTCTAATGACAAGATAATTTATCCTGGTTCGTTTGAACTCAAACTACGTCCAGTCCACCCGCCAAGGTGATTTTGCCTCTACTGAGATCTTAATCCACTATTCAACTATTGAATACACACAAAGACCTATAGTCAATGTTCTCTTGAGTCTTCTGACTAAACTTAGTCACTCAAGGAATAAAATAACTATTACAATGATAATAATGAAGTAACTAAAAATGCTTCTTGACAAGCAAGGATCACTAAGTGAAAGATATTAGCACAAGTTGATTCAGTCTTTTTGCGTGAGTGTATTATTTTTCAATTCTTCAAAATGAATCCTTTATATAGTCCTTGAATGAATGTAGCCGTTGGAGACATCTTGAGCTAAATTTAGGATATAAGTTAATACCATAACTTCCTTCCATAAACAGAGATACTTGTCTTGACCATTAATTAAAATATTCTTTAATTAATGCCTTCATTATGAGAATCAACATCTTCTAAGCGGAGATCAGAGATAATAAATATTTGATGCGCAGCCAATAAATATGTCATTAAATGATGGATTCTCCTTTAAGAGTATCTTCTGTATGTGGCTCAATGAATCTTCTATTCAAGTACGTCTCCCTTAATTGAATTGATCTTCTACACAAGAATAATGATATTTATTAGAACTTCTATTCTATAGCAATCTTTGTTATCATCAAAACTCTTGGAGGTTCAGAAACATAATTGTTCTAACAAAATCTTCACTTTTTCCTGCTGTCATACCCTAAATTTTGACCATAAATTTTCAAATTTTATTTCGTCTGACACATTCTCATCGCAATATCATTAATCAGTTGTCTTTTCATTTTGGTATGTTTTTCCTCATAATAATGCATTTAGTTTCGTTTTGATGTACTTTCGTTTATTTTAGATTTTAATTTCAATTTTAAGAAAAAATAGAATGTTGTCTCATTTTATAGTTTAATTTTTATTTTTTAGTTAAATATTTATCTTAGACTATTTAGAATTAATTAGTTTGATTTCCACGTTAGTTTTAGTTAGACGGTTTTAATTAATTAATTTTGATTTAAAAGTATATTCTTTTTGTTTCTATTTAGTCTTAAAGGTTTTTTAATTTAATTTTAGTTTAATTTCGTTCAAACTTTTAGTAAGATTTTAATGAGATATGTTATTTTAGATTAATTATTTCATATTTAGTTTAGTAATTTTTTTTTCTGTTATTGTTACTAGGAGTGTATTTAACCATTATTTTTGTTTAGTCTATTCATTTTAAATGGTTCATTTTCAATTGCTTAGTTACCACACTTTTTCATACAAGCCAATACTTTGCATTTTCCTGCTGTCAAACAAAACTGATCAAAAGAGACCTTATACCAAAAATGAATAAAATCAAAATTTGCTTCTATCAAACAAGCCCAAACTCTTCACGAAAACAGAAATTCTTCACTTTTTTTCCAATAGCTACCTGCACCATTGACCAAGCAAATACTACAGCTTGTGGCAATTTAACAATTCACCAAATTAGCAAAAAGAAACCTGCATCAATAAAATTATTGAAACCGAATAAAAACAGAGGGATTAAAGTTTTTTATGGGAGATGAAAAAGGAGAAAAACTCTATAGAAAGGGGGACGCTGCAGTTGAGAGGGGGAAGAGGTCCATTCCATTTTCTCAAGAACTTACCACCAATGAAACACTAAAACATCACAAACTCACCACAACAAAACCGAATCAAACACAAAAACCAAACAAGAACCGATTTCAGAACAGAAAAACTTTAAACAAAAACATCAGAACCACGTCAACAGATCATCAACCAAAAAAACTTCTTAAAAAAAAAACACCTTCAAATTCCTGTTTTTTTAATAAATTTTCATTATCTGCAAAAAAAATGACATACCTGCACACTCATTATAGAACCAAAATAGCTCCAAAATTCCATCCCTTTTAAAACCTTCATACACTCTTTATCAATCTCTCAACCTCTAAAACTCAGCCTTCAACTCTTGATTCATCCTTTCTGTTTCCTTCATCATAAGTAATATCACCACCGCTTGACTCAATTAATAACAACACAAACCACAAAACAGCCACCACGAGCAACCACATACAAATCCAAAACATGTCCTCAATAAGTTCCAATCCCAATCCTAAATCTAAAACCACGTTTGAGTCTCTCGTAACCTCCATATGGAACATAATTCGAAAACCTGTGGTTGTCGCGATATTAATTGGGGTTTTGTTAATATTCGATCCAAACATTGCCTTAGCAGCATTTGGTGGTAGAATGGGAGGAAGATCTTTCTCTTCTTCGTCGTCATCGGCTTCGTCGAGAAGCTATTCGATTCAATCGCCGAGTCCAGGGTTTTCTTACTCTACTACGTTTAGCGGCTGGGGTTACTATGGGCCTACAGTTGGACTTGGACTTGGGCATGGTGTTGGTCCTAGCTCCAGTTTCTTTCTTATACTTGTTAGTTTTGCTGCTTTTGTTGTGGTTTCTGGTTTTCTTTCTGATTGTTCTGAGGGTAGTGTTCTCACTGCTACTGGAAAAACCACATGTTTCTCATTTATTTTTTATTTTATTTTAATTTATTTTTTATTGTTTCTGGTTTATGGGCCTAGCCCCATCTGTTTGTTTGATTTCCATACTACACATTTCTACGATGCACCCCTGGCTTTTTATTTAATTGGTTTTGTTTTCCCGATTGGCATATTAGTTTGTTTTGTTTGATTTTCTGATTTCTTTATTCTTATATTTCTATTATGTGAGTCTATTTATTTTATTTTTAGGGTCGATGACATGACAAAAGGTCACGATTAATCGAAAACGATTAATCGTAACCAATATGAAGCCATTTATTTATTTTTATTTTCATTCTATTTAATTTATTCCATTTTACAATTTATTTCACTTTATTTAGTCTATTTATTTATTTTATTTATTTCTCGCACTTTTTATACCATATTAAATTCTAACTGTTTCGATTAAATCATACACTGCACACACGCTTCCTCTTGGGCAAATTACAATGATACCCTTTATTTCTTTGAAATCCAGTGTAAATTATTATTGTATCCCTCTCCTGTTTATTATGTACGCAATTTATTTTTCCGCCTTTATTTTTACAGTTTCGTATTGCTAGGAATATCCATAGGAACTAGAAATCGAATCCACTTAATTAATCGAATAAACAATTCATGCGCCTACATTCTGCACACACGTAAGTCGGTCACCTATGTGATCACCATCTGCACGACTTTACGCATCTTAATTAATTAACGAGGAACTGAACTTCGGAATCTAGCATTCTGCGGGTTCTTTAATGAACCACTCTTGAGGCTAGCCTTCGAGTTGTGTTTCATTTACTCCTTTAGTTACTAAAAAATATTAAACCCTAAAACATCCAAAATGCAACGTCTTAATTCGCAAATCAAATAACAGAGGAACTGGATTCTGGAGTCTCGCACTCCACATAATTCTTGAATTAAATCACTCTCGGGCTAGCCCCACGCGAAGTGGTTTATCAACCCTCTCGTTCCTAAAACACGGAAACTTTTAAATTAATTATACGAAGAACTGAACTCGGGAATCTAGCATTCCTCGGGTTATTGAATTGAATTACTCTTGAGGCTAGCCTTCGGGTTATAATTCATTCGCTCTTTCGTATTCAGAAACTTAACAACTCAATAGATGAGACATGATTCATCTCCATAGGAAAGATATTTCTCCTTTTTCCACAAACACAAATAGTCAATTTTCTCAAATAATTTCTATCAAGGAAGAATGTGGCAATCACTTGTTGATCATATATCCAAGTTCGAAGCTTCTTCCGATTTTATTTCTCAAAGAAAGAATGTGGCATTGCTTGTCGATCACCGTATCCAAGTTTAAAGCTTCTTTCGATTTCATTCCTCAAATGTTTGTGGTTATATAAGCGAGACATCTCCCTTAAAGATGATGACTTGTCTCTTTCTTTTCAAATACAATTCAAAACTTACCAACCAATTCAAATCAATTTTATAATTAGTCAACGAAGGAACTGAATTCTGGAGCCTAGCACTCCACATAATTCTTGAATGCAATCACTCCTAGGCTAGCCCCACGCGTTGTGGTTCATTCTCCCTTTCGTTTAAAACACCTTAACAAAGGTCAAACATCTTTTCTCTAAACGAACATTGTTTAAATCTTTCTATCTCGCAAACAAGCTAACGCTTCAGCCTCCACCGCGAGTAAAAGCCAACGCCTAGCAGATTAGAAAGCGTTTTTAAACAATCGTTCAATAAAAATCACAAACCGTAGTCGCACGAACTACGAAGCTCTGACATTCCCATTGCACAAGGGAATACGTAGGCACGGGGATTTTCATCCTTCGCAATCACAATAATAAAAAATTAACTATTTCTCCATCATAAAACACCCTAATAAAAAACTTAACTATTTCCCCATAACAATAATAACTAAAATATTTCTTTAGAATCAATCTTAACAAACCTTAATCATTAAAAGAAGACAATAATATAAGTTAACATTTAAGCGCAAATTAAACTAAGAGATTCCTGTTGAGTACAACAGACGTGAGGGGTGCTTAATACCTTCCCTTTGCGTAACTAACTCCCGAACTTAGATTAGTGGTTCGTTGACCATTTCTTGTCCTATTTAGGTTGTGTCTATATCTCATTTTTCTTTAGTTAGAATAAATATAATTAGGTGGCGACTCTGTTTTTATTTTAGGATCGTATTTTTCGAGCTACGACACCTGCTATCCCCTCAGCTCGATCAACAATAGCTTCTTGGCCTCCAGGTTCCCCTCGAGTTTGCTTAATTGATTGTAAAGATAAACACTCTCCTCCTCGAGCTCAACTATCTTTAGCTTGGTCGTGGTCAGGTCCTTCTTTGGCACCATTTTTGCATCATTGAAGCTTAAACTTACCTCGAGGATCCTCACCATCCTCGCTGCATCCCGACACAACTCCGACCTCATTGTCTTACGGTCAACAGTCAGGATGGCAACAACGTTAAGGTCGAGGACCTGAATAGATGACCATTCATCAAACAACGATGTGTGAGTAAACCACTGGGGTAACATGAATTTGTCCGAAGACACGGGTGCTGCCTTGATTGGAGATATTTTCTCCTCCCCAGTCTTCTTTCTTTTCCCAAGGGGAGAAGCCCCAACAGAAGTACTTCCCGGAGAGGGAGTGCCCGAAGTGACAAACCCTTCCAGCGTAGCCTGATCTTTTACGGCCTCGACTATGGTTTTTGGCCCCTTCTTCAGATTTCCTTTGTTAGCTTTGATGAGGCGCTCACACATCTTGGGCATCTTATCTGCACAACAAAAAGATAAATAAGTCAGATACAAGTTAAATGCCCAAAGTCAGGGCAATAAGACCAAAATTCCACCTAAAAGCTTCATCGTAGTGTCATAGTTCGGAAAGCTGAGAAGGGACTTGGAGCTAATCAACCTAGCTTATGGAGAAGGCATCCCATCGACTTTCAAGAGCATGTGGTCGTCTGAGTCCACGAGGTCCGACAGGCGGAAGCTCGTAACAAAATTTACGAGCGCATGATACGACACCGTGTCATCAGCAGTCAAATCTTCATATTTTTTGATACAGTAGTCACTCCGATGTTGAAAATAGGCATCCACCCACTCCAGCGGGAAGTTGGCCACCATCCTCTCCTTACCATCGACGACCTCTTTGTAATATAAGGAATCCCTAGCCGCTTGTATGCACTGTTGGATTATGTAAAACCTGAATTTAAAGTCATAGACAAATTCCAAGTACGCCTTGAAAAGTTTGCTCGGTTTCTTAAACGACACCCAGCTGGGTTGCTCCCCCTAAGACTTCATTTGAAGATGAAAGGACCTGAAGAAAAGGCTCACAGTCACACTTATCTTCAGATAACGAATCACCAACTCGAAGGTCTTGATAAATGCCAAAGCGTTGGGGTGAAGCTGAGAGGGTGCGAGCTTGAGGTGTGTAAAGATTTCCCCCTGGAAGTTGGTAAAAGGAAAACGATATTCGGTTTCGTGAAACACAAACTTGTACATTGTAAATATTAGAGAAGGATAGTGGGAGCATATCCTTTAATCGGGTTTGGGAGGACATGCCCTCCAGTATACAGGGTCCCCCTTTTTCCTTCTTTCTACTCGGTTCCACGTGTCTGAGTTGTTCACAATAAATTGAAAATTCCTCTCTTAGGGCTCATCCATGATCCACGAATTGTCCACAACCACTAGAGCTTCGTCAGAAAAGATGTCTTCCAGCCCATGGTCGACATTTCGACCCCCTTCACCTGAAAAGTAAAAGAAACTAAGTGAATTCAACGACATCAAATTCACCATTCCACTGCAAGTCAAGTGAAATGGCGACATTAAGACCGATGACGTATCCCCAGCTCGACCCTTTATCCAAATAAGGTTGCAAGGAAACAAGTTCGATGTATCGAGATTGTCCTCGCACTAAAGAAATTCTCCTCGGCTGTAAATCATAATGGTCTTAACGGGGAAAAACCTCATATGTACGCGTCCATTATTGATGTCGGCCTAGTGCCTAAAACTAACACTAAATTCTCCTAGCCAAAATCTTATCAATATCAAACAGTTATCTTCTAAAGTCTAACCCTAGTTCACCTTAACGTTCATATGTTCATGATGAACATTCATAGGACTTCCAGAAATTCATGAAGATTTCCAGAAACTTATGGAGATCTCCATGAAATTCATAGGAAATCCCAGGAATGTTCGTCATCTAAGCAAAAAAATAAAGGAAGAAGATGATGTTACCTTGGTCCATTGCAGATTCTGATGAAGATTGACGATGAGCTTCAACGGCGACAACTGAATTTCTGGTGAGAGAGTTGAAAAGCTAAGGAATTCGGTGGGAGGAAGAATTCGCGTGAAATGTCCTAATGAACGTTCACTTCCCCCTTTTATAACATCATCATCTCATGTTGGGAAGCGCAAAAGGCAACAATTATGACCTAGGTCTAGATTCCATTGGTAATCCAAATAGTCACTGTGCCATCAACACAACGTTTTATCTTCTCAAGAAAAATTTACCCCCCTAGCATCTATAACACCCCAAAGCCGATTTTTAATTAATTGATGTGTTTTCTTGTGAATTTTGATGTTTATGATGTTATTTGGTGTTTTGTGGAGTTTTGAGGGTGCCTTAATATTTTATTAATATTAGAAATATTAAGTTTAGCGGGTTTAGTTTATTATTTGAGATTAAATTAAATAATATAAGAGGAATTTGAGGGTAAGGGTATTGTGGTGTTTTAATTGAGGATAAGTGGGGTTTTTATAGGGAAAGACTAAAGAGGTCCTAGGGGTAATAGTGACAAAAGAAGGAAAGTTGGAGATTACAATCATTTAGAACGATCGCACTTTTGGGAGAAGAGCTTTGAAGAAGAGGAGAAGCTAGGACTTGAAGGTTGGAAGGATTTTCGAGGAGATTATCGAAAATATTATGAAACTTAAGGTATAGGGAGTATCTTCCTTTTGGTATTATAATATGGGAATAGAATTGGGAGTTTTGAGGTATAGTTTAGGGTATAGGGTTTGATTGATGATTTTGTGTTTTGATGATGATTTTATGATGATTTGATGAATATAATGATGTTAGATGATGCATGTGATGTTATTATAAGTAATGTTGATGTTGGATGTTATCCTGCTGCTATGCTGATGTTAAATGAGGGTTTTTACTGAGTTTATCGCAGAAGAGGAATGTTGGATATCACAGAAGAAATCTACAGAATTCGCGAAGCTCGCTTAGCGAGCTACAACTTGCTTAGCAAGCACAACCAGAGAGATGGGCATTGAGCGAGCAAGATGTCTCGCTTAGCGAGCCCTGGAAAGTTTTGAAAAATGATATTTTGGTTCAAAATTGATGTGTTTCCTTGAAGTGGTTACTGCTAGGGGCTGTTATGATGTTGTAGAGTGGTTGTAGGATATGTTTTAATAACTAAATGAGTCGGATTTAGCGGTTATATGATATATGAGGATTTACTTGATTTTTATGAGTTATGAAGTATGAGTAGGATTAGTAATTAAATGATGTATGATGAATTAATTTGATTCCTTTGAGTTATGAGGTATGATTACATGATGTGTAAGTATGATGACATGAGTGAGTATGAGAATTATGATTAATGGTGGATGCGGATGCAATGTTATGATGTTTTGAGGATGATGTATGTATATTGCATCTTGCATTCATGGCATTGAATTATGAGGGGACTTTGGTCCATTGTGTCGCTCCCGGGATTTTCATCCTAGTACAAACACGAAAGTTGCGCGGAAAAGGTATAGTCGCCAGCCAGGCATTTTTATCCCGAATGAATGGGAAAGGTAATGTTGCACAAACCTGAGGAAGAAGGAAAGGACAAGGTCATGAGAACCAAAGATCTGGGTTCGGAAGTCGGTTATGACCTGGTAATGTATTAGCACCCCAGATCGTCCGTCGTACTCGACGGGATCCACGCTTGCTTGTTTGTTTCAAAGGGTGAGAAATAAAGTTGCTGCTGAACAAATGAACTGCTAACTGGAATGGGAATGAGAAAGGAACTGGAAAAGAGAAAGAACAGAAGGGGGAAAATGTAGGGAAAATAAAGAATGTGCTCGAACGGGCCCTACCCCGCTGCCTACGTACCTCATCGGGAAAATGAGGATCAGAGTTGACGTAGTTCGCCTAACTAAGGCGGGAACTATTTGTTTGTGTTTTTTATAGCTAGAAATGTGTATGTCTATGCTCAGGTGTTGCAGGCTCATCTGGTACGAGTGCATTTACCGTCTTGCATGCGAGACAAGTCGTGGCGAGTTCGCGTTGTGAATGAATGAGATGAGAAAGAGAAGTTCCCGCAGGATAGTCGCTTATTATTTGTTTTTTTCTATTAAGAGAAATGTTTTGAATTTGTTTGTGAACACTCTCATACTAAGACCTATCCATCGTGGTAAATACCTACACCTCGCCCCGAAACATGACGCGTATAAGTACTCCGCAACAAAGTCTCATGGCATATAAGAACGTTCGATTTTTAATTAAGTATTTTATTATTTTCTTTGTGAGGTGAGAAAGAAGGACTCAAGTTGCAAAAGGCAAAAACTAAAGGGACTAAGACTCAACCCTAATTTTAGTTATTATTCAAAAGTGGTCCTAATGGTTTGTGGAGTTTTCTACTCTTAATGAAGAAAAGAAACTAAAAACTACTAGAACTCAACTTACTTCCTAAGGAAGTTAAGTTGGTTCTAAGAAACATGGGGGAAGCCTATACAAGTATAAAATACCAATATTGAGGCAAAAGCATTAAAACAGAAATAAGAAATAAATTCCAACAATTGCATGTTAAAGCCTAAAACTAAAATAAGCCTAAACCTCACCTAAACATACTTAGTGAAAATTCTAAGCCTAAGTCCTAAAACTAAAGGAATTTATTTAATATCCCTATTTTAAAATTAGTAACTAAACTATACTAAATCATTCTAAAATCCTAAGATTAAACCTAATTAAACTAATCCTTAACGAACCATAAGATTCTAAGTTAAACTAGGTGTATTTACAATGTAAAAATGGACTAAACATTAATGCACTAAAAATAGCAAAATTCCTAGAAAAAATATGAAATTAATCCTCTAAGGTCCTTAACCTGACTATAATATTTTACTAAAAAATATCCTAAAAATTCAGAGCCTAACTATGCCAAATAATCACTTAAATCTACCTAAGATCTATTCACAATTTTACATGAACTAAGCTACCAAAACAGTGGATAAAATGGACTAAAAATCTACCAAAAAATATCCTAGGTTCTACTATTAGTCCTCTAATGACAGCAAAAAGAATGGGCTAAAATTCCTACAAGAGGTAGAAAAAATAAAATGTACAAAATTATGTGTAACTAAAAGAATTCAATATAAAGCTAATTAAATGGAAAATCGAAATTAAATACAAAAAGGTCAAATTTCAGAAAGTAAAAATGTCACAAATTTCTAAAATGAATTATAAACCTCCTATACTTTTTGTGGAATTTTATCACGCATTTTACTATTTTTTATGGATTTATTTCAAACAATACTAAAACAAAAAATTAAAGTTCTAAATGAAAAAGGAAAGGGGTGCATTTAGAAGTTCTTTCTAGTTAATATTCCAATGGGCTTTGAACAGTGGGGTGCAAAAAGCAAAGACTTAGGCCCAGTTACGCAGGCTATTGAGGGTGTATTGTATGGGCTTTCGGTTAATATCTTTGACTCAATCCAGAGCGTTGATTCCAAGTCTTCCTATCAGTATTCTCATCAAACGGATCCTGCGCGAAGGCGCATAACAGTGACGGTGGACGGAACGCATGCGATTAGCCATGAGAAGAGCCTATCGGATGGTGACAAGTGTCATCGCCGGAATGGCTAGAATCCAAAAACCCTATCCTTATCCGATGGAAAGCTCAATCGATGGACTTAAAACATTTTTTAATGATCTTTAATAATTCTAATTAATATTGCAATTAATTTGGTTTATGACCTCATGAAGACTAAATGAATATCATTAAGAATCTCTAAAACAAAATAAAAACAAATCCTCAGCCTCTAGCACTTCTCTCCCTCATAACTTCTTCTTTCACAAACATGAACCCTAGCCTAACGGCGGCACCTCTCCCTCTTCTCAAATCCACAGCCTCCGCAAACACCAACCAAAACGACGAATTCCACGACGAACTCCTCTCTTCTCTCATCCTATTCGCATCCTAACATAGTTTCTCTCACAAAAAGGAAATCCAATCTCTTCCTAAATTAACACGAACGGTAAACAGTAAATCGGAACCGCAAGAACGACGCAAGGCCAAATCCAACACACTAATGACACTGAGACAAAACAAGAGTGGTGCAAGAACGGCTCGTACCTTGTATCGTTGGAGATAAAATGCGAATGGAAGACTTTGACTCGTTGAGGAGGAAGTTCCGCAGACGAACACAATGTGAATGCGACGAAGACGTCTTCACGTGCTACACAGTTCCGTTCAGGTATGATTCATCTCCAATTCTCTTCCTCCTTGCGTATACTTGATTCTGCGCATTTGCTGATGCTATTGAGTTAATGTTAATGAAGCTTGATGATACCTCCCTTCCGTGAGTTGCGGGTTATGAAGAAAATCGTTGAAGATCGTTGATGCAAAGATGAAGCAGTGATAATGGTGATGATGAATGATGCCGTGAATGGAGAGGTTGAAGAAGAACAAGGTTCAGAATAATAGTGTAGCATTAGGTTCAGAATTTGTATGAAGAAGACTCATTGAAGAAGAAGAAGAATTGAAGAAATGGTTGAGGGAAGAAAAACGTATTGACGAAGAAGAAGAAGTTGTGTGAAGAAAAACGGATTGAAGAAGAAGAAGAAGAAGTTGTGTCAAGAAAAAAACGGATTGAAGAAGAAGAATCCTGATTTATAGAAGATGGATCCAACTTTTGTGGAGAATTTCTCAGGTGAACTTTCTAGATACAATCGGTTACTTCTGTTATCAGTTTTGGATTTTTCTATTTCGATTCTGTTATGAATTGGTTAGGATCTCTTGCAACTGATTTAGGGCTATAATCCTCTGCTTTTTTTCTCTGAGTGTTCACTGACTTTTGTTATTATGGGAATATGCAGATCATATTGTGAATGAAGGATTGTGATTGAAGGTGAGGGTCTTGCTTCAGAGAATGGATCGGCAATGCAGGCTAAACGAGTCCTTAGAGAGATTGATGAAGGCGCAAACGATACGAAATCGGTACGAAATCGCTTTTGATCTCTTATTTTCTGTCTGTGTTCGATTTTGAGTTTTGAATTGCGTGACTTGACTTCACTATTGTTGTTGTATTCTTGTGATTCTTGCTCTCGAAGAAATTTTCCGCTGAAACAGTTTGTGGTTGAGATTTGGGTTGATGTGAGTCGTTACTGCAGATTAAAGATGATGATATTGAAATTATGCTTGTAAATTGTTGATGCAGGTTAAAGAAACCAACGCAGGTTGATGTTGATTGTTGAAGGACAAGTTGATACACAGAGAGAATGCCAACAATTTATCGATGCGGATACCATTTCAGAAAGTGTGCTAAGTATTGATGATGGAGAGAGTGATGAGCGAGGATCTTGAGGGAGGGTCCAGGCTTCAAAGTTTCCTGAGTTTCTTTAAATTATTTCTTCTTTTTTTTTATGTGTAACTCTCCCCCCGTTTTCTCTTGTAATGATATCATGTTATATGAACTTTTTCCTTTTCTGCTAACTGAATTCTTCATTTTTTTTTTCTAATTGAATTTTGTCAGTTAAGTTTTGTAACAGGATTCTGTCACTAAGCTTATCATGAAATTTTTCTGTTGTAACTAATTATGCCCTGTTAAATCCTGCTCTTTTTGTATCAGTTTGTGATTTTTCTGATAAGTTCCATCTTTCCAACCTCTTTTTTCTAATTCCTATTTTGTCATAATAATAATAATAATAAAATGAAATAATAAAAAGTTAATGGGCCTTAAATATACTATTTGCACCCCATAACCACACTTTGCAATGATATTGTCCTACTAAAATTTCTCGAACCGAAAAATAACTATAATAATTGAAACTTGTAATTCTCAATTAACATGAAACAACATCATGTTTGCTCCCACATATGAATTTACAACTGAATGGAACTAACACGTAGACCATCTGAATTCCTTGAACTAGATTCTTAAAAGTGATCCATGAATAAATCTTGGCCTTCAAGTCAATAAGTCATTATGAGCCTTGTTATTTTAATCAGGATACGCCAATAGACCTCCTATGAGCTTTCTTGAACGTTATTACAAACACATGAATATGCCTTAGGATTCAAAGAGCCAGATTTAAAATATGAACACGGATGCAGATTTAGGCAAACTCATAATGGTTTGACCAAGATCCTGTCAACCTTCTATTCACATTGAATTACAGTTGAATAACCACACTTGGTATGAAGCTAATATCATTATCCTTGACAACCCTGTAGAGATTTAAGCACACTAGGAGAAAAACCAAACAAAGGAGATTTGAATTGTTAAGGATGAAACAAACCCTGATTCAGAGAAATTTAAACTGAACACTTGCAGATAGGCCGAATACACCAGTGGCTAGTCTTTGCAAGCACAATCCTTGAAGACCGCTTAATCAAGGAAATAAAACCTTAATGAAGTGGAAAAAGCATATGAAGGGGTTGTTATTGATGGCCACATGGTCAGAATTATGAATTCATCGGATGACCACATATATATTGTGTGAAGCCCTAATTCCATAATCCACGAAACAAACTCCTGTGAAGTAGAAACCATAAACCAATGGAATAATCTGGTTCTTCAGAGGGCACTGATCCAATGCCTTAGGAGTTGATGAAAATGCATGATTGTGAATACTATGACCTAATGGAAAATGCGGATGAATGAAAAGCGTAAGCCTGTTAAGGTAATAAATAATGAGGGAAAATTTTGAGGTATTACAGCTGCCCCTATTCAATCATCTGCAAGCTTGAACAATAATTGCAACAACTTTTAAACGTTCAAGGTATGGAGTGATTGAATACTCGAATAAAACCTGGAAATTTGAACTCGGTGTATAATAGAAATGCCATCTGCCCATTTATTTATTTATATTTTTTTGTTTTGACCTCTGAATAGGTAGAGGAAATAGAACCAGGTGGAATAGAACCAATGCCAAAAACCTGCACTGTGAATGCTGAGCGAAACAAGCCACAACAAGGGTGCCTGTTGGTGAAACAGGACTTAACGAGACCGTTAGCGAAATAGAACTCAACAATGTGACTGCTGGGCAGGACCAAGCCACAAAGAAAATACGTGACTGCTTGTCAGGACCAAGCCATGGAAGGTGCCTGTTGGCGAAACATGGCTTAACGAGACCATTAGCGGAATGGAACTCAAAAATATGACTGCTGGGCAGGACCAAGCCACAAAGAAAACACGCTACTGCTGGGCAGGACCAAGCCATGGAAGGTGTCTGTTGGCGAAACAGGGCTTAACGAGACTATTAGCGGAATGGAACTCGACAATATAACTGCTGGGCAGGACCAAGCCATAAAGAAAACACGCGACTACTGGGAAGGACCAGGCCACAAAAGGTGTTTATTGGCGAAACAAGGCTTAACGAGACCATTAGCGGAATGCAACTCGACAATATGACTGCTGGGCAGGACTAAGCCATAAAGAAAACACGCGACTGGTGGGCAGGACCAAGCCACGGAAGGTGCCTGTTGGCGAAACAGGGCTTAACAAGACCATTAGCGGAATGAAACTCGACAATATGGCTACTGGGCAGGACCAAGACATAAAGAAAACACACGACTGCTGGGCAGGACCAAGCCATAAAGAAAACACGCGATTGCTGGGCAGGACCAAGCCACGGAAGGTGCCTGTTGGTGAAACAGGGCTTAACGAGACCATTAGCGGAATGGAACTCAACAATGTGACTTTTGGGCAGGACCAAGCCACAAAGAAAACACGCGACTATTGGGTAGGACAAAGCCACGAAAGGTGCTCGTTGGCGAAACAGGGCTTAACGAGACCATTAGCGGAATGGAACTCAACAATGTGACTGCTGGGCAGGACCAAGCCACAAAGAAAACACGCGACTGTTGGGCAGGACCAAGCCACTGAAGGTGCTCATTGGCGAAACAGGGCTTAACGAGACCATTAGCGGAATGGAACTCAACAATGTGACTGCTGGGCAGGACCAAGCCACAAAGAAAACACACGACTACTGGGCAAGACCAATCCACGGAAGGTGCCCGTTGGCGAAACAGGGCTTAACGAGACCATTAGCGGAAGGGAACTCAACAATGTGGCTGCTGGGCATGACCAAGCCACAAAGAAAACACGCGACTGCTGGGCAGGACCAAGCCACGGAAGGTGCCCGTTGGCAAAACAGGGCTTAACGAGACCATTAGCGGAATGGAACTCAACAATGTGACTGCTGGGCAGGACCAAGCCACAAAGAAAAAACAACACTGACTTGGAAAGACCAAGATGTCTGGAAAATGGTATAAGTATCTTTTGTGAGGAATACTCAAGGTTGAGAAAATGTTATAGGTTATATGTAACACCTCAAAACTGGCCCATGTTGGCATGCGTATGCTTGGATTTATGGAGTAATGCTCCATGAGGATGGAAATGCTGTTAGAACAATTATGGTTCTGAACCTCTAAGTGTTTTGATGATAACAAAGCTTTTCATATTAGAAGTTCTAATGAATATATTTACTCTTGTGTAGAAGACTATCTTATTTAAATAAACCGTACGAGCTTAGAAGATTCATTTGGTCACATATAGAAGATACTATCAAAGGAGAATCCAGCATTAAATTACATATTTATTGGCTGCGCATCTTTTACTTATTATCTCTGATCTCCGCTTAGAAGATGCTGGTATCCTTATTAAAGACATTAATTAAAGAATATTTTAATTAATGAACAAAGACAAGTATCTCTACTTATGGAAGGAATTTATGGTATTAAAGTCTATCCTAATTTAATTCAAGATGTCTCCAACAGCTACATTCTCAAGAACTATATAAAGGACTCCATTTGAAGAATTCAGTAACGCAACGCATCTCATAATATTCAAGCAAATCAATTAAATCATATTGTGCTTATTATTGTAACTTTCACTTAGTAATACTTTCTTATCAAGAAGCATTCTAAGTTACTTCTTTATTATATTTTTGTAATAGTTTTTCCATTCCTTGAGTGACTAAGTTTAGTCAGAAGACTCAAGAGGACATTGACTATAGGTCTTTGTGTGTATTCTTATTGAATAGTGGATTAAGACCTCAGTAGAGGCAAAATCACCTTGGCGGGTGGACTGGACGTAGTTTGAGTTCAAACGAACCAGGATAAATTAAACGTGTCATTAGAAGTTATTTTTAATTGTTCAACAAAACCCAATTCCAACCCCCCCTTCCTTGTGTTTTGCGCACCTTCAATTGGCATCAGAGCGCTAGGTTCTGAGTATTACACTTAACCGTGTCAGTAAAAGATCCAGAAGATAAACACATGGCAGAAACTGGAATTAACAACAATGACTATCAGAATGACAAGATCAATGCTAAACCTCCAATGTTCAATGGTGACAATTTTGACTACTGGAAGGATGTTCTGGAGAGTTTCTTTCTAGCTCTAGATGGAGATCTCTGGGACATGGTGACAGATGGATACATTCATCATGTTGGAGTAGATGGTCAGAAGATTGAAAGAAAAAATATGACAGCTCAACAGAAGAAGGAATTCAGAAATCATCACAAAGCTAGGACCATACTTCTAAGTGCCATCTCTTACACAGAATATGAGAAGATCACAAACAGGGATTCAGCTAAACACATGTTTGATTCTCTGAGGATGACACATGAAGGCAACTCTCAAGTCAAGGAGACTAAAGCTCTAGCTCTCATCCAGAAGTATGAAGCTTTCAAGATGGAAGAAGATGAAACCATTGAAAAAATGTTTTCAAGGTTCCAAATCCTGGTAGCTGGACTAAAAGTTATGGACAAAGGCTACTCAACAGCAGATCATGTGAAGAAAATCATCAGAAGTTTACCAAAAGCTTGGAGGCCCATGGTCACTGCTTTAAAGTTATCAAAAAATTTGAATGAGATTTCCTTAGAAGAACTGATCAGCTCCTTGAGAAGTCATGAGATTGAGTTAGAAGAAGATGAACCCTAGAAGAAAGGTAAGTCTGTAGCTCTTAAATCTAACAAACATGTTTCTAAAGCTTTACAGGCAGAAGAAGAAGAAAGCTCTGGATGTTCATCAGAAGAAGATGAATTATCTCTCCTATCAAGAAGAGTTCAACAACTCTGGAAGCATCGTCAGAAGAAGTTCAGAAATACCAGAAGAACGAATAATTATTCTGAATCAACATCTGGTCACAAGAAACCCAGAAGCAAAGAAGTTGTGTGCTACGAATGCAAAGAACCAGGACACTATAAAAGTGAATGTCCAAAACTTCAGAAAGAAAAACCCAGAAACAAATTCAGCAGAGAAAAGAAAAAGAGTCTCATGGCAACATGGGATGATTCTGAATCATCTGAAGCAGAGTCAGATTCTGAAGACGAACAAGCTAATATTGCATTAATGGAAAACATACCAGAAGATGATCACTCATCAGAATCAGAGTTAGAATCAGATTCAGAAGAGGTATTCTCTAAATTTTCTAGACCTCAGTTAGAAGCTAGTCTCTCAGAAATTCTTGAAAAATATCAGAAGCTTCAATTCAAATACAAAGACATTAAACAAAGTCTAGTATCTGAATTAGAAGAAGTTAGAAAACTAAAAACAGAAAACTCTGAGCTAAAAGAAAACCTCTTTGAATGTAAAAACTCTTTTGAGAAACTTAAAGCTCAGAAGAAATCTGAATTAGAAGATCTAATTAATTCTGATAATATCATAAAACAATATGATTATAGCTTACAACAATTTCTTACTAAAAGCTTAGATAGAAGTAAGATTGCTTCTATGATCTATGGTGTTAGCAGAAATGAAAGAAGAGGCATAGGCTATGTGAAAAATAAAGAAACTCTGAAGTTAAAAAATATTGATGACATTGTCATAAATACTAATACTCCTCTAAGTTCTCATTTCACCTATGGTCATAATCATGATCTTATATACACTAGTGAGTCATCTTGTTCTACAAGTTCTGATCTAAAACCTAAAATGAATCAGAAGTTTGTAAAAACTAACAAACAAGGACCCAAAAGAATATGGGTACCCAAGGATAAAATTGTGTATGTTGCAGATGTCTTTAACAGCAAAACTGAAACACCAATCATGGTACCTGGACTCTGGATGCTCACGTCACATGACGGGAAGAAAGCATATGTTCCAAAGTCTTGAATTAAAAGATGGAGGCCACGTAGGTTTTGGAGGCAATCAAAAAGGAAGAATAATTGGCTCCGGAACTATTGGTAATGGAAATCTTCCCTCTATCTCTAATGTTCTACTTGTAGAAGGATTAATGCATAATTTATTATCCATAAGTCAATTAAGTGATAATGGTTATGACATAATCTTCAATCAAAAGTTCTGTAAAGCTGTTAGTCAGAAAGATGGAACAATCCTCTTTAGTGGAAAGAGAAAGAACAACATTTATAAAATAAAGCTTTCAGAATTAAAAATTCAAAATGTAAAATGTCTAATGTCTGTGGAAACTGAGCAATGGGTCTGGCACAGAATATTGGGACATGTTAATATGAGGAGATTATCTCAACTTAACAAACTCAATCTAGTTAGAGGACTTCCAAATTTGAAGTTCAACTCAAAAGCTCTGTGTGAAGCATGTCAGAAAGGCAAATTTTCAAAAACTGGTTTTAAAGCTAAAAATGTTGTATCTTCCTCTAGACCATTAGAACTTTTGCACATTGACTTGTTTGGACCAGTGAAAACTGCTTCTGTCAATGGCAAAAAGTATGGATTGGTGATCGTAGATGACTTTAGCAGATGGACATGGGTAAAGTTTCTTAGACACAAGGATGAGTCAATTGCTGTATTTTCTAACTTCTGCAAACAAGTTCAAAATGAAAAAGAATCTAAAATCATTAAAGTCAGAAGTGATCATGGTGGAGAATTTGAAAATAAACAATTAGAATCATTTTTTAATGAAAATGGCATCTCTCATGATTTTTCTTGTCCTAGAACTCCACAACAAAATGGGGTTGTAGAACGTAAAAATAGAACATTACAAGAGATGGCCAGAACCATGATAAATGAGACTAATATGGCTAAACATTTTTGGGCAGAAGCAGTAAATACAGCATGCTATATTCAGAATAGAATCTCTATAAGACCTATTCTTGAAAAGACTCCTTATGAATTGTGGAAGAACAGAAAGCCCAACATTTCATATTTTCATCCTTTTGGATGTATTTGTTTTATGTTAAATACTCTTGATACTCTGAATAAATTTGGTTCTAAGGCACAAAAGTGTTATATGTTAGGATACTCTGAACGTTCTAAGGGATACAGAGTATACAATACAGAAACACGCATTGTGATAGAATCTATTCATGTCAGATTTGATGATAAGCTTGGTTCTGAAAAACCAAAGTAGAATGAATTTTCTGCAGATATAGAAGTAGAAATCTCTACAAACAGAACTTCTAAAGATCAATCCTCTAAAGATCAAAACAATACAAGTTCTCCAACAACATCTGAAGAACCCATCCAGAAGAAACTATCCAGAAGCAATATTAATCACCCAGAAGATAAAATCTTGGGAAAGAAAGATGAACCAATCAGAACAAGATCTTCATTCAAAAACTCTGAAGAGACGTTAATGGGACTTGTCTCTCTGATTGAACCATCTTCTGTAGAAGAAGCTCTCTCAGAAAATGATTGGATTCTGGCTATGCAAGAAGAACTAAATCAGTTCACCAGAAATGATGTGTGGGATCTAGTTCCTAGGCCCAGAGGATTCAACATCATTGGCACCAAATGGGTATTCAGAAACAAGCTAAATGAGCAAGGAGAAGTTGTCAGAAACAAAGAAAGACTGGTTGCACAAGGTTATAGTCAACAAGAAGGAATTGACTATACAGAAACCTATGCACCAGTCGCCAGGTTAGAATCAATCAGACTTCTAATATCATTTGTTGTAAATCATAATATTATTCTATATCAAATGGATGTCAAAAGTGCATTTTTAAATGGTTATATTGATGAAGAAGTGTATGTACACCAACCCCCTGGTTTTGAAAATACAAAATTTCCAGAACATGTTTACAAACTCAAAAAATCATTATATGGTTTAAAACAAGCTCCCAGAGCTTGGTATGAAAGACTAAGTAATTTTCTTCTGGAAAATAAGTTCATCAGAGGGAAAGTGGATACAACTCTTTTCAGTAAAAACATTAAAAATGATCTTCTGATATGTCAAATTTATGTAGATGACATAATTTTTGGTTCTACTAAAAGTGCTTTGGGAAAGGAATTTGCTAAATCTATGCAGGCAGAATTTGAAATGAGCATGATGGGAGAACTAAAGTTCTTTCTGGGAATTCAAATAAATCAAACATCAGAAGGAACATATATCCATCAAAGCAAATATGTAAAAGAACTTCTGAAGAAATTTGACTTATCAGAAAGCACTATATCTAAAACTCCTATGCATCCTACTTGTATCTTGGAGAAAGAAGAGGTAAGTAAGAAAGTAGATCAGAAGCTCTACAGAGGTATGATTGGATCTCTTCTCTATCTAACTGCTTCTAGACCAGATATTCTATACAATGTATGTTTATGTGCTAGATTCCAATCAGATCCTAGAGAAACTCATTTAACAGCAGTTAAGAGAATCTTTAGATATCTGAAAGGTACTACTAATCTTGGTCTGTACTACAGAAGATCAGAAGAGTATAAACTTGTAGGATATTGTGACGCTGATTTTGCTGGAGACAGAACAGAAAGAAAAAGTACTTCTGGAAGTTGTCAATTTCTAGGAGACAATCTAATCTCTTGGTCTAGCAAAAGACAGCCAACCATAGCATTATCAACTGCAGAAGCTGAATACATTGCAGCAGCTGGATGCAGTACTCAGATGCTCTGGATGAAAAATCAGCTTGAGGATTTCAATATCTATGAGAGTAACATTCCCATCCTCTGTGACAATACTTCTGCTATTTGTCTCTCTAAAAATCCAATCTTACATTCTAGAGCTAAACACATAGAAGTTAAACATCACTTCATTAGGGACTATACTCAGAAGGGAATTTTAATGTTAAAATTTATAGACACAAATCACCAATGGGCTGATATTTTTACAAAACCCCTTTCTGAAGATAGATTTAATTTCATACTAACTAACCTTAGCATGAAATTATGTCCAGAATGAAAATGCTTTAATTATATGTTTTTATCATCTAGAAGTTCTGATATTTATCTTCTATATGATTATCTCAGAAGATGCTATGCTCTAATTGTTTCATTCTTAGAACTTCTGTTCAAAGGATTAACTTGCAGATCTTCAAATCAACAAGTGTCAACAAGGCTCTAAGGATTTCCATCAGAATTAAAACAAGTGTCCAAATTCTAAATAGTGACAGAACATGCCTTGGTAACTGTTCTCTACAGAAGGACAACTGTTGAGATTCTGGAATCTGATACGGCTAGAATTGACACCAAAAAGGCAAGAAAATCTCTTGGGTAACTGTTCCAGAATCGTTTACGCATTACCCTATGTCAGCGCATTTAATGCTTTTAATCATTATGTTTTTTAAACTTAAATTTTCCCACTAATTTCTCAACTAATTAAATGCTTTATTTTCCTATATATGTCAAGTGTCTCTCTCACTTTCAACTTTTACCCGTATTTCACTCTTACTGAATTTTCTTAACCTCACTCTTGCGTCTTCCCTAAATTTTTTCAAAAACCCTAAACTCTTTTCAAAAACCCTAAACCTTCATATATCATCTTAGTAACTAATGGCTTCATCTTCTCAACGCAAAGATTTTTCTGATGTGTTATATGTTGAGCCCACAAAGACTCTCTCAACTCCTACTGACAAATTGGAAGTCCTGTGTGAGTTATTTGTGGATTTCGAAAGTTTAAAGGAAAATGGCTTTGATCTCCTCCCGCATGTTGAAGCTCAGGGCTGGGAAAAGTATTTTGACAGATTAATGGGGCCAGTCTTTCCTAAACTGGTTAAAGAATTCTGGGTTTATGCATCATCAAACGACGCACAGGTTACCTCTTATGTGCTTGGTAAAAAGGTGGTTATTTCTGAAGACCATCTTGCTAAACTTCTTGAAGCTGATGGAAATGGTATCAAATGCAGTGACATGGACAAAGCATCTGATACTGCTGTGATAGCAAAGGAAATTTTTACCTCTGGAAAACCCTCCAACAAAATCAAAGACTTGAAGACTCCTCTCCGTATTTGGGCAAAAATAATTCTTGGGACAATCTGTCACAGGAAACCTACCAACTCTCTAGATTACATCAACCTGGACCAACAATTTCTTCTCTACTTCATTGCCAAAAAGAAGAAAATCAACCTTGCACACACTCTTTTCCAGAATCTTAGAGTCAGTGTGAAGGAAACCAGAGATGGTGAGAAGACCAAAAGGGATTGGATTCCTTTTGGACGTATTATTTCTGATATACTCTGCCAAAACAAGCTGGTAGACTTCCTAGCAGAGTTGAAGCAAACTGAACTTCTAGAAACAGATGTTGGCAAACCTCTGAATGCTAAGAACTTGAAAAAGATGAAGTTCATTACATCTATTCAGCAAGAACCTGTTCTTCATTCTAGAGAAGTAATCAGCACCAGAAGGATCCCATTGGAAGACTTCCCTCTCTTTTCCTCTGAGACACCTGCAGATGTTGTAGTCAACTACCTGGATATCTGCAAGCGACAAGGTATGGAACCACAGTTCAAGCCTATTGAACTCAAACAGAAAGCTCCAGACGTTGCCTCTGTGAGACTCAAGAAGAGAAAAACTGCTGAAGGACCTTCTCAGAAGATGCCAAAATCATCTAGAACATCAGGTAAATCTTCTGCTTCTAACTCTGATTTCATTTCTGTAGTAGAAGCAGTAAATGTAAAAGTGTCTGAACTACCTTCTAGCACCTTATCTTCTAGCCAACCATCTTCTGTTGATATTCCCTCTGAACAAATTCCTGCCTCTGAACCACCTCAAACTGTTAATCCCATTCAAACCGAAATCCCTGCAACTTCTGCAGTAGCATCCATCCTTTCATCATTATATCCACCAGAAGCTGAAAACCATCAACCACAAAATATTTCTGATTTTGACATACCCATTGATAATACTCCACTATCTGACATTGATCGCTCTCCAACAACTAAAACACAAACTGCTTTGCAAGATGCTCTAGATCTTGATCTTGAACATTTTCAAGACTCAGATTCTGTCCAAATTCCATCTCCTGAACATGCACCTAGACTATCTCCCATAAGAGAAAGCTCACTATCCTCTTATATGTCTACACCACCAAACTCACCTACTGTCATAAACATTCCTGATACTCCAGAAGAAACTGAAAATGAAAATCCTCTCAGAACATCTGTTGATTTTGAAGCCCTACAAAAACTGTCCTCCGTATCAAACAAAAGAGCAATACCCATACCAAAACCAAAACCAACTAGAACAGACATTTCTGCTTTACTTCTTGCTTTTGAAACAGGCTTGAAATTAAAGTTAGAGGATCTGAAGTCTGCATGCTCAGAGCTTACAGATCCATCTGCTTCTGATTTTCTGTGGGCTACCCTCAGAAAGTGGTTAATGCTGAGTCCAAAAGACTTAAGGACATATGCTATGATGTTGCTCACCAGAACTTCTGTGAGTACCTTCAAGCAGTAGTCTCAAATGTTGAACAGACTAAACCTCTTCTGTTGGATAACAAGCCCTGGACAGAGTCAGAACCTCTGGATGAACTCTCAGCACTTCAAATGGTCTTGGTATCTTTTGAAGAAGAACATGTTGATGAACCTGATACTCAAGCTGCTCCAGAAACTGAAGAACCTCTGGCTACAAATTTCGTTCTGCAAACTCTACAAGAACTGAAGAAGGAAAATCAACTGGTGAAGGAACGTCTGGATAAGCAAGAAGAAACCACTGCTGAAATCAAGTGGAATCTTCATCAGATATCAAATCTTTGTTGGAGACCTTAGTCACTAAGATGAACTCCTAATTTTTTTTTGCTTATCTTCTGCATTAGCTGTTCTGTTGTTTTATCTTCTGCTTCTGCATGACTCTTTGAACTTCTACTGGTTTTGTTTTTTTTTGCTTATACTTTTTAATATTGGTCACTTTTTATCTTTTTCACTTGCTCTGATTCTTTTTTATTATGACAAAAAGGGGGAGAAACGTAAATGATTCTGATCCATAGCAGTTTACCATAATCTGCCTCTTACATATAATTCTAATAAAACTATTTGAGTTGTTATCATGAAAAGGAAACAGGTCAAGTAATCAAATCAGGGGGAGCTAAGAACCATGGGACATCTGAAAGAATTCTTCTTCTAATCAAAGGGAGTTCACTTAAATTCATTAAACTCTATTCTCTTTATTTAAAATGTTTTGTCATCATCAAAAAGGGGGAGATTGTTAGAACAATTATGGTTCTGAACCTCTAAGTGTTTTGATGATAACAAAGCTTTTCATATTAGAAGTTCTAATGAATATATTTACTCTTGTGTAGAAGACTATCTTATTTAAATAAACCATACGAGCTTAGAAGATTCATTTGGTCACATATAGAAGATACTATCAAAGGAGAATCCAGCATTAAATTACATATTTATTGGCTGCGCATCTTTTACTTATTATCTCTGATCTCCGCTTAGAAGATGTTGGTATCCTTATTAAAGACATTAATTAAAGAATATTTTAATTAATGAACAAAGACAAGTATCTCTACTTATGGAAGGAATTTATGGTATTAAAGTCTATCCTAATTTAATTCAAGATGTCTCCAACGGCTACATTCTCAAGAACTATATAAAGGACTCCATTTGAAGAATTCAGTAACGCAACGCAACGCATCTCATAATATTCAAGCAAATCAATTAAATCATATTGTGCTTATTATTGTAACTTTCACTTAGTAATACTTTCTTATCAAGAAGCATTCTAAGTTACTTCTTTATTATATTTTTGTAATAGTTTTTCCATTCCTTGAGTGACTAAGTTTAGTCAGAAGACTCAAGAGGACATTGACTATAGGTCTTTGTGTGTATTCTTATTGAATAGTGGATTAAGACCTCAGTAGAGGCAAAATCACCTTGGCGGGTGGACTGGACGTAGTTTGAGTTCAAACGAACCAGGATAAATTAAACGTGTCATTAGAAGTTATTTTTAATTGTTCAACAAAACCCAATTCCAACCCCCCTTCCTTGTGTTTTGCGCACCTTCAAATGCTACGCTTTGGAGGATGCAAATGCAATGATGATTATGTGTATGCAAATGCAAAGGATCTCCCAGAAGGAGACTGTCAGTATCCCAGATGGCTTGACTGGGGAGAACTGATGATAACTGCACTGATCTGGTCCATCCTGATAAGGAGGAGACAACTCTACGGGGAAAGTTGTTAATGAGGCACCGGCTCTGAACTGCCGCCATTACCAAAAATAAATTGGACTTTAAGATCGAAGTGCCAAGACCCTGCCGGAGATGGACCCTTCTCGAACTCTGATGGGGAAGTGGAGACCTCCTGACTTGGTCGGGAGCCAAAGGTATGGCTTTGCTAAGGAAGCAAACTGTTGGGAAAGGAAAGACACTCCTTGCACTGCTGGGAATTGACCCTGTATTGAAGGAAGACTTCTGCTTGGGGAGGGCAAACATCTCTTGCCATTAATGTTGGAGAAGAAATTCAACTTCACTTCCACTGGGGACAACTGGAGACACCCTGGAAGACACATGTTCTTGTTCAGGCATAAAGAAATGTTCCTCTTGGAAATCTACTTTTAGCTCTGTTAGCAACACCTGTACCTGCATAAACACCATCGATAGTGCCTGCAACACGAAGAGTTAGTTTGAACCTGTATGCCCCAGGCTCATAGCATGAATCATTATCTGGGCATCTCGACACCCTTTCAGAGTTGTATTAAATGTTTCTGTCCTCCTGCATGAGTTAGAAAGCATTCAAATGTTCACAACACAATATAAATCACAATTTGCTGGACGTTTTCACAATCAATCAATGCTAGATGAAAAACAAAACCAGAAGCGAATAGTCACAAGTTGACTGAAATTGATTTTTTATTAATTTGGAAAAATGGCCATGAATAGGCATTACAAAGGAAGCAATTCCCTGGAAATAGGAAATAGCCAAAAAGGAAAACAAATTATCCTATTGGCAATGTGATAAGTGGATCTCATCAAGTTTCAACCCGGTTATGACTAGTATATCTTCAAGACCATCCGCTTGCTCTGCCCCTTGAGAAAGGTAATTGAACTAGTCTTCAACCCTTAGATTAACCTCAGTTGTAGATGGGTTACGAATTTTGCAGATGGCAGTCGTTCGTGCTAGTCCCTCTTTTGCGTGGATCGCCCTTTCGGGTTTTCAATCCACCGGGATACCCTTTTTTGCCTGAGCTGTCCGATGTGGCTTTTCAACTCAGCGGGTGTATAATGTTTTTCCAGATTTCCCTAATTTTTGCCCGAGCCTTTTATTTTGTTTTTGGCTCGCCGGGATGCCCATTTTTTCCTGGATCTTTATTCTGTTTTTATCCAGCGGGTCCTTTTTTACACGAAGTATTTTCTTACTGCGTCTGTGTTGACAGGGGAATGGAAATCTTCTCCGTCCATGGTTGTCAGCATCAAGGCTCCACCTGAGAAAACCTTTTTAACCACGAACGGTCCTTCATAGTTAGGTGTTCATTTGCCCCTGTGACCGTTAAGAGGAGAAAGAATCCTTTTCAGCACCAGGTCACCTGGTGTGTACCTTTGTGGTCGTACCTTCTTATCAAAAGTATGCTTCATCTGCCGCTGATACAACTGTCCATGGCATACAGCTACTAGACGTTTTTCTTCAATGAGGCCCAATTGATTATATCTGGATCGGAGCCACTCATCTTCATCTAGCTTAATGTCCATCATTAACCTCAATGAGGGGATTTCCACTTCAATTGGTAGGAATGCCTCCATACCATGCACTAGTGAGAACGGGGTTGCCCCTGTTGAGGTACACACTGACGTTCTGTACCCATGTAAAGCGAATGGTAGCATCTCATGCCAGTCTTTGTATGTTACAACCATCTTCTGCACAATCTTCTTGATGTTCTTGTTGGCCGCCTCGACGGCGCCATTCATCTTCGGGCGATATGGAGAAGAGTTGTGATGTTCTATTTTGAAATCCCGACACAAGTCTTCCATCATCTTGTTGTTGATATTAGAACCATTATCAATAATGAATTTTTCGGGAATTCCGTACCGGAAAATGATGTCTCTTTTAATAAACCGGGCTACCACTTGTTTAGTAACTTTGGCATAAGATGCCACTTCGACCTACTTCGTGAAATAGTCAATAGCAACCAGGATGAAGCGGTGACCGTCGGAAGCTGTCAGTTCGATCTTGCCAATCATATCAATGCCCCACATGGCAAACGACCATGGTGAAGACATGACACTAAATGGATTCAGAGGCACATGGACCTTATCAATATAAATCTGACACTTATGACATTTACGAGAGTATTTACAACAATCGGATTCCATGGAGATCCAATAATATCCCAATCTCAGCAATTTCTTAGCCATAGCATGTCCTCCAGCATGGGTACCAAGGGATCCTTCATGAACCTCTTGCATCAACAGGTCTTCTTCGTGTCTATTCACGCATCTGAGCATAACCATGTCAAATTTTTGCTTGTATAGCACACCATCTTGATTCAAGAAGAAACCATCTGCTAGTCTTCTGAGGGTCTTCTTGTCTTTACTGGATGCCCTAGCCGGGTACTCTCGAGCCTTCAAGAATTGCTTGATGTCATGATACCAAGGTTTGTTATCTTCACCACTATCAACTGCAAAGAAATAGGCAGGTCTTTCAAAACGGGAGACCATGATTCGTGCCACAAAATTCTCTTGACAAACTTTAATCATAGACGACAAAGTTGTTAGAGCTTTGGCGAACTGGTTTTCATCTCGAGGAATATAATTCAACTTGATCTTAGTGAAGAAAGTTAGCAGCCTCCTGGTATAATCCCTGTAAGGAACCAAGTGAGGTTGATGAACTAACCATTTGCCATTGACTTGGTTCACCACCAGGGCAGAATCTCCGAAGATCTCGAGGTTCTTGACTTGCAAGTTAATTGCTTCTTCAACCCCCATGATGCAAGCTTCATACTCTGCCTCATTGTTAATGCATTCGGAAGTCAACCGAGCAGCTAAAGGTGTATGGATCCCTTATGGTGAGATGATAACAGCACCTACTCCACTTCCGTTCATGTTCACAGCTCCGTCAAACATCAACTTCCATTTGGATTCAGGGTCTGGCCCCTCCTCTGGAAGTGGTTCTTCACAGTCTTTCAACTTGAGGAACATGATGTCCTCATCCGGAAACTCGAATTTCATGGGTTGATAATCATCAATTGGCTGCTGAGCCAAGTATTCTAAAAATACATTTCCTTTGATTGCTTTTTGCGAAGTGTAATGGATATCATACTCTGTTAGTATCATCTGCCATCGGGCTACCCTTCCCGTCAGAGTCGGCTTCTCGAAAATGTATTTCACAGGATCCATCTTGGAAATTAAAAGAGTGGTGTGAGTCAGCATGTACGGTCTTAGTCGGCGAGTAGCCCATGCCAAAGCACAACAAGTTTTCTCGAGTAGTGAGTAGCGTGTCTCACAATCGGTAAACTTTTTGCTAAGGTAATAAATGGCGTGCTCTTTTCGACCAGACTCATCCTACTGACCCAACACACATCCCATTGATCCTTCGAGCACACTAAGATACATGATCAAAGGTCTCCCTGGCACCGGAGGCATGAGAATTGGAGGTTCTAGCAGGTACTCCTTGATTCGGTCAAAGGCTTTCTGACAGTCTTCATTCCATTTAATTGCCTGATTTTTCCTCAGAAGCTTAAAGATGGGTTCACACATGGCCTTTAGGTGAGAGATAAACCGTGCAATGTAATTTAGTCTCCCTAAGAAACCACGCACTTGCTTTTCATTCTTTGGCTCAGGTATCTCTTGGATGGCTTTTACTTTGGCTGGATCAACCTCAATTCCCCTCTCACTAACAATGAAGCTAAGTAACTTGCCGGAACGGACCCGAGAGGTGCACTTATTCGGATTCAACCTCAATCTGAACTTCCGGAGTCTGTCAAAAAACTTTGCTAGATTGACCAAGTGCTCTTCTTCTGTTTGGGATTTTTCTATCATATCATCAACATAAACCTCAATTTCATGATGAATCATGTCGTGAAATAACGTCACCATCGCCCGTTGGTAAGTGTCCCCAGCATTCTTCAGACCAAACGACATGACCTTGTAACAAAAAGTGCCCCAAGGCGTGATGAAGGTAGTCTTTTCCATATCATCGGGGGACATCTTAATCTGGTTATAACCTGAGAACCCGTCCATGAAAGAGAACACGGAAAACTGAGCAGTATTATCAACAAGCACATCTATGTGAGGCAGAGGGAAATCATCTTTAGGGTTGGCCCTATTCAAATCCCTGTAGTCTACATACATCCTGACCTTACCGTCTTTCTTAGGGACCGACACAGTATTGGCAACCCACGGAGGGTAACTAGTCACTGCCAAGAAAACAACATCAAATTGCTTTTGTACTTCCTCTTTTATCTTGATTGCCATATTAGGGCGTGTGCGTCTCAACTTTTTCTTCACCGGCGGGCAATCTTCTTTCAGAGGCAGCTTGTGTACCACAATATCCGTGTCTAAACCAGGCATATCCTGGTAAGACCATGCAAAGACATCAACATACTCTCGAAGCATGGCAATTAGACGAGTCTTGATAGATTCTTCTAATGCGTCCCCGATCTTAACTTATTTCTTGTCTTCTTTGGTACCCAGGTTTATCACTTCGACGGCCTCTTCATGTGGCTGAATCATCTTCTCCTCCTATTTAAGCAGTCTGGCCAATTCTTAAGGTAGTTCGCAATCTTCTTCACCTTCCTCATCGGCTTGATAAATTGGATTGTCAAAGTCATACTTATCTATAACAGGGTCGTCATTGATAAGATCCGGTGACGAGCACCTGCATGAATGGTGATTTATGCAAGGCTTTAGAAAAAGCTTGAGAAAATGAGAAACACTGCCATTTTAAAACTTTTCTTTCTTTTTGAAAAACAAAAGCAAAAATGAAAGGCAAAGGCAAAGAAAAACATGGATGAATGTGAAACGTCAGCTTTATTTATGATTATGAATTGTGTTAGGAACAAAAGAACCCTTACAAAAAACTACTATGCCCCGGGCAAGACATAATGCTTGAGTACAGGAAAGACAAAAACAAAGATTATTACTATTCGAAGGAGGTGACTGAGATAAGCCTTTCAGATGTCCAATTGCTAAGTTGAGTCCCTAGAACAGAAGGTTGATCCACTCATCTAAGTCACAGTCACTATCAACTGCATCGTCTTGCACGACACTGATGCTTCTGTAATCCACCACTCTCGCACTCGTGAAAGTAATCGGGCCTTGACGATCTCTAGCACTCGGTCCAGATGATGACTGCCCAGGATGGTAACCAATCCCAAACATATATTTCTTTTCTGGCACTTCTACTGGACTTCCCCATTCTTCTCGCACCCCCGACTCTACCAACTGAAGAGCTTGCTTATAAGAGGCCACGAAAACCCCTTTCTTTGGTTCTTCAGGAGAAGCTGCCAATACAGATGCTTGTTCAGTTTTCAGGGGCTCAAAATCCTGACATGGAGTCTCAACTATCTCGCCATCCATCTCCACATACTTGAATGAAGCTAGATGACTGATGAAGATGTCCTCTTCCCCACTGACTGTTACAATTTGGCCTTCCCAGACGAACTTCAACTTTTGATGAAGTGTGGATGATACTGCTCCTGCTGAATGTATCCAAGGCCTTCCCAGCAAACAACTATATGCAGACTATATATCCATTACGTAGAATGTGGTATTGAAGATTTGTGGACCTACTTTAATTGGTAAATCCACCTCCCCGAACACTGATCTTCTCGACCCATCAAATGCTCTAACCACCAGATCGCTGGGCTTTAGAACTACTCCATCATAATCCAACTTCATCAATGCCTTCTTGGGAAGAAAATTCAACGATGATCTGGTATCTACCAACACGTGAGAAAGTACTGCACCTTTACACTCTAAAGAGATATGCAGCGCCCGATTATGAGAATGACCTTCAGATGTTAGATTCATGTCTGTAAAACCCAGTCCATGAATGGCATTGACAGTAGATACCACCGCTTCTAATTGATTTATCGAAATATCCTGATTCCCATAAGCCTTGTTCAGAATATTCAAGAGATCCTTCTTGTGGGAGTCAGAACACATTAGCAAAGATAAGATGGAAATCTTCGACGGAGTCTGTTGCAGATGGTCCACAATCTTGTAATCGCTCTTTTTGATAATTCTCAAAATTCTTCAGCTTCTTTATCAAAGGTAATGTCTGGATTAGTCACTGGTGTAGGCTCATTGACAACGACCAGCTGCTTCCCTCTTGCTCTAGCCCGGGCTTCTGCAGTGTCCCATGGTGGTATCACACTATTTCTTAGTGTTTCCGGCGCGAATAATCTCCCACTTCTAGTAAAGCCCCCTACTCCAACGTTTTCTACTTGAGTTGGGGCCATGCTAGACGTGGCCAACTCTTGCTTCTGGCCGTTACAATATACTTCGCCACCATAATTCCAGGGAATGGCTTTATCGCTCTGATACATTATTGGTTCTGCAGTGGTAATCATTATCGGTGCCACCCTGGCCTGCAGAGGAACTTGAGATGGATCATAAAAAATGGTTATTATGGAGACTTTGATTTCCTTTACAACTTTGTCAAACTTCAACACTCCTTCATTAATCATACTTTATATCTCTCTTTTCAACTGTTCGCAACCATTTGGAGCTTCAACACACCCTGAACAATCATCTTCACACCCAGGAAAAACACCCCTCTGTGACAAGCAAACTTTAACAGCACTCAACGGAGTCTACAGGTTGTTGACATTACGCACCAAGTTTAGATTCTCCCCTTCATCAATTTCCCCAACCGTACCTCCGTGAGGAGGCATGGGGTTCTGAATTACGTTAGGAGTAGGAGCAAAGTTGATTGCTTTGGAATCTACTAGGTCTTGGACTACATACTTCAAGGCTTTGCAGTTTTTCGTGGTATGTCCGGGGGCTCCAGAATGAAATTCACATCTAACGTTTGTATCATAACCTTCAAGAAGTTGCCCCGGCTTCGGGGGTTGCAAAGTTCTGAGCTGAACCAGCTGGAGTTGGAGGAGATTCTTCAGAAGTTGTGAATAGGACATAGGCGGAGTTTCAAACTGCTTTTCTCTGGTCCTCTAAGAATAGTATAGACGAGGAGCTCTTTGTTGATACCCTTGTGAGTGTTGCGGCTGCGGTGGTTGGACTTGCTGTTGAATATGTTGAGCTGAGATAGTGACAGGGGCCACTTGCTGATAAAACCCTCTGTTACTTCCTCCCTTTGCGCGTACACTACCCCAGTCTCTCCTTCTCTCCTCTTCACGAAGGGTTTCTTGATACCAGAATTTGAAGCGCCCCCGTTCTGAATCTTCCCTTGCTTGATCCAACTTTGTATCCTCTCGCCAGTCAAGATGATATCTGAAAATCCACTTGAGGAACATCCAGCTAGCCTCTCCATGAAATTCCCATGGAGGGTATCCAGGAATAGGTCTACCATTTCTCTCTCCAACAAAGGCGGTTGCACTCTAGCGGACACTTCACGCCACCTTTGTGCGTAATCTTTGAAGCTCTCATAGTTTTTCTGAGCCAGACTCTGAAGTTGAGTGCGACTGGGTGCCATGTCGATATTATACTGATACTGCTTGAGGAATGTCTCTTTCAATTCCTTCTAGTTTCTCACAGAGTTTCTCTCTAACTTCATATACCATTCCAAGGATCCTCCGGAGATACTATCCTGGAAGTATTACATCCAGAGCTTTTCATCCATAGTATAGGCAGCAATTTTTCGGTAGAATGCCTGCAAGTGAGTTTTAGGGCAGGAGCTGCCGTTATACTTGTCAAAAGTAGGTGGCCTGAATTTGTGAGGAATAACCACCCCGGGGACTAGGCCCATGTCAGACACATCTATCCCCAAAGTGTCTCTACACTCGAGGGCTTTGACTTTCTCAGCAAGCATAAAAAAGTCTTGAAGATTTCCATCTCCGCCGAACCCCATGTCGTTGTTAAAAGCAGAGAACTGATCCTCCTGTCTGTCTTGTACCGGAATGAAAGTTGTTGTGCCATGTTATAGAACTTGAGGTCCACCCGGGCCATTGTTGGTGTTAGAAGGAGTCACTTGCATGTGAGGAGTGCTTACAGGAGGATTATTCTGAGGAGGGTTAAGCCCCTAAATTGCATTTCTTAACTCTTGCTGTCCCTGAGCCATCCCTTGCATCATGACCATGAATTCTCCCATTCTGGTGTGAAACTCATTAAGCTCTTTCTGCATAGCATCCATGATCGTCCTCTGGTTGTTGCGAGTTGCATAGCGATGTGGGATATTTTGTCGGAGATGTCGGGTCTTGGCAGCTCTCGCAATCTTTGCCTGAAACACAGATAAGTTAAGCATCCCACAAAAACCTGCAAAAACAAAGAAGAAAATGCAAATGATGTGTATGCAATGAAATGTATTCCTTTTATCCTAAAGGTTTTTTCCCTTTCCCGTCCTGATATTAGGAGAATAATATTTGGAAGAAGACCCATATGATGTTCAAATAACTTGACGGCCGTGGAGAATTGGTGCTCATTACCCTGTGTCGGTGCAATAGATAACAAACAAGATATTCAAAGCAAGTCAATTACATAAACTGAAGTTTGAAACAACAAAGTCCCTGAAGGGTTCCAATCAAAAGAACAACAAAGTATATCAATAAAAGGAATCCCACAACAAGCCTGTGGGAAATCCAAGTACAATAGCATGAAATTAAACTCTAGGGAGCTCTAAGTCCTGTAGCCTCCAGCTAAGACGCTTGACATTCTGGAACAAGTGATCTATATTCGCATGATCGGGCTCCCGGATGAGTCTCTGGATGAGGAGATCCCTTAAATCAAAGGAAACATGTAACTCTTCAATCTGCTGCAGGAAAGCCTTCTCATTTTCTTTGCTCGGACCCGACTCGGCCTTTGACTTCTTCACATCAGCTCGAAACTTCAGCTCTTCAACTTCTTTCTGGACATCTTCAGCTATTGTTGACTCTTTGTCATCTGATGAAGGTATTCTCTCTGTTGCTCTTGGGCCTTCTGAACTAACTTTCATTGCTCAACCAGGGCATCCTGAAGGTTTTTGATCTTTAACTCGAATTCAGCCTCTACCTCCTTTTGCTTTTTCTGGTGATCGCTCAACTTCTCTTGCTAAAGTGTGATGGCTTCATTAGCCTCATTCAGTTATTTCTTATCCCTCCGGTGCTGACTCGCCTTATGGATCTCATCCAATCCTCTCTTCCTAAAGTATAGTTCTCTTTCATCAAAGTCCTTCTGCTTAAGCCGAACTGTCTCTTCAACGCGGCAGAGAGCTCTATCTTCTAACTGCTGGTTCTAAATCATCAATTTCTGACAAGAGTTGTGAGCCTCCTGATTTTCAACTCTAAGCTGCTTGACCAAAGCCTCCAATTTTTGGTAATCCTCTAAAGGCACAGTTGCTAGAGGTGGAGTTGGTATAGAAAAAGGGACTAGAGTCGTTTGAACCTCCTCCTTTATCCAAGCTTCGAATTCAGGGAACATCCGGTTATTGCTCTTGCTTAGACATGTCGTGTCTTTTCTTTTGATCACTTTCCAAGAACCTGCAACTTTTCTGACCAACGGAAGATTATCTTTTACCGAGAAGTAGAAAGTTTGGAATAACTCGGATTCATCGGGAATCTCTTTGAGTGCGTACCCCAACTGCCTTCTTAAGAGAATGGGGTTGTAGTTGATACCCCCTGATACTCATAATAAAGGCACGTTGAGGTAATTCCCACAACTGGTAATGAAACTCTTTCCTTTCAACCTCAAAGTAAACCATCTAATATCTCTGGCAGACAATGTACTTAGCTTCTGGGCCCAAGTAGTATTAGGATCAGTGAAACTCTCGGTGGTAGGCAAATGCCTCATAACCCACTTTTATAATAAGGGAGCACAACATCTAACTAGACCTCCTCGCTTTTTCTCATTCTTATAGTGCACTGAATAATACAAGTCACCCAGGAGAGTGGGCACCGGATTCTTCAACAAAAATAAATGAATAACATTTATGTCCACAAATTTGTCCATATCATCGAACAGGATGATCCCATAAATGGATAATGCTAAGATGGCGCAAACAGAATCCCACTGATTTGCCACTGCAAGTTCTCCAGCCCTTCTAACCAGATACTCCAGAGTGAAACCAAGTACTTTTGCTTTGGTGGTAGACAGATTTGCAGATACTTCAGATGAGCTCAAATAAAGAGCTTTGGCGATGTCAGAATGGGTTAGCCTTGTCATCTCTGAGTTGAAAGGAATCTGATCCTTAATTGACACTCCCATAATCTCAGTAGTCTCTTCTAGTAAAGGACCCAACTGAAAGTCATGAAAAGTGAAACACATGAGCCGTGGATTGTAATATTGTAACAAAGTGTGAATGACGCTTCTTTGAGAGCTATCTAAGTTGAATACCAAGTCCAGAATATCGCCATACTTTTCCTTGAAGTATCCCAGATGACCTGGGGTAATAAGAGACACCATTTAGTTAATCAAGTCCACTTTGGTATCAAAACATTTGTAGTGCACAGTCCTTTTTCTGATATCTTCCATTCTGAAGTAATGATATGACCAGGAACCGGGAGTAATGCAAACCCTGAGAATAAAAGAAACACAAATGATTAATGATGTTATGATGCTTATGCAAGGCGAGGCATGTGATCAGTGAAGTGTTTGTGATGTGCCAATCATATAATCAGGTATCGGTGCAAGGTCACAATATCAACATATCACAATAACAATCCCTCTGATTCGGGATCCATATCTTAGAACCAAAGTACAAGAGAACTAGATCACAAAACTGAACCAATGGTAAAGCGGCTATGCTAAAGGTCTTAGGGTTCCTGCAAACCTGTAAACCCCTCCCAATCTCACGGGTGTGCTACTCGGGTCAACATCTAGGACTCTCAAATCCGAATAACAATAATACATTCACCATTTTCGAGAAATGGCTCATGACCAAATCAGGGAATCGGCTTGGCATTATGTACTAGTCAGGGAGGCCTCAGCTGAGTCCGGAAAAACAAGCATCCCTCATAAGTCCCCAGCTTCAAGCACTGAATCAAGAAACAATAGTACATTCATCCTGAAGGGTACAATACTACCGTCATACGAATAAATTGCTTTAACTGCATTCCTATGAGAGAACCAGGCCATCCTATGCAAGTTCCCAATGGACCCTCGGATGCGAGTGGGTTTGCCAACAAATGTGGTCTGCCACTGTCATCACTGGAGAGGGGTGTTTCCATTAAGGTCCTCGAAGATCGGTCACCAGATGCACATAACTATCAAGGTCGTACCCTGAAGTGGGGAAGAACCCCCACACAGAATAGTCCCAAGACGGTCGCAGTCTGGGTGTGGAACACATCGCCACTCATCATGTAACCATGCGAGTACAACGTGTCCATGCTAATCCTATAGTGCACTCAAGCCGGGTATTTGGCTTATCTCACAGTAACTCCCATCCCATAGAAAAAATGAAAACTAGCACAGCCAGACAGTCCAGTATAATATGATGCATGGAAAATAAATACTGAAAGCAGTAAATGGAAAATAAATACTGAAAGCAGTAAATAAATGTAGTAAAGTAAAGCTGTAAAGTAAAAACTGTAAATAAAATCAGTAAAGCTAGACTAAATCACACAACAGCAAACAGATAAACACCCAAAGAAACAAAACCAAACAGGTGCTAGGATTGACTCAACAAGGGAAACCATAGATTTTAGGTTCGTTCCCCAGCAGATTCGCCAGCTGTCGCTCTCAGGATTTTCATCCTAGTACAAACGCAAAAATGGCGCAGAAAAGGTAGAGTCGCCAGCCAGGCATTTTTATCCCGAATGAATGGGAAAGGTAATGCTGCACAAACCTGAGGAAGAAGGAAAGGACAAGGTCCTGCGAACCAAGGATCTGGGTTAGAGAGTCGGTTACGACCTGGAAAGGTATTAGCACCCCAGATCGTCCGTCGTACCCGACGGGATCCACACTTGCTTGTTTGTTTCAAAGGGTGAGAAATAAAGTTGCTGCTGAACAAATGAACTGCTAACTGGAATGGGAATGAGAAAGGAACTGGAAAAGAGAAAGAACAAAAGGGGGAAAATGTAGGGAAGATAAAGAATGTGCTCGAACGGGGCCTACCCCGCTGCCTACATACCTCATCGGGAAAATAAGGATCAGAGTCGACGTAGTTCGCCTAACTAAGGTGAGAACTATTTGTTTGTGTTTTTTATAGCTAGAACTGCGTATGTCTATGCTCAGGTGTTGCAGGCTCGTCTGGTACAAGTGCGTTTAACGTCTTGCATGCGAGATAAGTCGTTGTGAGTTTGCGTTGTGAATGAATGAGATGAGAAAGAGAAGTTCCCGCAGGATAGTCGCTTATTATTTGTTTTTGTCTTTTAAGAGAAATGTCTTGAATTATTTTGTGAACACTCTCATACTAAGACCTATCCATCGTGGTAAATACCTACACCTCGCCGCGAAACAGAACGCGAAAGAAGGACTCAAGTTGTAGAAGGAAAAAACTAAGGGGACTAAGACTCAACCCTAATTTTAGTTATTATTCAAAAGTGGTCCTAATGGTTCGTGGAGTTTTCTACTCTTAATGAAGAAAAGGAACTAAAAACTACTAGAACTCAACTTACTTCCTAAGGAAGTTAAGTTGGTTCTAAGAAACATGGGGAAGCCTATACAAGTAGAAAATACCAATATTGAGGCAAAAGCATTAAAATAGAAATAAGAAATAAATTCCAACAATTGCATGTTAAAGCCTAAAACTAAAATAAGCCTAAACCTCACCTAAACATACTTAGTGAAAATTCTAAGCCTAAGTCCTAAAACTAAAGGAATTTATTTAATATCCCTATTCTAAAATCAGTAACTAAACTATATTAAATCATTCTAAAATCCTAAGATTAAACCTAATTAAACTAATCCTTAACGAACCATAAGATTCTAAGTTAAACTAGGTGTATTTACAATGTAAAAATGGACTAAAAATTAATGCACTAAAAATAGAAAAATTCCTGGAAAAAATATGAAATTAATCCTCTAAGGTCCTTAACCTGACTATAATATTGTGCTAAAAAATATCCTAAAAAATTAAAAGCCTAACTATGCCAAATAGTCACTTAAATCTACCTAAGATCTATTCACAATTTTACATGAACTAAGCTACCAAAACAGTGGATAAAATGGCCTAACAATCTACCAAAAAATATCCTAGGTTCTACTATTAGTCCTCTAATAATAACAAAAAGAATAGGCTAAAATTCCTAAAAGAGGTGGAAAAAATAAAATGTACAAAATTATGTGTAACTAAAAGAATTCAATATAAAGCTAATTAAATGGAAAATCGAAATTAAATCGAAAAAGGCCAAAATTGCGAAAGTAAAAAATGTCACAAATTTCTAAAATGAATTATAAACCTCCTATAATTTTTGTGGAATTTTATCACGCATTTTACTATTTTTTATGGATTTATTTCAAACAATACTAAAACAAAAAATTAAAGTTCTAAATGAAAAAGGAAATGGGTGCATTTAGAAGTTCTTACTAGTTAATATTCTAATGGGCTTTGAACGGTGGGGTGCAAAAAGCAAAGACTTAGGCCCAGTTACGCAGGCTATTGAGGGTGTATTGTATGGGCTTTCGGTCAAGATCTTTGACTCAATCCAGAGTGTTGATTCCAAGTCTTCCTATCAGTATTCTCATCAAACGGATCCTACACGAAGGCGCATAGCAGTGACGGTGGACAGAACGCATGCAATTTTCCATGAGAAGAGCCTACCGGACGGTGACAAGTGTCACCACCGGAATGGCCAGAATCCAAAAACCCTATCCTTATCTGATGGAAAGCTCAATCGATGGACTTAAAACGTTTTTTAATGATCTTTAACAATTCTAATATTGCAATTAATTTGGTTTATAACCTCATGAAGACTAAATCAATATCATTAAGAATCTCTAAAACAAAATAAAAATAAATCCTCAGCCTCTACCGCTTCTCTCCCTCATAACTTCTTTCCCAAACATGAACCCTAGCCTAACGGCGGCGCCTCTCCCTCTTCTCAAATCCACAGCCTCCGCAAACACCAACCAAAACGACGAATTCCACAGCGAACTCCTCTCTTATCTCATCCTATTCGCATCCTAACACAGTTTCTCTCACAAAAACGAAATCCAATCTCTTCCTAAATTAACACGAACGGTAAACAATAAATTGGAACCGCATGAACGACCCAAGGCCAAATCCAACACACTAATGACACCAAGACAACACAAGAGTGGTGCAAGAACGGCTCATACCTTGTATCGTTGGAGATAAAATGCGAATGGAAGACTTTGACTCGTTGAGGAGGAAGTTCCACAAACGAACACAATGTGAATGCGACGAAGACGTCTTCACGTGCTACACAGTTCCGTTCAGGTATGATTCATCTCCAATTCTCTTCCTCCTTGTGTATTCTTGATTCTGCATGTTTGTTGATGCTATTGAGTTAATGTTGATTCAGCTTGATGATACCTCCCTTCCGTGAGTTGCGGGTTATGAAGAAAATCGTTGAAGATCGTTGATGTAGAGATGAAGCAGTGATAATGGTGATGATGAATGATGTCGTGAATGGAGAGAACGAGATGAAGATTGAAGCAGAAATCAGAACAACGAAGGAGAGGATGAAGAAGAACAAGGTTCAGAACAATAGTGGAGCATTAGGTTTAGAATTTTTGTGAAGAAGACCCATTGAAGAAGAAGAAGAATTGAAGAAATGGTTGAGGGAAGAAAAATGTATTGAAGAAAAAGAAGAAGTTGTGTGAAGAAAAACGGATTGAAGAAGAAGAAGAAGAAGTTGTGTCAAGAAAAAAACGGATTGAAGAAGAAGAATCATGATTTATAGAAGATGGATCCAACTTTTGTGGAGAATTTCTCAGGTGAACTTTCTAGATACAATCGATTACTTCTGTTATCAGTTTTGGATTTTCTGTTTTGATTCTGTTATGAATTGGTTAGGATCTTTTGCAACTGATTTAGGGCTATAATCCTCTGCTTCTTTTCTCTGAGTGTTCACTGACTATTGTTATTATAGGAATATGCAGATCATATTGTGAATGAAGGATTGTGATTGAAGGTGAAGGTCTTGCTTCAGAGAATGGATCGGGAATGCAGGCTAAATGAGTCCTTAGAGAGATTGATGAAGGCGCAAACGATACGAAATCGGTACGAAATCGCTTTTGATCTCTTCTTTTCTGTCTGTGTTCGATTTTGAGTTCTGAATTGCGTGACTTCACTTCACTATTTTTGTTGTATTCTTGCGATTCTTGCGCTCGAAGAAATTCGCCGCTGAAATGGTTTGTGGTTGAGATTTGGGTTTATGTGAGTCGCTACTGCAGATTAAAGATGATGATATTGAAATTCTGCTTGTAAATTGTTGATGCAGGTTGAAGAATCCAATGCAGGTTGATGTTGATTGTTGAAGGACAAGTTGATATGCAAAGAGAATGCCAAAAATTTATCGATGCGGATACCATTTCAGAACGTGTGCTAAGGATTGATGATGGAGAGAGTGATGAGCGAGGATCATTAGGGAGGGTCCAGGCTTCAAAGTTTCCTGAGTTTCTTTAACTTATTTCTTCTTTTTTTTGCTGTGTAACTCTCCCCCGTTTTCTCTTGTAATGATATCCTGTTATATGAACTTTTTCCTTTTCTGCTAACTGAATTCTTCATTTTTTTCTAATTGAATTTTGTCAGTTAAGTTTTTGTAACAGGATTCTGTCACTAAGCTTATCATGAAATTTTTCTGTTGTAACTAATTATGCCCAGTTAAATCCTGCTATTTTTGTATCAGTTTGTGATTTTTCTGATAAGTTCCATCTTTCCAACCTTTTTTTTCTAATTCCTATTTTGTCATAATAATAATAATAATAATAATAATAATAATAATAATAATGAAATAATAAAAAGTTAATGGGCCTGAAATATATTATTTGCACCCCATAACCACACTTTGCAATGATATTGTCCTACTAAATTTTCTCGAACCGACAAATAACTATAATAATTGAAACTTGAAATTCTCAATTAACATGAAACAACATCATGTTTGATCCCACATATGAATTTACAACTGAATGGAACTAACACGTAGACCATCTGAATTCCTTGAACTATATTCTTAAAAGTGATCCATGAATAAATCTTGGCCTTCAAGTCAATAAGTCATTATGAGCCTTGTTATTTTAATCAGGATATGCCAAAAGACCTCCTATGAGCTTTCTTGAACGTTATTACAAACACATGAATATGCCTTAGCACTCAAAGATCCAGATTTAAAATATGAACACGGATGCAGATTGAGGCAAACTCATAATGGTTTAACCAAGATCCTGTCAACCTTCTATTCACATTGAATTACAATTGAATAACCACACTTGGTATGAAGCTAATATCATTATCCTTTACAACCCTGTAGAGCTTTAAGCACACTAGGAGAGAAACCAAACAAAGGAGCTTTGAATTGTTGAGGATGAAACAAACCCTGATTCAGAGAAATTTAAACTGAACACTTGCTGATAGGCCGAATACACCAGTGGCTAGTCTTTGCAAGCACAATCCTTGAAGACCACTTAATCAAGGAAATAAAACCTTAACGAAATGGAAAAAGCATATGAAGGGGTTGTTATTGATTGCCACATGATCAGAATTTTGAATTCATCTGATGACCACATATATAGGGTATAAAGCCCTAATTCCATAATCCATGAAACAAACTCCTGTGAAGTAGAAACCACAAACTAATGGAATAACCTGGTTCTTCAGAGGGCACGGATCCCATGCCTTAGGAGTTGATGAAAATGCATGACTGTGAATACTATGACCTAATGGGAAATGCGGATGAATGAGAAGCGTAAGCCCGTTGAGGTAATAAATAATGAGGGCAAAGTTTGAGGTATTACACAATTGTAGCTTCAATCCTATTGTGTGGATTGGAGTGATATGATGTTATGATGTGTTCCTTAGTGGAGAGTTGATGGCCCAGTGTCCATCCATGAGAATGTTTCGGTACCACATGCATATTAATAAGTTGTATATCATTCTAAATGACATAACATGATTTGCATTGATTTAGTGTGATGATGAAATATACTTGATGATATGTATAAGTGAGTTATGATGAATGTTATTGTGTTGTGATGTAAATAATGTCATGTATGATTGAACTAGTGGTGTTAGATTGTTATTATTGCTATGTTTTCTTGAATTCTCATTTTCTATATTATTTTATTAAATGTGAATTTACTCACCCTGCCTGCCTTTTGGTGATGGCCTATTATGTCATCCTGCAGTTAATCAAGGTTAGCTCAGTGCGTGCTTAACTCAGAGGTAGTGAGTTGTCGAGTTAGTTAGAAGTAGAGTCTTGCTCTGTGTCCAGTAACATCGGGATGGGTTTTGCTTGAGTTGTTTATGTTTTACTTGAATTTTAAGATGTTATTTATGTTGAATACTTTTGATTTAATGTTGTTTGGAATAACTTATGAGGTTTATTTTATTAAAGATGAACTAAGATGTATTTTTTTCTACTGCGTATTTGTTGAAAAGAGATTTACAAGAGTTGTCGTGATTACATTAGCCCGTGTTACGGGAGAGGACTCAATGTGATGTTTTATGAATGTTTTGTAGTTATATTGAAGAATGTGATACCATTTGTATGAGAAAAACTGATAATTGAATAAAGATGTATGTTATTTATGATGGGGTAGAAAGGGTGTTATATTAGTGGTATCAGAGCAGGTCCGTCTGTTCGGTCGTGTCGTGTCGTTGTCAGTTGTGTCGGTTATTGCGTTTGAGTGTTTTGAGGTAGAGTTATTTTCTGATGTTGTTGGTGATTTGTAGAATGAATTCAAATCATGCTCTTGCGGATGCGGTAGCTACATTTTCTCATGATACGACGCAAAACAATGTTCATGTTGAGTTTCATGCCTTGGGGGGTTTTTTAGAGGAATATTCTGCCTAAGTTTGAGGGTTCCCATGAACCTGAGAACGCGCATAAGTAGTTGCAGGCGATTGAGAAGATTTTTAGAACTATGGCGTGCTTCGATGCTCAGAAGTTATAGTTTGGCACCCATATGCTGGATGAAGAGGTTGAGGATTGGTGGGATGATATCCGTCAGAGATTAGAAGGAGTTAGGGCTGCCATAATTTTGAATGTGTTCAGGAGATAATTTTTGAGTAAGTACTTTCCTGAAGACGCTCGTGGTAAGAAAGAGGTCAAGTTCTTAGAGCTGAAGCAGGAGAACATGACAGTGGCAGAGTATGCTGCCGAATTCGAAAGGTTGGTGAAGTTTTATCCTCACTACAACCATGATGACGCTGAGTTGTCCAAGTGTTTGAAGTTCGAGAATGAGCTGAGACCAGAAATCAAGCAAGCGATTGGTCATCAGCAGATCCGCAGGTATGCTGAGCTTGTGGATAAAATTAGGATCTATGATGAAGATAGTCGAGCTAGATCTGCTCACTACAAGCAAGTGAGTGAGAAGAAAGACAAGGGTCAGTTTCAAGGGAAGCCTTATGCGACTCCAAATGATAAGGGGAAGTCAAAGGTAGCTGATGGGAAAATTGCCAAGTGAGGGAACGGGTTCTACTCCTCTCAAGTTCTATAAGTGTGGCGAAGCAGGTCATAAATCTGATGTGTGCACTGCTACTGTGATAAGATGCTATATGTGTGGTAAGAAGGGCCATATGAAAAATGAGTGTACGAATGCTAGACCAACTTGTTTTAATTGTGGCGAAAAGGGAAATATCAGTACTCTGTGCCAAAAATCGAATAAGGTTGCTACTACAGCAAAGCCTACTGGTAGATTTTTCGCTTTGAATGGCTCAGATGCTCAAAAAAAGGACAACTTGATTAGAGGTACTTGTTTTATTAATGATGTTGAGTTGGTTGCTATAATTGATACTGGTGATACCCATTCGTTTATTTTGATTGAGTGTGCGACCAGGTTGAATTTTCCTTTGACTATTACGAATGGTAAAATGTTGATTGAAATGCCTTCTAACGATTCAGTTACGACTAACCATGTGTGTTTGAAGTGTCCTTTGACCATTTATGGTAAGGATTTCTTGATGGATTTGGTGTGATTACTGCTACGCCATATAGATGTTGTGCTTGGAATGAACTGGATGGAATTTAACTTTGTGCATATCAATTGTTATGTAAAGACGATAGAGTTTCTAGAGTTTGATGGTAGTGGAGAAATGATGTTTCTATCCGCGAAGCAAGTGGATGAACTTCTAGCGGATGAAGCCCAGATGTTTGCTTTGTTTACAACATTACAAGTGAACCATGAACAAGGGGGTATTGAGTTGCTTGTTGTCTGAGAATTTCTTGATGTGTTTCGGGATGAAATTAGTGATTTACCTCTGGAGCGTGAAGTAGAGTTTGTTGTGGATTTAGTACCAGGTACTAGTCCAGCGTCAATGTCTCCTTATCGGATGTCAGCTTCAGAGCTGAGTGAGTTGAAGAAACAACTTGAAGAACTTCTTGAGAAGAAATTTGTTTGTTCAAGTATTTCTCCGTGGGGTGCTCCTGTGTTTTTGGTTAAGAAGAAGGATGATAGTATGAGGTTGTGCGTCAATTATCAACAATTGAATAAGGTGATTATCAAGAATAAATATCCACTTCTGAGGATTGATGATTTGATGGATCAGTTGGTGGGAGCTTGCATTTTTAGCAAGATTGTTTTGAGGCCGAGTTATCATCAGATTCGAGTTAAAGCAGATGATATTCCAAAGACAGCTTTCAGGACGAGATATAGTCACTATGAATATATTGTGATGCCTTTTGGTGTATCCAATGCACTTGGTGTATTCATGGAGTATATGAATCGGAATTTTCATGAGTATTCAAATAAGTTTGTAGTGGTTTTTATCAATGAGATTCTGATGTATTCAAAGTCAGAAGAGGAACATGAAGGACATTTGAGGATTGTATTACAAGTGTTAAGAGAGAAGAAACTTTATACTAAGTTGTCGAAGTGTGAGTTCTGGTTGAAGGAAGTGAGTTTCCTTGGCCATGTGCTTTCTAATGGTGGAATTTTTTTGGATCCTTTGAAGATCAATGCTATATTAAATTGAGATACTTCGAAGTCTTCTACAGAGATCAAAAGTTTTCTTGGGTTGGACGGTTACTACCGTAAGTTTATAGAGGGTTTTTTTAAGTTGACATTTCCTTTGACTCAGTTGACTTGGAAGGGTCAGGCTTATGTATGGGATGTTTCTTGCGAGAAGAGTTTTGTTGAATTGAAGAAGAGGTTGACTACTGCTCCAGTTTTGATTTTGCCGGATCCGAATGAATCTTTTATGGTGTATTGTGATGCTTCAAAGATGGGTCTTGGTGGTGTTTTGATGCAGAATGGTCAAGTAGTTGCCTATGTTTCTAGATAGTTACGTGTTCATGAGAGTAACTATCATACTCATGACTTAGAGTTATCAGTCGTGGTTTTTGTGTTAAATATTTGGAGACACTATCAGTTTGGATCGAGGTTTGAAGTGTTCAGCGATCATAAGAGTTTGAAATACTTTTTTGATGAAAAAGAACTAAACATGAGGCAGAGGAGATGGTTAGAGATGTTGAAAGATTTTAATTTTGATTTGAGTTACCACATTAGTAAAGCTAACATGGTTGCAGATGCTTTGAGTAGGAAAACTTTACATATGTTGACGATGATGATGAAAGAACTCGAGATGATTGAGCAATTCAGAGACATGAGTTTGTTGTGTGAAACTACATCTGAGAGTGTGAAGCTGGGTATGTTGAATTTGAAGAATGATATTGTTGAGGAGATTTGTTTAGGACAACAATCAGATTTGAAGTTGGTTGATCAAATAACTTTGATTAACCTGGGTAACGGAGGAGAATTCTGAATTGATGAAAATGGTATGATGAGGTTTCGGGATCGCGTGTGTATTCCTGATATTCCAGAGTTGAAGAAAAATATTCTTGAAGAAGGACACCGAAGTAGATTGAGTATTCATCCTGGTGCTACTAAGATGTATCATGATTTGCAAAAGTTGTTCTGGTGACTGGGTATGAAGAGAGATGTTGTAGAGCTTGTGTGTGCTTGTTTGGTTTGCTAGAAGTTAACTGTTGAGTATTCCATAATGGAAATGGGATAGCATTTCTATGGATTTTGTGACAAGTTTGCCGAAGACAGTGAATGGAATGATTCCATTTGGGTGATTGTTGACCGGTTAACTAAGTCAGCGTATTTCTTGTCGATGAAGATTAATCATTCCTTGTCAAAGATAGCAGAGATGTATATTGATGAGATTGTGAAGTTGCATGGGATAACATTGAGTATCGTGTCGGATAGAGATCCGCGGTTTACATTGAGATTTTGGAAGAGTTTACAAGATGCTTTAGGAACCAAGTTGAGGATGAGTTCTGCTTATCATCCACAAACGGACGGTTAGACAGAACAGACTATTCAATCTTTAGAATATTTTCTGAGGGCTTGTGTGTTGGATCATGGAGGAACGTGGGATAGTCGTTTGTCGTTGATTGAGTTTAGTTATAACAATAATTTTCATACGAGCATTAGTATGGCTCCATATGAAGCATTGTATGGGAGGCGGTGTAGGACTCTATTGTGTTGGTATGAATCATGCGAGAGTGTTGTGCTCAGACCTGAGATTATACAAGAGACGGCGAAAAAGATTAAGATGATTCGGGAGAGAATGAAGACTTCTCAAAGTCGTCAAAAGAGTTATCATGATTAGAGGAGGAAAGCACTTGAATTTCAAGAAGGAGATCATGTGTTCTCGAGGGTTACTCCAGTGACTGGTGTCGGAAGAGCTTTGAAGTCCAGAAAGCTTACTCCGCGTTTCATTGGACCGTATCAGATTTCGCAGGAGGTCAGAGAGATGGCATATCATATTGCATTACCACCATCACTTGCGAATTTGCATGATGTGTTTCATGTGTCACAACTAAGGAAGTACATTACAGATATGTCACACGTGATTCAGATGGATGATGTTCGAGTAAGGGATATTTTGACAGTGGAGGTTTCACCAGTATAGGTAGATGGCAGAGAAATGAAGCGATTAAGAGGTAAAGAGATTGACTTAGTGAAGGTATTGTGGGGTGTACCAGCTGGTGATAGTTGGACTTGGGAGCGAGAAGACCAGATGAAGGAATCGTATCCGCTGATGATTGCTTCAGGTATATTTTCGAGGACGAAAATTCCTAAGTGGGGGAGAGTTGTTAATGGGCATGAAACACAATATGTGTCTAGCGGTATCTTAACTGCAAGCGCACAGCCTATTGAAGTAATATAAAAGATTGTCGATCCCACAGGGACTTTATGATCACTTAGTGCTAGAGGGTTTACTAGTTTAGCTAAGGTGGATGGTTGTCACGTTTGTTTGTTTTTAAGAATTAAAGACAGGAATTAAATATTAGTTTAATAAAATAATAAGAAGGCGGTCGGTATGTAATTATTTTAACCTAGGCGGGTTGTAACACGGTGGGAGAACTGACTTTTAGTTATGTTGCGGATAGCAAGAGTCGCCACCGACTTTTATTTTATCCAAAGGAAAGGCATAAAAGAACAGGAAAGACCTTTTAAAAGATTTTTGGGTCCGGGGGGTAGGTTATGTAAAGGGAAGGTGTTAGCACCCTTTACATCCATGGTTATCCATGGGCTCTTAGTTACTTAGCTCACTTTTGAATTGTTTTTGAAAATGTGAAGTGTGTGAATAGAAAATTTTCATAAGAGTTAATAATGATCCATGTACGGATGCGTAAAAACTTGTGTTTGAAAATTTATTTGAAATTTGTTAAGTGTTTGAAAAGTTTTGAATGAAGTGAGCAAGCAACTATGAGGTACCTACCCTAAAGTTTTAAGTCTTTCTTGTTCTTTATCCTTTAATTGGTAAGACTATCCCTACTATTAAGGAGTAGGTAGTCATTACCTTGGATGTGAGGGACCTGAGAGGGACATCTGTTATTTAGGCAACTGTGGGGTGTATTAAGCATTTAGGAGGGACTATCATCATTATTCGAAAAGGGACTTGATCTTTAAAGGCAACCATTAGGGACTTGATGATTCTTCTTTTTAGAGACTTGCTTTATACACCCCACTTGACCTTATGATTAGGCAACAATGAGGGATAGCCTTAGAAATGTGAGATGGCGATTAAAAATCGACTTACGTGTGTGAGTGTTTAATTTATATTTATCTTATAATTTTAAATGATCTAAATTTGATTTTAAATAGAATACATATTCACACTCCCTAAATTACTAACCATAGCATGAAAATTAAATAAATTTACTATTTACAAAAGTTACACCAAGGAGCAATTACATAATTATAATAAGCAATTAAAAAATAAATAGCAAAGATAAATAATAAGCAAAAATAATAAATAATCAATAAGTAAATATAATAGGGGTTAGTAATAATAATAATAAAAAATTAAATAAGGTTAGTGAAATAATAATAAGCAAAAATAATAAATAATAATATGGTTAGTAATAATAACAATTAAAATAAATAGATTTAGCAAAAATATTATAATAACATGATAAACACAAAATTATATTTTTAATATAGACATTTATTTAAAAATATGAACAATTAAAGGATTATGGTAATATTTTAATTTATGTACAAATTATTAAATTATTTCTAAGCACATATTAAAAATTATTTATATATAACAATTTAGAAAAAAGTATTTACATATTATATTGAAAAAATAAATTATAATTATATTTAAAGATTATATTTACAAAAAATTAATTATATGAATATATATAATAATTATATTTACAAAATTAAAGAAAATTAGGTTTTGAATAAAAATAGATTAGGGTTTACTTAGAAAATATATTTTTTTTTAGGGTTTATAATATAATGGCAATTCCTTTAATTAAATAATACATATATATAATTTTTTATAATTTAAATAAATATACAATAATAAAAACTAATAATTTTTTTTTAGAAAACAATTTTTAGGTACTAGAACACATAATATATAATAATAAAACAATATAATTTTAATTTATTTTATATATAATAGTAATTAAATTAAAAAAAATAAAGCAAAAGAAAAATAAAATCAAAACCTGGTGAGGCTGGGGTTTGAACCCAGTTCCCTATGCTTGCCAACAACAGCCTCTACCACTGGGCCATCAGCACGCGCGTGACAATATAGGGAGAGGAAGTGGTTTTGTTCTTTGAATCCTGAAAAATTAGAAAAAAATAAGAAGCAAAAAAAAGGCCTGGGGGAGGATTGAACCCAGGACCTTTGAACACTCAAGCGCATGCATAACCACCCGGCTGGAAGAGCCCATCTGATAATATGATGACTACAATTGATTATATATTAAACCTGAAAAATAAACAAAATAAAAGAACAAAATGCCACAAACGGGGAATCGAACCCCAGACCAAGCCATTGTATACGCACGCCTCCAACCACTGGGACAACACAATTGTTGTGATTTCAAACAGCAAACAATTCATAAAATATAATACAAAATATTTGAATTCACAAACGCGCGCGAAGAGGTCTTCTTCTTCCTTGAGACCTGCCAAATTTCCTGCGAATCTATTCACAAATTTTCCTGCGAAAACAGAATTGTAACAAATCCTACAAAATCCAATGATCAACAAAACTGTGAAATTTCGTAAAATTGAATACACAAACAGATTCCAATGGTCTATACGAATCAATCCATGGTTTTAGAATTTATTTATGTTCCATAAATCATGAAACCCTAATTCTTGGCCGAAACCCTAACTATGGTGAATTACGGATTAGCCATGGTTTCTTTGATTTTCTTGCCCAGAAACATTCTACATCACATGATAAACAAGATTAGTCAAGCAAAATTCAATGAAACATAGTAAATTAATGTAATCGAAAAATTTATTTTCAAGAGCAAGGTGGATTCGGGTTGATCATTATGACATGTATGGGATGCATATGAGTGATGGTTTACGATCAGAGAAGTCCAAGGAAGCTTGTCATGTGCTTGCTTTACCTTCTAAAGCCCTGGAATTCAAAATCCGAATGTGACTTTTGTGAAGAAATTTTGAACAATGGAACTTACTTTTGGAGGCAGAGAAATCGTGTCTTGATGATTGCAATGAGTTATCTACTTATAGGTGATTGAATTTAGGTCATAACATTGAATGGTTGTGTGGAAATTTTGATTCAAAAAGATTCACAATGATCATGCTTTGAAATCCAAATATTCTTGCATTAAGGCTTGCTATTTTGGGACCAATCTTGTGATTTCATTCCTTTTCAATTCCAATCAACATTGAAGACATTCTAGAAACCAAATCTCCATCAAATATCATATTTTCATATTTTATTTTTATTTAAAATGATTTTTAATGAATTAAATCAAAATAAATAGAAATAAAATAATAAAAATTCTGATTTTTAATGAATTGGGTCGTGCATGATGTTGTTGTATGGATTGGGTCATAATTTGGCAAGCCCATTTGGAAGAAATTAGTTTTAGACCTCCTTTTTCATCATAAACCAACTTAAAATTTCCCAACTTTGCAAGGGCATATATCCTTCAATTTTAATGGTATGAGGGTATTCTTGGACATTTTGGAAAGCTTGAAGAGTCTTCTAACCAACCCCACTGGTTTCATGTCCATATCATTTGCCAATCTCAAGTTATGCCCTTTTGAAGTTGTTGACTTTTTGTTGACTTTTAAAAGGACCTATAATGTCTTAGCTCATACCTTCCAAATGAAGCATTTTTGGGCTTGGCTTGTGAGACACAAAGTTGTATAGAATTCAATTTACTTCAAAATGAGCTTTGGATGGAGACTTGGTGATGAAGTATGTGAAAGTTATGGCTGGTCAAAGTTCAGTTGACTTTTACTGAGGAAACCCTAATTTAGAAACTCCTGATTCTTGATGATCTGAAATCTCCTTGATGAATCATGATCAAACCTTGATCAAATGATGAATTTTACTTCATATACTTGATGTTGGCAAAAAATCATGAAGTTTGACTTTGGTTTGACCATAGTTGACCTCAGTTTGACTTTTTAACTGCATTGACTGATTTTGACTTATCTAATCATCTGACTGAGCAAACTTCTGAGAAAAGTCTTGGAACTTGTCATGGGGGTTCTTACACACATATAAGATGTTATGAAGCTCACTTGAATCCTTGGAAGTTCATTTAGCCTGATTAAAGTCAAAACCCTAGTTTTGGATGCACTGCTTAGGAGGTGCATTGTCTGAGGGAATTGTCAACTCTTATGGCCAATTGTGAACCTTGTGAACCTTGTGAATCATCATAAAATGTCTTGTGAACCTCATGGGAGGTATGGTGAACCTTGTGAACCTTGTGAACCTTCATGAAGTGACTTGTAGACTTCATGAACCTCATGAAAGGTTATGTAAACATTGTGAATCTTGTGAACCTTGTGAACCTTCAAGAAGTAACTTGTAGACTTCATGAACCTCATGAAAGGTCTTGTTAATGTTGAGAAGCTTGTGAACCTTATGAACCTTCAAGAAGTGACTTGTAGACTTCATGAACCTCATGAAAGGTTTTGAAAGCATTGTGGAACTTGTGAACCTTGTGAACCTTCATAAAGTAACTTGTAGACTTCATGAACCTCATGAAAGGTCTTGTAAGTGTTGTGAATCTTGTGAACCTTGTGAACCTTCTTAGCACACAAAGTCTTGCATTGTGAGGGCAAATTTTGGGGTGCAACAGCTGCCCCTGTTCAATTTTCTGAAACCTGAGGGGTTAGATTGGTATATTTGCCAGTCGTAACTTGGAAGGTTGAAGGGGATTGAACACAAAAGCCCAAAAATATGCACTCACCAGTGCATAGAGTGATATGGATGTCTAGTTGAATATGCTTGAGTGGGCTTAAAGATGCTACTGGGGGAAAAGTTCTTCAGATGTATTTATTGGAGAATAAAGCAGTCCAAAATATGGAGGTATAATGATAGCTGTCAGGAGGATAAAGCCATCCTGAGGTACAAGAAGCTGTCAGAAGGATAAAGCAATCCTGAGGTATGATTCCAGGTGGATGAAGCAATCCTGATGTACTAGGAATTTTCAGGAGGATGAAGCAGTCCTGATGTAATAGGAGTTTTCAAGAGGATAAAGCAGTCCTGATGTATGAGAAGCTGTCAGGAGGATGAAGCAATCCTGAGGTAATAATAAGCTGTCAGGAGGATGAAGCAATCCTGAGGTAATAATAAGTTGTCAGGAGGATGAAGCAATCCTGAGGTAATAATAAGCTGTCAGGAGGATGAAGCAATCCTGATGTAATGATAAGCTGTCAGGAGGATGAAGCAATCCTGATGTAATGATGTGCTTTCAGGAGGATGGAGCAATCCTGATGTAATAGGAGTTTTCAGGAGGATAAAGCAGTCCTGAAATAATGATAATAGCTGTCAGGAGGGTGGAGCAGTCCTGAGGTATAAGAAGCTGTCAGGAGGATGAAGCAGTCCTGGTGTAGTAATATGTTCCCAAGAGGATGAAGCAGTCTTGAGAGATGATAAGTTTTCAGGAGGATAAAGCAGTCCTGATAATCATAAGTTTGTTTGCTGGTTAAATAACCTGAAACAAGGTAGCATTTGTATAATAATATTAGTTTATGCATTATGTATGCATGTATGATATGATGTACTTAAATAATGTATTATGTATATATGGATATGTATGTTATGGTATGATGTGAATGATATATGTATGTATGATATGATGCTGCCGGAAGCGTCTGGATATCTTCGTATAACAATTGCTGGCCAGGGAAAATAAATCCCGGTTTGTTGCTGAAGAATATGAGGAACTCACTCCCGTCTTGTTTTGATAATATATTATACATAACCTCCCGTATGCTAGGGATAGCAAGGTATACATAACCTCTCGTCTGCTTGGGATAGCAAGGTATATATAACCTTCCGTCTTCGTTCGATAGTAGGGTAGGTATCCCGTCTTCGTTCGTCGTACCTTTATTGGAAAGTAAATTCCCGAATATCCGTATGAGGATAAAAGAGATGGATATAAATTCCAGGGGAGATGAGACTTTATGAAGATGGATTTGTCCTACTGAGGGTCTGCAGCTGTTTTGTAGAGATGAACCGGCGAAGCTTCGTTGAAATCCTTCCCTCGTTCGTCTTTAGTAAATACTATTACTGCATTTTCATGCATTTCTGGTAAACATCAATCATATTAAGCATACATGCATTTCTGGTAAACATCAATCATATTCAAAAGCATACATACATTCAAACACAACCAATGGACGTTTCGCTTATGTAAATAGGGTAAAAGTAAATCTGGATTCAAAAATGGAATTTTATTTATATCAAAGAGTGACCCATACACGGGTAAATTTGTACAAAGAGACGGAAATCCTAGTAAGAGGAATTTGTCATAAAGTTTTTACAAAACAAGGAAAATCAGCTATGTGGGAAACAATCCTATTGAGTTTCAATTCTACTATTGCCATTATCTTCAAGTATCTCATCTTCTGCTATTGAGATGGAAACGATTGGATTGATCTTTATCTGTTCGAGCTTGAGTAAGTAGTACAACTGGTTGCAGTTTCATGGGTGATCCAAACGAGACATAGTCATACGCTTTAATCCCTAACTTTTGCCGGGATTGCCCTTTCAGGTTTTCAATCCACCGGGATACCCTTTTTTGCCCAAGCCGCCTTTTCAGGTTTTTGACTTGCCGGGTGTACATCTTTTTATATATATATCCCTAATTTTTGCCCAAACCTTTTTGGTTTGCCGGGATGCCCTTATTTTTGCCTAGGCCTGTCAACCTAGCGGGTCTCTTTTCATGCGTAGTATTTTTTAACTATGTCTGCGTTTACAGGCTGTGGGAAGTCTTCACCATCCATTGTAGTCAGTATCATGGCACCTCCTGAGAATACTGTCTTGACTACAAATGGTCCTTCATATGTTGGAGTCCACTTGCCCCTAGGATCACCCTGTGGTAATATGATACGCTTGATTACCAAATCACCAGCCTGATATACCTTTGGCTTAACCTTCTTGTTAAAAGCTTTGATCATTCGTTTCTGGTACATCTGGCCATGACAAACTGCTGCCAACCTTTTCTCATCAATCAAATTTATCTGGTCCAGTCGAGTCTGAATCCATTCATCTTCATCCAAGCCTGCATCCTTCATAATTCTCAAGGAGGGAATCTGAACTTCAATGGGCAGAACTGCTTCCATACCATAGACTAAAGAGAATGGGGTTGCCCCTGTTGAAGTACGTATTGTAGTACGATAACCATGAAGAGCAAATGGTAACATCTCATGCCAATCCTTGTAAGTAACAGTCATCTTCTGTACAATCTTCTTAATGTTCTTATTAGCCGCTTCAACTGCCCCATTCATCTTTGGACGATACGGAGAAGAGTTGTGATGCTTAATCTTGAACTGCGTGCAGAGATCAGTAATCATAGTGTTGTTCAGATTAGAGCCATTGTCAGTGATAATCCTTTCAGGGATGTCATACCTACATATGAGATTATTCTTAATGAATCGAGCCACCACATTCTCAGTAACAGATGCAAATGAAGCTGCCTCTACCCACTTCGTGAAATAATCAATAGCAACCAGGATGAAACGATGCCCATTAGAAGCAGTAGGCTTGATCTCACCAATCATATCAATGCCCCACATGGCAAAGGGCCAAGGAGCAGTCAACACATTCAATGGTGATGGAGGTATATGGACTTTATCAGCATAAATTTGACACTTGTGACATGTTCTGGAGTGTTGATAGCAATCAGCTTCCATGGTAGACCAATAATAACCTGCTCTCAATATCTTCTTTGCCATAGTATGACCACTAGAATGAGTGCCAAAGATCCCATCATGCATATCTTCCATAATCTCAGTTGCTTCCTTCTTATCCACACAACGAAGCAAAGTTGAATCATGATTGCGCTTGTACAGAATGCCATTACTCAAAAAGAACTTGGCAGAGAACCTTCTCAGAAATTTCCTATCTTTGACAGATGCCCCTTCAGGGAACTCCTGAGCTTCAAGATATCTTTTTACTTCATAGAACCAAGGCTTCTCCTCTGCCCCTTCAGTGTCAATCTCATTGCAGTATGCAGGCTTTTCAAATCTATCAATAGTAATCTTGGGAGCTTCATCATCCCAACTGATCTCAAACATAGATGCCATGGTGGCTAATGCATCTGCCAACTGATTCTCTCTTCGTGGAATATGTCCAAAGGTAATTTCTTTGAAATGTGGGATCAAGGACAACACATGCTCTCTGTAAGGAATGAGGTTATCATGTTTGGTATCCCAATCTCCTTTAATTTGACTTACTACCAGGGCTGAATCTCCATATACATCAAGGAACTGAATCTTCATATCAATTGCAGCTTTAATACCCAGGATACATGCCTCATACTCAGCCATATTATTGGTACAATAGAAACAAAGTCTGGCAGTAATCGGGGTATGACAACCTTCAGGGGAACTAATCACAACACCAACACCATTACCAAGTGCATTGGAGGCACCATCAAAAACCATAGTCCATCGGGATCCTTGTTCAGGTCCGTCATATTGTCCAGGTTCTTTGGTAATAATCATAATATCTTCATCAGGGAACTCAAAACTCATTGACTGGTAATCATCTACTGCTTGATGAGCCAAATGATCTGCTACAACACTTCCCTTAATGGCCTTCTGAGTAGTATACTGTATGTCATATTCTGTCAAGATCATTTGCCATCTTGCAATTCTTCCGGAGAGAGCAGGTTTCTTAAATATGTACTTGATTGGATCCATTTTTGAAATCAACAAGGTAGTATGGGTCAACATATACTGTCTTAGTCGGCGAGCAGCCCATGCCAAAGCGCAGCAAGTTTTCTCGAGCAGTGAGTATCTTGTTTCACAGTCGGTAAACTTTTTGCTAAGGTAGTATATTGCCTGCTCTTTTCGACCAGACTCGTCATGTTGCCCCAACACACACCCCATTGAGTTGTCTAACACTGTTAAGTACATAATCAAGGGTCTTCCATCAACTGGTGGCATCAAAATTGGAGGTTCTAGCAAATATCTCTTGATTTCATCAAAGGCAGTCTGGCACTCATCATTCCATTCCATCACCTGATCTTTCTTCAACAACTTGAAGATTGGCTCACAGATGGCAGTTAATTGGGAAATAAATCTTGCGATGTAGTTCAATCGTCCCAAGAAACCTCTAACTTCCTTCTCAGTACGGGGAGCTGACATTTCTCGTATAGCTTTCACTTTTGCAGGATCCACTTCAATACCTTTTCCACTGACAATGAAACCCAGGAGTTTACCAGATCTAACTCCAAAAGTACACTTGTTTGGGTTCAACCTCAACTTGTATTTCTTCAACCTCTCAAACAACTTGTGCAGATGATCAAGATGTTGCTCTTCATTCTGAGATCTGGCTATCATATCATCTACATATACCTCTATCTCATGATGAATCATATCATGAAACAAAGCCACCATAGCACGCTGATACGTTGCCCCTGCATTCTTCAAACCAAATGGCATCACCTTATAACAAAAAGTGCCCCACTGTGTCACAAATGTTGTCTTTTCCATGTCTTCAGGAGCCATCTTGATTTGATTGTAACCAGAGAAACCATCCATAAAAGAGAATACCTTATGCTGAGCAGTGTTGTCTACCAGAATATCAATATGAGGAAGTGGGAAGTCATCTTTGGGGCTAGCTTTGTTCAAATCTCTGTAGTCTACACACATACGTACCTTACCATCTTTCTTAGGAACTGGTACCACATTTGCAACCCACTGAGGATAAGAAGTCACTGCTAAGAACCCTGCATTGAACTGTTTCATTACCTCTGCCTTGATCTTTTCTGACATCTCAGGACGCATACGACGAACCTTCTGCTTCTTTGGACGACAATCTTCTTTCACTGGTAAACGGTGAACCACAATGTCTGTATCCAACCCCGACATATCTTAATAAGACCAAGCAAAGATCTCCACATAGTCACGTAACATCTGAATCAATCTGCTCTTGACACTGTCCTCTAAATCAGCCCCTATCTTGACCTCTTTTCTGTTTTCTTCAGCTCCCAGATTCACAACTTCGACTGGCTCTTCATGTGGCTGTATAGCTTTCTCTTCTTGTTGTAATAACCTAGCAAGCTCTACAGGTATTTCACAATCGTCCTTATTTCCGTCTTCAGTTTGATAGATCGGATTCTCGAAATTATAATTGGCAATAGTAGAACTGTTATCAACAGGATCCAGAGTGGATGAGGATCTGCATTTTAGTGATGTGGGTGTGTGTAAGAACACATAGCTGATAAAACAAAAATAAAAAGAAAGACAAGGAACACAATATTTACGAAAACGAAACGTCCACTGATTTTATTGAATGAAGTATGCAAATGAAATGACAGCCCGTAACAAACACACCATTGTGCCCCGGGTAAGGCACATGGCTTGAAAGTTTTATTGTTCAAGAAATTACAAATTTAAAAAGCAACAACACAGTAATAGTATTTACTCCTGACTAAAGGAGATAGGGATAACATCTTCCGCTTTCCAATTATTGAGTCCAGCACCCACAGTAGGAAAAATCCAAGCATCCAGATTGTAGTCTTCATCATAGTCTCCCACAGCATTGATCTGATCTTTCATAACCCCTTGATTGGTGATACGAACAGCACGAGCACGACGAACAGCTTTCTGGGACTCTACAGTGAAACCCAAACCAAACTTGTCAGACTTGTATGGGATATCAGGAAGCTGACCCCAAATAGTACAACCACCTTCATCCACCACAGCTCTAGCATCATTAAGGGAGGCCATTGCCATTGTTGGAGGTTTTCTGGTGACCACAGGAACTTTCTTCGCAACAGGAGGAGCTACATAATCATTAACAACCCAGGGAACCACTTCAAATGTCTGACACGGAGTTTCAATGTATTCACCTTCCATTTCCAGATACTTGAAAGTGTTTACATGGCTGATAAAGTATTCTTCTTCTCCATAGACAGTAACAACCTTTCCATCCACCGGATATCTCAACTTTTGGTGTAATGTAGAGGTTACAGCACCTGCCCCATGGATCCAGGGACGACCAAGCAGACAAGAGTACGAAGGACGAATATCCATCACATAAAATGTAGCAGTAAAACCCTGGGAGCCAACTTTGATTGGGAGATCAATTTCCCCGTGCACTACTCTTCTAGAACCATCAAAAGCCTTTACCACAATATTACTGGGCTTCAGCACAGCATCTTCAGGACTCAGCTTGTTCAGGACTTCCTTAGGCAACACATTCAAAGAGGAACCATTGTCTATCAGCACATGTGACAGGATAGTGCCCCTGCATTCAATTGAGATATGCAAGGCCCTGTTATGATCCCTCTTGGCAGGGGTCAAATCAGCATCAGAAAATCCTAACCCATTATCATAGGTCAGGTGGGCAACACAATTCTCAAATTGGTCAACAGAAATGGCATTGGGCACATGAGCAGTCTTCAGAAACTTGATCAAGGACTTGGCATGAGCCTCAGAACATAATAACAAGGACAGCATAGAAATCTTTGAGGGAGTATGCCCCAGTTGATCAACAATGTCATAATCACTCTTGCGAATGATTTTCAATACTTCTTCCATCTGCTTAGAGAGATCATCAGCAGCTGGCACATCAGTAGATACAGGCTCAATAACGGGACCTTTGCCCCGAGCATCAGTGGTGGAAGTAGCAGCAGGAGTAACTGCATTTTTAGAAGCAACTGGCGGAGAGAAGACTCTTCCACTACGAGTGATCTTGCTAGATCCAGCAATATTATCAATGTCAACAGGCACATCAGCTAAAGGCTCCTGTTTAACACCATGGATGTAAACATCAGACCCATAGTGCCAAGGCACAGCTTTATCAGATGTATAAGGAATAGGACCAGGAGTAGTAATGATCAGAGGAGCCACTCTGGCTTCAGCAACAACTTTCACAGGGCCTTCAGCAGTGATCTTGATTGGACCCTGATGAGTGATTTTAATAGGTTTCTTTGAAGTGATTCTTACCGGTACTTTGTCAACCATATCAACCTCTTCAATCTTCCTACCTTGAGTCAGGTGATCCACCATGCTTTCTACAGAAGATGGTCTTCTTTCAAACACTATAGTATACTTATCCATGAGACGTTGAATTCCATCTCTCAATATGAAGCAACTATCCGGCTTATAGGTACAATACAAACAATCTTCACGACAACCTGGAAAGATCCCAGCTTGTACTAACCTCTTTTTGATAACAGACAATGGTGTGGTCAACTCCATAACTGAATAGACATGTAGATCTTCATCAATGACATTGACAGTCTTCTCGTGATTTGGCATTGGAGCAGTAATCACATTTGGAGTACCCGGAGGATCAAACTCAATCTCTCCAGCCTCGATCATATCTTGAATTTTGTTCTTCAAGACCCAGCAGTTATTAGTATCATGACCCTGACAGTTTGAATGATATGCACATCGTGCATTGGGATTGTACCTGGGTGAGGTAACATTAGGATTCTGAGGAGCCTCCTTCAAAGTAATGAGTTCAGCTTTCAACAAATGTTGCAGTGCCTGAGCCAGTGACATGTTGATCTTCGTGAACTGTCTTCTGGCCCTTTGTTGGTTGCCCTGTGGCTTCTCTGTTGTTGCAGGAGTTGGATTTGAAATATGAACTGCACTAACAGACTGATGCCTTCTGTTACGATCAGGCTGACCATAAACAGCATTGGATTCTTTCTTCCCGGTGGGAGGCTTCTTTGCAGCACCTGATGAAGAAGTACCCACATGGATCTTGCCATTCTTTATACCATTCTCTACTCGCTTTCCTGTCATGATCAACTCAGTGAAGCCAGATGATGAGCTTCCAATGAGATGACTGTAAAACGGACCATTCAGCGTACACATGAACATATCAACCAATTCCCTGTCAGTCAAAGGGGGTTGAACTCTTCCAGCTAAATCTCTCCACTTCTGAGCATACTCTTTAAAACTTTCTTTGGCACCCATAGACATGCTCTGAAGCTGCATGCGAGTGGGGGCTAAGTCAGCATTGTATTGATACTGCTTATAGAAAGCTTCAGCAAGATCATTCCAGTCTCTGATGTTGGCACTCTCTAACTGATAATACCACTCCAACTGAGCTCCAGATAAGCTCTCTTGAAAAAAGTTGATCCACAACTTCTTGTCAGCAGTGTGAGGTTGAATTCTTCTGACATAAGACCTCAGATGCAGCTTGGGACAAGAGACCCCATCATAGACAACAAAAGTAGGAACCTTGAAACCCACAGGTATGACTACCCCAGATATCAAACTCAAATCCTCAAAATCCAGCCCAGATGATTTCTGCAACTCCATAGCATCCATCTTATCCACCAGCATCTTGAATTTGTCTTCATTAGGCTCATTGTAGTAATTAGCCTCAGAATCAGAGTCCCCCATAGTGTTGTGGAGACTGCCTCCCTCTTTTTCAGATTCCTCAGATTCATAGTCTTCAGCTGGTTCTTTGGTCTTGGCCAGACCTTTGAACCTTCTTCCCATGTTGATCAAACCAGCTGACCTTCTAGTCTTCTTGGTCTTCTTGGCCAGCAGTGCCTTCAATTCATCTTGCCCCTTGGACAGGTTCAAGATCAGCTCTTGGAACTGTGCATTTTGTGCCTGGAGATCCTTAACTGATTGTTCAAGAGCCATTGCTGAAATAAACAGCGAGAAGATGAGAAACCTGTGCACAATTATAAACCTGTGATGCAATGAGATGATATGTGAATGCATATGCAATGTTTTCAAGGACCGCAGGATTTAAATTTGCTTAAACCATCAAGAAGGTAAACTTTTATTAGTAATGAATTTGTTTTGCCTTTTAGGCTTACAAAGATGAAAATGAAATAAGTACAAAAGATGGGGTTTTAAGTCTCCCATGGACGTTTCCTCTTTGTGTTGAGGTATGAATTGAGATTCCGTTCCTCGTGAAGTTGCTTTGTTAGTTCCAGGATCCTTTCTTGGCTTGCTTTGTAATGAGCCTCGAAAGTATCCCTTTGCTCCTTCAGTTGGATCCATGATCTCTGCAAGTCTTCCATATCAGTAGGCATGTCTGGGTGAAGGATGGTATAAGCTGTGTCTCCTTCAGCAACAGGTTCCATGGTAACTGGTAGGAAGGCAGGATATGGCATCATGAGAGTCTGAGCACGAGATCGCACCCATCTGAGATAAGCCTCCATAGGAATAGTGTACTTAGGCTCCAGTGTCTTGCTGTCAACCTTGTTTACTTTTCCCCATGCTCGTATGAATCTCTGACGGTAACCTTGAAGATCGTTGTCGTAGTCAAATACGACGCCCTGAATCAACATGTCATGTGGACCATCACTCCGAGTGTAACCAAACTGTCGTAAAGCTAGAGAGGGGTTGTAGGTGATGCCTCCTCTTATGCCTAGAAGTGGCACATTAGGAAACTCCCCACAACGGTCAATGATGGTGACATTCTCCATAGATCTGGAGCACCAATGGATGTCTGAGTGAGAAAGTGACATGATCCTCTTGGACCATCTGAACCCTTGCTCATTCTTCATTACTGAGCGAGGAAGGTGAGAAATAAACCACCTAGAAAGTAAAGGTATGCAGCACATCAAAGTTCCTCTTGCCCTTGTAGTACGGGTATGAAGAGAATGTAGGATATCTCCAAGCAATGTAGGCACTGGATTGTGACTCAGGAATATGTTGATGGCATGAACATCTATGAACTGATCTGGATTAGGGAACAATACTAAGCCATATATCCGCAAGGCTAAGATCTCCTCAAAAGCATCATAGCTCATGGCCTTCAAGAACATTTGAGCTTTATCCATTAATACCTTGGCAAGAATACCCTTAACTCCGCTTCTCGTTTCTAGAACAATATCAGACTTTTTCAGATGTAGAGCTGCAGCAATAACCTCTGGTTTAACTTCTTTCTCCAAGCCTGTGAAGGGTCTTTGGTCAAGAACAGGTATACCCAGAAGTTTAGAGAACTGCTCCATGGTTGGAACCAGCTGATAATCAGGGAATGTAAAGCAATGGTGCTTAGGGTCAAAGAACTGAAACAGGACACTCATCATGTCCTCATTGAACCCTGAAGTGACTAGATCCAATAGGTGACCATGTCTCTTGATGAACTGGGAGTGATCAGACACTTGAGAAACCAACTCTTTAAGCTTGGGAGGTATCCCCACAAAGTTGATCCTGATGGTGTTTCTACGAGCAGAAGCCATGACCTACAACAAAGAACAAAGATAAATCCCTTGGTCCTTGAAATGGTTAGTGAAAATGCTATGCTCATGATGCATGATGATGTCATGATGTTATGCTCAATCACAAACATGTGGCACACACAAACAAGTCACACCATAGCCCTAGGTTTAAAGGCTTGCATGAGGTTCAAAGGTAAGTACCCTCCCCTGAAGTTAGATGGTTCATCCTGTCCTACAAAAGTAACCAGGTTCTAAGGGATCTCAATATCATTGATCCTTCACAAGGGTGGTTGATCAGAAGGCAACTTACTTGCCAACCAAAACCCTCCAAGTTTAAGATCTCAATGAGCGTAGTATCGAGTGTCAACCAACTTCAGTCTACACCAAAGCCGGTTACCTCACTACTTTCTAAAGGCCAAGATGAGTTAACTAGGGTTCTAAAAGTTAGTTAGTGCATTGACAACATATGGCAGCCTCATATTATCCTCAACTTGACTTAAGGAACATAAGCACCAACCAAGAAGTCGCACTAACTATGGCCACCAGATCAACCGTATCGATATACGTCGTACAGTTTCCTTGGTCTATTGCCATTTACCTAAGGTACACTAGATCCGGGTTAGGACCTTTCACACATAAGAGCACCCCAACAAGATAATATAAAGCAAACAAGGCAAACAATTTAAAGTGATCTAATTCCTAAGGGTACCCCTCTTAAATTTAAGTCCCCAACAGAGTCGCCAGTTCTGTAACACGGTGGGAGAACTGACTTTTAGTTATGTTGCGGATAGCAAGAGTCGCCACCGACTTTTATTTTATCCAAAGGAAAGGCATAAAAGAACAGGAAAGACCTTTTAAAAGATTTTTGGGTCCGGGGGGTAGGTTATGTAAAGGGAAGGTGTTAGCACCCTTTACATCCATGGTTATCCATGGGCTCTTAGTTACTTAGCTCACTTTTGAATTGTTTTTGAAAATGTGAAGTGTGTGAATAGAAAATTTTCATAAGAGTTAATAATGATCCATGTACGGATGTGTAAAAACTTGTGTTTGAAAATTTATTTGAAATTTGTTAAGTGTTTGAAAAGTTTTGAATGAAGTGAGCAAGCAACTATGAGGTACCTACCCTAAAGTTTTAAGTCTTTCTTGTTCTTTATCCTTTAATTGGTAAGACTATCCCTACTATTAAGGAGTAGGTAGTCATTACCTTGGATGTGAGGGACCTGAGAGGGACATCTGTTATTTAGGCAACTGTAGGGTGTATTAAGCATTTAGGAGGGACTATCATCATTATTCGAAAAGGGACTTGATCTTTAAAGGCAACCATTAGGGACTTGATGATTCTTCTTTTTAGAGACTTGCTTTATACACCCCACTTGACCTTATGATTAGGCAACAATGAGGGATAGCCTTAGAAATGTGAGATGGCGATTAAAAATCGACTTACGTGTGTGAGTGTTTAATTTATATTTATCTTATAATTTTAAATGATCTAAATTTGATTTTAAATAGAATACATATTCACACTCCCTAAATTACTAACCATAGCATGAAAATTAAATAAATTGACTATTTACAAAAGTTACACCAAGGAGCAATTACATAATTATAATAAGCAATTAAAAAATAAATAGCAAAGATAAATAATAAGCAAAAATAATAAATAATCAATAAGTAAATATAATAGGGGTTAGTAATAATAATAATAAAAAATTAAATAAGGTTAGTGAAATAATAATAAGCAAAAATAATAAATAATAATATGGTTAGTAATAATAACAATTAAAATAAATAGATTTAGCAAAAATATTATAATAACATGATAAACACAAAATTATATTTTTAATATAGACATTTATTTAAAAATATGAACAATTAAAGGATTATGGTAATATTTTAATTTATGTACAAATTATTAAATTATTTCTAAGCACATATTAAAAATTATTTATATATAACAATTTAGAAAAAAGTATTTACATATTATATGGAAAAAATAAATTATAATTATATTTAAAGATTATATTTACAAAAAATTAATTATATGAATATATATAATAATTATATTTACAAAATTAAAGAAAATTAGGTTTTGAATAAAAATAGATTAGGGTTTACTTAGAAAATATATTTTTTTTAGGGTTTATAATATAATGGCAATTCCTTTAATTAAATAATACATATATATATAATTTTTTATAATTTAAATAAATATACAATAATAAAAACTAATAATTTTTTTTTAGAAAACAATTTTTAGGTACTAGAACACATAATATATAATAATAAAACAATATAATTTTAATTTATTTTATATATAATAGTAATTAAATTAAAAAAAATAAAGCAAAAGAAAAATAAAATCAAAACCTGGTGAGGCTGGGGTTTGAACCCAGTCCCCTATGCTTGCCAACAACAGCCTCTACCACTGGGCCATCAGCACGCGCGTGACAATATAGGGAGAGGAAGTGGTTTTGTTCTTTGAATCCTGAAAAATTAGAAAAAAATAAGAAGCAAAAAAAAGGCCTGGGGGAGGATTGAACCCAGGACCTTTGAACACTCAAGCGCATGCATAACCACCCGGCTGGAAGAGCCCATCTGATAATATGATGACTACAATTGATTATATATTAAACCTGAAAAATAAACAAAATAAAAGAACAAAATGCCACAAACGGGGAATCGAACCCCAGACCAAGCCATTGTATACGCACGCCTCCAACCACTGGGACAACACAATTGTTGTGATTTCAAACAGCAAACAATTCATAAAATATAATACAAAATATTTGAATTCACAAACGCGCGCGAAGAGGTCTTCTTCTTCCTTGAGACCTGCCAAATTTCCTGCGAATCTATTCACAAATTTTCCTGCGAAAACAGAATTGTAACAAATCCTACAAAATCCAATGATCAACAAAACTGTGAAATTTCGCAAAATTGAATACACAAACAGATTCCAATGGTCTATACGAATCAATCCATGGTTTTAGAATTTATTTATGTTCCATAAATCATGAAACCCTAATTCTTGGCCGAAACCCTAACTATGGTGAATTACGGATTAGCCATGGTTTCTTTGATTTTCTTGCCCAGAAACATTCTACATCACATGATAAACAAGATTAGTCAAGCAAAATTCAATGAAACATAGTAAATTAATGTAATCGAAAAATTTATTTTCAAGAGCAAGGTGGATTCGGGTTGATCATTATGACATGTATGGGATGCATATGAGTGATGGTTTACGATCAGAGAAGTCCAAGGAAGCTTGTCATGTGCTTGCTTTACCTTCTAAAGCCCTGGAATTCAAAATCCGAATGTGACTTTTGTGAAGAAATTTTGAACAATGGAACTTACTTTTGGAGGCAGAGAAATCGTGTCTTGATGATTGCAATGAGTTATCTACTTATAGGTGATTGAATTTAGGTCATAACATTGAATGGTTGTGTGGAAATTTTGATTCAAAAAGATTCACAATGATCATGCTTTGAAATCCAAATATTCTTGCATTAAGGCTTGCTATTTTGGGACCAATCTTGTGATTTCATTCCTTTTCAATTCCAATCAACATTGAAGACATTCTAGAAACCAAATCTCCATCAAATATCATATTTTCATATTTTATTTTTATTTAAAATGATTTTTAATGAATTAAATAAAAATAAATAGAAATAAAATAATAAAAATTCTGATTTTTAATGAATTGGGTCGTGCATGATGTTGTTGTATGGATTGGGTCATAATTTGGCAAGCCCTTTTGGAAGAAATTAGTTTTAGACCTCCTTTTTCATCATAAACCAACTTAAAATTTCCCAACTTTGCAAGGGCATATATCCTTCAATTTTAATGGTATGAGGGTATTCTTGGACATTTTGGAAATCTTGAAGAGTCTTCTAACCAACCCCACTGGTTTCATGTCCATATCATTTACCAATCTCAAGTTATGCCCTTTTGAAGTTGTTGACTTTTTGTTGACTTTTAAAAGGACCTATAATGTCTTAGCTCATACCTTCCAAATGAAGCATTTTTGGGCTTGGCTTGTGAGACACAAAGTTGTAGAGAATTAAATTTCCTTCAAAATGAGCTTTGGATGGAGACTTGGTGATGAAGTATGTGAAAGTTATGGCTGGTCAAAGTTCAGTTGACTTTTACTGAGGAAACCCTAATTTAGAAACTCCTGATTCTTGATGATCTGAAATCTCCTTGATGAATCATGATCAACCCTTGATCAAATGATGAATTTTACTTCATATACTTGATGTTGGCAAAAAATCATGAAGTTTGACTTTGGTTTGACCACAGTTGACCTCAGTTTGACTTTTTAACTACATTGACTGATTTTGACTTATCTAATCATCTGACTGAGCAAACTTCTGAGAAAAGTCTTGGAACTTGTCATGGGGGTTCTTAAACACATATAAGATGTTATGAAGCTCACTTGAAGCCTTGGAAGTTCATTTAGCCTGATTAAAGTCAAAACCCTAGTTTTGGATGCACTGCTTAGGAGGTGCATTGTCTGAGGGAATTGTCAACTCTTATGGCCAATTGTGAACCTTGTGAACCTTGTGAATCATCATAAAATGTCTTGTGAACCTCATGGGAGGTATGGTGAACCTTGTGAACCTTGTGAACCTTCATGAAGTGACTTGTAGACTTCATGAACCTCATGAAAGGTTATGTAAACATTGTGAATCTTGTGAACCTTGTGAACCTTCAAGAAGTAACTTGTAGACTTCATGAACCTCATGAAAGGTCTTGTTAATGTTTAGAAGCTTGTGAACCTTATGAACCTTCAAGAAGTGACTTGTAGACTTCATGAACCTCATGAAAGGTTTTGAAAGCATTGTGGAACTTGTGAACCTTGTGAACCTTCATAAAGTAACTTGTAGACTTCATGAACCTCATGAAAGGTCTTGTAAGTGTTGTGAATCTTGTGAACCTTGTGAACCTTCTTAGCACACAAAGTCTTGCATTGTGAGGGAAAATTTTGGGGTGCAACACGGGTCAATCTAACCTAAGCTTATAAGGGTGGTTCACTTAACATATTCTGTAGAGGTTATCAGTTTAAATATCTTTAACTCACACTCTCGTGGTCTTATCTCAGATCTTACTCCTAAAGCCCTATGCCTGCTCTCGCTAGCCCATAAGTGTTTAGAAGATAATTTTTGGAAACTTAATAAGTCTAATTCATTTTAAAGCGCTCTCGTTGTGTTTAAATTAAATGCCTAACTTTAGCTATCTGGTTAAAATCTCACACTCTCGTGGTCTCGACCTAACCTATTACACTTTCCTTACTCTCGTAACAAAAAGATTAATGTTTATAATAAAAAGTCACAGCCAGAATTTTAAGTTCTTAATTGTTTTAAGCCTAGATTCGATTTTACCGATTTAGTTTATTTTAATTACATACCGCCCTAAATTGTTTAGCTACTCATATTTGTTGTACCAGCCAGATGCAGAGACAAATGAACACAAAATAAAATATGCATTATAAAGTAATAAAAATAAATTCTTAACATAAATAATCAAATTAATATAAATGCGAAATTATTAAAAACCTGAATAATAAAAATTGTAAAACTCCTTCTTCCACAGTCTGGCAAGCTCGGAGTGCGAACCAGAATCGAAAATAAAAAATAATGAAATGCTGAAGGCTTGAAAGAAATTAAATAATAACAATTTCCTAATGTTGGAAATTGTTATTTGATTTGGTTGGGATATAGAGAATAGAACAAGAACAAGAATAATTGCTGGAAAATAATAAAATAGGGTGCAATGGAAATACGGCAGAGCTTCCGCGAAAAACTAAAAATAATACTCTGTAGTTTGTAATTCGTATCAAGGCTATTTATAGAAAACATAATTTGGGCTTGGCAGTTGAAATCCATGCGTGGGCTTCATTGTTGAAGAGAGAATCCAGGGAAAAATGTGTTACTGGGTCTGCGGAAGAATAGGAAACATTTTGACTTCACGTAGCACGTTCCATGACCAAATCAATTCAAGTAAACCTATTTTCCCTTTGTCACGTTCGTGACAAGGGTATCACGGGCGTTATCTTCATTTTTAGCGCGTCACGGTCGTGACAGCTTGGTGACGATCGTGACTGGTCCAATTAGCGTGTCACGGTCGTGACAGCTTGGTGACGGTCGTGACTGTTGCAAATTATGCAGCATTATGCAGAATTCCTTTCTTCTTCTTCTTTTCATTCTTGTTTTTGTTCATTTCACTTTTGGCTTATGATTTAGCTCTATAATTTTATACCTGCAAAATGACAAAGAAAACTCGAAGAATCGGGTGTTAATACGATAAATGTGCGATAAAACGGCATTGAAACATAGTAATAAAATGATACTTTTTCTCGTTATCAAACTTCCCCAAACTTAAACCTTTGCTTGTCCTCAAGCAAATAGTCGGTTGAAAAATGATCAGACAAGTTTCCATCGACGCATACACATAACAAACCATACGAGGAATCGTTTTGCTAGATAAACTAGTACTAGAATAAAACAATAACGATACACTAATGACACAAGCAACAAGCTAAGTTGTCGACTTCCCGTTAAACGAAACATTCGGTAATTGTGTTACGATTCTACCTAGAGTCTTTCGATCTTATTTCACCCGGTTTCATTCTAGCGCAATCACATTAAGCCCTTTGTCTTAGCACGCACGTAGTGGAGTAGCCGGTTAGTGACTTTGATCCTTTATAAGCACGGGGTCTGGTACACGAATGTGGTAACCCTATATATATTATCCGAATTGGAGGTTGTGGGGGATCGAGCCGTAGCACGCCCTACCAAGTTCAGAACCAGGTACCTCTGAACCAACCTGCAATGGACTCCTTCTCATATTTCTCGTTTCTTATATGCGACCGTGTACTTTGGTGCAATTTCTTTTTATTGGCATCGAGATATGAAGGATCATTATAGATTAGGTATCAAACACTTATGTTCATCGGCTCCCCACGTGGTTTGTGTTCAGACGGTGCTGACTGCTAGTATAAACTACTAGGGGTTACTTTTGAACTGAAACTTAAGGTGTAGTCGTAACAATTATCGGAACGGAATGCTTAAGTAGGAAGTCTAAGGTGTCAAGACTGTATTGATCTTGTTGGATCTTTCTCAACTTCCTAACTACGATTTCATAGGTAAGTCGGGTAATGCGAAGATAAAATAAAAATTTTTGGTATGGCTAAATCAACGGGGAAAATTCGAAACTAAAGAAATAGCACAAATATTACTTTGTTTAATTGAAATACGAAAGGGAAATACAATGGAATGGAAAGTGCGGAAAGGGAAATGCGGAAAAAGGAAAGGTATCTCTCCCATACTATATCAGACATTGTCCTCAATGTTGTGATATACTAGCGGGGAAAATACAATACAAAAATCAGAAATGGAAAAACAAAAACATAAACATAAACTAAGGCTGCTGACGACCACGGCCTCGGCTTCTGGTGCGGGAGCGTCTGGTCGGAGTCGCTTCAGCATCAGAACCGATGCCGGTGAGAGCAGTGATATCAATACGCAAAGCCTCTAGCTCGCTAAAAATCTCTCCAAGCTTCTCATCTGTCGTCCTCTGGTTGCTGGCAACAGCTGAAAGTAGTGCATCATGTTGCTTTTTTTGCCTTCGCTCAAGTGCGGCATTCATCTGATTCTGCTGATGAATGGCACGGAGGACGTCTTCAAGTGTGAATTCTGGTGTAGGTGGCTGTCTGGTGGAGGACTCAGGAATGTCCTGTACTGGCTCAGCTGCATCCATGGTATCCTGCATCTCGTCCACTGGTGGATTGATCTGCTCATCAATAATGGGAACGTGGCCTGCAGCATCCTGTAAAGCAAATAGCCAGTTGGCTCGGTTGGACGGATCGATGCGGTCACGGCACGACAAGGTGATGTGATGATAAACGGTGCCTTGGATAATAGGGTTGAACCTGCCATCCTCTCTCTGAGATATCAAATGGGCTGACTTGCAATAGTTCTTTGTAAGCAACTCTGCGGCTCTACGAGGCAAATGAATAATCAGGTCACCAAGCTCCAGCTGAATGGCAAGGGTGGTGACAATCCCGCCTATGTAGAAGGGGGTTGCGCCTCGTTGCGCTACAGACTGGATATGGGATAAAAGGAATGGGGCAGCATTGATGCGCTCGTCATTTAAGGCACAGTGCAAGAACAAGAGCTCCTTGGAGTTCAGCTTGTGATTGCTCTCTCTTGCGAAAATAGTATTGCAGATGATGCGATGGAAATATCGGATCGTCGGGTTATGGATGTGGGTAGCATTCAGACTCTGAAAGGCAGTAGCATGGGTGTTGGTGATGTCGTGCCACAAGGTGAAAGCGGTTTCGCTGAAGTTGTCCGGCATGCGGAGATGAGCATCGTCTCCGTGATCGAAACCTAACAGTTCGGCGATCCTTGTTTGCGTGATTTCAAACTCTCGTCCGAGCATTCTGAACTTTGCAATGCCGGTGAGTTGACTTGATGAACCGGGAGGTGTAACATATTGAAACGAACTTAGAAATTCCAATGTGAGGAGTTCGAATGTCGGTTGTGGTTGACTGCACAAGTGCCACAAACCAACATGCCTAAGCAGGAGCTTCACGCTGTTGAGCAGTCCTAACTCACTCAAGCAGTCAATGTCGACATACCGAGTGGGTTGGACGCCACAGTTCTGAAACCTGATAAACTTTTGTCTTTGGGTGTCTCCTTGTTCACCATCTCTAAATTGGATATCCTCCATTGCATGCAAGGTACGGGAATGAGAGATGAGAGTGTTTGAGTTTTTGTGAGAAAATGAAAAATGTGAAGAATTTGGTTCGGATTATAGTGAAATGAGTGAATGTGAGAGGTTTGGAATAAATGGAGAGGTTAATGAAATTGATTGAGGGTAATGGGAGGTTACGGAATAATGAGGAGATAATGGGAGGTTTCTTATTTTTGTGAAAATGGAGGAGTGGGTTCTGCGAAGGTGAACGGTTCTGTTTCTCAGAATTCGTATAACAGGGGTTGTCACGGTCGTGAGGGATGTGTGACGGTCGTGACGCGCTAATTAGCTTGTCACGATCGTGAGCGATGGATGACGACCGTGAGGGCTTAAAAACTTATAATTTTTCTCTTCACAGAATGCATTATCTCACTTCGTTCAATGCAATTTTTTTTTCTTTATTACTTCTTATTTAATTCCAACACAAACACTATATATAATATTGGATCAACCTATATTAGCAGCAAATTTCATCACACGAGAAATCATAAAAATATAAATCAATTTAACTATAACAGTAAGCAATGGAAAGCATAGAAATTGATTAAAACAGAAAGTGGCAAAACTAGAAGTACTGTGCTTTTGATATAATGGAAGGAAAATTACATTAATAAAAATATGTTACGAAAAATGTTTGCAAGATGTTAAAACTAACTAGAAACAAAAGCAAGAAGTAAAATAAATTAAATCACTACAGCATTTTCAAAGTTGCTTCTTCAAATCTTCAAGTGCGGAGTTTAAATGGTAGAATTGCTCACACGTTATGTCAGTTAAACCTATAACATCCAATCGCATGCTTTTAACCTCATCCTTAACAGCATTAATATCGGTTTGGTAAACTTCAAGAGTATTCATAATTTTCTTTAAGTTGTCAGTATATCCTACTTGATTTACTTCAGGGGTTTCAATCACTTCATCAGTGTGGTCAATGTCATGGTAACCAGGAGGTGTCTCAGGGTCACTTTCTACATCGGTCATTATGTCATCCCTTATCTTGTAAGATTGTGGTGTTTCGGGAGTGGATGGATAGTCAGGAGGGGTAAGCTCATAAAGCCAATTATCTTTGTTGTGAACACTGACTCTAGCATGGTTTGGTAATGTGAACAGGGTTACTACTTCATTCCTGATTAGGTACTCGTAAGGTGGTTGTCCTAAATTTCTTATGATTTGGCGGTTAAAGCAAAAGTTCAGATTCATAGGACGGATGGTACCTAAACGGTTACACTTGTGTAATTGGTATCTAAGTCCTAAGGCATCAGCAATCATGGTGACAAGGCCTCCTACCAATATGGGTAGATCAGGTTCTTCTTGGATTCGGGTGAAGGTTTGCATCATGAAAGGCACACCATTAACTGGCTGTCCATTAGTCAGACAGGACATAATGAATATCTCATCTTTAGATACTCCAGTAAGGTTTTCTTCTTTTCCAAAGAAGGTGTGGGCAAGGATCTTATGGAAATAGCGGATAGCAGGGTTATGTATCTCATCATTGTTCATGTTATTTGGCTCAGGATGGTAATTTCCGGTCAAGCTTCCCCAAAAGAAGTCCAGCTCAATGTCCATCAATTCTACCTGTGTGGTAGTAAAAGCAAAGGGTCCACTAGGGAATCCTAATAAGTCAGCTAGTTCTTTATGGTTAAAGTCATATTCTATTTCGAATAGTCGGAAACTGATAAATCCTTTCCTGAATCCAAAACCGCGCTCGGGTAAGTAAACTAAGGAGCTTAAGAACTCAAGGGTGAGCTCGCGGTAAGTCACAAACTTTTGTTTTATTAGTGCATTCTCCCATCCAAGTTGGTTAAACAGGTATAGGATGTTATCATGTATACCTAAAGTTTCCATAGTCAGATCATCCGGGTACAGAGTCAAATCCATTGGTCTCTGTGATAACTCTTCAAATTTCATTCTTTGGTTCCTACCTCTAAATTTGGTTTCCATAATGTTTCTCGGTTGGTTAGCCATAGTTAGTGTAAATTTGGAGGAAACAAATCAGGGGGGGAAGGAAAGTGGAAAAGACTTTAGAAAATCTGTAAAAGTGATTTAGAAAATAAAAATTAAAATAAAGAAAATAAGAAAATAAATGCATAAATAAAAGTAATAATAATAATAATGAAATAAAACAATAAAACAATAAAATGATAAAACAATAAAACGATAAATGATAAAATGATAAATGATAAAATGGGTTGCCTCCCACTAAGCGCTGTTTTTATCGTCATAAGCCTGACGTAATGCTTAGGGGTAGATTAATCAGGGAAATTAGTGGACAACTCTAAAAGCCTTAGACTATTTGCATAATCTCTATTTTCAACTTTATGGTAATGTTTTAAACGTTGTCCGTTTACTGTGAACGGTTCACTATTTCTACCCTTAATTTCTATTGCTCCGCTCGGGAACACTCTAGTTATTTCAAAGGGTCCTGACCATCTAGATTTTAGTTTTCCAGGAAAGAGCCTAAGTCTTGAATTAAAGAGGAGTACAACGTCTCCCACACTAAATTCTTTCCTAGATAGGCGTTTATCGTGCCATCGCTTAGTTCTTTCTTTATATATCTTAGCATTCTCATAAGCATCTAACCTTAACTCTTCTAATTCGTTAATATCGAGGATTCGCTTTTCTCCTGCGGCATTATAGTTTATATTGAGAGTTTTGATCGCCCAATATGCTTTGTGTTCTAGTTCTACCAGGAGGTGACAAGACTTTCCATATACTAATTTGAAAGGTGTAGTTCCTATGGGTGTCTTGTAAGCTGTCCTATAAGCCCATAAAGCTTCATTAAGTTTAGATGACCAATCTTTCCTAGATATGGCGACAGTCTTTTCTAAGATTTGTTTAATTTCTCTATTTGAGACTTCGACCTGTCCACTTATTTGTGGATGATATGGTGTTGCTACACGATGTCTGACTCCATACTTAGATAGTAATTTGTCAAAGATTTTCGAAATGAAGTGCGAGCCACCGTCACTTATGACGAGTCTAGGCACACCAAATCTTGGAAAGATTATATTTTTGAAAAGCTTAATTACTACTCGTGTGTCATTTGTAGGAGAAGCTATAGCCTCAATCCATTTCGAAACATAATCGACAGCTACGAGTATGTATTTATTACCGAAAGATGATGGGAATGGTACCATGAAATCTATTCCCCAGACGTCAAAGACTTCTACTTCTAATATTCCTTTTTGAGGCATTTCATCTCTTCTTGAAATATTACTGGTGCATTGACACCGATCGCAATTTATAACAGCGATGTGGACATCTTTCCATAAATTAGGCCAGAATAGGCCGGCTTGTAAGATTTTTGCACAAGTCTTGGAAGTGCTTGCATGTCCACCATAAGGAGATGAATGACAATGAGCAATGACATCTTCTATTTCTTCTTCGAGAATACATCGACGAAAGATTCCGTCGGGTCCTCTTTTGAACAATAATGGTTCATCCCAATAGTAATGTTTGAGATTGTGAAAGAATTTCTTTTTCTGCTGATAGGTTAAGTCAGGTGGAAGAGCTCCTGCAGCTAAGTAGTTGACAATGTCAGCGTACCATGGCAGTCCTACGGTTGTTTGGATTTTTTCCACGGGTTTTGGTTCATCTATGTCTAACTGAACTGGGTCACTTCCTATTTGTGCTATCAGCTGTTCATACGGAAAATCATCGTTAATCGGCACTTGTTCGGGTTTAATACCTTCTATTCTAGATAAATGGTCCGCTACGACGTTTTCAGTACCTTTCTTATCTTTTATTTCAAGATCAAACTCTTGTAAGAGTAAAATCCATCTCAAGAGTCTTGGTTTAGCATCTTTCTTAGTTAATAAATATCTCATAGCAGCGTGGTCTGTGTAAACGATTATTTTCGCTCCCACTAGGTAGGAACGGAATTTGTCAAGCACAAAGACAACTGCTAACAATTCTTTTTCAGTAGTGGCATAGTTCATCTGAGTAGAATCCAAGGTTCTACTGGCATAGTAAATTGCGTGAAGTTTCTTGTCCTTCCTCTGTCCTAGAACTGCGCCTACAGCATAGTCACTCGCATCGCACATGATTTCGAAAGGTAATCTCCAGTCAGGGGGTTGCATGATTGGTGCGGTGATGAGGGCTGTTTTTAGAGTTTCGAATGCTTTAAAACAATCTTCATTGAATATTAACTCAGTGTCTTTCATTAATAAACTGGTAAGAGGTTTAGTGATTTTCGAGAAATCTTTTATGAATCGTCGGTAGAAACCGGCGTGTCCTAAAAAGCTTTGTATTTCTCGAACGGTCTTAGGGGGTTGAAGATCTTTTATGACTTCTATCTTAGCTTTATCAAATTCAATTCCCTTGTCAGATATAACATGTCCTAGTACGATTCCTTTTCTGACCATAAAATGACATTTCTCCCAGTTAAGCACGAGGTTTACTTTTACACATCTTTCTAACACCATTTCTAAATTTGATAGACATCCTTCAAAACTTTGCCCGCATACAGAGAAGTCGTCCATGAACACTTCCATGATGTTGTCTATGAAATCTGCGAAGATTGACATCATACATCTTTGAAAGGTTGCAGGAGCGTTGCATAATCCAATGGGCATTCGTATATAAGCGAACGTTCCATAAGGGCATGTGAATGTAGTCTTTTCTTGATCATCTGGGTGGATAGGAATTTGGAAAAATCCTGAGTAACCATCAAGATAACAGAAATATGAGTGCTTGGCTAATCGTTCTAACATTTGATCTATAAAAGGTAGTGGGAAATGATCTTTTCGAGTGGCTTTGTTTAGTTTACGATAATCGATGCACACTCTATGTCATGTCACTACTCTTTGTGATATCGATTCGCCTTTAGGGTTTTTCACAACAGTGATACCTCCTTTCTTTGGTACTACATGTACTGGGCTAACCCATTTACCATCAGAGATTGGATATATTATTCCAACATCTAGTAGTTTCTTAACTTCTTCCTTTACTACAGTGCTAAGGATTGGGTTAATTCTTCTTTGAGATTCTCTGGAGGTTTTGCAATCTTCTTCTAGCAGAATACGATGCATACAGATTGAAGGGCATATTCCTTTGAGATCAGATATGTTATATCCTAATGCAGTTGGATATTTCTTTAAGACATCTAAAAGTTTCTTTGTTTCAATTGTTCCTAAACTGGAATTGATTATAACTGGTCTTGTACATTCGGTGTCTAAGAATTCGTATCTTAGGTTCTTAGGTAAAGTTTTTAACTCTATTGTAGGTTTATTCTTACTTGGCATGGGATCCGGTGTAAGTGCTAAACTTTCGCTTAGACTATCATCCTGATATGGTTCACGCCAATTATCATCTTCGAAAATCGGAGGGATTTGAATTTTCATAATTTCAGAATAGGTAGTTTCTTTCATTTCCATTTCTCTTACACATTCGTCAATTACGTCCAATAGATAGCATGTATCCTCTATAGCTGGTGATTGTAAGAATTGTGTTAAAATAAATTCAACTTTCTCTTCACCTACTTCAAAGGTTAGCTTTCCTTTCTTTACGTCTATTATAGCTCCGGCGGTAGCTAAGAATGGTCTTCCTAGTATGATAGGTGTAGTGGAGTCTTCAGAGATGTCCATGATTATAAAATCAGTAGAAATATAGAATTGTCTTATACGTACTGGGACGTTTTCTAGTATGCCTACAGGATATTTAATAGAGCGATCGGCTAGTTGAACAGACATTTTAGTTGGTCTTAGGTCTCCCATGTCTAGCCTTTTGCAAATTGTTAAGGGCATAACACTGATACTGGCTCCTAAATCGCATAGAGCTTTGTCAATGACGAATTTTCCTATTACACAGGGTACAGAGAAACTTCCTGGATCTTTTAGCTTAGGAGGCATATTATTCTGAATTATTGCGCTACACTCAGCAGTAAGTGTAACGGTTCCGTTATCCTCTATCTTTTTCTTATTGGATAAGATTTCCTTTTAAAACTTAGCATACGAGGGCATTTGAGTGATAGCTTCTGTAAATGGAATAGTAATATTCAACTGTTTCAGAAGTTCAACAAATTTCTTAAACTGGCCCATCGTCTTAGAATTGGTTAATCTCTGAGGGTACGGAATTGGTGGTTTATAAGGTGGTGGAGGCACATAAGGCTTTTCTTTCTCCACTGCCTCTTGATTATTATCTTCCTTTTCTTCTGGTTCATTCACCATTTCAGTCGGTTTATCCGGTTTTTGGTACATGGCTGGATTGTCAAGTCTTGGATCGGTAGGTCCGTCAAGTTCCTTGCCACTTCTTAATATCACAGCATTAGCCTATCCTTTCGGATTAGGTTGAGGTTTGTAAACACCCCAAATTTGCCCTCACCCATTCACACCATGGCTTGTGGTCATTTCATATGCATAAATACAATCATATCATCTCACATCTCATTTTTGATTCACTGCATAGTTTCTAAGTCATCTGCATCTAGGGTTTGTGATCTGAGCAATCCCAGAGCTTCTTGAGCCACTCCAAAGGCCACCAATCAATTCAAAGTGGTTCATGTGTGTTCTTATGTCATATTACATCCTCACAAAGTCAAGAATGCAGAGGAATCACAAGAATTAGGGTTTGAGTGGATGCAGAGCCAGGATGAACTGCTCAGTTGACTGAAAATTAGGGTTTTGGTTTCAGAGGCCATAATTCCAAATTTTTTGGTCATTCTTGTTTCCATCGGTCTCTATATGGTATAGGGAGTATGCATATCAATTTTCATGAAGAAATTCCATGGGGAAGTCATCTGATCAAGAGTTGACTTTTCAGACAAGTCAGTGTAAAATCAGGGCATCTGAGGCCCCCAATGACCCAACCAATGGGTGATCTTCATCATTTTGAGTGTATATGATCTTTATTTGATCATGGAAGAAGTTTGAAGTCCATAAAAATCAAGAATTTAGGGTTTTTGCAAATGTTGACTTTTTGGGCATAGTTGACTTTTCAAGAATGCCTCATTTTAGGTCAATTTTCAAGCCTTGATTCATGATCCAAAAATGCTTCAAATGGAAAAACTTTGGTCATGAAAGTTGTAGATCTCATCTTTCCCTTTTCAAAAAGTACAAGAACATGATCTAACTCTTCATGGATCAAAAGTTATGGCCATGCAAAGTTGCCAAAAATCATTGTTTTTCAAGTTATGCACCAAGTGGAAATTTTGCTAAGTCTTGAATCAATGCATAATTGCTGCCTCAAATTCATGTCAAACCAGCATGTGAACTTTCTCTAAGTTACAAAAATCAGTTTTGAACCAAGAATGTCATGGTTTCATGTTTGGTTAGGCTAAGAAGTCACATGTGAACCATAAGCTAGCCAACTTGCATTTTCACTCATGACCACTTCACCAACTTATGACATTGGCTGCTGAGCTTTGCTAGGCCCCTCCCATGCCTTGCTGCACCAGAACCAACATTGTCCTTGCCTATGCCATGAGCTATGCATCACTTACACAAAAGTTGGACATCTTGCAAAAGTTGACTTATCTATCAAAAAAGCATGTGTCCAATCATCTGACCAATGAGAGAGAGTCACATGGACAACTTGCAAGCAAAGCATAAGGGCAGGCCAAGCTGAAACAACTCCATTCATGACTTACACAAAATCCCTTCACATTGCAAAATCCATCGAATCTGCCTCCACAGCCAAGAAACTCCCAAACTTTCTTCATCACTAAACTCAGTACACTCCATAGGCCCTAAACCATCAAAGCTCAGGCCTGAATCAAGCCTGATTTGAACCTCACCATTCTTCACCCTCAGAACCAGTCCTCTTCGAATCTCACTGTCCACCCCTCAAACACTTCATCTTCCTTCACCAACAAGTCAGGCATACTTAGAGAAGTCCAAACCACCCATTACACTGGCCTAAAACAGCCTGTACACCAAGGTCATTCTCTGCTACACCAGTTTGGTAGCCATTGAAATAGCTTGCTAAGCTTCATCTCAAGCCTGCCATTGACACCAGGGGACTTATTAGAGCTAGCTTGCATCAAGAAACGATTCTGGAAGCTCAGAAACAGGACTTGTCATCTCAGGTAATCTTAAACTTCAAATCTTTTAAAGCTTGTTCCTTTTGTTACAAATCAAAAATACATGCTCTGAGGATCACTGGGATGTGTTTAGAATTTAAAATGATGCGAAAATGAGTATTTTATGCATCTCTGAAAATTGGCCCGTGAATGCATTTGGTTTCGATTCTGCTTATTCATGTTAGGTAAATGTGTTTTGATCTTAGATTAAGGTTTAGTTAGGGTGGAGGAGTGTTTCTGGGCAGTTGATTTGATGGTTTGTGACCTGTGGCGTTTTCTAGGGTTTGTGGTACGCCGGAGAAGACGACCGGAACCACTGTTCCGGCCGTCTGAGGTTAACATGCCCTAATTAGGGTTTAGTCCAGTCATTAGTGGATTTTGAATTGAGGCCATTGGATTGCCCTTCCCGCGCGTAGACCAAGGGACCAGATCATTTCATTAACATAATTTCCATTTAATTAATTTAATTAGGTTTAATATTTAATTAATCAGGTTTTAGTCAGGTTTGAATTGGGACCACACGATTGCGCGCCAAGTCAACCCTCGTATCCCCAGATTGCATCTCATGCGTCCATTCTAATTACTTCTCATTTAATTTGATTTTTATTCATTTTTATTTCAATAAATTTGCACAATTTATTAAAAATAGCTAAAAAATCATAAAAATTATGAAACTTTTTCTTTAAGGTTTTATTAATTTTTATGACACAAAAACATTTTTATTTTATTTTTTATCATTAAAAAAGTATTTTTAAATATTTAAAAGATTATTTTTAATTGATTAATGAGAATTAATTAATTAAAAATACTTTTAGGTATTTAAAAATTACAAAAAAATTCATGAAGTGTTCTAAGACATTTAGAAACATTGTCCAACCTTCAAACCAAATTTCTTTTTTGATCTTGATGCATTTTAAGAATTTTTCATTGAATTAAATCATTTTTGATGCATTATTTTGATCATAAGTGTGAAAATTCATTTCTGCCTATTGGTGAAGGTTGAGACATTGATTCTTCTTGCATTGTTTTCCATTTAGCATGAACTTTCAAGGATAAAAAGGCCATGATTTGATCTTGCATTTTCTAATTGATTGGCATTTGTTTTGTTACAAACCCTAAAAAACCCTAATAACTTGTAAAATTCATAACTTGAGTTTGGTTGAGAGTTGAGAGCTCCCCTTTGGGCAGTGGTTTATCATAGGCCTAGGGTTTCTTTGGGTGCCATTTTCCATTTTTTATGTTAAGGTTTGCTTCTGTTTTTGGTTTGTGTTTGATGTTTGATCCATGAACCCTAATTTGGGCTTTCTCTTGCATCCTTCTTGCATTTCCTTGCATAATTTGACTTGCCATTGCATTTTGTGCATTCTTATGATTCATTTGACATCTTAAGACATGTATGAAGCATCATTGATCATTGCATTACATGTTTGCCATGCCATTTGTCTTGTATGTTTCATAACATTCCATGCTTATTCATGCTTCTTAACTTGCATCATTTGCATCCATGGCTTTGTATGAACATCTCATTGTCTTGCCTCATGTTTGCAGCACTTCATAACATCATAATCATCATCACCATGCTTCTGGTTTTGCTTTGCATCATGTCATTTCATTTCATCTAGCATTGCATTGCATTTGTTTCTAACTTTTCAGGTGGTAAGTAATCTTGAGAAGTGAATTTGCCTTCACTTTTCATAACTTTTCTTCTCATCTTCTTTTGCATACCTTGCTGCATTCTTACTTGTGTTTGAGTTTGAGCTTGCTCATTCTTCCTTCTCCCACTTTCTTTCTTCAAGTGACTTGACTTCTTGAATGAAGCAAGTCACTTTGCTTCTCTTGATCTTGTTCATCTGCTTCCTGGTGGTTCATCTGAAGTTTGTTCTTGAAAACCTCACAGACATTAGGACCAACCAAGCATGATAATGAATTAGGGTTTTGATTAGTCTCCCCCATAGTTTTTACCTTTGTGTCTCTCTTTGAGTCTTCTCTCCTCACCTCATAATCAGGGACTAAACCCTCAAGGCTTTAAGACTTTGTGATTAAGATCATGCCTGCATCCTTCTTTTAGGATGGAGTGTATAACTTTAATCCTAAGTCTTGGACCCTTAAGGTGTTGAACTCTCTTAATTAATCCATCTAATAATCATCAAGACATTACACTTGTAACTTGGGCCTTGCATTAGGGTTCTAATTCTTCCTTAATTGGTTAAGAAAGACTAACCCTAAAGTTAATGGACAAGTCCCCCTCAAGTTGTCTTACAAATCATAAAAAAACACTTCATCATCATACCATTAATCTAAAATCCACTTAATCAAAGGTTTGTTTTGTCATGGGTTTAATCCCTAATCATGGATTAAGTCGAGGAGTTTTTCTCAACTTAAACATTCTCATCTATCATCCTTCTTTTAGGATGGTGTAATGGGTCTGTTTAATCCTTGATTATGGCTTAACCTCATTACTCAACACTAAACAAAAACACCAAAAACATCTAAATAATCACAAGTAGGTTAATGATCTTAATCCTACACCATAGATGATTAAGTGTGAGAAGCTGACTTCACACTTAAGGTATTCTCATTACCCCTAAACAGAGGGAAGATGTGATGAGTTTACCAAATCCATTGGTTTAGACTTAAGCTCATTAACTTATGACAAACTTTCAAAAGCAATAAAAGACTGAAAACACAAAAACAAACAATAATCGTCTCCTCCGGGATTCTTTTCTCATCATCTTCACTCACAAACGGGAACTTGCTTCTTCCGTCTAATGCAAGACAGTAAGCACCTGAGCCAGACAGGTCATACACTTGAGCATAGGCAAGTAAGCAATTCACCAGTCAGTCCTTTCAGTCTCTTTGGGTCGAACTACGGTGTTCTGACTTCCTCATTGCACGAGAGGATACGTAGGCATAACTTAACAGTTATCGAACAAAAGTCTCTGTCCATTCCCCCTCCTTCCAGCTTCATTCTTTAGCCTCATATTCTTGAGCATCTCATCTTTGTTCCTACACTGACACTGTATCTATTACACTTCACATTCTTTTACACTGACACCTGTACACTCTTTTCCAGCTATTTTACACACAAATTGCACTGACACTACCCCTTTAAAACACAAATCTTTCAAGCGTGGATCCCGTCGAGTACGACGGACAATCTGGGTGCTAATACCTTCCCAGGTTGTAACCAACCCCCTTTCTCAGTCTCTCTGGTTCGCAACCGTCTTATCCATCTTTTTCTAGGTCTATGCAGCATTGCCTTTCCTCCGGGATAAAAATGCCTAGCTGGCGACTCTTTTCATTCTCCAGTGAGTTCACGGCTGTGTGTTCTCACTGTTCCCTTCGCCGATCGTTCGCGTCTGTACCTTCATCTGACCCTGTTTCATTTGTCGGGAGCGACAGCTTGGCGACTCTGCTGGGGATCCTTATACTGTAACCAGGGCTTCTGGTTCTTTTTGTGGGTTCCTCCTAGCGCTTGATTGATTTGTGTTTACTGGGGTGTTATGTGCTTATTTGTGTTTGTATATTTGTACTTATTTTTGCTTTATGTACAGTTGCTTTACTGTTTTCTTTATGGTTTTGCATATTATCATATTTGTCATACTGTGCTGCTGGCTGGATCTGTTTGTTTGCTTTGGTGGGTGGGTGTTCCATTGAGAGTTAAGGTCCTATACCTGGGACCTGAGTGGCACCTAGGCTAGAGTGAATCATATTCTTTCCCAGTCAATTTTCAGTCTGGTGCGGGAATATGAAACACGGTTCAGATATGGGTTTCTTCTTGAGAACTCTGTGTTGCAGATTTCCTGCAATGCTAGGGGGATCTGGGAAGCCTGCTAAGTCTGGATGACCTTTTAGTATTGACCTTCAGAAATTGAGGTGAATTAGAGGAGGAATTGTTATGGTAATTGTAAACACTGTACCTCCGGGTTAGAAGTGCTTACACTTCTCATAACAGATCCAAGTCTGAGGATCCTTGTTCTAGATCACTACCTGTGAGGGGGTTGGGTTGTTTACAGGTTTGCAGGTACCTTGACCTCAGAATACCCTGTTACTTTGACTTTGTTAAGAATGCTTCATGTTGGATAGTTCTTGTGATTCTAAAACCCTGGACATGTGGCTCTTTATTTGAGTCCCCTACCTTGGTTACTGGATTTCTTAGACCTCCATCTGGAATTCTTAGACACACATGGATCTATACCAAGGCATTTATTCAGATCCAGCTCAGTCACAGACCCTTGCATTTCATTTGCATGCATACTCATTGCATCATATTAACATGTGCTTATTTGTTTTTCAGGGTATCCATTGTTCATCAGGTTTTGGTTTTGACCCCATCTGCAGCTTTGACCCATTTTCACCAGCATCTGTTTCAGTTTTTAGCTGTCTGCTTCAGCACCAGCCAATCAGTGGCTCTCTCTCTCTTCTCAGCATTGTCATCAGCACTCTACCCAGTCTTCAGCATCATGGCTCCAAAGAAAAACAACGTTACCTATCATTTCTTCCAACCAGACTTGTCAGACCTCAGGAGGATCCAAACCCTGATTACACCGGAGTACATCCCTTTGTTTAGGGAGCATTATGGGGACATACTTGACTTAGTTATGGACATGGACCCATCTCAGAGGAGCCTGATCCATACCTGCATCCAGTTCTATGACCCCCCATTAAGATGCTTTACATTTCAAGACTTCCAGTTGGGTCCTCTTTTGGAAGAATACTCATCTTTGACTGGTTTGCCTATCAAGAGGGAGATCCCATTCAATCCTGAAATGGATTTTCCCAGCAATGGGGAGATAGCCAAAGCTTTGCACCTGGAACCTGCCTTGATTGAACAACACATGACCTCTAAATCTAGTGTCCCTGGGTTTCAGCTGGACTTCTTAATCTCTCAAGCTAGTCTGAAGGCCTCCCTGGGGGAGTGGAAAGCTGTTTGTGCTCTGTTGGCTTTAGGTGTGTATGGAATTGTGCTATTTGCAGATGAGCCCAGATTCATCAGCAAAAGTGCAATCCATTTGTTCATCTTGAAGAACCCAGTGCCTACCTTGTTGGGTGATCTCTATTACTCAGTACATCAGAGGAATGAGAAACAGAGAGGGAAGTTAGTGAGGATTTGTGCTCCACTATTCCATGCCTGGCTTCTCAAGCATCTACCTAAGACAGATGCATTCCTAAACCCTCACCAGCAAAGCAACTGGGCCAGGAGACTTTCTGTCCTAACTACAGCAGATATCAGGTGGTGCAATCAAAGTACCAAGGGCAGAGACATAATCACTAGCTGTGGGCATTTTCCTAATGTGCCTTTGGTAGGAGTCAAGGGAAGTATCAATTACAACCCCCTGCTGTTCAAGAGGCAATTGGGTTATGCACTGGTTCATGCTCCTAGGGAAAAGGACTTGGCTGAGACCCTCTACTGTGAGAACAAGGTTAGTCTGGCAACTGTTAGACAGGCTGCCTGGGCCTGGGATCATGTTCAAACCAGGGGAATCACCATTCTGGGGAAGTGCAATAATGTGGCATCAGCCCAATATCATGAGTGGTCCTATGCTAGGGCCCAAATCTCAGGATTGCCCTTCACCATCAAAGACATGCCTGAGTCATCTTCAGCACCACCTCCAGCAACAGTCAGCCTGGAAGAGTTTGAAAGCTTGAAGGACAGAAATGAGAAGTTATCCCAAGCCTTGCAGAAGACCCTCAGGGAGAGGAGTGAAGGTGTGAGGGAGATTGAAAGATTGGAAAAGTTGAGAGTGGAGCATTTGACCAAGATTGAGAAGTCTGGGGATTATATCAACAAGTCTAAGGCTGGTGAGCAAATTCTGAAAAATGCCTGTAAAGAAGCCCAGTTTCAAAGAGCAAGAACAGACTCATACTTGAAGGAAAGTCAGGCCAGGTGGGTCCGGATCACTGAGGCCCGTACTCTAGAAGACAAGAGAGTTCAAGATAAGATGGAGCAGATGGAAAAAGCCCTGGCAGCAGCCCAGGAGGAAAATTCAGAGCTAAGAATCAAAGCTGGAGTGAAGAAATCCAAAGATCAAAGTCAGAACAAGAAGTTGACTGCAGCTGTTGCAACAAGGAACCTTCTCATCAGAAATCTTACGGAGCATCCGGCTGATCCTGTGACCGAAGCACTTCTTAAGGAAGTTCGCGAGGATGAGTTTGGCCTTGGAGTCTGATTATTTGCTTGTTGTTGTTCCTTTTCCATGTACTTTTGCCTTTTGGTGATGTATTTTTGACCCCTTAGAGGGCTAGTGTTGTAAAAATGAACAATTTGTATTATTTTACCTTTGTAATATATTTGTGTTTGTTTCCATCTGGGTTCACTTCAAAAGCAACTTCAACAGCATCATCTTCAAGGGTCTGGACGGGTCAAAACTGAAGACCAAGCCGGATACCTTGATAGCAAATAAGCATACTGCATTGCATACTAACCCTTTTGTTTGTTTTGCAGGTTTTGTTTTATTGTTTCTAACCTCTGTTGTGACATTCAGGAATTATTGCTCGCCGCAGGCTATTCCCTCTCAACAGGCCACACAGGTACCCTACAAGAAACAACCTTCCGGGCATCCAGATGGACCAGTTGCAGCAAGACCTCAATGAGGCCAGAACCCAGATGGCTAATGAAAGGGTGGAGATGAGAACCCAAATAACTCAGTTCATGGAAGTGATGAATAATTTAGCTCAAAGCCAGGAGAGGCTTAGAGTTCTGGTAGAGGGGAGAACTCAAGATGACCCCCATGTGGGAACTGCTGGCACCAGTAACAATGAAAGGGTGCAACCACATGTTAACCCCCCTGTGTTTGGTCCACATCTACATCCTGAGATTCATATTCCTGCAAACGTTCAAGGAACAGCTACTGCAGCCAGAGTACTTCAAGAGGATCCTCAGGAGGATCAGTTTACAGTCATGGGTGCTGGAGAGGAAACCTATGATAGGAGATTGGATGAGTTGGCTGAGAAGTTGAGGTCTTTGGAATCCCAAAATTCTTTGGGGTTCGATGTCATGGACATGGGTTTAGTAGAGGGGGTCAGGATCCCTCATAAGTTCAAGCCTCCTTGTTTCGAAAGATATAATGGGACTTCATGCCCCCGGACTCATTTGCAATCGTTTCTGGGAAGGCTGAAGGCCTATACAATGGATGAGAAGCTCTGGATGTTTTACTTCGAAGACAGTTTGACTGGAGCATCAAGGGAATGGTATTCCCACTTGACAAGGGCAACTGTAAGATGCTGGAAGGACCTGGCAGAGGCCTTCATCCGACAGTATCAATACAACTTAGACATGGCACCCAACAGGACTCTCCTAATGGGAATGTCACAGTCGTCAAGGGAAAGTTTCCGAGAATATGCCCAGAGATGGAGGCAATTGGCTGCTGCTGTTCAACCACCAATGTCTGAGAGAGAAATGGCAGACATGTTTATGAACACTCTCCAGGGAACGTATATTGACAGGTTAGCTGCTTTCTCTTCCACCAGCTTCGCCGATGTTGTCATAGCTGGGGAGAGAATCGAAAGCCTGTTGAAAATGGGTAAGATATCTGATAATGGTGCAAGCTCGTCCAGTGGTACAAGAAAGCCTTTTGCAGGCCCGAGAAGATCTGGCGAGACCAATGCCATTCACACCAACAGGGGCAGGCCCCAGTATGTTCCAAGAACAATAGCAGCAGTCACAATCCCTGCTCCAGCTCATCCTATACCAGTCTATCAACCTCCTCAACAAAACTTCCAACAACAACCCCAGTACCAGCAAAATCAATATCCTCCAAGAAACAACTACAACAACAACTCCAACAACAACAATCAACAGAGGCCATTCCAACAAAGGCCCTCTCAAGCTAATCGAGTGATCGACCCGATTCCAATGCCGTATGCTGCTCTGCTGCCACAGCTTCTGAAACTCAACCTGGTTGAGCTAAGAACGTTGGCACCTCCGGATCCAAACAGTCTACCAAGAAACTATGACTCTAATGCTAGGTGTGCTTTTCATTCCAACGCACCTGGTCACAGTACGGAAAAATGCAGAGCTCTGCATATGAAGGTACAAGACTTGGTAGACTCCAAGGCTTTGAACTTTGCACCTCCGCCCAACGTCAACAAAAACCCAATGCCACACCATGGTGGTCCCCGAATTAACGCAATCGAAGAAGACACACCGTCTTATTTCATAACCAGTGTGGATCAGATCAGGACACCATTGGTGGAAATCAAAGCTCAACTCCGTGAAAACAATATATTTCCGGGGTGTGAACTAGGGTGCCCCTACTGCAATATTTCTTGGAATGGGTGTGAAGACTTGAGGAATGGCATTGACAGCCTTATTCAGGGTGGCTTACTGCAGATCACTACATCATTCCCGGCAAACCCGACGACTTCGTCAGCAATGGTTTCAGATCCTCCTACAAATACAGCAACAATTGTTCCCAACAATTCATCAGCAACATCAGCAAGTACTTCATCTGTCCTACCAAATGATCAGTTTTCAACAGTTTCTCCTGCTACAACATCAGCTTCAATCCATTTCGACTCTCCATCAACAACAACAACAGTCCTTCCATCAGGACCTCCTACAACTCCAGCAAACAATCATGAAGATGTTTCCACTGTTACCATCTTCTATGATCCAGAAAATAACTCCGCCTACCATTCAGAGGGTGCTGCTCCCACTAGAGCACCAGTTACTATCTTTTATGATCCACAAACAATTGCAGTCCCCTCAGCAGCAGCAATCAGTCCAGTTACCGTCACGGTGCCTGGACCTGTACCATATGAAAGCAATAGGGCCATCCCATGGCACTATGGCTCCGACTTGTACTGCGAAGGGAGAAGAATCACTCTGGAAACATCAACACCTGCACCACAAATTGATAATGTGGGCGGAGGCGGAGGCTTCACCCGAAGCGGACGTCTCTTTGCTTCACAAGTCCAAAGACCTACTGCCGAAGCAGAAGCTGCTGCCAAGGCAAAAGGAAAGAGCCCGGTGCAGGAAGATCCAGCTGCCAAAGAAGCCCTGAAGACTCCATTCGATCAGGAAGTTGATGAGTTCATGAGGATCATCAAAAAGAGTGATTACAAAATTGTGGATCAACTTCACCAGACGCCATCCAAAATCTCCATCCTCTCTCTGCTTATGTGCTCCGAAGCCCATCGGAATGCACTACTGAAAGTCCTGCACGCAGCTTACGTGCCCGAGGAGATTACTGTCAACCAATTGGAAACCGTTGTTGGAAATGTTACTGCTAGCAATGGGCTAGGGTTTACCGACTCTGACTTGACAGCGGATGGCCGCAACCACAACAAAGCCTTGCACATAACCCTGGAATGCAAAGGAGCTGTCCTTTCTCATGTGCTGGTGGACACAGGTTCTTCCCTGAATGTCTTACCAAAGAAGGCTCTGGTGAAGCTTGAATATGATGGTTTGGCATTGAGACCCAGCAACCTGGTGGTTAGAGCTTTTGATGGCTCAAAGAGATCGGTTCTGGGAGAGATTGAGCTGCCCGTGACAATTGGCCCGCAGACCTTTAAAACTATCTTTTATGTGATGGACATTCAGCCCGCCTACAGCTGTTTGTTGGGTAGACCCTGGATTCACGCCGCTGGCGCTATAACGTCTACCCTTCACCAAAAGTTAAAATTTGAGTGGGAGGGTCAAGTTGTCACAATCTGTGGAGAAGAGGACATCTTTGTTAGCCACCTGGCTACCTACAAGTACATTGAGATGGATGGAGAGATCCATGAGACAATGAGCCAGGGGTTTGAAGCGTTGAATGTGAATGAAGCATCTGCTGTATCTGGTACTCCAATGTCATCTTACCAACAAGCCCGGAAGGTTGTTGAAGAAGGAACTGCCCTAGGCTGGGGCAAGGTTTTAGCCGTGGAGGAGAAGAAGGACAAGTTTGGGTTGGGTTACAGACCAACTCAACATCAAGCAAAGGCTGCTGCAGAGCCAGGTTTTGTCAGTGGGGGGATGCTAACCCCCGATGCTATCAACTGTCTGGAAGACGAGCTGGAAGAAGAACGCAACCTGGAGAATTGGATTCGCCCAAAGGTCCCAGGGAGCAGTGTCTCGAACTGGTCTTCCCAGGGAATTATAAGTGTTACTCGGGCAGAGTAATTATTATTTCCTGTATCTTTTATAGCATGCATCAAAGTCTTGCATCTTGCCCAAGATGACAAGACTCATTTTGTAACCAGGGCCATCTGTACTTTTGTGCAAACAAGATTAAATTAATGAAATATCAGACAATCTTTTTGCAAACGAGTCTTTTTCTTTTCTGCTCACTGTTTTTCCATTTTTCTTTTTGTACAAAAATAAATGGCGGTGTTTTCAAAATGATAACTTCATTTCACTTTTTTCTAAAGCAAGATTAAAATCAATCACTAAAATGAACAACTTAACCCTTGCAGAGAGTGCCTTCCAGACAGCACCGACAACAGCACAGCTATGACATCGTATGACTTTGACAATCCGATCAATCAAGCTGATGAAGGGGTTGATAAAGAATATGAGCTTCCTGAAGAGCTAGCCAGGTTGCTGAGACAGGAGGAAAAAGTTATTACTCCTCATCAGGAGGAGATTGAGGTGATTAATCTTGGTACGGAGGAAGACGTGAAAGAAGTCAAGATCGGGGCCTGCCTGCAAAACTCAGTGAAGAAGCAACTGACAGATTTGCTTCAAGAGTATGTTGATGTGTTTGCTTGGTCGTATCAGGACATGCCAGGGTTGGATACCGACATTGTTGTGCACAAGTTGCCTCTGAGGGAAGAATGCCCACCAGTCAAACAGAAGTTGCGCCGAACTCGCCCAGACATGGCTATGAAAATCAAGGAAGAGGTACAAAAGCAATGGGACGCCGGGTTCCTTGCTGTGACTAGCTATCCACCGTGGGTTGCTAACATAGTACCAGTGCCTAAGAAGGACGGAAAAGTAAGAATGTGTGTTGATTACCGGGATCTGAACAGAGCCAGCCCGAAAGATGACTTCCCGTTACCTCACATTGATGTATTGGTGGATAACACGGCTCAGTTCTCGGTATTCTCCTTCATGGATGGATTTTCGGGATACAATCAGATCAAGATGTCACCTGAAGACATGGAGAAGACAACATTCATCACACCTTGGGGCACGTTCTGTTATAAAGTGATGCCATTCGGACTGAAGAATGCTGGTGCAACGTATCAACGGGCTATGGTAACATTGTTTCATGACATGATCCATAAGGAAATAGAGTGTTATGTGGATGATATGATTGCCAAGTCCCTTACAGAGGAAGACCATCTGGTGAATCTGCTCAAGTTGTTCAAGCGTCTGAGGAAGTACCAACTGAAGTTGAACCCCAACAAATGCACATTTGGGGTGCGATCCGGTAAGCTGCTGGGCTTTATTGTAAGTGAGAAAGGGATTGAAGTTGACCCTGATAAAGTCAAAGCTATTCAAGAAATGCCTGCACCGAAAACTGAGAAAGAAGTTCGAGGGTTCTTAGGTCGATTGAACTACATTTCCCGGTTCATATCTCACCTTACAGCAACTTGTGAACCCTTATTCAAGCTATTAAGAAAGGAGCAAACGGTCAGGTGGAACGAAGACTGCCAGAAAGCTTTTGACAAGATCAAGGAGTATTTGCAAGAACCTCCAATCCTTATGCCTCCAGTTGAAGGAAGACCTCTGATTATGTACTTGACAGTATTAGAAGAATCGATGGGGTGTGTACTAGGTCAGCATGACGAGTCTGGTCGAAAAGAGTATGCAATTTACTACCTAAGCAAAAAGTTTACCGACTGTGAACAACGTTATTCACTGCTCGAGAAAACTTGCTGTGCTTTAGCGTGGGCTGCTCGCCGACTAAGGCAGTATATGTTGACCCACACTACTCTATTGATCTCAAAGATGGACCCAGTTAAGTACATTTTCGAGAAGCCAGCTCTTACCGGACGGGTTGCAAGATGGCAGATGATTCTTACAGAATATGACATACAGTACACATCTCAGAAAGCCATCAAGGGCAGTGTACTATCTGAGTATCTTGCTGAGCAACCCATTGATGATTACCAGCCAATGAGGTTTGACTTCCCTGATGAAGACATCATGTTCATTAAAGCAAAAGATCATGAAGAGCCTATTCACACTGAAGGGCCTGACCCAGAAGAAGAATGGACTATGATGTTTGATGGGGCTGTCAACATGAATGGCCGTGGTGTTGGTGCAGTACTCATTACACCCAAAGGGGTTCACATGCCTTTCTCGGCGAAGCTCACTTTCAACTGCACTAACAACGAAGCTGAATACGAAGCTTGCATTATGGGTCTTGAGGAAGCCATTGACCTCAGGATCAAGACATTGACCGTATTCGGAGATTCAGCTTTGGTAGTCAATCAGACCAACGGAAAATGGTACACCCACCAAGATCATCTGATACCTTACAGGGATTATACAAGAAGGTTATTGACTTTCTTCACAACAGTCAAGCTTGAGTATATCCCTCGGGACGAGAATCAGTTTGCGGATGCTCTTGCTACCATTTCATCCATGATCAAAGTTCAAGCTGCTAACTTTGTACCTCAGATTTCAGTATCGAGACTTGATAGACCAGCATATGTATTTGCAGCAGATATTGCTAAAGATGATAAGCCTTGGTTCCATGACATCAAGTGCTTCTTGGAGGATCGAACGTACCCACCTGGGGCATCTTCCAATGATAAGAAGACTTTAAGAAGGCTTGCTGGAAGTTTCTTTCTGAACACTGATGGATCTTTATACAAGAGGAACTTTGATATGGTACTCCTCAGATGTGTTGACAAGACAGAAGCAGATTTGTTGATGCATGAAGTGCACGAAGGATCCTTTGGTACCCATGCAGGAGGGCATGCCATGGCTAAAAAGTTGTTAAGATCAGGCTATTACTGGATCACAATGGATGCAGACTGTTGTGCTTACGCCAGAAGATGCCATAAATGCCAGATTTATGCAGACAAGGTGCATGTGCCTCCCAATCCCCTGAACATAATGTCTTCACCGTGGCCCTTTGCTATGTGGGGCATTGACATGATTGGCAAAATTGAGCCAACTGCTTCGAACGGCCACAGATTCATCCTGGTCGCCATCGATTATTTTACAAAGTGGGTTGAAGCAGCCTCATATGCAAATGTCACAAGGCAAGTGGTAGCCAGATTTCTGAAAAGAGATATCATCTGTCGGTATGGAGTGCCCGAGCGAATCATTACTGATAATGGTTCCAACTTGAACAACAAAATGATGGCAGAGCTGTGCCGGGACTTCAAGATCCAACATCACAATTCTTCTCCTTACAGGCCAAAGATGAACGGCGCTGTTGAGGCGGCAAATAAGAATATCAAGAAGATTGTGCAGAAGATGGTAGTCACTTACAAAGACTGGCATGAAATGCTACCGTTTGCCTTGCATGGGTATCGCACATCAATCAGAACGTCCACTGGGGCAACACCGTATCAGCTTGTGTATGGTATGGAAGCAGTCCTGCCTGTTGAAGTTGAACTACCCTCGTTACGGGTACTGATGGATGTTAAGCTAAACGAAGCGGAATGGGTTCGGACCCGATACGAACAACTGAGTCTGATCGAAGAGAAAAGATTGGCTGCAATCTGCCACGGGCAGCTATATCAGAAAAGAATGAAGAGAGCCTTCGATCAGAAAGTCAGGCACCGAGAGTACCAAGTGGGAGATCTTGTGCTGAAAAGAATCCTCCCTCCTCATACAGACCACAGGGGCAAATGGACTCCAAATTACGAAGGACCATTTGTCGTCAAGAAAGTCTTCTCTGGTGGAGCACTGATGCTCAGTACCATGGATGGTGAAGATTTCCCGTCCCCTGTGAATTCAGATGCAGTTAAAAAATACTTCGCATAAAATGACCCGCTGGACATAAAAACAGAATGTAAGTCCAGGCAAAAGTAGGGCGTCCCGGCGAGTCAAAAACAGAATAAAAGACTCGGGCAAAAATAAGGGAAATAAGCAAAAAAAATGTACACCCGCTGAGTTGAAAAGCCGCATTGGACAGCTCAGGCAGAAATGGGTATCCCGATGGATCGAAAACCCGAAAGGGCGATCCATGCAAAACAAGGGAATAAGCGAACAACTGCATTCTGAATTCGTCTGTATCACTTGCAACTTGGTAAGCTCTAAAGGATCAAGCTTCAATCAGAATCAACTCTCTCCAGAAAGCAAGACGAGAAGAACGTCATTGTCATACGAGTCATAGCGGGAGAGGAAGCTCCTTGAAAGCATCGCCAGCACTGCCCGCACTTTATTTCTCAATTTGTAACAATCTCCTCATTTCAGGAGATATGTTTCTCTGACTGTATCTTGCCAATTCAGGGCGCACGAATTAATATAATCAGATTTTCAGTCATGTCTCGTTTTTTACATTTATGTTTTGCAAAGAGTTGTCTGATGTCTCTAAAAACACAATTGCATAAGTACAGATGCCTCTCTCTAAAAATAAAACACATGCTTGCAGGGAATATACTTACTCTCGAAAGTACTCATTTCCTATGACGGAATCTCAGTAAAAGATACCTCGGGACCATTTGTGCGTTTCTTTATCTTTGCAGGATTGCAGGTATCCAGAACACAACCTGGGGCATGCCAGTTACGCCTTAGCAAGATGGCAAATCGTTATCAACTCGGTCTATCTTCCACATGGCACTAGAAGGTGCCCATTTCCCCAGCTGAGTTGCTTCTTGCTGCTCTCCCCAGCTGAGTTGCTCCCCCATTGCTTCCCCCAGCAAAGCTGCCAAGTCAGCAAACAGGCTTAACACTCAGGATGTTATATCCCCAGCTGAGGTGCCTCTCAATTCCCCAGCCGAGTAGCCATTATTCCTCAGCAGGATGCGAGAATCGAGGAATCATCTCCCCACAGAGCTTCAGGCCTCTATTCAGAAGAGCAGCGCACGAAGAAGTCACAACAGAGAGAGAGAAAGCTTCTACAAACCCCAGCTGGGTCCCGTATTATAAGAGTATGTCAATCGATGACGTATATCCCCAAGCAGATACAACTACAGATCTATCAATGATCTCATCCCCAGCTGGGATGTTCACTTCAATCAGATCGATCAGAGATCTTTGCAGCAATGGGATCCGAATCCCGGATCGGTGCCTCTTTGCATAATCCTAGCATTCGCATCATATTCACCCCCAGAGCGTAGCATTCCGTCTAATACGGAGCATTACGGCAAAAAATCAAATGCATAGCATAATCATAAGTCATGTTGTGATTTGAACACTTGTAAATATTGACAATCTGTCGGCATACAGGATACATCTCCATCAGAGTCCCAGCAAAAGCAGTTGCCCCATATCACAAACACCAGTGCACATCTCCTTTTTGATACCCGTCCGTATCATCATTTCCCAGCAGGTTGCCTAAATACACTTTACAAACCAAGATCACCAGTATTGCAGATACATCCTGACACTCGTCCGTGTCGTGTCACCAGCAGAAAGCCAAAGACACCCTCTTTGCACTTACATATACCTATACACTTTCTTGACACCCGTCCGTGTCATATCCCCAGCGTGGTCGCCTATACTTGTATATACACTTTCCTGACGCCCGTTCGTGTCATATCCCCAGCAGATAAACACTCACCTATACATTATATACTCACTACTCATTGGTACACCTACTCAGATACTCGTCCGTATCTTGTATACACCATGTATATCCCCGCAGATTCGACAGTAGTCCTTGTTCTTTGTTAACCAGTTGGTACTCGTCCGTACCACCATCTCAGAACATTGCGTCTAATGTTTGTTTCTACATGATACCCGTCCGTATCATAGTCTTAAGGATGCTCGTCCGCATCTTTAATCCATACACCGTGTCAAACACTTATGTCTTCGTGGATATAGATGCTCGTCTGTGTCTACTATTCCCCAGAAGGATACTTTCAGATGCAACACTCGTCCGTGTTCCTGGTTAACCAGTTGATACTCGTCCGTATCATCAGCTCTGAGCACGTGTCAGTTTGTTTCTACATGATACTCGTCCGTATCATAGTCTTAAGGATGCTCGTCCGCACCTTTAATCTATACACAATACCAAACACTTATACCTTTTGTTTCTTGGATGTAAACGCTCGTCCGTGTTTACTATCTCCCCAGTAGATTGCCAACAAATTTTCTTTTTTATCTAACACTCGTCCTGTGTTATGATACCTTTGAGAGCAGCCGTACCCTGCTGAGTGGTCGTCCTCCACTTCTTGATGGTCGTCCTCCATCATGCTCATCCGATGGCCGTCCCCATCGTTGATATTTTTAGCAGCCGTCCCCTGCTAGGTGGTCGTCCTCCACCTTTTGATGATCGTCCTTCATCACTTTATCCAATGGCCGTCCCCATTGTTGATTTTGGTTATCTAACACTCGTCCTGTGTTACGATACACCTTGAGAGCAGCCGTCCCCTGCTGAGTGGTCGTCCTCCACTTCTTGATGGTCGTCCTCCATCATGCTCGTCCGATGGCCGTCCCCATCGTTGACCTTTTATATCCGATGGCCGTCCCCATCGTTGATATTTTGGCAGCCGTACCCTGCCAGGTGGTCGTCCTCCACCTTTGATGGTCGTCCCCATCATATTTCTTTTATGCCCAACAGAGCAGCCGTCCCCTGCTAGGTGATCGTCCTTCACCTTTGATGGCCGTCCCCGTCGTGGTCCCTTTTCCTTTTAACCCGATGGCCGTCCCCGTCGTGGTCCCTTTTCTTTTGTTAACCCGATGGCCGTCCCCATCGTTGGTTACTTTACCTTTGTGAACTTGATGGCCGTCCCCGTCATGTTTCACCAATCCCCAGAGAATGTTACTGCTTTATCTTGATGGCCGTCCCCATCATGATATTTTATTTTCCCCAGCTAGTCGGCCGTCCCCGTCTTAGCTTTACCTTTTATCCCCAGCATGTCGGCCGTCCCCGTCATTGCTTTATACACTTTACCAGCATGTCGGCCGTCCCCGTCATCGCTTTGCTTCACATACCACCTTACCCAGCAGTCGTCCTCTGCTCGACGGTCGCCCTCCGTCGCCCACACTTTACAATATACTTTATTTGCTTTTACAATCTATATCCCTTTTCTTCTTCATTCCTGTGAGTGCAAATTTCGGACTGTCTTTGGTATTCAACCACAAGTTATCTTGTTTGCCTGTTAAGCCGTCGCTTACATCCTGCACAGCTAACTCATGTTTGAATAGGGGCAGCTGTAAACACCCCAAATTTGCCCTCACCCATTCACACCATGGCTTGTGGTCATTTCATATGCATAAATACAATCATATCATCTCACATCTCATTTTTGATTCACTGCATAGTTTCTAAGTCATCTGCATCTAGGGTTTGTGATCTGAGCAATCCCAGAGCTTCTTGAGCCACTCCAAAGGCCACCAATCAATTCAAAGTGGTTCATGTGTGTTCTTATGTCATATTACATCCTCACAAAGTCAAGAATGCAGAGGAATCACAAGAATTAGGGTTTGAGTGGATGCAGAGCCAGGATGAACTGCTCAGTTGACTGAAAATTAGGGTTTTGGTTTCAGAGGCCATAATTCCAAATTTTTTGGTCATTCTTGTTTCCATCGGTCTCTATATGGTATAGGGAGTATGCATATCAATTTTCATGAAGAAATTCCATGGGGAAGTCATCTGATCAAGAGTTGACTTTTCAGACAAGTCAGTGTAAAATCAGGGCATCTGAGGCCCCCAATGACCCAACCAATGGGTGATCTTCATCATTTTGAGTGTATATGATCTTTATTTGATCATGGAAGAAGTTTGAAGTCCATAAAAATCAAGAATTTAGGGTTTTTGCAAATGTTGACTTTTTGGGCATAGTTGACTTTTCAAGAATGCCTCATTTTAGGTCAATTTTCAAGCCTTGATTCATGATCCAAAAATGCTTCAAATGGAAAAACTTTGGTCATGAAAGTTGTAGATCTCATCTTTCCCTTTTCAAAAAGTACAAGAACATGATCTAACTCTTCATGGATCAAAAGTTATGGCCATGCAAAGTTGCCAAAAATCATTGTTTTTCAAGTTATGCACCAAGTGGAAATTTTGCTAAGTCTTGAATCAATGCATAATTGCTGCCTCAAATTCATGTCAAACCAGCATGTGAACTTTCTCTAAGTTACAAAAATCAGTTTTGAACCAAGAATGTCATGGTTTCATGTTTGGTTAGGCTAAGAAGTCACATGTGAACCATAAGCTAGCCAACTTGCATTTTCACTCATGACCACTTCACCAACTTATGACATTGGCTGCTGAGCTTTGCTAGGCCCCTCCCATGCCTTGCTGCACCAGAACCAACATTGTCCTTGCCTATGCCATGAGCTATGCATCACTTACACAAAAGTTGGACATCTTGCAAAAGTTGACTTATCTATCAAAAAAGCATGTGTCCAATCATCTGACCAATGAGAGAGAGTCACATGGACAACTTGCAAGCAAAGCATAAGGGCAGGCCAAGCTGAAACAACTCCATTCATGACTTACACAAAATCCCTTCACATTGCAAAATCCATCGAATCTGCCTCCACAGCCAAGAAACTCCCAAACTTTCTTCATCACTAAACTCAGTACACTCCATAGGCCCTAAACCATCAAAGCTCAGGCCTGAATCAAGCCTGATTTGAACCTCACCATTCTTCACCCTCAGAACCAGTCCTCTTCGAATCTCACTGTCCACCCCTCAAACACTTCATCTTCCTTCACCAACAAGTCAGGCATACTTAGAGAAGTCCAAACCACCCATTACACTGGCCTAAAACAGCCTGTACACCAAGGTCATTCTCTGCTACACCAGTTTGGTAGCCATTGAAATAGCTTGCTAAGCTTCATCTCAAGCCTGCCATTGACACCAGGGGACTTATTAGAGCTAGCTTGCATCAAGAAACGATTCTGGAAGCTCAGAAACAGGACTTGTCATCTCAGGTAATCTTAAACTTCAAATCTTTTAAAGCTTGTTCCTTTTGTTACAAATCAAAAATACATGCTCTGAGGATCACTGGGATGTGTTTAGAATTTAAAATGATGCGAAAATGAGTATTTTATGCATCTCTGAAAATTGGCCCGTGAATGCATTTGGTTTCGATTCTGCTTATTCATGTTAGGTAAATGTGTTTTGATCTTAGATTAAGGTTTAGTTAGGGTGGAGGAGTGTTTCTGGGCAGTTGATTTGATGGTTTGTGACCTGTGGCGTTTTCTAGGGTTTGTGGTACGCCGGAGAAGACGACCGGAACCACTGTTCCGGCCGTCTGAGGTTAACATGCCCTAATTAGGGTTTAGTCCAGTCATTAGTGGATTTTGAATTGAGGCCATTGGATTGCCCTTCCCGCGCGTAGACCAAGGGACCAGATCATTTCATTAACATAATTTCCATTTAATTAATTTAATTAGGTTTAATATTTAATTAATCAGGTTTTAGTCAGGTTTGAATTGGGACCACACGATTGCGCGCCAAGTCAACCCTCGTATCCCCAGATTGCATCTCATGCGTCCATTCTAATTACTTCTCATTTAATTTGATTTTTATTCATTTTTATTTCAATAAATTTGCACAATTTATTAAAAATAGCTAAAAAATCATAAAAATTATGAAACTTTTTCTTTAAGGTTTTATTAATTTTTATGACACAAAAACATTTTTATTTTATTTTTTATCATTAAAAAAGTATTTTTAAATATTTAAAAGATTATTTTTAATTGATTAATGAGAATTAATTAATTAAAAATACTTTTAGGTATTTAAAAATTACAAAAAAATTCATGAAGTGTTCTAAGACATTTAGAAACATTGTCCAACCTTCAAACCAAATTTCTTTTTTGATCTTGATGCATTTTAAGAATTTTTCATTGAATTAAATCATTTTTGATGCATTATTTTGATCATAAGTGTGAAAATTCATTTCTGCCTATTGGTGAAGGTTGAGACATTGATTCTTCTTGCATTGTTTTCCATTTAGCATGAACTTTCAAGGATAAAAAGGCCATGATTTGATCTTGCATTTTCTAATTGATTGGCATTTGTTTTGTTACAAACCCTAAAAAACCCTAATAACTTGTAAAATTCATAACTTGAGTTTGGTTGAGAGTTGAGAGCTCCCCTTTGGGCAGTGGTTTATCATAGGCCTAGGGTTTCTTTGGGTGCCATTTTCCATTTTTTATGTTAAGGTTTGCTTCTGTTTTTGGTTTGTGTTTGATGTTTGATCCATGAACCCTAATTTGGGCTTTCTCTTGCATCCTTCTTGCATTTCCTTGCATAATTTGACTTGCCATTGCATTTTGTGCATTCTTATGATTCATTTGACATCTTAAGACATGTATGAAGCATCATTGATCATTGCATTACATGTTTGCCATGCCATTTGTCTTGTATGTTTCATAACATTCCATGCTTATTCATGCTTCTTAACTTGCATCATTTGCATCCATGGCTTTGTATGAACATCTCATTGTCTTGCCTCATGTTTGCAGCACTTCATAACATCATAATCATCATCACCATGCTTCTGGTTTTGCTTTGCATCATGTCATTTCATTTCATCTAGCATTGCATTGCATTTGTTTCTAACTTTTCAGGTGGTAAGTAATCTTGAGAAGTGAATTTGCCTTCACTTTTCATAACTTTTCTTCTCATCTTCTTTTGCATACCTTGCTGCATTCTTACTTGTGTTTGAGTTTGAGCTTGCTCATTCTTCCTTCTCCCACTTTCTTTCTTCAAGTGACTTGACTTCTTGAATGAAGCAAGTCACTTTGCTTCTCTTGATCTTGTTCATCTGCTTCCTGGTGGTTCATCTGAAGTTTGTTCTTGAAAACCTCACAGACATTAGGACCAACCAAGCATGATAATGAATTAGGGTTTTGATTAGTCTCCCCCATAGTTTTTACCTTTGTGTCTCTCTTTGAGTCTTCTCTCCTCACCTCATAATCAGGGACTAAACCCTCAAGGCTTTAAGACTTTGTGATTAAGATCATGCCTGCATCCTTCTTTTAGGATGGAGTGTATAACTTTAATCCTAAGTCTTGGACCCTTAAGGTGTTGAACTCTCTTAATTAATCCATCTAATAATCATCAAGACATTACACTTGTAACTTGGGCCTTGCATTAGGGTTCTAATTCTTCCTTAATTGGTTAAGAAAGACTAACCCTAAAGTTAATGGACAAGTCCCCCTCAAGTTGTCTTACAAATCATAAAAAAACACTTCATCATCATACCATTAATCTAAAATCCACTTAATCAAAGGTTTGTTTTGTCATGGGTTTAATCCCTAATCATGGATTAAGTCGAGGAGTTTTTCTCAACTTAAACATTCTCATCTATCATCCTTCTTTTAGGATGGTGTAATGGGTCTGTTTAATCCTTGATTATGGCTTAACCTCATTACTCAACACTAAACAAAAACACCAAAAACATCTAAATAATCACAAGTAGGTTAATGATCTTAATCCTACACCATAGATGATTAAGTGTGAGAAGCTGACTTCACACTTAAGGTATTCTCATTACCCCTAAACAGAGGGAAGATGTGATGAGTTTACCAAATCCATTGGTTTAGACTTAAGCTCATTAACTTATGACAAACTTTCAAAAGCAATAAAAGACTGAAAACACAAAAACAAACAATAATCGTCTCCTCCGGGATTCTTTTCTCATCATCTTCACTCACAAACGGGAACTTGCTTCTTCCGTCTAATGCAAGACAGTAAGCACCTGAGCCAGACAGGTCATACACTTGAGCATAGGCAAGTAAGCAATTCACCAGTCAGTCCTTTCAGTCTCTTTGGGTCGAACTACGGTGTTCTGACTTCCTCATTGCACGAGAGGATACGTAGGCATAACTTAACAGTTATCGAACAAAAGTCTCTGTCCATTCCCCCTCCTTCCAGCTTCATTCTTTAGCCTCATATTCTTGAGCATCTCATCTTTGTTCCTACACTGACACTGTATCTATTACACTTCACATTCTTTTACACTGACACCTGTACACTCTTTTCCAGCTATTTTACACACAAATTGCACTGACACTACCCCTTTAAAACACAAATCTTTCAAGCGTGGATCCCGTCGAGTACGACGGACAATCTGGGTGCTAATACCTTCCCAGGTTGTAACCAACCCCCTTTCTCAGTCTCTCTGGTTCGCAACCGTCTTATCCATCTTTTTCTAGGTCTATGCAGCATTGCCTTTCCTCCGGGATAAAAATGCCTAGCTGGCGACTCTTTTCATTCTCCAGTGAGTTCACGGCTGTGTGTTCTCACTGTTCCCTTCGCCGATCGTTCGCGTCTGTACCTTCATCTGACCCTGTTTCATTTGTCGGGAGCGACAAGGTTGTCCAGGAAATACTCCAGCTGGTGCAGCGGTAGGTGCTTGTTGTTGAGCTACTTGTGAAATCTGAGTTTCAAGCATTTTGTTATGTGTAGCTAACGCATCTACCTTGCTCACTAATTGCTTAATCTGCTCACTAGTGTGTATGTTTTGGTTTAAGAAATCCTTGTTCGTTTGATATTGGGTAGCTATGAAGTTTTCCATCATCAACTCAAGGTTCGATTTTCTAGGGACATTAGGAGCAGTCTTTTGATATCCTGGTGGTGTAGCTGGTGCTTGACCTGGTGCGTATAAAGCATTGTTGTTCTTATAGGAGAAGTTCGGATGATTCTTCCAACCTGGGTTGTATGTGTTTGAGTACGGGTTTCCTTGAGCATAATTCACATGATCTGTGGGAATTCCTGCTAATAGTTGACAATCAGGGACAGCATGTCCTGGAACTCCACATAACTCACAGTTAGGTGTTACCGCAGCCACGGTGGCTGTTGGTGTTATGGCCAAGTTGTCGATCTTTTGGTTTAGTTGGTCAAACTTTGCATTGACTTGGTCCATACTACTCACTTCGTACATACCTCCTTTTGTTGGTTTCTCAGTTGCGACTCTCTCGCTTCCCCATTGGTAATGGTTTTGAGCCATACTCTCGATAAGTGCATAAGCATCGTTATATTCTTTGTCCATTAGTGCGCCGCCTGCGGCAGCGTCAATTGTCATTTTTGTATTGTACAAGAGTCCATTGTAGAAGGTATGGATGACCATCCATTCTACTAATCTGTGATGTGGACAAAGTCTCAGCATATCTTTATAGCATTCCCAAGCTTCGAAAAGTGATTCATTTTCCTTTTGCTTAAATCCGTTGATTTGAGCTCTTAACATAGTTGTCTTGCTAGGTGGGAAATATCTTGTCAAGAAGACTCTCTTTAGTTCCTCCCACGTAGTTACTGAATTCGAGGGTAGAGATTGAAGTCAGGCTCTCGCTCTGTCTTGAAATGAAAAAGGAAAAAGACGTAATCTAATAGCTTCTTGGGTAACTCCATTAGCTTTTACGGTATCTGCGTACTGCACAAATATCGAAAGATGAAGGTTCGGATCCTCGGTAGGATTTCCGGCAAATTGATTTTGTTGCACGGCTGATATCAGCGAAGGTTTCAATTTGAAATCTGAAATTCTATGATCAAGTATGAGATGTCGAATGAGATGTTCCAACACTTGACAAATTTAACCAAAACTTAAAGTGCAAGAAAATTAAACAACACAGTAGTTTGTTAACCCAGTTCAGTGTATAACCACACTTACATCTGGAGGCTACCAAGCCAGGAGGAAATCCACTATAAGTAATATTAATTCTAGACTTAAACCACCCAGTTTAATCTTTCACTTAATATCTACCCAATGCAATTTCTACCTAAGACACAACTTAGATATGAGTACCAACTCACTCCCCCTCAATCACACAGTGATCTTGTTTACAAGTTTAATAAAATTGAAGTCATACTTCAAACAAAACAGCTTGATCTTACTTCACAGTTTCAATCAAGACACAAATACACTTTTGCTTAAAAGCTCATAAAGTGGTACAATAAAAACAACCTGCTATTAAAATACACAACACCCTATTTTGTCTTCTGAAATTCGTACTCAATTCTGAGATATTCTGTTGCTTAAATAGGTGTATGGATTTTGGGCTTTCTGTAGGTTAATCCAGTCCTAAAACGCATGCAGCTTCCACCTTGAATTAGGGTTTGTTACTTCCTAGATTCTAGGTGATTTAGTTCTTCTGATTATGCTAAAGTCTCATAACAACACTCCCTACAGATGCGCCTTATTCTGTTTTTGTCCATCCATAATTAATTCCAGATAACTTTCCTTAAATTACTCAGATCAGTTAGTCATTAATTAAATCTGGTAGCAGGTTTGAGATGTCACAACATCTGTTGGGACATCCTGAAAAACTGAACTTAAATCATTTACACAATGTCCCAACATCTGGTGTAACATCCTGAATTAAGTTCTTATACTCTGTTTGATAATGTCCCAACATCTGATAGGACATTCTGAACTGAATTCAACATTTCTTGTTGGTCAAAAATTCTGCCAATTCTAAACATCTACAAACTCCCCCTTTGGCTAATTTTTGGCTTACATATTTTTCTGGTTATCAGAGTGCAGCAAAATTTCTTTTATCAGAGTATAGCAGTTCTTTTCTGTTGAGTCATGTGTGAGTTTACTCCCCCTCAAACATACATGTATTCAGATTTGTTGCAACAGAAATTTTCATTAAAACACACTGATTCAGTTCAGAAGTAAACAGAAGTTTTTCATTAATAGCTAAACAGCATCATACATTGTTGTTGTTGTTGTTGTTCTCCCCCTTGTTAGACATAAATTTGGGGCCAAAGTTACTAATTCAAAATTACAATGCAGCAGTCATTACATTTTTCCTCACATACAGTTTTTCACTCAGACTCCTCATAGTCAGTTTCTTCATCTTCCTCAGTCTCCTCATCAGAAGTAGCAGCTTTCTGAGCACTTTATTCAATCTCCGGCCTTTGGATAATCTCCTCAAGCTTTTGCTTCCTTGCATCCAGTTCTTTGCAAGTGCTCTTCAGTTCAGCAATCAATGCAGCTTTGGAGATTGGAGACTTTGCCTTTGAAGGACCAGCAGATGTCCCAGAGGGTGCTTCAACATCAGCTGCATGATGACTCAGGAACAGCTTGTAGTGGAAGGCCAGAGGGCTTTCTCTTTTGCAAATTGTGTCCTTCTCAGTGAGGATACAAGGATACTGACTCAACATTATTCCACACAGCAGGGAAGGAAAGGCAATTGGCAGCTTAGTTGCAGATGATCCAGCATGCTTCAATGTCTGATCAAATATATAAGCTCCATAATCCAGATTGGTTTGAGTGCCCACAACAAATATGAACCTGCCCAATCCAGTTGATATTGAGGATGTATGATTGGTAGGTACCCAGTTTGCTATACCAATCCTATTCAGCATGGCATATTTCCTTGTCAGCATGCTAACTGAGAGCTTCCCTTTAACTGGCCAAGCCTTGACCTGGTTAGCAGTAATAACCTTGCAAACCTGGTTATCAGTCTTCCCTAACTCATTTGGGCCATCAGATTCTCTTCCAAGGTAGTGGTTGATAATCCTAGGAGAGAATTCTACACACCTTCCTCTTACATATACTTTTCTAAAGTCAGCAGACTTACCATTAGCACAATCTTCTTGGAGGTTGACTATGAATGCCTTGACAAGCAGCTCATAGCAGGGAGAGAAGTTGGAGACAGTTTTGAAGAGGCCAGCAGAAGAGATGAGATCAATTAACTTTGTGCACTCAAGTGCATTACTGCTCAGCTCTCTTTCGAGTGCTACCCTTCTTTGATAAACAAACTTCCATCTATTCACACTTGAAACATGATGAAAGGAGATGTTGTCCAAGGGAGCTTCTGGAACATCAGTTGATGACCTTGAGGGTGCTGATTTCTTCTTTGGAGGAGATGTTGGGACATCTTCTTCAACATCTGAATCTGGAGGAGTGACAGCTTTCCTCTTTTGTGTTTGCACCTTGCTCCATTGTTTTGTAGGACCAAAGACAACTTTAGCTTTGTCCTTCTTTGGTGTAGCTTGCTTCTTCTCAGGAATTGCATGTCCTGCATTCATTTTTTCTTTCCTAGTCCTAAGCCTTTTGGCTATGCTAGGGTTTACAGAAGCAATGATTTTTGTATCAGAATCATGCTCTAGGTTCACAACAGGAGGAGGTTGAGCAGTCTCCTCTTCAGCTGGTTGATCAACAGAGATGTGCTCTTCAGTGGAGGCCTTGTGCTGGTCCTCAGATGCTTCTTCATCACTATCAGTGGAGGCTTTTTTCTGGTCCTCAGATATATCATCAGCAGTATCAGATGAGACCTTTTGCTGGTCTTCAGATGCTTCAACATCTATTGGGACATCCTGTTGAGCAGGAGTGTCCTTTGCAGCCTGATTTTGTTGATCTTCTTGTGGAGCTGGCATGGTGTTCATAGGGATAGAAATGCCACTTACCACTCTTTGCTCAGATAGGATCCTGTTTACTAACTCCTTTATGGAATCATCCACGTATTCAGAAGCTTTTGGAGTGATGTTTGCTGGTGAAGGTATGCCTTTTGATTTGCTGAAAACTTGATCTTTTGTTCTTTTTGGAGTTCTTGGCTTTTTAGCAAGAGGAACACTTCCTCTGATTTCGTCCATTGGAGTTGAATCCATGGGTACCACAGAAATGGGGGTTGCATGCACCACATCTTCCTTGTTGAGGATTTCTTCAGAAATGTTAGGGTTTTGACACATTTTCGAAGGAGGTGGATGAAGAGTTTTAGGTTTGATGAGTTCTGAAAAACAGTTAGAGAATGCAATTCGTTTTTGAGAGTATGATGAGAATATGGATAGCTGAAAGCAAGCTGATATTTTATAAGTAGCCGTTACTTGGAGAATTTTTAGGAGTGGAATACCCAAGGTGCTTGACCAGACTGGTGTTGCCATCTGGTGCTTATGCCACACAATGTCATATGACATGTTGGCACATCTCCATAACTGCTAAATTTCACATAAGAAGATTCCCAATTTACCCCTTAGGTTTTAAAATTGAGAAGCATCCAAGGCTTTGGTAAATATATCAGCCAACTGCAGATTTGTAGCTACATGTTCCAGTGAAATCACTTTCTCTTCTACAAGATCTCTGATGAAATGATGTCTGATATCAATATGCTTGGTCCTGCTATGTTGGATAGGATTCTTTGATATGTTAATTGCACTTAAGTTGTCACAGTACAATGTCATGACATCTTATGGGACATTGTACTCAGTGAGCATTTGCTTCATCCAAACCAACTGTGAACAACTGCTTCCAGCTGCTATATATTCAGCTTCAGCTGTAGATAAGGATACACAATTTTGTTTCTTACTGAACCAAGAAATCAAATTGTTTCCTAGAAAGAAGCATCCTCCTGAAGTGCTTTTTCTGTCATCAGCACTTCCAGCCCAATCAGCATCACAGAAGCCAGTGAGAATTGGTTTGCATCCATGAAAGTACATTATGCCATAGTCACAAGTACCATTAACATATTTCAGAATTCTCTTGACTTGATTAAGATGACTAACTTTTGGATCAGCTTGATATCTTGCACATACACCTACTGCAAATGCTATGTCTGGTCTGCTAGCAGTCAGATATAACAAGCTTCCAATCATACTTCTGTACAGGCTTTGATCTACATTCTCACCCTTGTCATCTTTAGTCAGCTTTAAATGTGTGGGGGCAGGAGTTCTCTTATGAGTAGCACTGTCCATCCCAAATTTCTTGACTATGTTCTTAGCATACTTGCTTTGGGAAATGAACATGGAGTCCTCCATTTGCTTTATTTGCAGTCCAAGAAAGTAGGTTAATTCTCCTACTAGGCTCATTTCAAATTCAGATTCCATCTGATTGACAAAATGTTTAACCATCCTGTCTGACATCCCACCAAAGACAATGTCATCTACATATATTTGAGCAATCATGACATTTCCTTCTTCATCTTTAACAAACAGGGTTTTGTCAATTCCACCTTTCATGTACCCTTGCTTGATAAGAAAAGTAGTCAGCCTTTCATACCATGCTCTTGGAGCTTGCTTCAGACCATAAAGAGCCTTCTTTAGTTTGTATACATGATTTGGACAGCTTGGATCAACAAATCCTTTAGGCTGTTCTACATATACCTCTTCATTAAGATAACCATTTAAAAAGGCACTTTTCACATCCATTTGAAATAGCTTGAATTTTAAGATACAAGCAATTCCCAAAAGTAGTCTGATTGATTCAAGCCTTGCTACTGGTGCAAAGGTTTCATCAAAGTCTACTCCTTCAATTTGTGTGTATCCTTGAGCTACAAGTCTAGCTTTGTTCTTTGTAACAACTCCTTGCTCATTTGACTTGTTCTTATACACCCATTTAGTTCCAATCACATTTATGTCATCAGGTCTAGGAACAAGGTTCCACACTTCATTCCTTGTGAATTGACCTAATTCCTCTTGCATAGCACAAATCCAGTATTCATCAGTAAGAGCTTCCTTGATGTTTTTAGGTTCTATTTTAGAAACAAAACAGGAACCTGAAATCACTTCTCTTGATCTAGTGCTTACACCTCTGTTGGGATCACCAATTATCAAATCTTTGGGATGATCCTTCTGGATTCTGATGGAGGGAGGTTTGCTGGATTGTTCTGTCCTTGCATCAGTTTGAGTGAAGTCAGAATGATCACTCTTTTCTTCAGCTTCAGTCTTGATATCAGCAGATGTTCCAACATCTTCTGGAACATCTGTAGGAGCATCATCAATTATCACATTTATGGACTCCATTATAACCTTGGTTTTAGAATTAAATACTCTATATGCTCTGCTGTTTATAGAGTATCCAAGAAAAATCCCTTCATCACTTTTAGGATCCATTTTTCTTCTTTGCTCCCTATCTGCCAGAATATAACAGTTACTTCCAAACACATGGAAGTACTTAACTGTGGGTTTTCTGCCCTTCCAGACTTCATAGATTGTGGACAAAGTTCCTTTCCTTAGAGTAACTCTGTTATGGATGTAACCGGTTGTGTTCATAGCTTCAGCCCAGAAGTACAAAGGTAACTTTTTAGCATGGATCATAGCTCTTGCTGATTCTTGAATAGTTCTATTCTTCCTCTCAACAATCCCATTCTGTTGAGGAGTGATTGGTGAAGAGTATTCATGATTGATTCCTTCTGAAGAACAGAAATCTAAGAATCTTTGGTTCTCAAATTCTTTTCCATGATCACTTCTTATTCTGATCACACAGCTGGCTTTTTCCCTTTGTATTCTTTGGCATAAGTCTTTGAATACATCAAATACATCATACTTTTCTTTGATGAAATTTATCCATGTATACCTTGAAAAATCATCAAACACCACATAGGCATACCTCTTACCACCAAGGCTCTCAACCTGCATAGGTCCCATAAGATCCATATGCAATAATTCCAAAACTTTGGAAGTTGTCAGATGTTGGAGCTTTGGATGGGACATCTTGGTTTGCTTGCCTATTTGACATTCACCACATATTTTGCCATCATCAATCTTCAGTTTAGGGATACCTCTCACAGCATCCATAGATATGATTTTCTTTATGCCTCTGAAATGAAGATGACCTAGTCTTTGGTGCCATAGTTTCACTTCTTCTTCTTTAGCTAAAGAGCAAGTTGAAGTGAGACTGAAGTCTTGAAGTTCCCACATGTAACAGTTGTCTTTAGATCTGGCTCCTCTCATGACAACCTTTTGTTCTTTGTTAGACACTATGCATTCAGTTTTGGTAAAGTTTACACTGTACCCTTGATCACATAATTGACTTATGCTGATCAGGTTAGCAGTTAAACCTTTAACCAGCAGCACATCATCTAGTCTTGGTACATCTGGACAGTCCAAGGTCCCAACTCCCTTGATTTCTCCTTTAGCTCCATCTCCAAAGGTTACATATCTGGATGAATGTGACTTTAAGTCTACTAGCAGATTCTTCAATCCAGTCATGTGTCTTGAACATCCACTGTCAAAGTACCAGTCTTCTTTAGCTGATACTCTTAGTGATGTATGTGTTATATATGCAACACCTTTCTTTGACCATTTGAGTTGAGATTTCTTTTGATACTTCTGCCCTGTGTATTGTTCATCAGTAGAGCTCCAAGGTTGTTTGTTGATCTTGTTCTTGGGTATGTAGCTTTGATCAGCATGAAGAGTAGCTTTTGGTCTCCATACCTTCTTGATGACCTCTGTCTTCTGCTTAGGAGGTTGCTGATCTCTTTGATGTCTATGCAGCACTTTCTTGGTAACTTCTATCTTCTGCTTAGGAGGTTGTTGATACATCTGATTTGGATATCCATGCAACTTATAGCAATGAGGTTTGATATGTCCAAATCTTCCACAATGATGACATCTCCATCTTTGATACTTCTTCTTCATTATGTTCTTTTCAGAATGTTGAGACATCTGTTGGAACATTATGTTTGACTTTGTGTTCTTTTCATGATGTTGAAGCATCTGTTGGGACATCTTGTTTGACTGTATGGACTTTGAAGTAGTTTTGCTAGAGCTAGCTTCATCCTTATGAACTCTGTTAAATCCCAGTCCACTTTTATCCCCTGAATTCTTATTGTTGTTGAGAATAACATCCAGTGTACTTGAGCTACTGTTCAGTATTCTAACAGATTTGGACATGTGTTCCAACTTGGAGTTGAGAAGACTTACTTCACTTTTCAAGGTGTCAATGATCTCTAGATCACTTGCTTTTTCATCCTTTAGTGCCTTAATCTGCTTCTTTAGCTTTATACTCTCACTGCATATTTCAGTGCTTCTTTTGAATAGTTCTCTGTATGATTGCTCAAGTTCTTCAAAAGTAAGCTCCCCATCACTGGATTCACTTTCAGATTCACATAATCCAGCTAGAGCAGTGATATGCTTAGCTGATTCTTCTTCTGAATCACCTCCTGAGTCTTCATCAGACCAGGTTATAAAAAGTCCTTTCTTTTGCCTTTTTAAGTAGGTAGGACATTCATTCCTGATGTGTCCATATCCTTCACATCCATGGCATTTAATTCCTTTTTCTTGACTGGTCTTTTCATCATAATTTGACCTTCTATTAGCATCATAAGGTCTTTTGTTCTCATAAGAGTTTGTGTATCTTCCACTGGGTTTGGATTTGTCTTCCATCTTTCTGAGAATCTTTTTGAATTGTCTTCCAAGCATAACAATGTTGTCTGATAAGCTTTCACCAGTTTCTGATTCATCATTTTCTTCTTCTTCATCAGTATTTGTCACCAAGGCTATGCTTTTGTTCTTCTTTACATTTGTGTCATTCATTCCCATCTCAAATGTTTGAAGGGAACCAATGAGCTCTTCAACTTTCATTGTGCATATGTCTTGAGCTTCTTCTATTGCTGTGACTTTCATGTCAAATCTTTTTGGCAAAGATCTGAGAATCTTTCTTACAAGCTTTTCATCAGTCATCTTTTCTCCCAAGGCTCCAGAAGTATTGGCTATTTCTAAGATGTTCATGTAGAATTCATGAATTGTCTCATCTTCCTTCATTCTCAAGTTTTCAAACTTGGTGGTGAGAAGTTGAAGTCTTGACATCTTTACCTTTGATGTTCCTTCATGAGTTATTTTGAGAGTGTCCCAAACATCTTTGGCCAGCTCACAGTGATGCACAAGTCTAAAGATGTTCCTATCAATGCCATTGAATAAAGCATTTAAGGCCTTGGAGTTGCCTAGTGCTGAATCTTCTTCCTCCTTACTCCATTCTTCTTCAGGTTTCAACACTTTTGCTCCATCTTTGGTGTCTTGGACAGGATGTTCCCATCCATTGTTGACTGCTTTCCAGGCCTTGTTGTCAAGTGATCTTAAGAATGCAATCATTCTTGGCTTCCAGTAGTCATAATTAGATCCATCCAGTATAGGTGGTCTATTTACTGATCCTATATCTCTGTCCATGTTTCCAGAATTTGTATTCCCTAGATCTCACCCAGTATAAACAAGCAGGGTGCCTGCTCTGATGCCAATTGAAATTCTGTGATCAGGTATGAGATGTCGAATGAGATGTTCCAACACTTGACAAATTTAACCAAAACTTAAAGTGCAAGAAAATTAAACAACACAGTAGTTTGTTAACCCAGTTCAGTGTATAACCACACTTACATCTGGAGGCTACCAAGCCAGGAGGAAATCCACTATAAGTAATATTAATTCTAGACTTAAACCACCCAGTTTAATCTTTCACTTAATATCTACCCAATGCAATTTCTACCTAAGACACAACTTAGATATGAGTACCAACTCACTCCCCCTCAATCACACAGTGATCTTGTTTACAAGTTTAATAAAATTGAAGTCATACTTCAAACAAAACAGCTTGATCTTACTTCACAGTTTCAATCAAGACACAAATACACTTTTGCTTAAAAGCTCATAAAGTGGTACAATAAAAACAACCTGCTATTAAAATACACAACACCCTATTTTGTCTTCTGAAATTCGTACTCAATTCTGAGATATTCTGTTGCTTAAATAGGTGTATGGATTTTGGGCTTTCTGTAGGTTAATCCAGTCCTAAAACGCATGCAGCTTCCACCTTGAATTAGGGTTTGTTACTTCCTAGATTCTAGGTGATTTAGTTCTTCTGATTATGCTGAAGTCTCATAACAACACTCCCTACAGATGCGCCTTATTCTGTTTTTGTCCATCCATAATTAATTCCAGATAACTTTCCTTAAATTACTCAGATCAGTTAGTCATTAATTAAATCTGGTAGCAGGTTTGAGATGTCACAACATCTGTTGGGACATCCTGAAAAACTGAACTTAAATCATTTACACAATGTCCCAACATCTGGTGTAACATCCTGAATTAAGTTCTTATACTCTGTTTGATAATGTCCCAACATCTGATAGGACATTCTGAACTGAATTCAACATTTCTTGTTGGTCAAAAATTCTGCCAATTCTAAACATCTACAAAATCGTTTCGGTTATTAGCCGGTGCGGCAATGCTGGAATGCGGTTCAGCTTGCGAAGGACTAGCGTAATATTTGAGTGGATGATTAGGTTCTTCAGCCATCTCTGCGTCCTTTGATGTTCCGACTGGTTTAGGTGGATCTATTTGAAGATCTGGAATGTTGTAATTTCGTTCGTAATCGAATATTCGTCTTCTTACGTGTAAGAAGCGTTCCGATTCTGGGATTAGAGGTTGCAAGTCTTCGCCTTGAGAGCGAGTACTTGGCATACACTCGGGAAATTAGATTAAGAAAAGAAATAGTTGTTACCTTAGTCTAGACAATGCTACTCTAAAGTGCACTAGTAACTAAATTAAGTTCCCCGGCAACGGCGCCAAAAACTTGATGGGCACGAAACGCAATATGTGTCTAGTGCTATCTTACCTGCAAGCGCATAGCCTATCGAAGTAATATAAAAGATTGTCGATCCCACAGGGACTTTATGATCACTTAGTGCTAGAGGGTTTACTAGTTTAGCTAAGGTGGATGGTTTTCACGTTTGTTTGTTTTTAAGAATTAAAGACGGGAATTAAATTTTAGTTTAATAAAATAATAAGAAGGCGGTCGGTATGTAATTATTTTAACCTAGGCGGGTCAATCTAACCTAAGCTTATAAGGGTGGTTCACTTAACATATTCTGTAGAGGTTATCAGTTTAAATATCTTTAACTCACACTCTCGTGGTTTTATCTCAGATCTTACTCCTAAAGCCCTATGCCTGCTCTCGCTAGCCCATAAGTGTTTAGAAGATAATTTTTGGAAACTTAATAAGTCTAATTCATTTTAAAGCGCTCTCGCTGTGTTTAAATTAAATGCCTAACTTTAGCTATCTGGTTAAAATCTCACACTCTCGTGGTCTCGACCTAACCTATTACACTTTCCTTACTCTCGTAACAAAAAGATTAATGTTTATAATAAAAAGTCACAGCTAGAATTTTAAGTTCTTAATTGTTTTAAGCCTAGATTCGATTTTACCGATTTAGTTTATTTTAATTACATACCGCCCTAAATTGTTTAGCTACTCATATTTGTTGTACCAGCCAGATGCAGAGACAAATGAACACAAAATAAAATATGCATTATAAAGTAATAAAAATAAATTCTTAACATAAATAATAAAATTAATATAAATGCGAAATTATTAAAAACCTGAATAATAAAAATTGTAAAACTCCTTCTTCCACAGTCTGGCAAGCTCGGAGTGCGAACCGGAATCGAAAATAAAAAATAACGAAATGCTGAAGGCTTGAAAGAAATTAAATAATAACAATTTCCTAATGTTGGAAATTGTTAGTTGATTTGGTTGGGATATAGAGAATAAAACAAGAACAAGAATAATTGCTGGAAAATAATAAAATAGGGTGCAATGGAAATACGGCAGAGCTTCCGCGAAAAACTAAAAATAATAATTTGTAGTTTGTAATTCGTATCAAGGCTATTTATAGAAAACATAATTTGGGCTTGGCAGTTGAAATCCATGCGTGAGCTTCATTGTTGAAGAGAGAATCCAGGGAAAAATGTGTTACTGGGTCTGCGGAAGAATAGGAAACGTTTTGACTTCACATAGCACGTTCCATGATCAAATCAATTCAAGTAAACCTATTTTCCCTTTGTCACGTTCGTGACAAGGGTATCACGGGCGTTATCTTCATTTTTAGCGCGCCACGGTCGTGACAGCTTAGTGACGATCGTGACTGGTCCAATTAGCGTGTCACGGTCGTGACAGCTTGGTGACGGTCGTGACTGTTGCAAATTATGCAGCATTATGCAGAATTCCTTTCTTCTTCTTCTTCTTTTCATGCTTGTTTTTGTTCATTTCACTTTTGACTTATGATTTAGCTCTATAATTGTTATACCTGCAAAATGACAAAGAAAACTCGAAGAATCGGGTGTTAATACGATAAATGTGCGATAAAACGGCATTGAAACATAGTAATAAAACGATACTTTTTCTCGTTATCATTTGTAACACCCCAAAGCCAATTTTTAATTAATTGATGTGTTTTCGTGTGAATTTTGATGTTTATGATATTATTTGGTATTTTGTGGAGTTTTGAGGATGAATTAATATTTTATTAATATTAGAAATATTAAGTTTAGCGGGTTTAGTTTATTATATGAGATTAAATTAAATAAAATAAGAGGAATTGGAGGGTAAAGGTATTGTGGTCTTTTAATTGAGGATAAGTGAGGGTTTTATGGGGAAAGACTAAATAGGTCCTAGGGGCAAGAGTGACAAAAGAAGGAAAGTTGGAGAGTACAATCATTTAGAATGATCTCACTTTTGGGAGAAGAGCTCTGAAGAAGAGGAGAAGCTAGGTCATGAAGGTTGGACGGATTTTCAAGGAGATTATCGAAAAGATTATGAAACTTAAGGTATGGGGAGTATCTTCCTTTCAGTATTATAATATGAGAATATAATTGGGGGTTTTGAGGTATAGTTTAGGGTATATGGTTTGATTGATGATTTTGTGTTTTGATGATGATTTTATGATGATTTTATGAATATAATAATGTTAGATGATGCATTTGATGTTATTATAAGAAATGTTGATGTTGGGTGTGATTCTACTACTATGCTGATGTTAAATGAGGGTTTTTACTGAGTTTATCGCAGAAGAGGAATGTTGGAAATCATAGAAGAAATCTGTAGAATTCGCGAAGCTCGCTTTGCGAGCACAGCTAGAGAGATGGACGCTGAGCGAGCAAGATATCTCACTTAGCGAGCCCTAAAAAGTTTTGAAAAATGATCTTTTGGTTTAGAATTGATGTGTTTCCTTGAAGTGGTTATTTCTATGGGTTGTTATAATGTTGTAGAGTGGTCATAGGATATGTTTTAATAACTAAATGAGTCGGATTTAGCGGTTATATGATGTATGAGGATTTTCTTGATTTTTATGAGTTATGAAGTATGAGTAGGATTAGTAATTAAATGATGTATGATGAATTAATTTGATTCCTTTGAGTTATGAGGTATGATTACATGATGTGGAAGTATGATGACATGAGTGAGTATGAGAATTATGATTAATGGTGGATGAGTGTAAACACCCCAAATTTGCCCTCACCCATTCACACCATGGCTTGTGATCATTTCATATGCATAAACACAATCATATCATCTCATATCACAATTTTGATTCACTGCATTGGTTCTAAGTCATCTGCACCTAGGGTTTGTGATCTGAGCAATCCAAGGGCTTCTTGAGCCACTCCAAAGGCCACCAATCACTTCAAAGGGGTCCATGTGTGTTCATCTATCATACTACATCCTCTCAAAGTCAAAAATGCAAAAGAATCACAAGAACTAGGGTTTGTATGGATGCAGGGCCAGGTTTGACTGCACAGTTGACTGAAAATTAGGGTTTTGGTTTCAGAGGCCATAACACCAAATTTTTTGGTCATTCTTGTTTCCATTGGTCTCTATATGGTATAGGGAGTATGCATATCAATTTTCATGAAGAAATTCCATGGGGAAGTCATCTGATCAAAGGTTGACTTTCTGGACAAGTCAGTGTAAAATCAGGGCATCTGAGACCCCCAATGACCCAACCAATGGGTGATCTTCATCATTTTGAGTGTATATGATCTTTATTTGATCATGGAAGAAGGTTGAAGTTCACAAAAATCAAGAATTTAGGGTTTTTGCAAATGTTGACTTTTTGGGCATAGTTGACTTTTCAAGAATGCATCATTTTAGGTCATTTTTCAAGCCTTGATTCTTGATCCAAAAATGCTTCAAATGGAAAAACTTTGGTCATGAAAGTTGTAGATCTCATTTTTCCCTTTTCAAAAAGTACAAGAACATGATCAAACTCTTTTTGGATCAAAAGTTATGGTGTGACAAAGTTGGCCAAAATCATTGATTTTCAAGGCATGCCTCAAATGAGAATTTTGCAAAACCATGAACCAATGCCTATTGCAACTTCTAATTCATTTCAAACCAGTATGCAAACATTCTATAAGTCATAAAAATCAGAATTGAACCAAGAATGCCCATGGTTTATGGTTTGTTGGACAAGGGAATCACATGTGAACCAAAAAGCCACAACTTGCAAAATCATCATGATCACTTCACCAACTTGATGCATTGGATGCTGCACTTTGCTAGCCCTCTCACATCATCTTGCTGCACCAGAACCAGCCCATGTACTAGCTATAGATCAAGCCATACTTGCCTTACACAAATTTTGACTTTTTGCAAAAGTAGACTTACCAATCAAAAAAGCACATGTCTTGTCATCTGACCAATGAGAGAGGTTTATGTGGACAAAGAGCAAGGCATTCCATACATCTAGCAAGGCTGAAACCATTCACACCAACACATACACCAAAACACTCCATATTGCATTTCTCTTCGAATTTATTTTCTCAGCTTGCAAACACAAAAACCATTTCCATAGATCAAATCCCCTTGCTTCACTGAGTAGAAACCAACAAGACTTGGGCCTGAAACAAGCAAGAACACCCCACTGCCATTCTTCACCTCAACTTGCAGTTCCATTCAAATCTCTTTCCACAGCTCACAAACATAAAAACAAACACCACAGACCTTCTCCACTTACCATCTGGATCACCAAGAACCATTCACAATGACCTGAAACTGCCTGAAACTCCATTGCCATTTTCAACTGAGTTGAAGCAGAAGCTGTCGAAACTCATCAACCAGCCAACATAAATTGCTCTAAAGCATTCAAACATCATCAAGAGGCCCTAAGGAGGGGATTGCACAAGGAAAAGTGGCCAGAAAGTCATCAGAGTGAAAGCTTCGAATCTCAGGTAGCTTGAAAATTATTTTTCCAGAAATCGTTTTTCATGTTATAAACTTGTTCTCTATGCTTCACTGAGTATCCTGGTGCTTTTGGTTTTTGAAATGGTGATGAAATGAACATTTAATTGATCTCTGAAGCTCGTGTGCCCTAGTTCTTATTTTCTTCGATTCAGCTTAGTTAGGAAGTTTAAATTTGTTTTGAGAGAGGGTTTTGATTCGTGGGTGGTTGGAGAACATTTCCCAATTCTTAGATTTCATTTTAGGTAGCTTTTTAGGGTTTTGGGGATTTCTCAGGGGGGGTGCTGGCCGGAGAAGACGACCGGAAGTCTTCTCCGGCAGACTGAGTGTGATTATGCCCTAATCTCAGTAATTAAGACCATTTGAACTTGGACCATTGGATGTGTTGAAATGTTTGACTCCCCGCGCGAATGGATGGTTCAGATCAAGTCATTATGCCCTAATCCACGTGTTTAACTTAATTAATCCATAATTTAATTAATTTGATCAGAAGCAATCCTGGCCTTCCAAAAACGCGCGCGGTCAACCCCTTTGAATCCAGACCCAATCCTGGCCCTCCATCCTGATTACTTCTCCTTTTATTTATTTTTATTTCATTTTATTTTCATTTAACTTGCATAATTATTTTAAAATAGTAAAAAAGGTTTAAAAATTATGAAACTTTTTCCTCTGAGTTTTATTAATTTTGTAAACACAAAAATATTTTTATTTTATTTTTTATCATTAAAAAAGTATTTTTAAATATTTAAAAGATTATTTTTAATTGATTAATGGGAATTAATTAATTAAAAATGCTTTTAGGTATTTAAAAATCACCAAAAAATTCATGAAATGTTCTAAGACATTTAGAAACATTGTCCAACCCTCAAACCAAATTTCTTTTTTGATCTTGATGCATTTTGAGAATTTTTCATTGAATTAAATCATTTTTTATGCATTAATTTGATCCTAAGTTCAAAAATTCATTTCTGCCTATCTAAGAAGAGTTAGACATTGATTCTTCTTGTTTTGTTTTGTGTTTAGCATGTAGTTTCTAGGATTAAATGGCCATGATTTGTTTCCTCATTTCCAATTTGTTTGGCATTTCTTTTGTTAGGAACCCTAAAAAACCCTAATAATTTAGAAAAAATCATAACTTGAGATTGGTTAAGAGTTGAGACCTCCCCTTTGGACCTTGGTTTAGTATAGGTTTAGGGTTTCTTTGGGTGGCATTTTCCATTTTTTATCTTAGGGTTTGCTTCTGTTTTGGGTTTTTGTTTGGTGTTTGATCCATGAACCCTAATTTGGGCTTCCATTTGCACCCTCCTTGCATTCTCTTGCATAACTTGACTTGCCTTTGCATTTTATGCATTCTTGTGATTCATTTGACATCACAAGGCATATAGAAAGCATGTTTGATCATTGCATCACATATTTGCCATGTCATTTGCCTTGTATGCTTCATAACTTCTCATGTATATCCATGCTTCTAAGCTTGCATCATTTGCATCCATGATCTTGTATGAGCATTTCCATGTGCTGCCTCTTGCTTGTAGCATCTCATAGCATCATTATCATCATCAACATGCTTCTGGTTTTGTTAGCATCATGTTATTTCATCACATCTTGCATTGCATTGCATTTCTTTCTAACATTTCAGGTGGTAAGTAAGCTTGAGAAGTGAATTTGCCTTCACTTCTCATAACCTTTCTTTTCATCTCTCTTGCATTCATTGCTGCATTTCTATATGTGTTTGAGTTTGAGCTTGCTCATTCTTCTCCCTCCCACTTTCTTTCTTCAAGTGACTTGACTGCTTGAATGAAGCAAGTCACTTTGCTTCTCTTGACCTTGTTCATCTGCTCCCTGGTGGTTCCATTGAAGATTGTTCTTGCAAGCCTCACAAACCTTAGGAACAACCATGCATGATAATGAATTAGGGTTTTGATTAGTCTCCCCTCATAGTTTTTACCTTTGTGTCTCTCTTTGAGTCTTCTCTCCTCACCTCATAATCAGGGACTAAACCCTAAAGGCTTTAAGGCTTTGTGATTAAGCTTATGCCTGCATCCTTCTATTAGGATGGAGTGTATAACTTTAATCCTAAGTGTTGAACCCTTAATGTGTTTACATCTCTTAATCAATTCACTTAATAATCATCAAGACATCACACTTGTAACTTGGGCCTTGCATTAGAGTTCTAATTCTTCCTTAAGTGGTTAAGAAGGACTAACCCTAGTGTTAATGGACAAGTCCCCCTCAAGTTGTCTTACAAATCCTAAAAATCACTTCTTCATCATACCATTAAATAAAATCCATTTAACCAAAGGCTTGTTTTGTCATGAGTTTAATCCCTAATCATGGATTAAGTTGAGGAGTTTTCCTCAGCTTAAACATTCTCATCTATTATCCTTCTATTAGGATGGTGTAATGAGTCTGTTTAATCCTTGATTATGGCTTAACCTCATTACTTAACACTAAACAAAAACACCAAAAATATCTAAATAATCACAAGTAGGTTAATGATCTTAACCCTACATCAAAGGTGATTAAGTGTGAGAATCTGACTTCACACTTAAGGTACTCTCATTACCCCTAAACAGAGGGAAGATGTGATGAGTTTACTAAATCCATTGGTTTAGGCTTAAGCTCATTAACTTATGACAAACTTTCAAAAGCAATAAAAGACTGAAAACTCAAAAAACAAACAATAATCGTCTCCTACGGGATTCTTTTCTCATCATCTTCACTCATAAACGAGAACTTGCTTCTTCCGTCTAATGCAAGACAGTTTGCATCTGTGCCAGACAGATCATACACTTGAGCATAGGCAAGTAAGAAGTTCACAAGTCAATTCATCTTTCAGTCTCTTTGGGTCGAACTACGATGTTCTGACTTCCTCATTGCACGAGAGGATACGTAGGCATAACTTAACAGTTATCGAACAAAAGTCTCTGTACATCCCCCCTCCTTCTAGCCTCATTCTTTTAGCCTCATGATCTTGAGCAATCCATTCTCATTCTTACACTGACACTTTCATACTTCATATTACACTTCACACTTCTTACACTGACACCTGTACATTCTTTTCCAGCTATTTTATACACAGATTGCACTGACACTACCCCTTTAAAACACAAATCTTTTAAGCGTGGATCCCGTCGAGTACGGCGGACAATCTGGGTGCTAATACCTTCCCAGGTTGTAACCAACCCCCTTTCTCAGTCTCTCTGGTTCGCGACCGTCTTATCCATGTCTTTCTAGGTCTATGCAGCATTACCTTTCCTCCGGGATAAAAATGCCTAGCTGGCGACTCTTTTCATCTCCAGTGAGTTCACGGCTGTGTGTTCTCATTGTCCCTCTCGCCGACCGTTCGCGTCTGTACCTTTATCTGGGCCATTCCCCATTTATCGGGAGCGACAGCTTGGCGACTCTGCTGGGGACCCTTATACTGCAACCAGGGCTTCTGGTTCTTTTTGTGGGTTCCTCCTAGCGCTTGTTTGATTTGTGTTTACTGGGGTGTTATGTGCTATCTGTGCTTATATTTGTATTTATTTTTGCTTTATGTACAGTTGTTTTATTGCTTTCTTTACAGCTTTACATATATCATACTGTCATACTGTGCTGGCTGGATCTGTTGTTTGCTTTGGTGGGTGGGTGATTCATTGAGAGTTAAGGTCCTATACCTGGGACCTGAGTGACACTTAGGCTAGAGTGAATCATATTCTTTCCCATTCCATTTCGGTCTGGTGCGGGAATATGAAACACGGTTCAGATATGGGTTTCTTCTTGAGAACTCTGTGTTGCAGATTTCCTGCAATGCTAGGGCTATCTGGGAAGCCTGCTAAGTCTGGATGACCTTTTAGTATTGACCTTCAGAAACTGAGGTGAATTAGAGGAGGAATTGTTATGGTTATTGTAAACACTGTACCTCCGGGTTAGAAGTGTTTACACTTCTCATAACTGATCCAAGTCTGAGGATCCTTGTTTTAGAACACCACCTGTGAGGGGGTTGGGCTGTTTACAGGTTTGCAGGTACCTTGACCTCAGAACACCCTGTTACTTTGATTGTTTAAGAATACTCCATTTTGGGTCAGTTCTTGTGATTCTAAAACCCTGGACATGTGGCTCTTTATTTGAGTCCCCCACCTTGGTTACTGGATTTATAGACCTCCATCTGGAATTCTTGAACACACATGGACTTATATCAGAGTACTTTGATCAGATCCAGCTCAGTCACAAACCCCTGCATATCATTTGCATACATAACCATTGCATCATATTAACATTTGCTTATTTGTGTTTCAGGGTATCCATCTTCATCTGGTTTTGGTTTTGACCCCATCTTCAGTATTGACCTGTCTCCATCAGCACTTGCTTCAGCTGTCAGCCATATACTTCAGTTACTTGCACTAGCCAGCCAGTGGCCCACTCTTCAGCATCTTCACCAGCACTTGTTCTACTCAGTCTCAGCATCATGGCTCCAAAGAAAAGCAACATCACCTATCACTTCTTCCAGCCAGAGTTGTCAGACATCAGGAGGATTCAAACCCTGATCTCTCCAGATCACATACCTTGGTTCAAGGAGCATTATGGGGATATACTTGACTTGGTTATGGATCTGGACCCATCACAGAGAAGTTTGATCCACACCTGCATTCATTTTTATGATCCCCCACTGAGGTGTTTCACCTTTCAAGACTTTCAGTTGGGCCCTCTATTAGAAGAATACTCATCTTTGGTGGGTATACCTATCAGGGCTGGAATCCCTTTCAACCCTGAAATGGTCTTTCCCAGCAATGGAGAGGTAGCAAAGGCTTTGCATCTGGAGCCTGCCCTGATTGAGCAACATATGGCCTCTAAAGCTGGGATCCCTGGCTTTCATCTGGACTTCTTAATTTCTCAAGCTAGTCTGAAGGCTTCCCTGGGGGAGTGGAAAGTTGTTTGTGCTTTGTTGGCCTTAAGTGTATATGGAATTGTGTTGTTTGCAGATGAGCCTCGATTCATTAGCAAGAATGCAATCCATCTGTTCATTCTGAAGAACCCAGTGCCAACTTTATTGGGGGATCTTTACTATTCAGTGCATCAGAGGAATGAGAAGCAGAGGGGGAGATTAGTAAGGTGTTGTGCTCCATTATTCCATGCTTGGCTTCTCAAGCATCTACCCAAGACAGATGCATTTCTAAATCCTCATCAGCAAAGCAACTGGGCTAAGAGGCTCACTACTCTCACTTCAGCAGATATCAGATGGTGTACTCAAAACACCAAGGGCAGAGATATCATCACCAGCTGTGGGCACTTTCCCAATGTGCCCTTGATAGGAGTTAAGGGAAGTATCAATTACAACCCTCTGCTGTTCAGGAGGCAATTGGGCTATGCATTGGTCCATACTCCTAGGGCACAGGACTTGGTTGAGACCCTCTATTGCGAGAACAAGATTAATTTGGCTGTTGTTAGGCAGGCTGCCTGGGCCTGGGATCATGTTCAAACCAAGGGAGTCACCATTCTGGGGAAATGCAATAATGTGGCATCGGCACAATATTATGAGTGGTCCCGTGCCAGGGCCCAATTCTCTGGAATGCCCTTTACCATAGAAGACATGCCTGAGTCATCTTCAGCACCACCCCCTGCCACTATCAGTTTGGAGGAGTTTGAGAGCTTGAAAGAAAGAAATGAGAAGTTAACCCAGGCCTTGCAGAAGACCCTCCGGGAGAGGAGTGAAGGTGTGAGGGAGATTGAGAGATTGGAGAAGTTGAGAGTGGAACACTTGACTAAGATTGAGAAGTCTGGAGATTATATCAAAAAGTCTAAGGCTGGTGAACAAATTCTGAAGAATGCTTGCAAAGAAGCCCAGTTCCAGAGAGCAAGGACAGACTTGTATCTAAAGGAGAGTCAAGCCCGTTGGGTCCGGATCACCGAGACTCGTACCCTGGAAGACAAGAGAGTTCAATACAAGATGGAGCAGATGGAAGAAACCCTGGCAGCAGCCCAAAGGGAGATATCAGAGCTAAAGATCAGAGCTGGAGTGAAGAGGTCTAAGGACCAAAGTCAGAACAAGAAGTTGACTACCGCTGTTGCTACACGGAACCTCCTTATCCGGAACCTTACGGAGCGTCCGGCTGATCCTGTGACTGAAGCACTTCTCAAGGAAGTTCGTGAGGATGAGTTTGGCCTTGGTGTTTGATCATTTGCTTGTTGTTGTTTCTATTTCATGTACTTTTACTTTTTGTGATGTATTTTGACCCCTTAGAGGGCTTATGTTGTAAAATGAACAAGTTGTATTATTTCACCTTCTGTAATATATTTGTGTTAGTTCCACCCAAATTTACTTCAAAAAGCAACTTCAACAGCATCATCTTCAAGGGTCTGGAAGGGTCAAAACTGAATGCCAAACCGGATACCTTGAGAACAAATAAGCATAGCTGCATTGCATGCTAACCCTTTGTTTGTTTTGTAGGTTTTTGTTTTGTTGTTGCTAACCTCTGTTGTGATGTTCAGGAATTATTGCTCGTCGCCGGGTATTTCCCCTCAATCGTCCGCACCGTTATCCAACCCGAAACAACCTTCCGGGAATTCAAATGGATCAGGTACAGCAGGACCTTGCGGAGGTCAGGAATCAGATGGCAAACGAAAGATTGGAAATGAGAACATAGATGACGCAGTTCATGGAAGTGATGAACAACATGGCTCAGAGCCAGGAGAGACTGAGAGCCATGGTTGAAAGGCAGAATCAAGAGGAGCCCCATGTGGGGACTGCTGGCACAAGTAACAATGAACGGGTACAACCTCACATTAACCCCCTGTGTTTGGCCCACATCTGCATCCTGAGATCAACATTCCTGCAAACGTTCAAGGGATAGCCACCGCAGCCAGGGTACTTCAAGAAGATCCTCAGAAGGACCAATTCACAGTAATGGGTGCTGGGGAAGAAGCTTACGACAGACGGTTGGAAGAGATAGCTGAGAAGTTGAGGTCCTTAGAATCTCAAAATTCTTTGGGTTTCGACGTCATGGACATGGGTTTGGTAGACGGGGTCAGGATCCCCCATAAGTTCAAGCCTCCTTGTTTCGAAAAGTATAATGGGACTTCATGCCCCCGGACTCATTTGCAATCATTTCTGGGAAGGCTGAAGGCCTATACAATGGATGAGAAGCTCTGGATGTTCTATTTCGAGGACAGCTTGGCTGGAGCATCAAGGGAATGGTATTCCCATTTGACAAGAGCAACTGTGAGATGCTGGAAGGTCCTGGCAGAGGCCTTCATCAGACAGTATCAGTATAATCTAGATATGGCACCCAACAGGACTCTCCTAATGGGAATGTCACAGTCGTCAAGGGAAAGTTTCCGAGAATATGCCCAGAGATGGAGGCAATTGGCTGCTGCCGTTCAACCACCTATGTCTGAGAGAGAAATGGCAGACATGTTTATGAACACTCTTCAGGGAACGTATATTGACAGGTTGGCTGCTTTCTCTTCCACTAGCTTCGCAGATGTTGTCATAGCTGGGGAGAGAATTGAAAGCCTGTTAAAAATGGGTAAGATCTCTGATAATGGTGCCAGCTCGTCCAGTAGTACAAGAAAGCCTTTTGCAGGCCCGAGAAGAACTGGCGAGACCAATGCCATTCACACCAACAGGGGCAGACCCCAGTACGTTCAAAGGTCAATAGCAGCAGTCACCATTCCTGCTCCAGCTCATCCTCAGCCAGTCTATCAACCTCCGCAACACAACTATCAACAACAACCTCAGTATCATCAGCAGAATCAGTATCCTCCAAGAAGCTACAACAACAGCAACACCAACAACAACAATCAGCAAAGGCCATTCCAACAAAGGCCATCTCAAGCTAACAGAGTGATCGATTCGATCCCAATGCCATATGCCGCCTTGTTGCCACAACTTCTGAAACTCAACCTAGTTGAGCTAAGAACGTTGGCACCTCCGGATCCCAACAGTCTACCAAGGAACTATGACTCCAATGCTAGGTGTGCTTTTCATTCAAACGCACCTGGTCACAGTACAGAAAAATGCAGGGCTCTGCATATGAAGGTACAAGACTTGGTAGACTCCAAGGCTCTGAATTTCGCACCGCCGCCCAATGTCAATAAAAACCCTATGCCAAATCATGGTGGTCCCCGAATTAACGCTATTGAAGAAGACAAACCGTCTTATTTAATAACCAGTGTGGGACAGATCAGGACACCACTGGTAGAAATCAAGGCTCAGCTCTTGGAATGTCAGATGTTCCCAGGGTGTGAATTGGGATGTGCTTACTGCAATATCTCGGTAAATGGGTGTGACAATTTGAGGAATGGCATAGATGGCCTTATTCAGAGTGGCCAGCTTCAGATCACCACATCATTTCCGACAAATCCAGCAATCTCATCAGCAACGGTTTCAGAACCTCCTACAACTGCAACAACCATTGTTCCTAACAATTCTTCGGCAACATCAACAAGTACTCCATCTATCGTCTCAACTGATCAATTTCCAACAATTTCTCCTGCTACAACTTCAGCTTCATTCCATTTCGAATCTCCTACAACAACAACATCCGTACTTCCAACAATGTCTCCTACAACTCCAGCAATCAATCATGAAGATGTCTCTACTGTCACCATATTCTATGATCCCGAAAATAACTCCGCCTACCATTCGGAAGGTGTTGCTCCCATCAGAGCACCAGTTACAATCTATTATGATCCACAAACAATTACAGTCCCTTCAGCAGCAGCAATCAGTCCAGTCACTGTCACGGTGCCTGGACCAGTACCATATGAAAGCAATAGGGCCATCCCTTGGCACTATGGCTCTGACGTGTACTGCGAAGGAAAAAGAATCACTCTTGAAACATCAACACCTGCACCACAGATAGATAATGTGGGAGGAGGCGGAGGCTTCACCCGAAGCGGACGTCTCTTTGCTCCACCAATTCAAAGACCTACTGCCGAAGCAGAAGCTGCTGCCAAGGCAAAGGGAAAGAGCCCGGTGCAGGAAGATCAAGCTGCCAAAGAAACCTTGAAGACACCATTCGATCAGGAAGTTGATGAGTTTATGAGAATCATCAAAAAGAGTGATTATAAAATTGTGGATCAGCTTCACCAGACGCCATCCAAGATCTCTATCCTCTCACTGCTTATGTGCTTCGAAGCCCATCGGAATGCACTACTTAAAGTCTTGCACGCAGCTTACGTGCCTGAAGAGATTACTGTCAACCAGTTGGAAACCGTGGTCGGAAATGTTACTGCTAGTAATGGGCTAGGGTTCACCAACACTGACTTGACAGCGGATGGCCGCAACCACAACAAAGCCTTGCACATAACCATGGAATGCAAAGGAGCTGTCCTTTCTCATGTGCTGGTAGACACAGGTTCATCCCTGAATGTCTTGCCAAAGAAGGCTCTGGTGAAGTTAGAATATGATGGATTGGCATTGAGACCCAGGAACCTGGTAGTAAGAGCCTTTGATGGTTCGAAAAGATCGGTTCTGGGAGAGATTGAGCTGCCTGTGACAATTGGCCCACAGACTTTTAAAACTATCTTTTATGTGATGGACATTCAGCCCGCCTACAGCTGTTTGTTGGGTAGACCTTGGATTCACGCCGCCGGCGCAATAACGTCTACCCTTCACCAAAAGTTAAAATTTGAGTGGGAAGGCCAAGTTGTTACAATCTGTGGGGAAGAGGATATATTTGTTAGCCACCTGGCTACTTATAAGTACATTGAGATGGATGGGGAGATCCATGAAACAATGAGCCAAGGTTTTGAAGCCTTGAATGTCAATGAAGCATCTGCTGTATCTGGGATCTCCATTTCATCTTACCAACAAGCCCGGAAGGTTGTTGAGGAAGGGACTGCCCTAGGCTGGGGCAAGGTTTTAGCTGTGGAGGAGAAGAAGGACAAATTTGGGTTGGGTTACAGACCAACTCAACATCAAGCAAAGGCTGCTGAGAAGCCAGGTTTTGTCAGTGGGGGGATGCTCACCCCCGATGCTATCAACAATTTGGAAGACGAGCTGGAAGAAGAGCGCAATCTGGAGAATTGGATTCGTCCAAAGATCCCGGGGAGCAGTATCTCGAACTGGTCTTCCCAGGAAATTATAAGAGTTACTCGAGCAGAGTAATTATTATTTCCTGTATTTTTATAGCATGCATCAAGGTCTTGCATCTTGCCCAAGATGACAAGACTCATTTTGTAATCAGGGCCATCTGTACTTTTGTGCAAACAAGATTAAATTAATGAAATATCAGACATCTTTTTGCAAACGAGTCTTTTTCTTTTCTGCTCACTGTCTTTCCATTTTTCTTTTTTGTACAAAAATAAATGGCGGTGTTTTCAAAATGATAACTTCATTTCACTTTTTTCTAAAGCAAGATTAAAATCAATCACTAAAATGAACAACTTAACCCTTGCAGAAAGTGCCTTCCTGACAGCACCGACAACAGCACGGCTATGACATCGTATGACTTTGACAATCCAATCAATCAAGCTGATGAAGGGGTTGAAGAAGAATATGAGCTTCCTGAAGAGCTAGCCAGGTTGTTGAGACAGGAGGAAAAGGTTATTACTCCTCACCAGGAGGAGGTTGAAGTAATTAATCTTGGTACAGATGAAGACGTGAAAGAGGTTAAAATCGGGGCCTGCCTGCAAGACTCAGTGAAGAGACAACTGATTGATCTGCTTCAAGAGTATGTGGATGTGTTTGCTTGGTCGTATCAGGATATGCCAGGGTTGGACACCGACATTGTTATGCACAAGCTTCCTTTAAGGGAGGAATGCCCACCAGTTAAACAGAAGTTGCGCCGTACTCGCCCAGACATGGCTATGAAAATCAAGGAAGAGGTACAAAAGCAATGGGACGCCGGGTTCCTTGCTGTGACTAGCTACCCGCCGTGGGTTGCTAACATAGTACCTGTGCCTAAGAAAGACGGCAAAGTAAGAATGTGTGTTGATTACCGGGATCTGAATAGAGCCAGCCCGAAAGATGATTTCCCATTACCTCACATTGACGTATTGGTTGATAACACGGCCCAGTTCTCGGTATTCTCCTTCATGGATGGATTTTCAGGATATAATCAGATCAAGATGTCACCTGAAGACATGGAGAAGACAACATTCATCACACCTTGGGGCACGTTCTGTTACAAAGTGATGCCATTCGGACTGAAGAATGCTGGTGCAACATATCAACGGGCTATGGTGACATTATTCCACGATATGATCCATAAGGAAATAGAATGTTACGTGGATGATATGATCGCCAAGTCCCTTACAGAGGAAGATCACCTGGTGAATCTGCTGAAGTTGTTCAAGCGTCTGAGGAAGTACCAATTGAAGTTGAACCCCAACAAATGCACATTCGGGGTACGATCTGGTAAGCTGCTAGGCTTTATTGTAAGCGAGAAAGGGATTGAAGTTGACCCTGATAAAGTCAAAGCCATTCAAGAGATGCCTGCACCGAAAACTGAGAAAGAGGTTCGAGGGTTCTTAGGTCGATTGAACTACATTTCACGGTTCATATCTCACCTTACAGCAACCTGTGAACCCTTGTTCAAGCTGTTAAGAAAAGAACAGACGGTCAGGTGGAACGAAGACTGCCAAAGGGCTTTTGACAAGATCAAGGAGTACTTACAAGAACCTCCAATCCTTATGCCTCCAGTTGAAGGAAGACCTCTGATAATGTATTTGACAGTATTAGAAGAATCAATGGGGTGTGTGTTGGGCCAGCATGACGAGTCTGGTCGAAAAGAGTATGCAATATACTACCTGAGCAAAAAGTTTACCGACTGTGAACAACGTTATTCACTGCTCGAGAAAACTTGCTGTGCTTTAGCGTGGGCTGCTCGCCGACTAAGACAGTATATGCTGACCCACACTACCTTATTGATCTCAAAAATGGACCCAGTTAAGTACATTTTCGAGAAGCCAGCTCTTACCGGACGGGTTGCAAGATGGCAGATGATCCTCACAGAATATGACATACAGTACACATCTCATAAAGCCATCAAGGGTAGTGTACTATCTGAATATCTTGCTGAGCAACCTATTGATGACTACCAGCCTATGAGGTTTGACTTCCCTGATGAAGACATCATGTTCATAAAAGCAAAAGATCATGAAGAGCCTGTCCACACTGAAGGACCTGACCCAGAGGAAGAATGGACAATGATGTTTGACGGGGCTGTTAACATGAATGGTCGTGGTGTTGGTGCAGTACTCATTACACCAAAAGGAGTTCACATGCCTTTCTCGGCAAAACTCACTTTCAACTGCACTAACAACGAGGCTGAATACGAAGCTTGCATCATGGGTCTTGAGGAAGCCATTGACCTCAGGATCAAGACTTTAACTGTATTCGGAGATTCAGCTCTGGTAGTTAATCAAACTAACGGGAAATGGTACACCCACCAAGACCATCTGATACCTTACAGGGATTATACAAGAAGGTTATTGACTTTCTTTACAACGGTCAAACTTGAGTATATCCCTCGGGACGAGAATCAGTTTGCAGACGCTCTGGCTACCATTTCATCCATGATCAAAGTTCAAGCTGCTAACTTTGTACCTCAGATTTCAGTGTCCAGACTCGACAGGCCAGCATATGTGTTCGCAGCAGATGTTGTCAAAGATGATAAGCCTTGGTTCCATGACATTAAATGCTTCTTGGAGGATCAAACATACCCACCTGGGGCATCTTCCAATGATAAGAAGACTTTGAGAAGGCTTGCTGGAAGTTTCTTTCTGAACACTGATGGGTCTCTATACAAAAGGAACTTTGATATGGTACTCCTCAGGTGTGTTGACAAGACAGAAGCAGATTTATTGATGCATGAAGTGCATGAAGGATCTTTTGGTACCCATGCAGGAGGGCATACCATGGCTAAAAAGTTGTTAAGATCAGGCTATTACTGGATCACAATGGATGCAGATTGTTGTGCTTACGCCATAAAATGCCACAAATGCCAGATTTATGCAGATAAGGTGCATGTGCCTCCCAATCCTTTGAACATCATGTCTTCACCATGGCCCTTTGCCATGTGGGGCATTGATATGATCGGCAAGATTGAGCCAACTGCTTCAAATGGCCACAGATTCATCCTGGTTGCCATTGATTATTTCACCAAGTGGGTTGAAGCAGCCTCATATGCAAATGTTACAAGACAAGTGGTAGCCAGATTTCTGAAGAAAGATATCATCTGTCGATATGGAGTTCCCGAGCGAATCATTACTGATAATGGTTCCAATCTAAACAACAAAATGATGGCAGAGTCATGCCGGGACTTCAAGATCCAACATCACAATTCTTCTCCTTACAGGCCAAAGATGAATGGCGCTGTTGAGGCAGCAAATAAGAATATCAAGAAGATTGTGCAGAAGATGGTAGTCACTTACAAAGACTGGCATGAAATGCTACCATTTGCCTTACATGGGTACCGCACGTCAATCAGAACATCCACTGGGGCAACACCGTATCAGCTTGTGTATGGTATGGAAGCAGTCCTACCTGTTGAAGTTGAATTACCCTCCCTACGGGTATTGATGGATGTTAAGCTGAGTGAAGCAGAATGGGTTCGGTCCCGATTCGAACAACTGAGTCTGGTCGAAGAGAAGAGATTGGCTGCAATCTGCCACGGGCAGTTATATCAGAAGAGAATGAAGAAGGCCTTCGATCAGAAAGTCAGGCACCGAGAGTACCAAGTAGGAGATCTTGTGCTGAGGAGAATCCTCCCTCCTCATACAGACCACAGGGGCAAATGGACTCCAAATTATGAAGGACCATTCGTGGTAAAGAAAGTTTTCTCTGGTGGAGCACTGATGCTCAGCACCATGGATGGTGAAGATTTCCCATCCCCTGTGAATTCAGATGCAGTTAAAAAATACTTCGCTGGACATAAAAACAGAATGTAAGTCCAGGCAAAAATAGGGCATCCCGGCGAGTCAAAAACAGAATAAAAGACTCGGGCAAAAGTAAGGGAAAATAAACAAAAAAAGTGTACACCCGCTGAGTTGAAAAGCCGCATTGGACAGCTCAGGCAAAAATGGGTATCCCGATGGATTGAAAACCCGAAAGGGCGATCCATGCAAAATAAGGGAATAAGCGAACAACTGCATTCTGAATTCGTCTGTATTATCTGCAACTTGGTAAGCTTCGAAAGGATCAAGCCTCAGTCAGAATCAACTTCCTCCAGAAAGCAAGACGAGAGGGAGGTCAAAAGTCATACGAGTCAAAGCAGAAGAGGAAGCTCCTTGAAAGCGTCATCAACATCGCCAGCATTTTGTTTCTCAATTTGTAACAGTCTCTTCATTTTAGGAGATTTGTTTCCCTGACTGTATCTCGCCAATTCAGGGCGTTTGAATTAATAAAATCAGATTTTCAGTCATGTTTCGTCTTATACATTTTATTTGCAAAGAATGTCTGATGTCTCTTAAAAAAAAATTGCATAAGTACAGATGTTTTTCTCTAAGAAAATAAAAACACATGCTTACAGGGAATATACTTACTCTCGAGAGTATTTAACTCCTATGACGGAATCCAGTAAAGGATACCTCGGGACCTTTTGTGCGTTCCCTTATCTTTGCAGGATTGCAGGTATCAACAAATAATCTCAGCATCTGAAGTGCTCTCTCCCCAGCCGAGTTGCCTCTCATTACTCTCCCCAGCTGAGTTACCAACAACATTCCCCAGCCATGAGGCTAATCTTTCTTCCTCAGCAGAGTGTGAAAGTCAGGGAACCATCTCCCCACTGATTTCCAGCCTCTATTCAGAAGAGCAACGCACAGAGAAGTCACAACAGAGTACAGAAAGCTTCTACAAACCCCAGTTGGGTCCCATATTATAAGGATATGTCAACCAGTGACATATATCCCCAAGCAAATGCATCTTATCAGATCTATCACTGATCTCATCCCCAGCTGGGAGGTCCATTTCAAACAGATCATCCAGAGATCTTCGCAGTAACGGGATCCGGATCCCGGACCTGTACCTCTTCGCATAATCATAGCATTCGCATCATACTATCCCCCCAGAGCGTAGCATTCCGTCTAATACGGAGCATTACGGCAAAAATCAAACGCATAACATAATCATAAGCCATGTTCTGAAGTAACACTTGTGAATAATAAACCGTTCATCATCATTATACAAAAATCCCCACCAGAGTCCCAGCAAAAGCAGTTGCCTCGCAAATCACCAAACACCAGTATATACTTCCTTTTGATACCCGTCCGTATCATCACTTCCCCAAACAGGTCGCCTGAACACTCTTTACAAACAAAATCACCCGTATCACGGATACTTCATGACACCCGTCCGTGTCACATCACCAGCAGAAAGCCAAAGACATCCTCTTTGCACTCACAAATATCTATATGTACATTTTCTTGACACCCGTCCGTGTCATATCCCCAGCACAGTCGCTTACACTTTTACAACCCGTATACTTGTTATTATTATACTTTTCTCCTTTTGACACTCGTCCGTGTCACCTTCCCCAGCAGATAAACACTCATATATATATACTCACTACTCATTGGTACACTTATACAGATACTCGCCCGTATCTTGTATACACCATTTATATTCCCACAGATTCGACAGTAGTCCTTGTTCTTTGTTAACCAGTTGGTACTCGTCCGTACCATCATCTCAGAACATTGCGTCTAGTGTTTGTTTCTACATGATACTCGTCTGTATCATAGTCTTAAGGATGCTCGTCCGCATCTTTAATCCATACACCATGTCAAACACTTGTGTCTTCTTGAATATAGATACTCGTCTGTGTCTATTATTCCCCAGAAGAATTCTTTCAGATTCAACGCTCGTCCGTGTTCTCTGTTAACCCGTTGATACTCGTCCGTATCATCATCTCTGAACATGTGTCAGTACTTGTTTCTACCTGATACTCGTCCGTATCATAGTCTTAAGGATGCTCGTCCGCACCTTAATCTATACACTAACATCTAAACACTTATACCTTTTGTTTCTTGGATGTAAACGCTCGTCCGTGTTTACTATATCCCCAGTAGATCGCCAACAAATTTTCTTTTTATCTAACACTCGTCCTGTGTTATGATAACCCTGAGAGCAGCCGTACCCTGCTAAGTGGTCGTCCTCCACTTCTTGATGGTCGTCCTCCATCATGCTCATCCGATGGCCGTCCCCATCGTTGATTTCGGCAGCCGTTCCCTGCCAGGTGGTCGTCCCCCACCTTTTGATGATCGTCCTTCATCATTTTTATCCAATGGCCGTCCCCATTGTTGATTTTTGGTTATCTGGCACTCGTCCTGTGTCATGAGAAACCTCGAGAGTAGTCGTCCCCTGCTAGGTGGTCGTCCTCCACCTCTTGATGGTCGTCCTCCATCATGCTCGTCCGATGGCCGTCCCCATCGTTGACCCTTTTATCCGGCATTCGTCCTGTGTCGTGATATTTTCGGCAGCCGTACCCTACCAGGTGGTCGTCCTCCACCTTAGATGACCATCCCTCATCTTAACCCCAACAGAGCAGTCGTCCCCTGCTAGGTGATCGTCCTTCACCTTTGATGATCGTACCTCATCATCTGTTTATTTCATTTATTCTTTAACCCGACGGCCGTCCCCGTCGTGGTCCCTTTTCTTTTTAGCCCGATGGCCGTCCCCATCGTTGGTTACTTTGAACTTGATGGCCGTCCCCGTCATGTTTCATTTGATTACCAGAGAATTTTACAGCTTTACTTGATGGCCGTCCCCATCATAATATCTTACTTTTTCCAGCTAGTCGGCCGTCCCCGTCTTAGCTTTACCTTTTCATCCCCAGCATGTCGGCCGTCCCCGTCATCGCTTTACACACTTTTCCCAGCATGTCGGTCGTCCCTGTCATTGCTCCTTACCCAGCATCCGTCCCCTGCTAGGTGGTCGTCCTCCACCTTTTGATGATTTTCCTTCATCATTTTATCCGATGGCCGTCCCCGTCGTTGATCTTGTTATCTGACATTCGTCCTATGTCATGATAAGCCTTTCAGAGCAGCCGTCCCCTGCTAGGTGATCGTCCTTCACCTTTGATGACCGTACCTCATCATCTGTCATTTCATTTATTCTTTAACCCGATGGCCGTCCCCGTCGTGGTCCCTTTTCTTTTTAGCCCGATGGCCGTCCCCATCGTTGGTTACTTTGCTTTATGAACTTGATGGCCGTCCCCGTCATGTTTCATTAATTCCCAGAGAATCTTACAAACTTTATCTTGATGGCCGTCCCCATCATAATCTCTTACTTTTCCCCAGCTAGTCGGCCGTCCCCGTCTTGGCTTTACTTTTTATCCCCAGCATGTTGGTCGTCCCCGTCATTGCTTTATCTCCTACACTTTTCCCAGCATGTCGGTTGTCCCCGTCATTGCTCTTTACCCAGTAGTCGTCCTCTGCTCGACGGTCGTCCTCCGTCGCCCATACTTTACAATATACTTTGTTTTCTCTTACAATCTATATCCCTTTTCTTCTTCATTTTGTGAGTGCAAATTTTGGACTGTCTTTGTTATTCAACCACAAGTTATCTTGTTTGCCTGTTAAGCCGTTGCTTACATCCTGCACAGCTAACTCATGTTTGAATAGGGGCAGCTGTAAACACCCCAAATTTGCCCTCACCCATTCACACCATGGCTTGTGATCATTTCATATGCATAAACACAATCATATCATCTCATATCACAATTTTGATTCACTGCATTGGTTCTAAGTCATCTGCACCTAGGGTTTGTGATCTGAGCAATCCAAGGGCTTCTTGAGCCACTCCAAAGGCCACCAATCACTTCAAAGGGGTCCATGTGTGTTCATCTATCATACTACATCCTCTCAAAGTCAAAAATGCAAAAGAATCACAAGAACTAGGGTTTGTATGGATGCAGGGCCAGGTTTGACTGCACAGTTGACTGAAAATTAGGGTTTTGGTTTCAGAGGCCATAACACCAAATTTTTTGGTCATTCTTGTTTCCATTGGTCTCTATATGGTATAGGGAGTATGCATATCAATTTTCATGAAGAAATTCCATGGGGAAGTCATCTGATCAAAGGTTGACTTTCTGGACAAGTCAGTGTAAAATCAGGGCATCTGAGACCCCCAATGACCCAACCAATGGGTGATCTTCATCATTTTGAGTGTATATGATCTTTATTTGATCATGGAAGAAGGTTGAAGTTCACAAAAATCAAGAATTTAGGGTTTTTGCAAATGTTGACTTTTTGGGCATAGTTGACTTTTCAAGAATGCATCATTTTAGGTCATTTTTCAAGCCTTGATTCTTGATCCAAAAATGCTTCAAATGGAAAAACTTTGGTCATGAAAGTTGTAGATCTCATTTTTCCCTTTTCAAAAAGTACAAGAACATGATCAAACTCTTTTTGGATCAAAAGTTATGGTGTGACAAAGTTGGCCAAAATCATTGATTTTCAAGGCATGCCTCAAATGAGAATTTTGCAAAACCATGAACCAATGCCTATTGCAACTTCTAATTCATTTCAAACCAGTATGCAAACATTCTATAAGTCATAAAAATCAGAATTGAACCAAGAATGCCCATGGTTTATGGTTTGTTGGACAAGGGAATCACATGTGAACCAAAAAGCCACAACTTGCAAAATCATCATGATCACTTCACCAACTTGATGCATTGGATGCTGCACTTTGCTAGCCCTCTCACATCATCTTGCTGCACCAGAACCAGCCCATGTACTAGCTATAGATCAAGCCATACTTGCCTTACACAAATTTTGACTTTTTGCAAAAGTAGACTTACCAATCAAAAAAGCACATGTCTTGTCATCTGACCAATGAGAGAGGTTTATGTGGACAAAGAGCAAGGCATTCCATACATCTAGCAAGGCTGAAACCATTCACACCAACACATACACCAAAACACTCCATATTGCATTTCTCTTCGAATTTGTTTTCTCAGCTTGCAAACACAAAAACCATTTCCATAGATCAAATCCCCTTGCTTCACTGAGTAGAAACCAACAAGACTTGGGCCTGAAACAAGCAAGAACACCCCACTGCCATTCTTCACCTCAACTTGCAGTTCCATTCAAATCTCTTTCCACAGCTCACAAACATAAAAACAAACACCACAGACCTTCTCCACTTACCATCTGGATCACCAAGAACCATTCACAATGACCTGAAACTGCCTGAAACTCCATTGCCATTTTCAACTGAGTTGAAGCAGAAGCTGTCGAAACTCATCAACCAGCCAACATAAATTGCTCTAAAGCATTCAAACATCATCAAGAGGCCCTAAGGAGGGGATTGCACAAGGAAAAGTGGCCAGAAAGTCATCAGAGTGAAAGCTTCGAATCTCAGGTAGCTTGAAAATTATTTTTCCAGAAATCGTTTTTCATGTTATAAACTTGTTCTCTATGCTTCACTGAGTATCCTGGTGCTTTTGGTTTTTGAAATGGTGATGAAATGAACATTTAATTGCTCTCTGAAGCTCGTGTGCCCTAGTTCTTATTTTCTTCGATTCAGCTTAGTTAGGAAGTTTAAATTTGTTTTGAGAGAGGGTTTTGATTCGTGGGTGGTTGGAGAACATTTCCCAATTCTTAGATTTCATTTTAGGTAGCTTTTTAGGGTTTTGGGGATTTCTCAGGGGGGGTGCTGGCCGGAGAAGACGACCGGAAGTCTTCTCCGGCAGCCTGAGTGTGATTATGCCCTAATCTCAGTAATTAAGACCATTTGAACTTGGACCATTGGATGCGTTGAAATGTTTGACTCCCCGCGCGAATGGATGGTTCAGATCAAGTCATTATGCCCTAATCCACGTGTTTAACTTAATTAATCCATAATTTAATTAATTTGATCAGAAGCAATCCTGGCCTTCCAAAAACGCGCGCGGTCAACCCCTTTGAATCCAGACCCAATCCTGGCCCTCCATCCTGATTACTTCTCCTTTTATTTATTTTTATTTCATTTTATTTTCATTTAACTTGCATAATTATTTTAAAATAGTAAAAAAGGTTTAAAAATTATGAAACTTTTTCCTCTGAGTTTTATTAATTTTGTAAACACAAAAATATTTTTATTTTATTTTTTATCATTAAAAAAGTATTTTTAAATATTTAAAAGATTATTTTTAATTGATTAATGGGAATTAATTAATTAAAAATGCTTTTAGGTATTTAAAAATCACCAAAAAATTCATGAAATGTTCTAAGACATTTAGAAACATTGTCCAACCCTCAAACCAAATTTCTTTTTTGATCTTGATGCATTTTGAGAATTTTTCATTGAATTAAATCATTTTTTATGCATTAATTTGATCCTAAGTTCAAAAATTCATTTCTGCCTATCTAAGAAGAGTTAGACATTGATTCTTCTTGTTTTGTTTTGTGTTTAGCATGTAGTTTCTAGGATTAAATGGCCATGATTTGTTTCCTCATTTCCAATTTGTTTGGCATTTCTTTTGTTAGGAACCCTAAAAAACCCTAATAATTTAGAAAAAATCATAACTTGAGATTGGTTAAGAGTTGAGACCTCCCCTTTGGACCTTGGTTTAGTATAGGTTTAGGGTTTCTTTGGGTGGCATTTTCCATTTTTTATCTTAGGGTTTGCTTCTGTTTTGGGTTTTTGTTTGGTGTTTGATCCATGAACCCTAATTTGGGCTTCCATTTGCACCCTCCTTGCATTCTCTTGCATAACTTAACTTGCCTTTGCATTTTATGCATTCTTGTGATTCATTTGACATCACAAGGCATATAGAAAGCATGTTTGATCATTGCATCACATATTTGCCATGTCATTTGCCTTGTATGCTTCATAACTTCTCATGTATATCCATGCTTCTAAGCTTGCATCATTTGCATCCATGATCTTGTATGAGCATTTCCATGTGCTGACTCTTGCTTGTAGCATCTCATAGCATCATTATCATCATCAACATGCTTTTGGTTTTGTTAGCATCATGTCATTTCATCCCATCTTGCATTGCATTGCATTTCTTTCTAACATTTCAGGTGGTAAGTAAGCTTGAGAAGTGAATTTGCCTTCACTTCTCATAACCTTTCTTTTCATCTCTCTTGCATTCATTGCTGCATTTCTATATGTGTTTGAGTTTGAGCTTGCTCATTCTTCTCCCTCCCACTTTCTTTCTTCAAGTGACTTGACTGCTTGAATGAAGCAAGTCACTTTGCTTCTCTTGACCTTGTTCATCTGCTCCCTGGTGGTTCCATTGAAGATTGTTCTTGCAAGCCTCACAAACCTTAGGAACAACCATGCATGATAATGAATTAGGGTTTTGATTAGTCTCCCCTCATAGTTTTTACCTTTGTGTCTCTCTTTGAGTCTTCTCTCCTCACCTCATAATCAGGGACTAAACCCTAAAGGCTTTAAGGCTTTGTGATTAAGCTTATGCCTGCATCCTTCTATTAGGATGGAGTGTATAACTTTAATCCTAAGTGTTGAACCCTTAATGTGTTTACATCTCTTAATCAATTCACTTAATAATCATCAAGACATCACACTTGTAACTTGGGCCTTGCATTAGGGTTCTAATTCTTCCTTAAGTGGTTAAGAAGGACTAACCCTAGTGTTAATGGACAAGTCCCCCTCAAGTTGTCTTACAAATCCTAAAAATCACTTCTTCATCATACCATTAAATAAAATCCATTTAACCAAAGGCTTGTTTTGTCATGAGTTTAATCCCTAATCATGGATTAAGTTGAGGAGTTTTCCTCAGCTTAAACATTCTCATCTATTATCCTTCTATTAGGATGGTGTAATGAGTCTGTTTAATCCTTGATTATGGCTTAACCTCATTACTTAACACTAAACAAAAACACCAAAAATATCTAAATAATCACAAGTAGGTTAATGATCTTAACCCTACATCAAAGGTGATTAAGTATGAGAATCTGACTTCACACTTAAGGTACTCTCATTACCCCTAAACAGAGGGAAGATGTGATGAGTTTACTAAATCCATTGGTTTAGGCTTAAGCTCATTAACTTATGACAAACTTTCAAAAGCAATAAAAGACTGAAAACTCAAAAAACAAACAATAATCGTCTCCTACGGGATTCTTTTCTCATCATCTTCACTCATAAACGAGAACTTGCTTCTTCCGTCTAATGCAAGACAGTTTGCATCTGTGCCAGACAGATCATACACTTGAGCATAGGCAAGTAAGCAGTTTACAAGTCAATTCATCTTTCAGTCTCTTTGGGTCGAACTACGGTGTTCTGACTTCCTCATTGCACGAGAGGATACGTAGGCATAACTTAACAGTTATCGAACAAAAGTCTCTGTACATCCCCCCTCCTTCTAGCCTCATTCTTTTAGCCTCATGATCTTGAGCAATCCATTCTCATTCTTACACTGACACTTTCATACTTCATATTACACTTCACACTTCTTACACTGACACCTGTACATTCTTTTCCAGCTATTTTATACACAGATTGCACTGACACTACCCCTTTAAAACACAAATCTTTTAAGCGTGGATCCCGTCGAGTACGGCGGACAATCTGGGTGCTAATACCTTCCCAGGTTGTAACCAACCCCCTTTCTCAGTCTCTCTGGTTCGCGACCGTCTTATCCATGTCTTTCTAGGTCTATGCAGCATTACCTTTCCTCCGGGATAAAAATGCCTAGCTGGCGACTCTTTTCATCTCCAGTGAGTTCACGGCTGTGTGTTCTCATTGTCCCTCTCGCCGACCGTTCGCGTCTGTACCTTTATCTGGGCCATTCCCCATTTATCGGGAGCGACAATGAGGATGCAATGTTATGATGTTTTGAGGATGATGTATGTATATTGCGTCTTGCATTCATGGTATTGAATTATGAGGGGACTTAGGTCCGTTGGTAGCTTCGATCCCATTGTGTGGATTAGAGTGATATGATGTTATGATGTGCTCCCTTAGTGGAGGGTTGATGGCCCAGTGTCCATCCATGAGGATGTTTCGGTACCACATGCATATTAAAAGGTTGCATATCATTCTAAATGACAGCATGATTTGCATTGATTTAGTGTGATGATGAAATATACTTGATGTTGTGTATAAGTGAGTTATGATGAATGTTATTGTGATGTGATGTAAATAATGTTATGTATGATTGAACTAGTGGTGTTAGATTGTTATTGTGGCCATGTTTTCTTGAATTCTCATTTTCTATATTATTTTATTGAATGTGAATTTACTCACCCTGTCTACCTTCTAGTGATGGTCTATTATGCCATCCTGCAGATAATCAAGGTTAGCTCAGTGTGTGCTTAACTATGAGGTAGTGAGTTGTCGAGTTAGTTAGAAGTGGAGTCTTGCTCTGTGTCCAGTAACATCGTGATGAGTTTCGCTTGAGTTGTTTATGTTTTACTTGAATTTTAAGATGTTATTTATGTTGAGTACTTTTGATTTAATGTTGTTTGGAATAATTTATGAGGTTTATTTTATTAAATATGAACTAAGATGTATTGTTTTCCGCTATTTATTTGTTGAAAAGAGATTTATAGGAGTTGTCGTGATTACATTAGCCCGTGTTACGGGACAGGACTCAATGTGATGTTTTATGAATGTTTTGAGTTATATTGAAGAATGTGAAACCCTTTGTAAGTGAAAAACTCTGATAATTGACTAAAGATGTATGTTATTTATGATGGGGGTAGAAAGGTGTAAACACCCCAAATTTGCCCTCACCCATTCACACCATGGCTTGTGATTCTTTTCATATGCATAAACACAATCATATCATCTCATATCTCATTTTTGGTTCACTGCATAGATTCAAGGTCATCTGCACCTAGGGTTTGTGATCTGAGCAATCCAAGAGCCTCTTGAGCCACTCCAAAGGTCATCAATCACTTCAAAGGGATACATGTGTGTTCTTATATCATATTATACCCTCTCAGAGTCAAGAATGCCAAAGAATCACAAGAACTGGGATTGGTATGGAAGCAGAGCCAGGTTTAACTGCACAGATGACCCAAAATTAGGGTTTTGGTTTCAGAGGCCATAACTCCAAATTTTTTGGTCATTCTTGTTTCTATTGGTCTCTATATGGTATAGGGAGTATGCACATCAATTTTCATGAAGAAATTCCATGGGGAAGTCATCTGATCAAGAGTTGACTTTTCAGACAAGTCAGTGCAAAATCAGGGCATCTGAGGCCCCCAATGACCCAACCAAGGGATGATCTTCATCATTTTGAGTGTATATGATCTTTATTTGATCATAGGAGAAGTTTGAAGTTCACAAAATTCAAGAATTTGAAGTTTTTGCAAGGTTGACTTTTTAGGGCATGGTTGACTTTTCAAGAATAGGTCATTTTATGCCATTTTTCAAGCCTTGCTTTTTGATCCAAAAAAGTTTCAAATGGAAAAACTTTGGTCATGAAAGTTGTAGATTAGATCTTTCCCTTTTCAAAAAGTACAAGAACATGACCTAATTCATCTTGGATCAAAAGTTATGGTGTGTCAAAGTTAGCAAAAATCACTAATTTTCAAGCTATGCACCAATTGGAAAATTTGCAAAATCATGAACCAAGGCAAAATGTAACTTCTAATTGACATCAAACCATTACACAAACATCACATGTGACCTAAAAATCAGATTTGAACCAAAAGATCACATGTTCATGGTTGGCAAAGTAAGAGATTTTCATGAAGTTTCAAAAGTAAACAAGTTGCAAAATCATCATAACACTTCCATCCACTTGATGTCTTGGATGCTGAACCATGCTAGCCTCCCTCACACACCATGCTGCGCCAGCCCATGTACATGTAATAGCCTAGGGCTCAACCCATGCTTTCCTTACACCAAAGTTGACATTTTGCAAAAGTGAACTTACTTATCACAGCAGGCCAGGTCACATCATCTGACCAATGGGAGTTCTTTATGCAAAGCAAATGCTGACCATAACATACATCAAGCAAGCCTGAAGCAAGCCATAGCATCACATTCACAAAATCACCCTCTCAAGCAAAACCTTTCGAATCCCTCTCCACAACTCACAAACACAAGAACCAATTCCACTGGTCAACTCACCTTGCTTCATTGAGCCAAAACCAGCAAGACTTAGGCCTGAACCAAGCAAGAACACCATTTCTCCATTTTCACTCCCAAGAGCAAAACCATTCGAAACTCACTCCACAGGCCATAAACACCCAAGCAAACTCCACAAACCTTCTCCACTCATCATCCTGACCACAAAGAACCCTTCACCATTGCCAGAAACAGCCTGAATCATAAACACGATTCACACCTGAGCTTGAACAGAACTTGTTCAATCTCTCAAAACAGCCAACATAAACTCCTTCTAAGCATTCAAGGATCATCAGGGGACCAAGTAGAGTGGATTGCATCAAAGGGAGAGGTCAGAAAGTTGCAAGAGTGAAAGCTTCGAAACTCAGGTAGCTCAAGAACTTTTTTTCCAGAAATGGATTTTTAAGTTCTAAAGTTGTTCTCCATGCTTCACTGATTGCTCTGATATCTTTAGTTTTGAAAATGGGGGAAAGATGAGAGTTTAATTTGTTTCTGAAAGTTTTGCCCTAAAATCTTCTTTGTTTCGATTCATGAGATTGATGAACTATAAATGATTTCTAGCTTAAGGTTTTGATTCAGGGGAGTGTGGGAATCATTTCTGTGTGTTTAGATTTCATTTAGGTTGCGTTTTGTGGATTTTGGGGATTTTCAGGTGGGGTTCCCACCGGAGAAGACGACCGGAGGTCTTCTCCGGCCACCTGAAAATAATTAGGGTTTTAATCCTGCAATTAAGAGAGTTTGAATCTGGCACGTTGGATCAGTGGACTTTGTTGACTTGCCACGCGTGTGTGTGGCTGAGATTCATCATTAAACCCTAACCATTAATTAATTAATTCATAATCCTGTATTAACCAAGTTTGAATTTCAGCCTTTGATCTGCGCGCGCAGTCAACAAGGCTTCCCCCAGACTCAATCCCAGCCCCTCATTTGGTTGACTTCAGTCTTTTTCATTTCTTTTTCATATTTAATTCATTTGTTTTATATAATTTATTTAAAATAGCAAAATTGTTTTAAAAATTATGAAACTTTTTGTCAAGAGTTTCATTAATTTTTAAAACACAAAAATATTTTTATTTCTATTTTTTGCATTAAAAAAGTATTTTTAAATATTTAAAAGTTTATTTTTAATTGATTAATGAAAATTAATTTATTAAAAATACTTTTAGGTATTTAAAAATCACCAAAAAATTCATGAAATGTTATAAGACATTTAGAAACATTGTCCAACCCTCAAATCAAATTTATTTTCTGATCTTGATGCATTTTAAGAATTTCTCATTGAATAAAAATCATTTTTATGCATTAATTTGATCCAAAGTTCAAAAAATCATTTCTGCCTATCCATGAGGAGTGGGACATTGATTCTTTTTGCATTGAATTGTGTTTAGCATGTAGTTTGTGAGATTAAATGGCTATGATTTGATCTTTCATTTTCAATTTGTTTGTTAATTTTCTTGTTTAGGAACCCTAAAACCCTAGAAATCTTAAGAAAACCATAACTTGAAATTGGTTAGGAGTTGAAACCTCTCCTTTGGGCATTGGATTAGTATAGGATTAGGGGTCCCTTGGGTGGCATTTTCAATTTTTTATCTTAGGGTTTGCTTCTGATTTTGGTTTTTGTTTGATGAATTGTTCATAAACCCTAATTTGGGCTTTCATATGCACCCATCTTGCATTCTCTTGCACAACATGACTTGCCATGACATTCCATGCCTCCATTTGATTCATTTAACATCATAAGACATATTGAAAGCATGTTTGATCATTGCATCATGTATTTGCCATTTTGTATGCCATGTGCACTTCATAACTTTTCATGTATGTCCATGCTCCTTAATTTGCTCCATTTGCATTCATAAGCTTGTATGATCATCTCCATGTGCTGCCTCATGTTTGTAGCATCTCATAACATCATTAGCATCATGTAAATGCTTCTGGTTTTGTTTCTCATCATGTCATCTCATCCCATTTTGCATTGCATTGCATTTCTCTTCTAACATTTCAGGTGGTAAGTGATTTTGAGGGGTGAATTTGCCTTCACTCCTCACAACTTTTCTTTTCATCTCTCTTGCATCCATGCTGCATTTTTATATGTGTTTGAGTTTGAGCTTGCTCATTCTTCTTCTCCCCACTTTCTTTCTTCAAGTGACTTGACTTCTTGAATGAAGCAAGTCACCTTGCTTCTCTTGATCCTTTCATCTGCTTCCTGGTGGTTCCATTGAAGATTGTTCTTGCAAACCTCACAAACCCTAGGAACAACCAAGCATGACAATGATTAGGGTTTTGATTAGTCTCCCCTCTTAGTTTTACCTTTGTGTCTCTCTTGAGTCTTCTCTCCTCATCTCATAATCAGGGACTAAACCCTAAAGGCTTTAAGGCTTTGTGATTAAGCTTATGCTTGCATCCTTCTATTAGGATGGAGTGTATAACTTTAATCCTAAGTGTTAAACCCTTAATGTGTTTAAATCTCTTAATCAATCCACTTAATAATCATCAAGACATCACACTTGTAACTTGGGCCTTGCATTAGGGTTCTATTTCTTCCTTAATTGGTTAAGAAGGACTAACCCTAGTGTTAATGGACAAGTCCCCCTCAAGTTGTCTTACAAACCCTAAAAAACACTTCATCATCATATCATTAAATAAAATCCACTTAATCAAAGGTTTGTTTTGTCATGAGTTTAATCCCTAATCATGGATTAAGTTGAGGAGCTTTCCTCAGCTTAAACATTCTCATCTATTATCCTTCTATTAGGATGGTGTAATGAGTCTGTTTAATCCCTGATTATGGCTTAACCTCATTACTCAACACTGAACAAAAACAACAAAAACATCTAAATAATCACAAGTAGGTTAATGATCTTAATCCTACATCAAAGGTGGTTAAGTGTGAGAATCTGACTTCACACTTAAGGTATTCTCATTACCCCTAAATCAGAGGGAAGATGTGATGAGTTTACTAACCCATTGGTTTAGGCTTAAGCTCATTAACTTATGACAAATTCTCAAAAGCAATAAAAGACTGAAAACTCAAAAACAAACAATAATCGTCTCCTCCGGGATTCTTTTCTCATCTCATTCACTCACAACCGAGAACTTTCTTCTTCCGTCTAATGCAAGACAGTTTACACCTGAGCCAGACAGGTCATACACTTGAGCATAGACAAGTAAGCAGTTCACAAGTCAATTCATCTTTCAGTCTCTTTGGGTCGAACTACGGTGTTCTGACTTCCTCATTGCACGAGAGGATACGTAGGCATAACTTAACGGTTATCGAACAAAAGTCTCTATATATTCCCCCTCCTTCTAGTATCATTCTTTTAGCCTCATAATCATGAGCATACTCTTTCCTCACACTGACACTTCACTTATGCACTTCACACTTCTTTTACACTGACACCTGTACATCTTTTTCCAGCTCTTTTATATACAGATTGCACTGACACTACCCCTTTAAAACACAAATCTTGTAAGCGTGGATCCCGTCGAGTACGACGGACAATCTGGGTGCTAATACCTTCCCAGGTTGTAACCAACCCCCTTTCTCAGTCTCTCTGGTTCGCAACCGTCTTATCCGTATCTTTCTAGGTCTATGCAGCATTACCTTTCCTCCGGGATAAAAATGCCTAGCTGGCGACTCTATTCATCTCTAGTGAGTTCACGGCTGTGTGTTCTCATTGTCCCTTTCGCCGACCGTTCGCGTCTGTACCTTTACTTGGGCCAGTCCCATTTTATCGGGAGCGACAGCTTGGCGACTCTGCTGGGGACCCTTATGCTGCAACCAGGGCTTCTGGTTCTTTTTGTGGGTTCCTCCTAGCGCTTGTTTGATTTGTGTTTACTGGGGTGTTATGTGCTGCTTGTGTTTGTATACTTGTTTTATTTTTATTGCTTTATGTACAGTTGCTTTACTGTTTTCTTTATAGCTTTGCATATTGTCATATTGTCATACTGTGCTGCTGGCTGGATCTGGTTTTTTTGTTTTGGAGGGTGGGTGATTCATTGAGAGTTAAGGCCCTATACCTGGGACCTGAGTGACACCTAGGCTAGAGTGGTTCATATTCTTTCCCATTCCATCTCGGTCTGGTGCGGGAATATGAAACACGGTTCAGATATGGGTTTCTTCTTGAGAACTCTGTGTTGCAGATTTCCTGCAATGCTAGGGCTATCTGGGAAGCCTGCTAAGTCTGGATGACCTTTTAGTATTGACCTTCAGAAACTGAGGTGAATTAGAGGAGGAACTTTTATGGTTATTGTAAACACTGTACCTCCGGGTTAGAAGTGTTTACACTTCTCATAACTGATCCAAGTCTGAGGATCCTTGTTTTAGAACACCACCTGTGAGGGGGTTGGGCTGTTTACAGGTTTGCAGGTACCTTGACCTCAGAATACCCTGTTACTTTGCTTTGATTAAGAATACTCCATGTTGGAACAGTTCTTGTGATTCTAAACCCTGGACATGTGGCTCTTTATTTGAGTCCCCCACCTTGGTTACTGGACTTATAGACCTCCATCTGGATTTCTTACACACATGGACTTATATTAGAGTATTTGATCAGATCCAGCTCAGTCACAAACCCTTGCATATCATTTGCATACATAATCATTGCATCATATTGACATTTGCTTATTTGTGTTTCAGGGTATCCATCTTCATTTGGTTTTGGTTTTGACCCCATCTTCAGTATTGACCTGTCTTCATCAGCACCTGCTTCAGCTATCAGCTATCTACCTCAGTCACCAGCCAATCAGTGGCCCTTTCTTCAGTATCATCATCAGCACTTGTCTCTACTCAGTCTCAACATCATGGCACCTAAAAAGAGCAACATCACCTACCACTTCTTCCAGCCAGATTTAGCTGACATCAGGAGGATTCAGACCCTGATCACTCCAGACCATATACCACTGTTCAGGGAACACCATGGAGATATACTTGATATGGTTATGGATCTGGACCCTTCACAGAGAAGCCTGATCCACACCTGCCTTCAGTTTTATGATCCCCCACTGAGATGTTTCACTTTTCAGGACTTTCAGCTGGGGCCCTTATTGGAAGAATACTCATCATTAGTTGGTATACCTATCAGGGGTGGAGCCCCTTTCAACCCTGAGATGGTCTTTCCTGGTAAGGAAGAGGTAGCAAAGGCATTGCATTTGGAACCAGTCCTGATTGGGCAGCATATGACTTCTAAGGCTGGAATCCCTGGTTTGCATCTGGATTTCTTGATCTCTCAAGCTACCCTGAAAGCTTCTTTAGGAGAGTGGAAATCAGTCTGTGCTTTATTGGCCTTGAGCATATATGGGATTGTATTGTTTGCAGATGAGCCCCGATTCATTAGTAAGAATGCAATCCATCTGTTCATTCTAAGGAACCCAGTGCCAACTTTATTGGGGGATCTTTACTATTCAGTGCATCAGAGAAATGAAAAGCAGAGGGGAAGATTAGTGAGGTGTTGTGCTCCTTTGTTCCATACTTGGCTTCTCAGGCATTTGCCCAAGACAGATGCATTTTTGAACCCTCATCAGCAGAGAAACTGGGCTGGAAGACTTACTACTCTAACTTCAGCTGATATCAGGTGGTGCACCCAAAGCACAAAAGGCAAGGATATCATCACCAGCTGTGGGCATTTTCCCAATGTGCCCCTGATAGGAGTTAAGGGTAGTATTAATTACAACCCTCTGCTGTTCAAAAGACAACTGGGCTATGCACTGGTCCACACTCCTAAGGCACAGGACTTGGTTGAGACTCTTTATTGTGAGAATAAGCTTAATCTGGCTATTGTTAGGCAGGCGGCCTGGGCCTGGGACAATGTACAGACTAAGGGGATAACCATCCTGGGAAAGTGTAACAATGTGGCATCAGCACAATACTATGATTGGTCCCATGCCAGGGCCCAATTCTCTGGGATGCCCTTTACTATTGAAGATATGCCCGGACCTTCCACAGCACCACCTCCACCAACTGTCAGCTTAGAGGAGTTTGAGAAATTGAAAGAGAGAAATGAGAAGCTGACTCAAGCTCTACAGAAGACCCTCTGGGAGAGGAGTGATGGCAGACTGGATATTGAGAGGCTGGAGAAGTTAAAAGTAGAGCACTTGGCTAGAATTGAGAAGTCTGAGGATTACATTAAGAAGTCTAGGGCTGGAGAACAAATCCTGAAGAATGCTTGCAAAGAAGCTCAGTTCCAGAAAGCCAGGACAGACTTGTATCTGAAGGAGAGTCAGGCTAGGTGGGTCAGGATCACCGAGGCTCGTACTCTGGAGGACAAGAGGGTCCAAGACAAGATAGAGTAGATGGAAGCTAGTGTAAAAGAGCAACAGGAAGCCCTGGCAGCAGCCCAGAGGGAGATATCAGAGCTGAAGATCAGAGCTGGAGTGAAGAGGTCAAAGGACCAAAGTCAACACAAGAAGCTAACTGCAGCTGTTACTACCAGGAACCTCCTTATCAGGAATCTCACGGAGCGTCCAGCTGATCCTGTGACCGAATCACTTCTCAAGGAAGTCCGGGAGGATGAGTTTGGTCTTGGTGTTTGACCATTTGCTTGTTGTTGCTTTTATTCCATGTACTTTTATTTTCTTGTAATGTATTTTGACCCCTCAGAGGGCTTGTATTTGTAAACAAACTATGTACCACTGGCCTTTTGTAATACATGTTTTAGTTTGTTCCATCCGAGTTTACTTCGAAAGCAACATCAACAGCATCTTCAAGGGTCTGGAAGGGTCAAAAAACTGAATGCCAAGCCGGATACCTTGAAAACAAATAAGCATACTGCATTGCATGCTAACCCTTTGTTTGTTTTGTAGGTTTTTTTTGTTTTGTTGTTGCTAACTCTGTTGTGATGTTCAGGAACTATTGCTCGGCGCCGGGTATTTCCCCTCAACCGTCTGCACCGATATCCAACCCGTAATAATCTTCCGGGCATACAGATGGATCAGATGCAGCAGGACCTTACTGAGGTCAGGAACCAAATGACCAACGAGAGGTTGGAAATGAGGAACCAAATGACACAGTTTATGGAGGTAATGAACAACATGGCCCAAAGCCAGGAGAGGCTCAGAGCACTGGTGGAAGGGAGAAATCAGGAAGATCATCAGCCAGGGACTGCTGGGACTAGCAACAATGAAAGAGTCCAACCTCATGTCAATCCCCCAGTCTTTGGACCCCACCTCCATCCAGAGGCCAACATTCCTGTCAATATACAAGGGACTGCCACAGCCGGGAGGGTACTGCAAGAAGACCCTCAAGAAGACCAGTTCACAGTAATGGGAGCCGGGGAAGAAGCTTATGATAGAAGGCTGGATGAGATAGCTGAGAAATTAAGATCCTTAGAGTCTCAAAACTCTTTGGGTTTTGATGTTATGGATATGGGCTTGGTAGACGGGGTCAGGATTCCCCACAAGTTTAAGCCACCATGCTTTGAAAAGTATAATGGGACTTCCTGTCCCCGGACCCATCTACAATCTTTTCTCGGTAGGCTAAAAGCCTACACCATGGACGAGAAGCTGTGGATGTTCTATTTTGAGGATAGCTTGACTGGAGCTTCGAGGGAATGGTATTCCCATCTGACAAGAGCAACTATTAGATGCTGGAAGGACCTGGCAGAGGCCTTCATTAGACAGTATCAGTATAATCTGGATATGGCACCCAACAGGACCCTCCTAATGGGAATGTCACAGTCATCTAGAGAGAGCTTCCGAGAGTATGCTCAAAGATGGAGACAGCTTGCTGCTGCTGTCCAGCCACCTATGTCAGAAAGGGAGATGGCTGATATGTTCATGAACACCCTCCAGGGGACTTACATTGATAGGCTAGCTGCCTTCTCATCTACCAGCTTTGCAGATGTAGTCATAGCCGGGGAAAGAATTGAAAGTCTATTGAAAATGGGTAAGATCTCAGACAATGGTGCAAGCTCATCCAGTAATGCAAGGAAGCCTTTTGCAGGCCCAAGAAGGACTGGTGAGACCAATGCCATCCACACCAACAGGGGCAGGCCCCAATATGTTCGTAGATCTGTGGCAGCAGTCACCATTCCAGCTCCAGCTCATCCACAACCAGCTTATCAACCTCCTCAGCAAAACTATCAGCAACAACCCCAGTACCATCAACAAAATCAGTATCCTCCGAGAAATTACAACAACAGCAACACCAACAACAATAACTATAAAAGGCCATTCCAACAGAGGCCATCTCAAGCCAACAGGGTGATCGATCCGATCCCTATGCCATATGCTACATTGCTGCCACAACTCCTGAAACTCAACCTAGTTGAGCTAAGGACATTGGCACCTCCAGATCCCAACAGTCTACCCAGGAACTACGACTCCAACGCCATATGTGCTTTTCATTCGAATGCACCTGGCCATAGTACAGAAAAGTACAGAGCCTTGCACATGAAGGTACAAGACCTGGTAGACTCTAAGGCTTTGAATTTCGCACCACCACCCAATGTCAATAAGAACCCCATGCCAAACCACGGTGGTCCCAGAATCAACGCTATTGAAGAAGACAAGCCATCTTATTTAATAACCAGTGTGGGTCAGATTCGGACACCGTTGGTAGAAATTAAGGCTCAGCTCCTCGAATGTCACATGTTTCCGGGGTGTGAGTTAGGGTGTGCTTACTGCAATATTTCAGTAAACGGGTGCGATAACCTGAGGAATGGTATAGATGGTCTCATTCAAAGTGGCCAACTTCAGATCACCACATCATTTCCAACAAATCCAGCAATCTCATCAGCAGCAATTCCTGTAGCTCCTACAACTACAACAACCATTGTTCCGGACAATTCTTCGGCTTCATCAACAAGTACTTCATCTGTCTTCTCAACTGATCAGTTATCAACAATTTTTCCTGCTACAACTTCAGCATCACTCCATTTTGAGTCTCCTACAATAACAACATCCATCCTTCCGACAATGTCTCCTACAACTCCAGCAACAAACCCTGAAGATGTCTCAACTGTCACAATATTTTATGATCCTGAAAACAACTCTGCCTACAACTCGGAAGGTGCTGCTCCCATCAGGGCACCAGTTACAATTTATTATGATCCGCAAACTATCACAGTCCCTTCTGCAGCTACCATCAGTCCAGTCACTGTCACAGTGCCTGGACCAGTACCTTATGAAAGCAGTAGGGCCATCCCTTGGCACTATGGCTCTGACGTATACTGCGAAGGAAAGAGAATCACCCTTGAACCATCAACACCTGCACCACAAATAGACAATGTGGGAGGAGGCGGAGGCTTCACTCGAAGCGAACGTCTCTTTGCGCCACAAATTCAAAGACCCACTGCCGAAGCAGAAGCTGCTGCCAAGGCAAAAGGAAAGAGTCCGATGCAGGAAGATCAAGCTGTTAAGGAAGCTTTGAAAACACTGTTCGATCAAGAAGTTGATGAGTTTATGATAATCATCAAAAAGAGTGATTACAAAATAGTGGATCAGCTTCACCAGACGCCATCCAAGATCTCTATCCTATCATTGCTTATGTGCTCCGAAGCCCATCGGAATGCACTACTCAAAGTCTTGCACGCAGCTTACGTGCCTGAAGAGATCACTGTCAATCAGTTGGAAACCGTGGTTGGAAATGTTACTGCTAGCAATGGGCTAGGGTTCACCAATACTGACTTGACAACGGAAGGCCGCAGCCATAACAAGGCCTTGCACATCACCATGGAATGTAAAGGTGCAGTCCTTTCCCATGTGCTGGTAGACACAGGGTCATCCCTTAATGTCTTACCCAAAAAGGCCCTGGTGAAGCTAGAGTATGAAGGATTAGCATTGCGTCCCAGTAACCTGGTAGTAAGAGCCTTTGATGGTTCTAAGAGATCGGTTCTGGGAGAAATTGAGCTGCCTGTAACGATTGGCCCACAAACCTTTAAAATGATCTTCTATGTGATGGACATTCAGCCTGCCTACAGCTGTTTGTTGGGTAGACCTTGGATTCATGCCGCTGGCGCAGTAACGTCTACCCTTCACCAGAAGTTAAAATTTGAGTGGGAAGGCCAAGTCGTTACCATCTGTGGGGAGGAGGATATATTTGTTAGCCATCTGGCTACTTATAAGTATATTGAGATGGATGGGGAGATCCATGAAACAATGAGCCAAGGATTTGAGGCCTTGAACGTTAATGAAGCATCTGTTGTATCTGGAATCTCCATGTCATCTTATCAACAAGCCCGGAAGGTTGTTGAAGAAGGAATTGCCCAAGGCTGGGGCAAGGTTTTATCTGTGGAGGAGAAGAAGGACAAATTTGGGTTGGGTTACAGACCAACTCAACCAAATCAAGTGGAGGCTGCTGAGAAGCCTAGTTTTGTCAGTGGGGGGATGCTCACCCCTGATGCTATCAACAATCTGGAAGACGAGCTGGAAGAGGAGCGCAATCTGGAGAATTGGATTCGTCCAAAGATCCCGGGGAGCAGTATCTCAAACTGCTCTTCCCAGGAAATTATAAGAGTTACTCATGCAGAGTAATTATTATTTCCTGTATTTTTATAGCATGCATCAAAGTCTTGCATCTTGCCCAAGATGACAAGACTCATTTTGTAATCGGGCCATCTGTACTTTTTGTGCAAACAAGATTAATCAATGAAATATCAGACATCTTTTTGCAAATGAGTCTTTTCTTTTCCGCTCACTGTTTTTCCATTTTTTCTTTTTGTACAAAAAATAAATGGCGATGTTTTCAAAATGAATAGCTTTATTTCACTCTTCTAAACAAGATTAAAATCAATCACTAAAATGAACAAATTGAACCCTTGCAGAGAGTGCCTTCCAGACAGCACCGACAACAGCACGGCTATGACTTCGTATGACTTTGACAATCCAATCAATCAAGCTGATGAAGGGATTGAAGAAGAATATGAGCTTCCTGAAGAGCTAGCCAGGTTGTTGAGACAAGAGGAAAAGGTTATCACTCCTCACCAGGAGGAGGTTGAAGTGATTAATCTTGGTACAGATGAAGACGTGAAAGAGGTTAAAATCGGGGCCTGCCTGCAAGACTCAGTGAAGAGACAACTGATTGATCTGCTTCAAGAATATGTGGATGTTTTTGCTTGGTCGTATCAAGATATGCCAGGGTTGGACACCGACATTGTTGTGCACAAGCTGCCTTTGAGAGAAGAATGCCCACCGGTTAAACAGAAACTGTGCCGTACTCGCCCAGACATGGCAATGAAGATCAAGGAAGAGGTACAAAAGCAATGGGACGCCGGGTTCCTTGCCGTAACTAGCTATCCGCCGTGGGTTGCTAACATAGTACCTGTGCCTAAGAAAGATGGTAAAGTAAGGATGTGTGTTGACTACCGGGATCTGAACAGAGCCAGCCCCAAAGATGACTTCCCTTTACCTCACATTGATGTATTGGTGGATAACACGGCTCAGTTCTCGGTATTCTCCTTCATGGACGGTTTTTCAGGATACAATCAGATTAAGATGTCACCTGAAGACATGGAGAAGACAACCTTCATTACACCTTGGGGCACGTTCTGTTACAAAGTGATGCCATTCGGGCTGAAGAATGCTGGTGCAACATATCAACGGGCTATGGTGACATTATTCCGCGATATGATCCATAAAGAAATAGAATGTTACGTGGATGACATGATTTCCAAGTCCCTTACTGAAGAAGATCACCTGGTGAATCTGCTGAAGCTATTTAAGCGTCTGAGGAAGTACCAACTAAAGCTGAACCCCAACAAATGCACATTCGGGGTGCGATCTGGTAAGCTGCTGGGCTTTATTGTAAGCGAGAAAGGGATTGAAGTTGACCCTGATAAAGTCAAAGCCATTCAAGAGATGCCTGCACCGAAAACTGAGAAAGAAGTTCGAGGGTTCTTAGGACGATTGAACTACATTTCGCGGTTCATATCTCACCTTACAGCAACCTGTGAGCCCTTGTTCAAGCTGTTAAGAAAAGAACAAACGGTCAGGTGGAATGAAGACTGCCAAAGGGCTTTTGACAAGATCAAGGAGTACTTACAAGAGCCTCCAATCCTTATGCCTCCAGTTGAAGGAAGACCTCTGATAATGTACTTGACAGTATTAGAAGAGTCAATGGGGTGTGTGCTGGGCCAGCATGACGAGTCTGGTCGAAAAAAGTATGCAATATACTACCTGAGTAAAAAGTTTACCGACTGTGAACAACGTTATTCACTGCTCGAGAAAACTTGTTGTGCTTTAGCGTGGGCTGCTCGCCGACTAAGACAGTATATGTTGACCCACACTACTTTATTGATCTCAAAAATGGACCCGGTTAAGTACATTTTCGAGAAGCCAGCCCTTACCGGACGGGTTGCAAGATGGCAAATGATTCTCACGGAATATGACATCCAGTACACCTCTCAGAAAGCCATCAAGGGCAGTGTACTATCTGAATATCTTGCTGAGCAACCCATTGATGACTACCAGCCTATGAGGTTTGACTTCCCCGATGAAGACATCATGTTCATTAAAGCAAAAGATCATGAAGAGCCTATTCACACTGAAGGGCCCAACCCGGAAGAAGAATGGACTATGATGTTTGACGGGGCTGTTAACATGAATGGTCGTGGTGTTGGTGCAGTACTCATTACACCCAAAGGAGTTCACATGCCTTTCTCGGCAAAACTCACTTTCAACTGCACTAACAACGAAGCTGAATACGAAGCTTGCATTATGGGTCTTGAGGAAGCCATTAACCTCAGGATCAAGACATTGACCGTATTCGGAGATTCAGCTCTGGTAGTTAATCAAACCAACGGCAAATGGTACACCCACCAGGATCATCTGATACCTTACAGGGATTATACAATGAGGTTATTGACTTTCTTCACAACAGTCAAGCTTTAGTATATCCCTCGGGACGAGAATCAGTTTGCAGATGCTCTGGCTACCATTTCATCCATGATCAAAGTTCAAGCTGCCAACTTAGTACCCCAGATCTCAGTATCCAGACTTGACAGACCAACATATGTATTCGCAGCAGATGTTGTCAAAGATAATAAGCCTTGGTTCCATGACATTAAATGCTTCTTGGAGGACCAAACATACCCACCTGGGGCATCTTCCAAGGATAAGAAGACTTTGAGAAGGCTTGCTGGTAGTTTCTTTCTGAACACTGATGGGTCTTTATACAAAAGGAACTTTGATATGGTACTCCTCAGATGTGTTGACAAGACGGAAGCAGATTTGTTGATGCATGAAGTGCACGAAGGGTCTTTTGGTACCCATGCGGGAGGGCATGCCATGGCCAAGAAATTGCTAAGATCAGGTTATTACTGGATCACAATGGATGCAGACTATTGTGCTTATGCCAGAAGGTGCCATAAATGCCAGATTTATGCAGATAAGGTGCATGTGCCTCCCAATCCTTTGAACATAATGTCTTCACCATGGCCCTTTGCTATGTGGGGCATTGATATGATTGGCAAGATTGAGCCAACTGCTTCAAATGGCCACAGATTCATCCTGGTCGCCATTGATTATTTCACTAAGTGGGTTGAAGCAGCCTCATATGCAAACGTTACAAGACAAGTGGTAGCCAGATTTCTGAAGAGAGATATCATCTGTCGATATGGAGTTCCCGAGCGAATCATTACTGATAATGGTTCCAATCTAAACAACAAAATGATGGCTGAGCTATGCCGGGACTTCAAAATTCAACACCACAATTCTTCTCCTTACAGGCCAAAGATGAACGGCGCTGTCGAGGCAGCTAATAAGAATATCAAGAAGATTGTGCAGAAGATGGTAGTCACCTACAAAGATTGGCATGAAATGCTGCCATTTGCCTTGCATGGGTACCGCACGTCAATCAGAACATCCACTGGGGCAACACCGTATCAACTTGTGTATGGTATGGAAGCAGTCCTACCTGTTGAAGTTGAATTACCCTCTCTGCGGGTATTAATGGATGTTAAACTGAGTGAAGCAGAGTGGGTCAGGTCCCGATACGAACAACTGAGTCTGATCGAAGAGAAAAGATTGGCTGCAATTTGTCATGGGCAGTTATATCAGAAAAGAATGAAGAGAGCCTTCGATCAGAAAGTCAGGCACCGAGAGTACCAAGTAGGAGATCTTGTGCTGAAGAGAATCCTCCCTCCTCATACAGACCACAGGGGCAAATGGACTCCGAACTATGAAGGGCCATTCGTGGTAAAGAAAGTTTTCTCTGGCGGAGCACTGATGCTCAGCACCATGGATGGTGAAGATTTCCCGTCCCCTGTGAATTCAGATGCAGTTAAAAAATACTTCGCATAAAAAATGACTCGCTGGACATAAAAACAGAATGTAAGTCCAGGCAAAATAGGGCATCCCGGCGAGTCAAAAACAGAATAAAAGACTCGGGCAAAAATAAGGGAAAATAAACAAAAATGTACACCTGCTGAGTTGAAAAGCCGCATTGGACAGCTCAGGCAAAAATGGGTATCCCGATGGATTGAAAACCCGAAAGGGCGATCCATGCAAAATAAGGGAATAAGCGAACAACTGCATTCTGAATTCGTCTGTATTATCCGCAACTTGGTAAGCCTCCAAAGGATCAAGCTTCAATCAGAACCAACTTTCTCCAGAAAGCAAGACGAGAAGAACGTCAAAAGTCATACGAGTCATAGCAGAAGAGGAAGCTCCTTAAAGCGTCGTCAGCATCGCCAGCACCTTGTTTCTCAATTTATAACAATCTCCTCCTTTCAGGAGATATGTTTCTTTGACTGTATCTCGCCAGTTCAGGGCACATGAATTAATAAAATCAGATTTTTCAGTCATGTTTCGTTTTGTACATTTTTTATTTGCAAAGAATGTCTGATATCTCTAAAAAACTAATTGCACGAGTACAGATGCTCTTCTCTAAGAAAATGAAAACACATGCTTGCAGGGAATATACTTACTCTCGAAAGTGCTTAACTCCTATGACGGAATCCAGTAAAGGATACCTCGGGATCATTTGTGCGTTTCCCTATCTTTGCAGGATTGCAGGTATCCAGAACGCAACTTGGGGCATGCAAGTTAAATCCCAGCAAGCTGGCAAATTAACACTCACTCTTGGCACCAGAGGTGTTTTCTCCCCAGCTGAGTTGCCAACAACTTTCCCCAGTGAGCTACCACTTGCTACTACCATCAGCCGAGTTGTTGATTCTTCCTCAGCAGAATGCAGAAATTCAAGGAACCATCTCCCCACAGAATCCTCAGCCTCTATTCAGAAGAGCAACGCATGAAGGAATCACAACAGAGTGATGAAGGCTTCTACAAACCCCAGCTGGGTCCTATATTACAAGGATATGTCAATCAGTGACCTATATCCCCAAGCAGATACATCTCTCCAGATCTGCCAATGATCTCATCCCCAGCTAGGATGTCCATTTCAACAGATCGACCGGAGATCTTCACAAGCAGCGGGATCCGAATCCCGGTTTAATATCTTTGCATAATCATGACATTTGCATCATATTTACCCACAAAGCGTAGCATTCCGTCTAATACGGAGCATTACGGCAAAAATCAATCATATAGCATAATCATAAGCCATGTTGCGAATCGAACACTTGTGAATAATAACCATTCATCAGAATGCAGATTACTCTCCCCAAAATCCCCACCAGGGTCCCCAGCGAAAGCAGTTGCCTCACAAATCACAAACACCAGTATATACTCCTTTCTGACACCCGTCCGTGTCATCACTCCCAGGTAAAGTCGCCTGAACACTCTTTACAAACAGAACCACCCGTATTACAGATACTTCCTGACACCCGTCCGTGTCATATCCTCAGCAGAAAGCCAAAGACATCATCTTTGCACTCACCTATACTTGTATATACACTTTCTTGACACCCGTCCGTGTCGTATCCCCAGCGCAGTCGCCTACACTTTTACAACCCATATACTTGTTGATACCTTATTTTTCTCCTTTTGACACTCATCCGTGTCACTCTCCCCAGCAGTTAAAGTACTCATCTATACAATACTCATACTCACTACTCTTGTTACACTTATACAGATGCTCGTCCGTAGCTTGTATATGCCATTTATATCCCCACAGATTCAACTCTCGTCCGTGTTCTTTGTTAACCAGTTGGTACTCGTCCGTACCATCATCTCGGAACATGTGTCTAGCGTTTGTTTCTACATGATACTCGTCTGTATCATAGTCTTAAGGGTGCTCGTCCGCATCTTTAATCCAAACACTTATGTCTTCTCGAATATGGATACTCGTCTGTGTCTATTATTCCCCATAAGAGTCCCCTCAGATTCAACACTCGTCCGTGTTCTTTGTTAACCCGTTGATACTCGTCCGTATCATCATCTCTGAACACGTGTCAGTATTTGTTTCTACCCGATACTCGTCCGTATCGTAGTCTTAAGGATGCTCGTCCGCATCTTTAACCTATACACAACAACTAAACACTTATACCTTTTGTTTCCTGGATATAAACGCTCGTCCGTGTTTACTATTCCCCAGTAAATCGCCAACAAAGCAAATTTTCTTTTTATTTGACACTCGTCCTGTGTCATGATAAACCCTGAGAGCAGCCGTACCCTGCTAGGTGGTCGTTCTCCACCTCTTGATGGTCGTCCTCCATCATGCTCATCCGATGGCCGTCCCCATCGTTGATATTTAGCAGTCGTCCCCTGCTAGGTGGTCGTCCTCCACCTCTTGATGATCGTCCTTCATCATTTTATCCAATGGCCGTCCCCATTGTTGATTTTTTGGTTATCTGGCATTCGTCCTATGTCATGAGAAACCTCGAGAGCAGCCGTCCCCTGCTAGGTGGTCGTCCTCCACCTCTTGATGGTCGTCCTCCATCATGCTCGTCCGATGGCCGTCCCCATCGTTGACCTTTTATCCGGCATTCGTCCTATGTCGCGATATTTTCGGCAGCCGTACCCTGCCAGGTGGTCGTCCTCCACCTTAGATGACCGTCCCTCATCTTAACCCAACAGAGCAGCCGTCCCCTGCTAGGTGATCGTCCTTCACCTTTGATGACCGTACCTCATCATCTGTTTATTTCATTTATTCTTTAACCCGATGGCCGTCCCCGTCGTGGTCCTTTTTCTTTTTAGCCCGATGGTCGTCCCCATCGTTGTTTACTTTATGAACTTGATGGCCGTCCCCGTCATGTTTCATTAATCCCCAGAGAATCTTGCAGCTTTATCTTGATGGTCGTCCCCCATCATAATTTCTTATTTTTTCCAGCTAGTCGGCCGTCCCCGTCTTGGCTTTACCTTTTATCCCCAGCATGTCGGCTGTCCCCGTCATCGCTATTTACCCAGCAGTCGTCCTCTGCTCGACGGTCGTCCTCCGTCGCCCGCACTTTACAATATACTTTATTTTCCTTTTACAATCTATATCCCTTTTCTTCTTCATTCTGTGAGTGCAAATTTTGGACTGTCTTTGATATTCAACCACAAGTTATCTTGTTTGCCTGTTAAGCCGTTGCTTACATCCTGCACAGTTAACTCATGTTTGAATAGGGGCAGCTGTAAACACCCCAAATTTGCCCTCACCCATTCACACCATGGCTTGTGATTCTTTTCGTATGCATAAACACAATCATATCATCTCATATCTCATTTTTGGTTCACTGCATAGATTCAAGGTCATCTGCACCTAGGGTTTGTGATCTGAGCAATCCAAGAGCCTCTTGAGCCACTCCAAAGGTAATCAATCACTTCAAAGGGATCCATGTGTGTTCTTATATCATATTATACCCTCTCAGAGTCAAGAATGCCAAAGAATCACAAGAACTGGGATTGGTATGGAAGCAGAGCCAGGTTTAACTGCACAGATGACCCAAAATTAGGGTTTTGGTTTCAGAGGCCATAACTCCAAATTTTTTGGTCATTCTTGTTTCTATTGGTCTCTATATGGTATAGGGAGTATGCACATCAATTTTCATGAAAAAATTCCATGGGGAAGTCATCTGATCAAGAGTTGACTTTTCAGACAAGTCAGTGCAAAATCAGGGCATCTGAGGCCCCCAATGACCCAACCAAGGGATGATCTTCACCATTTTGAGTGTATATGATCTTTATTTGATCATAGGAGAAGTTTGAAGTTCACAAAATTCAAGAATTTGAAGTTTTTGCAAGGTTGACTTTTTAGGGCATGGTTGACTTTTCAAGAATAGGTCATTTTATGCCATTTTTCAAGCCTTGCTTTTTGATCCAAAAAAGTTTCAAATGGAAAAACTTTGGTCATGAAAGTTGTAGATTAGATCTTTCCCTTTTCAAAAAGTACAAGAACATGACCTAATTCATCTTGGATCAAAAGTTATGGTGTGTCAAAGTTAGCAAAAATCACTAATTTTCAAGCTATGCACCAATTGGAAAATTTGCAAAATCATGAACCAAGGCAAAATGTAACTTCTAATTGACATCAAACCATTACACAAACATCACATGTGACCTAAAAATCAGATTTGAACCAAAAGATCACATGTTCATGGTTGGCAAAGTAAGAGATTTTCATGAAGTTTCAAAAGTAAACAAGTTGCAAAATCATCATAACACTTCCATCCACTTGATGTCTTGGATGCTGAACCATGCTAGCCTCCCTCACACACCATGCTGCGCCAGCCCATGTACATGTACTAGCCTAGGGCTCAACCCATGCTTTCCTTACACCAAAGTTGACATTTTGCAAAAGTGAACTTACCTATCACAGCAGGCCAGGTCACATCATCTGACCAATGGGAGTTCTTTATGCAAAGCAAATGCTGACCATAACATACATCAAGCAAGCCTGAAGCAAGCCATAGAATCACATTCACAAAATCACCCTCTCAAGCAAAACCTTTCGAATCCCTCTCCACAACTCACAAACACAAGAACCAATTCCACTGGTCAACTCACCTTGCTTCATTGAGCCAAAACCAGCAAGACTTAGGCCTGAACCAAGCAAGAACACCATTTCTCCATTTTCACTCCCAAGAGCAAAACCATTCGAAACTCACTCCACAGGCCATAAACACCCAAGCAAACTCCACAAACCTTCTCCACTCATCATCCTGACCACAAAGAACCCTTCACCATTTCCAGAAACAGCCTGAATCATAAACACGATTCACACCTGAGCTTGAACAGAACTTGTTCAATCTCTCAAAACAGCCAACATAAACTCCTTCTAAGCATTCAAGGATCATCAGGGGACCAAGTAGAGTGGATTGCATCAAAGGGAGAGGTCAGAAAGTTGCAAGAGTGAAAGCTTCGAAACTCAGGTAGCTCAAGAACTTTTTTTCCAGAAATGGATTTTTAAGTTCTAAAGTTGTTCTCCATGCTTCACTGATTGCTCTGATATCTTTAGTTTTGAAAATGGGGGAAAGATGAGAGTTTAATTTGTTTCTGAAAGTTTTGCCCTAAAATCTTCTTTGTTTCGATTCATGAGATTGATGAACTATAAATGATTTCTAGCTTAGGGTTTTGATTCAGGGGAGTGTGGGAATCATTTCTGTGTGTTTAGATTTCATTTAGGTTGCGTTTTGTGGATTTTGGGGATTTTCAGGTGGGGTTCCCACCGGAGAAGACGACCGGAGGTCTTCTCCGGCCACCTGAAAATAATTAGGGTTTTAATCCTGCAATTAAGAGAGTTTGAATCTGGCACGTTGGATCAGTGGACTTTGTTGACTTGCCACGCGTGTGTGTGGCTGAGATTCATCATTAAACCCTAACCATTAATTAATTAATTCATAATCCTGTATTAACCAAGTTTGAATTTCAGCCTTTGATCTGCGCGCGCAGTCAACAAGGCTTCCCCCAGACTCAATCCCAGCCCCTCATTTGGTTGACTTCAGTCTTTTTCATTTCTTTTTCATATTTAATTCATTTGTTTTATATAATTTATTTAAAATAGCAAAATTGTTTTAAAAATTATGAAACTTTTTGTCAAGAGTTTCATTAATTTTTAAAACACAAAAATATTTTTATTTCTATTTTTTGCATTAAAAAAGTATTTTTAAATATTTAAAAGTTTATTTTTAATTGATTAATGAAAATTAATTTATTAAAAATACTTTTAGGTATTTAAAAATCACCAAAAAATTCATGAAATGTTATAAGACATTTAGAAACATTGTCCAACCCTCAAATCAAATTTATTTTCTGATCTTGATGCATTTTAAGAATTTCTCATTGAATAAAAATCATTTTTATGCATTAATTTGATCCAAAGTTCAAAAAATCATTTCTGCCTATCCATGAGGAGTGGGACATTGATTCTTTTTGCATTGAATTGTGTTTAGCATGTAGTTTGTGAGATTAAATGGCTATGATTTGATCTTTCATTTTCAATTTGTTTGTTAATTTTCTTGTTTAGGAACCCTAAAACCCTAGAAATCTTAAGAAAACCATAACATGAAATTGGTTAGGAGTTGAAACCTCTCCTTTGGGCATTGGATTAGTATAGGATTAGGGGTCCCTTGGGTGGCATTTTCAATTTTTTATCTTAGAGTTTGCTTCTGATTTTGGTTTTTGTTTGATGAATTGTTCATAAACCCTAATTTGGGCTTTCATATGCACCCATCTTGCATTCTCTTGCACAACATGACTTGCCATGACATTCCATGCCTCCATTTGATTCATTTAACATCATAAGACATATTGAAAGCATGTTTGATCATTGCATCATGTATTTGCCATGTTGTATGCCATGTGCACTTCATAACTTTTCATGTATGTCCATGCTCCTTAATTTGCTCCATTTGCATTCATAAGCTTGTATGATCATCTCCATGTGCTGCCTCATGTTTGTAGCATCTCATAACATCATTAGCATCATGTAAATGCTTCTGGTTTTGTTTCTCATCATGTCATCTCATCCCATTTTGCATTGCATTGCATTTCTCTTCTAACATTTCAGGTGGTAAGTGATTTTGAGGGGTGAATTTGCCTTCACTCCTCACAACTTTTCTTTTCATCTCTCTTGCATCCATGCTGCATTTTTATATGTGTTTGAGTTTGAGCTTGCTCATTCTTCTTCTCCCCACTTTCTTTCTTCAAGTGACTTGACTTCTTGAATGAAGCAAGTCACCTTGCTTCTCTTGATCCTTTCATCTGCTTCCTGGTGGTTCCATTGAAGATTGTTCTTGCAAACCTCACAAACCCTAGGAACAACCAAGCATGACAATGATTAGGGTTTTGATTAGTCTCCCCTCTTAGTTTTACCTTTGTGTCTCTCTTGAGTCTTCTCTCCTCATCTCATAATCAGGGACTAAACCCTAAAGGCTTTAAGGCTTTGTGATTAAGCTTATGCCTGCATCCTTCTATTAGGATGGAGTGTATAACTTTAATCCTAAGTGTTAAACCCTTAATGTGTTTAAATATCTTAATCAATCCACTTAATAATCATCAAGACATCACACTTGTAACTTGGGCCTTGCATTAGGGTTCTATTTCTTCCTTAATTGGTTAAGAAGGACTAACCCTAGTGTTAATGGACAAGTCCCCCTCAAGTTGTCTTACAAACCCTAAAAAACACTTCATCATCATATAATTAAATAAAATCCACTTAATCAAAGGTTTGTTTTGTCATGAGTTTAATCCCTAATCATGGATTAAGTTGAGGAGCTTTCCTCAGCTTAAACATTCTCATCTATTATCCTTCTATTAGGATGGTGTAATGAGTCTGTTTAATCCCTGATTATGGCTTAACCTCATTACTCAACACTGAACAAAAACAACAAAAACATCTAAATAATCACAAGTAGGTTAATGATCTTAATCCTACATCAAAGGTGGTTAAGTGTGAGAATCTGACTTCACACTTAAGGTATTCTCATTACCCCTAAATCAGAGGGAATATGTGATGAGTTTACTAACCCATTGGTTTAGGCTTAAGCTCATTAACTTATGACAAATTCTCAAAAGCAATAAAAGACTGAAAACTCAAAAACAAACAATAATCGTCTCCTCCGGGATTCTTTTCTCATCTCATTCACTCACAACCGAGAACTTGCTTCTTCCGTCTAATGCAAGACAGTTTACACCTGAGCCAGACAGGTCATACAGTTGAGCATAGACAAGTAAGCAGTTCACAAGTCAATTCATCTTTCAGTCTCTTTGGGTCGAACTACGGTGTTCTGACTTCCTCATTGCACGAGAGGATACGTAGGCATAACTTAACGGTTATCGAACAAAAGTCTCTATATATTCCCCCTCCTTCTAGTATCATTCTTTTAGCCTCATAATCATGAGCATACTCTTTCCTCACACTGACACTTCACTTATGCACTTCACACTTCTTTTACACTGACACCTGTACATCTTTTTCCAGCTCTTTTATATACAGATTGCACTGACACTACCCCTTTAAAACACAAATCTTTTAAGCGTGGATCCCGTCGAGTACGACGGACAATCTGGGTGCTAATACCTTCCCAGGTTGTAACCAACCCCCTTTCTCAGTCTCTCTGGTTCGCAACCGTCTTATCCGTATCTTTCTAGGTCTATGCAGCATTACCTTTCCTCCAGGATAAAAATGCCTAGCTGGCGACTCTATTCATCTCTAGTGAGTTCACGGCTGTGTGTTCTCATTGTCCCTTTCGCCGACCGTTCGCGTCTGTACCTTTACTTGGGCCAGTCCCATTTTATCGGGAGCGACAAAAGGGTGTTACAACATCTCTAGGACTTCCTCACATACCAAATGCTCGATATTTTGCGGAGTCTCTAAAATGATCACATGCTCGCATTACATAAGCTAAGACTAACGTCGAGCATCCCCTCATCCTCAACGCCGTACTTTCTTAAGTTATTGCCCTTGCACAAGCACAACGACTTGGGGGACTCCTGTTCTGGACTGGCCTAGTAGCTACCCTTGAAGAATTGAGGCTCAATCCAGCTCAACTTTGGGCACAAGCCCAACAAGCAATCCAAGACCTCGTGACCGTTGAGGAATAGAGCTGTTAGGATACAACCTTTGGGATCTCCCCCACACGCGCTCTAACGGCTCTCACGCGATCAATTGTCCTTTTGAAACTACCGGAAGCAGATGGACCTAGTCAAGGGCCACACACCCGCATACCACGATCAGGTGCTCTTATAAATACTCTCCGCCTTTGGAGGGGCAGGTATTCAATTCCAATCACTCACATACTTTCTTAACGCTTTAACTTGTTTTTACACTAAACTTACTTGAGTGTTGGAGTATCTTATAAGTACATCATCCCTCTTCATATATCCATCGTTGCAACCCAACTGAAGACCATGAAGATCTGTCCGGATCATTTCTATACAGTTAGTTTGACAACATTTTGAAAAGTCAATTATTTTTGTATTAAACAAGAAATATTATGTTATACAAAAAAAGTTCACTTATTTAACCCTTATACAAGTCTCATTATAATATTGTAATATTTGATTCTTTAGCTATTGCTGTAAAGACACTTATTAGCAAATAGATACATCCAATACACATGGCTATAACTGATCCAACTCAAGTGGGTACACACCCAACATTGTGCTGGAATCCACCTTTCTTAATCATCGCACATGGTGTTCATTGCATTACTAGAATATTACATCTTTTACTCATTATTCACATGAGCCCATAATCATGTGATTTTACCTAAACGAAAAATATTTAAAAGAAAAAGGCTAAACGACAAATCAAAATAAATAATAGTCAATAACTCTATAATATCAAATGAATACTAGTAACTAGGATAAAAAAAAAAAAAATTTCTCTGATTACTAGCAACTTGGAAGTTTCCGCCATCTAGAATTGACATCAATTATTGGATAAGACTTTTACACCATTGAAATTCAATCATACTATATTCCAAGATTGAAAATATGTCATATAATTCATATATAGAGACATAACTGTATCGGTTGTGACAAACAATCTCAAACGAAGTAAATATGTGAGAAAAAGAGTTCTTAAATAATCAAGAAAACGATTCTATTCATTAAAAGGAAGAAGAAAAAGAATGTGAGAATTGATTATAACGTTTTTCCTTTTATATTTACTTTCTCAATTAAAATTAACAGATTTCAAGTGAATAACAATCCACGCTCTTATTACTACTATAACAAACTAGAGTACAAACAATATATAGACTCCTAATATATGTATCTCATGTATAATGATAATGCTCATACATGATATACATAAATATTACATAATAAAGAACATAATTAGCTTAAGTCATTGCATGTTATATCATATTTTGACTATAACATGCACCTCTTCGTTTACTGCACGCGCTAGATCAGACTTCGACTACAACATGCACATCCCAATTGAACCATGATGATACCATTGTCGAGTGTAAAGTTCGATCCAAAATACTACAAAACTCCGACTTGGAACAAACTCTGCAACATTAAGAGAATAAGCTAACTATAGGTATATTACTTAATTAATTCATGCATGTCAATTAAATATACATGTGAGTATACTGATACAAAAGCCAAGTGGCCCCCACCCCACTCACAGGTGGCTTTCACCACATAGCTAGGTAGCTTGTGCCACTCTGTAAGCCCCCCGTGGCTTCCGCCACATCTTCATGTGGCTTGCGCCACAACTCACCATTGGGTGGCCACCCCCACAAGTGGCGTGCTTCACCCCTCTTTCGTGGCTTCCGTCACCAAATCTTTCAACTTTCTTCCAGTTTCCAGTATCCGTCTATTTTCAGTATTGTTTCAACCGTATATTGCACATAATTTCAACCCAATTCTTCCATGTTCAATATCCGTTTCTGGTTTACAAAATCAATTACTACAGACATGATTCATCAACATAAAATCAACATCACACAATTTCTCTAGAAACAATAACAATTCATCAACACAATTCAACATCACACGGTAGAGATCATACAACCCCAATCCTACATATAAATTATCGTATTCCCGATTATAAAATTCAAACCCCACCCTTACCTTGGATTGAATGTAGCTCGAATTTCCGATCGAATCTGAAACTTGGTTTTTCGACGGCAACTTCTCGTAATCTCTCTTCTCTAACTCTTGTGCCTCCAAACTTGATTTCCACTGCTTGCTAAACCTATGTGACCTAACCTCCTCTTATGTTTTGCTGCATAACTCCATTACTCATTCTAATCACTTAATAAACTAAAGGATATATTAATTCTCTTAATTGGCCTACTACACAATACCCCTAACTTTGTTATTTCTCACACACAACTTAACCAACCCAAATTAATTAATATTCTACCAAAATTAATATTATTTCTAATATTATATTCTCCTGACTAAATTGACTATTTACCCGATTATCAACTTATCAGCTCAAACAACTTATTCAGCATATTCAACATATATACGGGAAAAAACTCAATAATATTTAATTAAAATGTTTAATTAAATACGGTCGTTACAAATCTCCCCCACTTAGAATATTTTCATCCTCGAAAATTTACCCAATACAAGCAATTTAAACGCATTCTCACAACTAAACAATTAACTTCCATGCTACGAATGATAATACTACTAGCAACACAATACAACAAACACTACACTTTATCAACAACAACGACAACAAAACGCAATGCTCAGCAATGCACTTTACGACCAACTCCAAACACAAGGAATAACCAACTTAAGAACAAACAAGTTCACTATGAACCAGAACACAACACAACCGTTACCACCACCATAGGCAACACTCCCTTAATTCTCCATTATAGGAATTAGCTACTCGCACTTGAACCATCACCATAGGTAACGAGGCAACAACAAGGATAAGAACACAAAATCCTCAACACAACATCAACTTAATCAAACTACAAACATCGTTGGTACCCGCATAAGAACAATTATGCTACACCTTACTTTCACTGCGGACTCTGAGTACTAGCAATCATCAACTCTAACATGTTCACATCAACTCCCAACCATCAAAGCAACCCGCAAATACGACTTTTGACTTAATTCACTGGAAATCCTGACCAACAGGTATTTTACACTCTTGTGATTACTGAATACTTCAAACATAATACCTCCGGATATCCAACACAACTACAACTGAAGCCAACTCCAAATATTGAATATGACAGATACTTTCAAGGAGCCTTAATCGTCGTCACATAAGCTACAACTTTACCATCTTACATTAACACATTTCCCAAACTCATCTCCACACATAACAACATTAAAACAACATAAGGATACAATGTCCAATCAATCTCAACAAGAAAATCATCTTCCAAGCAGCTCTTAACACCCAATAACCACCGATTTTGCATAAATAACCTACTTTACGCGCTCTACTTCTGATTTCTTAACAGGTCAAAACATCCACAACGAACACCACTGAAAACTTATCCAAACAAGTACAGAAAATACAATTCATATTTCCTACATACACTTTAAGGCACACCAACTGTTACCAATCTCTGTCTGACATCCTCGGTCAAATCATGGTTTTACATTTTCATCTACTCACTCCTCGGATCATCTCTACAGAGCTTTAAGTCTCATGTCAATCAAATTCTCGATCCAACACCAATCAAAACCCAAGTTATCCAAAACACAACTGTGAGTTTCCAAACTACTCACCGATCAACTCGTAACCTTATACTAACATCCTCAAGTCCACCTATTTTTCCTATATAGGAATCTGCATTGACTAAACAAACAACTCATAAACACTTAGCTCAACTCCAAAAAATTCACCGTGCATACTATTCTAGTTGGCCAGACCCGTCTATTACATCCAACATGATTCCGTCTACTATCAACAAGAGATTAAGGGTGATCAGTTCCTTAATTTGTCAACAGACAGCCGACAACCATAACGGTGGCATAAATCATCATCATTACCCAACTACAATAGCGTCATTTACCTTGTGCTCAAGTTTACCTCAGCATACTGCTCCACCATCCCTCTAACGCTTACAAACGTTTCCTTAATCTACTCATTTCCAACCTTGTCAGTTATACACAATGTCTAAGACCTAACACATATTCTCTTATACAAGCTAGTCGCACAACACAATCATCAAATATCCTTCTAATACCGGAATCACTACCACATCAAGTACCACCCAAAACGGTCCACTTTACTATTTAATCTTCTTCAAATATTTCTATACTTTAATCATTATCAACCATCATACGCCACACTTCCATTTGTGTCTCAGATACTCTTACCTTCTTCCTATTACCACACATAATTGACTTCATCTTACTATTTCCAGCAAGACTTGTCCAACTTCAAACACAATTATATCCTTCAACACAGACCTCCCAAGCATATAATTGTATTCCAAATTGAATGTAATTTCATGTAGATTCGAGAACTTCAAGAATTACTCAAATCTGAGTTACGAGTAAAACGTTACCGTCCTTGCAATGGGACTAGTCGAGAAACCCCGCATACAACTTCCACCAAAATCAACATCAAACCCAAATATTCAAACGCGTCTTTCTCCCTCTTCAAAAACTAACCAAAAATATAATTTATATGCAAACTGTAGGGAATTTCGTAAGCTTTCCAAAAAGTCCAGAATCGCTCCCATCAGATTCACGAGTAGAAAATTATGTTTCTTTTACTGAAAACTGCTCCATAAATACGAAAATAAAAACCGAAATTGGTGAACATGAGTTCTACCTCTTTCTCTAGCTTACAAACTCTTCCAACTATCATTTCCTTTCACCCAAGTCTGAAAATCATTCAGCTTTAATCCGACTATACTCAAGGGATACAAGTCTATCAGTTGACCCAACAAATCGATAATTCTTTTGGGATAAATTCTTATTCACAATCATCTTCTTAACCCACCGTCAATACTCCGAGCATAACTCATAAAATTGTCGCCATACACATGCACTCCTATATGATTCATCCTCTACAAGTCATCTTACTTTCTTAGTGGATAGAACACCATTCCTCAATCAACTCCAACTCTAACTTATACTAAAAAAAAAGTCGCAATGAACCTCAAGCGACCCCAATAATTATACTCCACTTGCAAATCACTATTCATCACAATGCCCTCTCTTCTCTGAGAAGAAAACATCAACCATACCTACTCTTAGTCCTTCAAAAGCATCTCAACTTGACCGGCGAATAAAATTATAAGTCCATACTCTCATTGGTCCGCAACAACACAACTCCGACAACACGTTGCACTCCTGAAATCAATACCACCTTGAACCAACTTCACATACCACAAATATCTCTGATAAGAAACTTCTCCCCCACTTGTTTCAAACAAACTCCTGGAGACAACGATGTGAAACCTACAAGCAAGTAATGATAGTGTTTCACACACATGTCGCATAATAAGGAACAAACAAAGTAAGATAACTTGGCCGGACGGACGGACCTTCTCTGATACCACTAATGTAACACCCCATTTCTATCCGCTAAGTAGTCATAAAATCAAAGTATAAAAATTTCAACTTTACAAATGATATGATACATTTTCAACTTAAAAACAAGATTCAACACAAACTAGTACTTAAAACATTATACTTAATTAATACGCAACAAATTCATCAAATTCAACTTTATTATATCACAACTCGTGTTCAACATCAAAAAAACTCAAAACAACACTTCTTTAATAAAACAACTTTAAAATTCAGCATCTATAATACTATTCAACATCAACAAAAAACATGTGTTATCCCCTCGAGTGCTACGCATCAGAGCGACAACACTGAGTCAAATCTACTAAGGTACTCAACTTTATCTCTGGATTACCTGCACATTATCAACAGAGGGCAACGTTCAAACAGAAAGGGTGAGATATCGAAAGATATAAATAGAAGTATGATAATCAATACATTAGACTAGAATCATATAATTTCACCACTATCCAACAACAACAATAAAACAACAATCAACAGAAGACGTATAATATGCAACTCAAATGCGACATAAACTATGCATATGCATGTGGTACCATTGGAGTAGAACTCCCAACTTAGAAAGTGTCAGTTTATCAAAGCAACAACAAGGCATAAGCCTTCAACTTAAACTTATAATTCTTTGCCAATACAGGCCAACGTGGTCGAGCATTAGCTCCAACTTAGAAAATGCAATGTATGCGATGCGACTCAATTCCAATATCATAATAACAACAATAACTATTATATCGCAACACAACAATGATATACTATCCCAACATATCACAACAAGATACTACAACAACTTAACAACAAATACCTACTATCACAACTTATCGACAATAACAAAGCAACATTGGCCATAGGCTTACAACTTGATAATAACAACGATTCAACATTGGCCATATGCCTACAACTTGATAACAACAACGATTCAACATTGTCCATAGACCTACAACTTAACAACAACAACAACAACAACGATTCAACATTGACCATAGGCCTACAACTTAATAACAACAATTATGCATCCACTACAACAACTTAAATTAACATTGTCATCAAACTTATAACTCAAATATGTCCATAAATCGGGACAAATAAACTTATTCAACAGTTCATACAAATCCACGTATTCGACCAGATTCCAACAAAATAAACCAACTAAAATCACCTACTAGTTTATACGAACTACCCCGACAAATTTCAATTAATTTCGGACAACTAATTTTTGTGCTTAAATTCACTTATTCGACTAAATTGGTACTGTTTTACACTTCTGTTATTTCTACCAACAAGTTTCACTAACTCTGCCAAATCTTAACTTACTGATACATACCTTTTTCTGCTACTATTTTCTTACTGTTATCAAATTCAACCCCAATACAACATACTAGTATCTGCTAATTTCTGGTTTTCTGCTAAAAACCAGCTACTTATTATTTAATCCAACTATAATATGTTTATTATAAATGCCACTATAATATTCCCATTCATCTACATAATAATACATATTATTTAATTCACTTAACTATAGATATATTACTTAATTAATCAATGCCTATTAATTAAATATACATGTGAGTATACTGATACAAAAACCAATTGGCCCCCACCCCACTCACAGGTGGCTTGCGCCACCTTTAAATGGCTCTCACCACATAGCTAGGTGGCTTGCGCCACTCTTCAAGCCCCCATGTGGCTTCCGCCACATCTTCATGTGGCTTGCGCCACATCTCACCATTGGGTGGCCACCCCACAAGTGGCGTGCGCCACCCCTCTTCCATGGCTCCCGTCACCGAATTTTCCAACTTTCTTTCAGTTTCTAATATCCTTCTATTTTCAGTATTGTTTTGACCGTATATTGCACCTAATTTTGACCTAATTCTTCCACGTTCAATATTCGTTTCTGGGTTACAAAATAAATTAATACATACACGATTCATCAACATAAAATCAACATCACACAGTTTCTCCAGAAACAATAAGAATTCATCAACACAAATCAACATCACATACTAGAGATCATACAACCCCAATCCTACATATCAATTATCGTATTCCTGGTTATAAAATTCGAACTCCACCCTTATCTTGGATTGAATGTAGCTCGAATTTCCCGATCGAATCTGAAACTTGGTTTTCCGACGATAACTTCTCGTAATTTCTCTGCTCCAAATCTTGTGCCTCCAAACTTAGTTTCCACTACTTGCTAAATCTATTTGACCTAACTGCCTCTTATGTTTTGCTGCATAACTCCACTACTCATTCTAATCACTTAATAAACTAAAGGATCTGTTAATTCTCTTAATGGGCCTACTACGCAATACCCTCAACTTTGCTATTTCTCACACACAACTTAACCAACCCAAATTAATTAATATTCTACCAAAATTAATATTATTTCTAATATTAATTTCTCCCGACTAAATCGACTATTTACCCAATTATCAACTTATCAGTTCAAACAACTTATTCAACATATTCAACATATATATGGAAAAACACTCAATAGTATTTAATGAAAATATTTAATTAAATACGGGCGTTACACTACTGCCTCTAAATTTCCTGGCTCATTTTCACTTTGGCTTTGAGCTCTCACTACGAGCTCGCCTTCCCTTCGTTGGCCGCTCGCACAACGAGGTAGCTGATTCTTTTTTTTGACTTCATTTTCCATTCTTATTTGTCTTTTTCTATGATGTTCAAGCCTAATTCCTACATAATAACACAAAAACCAAGGAATCCAAAAGTATATGCAATTATATTGAAGATTAACACATTTTCATGGAATAATTCAATTAAAACACAACTAGATCTTTGCTTGTCCTCAAGAAAAGCATGCCTCTAATGAAAATAAGAAGATTTTCTATTTCACAACTTCTTTCACCAATTTATTTTCTCTATTGCTCACCCTTTCAAACTTCCTTTGCAAATTTATTTTTCATCTTCTATTTTTTTCTCTTTCAAACCAACTTTTTTTTCTTTTCTTTTTCACATCCATATTCACAATTTATTATGATTGTTCAAAAAATTTCACAATTTTTAGCAACCTACCATTTTCTTTCATTCTCCCCAACTTGAATATAATCAAACCTTAAGTGAATTCCCCTTTCTTTTTATGGCAAGGAAATTTAAAACAATGATCAAGGTTCAAAGGTTTCAAGAACAATTTTTTCAGAATCCCATAAAAGTCAATGATGAACTAAACTTTCAAGTTTCTATATGTACATAAACCAAGTTCATAACCAAAATGGGATCTAATTTGTTAAGGCTCAAAGGGGTTAACGAATACTTACTACTCTTCGGGTAAGTTACTTTTTTTTGATATGGTTGTGCTCAATATAAACAAAATGCCTTGGTCATTTCTAAATCTTCCACAAAATCAAAATAATCAAAAGATTAAGCATGAATTAAATGAATTAAATAAAATTATTAGTCATCCAAGCATTTAGTGCACAATGGAGGTTTCTCATAATTTGTGGCTTTTGGACCTAAGTGACTCAAGCATTCAAATAAGTTGTAAAATGAAACAAGAATGTACATTTGTACAAAGCACAAAATTCTTAGTCATTCTAACATTCTAGAACGCGATAACCATGTACCTTTCTTGCATTTATCACATTCAAAATCCTATCATCACTATCCAAACTTGGTAGAATATTCATTAGAAACTTTTTATGCAAAAGAGCAACCAATCTCGGAAGTTCTCCTCATCACATTCAATGTAGAAGGATAAAATTCAAAACAACTTAAAAACCATAAAAAGTTAATTGAACATTCATAAGCTGAAATAACAACAACACTCAGTCCCTCTTTTTCAAAAACGTCTGCCCTCAGGCCAACGGTATTGAAGTTGCACTACAAAGAAGAAAAAATAAACAAAAGTCAAGTGGAAAACCCATTTAGATCTTCCAGGATTTAGTTAGCTCGCACAACGAGCTAGAGGAAACCTCACTCATGCTCACACTATGAGCTGTAGGCGAAGGTGACAAAATTTGCGATTTTTCTGGTTTTTCAAATTTGTTTCACAATAACAATTTTCCACACAATCCTAACTATCATAAAAATTAAGAAATGCAGTAAAAAGCAATAAAACTCACAACGTTGGGGTGCCTCCTGATCGCGGTAAACTATACGTCTAACGATTTCTAACTGCAAGTGCACAGCCTATCGCGTAGTAATAAAGATATCGAACCCACAGAGACCAATGTCAACCTACCGTTATCTATCGTTGCGTTGTAAAGCTAAGGCTAATGATATTTTTATGGTTTAAGGGAAACTAGAACTGAAACTAAAATAAATCTAAGAAAGAAAATAAGAATAAAACGAGGCCGGGATATGGATTCCGCGCTCCTAAAGGACTATATAGAATTCGGTACTAATTACGACTATAGCTAGTTCCGTAGAATATATCAGCTTAAAGACTCCGCCTCACGCTCTCGCGGTCTTATCTAAAGCCACACTTCCTAATCCCAAGATTTTGCTCTCGCTCGCCCGGTAACTAAGAAACGTGTTTTGAAAGCTAATAATATCCTAAACGTCTCTAAAGCGCTCTCGCTGTTTTTAGATAAGTTGCCTAATTTCCACTATCTGGTTCGATCCCCACGCTCTCGCTGTGCCGATTCTAACCTTAATTAGTTTCTCACTCTCGTGACAAAACCGTGTTAAATAACATCTCACTCTCATGACAATGCTAATTAAATTACGCTTAGAAATTAAAACCAAAACAAACATACAATCATAATTTCGCACCTAATAATTTCTACGGAGTTCCATCGGTAACGACGGTCCTCATACGCCGGACTCTAAATAATTTAGCTACTCATTTTTATTAAACCAACAGACAGATACAAAACGAAATAAATAAATATTAAAGCATGCATTATATAATAATAATAGAAACTTAACATAAATAAATAATTAAACTTAATATAAATGCAAAAATAAAAACCTGGATAATTAAATTCTTAAACTCCTTCTTCCACAGATTGGCAAGCTCGGAGTTTCGGAATCGGAATCTAAATAAAATACGAATTCTGAAGCTAGAAAGAAATTAATTGAAATAACAATTTCCTAATGTTGGAAATTGTTATTTAATTGGGTTGGAAATAGAAACAGAAAAATAAATAAAAACAAGGCTGGAAAAATAATTGGGTTGAAAGAAAATTGGCAGAGCTTTCGCATAAAAATGTAGAATAAAACTCCCCCCTTTATTCATTTGCATCTTTGGTATTTATAGGAGAGAACTTTGGCAGTTGAAGAGTAGTGGAGCGTGGGCTTCGTTAGCTTTGAGAAAAACCAGGAGAAGTGGTGTGCAGTTGAGGAAAAGTGGGAGTCTCTGAAGACTCGTTGCACACGTCTTCATGAATAATTCAAACAAATTTAATAACTTTCTTTGTCACGTTCGTGACATGGTGTGACGGTCAGATTCCTTCAATTAAGCGCGTCATGGTCGTGACGCCCATGTAACGGTCGTTATGCTCCAAAAAGCACGTCACGGTCGTGAGACCATTGTGACGGTCGTGACACATCAAAAAGGCGTGTCACGGTCGTGAGAGGGGTGTCACGACCGTGACACCCACAATTTCCAGATTCAGGTTGCATATCTCAGTCTTAGCTTTCCGGCGCTTCGAACGGGGCGTCATTTCAATTTACGGTTCAAAAGTTATGGCCATTTTCGTCAGATCACTCCTTGTATGCAAATTGTTCCATTTCTTCTGTTTTTCGCCCGATTCGGTTCCTTTCTTCGCATACGACTCTTAAATGGTTGAATACCTGAAACAAACAAAATAAACAAAATACCAACATAATATGGTGCAAATGAAAGTCAAAACGAGTACAAAATATGCATAAATAAAGTCAAATAAACGATGTATTTTCACGTCATCAAACTCTCCCACACTTAAACCTTTGCTTGTCCTCAAGCAATAAACCAACTTAACAAAAATCAAGGTAAGCGCGATTTGAAACACAAACACACTGAACTCTAATCCTATGCGGCTACTAGGCTATGTCAAATCAATTTGGACAAATCAAGACCAAGGATACCGTAATGACACAATTTTCAAAAACTCCATCATTATGCAGACCAATCCAATCATGCCATTATAACTCAACCTAAGTCTCTTGCTCTCTTTCACTCCTTTTCGTTTGAGCGCAATCACATTAAGCCCGTTATCCTTGCTCGTACATGGTAAGTTAACCTGTTAGTGTCTAATGATCTCGTCTTTTCATTCTTTTTCATTTCTTTTCTTTTTCTTAATTCATCGAATTTAAAGAGTCCGCTCCGTTAGGCTAAATGGTCGGGTAAGGGCCACCTAACTTAAAAGGAACTTATCCTATCATTTTCTTTTCTAATTCAATCATTTTTCATGTTTAGAGATCATACACATATTTGCATTGGTTACTTACTTAGTTTGTTCATAGGATGGTGCCGACTGCTAATAAAAACTACTTAGAAGCTACTTTCGAAAACTTGGAGACTACGGTTTCGGCACAATGTCTACTCAAATCGATTTTACATAACGAGGGGGTTTAGGGTGTCAAAACAGTATCTGTGTTATTGAAATGTACCCAAGTTTCTCTAACAAGCCTAAAGCAACAACCTATATACTTCCAGAGTGTGTGCCATGCCTCAAAAAAAGAAAATATTTTGATGGAAAAATTTTAAAATTTCGGGGAGATTTGATAACAACTGAAAAACATCATGCAATAAACAAAAAAATAGTGAATATGCTAGAAGACAGTAAAATGAAAACGGTAAAGTTCCTCCCCCACACTTAAACCAAACATTGTCCTCAATGTTTTGATAAAAGGTGGAAAAGGAAAGATAGAACCTGTATAGATGCCTTTGTTTGTTACCACGGCCAAATTCGCTCTGATTCTTCCCTTGTTGTCCCTGTCTTTGCTGATCACCTCTTCTCCGACGTCTTGTACTACGAGATATCTGAATCTGCTAAAACTTCACTTTCCTGAAGTCGCTCATCATATTGCCTATTTCCGAAGGAAGTACCTGCAAAACATGTTAGGAAAATATTGTGCGGTGTGTGCAGGTGGAGCCAGACCATGCAAAGAATAAGGATAAGGTGAGTAATCGACGGAAGAGACATGCCATCTCCTATCATACTCAACATCGGTGTCACCACCAGCAGCGACATTCAAAGGAATGTGCGTGGGCACCATCTTATCTTGAGGGATTATCGTCTAGTGATCTTTCACCTAATGGCAGCCGAGACGTGACAAACCATACATTTTTTTATTTTCTGCAAACATAAACAATAAAAGGAAAACATTAAATTAAAAGCTTGTGGGTTACCGCCCACGCAATGTTTTGTTTAACGTCGATAGCTCGACGGTTATGAGCGTTACTCTTCGGTTTCCATTTCCACTTATCAAGCCATCTCACATATCCCTCACCTTTCCTTTTCTTCCTTCTGTGGGGTGGTTCATTCTTTTGAACTTGTGGTGGTGGTTCTGGATCTATGCTAGGTATTAGCTTTTCATGTTTGAACCTAGTTGTTTCATTCATCACCTTAAAGTCTAACCTTACCCTCTTAGCACTAATGACTTCCCTCGTTTCATGGTCCTTAAATTTTCTCTTTTTATGCAGGGGTTCGAACAAGGGTGCATCGGTGTGGATATTATCCAATATCTCCATATAAGTTTTGGATTGGGAGTCGGCAAACATATGTGGGATAGGAATTGGTGGGGTATATGGAAGAAGATCTACAATAGGTTCTTCATTCTCAACTTCTATGGTAACCTCCCTTTCGGGTGGTGTCGGTGAATTGTGCTCAACCTCTACTCTTTTCCCACCAGAACTATCCTCAACCTTATTATAACTCTCCTCAAATTCATCTTCAATCTCCTTAGGATTTTCGAGTTGTTCTTCACTACTGGTTGTTATAACGTACGCATTCTCCTCAGGGGAAGGACCTATAGGTGTCATCTTGAGTAGTAATATTTGGGTCTCCAATGCATCAGTGTGAGTCGTGAGGGACTCGATTGTAGTGTTCATCTGCCTAAGGGTTTCATAAGTATCAAGATGTTGTCTTCTAAGCTCTTCATTCTGGATAGTTTGTGCGTCCACAAAACGCTCCATCATAGACTTTAGCCTAAAGTTAGCTGAGGTTTCAAGGAAATCTTCCATTAATGTTTCGAGGTTGGGATTAATAGATTCTTCTGGTGCCTCGAAATATTGGGAATGATGATCGTACAGGAAGTTTGGTTGTGGTTCCTCGAGATACTGGGAGTGAGTCAGTGTCGCATTGAAATCTTGCATTAATGCTTCAAGGTTGGAATTATGGGATTCTTGCGACTCCTGAAAATGTTGGGGTTGGTAATCATAGGAAAATTTTGGGTGCAGCTCCTCAAAATTTTGGGGTTGGTAGGTGCAGAGGTAATTTGGGTGAGAATGGTTGAACGAAGGGTTGAAATTCTCCATATGTATTTCGAGGTTGGGATTATGGTATCCTTGAGATTCCTCGAAATACTGGGAATGGGGATTGCAGAAAATATTTGGCTGGAACATAGTTAAATAAATAAGAAAGAAAATGCCTTAGTCTATACGGTGCAACAACGGAATACCAATATTGACTTTTGGTTCCCGGCAACGGCGCCAAAAACTTGATCGCGGTAAACTATACGTCTAACGGTTTCTAACTGCAAGTGCACAGCCTATCGCGTAGTAATAAAGATATCGAACCCACAGAGACCAATGTCAACCTACCGTTATCTATCGTTGCGTTGTAAAGCTAAGGCTAATGATATTTTTATGGTTTAAGGGAAACTAGAACTGAAACTAAAATAAATCTAAGAAAGAAAATAAGAATAAAACGAGGCCGGGATATGGATTCCGCGCTCCTAAAGGACTATATAGAATTCGGTACTAATTACGACTATAGCTAGTTCCGTAGAATATATCAGCTTAAAGACTCCGCCTCACGCTCTCGCGGTCTTATCTAAAGCCACACTTCCTAATCCCAAGATTTTGCTCTCGCTCGCCCGGTAACTAAGAAACGTGTTTTGAAAGCTAATAATATCCTAAACGTCTCTAAAGCGCTCTCGCTGTTTTTAGATAAGTTGCCTAATTTCCACTATCTGGTTCGATCCCCACGCTCTCGCTGTGCCGGTTCTAACCTTAATTAGTTTCTCACTCTCGTGACAAAACCGTGTTAAATAACATCTCACTCTCATGACAATGCTAATTAAATTACACTTAGAAATTAAAACCAAAACAAACATACAATCATAATTTCGCACCTAATAATTTCTACGGAGTTCCATCGGTAACGACGGTCCTCATACGCCGGACTCTAAATAATTTAGCTACTCATTTTTATTAAACCAACAGACAGATACAAAACGAAATAAATAAATATTAAAGCATGCATTATATAATAATAATAGAAACTTAACATAAATAAATAATTAAACTTAATATAAATGCAAAAATAAAAACCTGGATAATTAAATTCTTAAACTCCTTCTTCCACAGATTGGCAAGCTCGGAGTTTCGGAATCGGAATCTAAATAAAATACGAATTCTGAAGCTAGAAAGAAATTAATTGAAATAACAATTTCCTAATGTTGGAAATTGTTATTTAATTGGGTTGGAAATAGAAACAGAAAAATAAATAAAAACAAGGCTGGAAAAATAATTGGGTTGAAAGAAAATTGGCAGAGCTTTCGCATAAAAATGCAGAATAAAACTCCCCCCTTTATTCATTTGCATCTTTGGTATTTATAGGAGAGAACTTTGGCAGTTGAAGAGTAGTGGAGCGTGGGCTTCGTTAGCTTTGAGAAAAACCAGGAGAAGTGGTGTGCAGTTGAGGAAAAGTGGGAGTCTCTGAAGACTCGTTGCACACGTCTTCATGAATAATTCAAACAAATTTAATAACTTTCTTTGTCACGTTCGTGACATGGTGTGACAGTCAGATTCCTTCAATTAAGCGCGTCACGGTCGTGACGCCCATGTAACGGTCGTTATGCTCCAAAAAGCACGTCACGGTCGTGAGACCATTGTGACGGTCGTGACACATCAAAAAGGCGTGTCACGGTCGTGAGAGGGGTGTCACGACCGTGACACCCACAATTTCCAGATTCAGGTTGCATATCTCAGTCTTAGCTTTCCGGCGCTTCGAATGGGGCGTCATTTCAATTTACGGTTCAAAAGTTATGGCCATTTTCGTCAGATCACTCCTTGTATGCAAATTGTTCCATTTCTTTTGTTTTTCGCCCGATTCGGTTCCTTTCTTCGCATACGACTCTTAAATGGTTGAATACCTGAAACAAACAAAATAAACAAAATACCAACATAATATGGTGCAAATGAAAGTCAAAACGAGTACAAAATATGCATTAATAAAGTCAAATAAACGATGTATTTTCACGTCATCAAACTCTCCCACACTTAAACCTTTGCTTGTCCTCAAGCAATAAACCAACTTAACAAAAATCAAGGTAAGCGCAATTTGAAACACAAACACACTGAACTCTAATCCTATGCGGCTACTAGGCTATGTCAAATCAATTTGGACAAATCAAGACCAAGGATACCGTAATGACACAATTTTCAAAAACTCCATCATTATGCAGACCAATCCAATCATGCCATTATAACTCAACCTAAGTCTCTTGCTCTCTTTCACTCCTTTTCGTTTGAGCGCAATCACATTAAGCCCGTTATCCTTGCTCGTACATGGTAAGTTAACCTGTTAGTGTCTAATGATCTCGTCTTTTCATTCTTTTTCATTTCTTTTCTTTTTCTTAATTCATCGAATTTAAAGAGTCCGCTCCGTTAGGCTAAATGGTCGGGTAAGGGCCACCTAACTTAAAAGGAACTTATCCTATCATTTTCTTTTCTAATTCAATCATTTTTCATGTTTAGAGATCATACACATATTTGCATTGGTTACTTACTTAGTTTGTTCATAGGATGGTGCCGACTGCTAATAAAAACTACTTAGAAGCTACTTTCGAAAACTTGGAGACTACGGTTTCGGCACAATGTCTACTCAAATCGATTTTACATAACGAGGGGGTTTAGGGTGTCAAAACAGTATCCGTGTTATTGAAATGTACCCAAGTTTCTCTAACAAGCCTAAAGCAACAACCTATATACTTCCAGAGTGTGTGCCATGCCTCAAAAAAAGAAAATATTTTGATGGAAAAATTTTAAAATTTCGGGGAGATTTGATAACAACTGAAAAACATCATGCAATAAACAAAAAAATAGTGAATATGCTAGAAGACAGTAAAATGAAAACGGTAAAGTTCCTCCCCCACACTTAAACCAAACATTGTCCTCAATGTTTTGATAAAAGGCGGAAAAGGAAAGATAGAACCTGTATAGATGCCTTTGTTTGCTACCACGGCCAAATTCGCTCTGATTCTTCCCTTGTTGTCCCTGTCTTTGCTGATCACCTCTTCTCCGACGTCTTGTACTACGAGATATCTGAATCTGCTAAAACTTCACTTTCCTGAAGTCGCTCATCATATTGCCTATTTCCGAAGGAAGTACCTGCAAAACATGTTAGGAAAATATTGTGCGGTGTGTGCAGGTGGAGCCAGACCATGCAAAGAACAAAGATAAGGTGAGTAATCGACCGAAGAGACATGCCATCTCCTATCATACTCAACATCGGTGTCACCACCAGCAGCGACATTCAAAGGAATGTGCGTGGGCACCATCTTATCTTGAGGGATTGTCGTCTAGTGATCTTTCACCTAATGGCAGCCGAGACGTGACAAACCATACATTTTTTTATTTTCTGCAAACATAAACAATAAAAGGAAAACATTAAATTAAAAGCTTGTGGGTTACCGCCCACGCAATGTTTTGTTTAACGTCGATAGCTCGACGGTTATGAGCGTTACTCTTCGGTTTCCATTTCCACTTATCAAGCCATCTCACATATCCCTCACCTTTCCTTTTCTTCCTTCTGTGGGGTGGTTCATTCTTTTGAACTTGTGGTGGTGGTTCTGGATCTATGCTAGGTATTAGCTTTTCATGTTTGAACCTAGTTGTTTCATTCATCACCTTAAAGTCTAACCTTACCCTCTTAGCACTAATGACTTCCCTCGTTTCATGGTCCTTAAATTTTCTCTTTTTATGCAGGGGTTCGAACAAGGGTGCATCGGTGTGGATATTATCCAATATCTCCTCATAAGTTTTGGATTGGGTGTCGGCAAACATATGTGGGATAGGAATTGGTGGGGTATATGGAAGAAGATCTACAATAGGTTCTTCATTCTCAACTTCTATGGTAACCTCCCTTTCGGGTGGTGTCGGTGAATTGTGCTCAACCTCTACTCTTTTCCCACCAGAACTATCCTCAACCTTATTATAACTCTCCTCAAATTCATCTTCAATCTCCTTAGGATTTTCGAGTTGTTCTTCACTACTGGTTGTTATAACGTACGCATTCTCCTCAGGGGAAGGACCTATAGGTGTCATCTTGAGTAGTAATATTTGGGTCTCCAATGCATCAGTGTGAGTCGTGAGGGACTCGATTGTAGTGTTCATCTGCCTAAGGGTTTCATAAGTATCAAGATGTTGTCTTCTAAGCTCTTCATTCTGGATAGTTTGTGCGTCCACAAAACGCTCCATCATAGACTTTAGCCTAAAGTTAGCTGAGGTTTCAAGGAAATCTTCCATTAATGTTTCGAGGTTGGGATTAATAGATTCTTCTGGTGCCTCGAAATATTGGGAATGATGATCGTACAGGAAGTTTGGTTGTGGTTCCTCGAGATACTGGGAGTGAGTCAGTGTCGCATTGAAATCTTGCATTAATGCTTCAAGGTTGGAATTATGGGATTCTTGCGACTCCTGAAAATGTTGGGGTTGGTAATCATAGGAAAAATTTGGGTGCAGCTCCTCAAAATTTTGGGGTTGGTAGGTGCAGAGGTAATTTGGGTGAGAATGGTTGAACGAAGGGTTGAAATTCTCCATATGTATTTCGAGGTTGGGATTATGGTATCCTTGAGATTCCTCGAAATACTGGGAATGGGGATTGCAGAAAAAATTTGGGTGGAACATAGTTAAATAAATAAGAAATAAAATGCCTTAGTCTATACGGTGCAACAACGGAATACAAATATTGACTTTTGGTCCCCGGCAACGGCGCCAAAAACTTGATCGCGGTAAACTATACGTCTAACGGTTTCTAACTGCAAGTGCACAGCCTATCGCGTAGTAATAAAGATATCGAACCCACAGAGACCAATGTCAACCTACCGTTATCCATCGTTGCGTTGTAAAGCTAAGGCTAATGATATTTTTATGGTTTAAGGGAAACTAGAACTGAAACTAAAATAAATCTAAGAAAGAAAATAAGAATAAAACGAGGCCGGGATATGGATTTCGCGCTCCTAAAGGACTTTATAGAATTCGGTACTAATTACGACTATAGCTAGTTCCATAGAATATATCAGCTTAAAGACTCCGCCTCACGCTCTCGCGGTCTTATCTAAAGCCACACTTCCTAATCCCAAGATTTTGCTCTCGCTCGCCCGGTAACTAAGAAACGTGTTTTGAAAGCTAATAATATCTTAAACGTCTCTAAAGCGCTCTCGCTGTTTTTAGATAAGTTGCGTAATTTCCACTATCTAGTTCGATCCCCACACTCTCGCTGTGCCGGTTCTAACCTTAATTAGTTTCTCACTCTCGTGACAAAACCGTGTTAAATAACATCTCACTCTCATGACAATGCTAATTAAATTACGCTTAGAAATTAAAACCAAAACAAACATACAATCATAATTTCGCACCTAATAATTTCTACGAAGTTCCATCGGTAACGACGGTCCTCATACGCCGGACTCTAAATAATTTAGCTACTCATTTTTATTAAACCAACAGACAGATACAAAACGAAATAAATAAATATTAAAGCATGCATTATATAATAATAATAGAAACTTAACATAAATAAATAATTAAACTTAATATAAATGCAAAAATAAAAACCTGGATAATTAAATTCTTAAACTCCTTCTTCCACAGATTGGCAAGCTCGGAGTTTCGGAATCGGAATCTAAATAAAATACGAATTCTGAAGCTAGAAAGAAATTAATTGAAATAACAATTTCCTAATGTTGGAAATTGTTATTTAATTGGGTTGGAAATAGAAACAGAAAAATAAATAAAAACAAGGCTGGAAAAATAATTGGGTTGAAAGAAAATTGGCAGAGCTTTCGCATAAAAATGCAGAATAAAACTCCCCCCTTTATTCATTTGCATCTTTGGTATTTATAGGAGAGAACTTTGGCAGTTGAAGAGTAGTGGAGCGTGGGCTTCGTTAGCTTTCAGAAAAACCAGGAGAAGTGGTGTGCAGTTGAGGAAAAGTGGGAGTCTCTGAAGACTCGTTGCACACGTCTTCATGAATAATTCAAACAAATTTAATAACTTTCTTTGTCACGTTCGTGACATGGTGTGACGGTCAGATTCCTTCAATTAAGCGCGTCACGGTCGTGACGCCCATGTAACGGTCGTTATGCTCCAAAAAGCACGTCACGGTCGTGAGACCATTGTGACGGTCGTGACACATCAAAAAGGCGTGTCACGGTCGTGAGAGGGGTGTCACAACCGTGACACCCACAATTTCCAGATTCAGGTTGCATATCTCAGTCTTAGCTTTCCGGCGCTTCGAACGGGGCGTTATTTCGATTTACGGTTCAAAAGTTATGGCCATTTTTGTCAGATCACTCCTTGTATGCAAATTGTTCCATCTTCTGTTTTTCGCCCGATTCGGTTCCTTTCTTCGCATACGACTCTTAAATGGTTGAATACCTGAAACAAACAAAATAAAAAAAATACCAACATAATATGGTGCAAATGAAAGTCAAAACGAGTACAAAATATGCATTAATAAAGTCAAATAAACGATGTATTTTCACGTCATCACCTCCCAATAAGCGCTTTGTTTAATTTCATTTGAGCTCGACAATAAAAAATGACTCAAGGATCGATAACATCGTTTGAGTAGTAATACTCACAATATTCGATCCCTAGCAACGACACTATTTTGTTGAAAGGTATACATGTGGGTGAATTGTTTTATCGTCTCCACAAGGATTGTTCTGATATCACTTGTCGTTCTATAGCTTATGAAATCTTAAGTGAGTTTTCAAAATGTGTTTTGTTTGGTATCATACGTTTTCACAAGTTTTAGTAGCAAAGAGTAAAGTTTTAAAGAAGTTTGTTTAACAAAGAATATCAAGAATATATTTCATCAACCTAACTTATATATATATATATATATATATATATATATATATATATATGTGTGTGTGTATATATATATATATATATATATATATATGTGTGTGTATATATATATATATATATATATATATATATATATATATATATATATATATATATATATATATATATATATATATATATATATATATATATATATATATTCTATTAATCAAGCATGTGAATTTCTTTCCGATTAATATAATCATGTACCCTCTCAATACCATTTATGTCTAAAGTGGTTTCGTGGGTATTTATTGTATCCATCACTGGATGATGTCTAATGCTAACAACCAATACAATAATCTTTAAGATTGATACAAAGAAAATATCAACTCACAAATTTATGTCTAGAGTTTGTTCGTTGATAGATGAATATCTTATATCAAGTTTTGGGAAATCTATGTCTAAAGTGATTCAAATCAAAGATAGATCATTAAGAACAAAGATATTCAATATATATTAATCATCAACTTGTTCACATACAAAAAATTAATGAAAATACATACAAGATCAAGGAAGTTACATCTACCCTTGATACAAAGGATTTAGCTACACATCACCATGGTATCTTATTTCACTAGGAATGATAGAATATGAATGTGCATCCACGATGACGATCCGATAATGGATGCGAATCTAGCTTCTATTTGATAAAAATCACTTCTTGATGAAGAAATGAACTTAGGGATTTTGTACTTTAAGAAAATGTTTGTGTCAAAGAATATCTAAGAATATGATATTATGATCCCCAAAAAGCAATAAAAGTACATTAATATCGCCCAGAATATGTACTAGCTCGCACAACAAACTCCCTTTTTAGGAACTTTAAGTGCCTTTGGAACAGTTAAACCGCACTTCAGAAATATCTGAGCTTACACAACGAGCTATCTCGCCTAGGAACCGCACAATGACCACTGAGGCAAAAGTTATTGCCTCTAAATTTCCTGGCTCGTTTTCACTTTGACCTTGAGCTTGCACTGCGAGATATCCTTCCCTTCGCTGGCAGCCCGCACAATGAGCTAGCAGATTCTTTTCTCTGGCTTCCTTTTCCATTCTTTTGTGTATTTTTGTATGACGTTCAAGCCTAACTTCTACATGATAACACACAATTATATTGAAGATTCATACATTTTCATGGAATAATTAAATTAAAACATAATTAAAGAGTTGAAAAATGCCAAGAAAGATTGTTCAATTTAAGTTACATTTGGCAATCAACAGTAGGTTCATGTTTCTTCATTTTGAACTCCTTGACGAGTTCAAACTTCACCTTAATTACATCCCCGATACTATTTCTTGTTATGGGGATGTCATCCATATAAAGCAAAAAAATAACAAGTGAACTTCTAGGTCAAAATATTGATTAAACACAATGGTTGAACTGGCTCCTAATGAAACCTATGTGTGCCATTAAGTTATCAAATCTCTTTTTCCATCGTCGAGGAGATTATTTCATGCCATATAATGACCTATTCAGTTTTCACACATAATCCTCCTTGCCTTTTTCTGCATACCCTTAAGGTTTCCTCATCAGGACTGTTTCATCTAGATCATCATACAAGAAAGCATTTTTCGCATCCATCTATTCAAGTTCTAGGTCAAACTTTTCCATCATGGCTAACAACATTCTAATGGAGCTATGTTTTACAGTAGGTGAAAACACATCATTGAAGTTGAATCCTTCTTTCTGAGTTAACCCCCTAGTAATAAACCTTGCCTTAAATCTCTTTGACATCACTCCTTTGATTCCTTCCTTAACCTTGAAATCCACATACAATTGACAAACCTGCCCCCTGAAGTTTTTTTTATCAACTCCTAAGTGTTTCTATCATGAAGATATTTCATATCCTAATCCATGTGTTTCACTATTCAGTTTTATTTTGACTCCGCATAGCTTCCTTGTAGTCTTTGGGTTCTTCATTAAGAACCTCACTTGCAGATATTAAGGCAATTGCTATGAGATCTGCATAATCAAGTCTCTAAGGTGGCTTGATGACTCTATCTGCCATATCCTTTGCCAACATGTAATCATTATCAGTATCCTCATATTCATTAACACCTTGTGCTTTTTCTTCGACTTTATTTGGGTTATGCAATTCAACATCAATATGCTCCACCTCAACAGGAAACTCTTCCAATTATTTCTCTTCATCAAAGATCTTTGCATTTCTACCAGCATCATCAGTTTTTTAAAGTCATTTCTACTTTATTGAAAACCAAATCACGACTTGTGATACACATTTTATGACCTAGATTTAGAAATCACAACCTATAGGCTCTAACTCCCTCATGATACCCAAAGAACATACATTTCAGAGCTCTGGGTTTGACATTGTCTTGCCTAATGTAAGCATGGGCTACACACCCAAATACTATAAGTTTGTCGAGATTAGGTGGATTATCCAACCAAACTTCTTCAGGTGTCTTCATCCTAAAAGTAGTCGAGGGACACTTATTTATCAGGTATGTTGCAGTCGCAACAGCCTCTTCCCAAAACACCTTCTTCAATCTAGCACTAACTGACATGCATCTAACCCTTTCAAGGATAGTTTAATTGAATCTTTTATCCATACCATTTTGCTGAGGAGTACCTGTTATAGTATTGTTCCTAACAATACTAGACATAGCCCAATAATTGTCAAAAGCTTCATTGCAAAAGTTAAGGTCATTATCAATCCTCAACCTTTTGACCTTGAAGGTGATAAAAACACAAGAATAGGGAGTTGAATTATGTTTTCTTCTTATTTTATTTTTAAAACTCTTAAGTTAGATACCAAACACAAGGTTATAGAATCTAATTTAGTTAGAGATGTGCAATATATATATATATATATATATATATATGAAATGCAAGAAAGAAGAATAACACACAGAGTTATCATGGTTCCTCTAACAAATCGAGAGTAGTCTAGTCCCCTAGAACTTACAAGATATTTTCACTATAATCACACAAGATTATAATTTTCTCACACACATAAATAAGATACTTGTTTTCTTACACACACAAGTATAATACTTTCTTGCTCAAACACACAAGTTTGAGACTTCCCTGCTAACACACACAAGTATAAGACTTCCTTGCTCAAGACCACAAGCTCAAGGCTTCCTTGCTTCCGCACACAATATAAAGACTTACTTGCTCAAGCACATAGGCTCAATACTTCCTTGCTTCAGAACACAAGCTGAAGACTTCCTTGCTCAAGCACACAAGCTCAAGGTTTCCTTGCCCAAACACTTAGTAAGAGACTTCTAACAATCTACCTTGAAAATAAATTATTGTTGGGTGAATACACTTGATATACAATCAGAGGTTTATAAATAATAAAATAGAGTAGGAATCTTTTAGGACTTAACGATTTCTAATATATTCAAGGAAAATATATCATAAGTTTATCTTGTGCTAAAACTTTGACAAAGTAACTTCTCTTTGATTGTCAATATTTGTATCTTATCATGTACAACATGTATTCCTTTCTGTTGCATTCTTGTATATTGTGTTATTGTGTTGTGTTGATCCTCAAGTATTTTAGTTCCTTAAATAATGAGGAAAAAAGTCATGAAAGTTGAAACCAGTGAGTCCTTTGAGAAACTTCAAAAGAGACATTGGGAGACGTTGATATATATCACCAAAAGTATCTCTTTTCTCATTCAGCTGGATCCAAGATTTCTGCAGCTCTTCCAGATCGGTAGGCATGTCATGATTGAGAATGGTATAAGGAACATTTCCTTTAACAATAGGCTCAACTATCACCGGTAGAACAACATGATATGTCATCATGAGAGTCTGAGCACGAGACCGTACCCATCTGAGGTAATGCTCCATAGGGATGGAGTATTTTGGTTCCAGAGTATTACTGTTAATCTTGTTCACCATGCTCCAAGCACGTATAAACCTTTGGCGGTAGCTTTGAGGATTGTTGTCATAATCAATCACAATTCCTTGAATAATCATGTCATGAGGACCATCACTCCGAGCATACCCAAACTGACGTAGTGCTAAATGAGGATTATAAGTAATTCCCCCTCTTATACCAAGGAGTGGCACATTAGGGAACTCTCCAGAACGACCAATGATAGTGATATTTTCCATAGATTGGGAACACCAATGAATATTTGAATGAGAAAGTTACATTATCCTTTTAGACCACCTCAAACCTTGTTCATTCTTCATCACATATCGAGGAAGGTGTGAAATAAACCACCTTGATAGTAGAGGTATGCAACGCATCAGAGTTCCTCGTGCCTTCGTAGTACGAGTGTGAAGAGAGTGTAAGATATCTCCAAGCAAGGTAGGCACAGGATTATGAGTCAGAAATATGTTAATAGCGTGCACATCTATGAATTGGTTCGGATTAGGGAACAAGTTTAGTTCTATCAGAGCCATTAATGAGAAATTCTAGAAGAGTCATTTCATGCTTATAAAGAGGTTTGTCAGACACTTCCCTTACTATAGCAATATGTTCTTTCTCCAGAGCTTCATTTTTGTTTTGAACAAATTTTAGCTCATCTTTCAAAAGATCATAATGCTTATTTAGTATTTTCATGTCTCTGACTTCTCTTGACATGTTCCCATAAGCTCATGAACAAAAGTAATTAAATCAGAACGAGAAAGTTTAGAAAATCCTTATCCTCTTCATCAGAGTTTGAGCCAGAATCTGAGCCAGATTATGCTTTTGAAGATGTAAGATTCATCAATGCAAGGTTGGATTGCTCTTCATCTCTTTTAGAGTCTTCTTTGTTGTCAAGTTCATCTCATGTTTCAATGAGACTTTTCTTGAATTTGTATCCTTCTGAAATCTGTCCTTCTTTGGCTTGGCCTTTTGTATTTCAGGATATTTCAACAATGAAGTGACCAAACTTCTTACAATTGAAGCATCCTTTCTGATCATCATTCTTTTCTCTAGATCCAGATCCTCTAAAGCCACTAATTTTTCCAAATAATCTTTTGTTCTTTCTAGTCAGATGCCAAAATCTTCTAATGATGAAGACCATTTCCTCATCATCTGAGTCATCTTCAGAATCTTCTGTTTGAGAAGTTTCCTCAGACTCCCAGACTTAAGAAGCCTTAGTAGTTCTAGCAATAGATTTCAAAGCAAGATGCTTTATCTTTCTGACAAGTACGCCTCTATTGAGCTTTATATCATGGCTCTGGAGATTACTAATGAGACTTTCAAGACTTAATGTATTTAAGTTTTTAGCCTCCTGTATAGCTGTCAATTTAGGTTTGTATTTGATAAGAAGACTTCTAAGAATCTTCTATACATGATCAGACGTAGTGTAACTCTTGTTCAGAACCTGAAGTCCAAATACAAGAACTTTAACCATAGAGAACATGGTTTCAATATCTTTATCCTCCTTCATTCTGAACAACTCATAGTGATGAACCAGAAGGTTAGCCTTAACTTCCTGAACTTGTGGATTCCCTTCATATGTAGTACATATATATGGAACTGAATATGGTCTTAGTAGTAGATTTGTCAATGATTTTGATGTACTTTGAATGAGGTAGAACATCAACCAATATACATCTATCTTTATGATGTTTTCTATAAACCTTTTTCAGAGCTGGTGTGAGAGCATTGAATCAGACATCACCTTTTCCATTAGGACAACATCCATTTTTTACGATCCATTCAACGCTTTTAACAAACCCTATTGAATAATAAGAGTTTGCATCTTCAAGTGTCATAATCCGAAATCGTTCACACTGATAAATTTCTCAATCTCATACTTCATTGACGACATCTTGATTAACGCTCACTGCACCAGCCTGTTGTGACAAACGATGCCAAATGCAACAAATATGTGAGAAAGAGGTAGTTCTTGAATAATCAAGAAAATAATTCAATTCACGAAGAGAGAGAAAAGAAGAATTTGTGTGTGTGTGAGAGAGAATTGGTTATAATAGTTTTTTTATTCACTTTTTCAATTAGGGTTAACATATTACAAGTGAATAAAAACCAATGCCCTTAATATACTACTCTAGTAGGCTCCTAGTATGTGTATATGTATGATGATAACACTCATACATGACATACATAATTATTACATAACAAAATATATAACTAATTTAAGTCATTACATGCTAGATTATACTTCAACTATATCATGCATCTCTTCGACTACTGTATGGACTAGATTAGACTTCGACTACAATATACACATCTCAATAAAACCATGACGCCCCATGTCTGAGTGTAGATTTTGATTCAAAAATAGTATAATATTACTGTTACTTAGAGATATGTATTTTGAAATATTATAATTATATATATTTTAGAATATTTTATCGAATACTTATGAGATACTTTAAAGATACACATAAATATGTATCCTTTTTAAGACTAAGTACATAAAATGTGAGACAAGATTGTGGTCCATGATTAGAGGTGTACATAATCCACTTCTTGAATTTCTCAAATCAACAATTTTGTCTTTTTATAATAGAGAGAAATATTATTTATACATAAAAGTTGACACTGTATCATAAATCCGGCACAATACAATACGAGTTAACTTTTTTTTCCTCATCAACATTGAATGAGAGAAAAAAAATATTGATAAAAAAACTCAAACCATATTTTATATGATGTTTGGTATAAAAGTTTGAATCCAAATACCAATTTAAGAAATTGAATCATTTAACATATAAAATGATTGATTAAAAATGCTTTTCAATTGATGGTTGTTGGCTTATCGCATAGAGGCAATAATTGTTTTGAGGTTCTTTTATTATATTATATTTTATTTTGTTATATAACCAACAATGATCCATGTCTCTTTCTCAACAAAGACTTCTCTGATATTTAATATTTTATAGATAAGTATATTTTAATTGTCCAATATATTTTAAGTTTGTTGGGTAATTAATAATTTGATCTATTTTATAGATTAAGTATATTAATTATTCCATAATTATGTTAAGAATTAAGGGTGTATTATATATGCATATAGTTTTTCTAATAAAAAGTTGGTAAAAGGATTTAGATTAAATTGCATTCTTAATTTTTAAAATTCCACTTATCTATGCATTAATTAACAGTGTATCTATATATTATATTTATATGTATATGTGTTTCATGATATTTTCTATATTGTATATTAAAATCTGATTAATTCTATCTATTTTTTTCTCCAAATTTTGGACAAGAAAATTTTCATAAATAGCAAATGAACATACTCGTTCGGTTTAATTTTGTCCCACAATAATCGACAAAAGAAATATAGTGAAATGATGCGGTCATAGTTGAGGATACTCATCTAAGTTTTTTGTCTATCCTAAAAGAAAGAAAAAAAAATGAATGAAATGAGTCTGAATATTACATCTTTTATGCTTAAAAATAAAAATAAATTAGATTAATATTCGCATCCACAAAAATAGACATACCCGACTGACTGACGTATCAGATCAATTTTGATCATTGTTAAAAATTTGAAACTTTGGTATGACTTTTCAAATAGCTATTATCCAATTATATAAAAAATAAAAATTCTACCTAATTGTTTTCTTATAAACACTTTGGTATCTTTGGAATTAGTTGAGTACCGATATCTTCGATCAATAAAAAATTAGTTTAATATCACGTCATTTTATTATTTTATTTTAATTTTAAATAAATTATATTTTTTTCTTTTATAAATTACATTAAAGATATCTATACTCACTAATATTTATGGTTATTAACCAATTTAACATTGTTTATTTATTATTAATATAAAACTAGCTTCTAACCACTATTTTAAGGTATACAGTACTACTTTTCATTCTTTAGCCTTTATTGACTCATAACTAAGTTCAAACACACTATACCTTGAGATCTCTAAATCTATCTGCTAGATCCTCTTTAATGCAAATGCAACCACATAAATGCTTCTTCATCAAACCGTATAAAGATATTCTTCCAGCATAACAGAATCATGATTACCAAACTATCATCGAACAATCCAACACTACAATTTCTTCTTCTCATCACTCTTACCTTAACCATAACAAAAACCTCTGCATCTGTCTTCAACAACGTTACCTGCACAAACACCAAAACATTCACACCAAACACCACTTTCCATTCAAATCTCAACACCCTTCTCTCTTCTCTCTCTTCCAACGTAATCAACGATGTTAGATTCTTCAACACGACATCAGGAAACGATCCAAACAAAGTCTATGGTCTCTACCTGTGTCGTGGAGATGTTCCGTTCGCTTTATGTAGAGAGTGTGTTGGTTTTGCGACGCTTAAGATTCCATCCTCGTGTCCTTCTTCAAGAGAAGCTGTTATCTGGTACAACGAGTGTTTGTTAAGATATTCGGATAGATTCATCTTCTCGAAAATGGAAACATGGCCTAGATACAAGATCGAGATTCCAATGGGGGACCCTGGTTTGTTACAGAGTAGTGGCTTTTATGCTGGTTTGAGATCTGTTTTGAATGAACTTCCGAAAAAAGCTGCGGTTTCTCTTTCTGGTTTTAACAAATATGCTGTTATGCAAGAAAATGCTTCTGATACTGTGATCCTTTATGGTCTTGCTCAGTGTACGCCAGACTTGTCGGCCGGAGATTGTAGGCGGTGTGTCGAGGCTGCGGTGGAGGAGTTTCCTAAGGCTTGTTGTGGTGGTAGCATAGGTGAAACTGTTTTGTTTCCGAGTTGTTTTGTTAGGTATGAGACTTATCCGTTTTATCAGCATTCGGGAACTTCGGCAACAATATCAGCTTCAGTTAATGGTTAGTTCTTTTTGTGCTGATGTTTTGTGAGTTCTTATGTGTCTGTTAAGATTTTCTTGATATACCGTAATTAGCGCGTTTATCTCACTAGGCGCGCTAAAGTATCATATTTATGGCTTTGTTAACAATTATTTTATGAGTCTAAAGTGGTAAGAACAACTACAAATTGGCACAACCGCGAGTATCAGGGTTTGAACCTTGGTGATGACGTTCAATATAGTAATATCGGCTTCTGACAGTTGAGTTAGGATTTGCAGAGAGTTAACAAATTTTAACGGTGTGTGGAATTAATGTCAATATGATAATGTTTTGGCAGGAGGGAGAAATATTCCAACACATGTGATTGCAATCATTGTTGTTTTAATTGTTATTTTGGTGGCGATTTCTTGCATTGGCTGCTGTTTGTTATGGATCAAATCGAAGAAGAAGAGACGCAAAGCCAGTGACAGAGAAAATCGTAATGTCAATACTCATATTACTCAATAAACCTATATTATCTTTAACATTTGAGCATAATCTATGAGGACTAATTTCAAAATGCTCTTTGTGAACTCTGATGTAGTTGTGCATGAATTTAATAACTCGGAGTCACTGGAATTCGATTTTGCTACAATTGAAATAGCAACAAACATGTTTTCAGAAGATAGCAAAATAGGCAAAGGTGGATATGGACAAGTTTACAAGGTACTAATATGAATGTGATGATGAATAAGTTATTAATGCATTTTTTTTTTCTTTCATTTCTTCTGATGTTTTCTAGTTTTAGGGAATTCTTCCTAGTGGACAAGAAATAGCTGTGAAGAGACTGTCCAAAACTTCAGGTCAAGGAGCAGAAGAGTTCAAAAATGAAGTCATGTTAATAGCCAAACTTCAACACAGAAATTTGGTGAGATTAATTGGATTTTGCCTTGAAGAACAAGAAAAGATACTTATCTATGAATATGTGCCTAACAAAAGTCTTGACCACTTCTTATTTGGTATGATACTTCAAAATTTGTTTCAAACTTTAGTTAAAGTTTTGTATTCTACAATTCAATCTCATGTGTTTGGATTTGATCACTATTTGTAGATTCCAAGAAGCAAAAACCATTAACTTGGCCTGAACGGTATAGTATCATAAAAGGGATTGCTCGAGGAATTCTTTATCTTCACGAAGATTCTCGTCTTAAGATTATACATCGTGATATTAAACCAAGCAATGTTCTTCTAGATAACAATATGATTCCGAAGATATCTGATTTTGGCATGGCAAGGATGGTAGATATAGAGCAAATTCAAGGATTTACAAATAGAGTTGTGGGCACATAGTGAGTCATCATTTTAACTTTAGAGTATTTATCTATCATCTTTAGATCGAGTTTTGATCCTCTGTGGCGAAGAGTATGGCCAATAGATTTGAATAAAAAATCAAGTGTGTTAAAATCTAATGACTTTAGATCAAGTGTGTTATCATAACTATGTTAGTAGAATATATGATTTCGAGACTGATTTTTCTCTCTTTTTATCAGCGGTTACATGTCTCCAGAATATGCAATGCACGGACAATTTTCAGTGAAGTCTGATGTTTTCAGTTTTGGAGTTATGGTTCTCGAGATTATCAGCGGAAAAAAGAATTCTTGTACATTTGAATCATGTCGTATTGATGATCTCTTGAGTTATGTGAGTATCATCAAATATTCAAATTCCTTTTTATTTTTCTGCATTTTAATGCCAATACAAAAGTGAAAACTAATAAGGAAAATCTCTTATTTTAGGCTTGGAACCAATGGAAAGGTGAATCACCATTTGAGATGTTGGATCCAATAATGCAAGAATCTTATGCTCCAAATGAAGTAGAAAAGTCTGTGCAAATTGGTTTATTATGTGTCCAAGAAAATCCAGATGATAGACCTACAATGGGAACAATTGTTTCATATCTCAATAATGTCTCAATTGAAATGCCATTTCCTATGGAACCAGCATTTTTCATGCATGGCAGAACAAGAAGAAATTCAGCTGAACATCAATCATATTCAGGTCACTCCACCAACCATTCTTTCTCCTCAAGTGTACGCCCTCGATAAATAGTCGGGTTTCATACACATATTTCATTTGAGATTTCAATACACTCACACTCTGCGCACCAACTACTTGTATTATACCCCGGTGATCTCGGTGGTGTCTCATTCACATATGTTTCTATGTATATACGTAAAAAAAAGTTGTATTTTTTAATGTTAATTTTGCTTTGTTATTGATAAAATCTGTATTTTTATTTAGATTAAATATGGGACTTTGAGTGAAATTTATAGTACACTTAGTGTTGTTAAATTTTAATAAAAAATGGTTTCAAATGATTTAATCAGTTTAAATATGAAGATTTTGAGTTAAGAAAAGCAAATGAATTTTTTTTAATGAAAATAGATACGGTTAAATACTAGAAAAAAAAAGTTTGAGAATTAAACTCAGTGAAAAATTATTAAGGTACTTTCTCCAAAGTCAATATAATAAAAAAAGTTATATTGATGGGCTCAATTATGAGAAAACATCAACTGATTTTTAGAATATTTAACTTTATTATTCTAAAAGCATCATTAACTAATGTTTTCATAAAATTTTTAATGAAGAGAAAATTTACTTTATATATATAATCAATAAATTTAAATTATATTAACTAATATTCTGAATCAGATAGTAATTAGTTAATATTACTAATATATGAGTTCAGATGGAGTATATAACTAAATAATCATACATTAACTTCTAAATGTGTAGTTAAGATTTAATTAAAATTCAATCATTTTCAGATAATTTAGTTGCATTTATGCAAGTGGTTAGAACTTTATTTATGTAATGAAATTCATATTTTATGTGTTAGTTAATTCAAATAATTTGTGAAATCAATTTTCAATTTTAAACCAAAATTGATGATTATTTATTTATTTATTTATAATTTCAGAATTTACACTAAAAAAATATTGGAATGAGATGATGGAGTAGAGACAAAATGTCCAATGTGTGTGAGGAATGCAGTGCAAGCTTCATCTAACACCAAGTAAGTCCAAAAGGCCTAAAGCCCATGGTTTTGAGAGAGAAAAAAAACCACATGGACTTAGAAAAATGTATGCATCTAGTAGCAACTTTTTCTTATAGAAATGCACTTTAGTCACAATTTTTTTTATAAAAGATTTAGTTTGACTTGTTTTCAGGTTTGTGATCGACTTACAGACTCGAAAATTAGTATATACAGTTACGCACGGATAATTTCAATTACAACTTTCTATAGAATGACAACACTTGCTGTTGAAGAAGGTATTGTTAAAGATTGTGATTTTTTTTCTAGTATTAATTTTGTCTTCTCACTTTTGTTTTTTTGTCTTTGGGCTATGTAGGAATCTTTGGTTGGAACCAAGAGATGATTAACACACTTGCAAACAAAAACAGTATTAGAGTGAAGTATGAACTGAAGAATGATATGAATGAATCACTCTATGCTTAAGATAATTTGACCGATCAGATTTTTATCTGTACATTTCTGTTTTTAGATGGCACAAGTGTACCATGCAGATATTTGTGCATGGTCTAAATTAGGAAAAGGATTATAACGTTCAATAAACAAAATGAAGTAAACTTGTCATATTTCCACTAAATTTCTCTCTGGTTTTAATCTTTACGTTTAAATTTTATTAAAGCATGAGAGTGATAATATTGTGGTACCTGAGAACAAGTGATATACATCACTAACTACCTCACTTTTTCAGTTAGAAAGTTTGTTACAAAGTAGTTAGTGTTAGTTGTTTTATACTCTAAGAAACATTATGGTGTTGTAGGGTGTAGAAAGCTTATGGTGCAAGTCACCTTATTTGTATATAACTCAACTTGTGATCTCCTTATTTTCTAATGAGAATTCTTTTCACCATTTTCATTTCGATTCTCTCAATATGGTATCAAATCAATCAACATTACTCTTCGTCTTATTCACACTTTTTCAACAATTTGAAGTTTTCTTCATTTCCTCGTCTCTTCATGTTTATATGATCTTGAAATATCTTTTTTTTTTATTCATTTGTCATCAATTTTAGCTTCTCTGCTCATGTTTACACTGCATTGTTAGATGCAATTCTCTTTCTTTATTCATCTTTATCAATATTTGCGTCGCATTGTTAGTTGTAGTCCTCTTTCCTTCTTTATCTTTATCATCGATTCAACATGTCACCACGCCTAGCACCAAATCATCAACTTGATCTTGATTCCATCTACTACATTCATCCAAATGAAGGTCCTAACTCTGTAAATGTTACTCCAAAAGTCGATGGTTCAAATTATTTGTCATGGAACAGGTCCGTGAAACGTGCTTTGGGAGACAAGAACAAGAAGAAAATTGTTTACGGTTCCATTGAAGTCCCTAATGATGATGATTTCAACTATGTTCAATGGGAATGTTTTGCAATCATCTCATTCATTCTTAGATCATCAACTCGGTTAGTGATCATGCATTAGATGCTTAGAATGATTTGCATGCACAATTTTCCAAAGATGATTGTGCTCGAATTTTAACTTTGCGTTCCACCATTAATAATCTGAAACAAGATTCCAAATATATTATGGAATATTTTCTTGAGTTGAAGGGATTATATGAGGAGCCCAATTCTCATAAACCATTACCAATTTGCACATGTGCTTATAGATTTCGTTGTAATGTTGTTAGAAAGGATCAAGAACATAGACATGAGGAATAAGTCATTCAATTTCTCACTGGCTTGAATGATACCTTCTCAGTTGTTAGAACTCAAGTTTTGCTCATGGATCCTTTGTTGTCTATTAATCACATATACTCTCTTGTGATTCAAGAAGAGAGTCACCACAAGAACCTTACACCTCATGAAGATAATCCTAGCTATTTTGGTGAATGTTGCACATAAGTCAGATTTCAAACATAAATGTGGTTTCAATAACACCAAGAATGCTCATAGAGTGTGCACATTTTGTAATAAAATTGGCCACATGATATATTTATTGTTATCAAAAGTGTGGCCACCCCTCCCCCTCCCAACTTCAACAAAAACAAGTCCTTTATCAATGCAACTCACATTGAGTCCAATCCTTTACCTCAACCAGCTGATGAACCTCAAGATGTTTATCATACAAGTAACCAGATGCCTATATCTCAAGCTTAATATGAACAACGTCTCAAGTTACTTTAACACTCACATTTCTCATCATCAATCCATACTTAGATTATCAATCAGGTTTCCTCTAGTTCTACTCATGGTAATCAAGTTTCAGGTATTGTATGCAATACCACTTTTTACACCAATATCTCTTCTCACATATGGATCTTAGACTCATGAGCTAATGACCATGTTTGTTCTTCTCTAGACCTGTTTAATTCTTACTATAAAATCAAACCTATTAAAATAACACTTCCTAATGGTAATTGCAATATTGTTCATGTGCTGGTAACATCAATTTTTCTCCCATCTTCTATCTTAACCATGTTTTATTTGCACTAGATATCAACTTAAACCTTATTTCTATTTCAAAAGTCTGTGAAGACTTGAAATGTTCTATTGTCTATTCTGTTGAACAATGCATTTTGCAAGAAATGAATACCAAGCAGATGATTGGTTCAAGTAGCAAAGAGAATTACTTGCATAAATTACATTTAAGGGATACTCATTTTGAAGCTCAAGTTTCTAATCACCAAATTGATCACAAATTCAAATTTTCAACACAAACGAATATTGCAAAAGTTGTTGACACAAACATGTCTTTGTCAGTACTAATGTTCCAAGTTTATTATTATTGTAAACGTTTAGTGTTATTGTTATATTTTAGTGTTATTGCAAAAGTTTACGGTTAGTGCAAAGTTTGTACATAACAATTTGATATCAGTTTGCTAACAAAAAATATACCAAAATTTATGTACATAATTTGATAACAGATTTGTATACCATAACCGTTTGACAACATAAAATACTTTTGTATAACAATTTGATAACATATTTGACCTTACCTGATCAGAAGGGCCCTCCAGAGGTCGAGCACGAACAAGGTGATGGTTGACAAGCGAGGAGGGGGTGCACCTGCAAGACACTCCGATGCCAAAGTGAGTATGCGGTACAGAAAAATGATAAGAGAGAATGTTTTAGAATACATGATCCTTTAGTGAAAAAGGGTATTTATAGTGAGCCCCCAGCGCTGGGCCAAGGTTCTTCTTTGGGCTGAATTAGCTAGGCCCAAGGAAGAACTGTCAAGGTACGCGTAGGAGCGTGTAAGACCCAACACGTGGTTTTGCCCTTGGTCCAACTGCCCCTATCTTTCAGGAGATAATGATGGACAGTTGAGTGATGTGGCAGATGATGAGGAGACGAGGTCTCCCATCATTAGTTCAATGGACAGTGTGTTTGCCTGACGTGCCAAGCACCTGCTTGGGCAGTTGTAAGTCTGTCCGAGGATGCAGAAGACTTGGCCGACTGGATGAGCCTCTGCCTAACAATATTGGGTTGTGGCCCAACGGTGTCCTCGAGACCCAGTCCGGAACAATATTTGTACACCATAATTTGTAACACTTGATTTCACTTGATAACAGAAATTTGTGTACACTTGATAACAGAAAGTAACATTATACCAATAACCATAAATCTTATATTCATAACATATGCAATACCAAAAATATGTAGCATTAACTCTTAGATTCATAACATATGTAGTACACAAAATAGGTAGCATTACACAAATGCTCAATACACAAAATAAGAAGCCTTGTTCATAAGTACTTAAAAGTTTTGACAGAAGACAATATTACACAAAACAACCTAAACTATAGACTCTAAGATGATTTCTTTGGAATGTTCTTTTTGTTGGAGTTGTCCTCCTAGTGGTAGGACCTACTGCATTATGTGATGCACCCTTTAAACATGTGGTGCTTGTTTTCTCCACCTTCTTCTTTATGTTTGACAACACATCCCTATCACTTAAATTAGAGGACTTCAACCTATTTGTTCCCATTTTTCCACGATATACCCCCTTATTTCTTCTAACATTGTTACCAATGGTTTTGCCCTTGCTTCCATAATCACACCATTGAAAGCCTCTGACATATTATTTAGGACAAAATTAGACTTGGTGGTGGTCCTAAAATAGGACTTACTCCAAAATCTTGGTGGTTTTTGCATCATGTTCTTGTAGGTCTCTTCATGTATCGACCTTATACCTCTCATCTCCCTTCCCATGCTTGTGAATAAGTAGCCCTAGTTGTTTTCAAATGATCTCCTTCAATATTTTTCCTGGAAATTTCTTCCTAAAATTGTTGTATAAATGTCTCACACAAAACCTATGTTCAACATTGGGTAGTAATTCATCCATAGCAGGAAGAAGACCATAAATGCATATAACAAATAAAGATTCAAAAATACAGTTATTAATCATAAAAATAAAATCAATCTTAAATTATTGTAACAAATAAAAGGGTACCTTTTGCAGACCAAAAATGAATGTATAGGTCCTACATTCTTTCCTTCCACCTAAATCATCAATAAGGAGCTCTAAAAACCAAGTCCAAATGTCTTTAGTTTCCCCTTCCACCACAACAAAAGCAATAAACAACATTTGATCATTAGGATCTGTTCCAATTGCAGCTAAAATCTGACCACCACATAGACCCTTTTAGAAGCATCCATCAAGACCAATAATTGGCCTACACAACTTGAAACTCTTCTTACAAGCAACATAACAAATGTATAATCTCTTGAAATAAGGCTTTGTATCCTCAACACCCTCTTGAACTGGTGTGACATTTATCTTGATAGTGGAACTATGATTTGTCCTTAAAATTTCATGACAGTAGTCATATATCCTAGTGTAATCTCCTAAAAAATATCCATCAACCATATCTCTAGCTGCAAATCTGACCCTAATTGTCTTTGTCTTGTCAACACCTATATTCCATTTCTTAAGAGCTTTTTTCCTTTATATCCTTTAGCTTCAACTTAGGATTATTTTTTAATGAATTTTGTAACCTCTTGCTAAGCCATTTTGTACTCATCATCTTTACATTACACTCTCTAGGACAATTGTGTGTGTCAACTAATTTTCTAAGTTGTCAAGTCTCCTCATGCAGCTTTCCACAATAAGCCTCCCACTAATAGCCTTATTTTCACACCACCTTCACTCTCTTTTTGTCATTTTTTTTAAAACTTTAGACTTCTACCATTCTGAACAACATATGTTTGAATAGCTTCTTTAAAATCACTTTTTGTATTAAAATAAGTTTCTAACTCCCATTTATAGTTAGACATGTCTTTCATAGCCTTGAAAATGAGATGCTTCTTCTTATCATCATTAAGTACATTAATCTCAAATGTTGGATCCTTGTAATAGATATTGTCTACCTCAATATATCATAAGTCTTTCAAAATACGACCACCTATCAACATCTACTTGTAACCATTTTAACGACGACAAACGTGAACCATTTTAATAACGTAAGAGATCAATCTGCAACTTTTAAAAAAAGATGGTCAAATTAAACCCATACGTTATAGGACCAAGAATGATTTGACTTTTAAAGTCACGTGACTCACCACCCTATCATCTTTGGTTAAAAAACATTCTTTAAATGTATTAGATAAGAAAAAAAAAAAAACTAATTCTTTAATATGTGGTTTAAAAGTACCGAACATCAATTTAAGATTAGACTCATATTTATATCGAACAAATGAAATACTGTAAAAATATCCATTTCCATTAGATAGACACAATGGCTGAACAAATCTATAGATATGATGTGTTTATCAGTTTCAGAGGTTGTGACACACGCAACACCTTTGTTGATCATCTCTACGCTCATCTGAATAGAAAAGGTATTTTCACTTTCAAAGATGATGCAGAACTCAACAAAGGCCACTCTATTTCAACTCAACTTCAACTTGCAATTCAACAATCACGACTTTCTATCATTATCTTCTCTAAACATTATGCTTCATCAACATGGTGTTTGGATGAAATGGCTACAATTGCTGATTGCCATAACCAATCCAAACAAACTGTTTTTCCTGTTTTCTATGATGTTGATCCATCTCATGTACGAAAACACCAGGGTTTTTATAAGGATGCCTTTGCTTTACACACTCAACAACAATCCCAAAACAAGGTTGATTGCTGGAAGAATTCTATGACCTCTTTGGCTGGATCTGCTGGTTGGGATGTCAGGAATAAGTAAGTTTATACTATAAAATGTTTAGGTGACAATTTAGTTATCTAACTATCCTATTCTGTTTCAGGCCTGAGTTTGAAGAGATTGAAAAGATTGTTCAAGATGTAATAAATTCATTGGGTCATAAATTCTCAGGTTTTGTTGATGACCTTATTGGAATACAACCTCGTGTAGAAGCCTTAGAAAGGATTTTGAAGTTAAAGTCAAAAGATTGTGGTTTTCGCGTTTTAGGAATACGGGGGATGGGTGGAATAGGAAAGACAACTCTTGCGACGGTCTTGTATGACAGAATCTCATTTCAGTTTCAAGCTTCTTGCTTTATTGAGAACGTTAGCAAAATTTATAAAGATGGCGGTAGTGTTGCTGTGAAGAAACAAATTATTTGTCAAACTTTAAAAGAAAAGAATCTAGAAGCTTATGGTCGTTCTGAAATATCTGGGATTGTAAGTAGTAGATTAAACAACATGAAGGTCCTTGTAGTTCTTGACGATATTGATCAAATTGAGCAATTACAAGAATTGCATATAAATCCCAAATTGCTTTGCGGAGGAAGTAGAATAATCATAACCACTAGAGATGAGCATATTCTTAAAGAGTATGGGGCAGATGAAGTTTACGAGGCTCAGTTGATGAGTGATGGTGAAGCTCTTGACCTTCTGCATAGAAAAGCCTTCAAAAGTGATAATTCAAGCAGTACTTTTTCGGAGCTGATTCCTCGGGTACTCAAATATGCTGAAGGTCTTCCATTAGCAATCAGAGTAATTGGTTCTTTCTTATGTACCCGAAATGCTACACAGTGGAGAGCTGCCTTGGATGGATTGCGGAATAATCCATTGGGCAGTAGAGTAATGAAAGTGCTTCAGATAAGTTTTGAGGGACTAGAGCCAAGAGAGAAAGAAATATTTCTGCATATTGCTTGTTTCTTTAAAGGGGACAAGGTGGATTATGTAAGGGGAGTTCTAGATGCTTGTGGATTGCACCCTGATATTGGAATTCCACTTATTGTTGAAAAATCGCTCATAACAATTAGAAACACGGAAATTCATATGCATGGAATGTTGCAAGACTTGGGGAAGCAAATTGTTCAGGGACAACATCCCTACGACCCAATGTTCTGGAGTAGATTGTGGCTTTACCGGGATTTCCATCGTGTGGCGATGACAGAAACGGTAACATATCTTTCTAAATAGATTCTATGGCTTTTCTATTCTTAAAAAATGAAAAAATTCAAACATTATAATGCTGCAAGACTAATTCAATTTCAATTTTTTTACTTAATTATTCCCTTTTATTAAATGCTAATTGTTAATTTTCCAGAAAGCACCAATAGAAACGAAAGCTATAGTTCTAGATCAAAAGGAGTATGGCCACGATTTCAATCCGTTGAGGGGTGAAGATCTATCAAAATTCGGGCACCTGAAACTGCTCATATTGTGTCAAAAGAATTTTTCAGGGAAGCTTGTATTTCTTTCTAATTCCCTGTGTTATCTTTCATGGAATGGTTATCCTTTCCTTTCTCTGCCTTTAAATATTCAGCTACATGACCTCGTCGAATTGAATATGCCTGGAAGCGACATCAAGCAATTGTGGGAAGGCAATCAGGTAGTTTCTCCTCCGAATAAACAACTATTTTAGATTTAAAAACAATATGCTAACATGTTGATGACTAATTTTCCCTTCACAGCGACTACCTTGTTTGAAAAGGATGGATCTGAGCAACTCTGAATATCTCATGGTAACTCCAAATTTTGAAGGGATCCAAAATCTTGAGCGAATAGATTTTACAGGATGTGTAAGCCTGTCGCAGGTGCATCCATCAGTTGGACTTCTTACAGAACTTGTATTCTTGAGTTTGCAGAACTGCACCAGTCTGAGCAGCCTTGATTTCGGTAGTGCATCAAGAGTATGGTCTCTCAGAGTTCTGCGTCTCTCTGGTTGCATAGAATTGGAAAAGACTCCAGATTTCACAGGAGCATCCAATCTTGAGTACCTTGATATGGATCTATGTACAAGTTTAACTAAGATCCATAAATCTATTGGGGCTCTTACAAAGCTTAGCTTCTTAACTTTCAGAGACTGCACAAAGTTGTTTCCAAATCCTAACATCTTTGATAATATGACATCTCTTACGTCCCTGGATCTACGTGGCTGTGGGAGCTTTTCAACTCTGCCCCTGCCAAGCACCATCCTTAATTCTCCTTCTCCTTTGGAATCATTGATTTTCCTGGACTTAAGCTATTGCAATATTTCGGTAGTACCTGATTCTATTGGAGACTTAAAGGGTTTAGAAAGACTAAATTTACAAGGAAATAGGTTTAGTACACTTCCTTCTACCTTCAAGAGGCTTTCCAATCTAGCATATTTAAACTTGTCACATTGTCACAAACTTAAGAGATTGCCAAAGCTCCCATCCAAGAGTGGTCCATCAGATTCATTGGGAAGGTATTTTAAAACAACTTCTGGATCGCGTGATCATAGGTCTGGATTATACGTTTATGACTGTCCCAGGATAACTAAACGGTTGTTCTCTTGTGAGGATCCGAGCATTTCATTTAAATGGCTAAAAAGACTATTTAAGGTGCCTACCATCCTATCTCTTTATTTTGTCTGTCACTTCTCTAGCTCTGATACATGTTGCATTTCCATGTCAAAAAATTTCCTTTGTAAGACGTTATTTTATGGTCAAGAGACCCTAATCCAGTAATCTGGTTATCAAGTTGGAATGTGCACTTTGAATACCTTCCCTTGCACATATCTCTTTAGCTGGTGATATACCTACTTGTTTTTTCTTCTGGTTTCAGGAACCTCGTCATTTCCGTTGTGGCTTTGACATTGTTCTTCCTTTGGAACGTAAATATGTTGATTCACATGGAAACCCTTCAATTCCACAGTGGTTCAACCACAAGTTTGATGAAGGTTCAGTAATAAGGATAAATAACTCTGATATGCAAGTTGATTGGGCTGGCTTTTCCTTTTGTGTCGCATTTCAAGTGGATATCCGCCATGCAGTAGCTGACTTACCTCGAAGTTTTTATTCTTCTCCACTGTCAATTCCTTTTTGTCTTTCTTTTGAAAGTGATCAAACAGAAGAATGCTTTGATATGCCGCTTAGTTTGAAACGAAATAAGGTGGCTAGCTCAAATTATATTTGGGTAATCTATATCTCTCGTGAACACTGCCATTTTGTGAAAACAGGAGCAAAAATCACATTTAAAGCTGGCAGAGGTTTGACTATGAAGAAATGGGGGTTCCGTGTACTAACCAAAAAGGGCGTAGTAAGAACACCGAGAACAAAACTTCCTTTGTTGTCCTTTGAGAATGTAGATGAAAGAATCAGCAGCTTTGAGCCTAGCAGCTTTGAGCGTAAAATCAAGCTTCCTTACAATTGGTTAGTTTCTTTAGAAGATGAAGTTGAGCATGATGAAGCCAAGGGGAAAGAAACCAATCTCTTTAATCTAGGGCTTTTGACAGGCACCAACTACACTGATAACACAGACGGAATGTTCTTTTAAAGCAGTGACACAATAATTAATGACAATCATTGTGCATGGTAAACCATGGTTATCTAATAATATGTCTTCAATTAATATGTTGACATGTGTTTCATGATTTAATTATCGTTTAATTCAGTCACTCTTCAGTCCCATATATAAAATGTACTGTAAACTGCAAAACTTATTTCAGATTTGCTAGCTTGCATATCGTCTGTGTTTTTCCAAAGATTGACAGATTATTCTCTTTCGAAGCAATACACACCCTATCCAGATGGTTTATGAACTTGATTTGGATTGAAGTTTTAGTCTGTTTTCTTTCTTAAACTAAGTTAATCCATATGGACTGAAATAAAACAATTCTACCCAGATAAAAATAAACAGTCAACATAGAAAGGGATGCCCCATACCCTGCAACTAATTATTTAATTTTTTTGATAAACTTCAAAATCAATTTTAGATATCTAAATATTTGATAGACTAACATTACAAGTGTTGTACCTCTGTTTCCTCTCATCTAATCAAATGAATTTGTTTGGTATCAATTCTCAGGCGAATCATGGTCAATAGCCAGCTCAGCCGTCCAAAATTTCCATGCCCTCACACACAGTTCTTCCATCACTCTCTTTGACCTTTCCAAATACATGTCTATACAATACTACAATTTCAATAGAGTCATAAACACGTCAAACAATAAATAAACAAACAGACATTTTTCACAACAATGACAATAACTCAACTGCATCGTACATAACAACAACAGTAAAGTTGACTTGACTTTTCTATTTCATTCTTAACCATCACAAACCTTAACAAAATTTTCAATCTCACAAACATTAACACAACAACAACAAACATAACCATGAATTCCACCATCTCTTCCAAATCCTTCAACCTTCTATTCCTGTTCAAAATGGAAATCAAACCTAGACTTGAGGAGGAGTGTAGCTATTGTGGAATCATGAATATTGTTTCTTACAATGTTAGAGGGTGTTGCAGTTCATTGAAACGTAGACGTATTTCCCAAATTTTTAGTCGCGGGAAAGCTGACATTTGCCTTATTCAGGAAACCAAAATAACCAAGATGGATCATAGTTTAGCTTCGAGTTTGTGGAATTTGCAGGATGTAGAATGGTCGGCAATTAATTCAGAAGGGAGATCAGGAGGATTAATCACTCTATGGAATAAAAATTCTCTTACTGCTTGTGCTAGCTTCAGTGGGAAGGGATTTCTCGGCATTCATTTCAGATGGAAGAACCATGATTTTGTTGTGGTTAATATCTATGCTCCGTGCAACTCAGCAGAGAAAAGACAATTGTGGTTGAATTTGATAAACATTAAGGATAGAATCCCGTTTGGGAGCTGGATTGTAGGAGGTGACTTCAACGCTGTCAAAAATTCGGAGGAACGAAGAGGTAGTAGTGATTTCAACGTAAGAGATTCGAGGGATTTCAACTCATTCATTGAAGAGCTTAAACTGATAGACTTGCCTGCAGTTGGCAACAAGTTTACCTGGTTTAATTCTAGAGGCAATATCAAGAGTAGATTGGATAGATTCTTAGAAGAAGAATCGATTATTACCCTTCTTTCCCTTAGAAGTCAGTTCGTAGGTGACAGAGATATTTCTGATCACCGGCCCGTGTGGATTAAATCAAACTTTATCGACTGGGGTCCTAAGCCTTTTAGGTCTTTTGATTGCTGGTTTCATCACCCTGATTTCTGTCCTTTCGTTTATAAAGCGTGGAATTCCTATACTTATTCAGGGGCTCCTTGGTCGATTCTTCATAACAAATTTAAAGACCTTAAAGCTGATCTGAAATTCTGGAATGTTCATACTTTTGGCTGGCTGGACTTGCAGGTTGAAAATTATGTGGATCAGATTAATCACATTGAGCTTAATATGTCAATGGATGATTATCATCATGATGATGCGGCAGCAGAAATCAGAATGGATAAACAGGAAGAGTTTTGGAAATATTTGAGGAGAAAGGAAAGCATGATTAAGCAGAAATCTCGGATTAATTGGGTAAGAGATGGCGATATTAATTCTAAATTCTTCCATGATTCTCTTAAAGGGAGACGTCGAGGCAATTCTATCTCGGCTATTAAAGTTGGTCATGTGTTATTAGAAGATCCGGATAACATTAAATGTGAAGCCAAATTATTTTTTGAAAGCAAATTCCAAGGTTTTGAGAAGCATAGAATTCAATTTAACATGAACAATGTGAACTCGCTTGATGAGCCTGATGTTTTGATGCTTGAGGAGGATTTTACTGTTGCGGATGTCAAGCTGGCAGTTTTTCTTTGCGATGGCAGCAAAAGTCCCGGGGTGGATGGTTTTAATTTCAAGTTTATTAAAGCTTTTTGGGATGTTATAGGGATTGATTTCTCCAACTGCGTTCTTGACTTTTTCAAGAGTGGTTATTTACCTAAGGTCTTCGTCTTTCATCGCATTGATTCCAAAGGTAGATAATCCCCAAGGTTTTGAGGAGTTCAGACCTATAAGCTTGATTACTAGCGTTTTGAAGACGATTTCTAAAATGCTTGCTGGTAGGTTAGCTAAAGTGATTCACAAGCTGATTTCCCCTTCCCAATCAGCTTTTATTCCGGGCAGGCAACTTATGGATGAAGTGTTGACGGCAAGCAAAATTATAGATTATGCACGGAGATTCAATAAGAAGTGTATGTTGTTTAAAGTGGATTTTGCGAAGGCGTATGACTGCGTTGATTGAAACTACCTTGAATACATGATTATGAAGATGGGTTTCGGTATCAAGTGGCTAAAGTGGATTCGGGGATCGGTGTTTAATAGTTTTATGTCAATCTTGATCAACGGCAGCCCTACGAAAGATTTCAAGGTGAAAAAAGGGTTGAAACGAGGGGATCCGTTGTCCCCGTTCCTTTTCGCAATAGCAGCAGAAGGTTTGGCTAGTTTGGTTCACAATGCTATTCATCTAAACATTCTGAAAGATTTCAAAATCATGGAATGTTCTTGTCCTAGCATTTTACAATTCGCGGATGATACATTACTGTTTGCGGATGGGTCTTTATCAAACCTGTGGGCTTTCAAATCTATCCTCCGCGCTTTCGAATTAACATCTGGCCTAAAAATTAACTATGCAAAGAGTCGTATCTTTGGGATAGGAATGGATGAAGATTTTATTATGGCAGCGGAGCAGTTTATTCATTGTGATTCGGGAAGCTTTCCGTTTAAGTTCCTTGGTTTAATGGTGGGAGGTAATCACCGGCGGATATCTTTTTGGGATCCGATCGTCAATGGTTTCAGAAAGAAATTATCCTTGTGGAAGGCTAGGAGTTTTTCAATTGGAGGGAGAGTTTCTCTAATAAACTCAGTGCTGACCAATCTTCCTATACATCACATTGCCTTTTTCAAAATTCCTAAGAAAGTGATTAAAGACATTATTATTGTCCAAAGATGTAACACCCTTCTACCCCAAAACAAAATATTTAAATAATATCAGAGTAATCATTGAGAAGGGTATCACATTTCATCAAAATTAAATCGAACAGTGTCCTGTCCCGTAACACGGGTTAATCAACATCAAGAATAACATATAGCATTTCGCAGCGGAATTTAAACTTCATATTTCAAAATCATAATTTTTACTTCATAAACATAATTTTCACCATCCGAAATTTCAACATTATATAATGAGAAAACATTTATCAAAGTAATAACATAACTGAAAACAGTTTAACAAATAAACCTCATCCCGATGTTACATGACACAGAGCAGGACAGAAAGACTCCAGACCACTCCTAAAGTAATATAAGGTACGCTTCGAAGCTCTGAAAAACTCCTCTTGCAGTTGCGAAGCTATTCTTTATCATCTGCAAGTTACCCACATAGGAGGCAACATTTCCAAGCAGGCAAGGTGAGTAATCATAATTTATCATAAATACACTAGAATATGGAATATAAATAAATTAGCATAAACATGTCATAACATCTTCCACCATAAAATCCAGCAACAACAACACAATCGTGAATACATTATAAAACTTCAGCAACACAACACCATCGTGAATTCATCCAGAAATATGCAATTCCAACTATCATGATATGCAATTATGCATGTGGTACCAATTTCATCGTGAGATGGATACTTGACCATCAACCCTCCACAAGGGAGCACACCGTAATCATCGAGACACTTCAATCCACACAATGGGATTGAAGTTACAAAATAGGCCGAAGCCCCATCGTGAATGTCATGAAATGCAATGATGCGTTACATCGTAAAAAAATTCATCGAGAAATCAAATACGCATCATTCATTTCACACCCAGCAATTCAAACATCAAGCAATCATGTCTTTCATCAAGAAAACACATCGATAATACTTCTTTATCGATAATACAACAAAACAACTCCTATGACCATCGAGATAATAAAACAGTTTCTCTCATCAACATCAACAAACCCTCAATTCACAATAACATCATGTTTATAAGCATGAAACCAATTTTCAACAATACAAAAGAAACCAACTTCTTTTGTCAATAACAACAAATCATCAATTTGCAATATAAATCATGTTTTTAATCATAAAACTTATTCCAACAATACAACAAAACAACTTCCTTCATCAACAATATCAAATCATCATCTTTCAATAAAATTATGCTTATAATCATAAAACCAATTCAACTTTTCCTAAATATTCATCATTGAAAAATGTCTCACTTCACTCATTTTATTTCATCAAATTAAAGTTCGTCTCGTTAGCTTTTCGACGCTTCAAACGGGACCTAATTCGGAGTTTTGGATCAAAAGTTATGAATTTTTCAAAATAAAAGTGCCACTGTTACAGTGTTAACCGGTTAACCTATAGCGTTAACCGGTTAACGCCTCATATTTTTTCACAAAACACATATTTTTCACTGGTTAATCGGTTAACACATATGGTTAACCGGTTAACCCCTGTACATAAGCAGTTTTCTGCTGTTTTTAAGAATTCTACACCAAAATACCTCAATTTTTCATACGAATTCATTCCAATGCAACCCAAAACTTCTTACCAATCCAAATTACTCATATACAACAACAATATATCAATTCAAACATCAAACAAACCATTCTAAATCATCTTATCAATCCTAATTCACCAATTCATACTCTTATAACTCAATATATGTCATCAAACCTAACAATCACCAAAATCATACAAAACCTAATCTATTCATAAACCAATTCCTATATAATTATAATAGATTGTAAAAACTCCCCATACCTTAGAGAATTTCTCCGATTGACTCTCTTCTCTGGGGTTCTCCACAGCCTCCTGACTCTGAACTTCCTTTTTCTCCCTCTTCTTCAGAGTACTTCACCCAACACGATAAAATGAGCATTTTGATTGTATATTCCTTTTTGATCAAAACTATCCTAGTTATGTCTTTTCCCACTTTACCCTCATAATTTTCACAAAAACACCACCTTACCCTTTTCTTTAATATAATTTCAATAATAATAATAAAATAGTATAATAAAACACTATTTATCCTTATTATATAAATTACTCTTATACTCCAAAATAACCAACATAACATTCATACTTCTACTTCAATTATTTTAAATAATAACCAATAATCCGAATAATACTACATGATTATTCTTATTATTAATATTATTAAAATAATTTCACCACCATGCATCGGGTCACATAACCACCAATTGTCAATTCATTCATATATCCTCAATTAAGCAACAAATAATCATAATCAAATTCGGGGTGTTACAACTCTCCCCCACTTAAAGAATTTTCGTCCTTGAAAATTACCTGAAGTAGATAGAGTCGGATATGACTCCTTCATCTGATCTTCCCGCTCGAAACTCAAGTTCTTTTTTTCCCTTATCACAATAACTCTTCTGACGACTCTGCGACGTGTTCATCCTTTCCCAAATTATTTTTATCTTCACTTGGTTCCTGGACAACCTTTGACCCAAGCACCAAACTCTCTCCTGACTCATACCAACACAATGGAGTGCGACAATGTCTACCATACAACGCCTCATATGGAGCCATTCCAATACTAGCATGAAAATTGTTGTTGTATGTAAACTCAACCAACGACAAATGACTATCCCAAGATCCTCCTTGATCCAAAACGCAAGCTCTCAGCAGATCTTCTAAAGATTGGAATGTCCTTTCTGTCTAACCATCTGTCTGTGGATGATAAGCAGAATTCATCCTCAATTTAGTACCCAAAGCATCTTGCAAACTCTTCCAAAACTTCGACGTAAACCGCAGATCTCTATCTGATACTATACTCGAAGGTACACCGTGCAACTTCACAATTTCCTCAATATTAATCTCAACTAGCCTCTACATAGAATAATTAATCTTCTTTGACAAGAAATGTGCTGACTTAGTTAATCGGTCAATAATTACCCACATCAAATCATTACCTCTTGTAGTCTTAGGTAACCCAGTCATAAAATCCATGGAAATGCTATCTCATTTCCACTCAGGAACATTCAATGGTTGCATCATACCTGAAGGTCTCTGATGTTCAATCTTCGACTTCTAGCATGTCAAACAAACATATACAAATTCAGCAATACCCTTTTTCATACCCGGTCACCAAAATAACCTGCGTAAATCCTGATACATCTTCGTAGCGCCATGATGAATACTAAGTCGACTTTTATATCCCTAAACAAAACCCTTTGTTTAATTCCCGAAATGCCTGGAACACACAGTTTAAATCCAACATCAAAACAATCGACTATCAACATCGTCTTCATTCGCAAACAACAACTACACCGCACCATGCATTCGCTGCGCACTCTGATTACTCTGCAAGGTTCTAGGACTACCAAGTTTATTTCCAACTTCTTCAATCACCAAACCAACACATCAATAACACCTTCGACTTAACTCTTCTTAATTTCGTTTCAATAGGTATTCTACTCTTGTAGTTACCGAATACATCCAACTTAAATTCATAAGGCAACACCTCCGAACATTCAATCATAAATACAACCGCGACAACTTCCAAATTTTTGGTCAAAAATTTACATACTTCATGAATTTCCAATTATCCTCAACACAACTACAACTTTACCATCTTAAATGATACCTCCTTCAAAAATTACCTTAAATACACTACATCATTATGACAATATAAGGTACATCAATACAACAGTTTCCACAAGATAACTCATATTTCTTTGCTTCTAATTAATCCAAAGTATCGAATCCTCGATTCTTACTCATACTAACACACCTTTCATAAATTCTTATCCGAACCAACGCAACCAAAACAATTATTCATGTTCTAATCAAAATCACGCTTTAATAAACCCACTTGTAATCTTACTTCGTCTGATTCTTTCAACTCAATTCAATCCTATACTCTTGAAAATCTTGGTCTTACTTTTCCATATACTTTAACCTCGAATCATCTCAAGAAACTCCAAGCCTCATGCCACTTAATTTATCATCAAACAATAATTTTATTATCCAGAGTTTAACTACAAATTTCCACAATACTATTTACTCCCAACGTAACTTCATACCATCATTCTTAAATCTGACTAACATTCTTATATATGATTCTTCATCGATAATTCAAACAATACTCAAATGCCCAGCTCGACTTCAACTGATTTAACTCATATACTATACTAGTTAGCATGACGCATCTATTCCTCAATTATGATTTCGTCTATTATCAACAATAGATTAAGGGTGATCAGTTCCTCAATTTGTCAATAAATATCCGACAACCATAATAGCGACATAAATAGTCGTTACCCAACACAATAGTGTACTTCAACTTATGTATAAAGTTCGTAGGTATAATTCCCCGCCAACTCTCTAAGACTTATCAACATCTTCTTAGTTTCCTTAATTCCGACTTAGTCGATTTCACCAAGACATCCAAAATCCAATACACATCTATCATACATGCCCTTGTATAACACTGCTTCAAATATTCTTATAACACCGGAGTCACTACAATATTAAGCACAATCCAATTTGGTTCTCTTCTATTCATGACTTTCATTCAAATTATAATTCTTAACAACACAATTCAAACATCCATCTTCCTCTCAACACTACAATCATCTAACATCAGAACTTTAATAATCCTCATTACACATTTATGCATTCTCCAAATACTTATGCATTCCCTCTAATATCAACATCTTATTATTTTTCAATATTTCATCTTCCTAAAATTTTCCAGCAAAACACTCTCCACTTTGAATGCAATTATCTTCTCCAATAAAGACCTCCAAATCAAAAATATATATTCTAACATGAATAGAGTTTTGTGCAGATTTCAGAACTTCAAGAATCACTCAAATCCGGCTTACGAGTAAAAAGTTATTCCCCTTGCAATGGGACTGGTCAAGAATTCTCGTATGCAGAATTTTCCAAAATCAGCAACAGACCCGACTAGTAAAACACACTTATCTTCCTTATCACAAACATCCTGAATGCAAACCTTATATGTAAACTGTAGGGAATTCTGTAAGCTTTCCAAAACGTCCAAACCCGCTTCATTTCAAGTCACGAGCAAAAAGTTATGCCACTTCTCGTGACAGCTGCTCCAAGATTTCAAAAACCAGAATTTTGAGATTGATGAACATAAGTTCAATCTCTCTCCTCCTTTTCTTCCAAACTCTACCAAGGATTTTACTCTAACTCCAGCTTCAAAAATTATTCAGTTTAATCCAACTACACTCAAAGCGAAACAATCCAGCGACTTGATCTGTCAACTTATCATTTCCATCAAAGTAAATATTCCTTCTCAAACAATTCCCACCTAAAATATACACACTTCTCTAACCCGACCGATACGAATTCAGGAGTCCAAACTCCTGCCGGTCCACAACAACATCGTCTTCACAACCTTGCACTCTCACAATCAACATCAACTCGAACCAACTTCTTCATACCAATAACATTTCGGAAGCAAGCCTCTCCCCCACTTAATTCCAAACTAATCTCTGCAAACAACAACTAGAAACCAACAAACAAGTGCCGACAGTGTTTCACACACATATCACGTACTAGGGAAATATACGACATTAACGACACTGGTCGGACAGACCGACCTGCTATGATACCACTAATGTAACACCCTTCTACCCCAAAACAAAATATTTAAATAATATCAGAGTAATCATTGAGAAGGGTATCACATTTCATCAAAATTAAATCGAACAGTGTCTTGTCCCGTAACACGGGTTAATCAACATCAAGAATAACATATAGCATTTCACAGCGGAATTTAAACTTCATATTTCAAAATCATAATTTTTACTTCATAAACATAATTTTCACCATCCGAAATTTCAACATTATATAATGAGAAAATATTTATCAAAGTAATAACATAACTGAAAACAGTTTAACAAATAAACCCCATCCCAATATTACATGACGCAGAGCAGGACACAAAGACTCCAAACCACTCCTAAAGTAATATAAGGTACGCTTCGAGGCTCTGAAAAACTCCTCTTGCAGTTGCGAAGCTATTCTTTATCATCTGCAAGTTACCCACATAGGAGGCAACATTTCCAAGCAGGCAGGGTGAGTAATCATAATTTATCATAAATACACTAGAATGTGGAATATAAATAAATTAGCATAAACATGTCATAACATCGTCCACCATAAAATCCAGCAACAACAACACAATCGTGAATACATTATAAAACTTCAGCAACACAACACCATCATGAATTCATCCAGAAATATGCAATTCCAATTATCATGATATGCAGTTATGCATGTGGTACCAATTTCATCGTGAGATGGATACTTGACCATCAACCCTCCACAAGGGAGCACACCATAATCATCGAGACACTTCAATCCACACAATGGGATTGAAGTTACAAAATAGGTCGAAGCCCCATCGTGAATGTCATGAAATGCAATGATGCGTTACATCGTAAAAAAATTCATCGAGAAATCAAATACGCGTCATTCATTTCACACCCAGCAATTCAAACATCAAGTAATCATGTCTTTCATCAAGAAAACACATCGATAACACTTCTTTATCGATAATACAACAAAACAACTCCTATGACCATCGAGATAATAAAACAGTTTCTCTCATCAACATCAACAAACCCGCAATTCACAATAACATCATGTTTATAAGCATGAAACCAATTTTCAACAATACAAAAGAAACCAAATTCTTTTGTCAATAACAATAAATCATCAATTTGCAATATAAATCATGTTTTAAATCATAAAACTTATTCCAACAATACAACAAAACAACTTCATTCATCAACAACATCAAATCATCATCTTTCAATAAAATTATGCTTATAATCATAAAACCAATTCAACTTTTCCTAAATATTCATCATTTAAAAATGTCTCACTTCACTCATTTTATTTCATCAAATTAAAGTTCGTCTCGTTAACTTTCTAACGCTTCAAACGGGACCTAAATCGGAGTTACGGATCAAAAGTTATGAATTTTTCAAAATAAAAGTGTCACTGTTACAGTGTTAACCGGTTAACGCCTCATTTTTTTTGCCCAAAACGCATATTTTTCACTGGTTAATCGGTTAACACATATGGTTAACCGGTTAACACCTGTACATAAGCAGTTTTCTGCTGTTTTTACGAATTCTACACCAAAATACCTCAATTTTTCATACGAATTCATTCCAATGCAACCCAAAACTTCTTACCAATCAAAATTACTCATATACAACAACAATATATCAATTCAAACATCAAACACACCATTCTAAATCATCTTATCAATCCTATTTCACCAATTCATACTCTTATAACTCAATATATGTCATCAAACCTAACAATCACCAAAATCATACAAAACCTAATCTATTCATAAACCAATTCCTATATAATTATAATAGATTATGAAAACTCCCCATACCTTAGAGAATTTCTCCGATTGACTCTCTACTCTGGGGTTCTCCACAGCCTCCTGACTCTGAGCTTCCTCTTTCTCCCTCTTCTTCAGAGTACTTCACCCAACACGATAAAATGAGCATTTTGATCGTATATTCCCTTTTGATCAAAACTATCCTAGTTATGTCATTTCCCACTTTACCCTCATAATTTTCACAAAAACACCACCTTACCCTTTTCTTTAATATAATTTCAATAATAAAATAATAAAATAGTATAATAAAACACTTTTTATCCTTATTATATAAATTACTCTTATACTCCAAAATAACCAACATAACATTCATACTTCTACTTCTATTATTTTAAATAATAACCAATAATCCGAATAATACTACATAATTATTCTTATTATTAATATTATTAAAATAATTTCACCACCATGCATCGGGTCACATAACCACCAATTGTCAATTCATTCATATATCCTCAATTAAGCAACAAATACTCATAATCAAATTCGGGGTGTTACAACTCTCCCCCACTTAATGAATTTTCGTCCTCGAAAATTACCTGAAGTAGATAGAGTCGGATATGACTCCTTCATCTGATCTTCCCGCTCGAAACTCAAGTGCTTTTCTTCCCTTATCACAATAACTCTTCCGACGACTCTGCGACGTGTTCATCCTTTCCCAAATTATTTTTATCTTCAGTTGTTTCCTGGACAACCTCTGACCCAAGCACCAAACTCTCTCCTGACTTATACCAACACAATGGAGTGCGACAATGTCTACCATACAACGCCTCATATGGAGCCATTCCAATACTAGCATGAAAATTGTTGTTGTATGTAAACTCAACCATCGACAAATGACTATCCCAAGATCCTCCTTGATCCAAAACACAAGCTCTCAGCAGATCTTCTAAAGATTGGAATGTCATTTCCGTCTGACCATCTGTCTGTGGATGATAAGCAGAACTCATCCTCAATTTAGTACCCAAAGCATCTTGCAAACTCTTCCAAAACTTCGACGTAAACCGCAGATCTCTATCTAATACTATACTCGAAGGTACACCGTGCAACTTCACAATTTCCTCAATATTAATCTCAACTAGCCTCTACATAGAATAATTAATCTTCTTTGACAAGAAATGTGCCGACTTAGTTAATCAGTCAATAATTGCCCACATCAAATCATTACCTCTTGTAGTCTTAGGTAACCCAGTCACAAAATCCATGGAAATGCTTTCCCATTTCCACTCAGGAACATTCAATGGTTGCATCATACCTGAAGGTCTCTGATGTTCAATCTTCGACTTCTAGCATGTCAAACAAACATATACAAATTCAGCAATACCCTTTTTCATACCCGGTCACCAAAATAACCTGCGTAAATCCTGATACATCTTCGTAGCGCCATGATGAATACTCAGTCGACTTTTATATCCCTATAAAAACACTTTGTTTAATTCCCGAAATGTCTGGAACACACAGTTTAAATCCAACATCAAAACAATCGACTATCAACATCGTCTTCATTCGCAAACAACAACTACACCGCACCACGCATTCGCTGCGCACTCTGATTACTCTGCAAGGTTCCAGGACTACCAAGTTTATTTCCAACTTCTTCAATCACCAAACCAACACATCAATAACACCTTCGACTTAACTCTTCTGAATTTCGTTTCAATAGGTATTCTACTCTTGTAGTTACCGAATACATCCAACTTAAATTCATAAGGCAACACCTCCGAACGTTCAATCATAAATACAACCGCGTCAACTTCCAAATTTTTGGTCAAAAATTTACATACTTCATGAATTTCCAATTATCCTCAACACAACTACAACTTTACCATCTTAAATAATACCTCCTTCGAAAATTACCTTAAACACACTACATCATTATGACAATATAAGGTACATCGATACAACAGTTTCCACAAGATAACCCATATTTCTTTGCTTCTAATTAATCCAACGTATCGAATCCTCGATTCTTACTCATACTAACACACCTTTCATAAATTCTTATCCGAACCAACGCAACCAAAACAATTATCCATGTTCTAATCAAAATCACGCTTTAATAAACCCACTTGTAATCTTACTTCGTCTGATTCTTTCAAATCAATTCAATCTTATACTCTTGAAAATCATGGTCTTACTTTTCCATATACTTTAACCTCGAATCATCTCAAGAAACTCCAAGCCTCATGCCACTTAATTTATCATCAAACAATAATTTTATTATCCAGAGTTTAACTACAAATTTCCACAATACTATTTACTCCCAACGTAACTTCATACCATCATTCTAAAATCTGACTAACATTCTTATATATGATTCTTCATCGATAATTCAAACAATACTCAAATGCCCAACTCGACTTCAACTGATTTAACTCATATACTATACTAGTTAGCATGACGCATCTATTCCTCAATTATGATTTCGTCTATTATCAACAATAGATTAAGGGTGATCAGTTCCTCAATTTGTCAATAAATATCCGACAACCATAATAGCGACATAAATAGTCGCTACCCAACACAATAGCGTACTTCAACTTATGTATAAAGTTTGTAGGTATAATTCCCTGCCAACTCTCTAAGACTTATCAACATCTTCTTAGTTTCCTTAATTCCGACTTAGTCGATTTCACCAAGACATCCAAAATCCAATACACATCCATCATACATGCCCTTGTATAACACTGCTTCAAATATTCTTATAACACCGGAGTCACTACAACATTAAGCACAATCCAATTTGGTTCTCTTCTATTCATGACTTTCATTCAAATTATAATTCTTAACAACACAATTCAAACATCCATCTTCCTCTCAACATTACTATCATCTAACATCAGAACTTTAGTCATCCTCATTACACATTTATGCATTCTCCAAATACTTATGCATTCCCTCTAATACCGACATCTTATTATTTTTCGATATTTCATCTTCCTAAAATTTCCAGCAAAACACTCCCCAATTTGAACGCAATTATCTTCTCCAATAAAGGCCTCCAAATCAAAAATATATATTCTAACATGAAGAGAATTTTGTGCAGATTTCAGAACTTCAAGAATCACTCAAATCCGACTTACGAGTAAAACATTATTCCCCCTTGCAATGAGACTGGTCAAGAATTCTCGTATGCGGAATTTTCCAAAATCAGCAGCAGACCCGACTAGTAAAACACACTTATCTTCCTTATTACAAATATCCCGAATGCAAATCTTATATGTAAACTGTAGGGAATTCTGTAAGCTTTCCAAAAACTCCAGAACCGCTTCATTTCAAGTCACGAGCAAAAAGTTATGCCACTTCTCGTGACAGCTTCTCCAAGATTTCAAAAACCAGAATTTTGAGATTGATGAACATAAGTTCAATCTCTCTCATCCTTTTCTTCCAAACTCTACCAAGGATTTTACTCTAACTCCAGCTTCAAAAATTACTCAGCTTAATCCAACTACACTCAAAGCGAAACAATCCAGCGACTTGATCTGTCAACTTATCATTTCCATCAAAGTAAATATTCCTTCTCAAATAATTCCGACCTAAAATATACACACTTCTCTAACCCGACCGATACGAATTCAGGAGTCCAAACTCATGCCGGTCCATAACAACATCGTCTTCACAACCTTGCACTCTCACAACCAACATCAACTCGAACCAACTTCTTCATACCAATAAGCATGAAACCAATTTTCAACAATACAAAAGAAACCAACTTGTTTTGTCAATAACAACAAATCACCAATTTGCAATATAAATTATGTTTTTAATCATAAAACTTATTCCAACAATACAACAAAACAACTTCCTTCATCAACAACATCAAATCATCATCTTTCAATAAAATTATGCTTATAATCATAAAACCAATTCAACTTTTCCTAAATATTAATCATTGAAAAATGTCTCACTTCACTCATTTTATTTCATCAAATTAAAGTTCGTCTCGTTAGCTTTTCGACGCTTCAAACGGGACCTAAATCGGAGTTACGGATCAAAAGTTATGAATTTTTCAAAATAAAAGTGCCACTGTTACAGTGTTAACCGGTTAACCTATAGCGTTAACCGGTTAACGCCTCATTTTTTTGTGCCCAAAACGCATATTTTTCACTGGTTAATCGGTTAACACATATGGTTAACCGGTTAACACCTGTACATAAGCAGTTTTCTGCTGTTTTTACGAATTCTACACCAAAATACCTCAATTTTTCATACGAATTCATTCCAATGCAACCCAAAACTTCTTACCAATCAAAATTACTCATATACAACAACAATATATCAATTCAAACATCAAACACACCATTCTAAATCATCTTATCAATCCTATTTCACCAATTCATACTCTTATAACTCAATATATGTCATCAAACCTAACAATCACCAAAATCATACAAAACCTAATCTATTCATAAACCAATTCCTATATAATTATAATAGATTATGAAAACTCCCCATACCTTAGAGAATTTCTCCGATTGACTCTCTACTCTGGGGTTCTCCACAGCCTCCTGACTCTGAGCTTCCTCTTTCTCCCTCTTCTTCAGAGTACTTCACCCAACACGATAAAATGAGCATTTTGATCGTATATTCCCTTTTGATCAAAACTATCCCAGTTATGTCTTTTCCCACTTTACCCTCATAATTTTTACAAAAACACCACCTTACCCTTTTTTTTAATATAATTTCAATAATAATAATAAAATAGTATAATAAAACACTATTTATCCTTATTATATAAATTACTCTTATACTCCAAAATAACCAACATAACATTCATACTTCTACTTCTATTATTTTAAATAATAACCAATAATCCGAATAATACTACATGATTATTCTTATTATTAATATTATTAAAATAATTTCACCACCATGCATCGGGTCACATAACCACCAATTGTCAATTCATTCATATATCCTCAATTAAGCAACAAATACTCATAATCAAATTCGGGGTGTTACAAAAGACACTTTCTCTGGGCTGGTGTCGCGAACAAAAAATTCATTTCCTGGGTTAGCTTGAGGGATATATGCAGATCGAAGGATTGCGGAGGACTTGGAGTCAAACATGTGGGTCGTTTTAACAAGGCTTTTCTCACTAAATGGCTCTGGAAGTTCATGACTCCCGGGAACGAGATTTGGAGGAATATAATGATTACGAGGTACGGTAACTTATGCTTATTGATGCAGACATTTCATGAAAGGGGGATAAAACATTCTGATTCTTTGTGGCTGAGGGATGTTTGTACCACTGCCATTGCTACTTTTAATGATCACGTAGAGGTCGTAATTGAGAACGGTTCTGATGTTGCTTTCTGGCATACAAGGTGGCTGGTCAACGATAATCTGAAATTTAGATTTCTCGCCGCTTACGAAGCTTGCCGTAATAAAGCTGGTGCTGTTTGTGATTTTGGTAGGGTGGAAGACGAGGTATGGTGCTGGAATTTCAGGAATTTATCGGTCTCAGACAATAGCAACGCTGGAGCAGATTTGAATAATATGTCATTATTGCTGGATTCGATTTCTATTTCGCAGAATGTTGAGGATGTTTGGTTTTGGTCCCTCGACAGAAGCAATGGTTTTTCTGTTAGAAACTTGTATTCCTTTCTTTCATCGACTGTTGTAGTTAACTGGGTGGATGTTTCTTCTCTTCATTCGCTTTCGTGGGTTTGGAAAACTCAAATTCCTCTAAAAATTCAAATCTTCGCTTGGAGATTATTTCTTGATAGACTCCCGACTAGATTGAATTTAGCGAAGAAATCTATCATAGTTAACGACACTTATAAAATGTGTTTGTTTTGCTTTCAAACGAAGGAGGATAGTTCGCATTTGTTTTTTTCTTGCGTCAACGCAATCTTAGTTTGGAACAAAATTTGTGATTGGGTGGATATAGATCGTTTTGTTGATTTCAACTGCAACAATCATATAAGGACTTGGATGTCGAAGGTTTCGGGTCATTGCAAAGCTGAAAAGATGAATTCTTTGTGGTTCATCACTTGCTGGAATTTGTGGAAGACTAGGAATAACATTTTATTTAACAATGAGAAATTTAATGTTGATGATATAGTTTTCAATATTTTTGTTTCTTCTTGGAATTGGTTGGTTTTGGGTAGTTCTAGAGGGGTGGTTTGTAACATGTACGAATGAACTAAATTCCCTTTGGACTTTTTGTAATTTCGATTGAGATTTCCTTAATCTCTTCTAGTGAATTTGCTTATATAAAAAAAAAAGGGTTGTACCTTTCTTCTTGTCATCTAATCAAATGAAATTGTTTGGTATCAATTCTCAGGGGAATCATGGTCAATAGCCAGCTCAGCAGCCCGAAATTTCCATGTCCACACAGCTTTCCATCACTCTCTTTGACCTTTCCTCATACATCTACACTCAACAATTTCAACAAGATTTTTCACAAGAAAACTTCTATGACAATGACTCAACTGCATCATAATAACAACAACAGCAAAGTTGACTTGACTAGACTTTTCCACTTCATTCTTAACCATCACAAACCTTAACAAAATTTTCAATCTCACAAACATTATCACAACAACAAACATAACCATGAATTCCACCATTTCTGCAAAATTCCTGTTCTTCTTCCTCACAACCTTTCTCCTTACCTCAACTATTAAAGCCACCCCCACTTTCCTCTACAAAGTTTGTTCAAGCAACAAAACAAACACCAACAGCACCTACGAAACAAAACTCAAAACCCTTTTTTCTTCACTATCTTCCAACGCCACCAACAACAATGAATTCTACAACACCACAATCCCTAGCAAAAACCCTTCAAACACAGCATATGGTCTGTTCATGTGCAGAGGCGACGTTTCATCTCCCATCTGTCAACAATGCGTCGCAAACGCAACACAAACACTATCCACAGACACAGATTGTTCCTTATCCAAACGAGCTGTAATCTGGTATGATGAGTGCATGGTTCGATACTCCAACACCTCTTTTTTCTCCACCGTTGCCACAGAACCCTATGTTTTAATGTGGAACACTGCGAATATCACTAACCAAGAAAGCTTTATGAGTTTGTTGTCGGTTACTATGAAGGAATCAGCAGATAAAGCATCGAATTCTTCTGTTGGTGCTAAGAAATATGCTACAAAGGAAGCTAGGATCTCTGGATTTCAGACGCTATACTGTATGGCTCAGTGTACATACGATTTATCTCAAGAAGACTGCAGTTCATGTCTTACCAAAGCCATTGGAGCTCTTCCACAGTGCTGTGATGGAAAACAAGGAGGAAGAGTTTTATTTCCAAGCTGTAATATTAGATATGAATTGTATCCTTTTTATACAAACATTGCTCCATCGCCATCGCCTTCAACATCACCGGCGTCTTTAGCACCGCCAGGGATTGTTCCTTCAACAAACACCTCTAATTCTAATTTGGGAGGTAATTTGATTAACTTCTTATAACTACTATTAAGTTTTGAATAATAGTCTTTTTCAGAATATGTGCAAGCTTTATGGCAATTGTTTGATAACTTCATTTTGGAATTTTGCAGGTGGTAGTGGGATATCGTCCGGGACAATTGTTGCAATTGTGGTTCCAATTACAGTGGTCACGCTGCTATTTATTGTAGGAATTTGTTTCTTATGTATTAGAGGGAGGAAGAAGAAGCATGACTCTGCTGCAGCACGGGATCCGAAAAGTAAGGGTGTGAGTTAATTGAAAAGAAGATCTTACTCCGAATTTGTTTTATATTTGCATAATTCTGATGTTATAATTTTATCTGATAGACTTATCATTTTTGCTTATTAGCTGAAACTGATATTACTAATGTGGAATCGTTGAGATTTGATTTGAGTACACTTGAAGAAGCTACAAACAAATTCTCAGATTCTAATAAGCTAGGCGAAGGTGGATTTGGAGAGGTTTACAAGGTATGAAGTTAACATGGTTTTGTTTCTTTAAAAGTTAAAACATGGAAATTATATCAATTGTTGTATTATATTCCATTTAATATTTTTGAAATTTCAGGGCGTGCTCCCGAGCGGACAGCAAATTGCTGTCAAGAGACTCTCTAAACACTCGGGACAAGGTGGAGAACAATTTAAGAATGAAGTTGAACTGGTTGCACAGCTTCAACATAGAAATTTAGCTAGGCTTCTGGGATTTTGCTTGGAAAGAGAAGAAAAGATACTTGTTTATGAATTTGTAGCCAACAAAAGTCTTGACTATATTCTTTTTGGTAGGCTTATCTTATCTGAATTCTGTATAGTTCATAGTTTATATGCATGCATTGATTCTAGTTTGCCAGAGTTTATCTCAATCATTATGTAATAATACAAAATTTGAGGAAATCTGTAAAATAGAATTCCTTGACGAATTTTTGTTTCATTGGACTGATTTATTTTTATTGGAGATCATAATCTAACGAATGGAATGTTTGTGCAGATCCTGAAAAACAAAGGTCGTTGTATTGGACAAAGCGTTACAAGATTATTGGAGGGATTGCTCGGGGTATTCAATATCTTCATGAAGATTCCAGGCTTAAAATTATTCATCGTGATCTCAAAGCAAGCAACATATTGTTGGATGGAGATATGAATCCAAAAATCTCTGATTTTGGTATGGCAAAATTATTTGGAGTGGATCAAACTAAAGGAAATACCAGTAGGATAGTCGGGACATAGTAAGTAAATGTTTACATCATCATTCTTGCAGCATATATATTTATGAAAACACTTATAAACAATATAACAGTCAATACAAATAAAAGAGCACCAACATGCTTCCAGGATCCTAATGATGGTAAAATATGTGTCTGTGTTTCAGTGGTTACATGTCTCCGGAGTATGCAATGAATGGAGATTTCTCTATTAAGTCGGATGTATATAGTTTCGGAGTTCTAGTTATGGAGATTATAAGTGGCAAGAAGAACAACTCTTTCTATGAAACAGGATTTGCTGAGGATTTAGTGAGCTATGTGAGTAGAGAAAAGTGTAAATTTTTCTTGAGTTTTATTTGTTCTTTCTTACTGTATAGTGATCACATTATAACAAATGCTTGATGAAAATTTGAAACAGGCGTGGAAACTTTGGAAAAACGGAACACCTTTGGAATTGGTGGACCACACAATAAGAGAATCCTATACTCCAAATGAAGTTATCAGATGCATCCATATTGGTTTATTATGTGTCCAAGAAGATCCAGACGATAGACCTACAATGGCAACAATAGTGCTCATGCTTGATAGTCACACTGTTACTCTGCCGGTACCGCAGCAGCCTGCATTTTTTCTACACAGTGGAGCTGATCCACACATGCCAGCAATACAGATTAGTCAATCTGATAGTACCAATTGAATACCAAAGTCTGTCAAAAAGATGTGTGTTTGTAATTAGATCATGATAAAGCTAGAAAATATGAGATTTTAGGAGTATCTTCTATTGAGTTCAAAACCTTGTAAATTTGTAATATTGTGTGTTGTCTTATTTCTCAATGTGGAAATAATAGCATTTATCTGTCATAGTGTCACTCCTCTAGTTGCAGCAGAAACACATCATGTTGTAAGATATAAGGATCTGTAACTCAAGAATAATGACACAATATTTATGAACTATGGCCTCTGTAGCATTGATAACTCGGAAAATAGATGTGTTTGAGTTGTGTCCTTGTTGCAATTATGAGACTTAGTGATTAATTTATTCATATTCTTTTAATTTTTACCGGTATTGCCGTTTCTGTGTCAGTTTGGTGTTCGAAATGTCTGTGCTTCATAGACTATGACCACTTAATTTCATCATAAGCCGGAACAAACAAAAGTAAATTTTATTGAAAAATATGAAACCTCAATTACTTTTCAATCCAAAATAAAAGAAACAAAAGGGTGTTTGTGTTTTAGTGATATACTAGCTGATGTAATCAAGTATGCTCCTGCTATGTTAATATCTCAATCCACCATTTTCAAGCCATCAAATTTGATTGAGTATTTTAAACTACCTTGGTATTTAAGTGCCCAGAATAGTCTCACATATTTAATACTAATGTTTTCAAAAAGTAATGTTTCCTCCAACCAATGACAATTAAACGGGTGTTTGACTCTTCTACCTCATTGATCTTCAAGTAGCTTCTGTTACAGTCAGAGAAAATAAACATACAGAACCAGAACCAGAGATGCATATCTTCAAATCATCAACTACAACAACCTCCCAATTCATTCTACTTGCATCCTTGTTAACTTCACTTCCATTTCAATTTGAAGCTTCTCCAATATATAATTTCCATGCCTGCACAGACACCTCTTATTACAAACCCAATTCAATTTTCCAAACCGCTTTAAAAACTCTTCTATCTTCCCTCATCTCAAACTCCACCCGCCATAACGGTTTCTACACCATCCATATCCCTCTCTTCAATTCCCCCAATGACTTAAAAGGACTCTTCCTCTGCCGCGGAGACATCACTCCTTCCCTCTGTCAACACTGTGTAACCGCAGCAGCTAATAACATCACGAATTTGTGTAACAACCAGACAGAATCTATCATCTGGTACGACGAATGCTTTTTGCGTTACTCCAATAATTCCTTCTTGAATCATATGGTTCCTGCAATGGACTTGGAGTCTGATGAGAGTGTTCCTGATTCAGAACATTCCCAGTTCAGTGATTTCCTTGCTAAGCTTTTGAAGGATTTAGCATATGAAGTTGTGAATTCTCCTTCGGGTCAGAAATTTTCTGCAAAAGAAGAAAATTTCTTGGGTTCTATGAAGGTGTATTCTTTGGCCCAGTGTACACCAGATTTATCTACTTTTGACTGTAACACATGTTTGCAAGGTGGTATTAGTTCTATTGGAAATTGTTGTAATAGGAAAAGAGGTGCAAGATCACTTCTTCCGAGTTGTAATATTCGATACGAATTTTACTCTTTTTACAATGTTTCTGCTGTTTCTACTCAGCCACAACTTCCTCCTCCTTCTTCTTCAGGTATCTATACTATATAACAATGATATACTGTTATCGTCGTTTTAAATCTGTTTCCGGGGTGTCTTAAAGTGATGAACTTGTGTAGGAAAGAGTAATGTCGCTATGATTATTGGGATTGTTGTTGCAATTGTTGTTGCTGTGGCACTTTTGATTATTTGCTGCTATTTCCTGCGTAAGAGGGCGAGGAAGAAGTTTAAGTATAATAGTACATTCATCCAGGGTTCATCTTCAAGTAATTTTACATTTTTTGTTTGATTAATTTGTTTCCTAGGTTCAGTTTAATGTAATTTGGTTGAAGATGGATAATGTACTGTATTGTCTTTGTAGTTCGGAGGGAGGATCTTACCGATATAGAGTGTTTGCAATTTGACTTTGCAACAATTGAAGCTGCCACGAATGGTTTCTCGGATGAGAACAAGATTGGCCAAGGTGGATTTGGTGTGGTTTATAAGGTAAGAAATTCGATGGTCCGAAATGGTTGAAACATGTTTTTTCTATGCTAAATTTGAGAAAACTGATTTGGCCTCCGATCATGTTTTCGACACATGTTTTTGATATGCTAACTTTGAGTCTGATCCGATCATGTTTTTGTTTAGGGTATTCTTCCGGACGGACATGAGATAGCGGTGAAGAGGTTGTCGGTAACCTCCTTGCAGGGTGCAATTGAGTTCAAAAATGAAGCTTCTCTAGTGGCAAAGCTTCAACATAGGAATTTAGTGAGAATGTTTGGATTTTGTTTGGAGGGGAGGGAGAAGATTCTTGTCTATGAATACATACCAAATAAGAGCCTTGATCACTTTCTATTCGGTATGGCGTTACCGTTTTGCTTATAGAAGACGGAAATTTTCGTGTACCTGCCTACTGTTGTTTATCTTGATCTTTTATTTTTACAAAATATTGTAGATCCTGCTAAGCAAAAGGAGTTAGATTGGTCAAAACGTTACAAGATTATAGTTGGCATCGCTCGAGGGATTCTTTATCTCCATGAAGACTCCCAACTTAGAATTATTCATCGTGATCTCAAAGCAAGCAATGTTCTATTAGACGAAAATTTGAATCCAAAGATTTCAGATTTTGGGATGGCAAGAATTTTCCAAGGAGATCAGACTCAAGTCAATACAGGACGAATAGTGGGAACTTAGTAAGTTTCACATCTTCTTGTCATCGTCATCTGCACATACGAGAGTTTACATTATAATGTTGTTTTCCAGCGGTTACATGTCTCCAGAATATGCAATGCGTGGACAATTTTCTGTGAAGTCAGATGTGTTCAGTTTCGGTGTCTTAGTTATGGAAATTGTAAGCGGCAAGAAGAATACTGATTCAAATCAATGGAATGATGATACTGATGACCTCTTAACCTATGTGAGTAGAAAAAGTGTCACTTTTTTCTTATTCTCTTTTGATACAATAAGCTTTAACATTAGTATGTATTATACCATAGGCTTGGAAAAAATGGTCAGAGCAAACACCATTGGAGTTACTCGATCCAACCCTGCGCGATTCTTATTCAAGAAATGAAGTTATGAGATGCATCCATATCGGTTTATTGTGTATTCAGGAAAGTCCACATTACAGACCTTCTATGGAAACTGTTGCACTTATGCTCAACAGTTATTCAGTTACGCTGTCATTACCTCGACAGCCGCCGTCTTTCTTTCGTGGAAGAACGCCCGGATTTAATTCTGATCAGTCTACCACCGGTTCAATTCCATGGTCTGTAAATGATGTATCCATTACTGAAGTTCACCCTCGATAAAAAGATATTGTTATTTATGTTTTCTTTGATTCGTCGAGTGTATGTTCATATCCTGTCAAACTTTGGTGTAGCAGCTACATTTACATAGTTTGTATATGTTGTAAATACTCTGAACTAGTTCTATATGTGAATTGATCATTTTCTCACTATTTTATATTACAATGATTTGTGCATAAAATAAAATAAAAAGAAGAATATATGGTTAATTCCTTAAAAAAACATATTGTTGATTTTGATATTTGTAATTTTTTATTCTTACAAAATCAAATGTCTTCATTTTTCACATGACCAACGCCTACTTCCGAGATACCTTTAGATTTTGAATTATAACGGTATTGTTCAAGCCTTTAGAGCATCTCCAATGACGTGAGAACTTAGTGATTGTTTAAGTCATAAATTCTGTTGTTTTTTCTCTCTTCTTTTTTACCATTAAATTTAAAAAATGGAATTTTTTCGAGCAATCTCAAAAGTTGAGAACTTAACATTAAAATATTATTAATTTTTAGCCAATTTAATAAAAAAAATAATTTATGGTGGTTGGCAATTAAAAGTATTGATTAAAAAAATTCCATAGATGCAACATTATTTTTTATTTATTTATTTTTTTAACCAAAGAAAAGTATATTAATAAACAAAAAGAGAATACAAAGAGGGAGGACAAGCACCAAAGCCCTCAGAAATTAACAAAAGCAAAAAGAAGGAAATCCAAGTCTATTACGAACTAAATTGTCAAGAACAGACACCAGAGCTTCATTCCACCAAACAAGATGTTGTATGGTAAAGCCTAATGAAGCTAGAGTGTCTGCGCATTGGTTTCCTTCCCGATAAATATGCGATAAGTGAAAAGACATATTTTGAATTTTAAGAAGACAGTTGATCCATCTGTTTTTAAGACAACCTGGAACCAACTAAGGATAAAGGATGGCCAGAGAGACGATTCTTGAATCCGTTTCCACCCAAAGATACTTCCAGTTTTTGTCCGCTGCTAAGTCTATTGCCCTCATGACCCCTGCAAATTCAGCATTGATAGCAAAAGTTTGATCAAGATTTTCTGCAAAGCAACCAATAAAAGAGGAAGAGTGATCCCTGAAAAGCCCTCCACAAGCAGCTTTTCCCGGAGAGCCAAGGGCCACACCGTCAGTATTACATTTAATCCATCCATGGATAGGGGAGACCAGACAACCTCCATTATATTAGCTTGTTTTGGAGGCATCACAATCACTCTGAAGTTTTTAAGAATCCGAAAATCTGCCATACAACAAGATGAGGCCAAAGATTTGTATGAAGTAGCCTGACATACCTTAGCTATAATGAGACTTTTAGCTGAAGAAATAGAAAGCTCTTTGTTTTGATATCTCTTTTGATTTCTGGCAAGCCATATAATGTTGAGAGTGTGAATTAAGGCAGCTATTATTGCAACTTTAGTTTGAAGAGATTGAGTATTGTGGCAAACATCCCAAATAGCATTGGGAGTGAGATTCAGTTGACTATTAAGAGAAGAGGAGATCCAATTCCATAAATTGATAGCAAAAGAACATTCCCAAAACAAATGGTCAGTGGATTCTTCATAGCTGCAACAAAGGGAACATCTAGAAAGGAGCATGTGTAATCCTCTTTTAGAGAGTGAGAATCTTACCTAAAATTAATTTCCAGACCATGAGAGAATTGGATGGAGGGATGAAGGGACTCCAGATCAAACCTGCCCATTTTTTATTATCAGCTTTTGTCACCAAGAATTTGAAAGCATCCTTCATAGAAAGACCACCAGAATTAGATTTAATTTTTAATTTCAATTTAATTTAACTACTATTTTTATTTATAAAAAAAATATATAAAAGTGATACAATTCATTTATTGGAATACATTAATCTTTTTGGAATCTATTAATTTTTCAGTACGTATTTTACTAATAATTGTAATGTATTAGTCTTCATCCACACTTTTATTAGAAACATATATGCGACGAAGATCATATATTCATCAAAATTATTACTTTTTATTTTATATCTATTATTATGTATTTTATTTCTTGCTACTATATATTTCTTTATTATGTATTTTATTTCTCATCATTATACCTTTTATATATATTTTATTATAATATATTTTATTTTTCGTTATTTATGTATTTTTTAAAATTTATCATATTTTTATATATTAATTATAATTGAATTAATTAATTAATAGATTTAAAATATTGTACAAATAAAATAATATAAATTGGTGGGGTCAAATAGATGTTACTTATTTATAATGTGACAATTTAGGCTGACAAAATATGACACAATAATTGCCCTCTTAACATTATTCTTGGCCTTGGGAGCAAGTGTTGTGGTTTTTATTTCAACCTAAATATTAAATATTTTCAGTACACCATCATTGCCCTCTTCACTAATGTTAAATTTTAACATAAACATATCATTAGTTTATTTTATTTTGAATGTCATATATAGTATAATATAATAAAAAGGAAGACTACAAGAGATTGTGCACAAGCAATGCTCAGTAATCCAAAAAGTTATACATTTGTGTTGCAATATGAAATTTTGTTTTTGGGAGGATACATGTTTGACCAAATGTATGGGACAAACCTACAATTATATCAAATAATTAAAAAAATAGTATGGTGTAGATAAACTAGATTCAACGCTAATCCTTACTTGATATTATCATGGATACAAGAAACAAAAACACTTTGTTCTCAAACATATATAATTAATATCTTAGAATAAAGTTTTAAATCTCAACAAAGAAATCAACCTCTATACCTTAAGATATGAATAGAGGCGGTAGAATGTGGCACAACAATAACTTAAGCAAAAACCGGAAAATAGAAACTCCAACACTAAGAGTCTTCAAAAAGTGAACAATTCAAACTCTAGGTTTGAGTCTCTTTAACAATACTTCTTTTGGGTTTTTTCCAATGAAAAATTGATTTGATTTCGTCTAGAAAATATAGAAGATTGGCGACCATTGGTTTGGAGACACCATATGGAGTCTCCATTCCAATTGGCGACTATGTGTTACCCTTATAAAGGATCGTCAATTGGTTTGTGGACCATGTGTATTTATATTTTTTTCTGTAAAAAATACATAATTTAAAATAAAATGATATTAATAATATATGATATTAATAATACATAATTTTCATTAAATAATAATAGATGAAAAATAAAATGATATTAATAATTAATTATAATTAAAAGTACATATAATTTAATGTCCACGACCAGGTTGGGCATACCGCCCGCCGGTTCCACATCCCCTAGGTACCCTCACTCGCTACACTCGCTGCCCTTGTTGTTGATTCACTCCAGGTGTTTGTGGAGTTTGGGTCTCCGGAACATCATTAGACTCCCTCATATATTATGTGATTTCTACAAAGTCTTGCGTATTGAAGGAAGACATGCCGTACCTGAGGTCGTGACCCATGCCATAGTAGTTTAAATGTGATGATGGGGTCATTGGTGTGCGACCTGGACGATTGAAAGGGGACATTGGTGTGAATGCTTCGATGATGAAAGGTTGAAATGGTTTTGGTGTTTGAAAGTCGTATGGTGGTTGTGATGGTTGTGTTTGTCGACTGTAGTGTGATGTTTGTGTGTGTCGGCTATGGCGTGATGTTTGAGCATCTTGATAAATATCATTTTGTTGGACATGGTAAGGGGGACACTCTTAGTATTGTGGTTGGGTGTCTGGTGTGTTTGGAAAATGGGTTTGTGTTTGTGTTGCTCAGTAATTTAGTTGGGTAGGAAGTTGTGAGTAACAAGGATGATAGTTTCCTTGTTGGTTAGATGTGGTAGCTTCTTGTGTGTACGTGGTCTGGCATGGGTCGTGTAGATACCTATCTTCGGATAGAAAATTAATTACAACCGGTCTATACCAAACCATAAGTATTAGTTGGTATAGACGGGGTTGCCATCTCCGGTTCACGTAAGACATACTGGCGACGGTTCCTCCATTTACGACACTCAGTTTTTGCAAAGTCTTTCCAATCCCTAAGGTTCCATTGGTCGTTGACTTTTTTTTAGATGCCATTGACCAAGATCAGTTGGGGGATTTGGGATGTTTTGATGCATTCCGAACTGGAGTTTGACACGATCACTATTGTGCATCTCCACAGTGGTGAATCTGATGGTCGACACACATACAGTCCAAACTGACGCGTCTTGATCTCTGATTTGGTGATCATGGTCCATTCCTAGATATGGATGTCAAATAAACTATAAAAGAGAAAATTGTTAGATTATAGAAAATGTTATGGTAAAAAATAAATTGATTATTTTAGTGACATTACATTTGTAGGAGTAAGGTGATCCAAGAGATTGCGGTACTAAATGATACAGTGTCCTGGACATCTATTATAAGTCATACCGCGTGTCGACCATCTACCACAGAAAATAGTTTAAAAATAACAATTAGAAACAATAATCAATAAAGTGGAATAATAAAGTGAACTAATTAATATGATACAATTAACTTACTTTTGAGCATACAGGAATGAGAAGACGTTTTCGTTGACCGGGGCAATGGATGACAACCGAGACCAACCCCATGCTTGGAGCAAAACGACACATCTAGAAAATGTAGATGTGTCTTTCGTTGCATTTTTACATAAGGAGCTATATAAATAGGACAAACATGCGGAACCCCAATTATACTCCATAGTCCTTTCTAAGTTTGTTAGTAATGGTAAATACATAACGTGCATAGAAGAACCAGTGCCTTTGGGAAATAAAGATGTACCAAATAAAATCATAAGATAACACCCAGTCTTAATTATTTTTTGTTCTTCTGTAGAGCCTTCATTTAAAACTAGAGAATGGTAATATGTCTTGAGATGTGAAAGTAAGATACATTGGCCTCTGTGATTTTATTCCAACAAGTCGGCTTCCAAAAGTTCCACGCAAATTGAATTTGTGAGGATTGTCGGTCCGTTGACTACCTTACCATCAATAGGTAAGCCAAGTAACATGTACACATCTTCTAAAGTGACAATACATTCACCTGTTGGAAAAAAGAAAGTGTGTGTGTCTCTGGACACCACCGCTCTTGCAAAGCGTATAAACTTTTCATCCACCGAGTAAGACATGATTTTGCTTACATGTCCAAAACCAACAAGCTCAATATAAGGTTCGATTAAAATGTCGGGTGCAACATATTCATGGACACGGGGACGAAATCTAGAAACATCCTATAAAATATAATACAATGTAAAAAATAAAATATGTAAAAGATACAAAGTAAAAAATAAAATATGTAAATAGTACAATGTAAAAAATAAAATATGTAAATGAACGTACATATTCTGCAATATTGACGACTGTGCCTCTGTGTGTTTCACCCATAGTCAATAGCGACATTGTTTCAGATAACTGATTAATCGGGGAAGTAATTATCGGGGAATGAATAATCGGGAAAGGAATATTTGAGATACGGAGGATGAAGGATGAAGTGACATGAAAGTAGGGCATACATTTATAGGAAATCTAGGGCATGCAATTTACGTAGACAAACAATAAATGCTCGCCAGATCAATTGGCGACCAAGATAAACCATTAATACATGTCGCCAGGTCAATTGGTGACCATTGACCAGGGAATATTCTGCATGCATGGGAACCTCATCCTATACGTAGCTGTGTTGCAGACTACATGCCTTGGAGACAACAATTTAAGGTTGTCGCCAATTTGAATGGCGAGCTTGTCTTTTATTTAATGTTTTCGCCAATCCAAGTTGAGAAAACATTAATGCTGCCATGCATTGTTAAATACGTAGCATGCATGCAAATGGAGTGCAATTCAAACCTATTCCCATTATATTTTCTATCTCCACTTACGTAACAATGTCATCTGTATTAAGATACTCTGTTAACGCCCACTGCAACATAGAGACTTTTACCTCTGATGAATATGACTTCAGTTTTCAAAACATTGATGTTGTTCAATTTACACTCAATAGAAAGTCAAATTTTGTGCACTTTAAAGATATGTTAGAATAAAAATTAGGGTCTGGTCCTATCTCACAAATCATATATCAAAACCCTATTTATTTTATGCTAACCACGTTAAATTTTATCCACTTAAAGTTCGCGATGATGAAGATATTGAGAATATGTTCGTTAGTCACAAACATTATGGGTTCAACTCTATTGAGGTGTATGTTATACTTCAGCAAACTCTTCCATCTCAACAATCTCAGGTGATCAATCAATCAGAAGGTAATGATTCCGGGGAAATTGAAACAGAATATACAAGTGAAATTACAACGGAAGTCGACATTGTTGACTTCTAAGAAGAAGAAAATGAAACACAACTCGATCTTCTGTTGAACAACATCACTGAAGACGACGCCCATCCAGTCCCTCAACACCAGGCATATTGCCCGCCTCAACATATGACAAACTTGGAGTTGCATGATGATGATGATGTCTCCGCAGATGTTTTTTTCAACCCTTATAAATGCTCTGTTGGTGAATTGAAAGAGGGAGACCAATATTGTACAAAGGATGAATGCGTAAGAGCTATTATAAAATATCACATGAATAATTCTGTGGATTTCCCGTGGATCGAAGCGACTCAAGAAGGTATGTCCTTGTTTATCGTAACCCAATTTGCAAATTTCGGCTTGCTGCGTCTTACAGTAAAAAAATGATTGTTGGAAGATAGCTTCGTTAGATCCACCACATACTTGCACTGCCTCTAACATTCTCCAAGATCACCAAAAATTAAGTGCTAAATTGATATATCGAGACATTTTTCCGCTACTCAACAGGGATCCATCAGTGAAGGTGAGTATAATAATCTCTCATATTGTACGTACAAAGAACTATACTCCCTCGTACAAGAAGGCGTGGATTGCAAGAACAAATGCCATTGAACATGTTTATGGCAATTAGGAGGATTCTTACAAAGAATTACCCCGATTTTTGATGGCACTAAAGACACAAACACCAGAGACTGTTGTAATCATGTAGACAGTTCTGACATGTAGGCCAGATGGATCTGCTGTTGATGGAAATGTAATATTTCATCGACTATTCTGGACATTTCAACCATGCATCCAAGGTTTTGCATTCTGCAAACCTATTATTCAGATTGATGAAACATGGTTATACGGGAAATACAAGGGTACATTGTTGATGGCAGTTGCACAAGACAAAAACAATAATGTATTTCCCATTGCCTTTGCTCTAGTTGAAGGCGAGACTGCTTCTGTTTGGAGTTTCTTCCTAAAGAATCTCAAAATACATGTTGCTCCATAAGCCAATCTCTGTTTGATTTCAGATAGGCATGCTGCTATTTAGAGTGCATACAATAACCAAGATAACGGGTGGCATAATCCTCCATCTACCCATGTCTATTACATTAGGCATATCACACAAAACTTCATGCGTGCAATCAAAGACAGGAACCTTCGCAAAAAACTTGTGAATGCAGGGTATGCTTTAACTCAACCATCATTTCAATACTATCGTGACGAAATTAGATTGTCAAATGCAGATGCAGGAAGGTGGTTGGAAAACATTTCAGTGGACAAGTGGACATGGGCATTTGATGGTGAATGTCGTTGGGGGCCAGATGACAACAAATCTGGTGGAATGCATGAACGACGTCTTCAAAGGAATTAGAAACCTACCTATATCAGCAGTGGTACAATCAACCTATTTTAGGTTGGCATCTCAATTTGCAACAAGAGGAAAAAATGGAATGCAATGTTAATGACTGGTCAAATTTACAGTCAATGCATAATGAAAGTTATGAGAAATGAAACTATCAAGGCTAGCACACATTGAGTCACAAACTTTGACCGTCATGGAAGAAATTTCAGTGTTAAGGAAACAATTGATCACAATGAAGGAAGGCCTTTTTTGGAATATGCTGTCAGACTAGACAGATGCTGGTGTGATTGTGGAAAGTATCAGGCCTTTCGGGTACCTTGCTCCCATGTAATTGCGACCTGCGTACATGCTCGTCAGGATCCGTACAACTATCTATCTGATGTTTACAAGACTGTTAACGTGATGAATATATACAATGAAAGCTTCACAGTGTTACCAATGGAGGAATACTGACCTCCATACCAAGAGGACATAGTTTGGCACAACGATCAGATGCGAAGAAAGAAAAAAGGTCGTCCAAACAACACCGCGTATAAGAACAGAAATGGATACGGTTGATAAAATGATAAAATTGTGTACTATATGTCGTTAGCCTGGACAAAACAACAAAAAAAGTCCAAATGTGGGATCCAGCTCTGCACAATAATAACTTGTTGTAACCTTATATTTTAATATATTAAGAACTTTTTGTTACAACAATGTTAACAACAAAAATCACAATAACTTAAATAAACTTAATCTAAACGACACATACAACAAATAAACACAACATTTTTAACTAGTTACAACAATCAACCTGATTTCATTAGGTCTAAACATCATTTTCCTAGCTTACGCGTCAGTCTTAACTCACACTCACCCACGCATCCTATCATATCTCTCAATACTTCGAATTTTTTTGCCTTCACCAATTTCTTCCTCTAGCAACCGATTCAGCTCCCTCTTCAGTTGATTGTGACTTTGGATATTCCAAAACAACATATCGATCAGAGGCTTCTCTCTTTATCTCTCTCTCTCTCTCTCTCTCTGAAAAAAATCATTTTCCCATAGCGGCGCGTATACATGATATCAGTATTACTTGTATATCACAAGAGATGTGAAAATACTTGAGCACACAACTATTATTTATAGCAAACTTCACTTAGAACTTTGTCTCCAATTGAATTGGTGACCCTTCCTATATTTTACACACTGTCGCCAATTGGATTGAAGACTGCTTATAGTGTTTCCAGTCCAATTGACGACTCCTCTTTAACTGTGTACATGGTCGCCAATCCAATTAGAGACTCCTCCTAAATTTGTCAAAAAGTGAGATAGATTAAATTTTTTTTTTTAAATATGAATTATTTGAAAAATATTTTTTAAAATAGGGATATTTACGTTAAAAAAAATTGAGAATTGGTGGGACGCGTCCAAAATCCAAAATTCAAACTTATTTGTTACCCTTGATTTAAGGTGTTTTAGAGAATTAGACGTGTATTTGGTGCATGAGAATTTTATAATCATGAATCTAGAAGTATATTTGAAATTTCTGGTGGGATATGTGACTAAGACAGGAGTGTAATTAATATTCAACTAATTATATTTAATAAGACATGAGTGTAATGATCATTCCACTATTTCTATTTAATATTTAAATTGATAGAAAAAGATGTTAGTACATTTTAAAAGTAGTTTTGAACTTGTCTCTTGGTTGAACTCTCGCATAGTTGGCACCGGCAACTTGGCATTATTCGATTATTGAATAACTATAAATCAAGACGACTTTTGAAGAAGACTTGACCATGTTTTTAACTGTGATAATAATTTCAACTACCACAGCATCTATATTCCATTACTTCCTCCATCATTCTTTCACAACAACCAATTCCATAGAAGAAAGAGCACTATGCTTTCTCCTCGTTGCCTTCTGTTTTTACTTCTTCCTCTCTTTCTCACAGTATATTCTCAATCTGACGACCAACTAATTTTCCGCTACCACAAATGTAACAATGATCTCGGAAACTTCACCGGCGGTAGCCCCTATCAAAACAACCTTGCATCTGTTCTAAAAGATATTTATTCCAACACAAAAATAGACTATGGATTCTACAATTTCTCTAAAGGCAAAAAACCTGACATAGTAAACGCAATCGGATTCTGCAGAGGAGACATTAATCCAAACGATTGCCGAGACTGCTTGAAAACCTCGGTAGTGCTTCTCAGAGATCGGTGTGAAATGCAGAAAGAGGCAATAGGTTACTACGACATATGCACCTTACGCTATTCAAACAAATCAATTTTCGGTGTCATGGATACTCAAACCGGTCTATATTACGACATCGGAAGCAAAGCAGTGGTGGATGATGTGTTTAATCAAACACTTAATGGCTTGCTAGATGAACTTAAAAGTGCAGCGGCCGAAGGTGATTCGCGTAAGAAGTTCGATGAAAAAAGTGTTAAAGTAAATGAATCGAGTTCGAATTCTAATAATGAGACTATATATGGTATGGTTCAGTGTACACCAGATTTAACAAAACAAAATTGTACTCATTGTTTGGATTTAGCTTACGGTGATCTTTCAAGGTGGTGTTCAGAAAGGAAAACTTGTTTGTATCTTGGACCAAGTTGTTCCGTTAGATACGAAATAGTTCCGTTTTCTCAGTCCATAGATACAGAGTCGCCCGCACCACAACCTTCTTCTCAAGAAATTTCTCCTACTAAAGGTACATTTTATGAGAATTAATGTGTAGCAAGCAATTTCATCTTTATGCTGAATACTCTATCATACATGAAAGAATATAATTTTTATTTCTTGATTAGAAAAGAAGAAGAAAATAGGAACGGCCGTGGCTATCGTTTTGGCATTTGTTGTAGCTGGCATACTAGTTGTTGGTGGATGTATTTATTTTAAAAGGAGAAAGCCAAGACCAGAATATATGGCTGAAATTGAAGGTACGTAAACAAGTTAAGATTTCTCTTATGAATTTGAAACAAAAATTGTGAGTTATGAGCAAGTCTTATTTAGAAGGACTAAGATAAATCAAAATTGTTTGAGCATTCACAAGACAATCCTGGATAAATATTTGTAGCGGAATACATCCATATCCATATCCATATTTTATTCACAACTAATAGGGAGAGAGAATTTTTTTTATTATAATTATAGAGTGATGATGATAATGAAGGAGAGAAAAAAAATTATTTTTACCTTTTAATTAATAAAAATATTATGATTGATTGTAACGTGTTATGTTCGTTTCTATGCAAATATTTTTTCATGAGCACACACAAGATAAATAGTAAGATTTAAAATGTTTTGGTTTATAGGCATTCACCCCTGTAATATGAGCGTGTTTTGGTTTATCACCTACCGTTGTCAAATGGAGGTTCTGGCAACGATGTTTTTGAAAAAACCGTTACCAAAAAGTAGGGAGGGGGAAAAACAAAATTCGCTAACATTACACGGGTATAAATACCTATTAACTATAAATTTTAAAATTCTAAATGGGTTGAGCTCTAAGAATTTAGGGCACGATCGGCCTAAAATGAATGCAAACACAATGACATGCGAAACCTGACTAAGAATAATCACACTTGAGAACTAGTTAGTTTACCTAAAAGAAAGACAAATATTGATGAGAAGTGGGAATTCAAGGTGAAAATGAACTCAAATGGCTTAATTTCAAAATAAAAGGAAAGGATAAAGTTTCTTTGAAATTCCAACATTGTGAATCAAAGCATACTAAAATGCTATAGAGAATGTAATCCTGTTGATAGAACAAAAGTGTTTGTCAGAAATGGTTTGTAGGTCAAGCTATGATGAATAATTTTCAATCATTGCGGGACAAGATTGTGTTGAATCATAAGGAAGATTTGAAGAGAAAGTACTAGACAATAACATGTGAGGTACCTATATAGTGACAAGGTTATGGAGAACAAGATATTGAGAATTTCAAAGTTGAGTATTTGGCTGAGAAATTTATTATGCTGATATGGGATCTTATATCAGGCACAAGCTAGTAATGGATATTCAGAGGAGTTTGAATAGTTTCATCAAGTTTTTTATGAGATGGCTATTTTGGAAAAAATGGATAACTGAAGATAAAGTGGCTACTATTTGTGGTGTCTAATGAATTTAAAATAACTATTAGATATAATATTATAATATATTATTATATTAAATAATAATAAGAATAGTATATCTTGTTGGATCGGAGAGATTATCGTTGGAGATAGGGTTTCCACTCTTATAGAACCAAGATTTCACCCTTTCATTAGCGACGTGGAACTTTTCCACTAACACTTGCACCCAACATTTTCATATTTACCATACTGCACAAGAAATCTCGTTGCGCTAACACATTAAACTATACATTTTTTTGTCTCTCTCATAAATTATAATTCTCTCTCCTACTTTTTCTCTTTTTTTCAAAATAAATTCTCTCTACATCTCATTAAAAATATAGTGTGTGGAGATGATGGTGAACATTAGAAATAAAATGGAGTGTAAATGATGTTGTAGAGACGAGAGTATAAACTTCAATGTCTTCATCAATTTTAATTTTTCAATCATTCAAAAAAACTTGACTTATTTAAATACTATTAATTATTTTTATTAGGATTTAAGTGCGAGTGGTTAAATTCCACATTGACTATCCCTTATGCTTTAAGGTTTTTGATTGATATGTGGTGTCATGGTCTCTTGGGTCCTGAACGTTTAGCCCATTCTGATTAGGTCTGATGGGACATACGAAGTGTGACCCTAGTATGAATCAAAACTAATGATGTGGATAACTCACACTTGTGGAAGAAATTGTTTGGATTCAAATGTGAGTGATTAAGTCTCACATCAACTAGAAATGAATAAGTTTATAAGAGCAATGATCATATCCCTAATGCCTTAAGGATTTGGGTGGAAATAAGATGTCAAGGTGACCATTACGCTAATATATCTTAAAATTTTGGTGAATATGTGATTTCAAAATTATTTAAATACATCCGAAGCTCCCAAACTCTGAAGCATTTTCATACTTTAAAATTTAGTTAGGTACGATAAATCTTTTTTAAAATTTAAAATTTATTTTAAAATAAGTTAGTATATTAATAGAATGATATTGAATGATAAAAATGTATTTTATCAAATTTTATATTTAATATGAGTGTTCACAAAATATTATAACTTATATAGTTAGTGTCAGTGATGATAAAATTTGAAACTAGGACTTAGCATAGATTACTTAATCTGTAACTATTAGCCTGATTTACTCAATAATATTTATCAAAACCAAAAGGTGTTGATTGTGTTATAACATCAATTTAAAAAAAAAACAAAAAAAAAAACAAGAAAAATAATAAAATAATTGTGAAAACACATGCCCAGGCCAAGAGGAGACATATGAAGATGAAGATGAATTTAAAGCTGGCAATGATCTTAAAAATGGTGATTTGTTGCAATTTGACTTTGAAACCATCAAATTAGCTACAAGCAACTTTTCTGATGCAAATGCACTTGGTCAAGGTGGATTTGGAACTGTTTATAAGGTATAAAATTATCTTTTTTATATTTTATTTTATTGAAACACATACATATATATTTTCCTTAATGTTATGATTAATTTTAGGCTACACTCGATGGACATGATGTTGCTATCAAAAGGTTGGCTAACAATTCCAAGCAAGGAGAAACAGAATTCAAGAATGAAGTATTACTTACGGGGAAGCTTCAACATCGAAATTTAGTTAAACTAATAGGTTTTTGTTTACACAGAGGAGAAAGACTGCTAATATACGAGTTTGTCCCCAATAAGAGTCTCGACTATATCATATTCGGTAAATTGCTATATTTTCTTCGACTTTATCTTTCAAGTTTTATATCTATAACTTTTGTTTGAATGATAATGTAGATCCAATCAAACGTGCGAATTTAAATTGGGAAAGACGCTTCAAAATCATTAAAGATATTGTTCGTGGTCTTCAATATCTTCATGAAGATTCTCGATTACAAATTGTTCATCGTGATCTCAAAACAAGTAATATTCTATTAGATGATGAAATGAACCCAAAAATTACAGATTTTGGCATTGCAAGATTATTTGCCGCCAAACAAACCCATGGCATGACAAGCACAATTATTGGAACTTAGTAAGAAAATACTTGACGATATATTTTTCTATTTTCAAATAAGTATTTTTTTTATATAATAATCGAACATCGTTGTTTTGACATGCAGCGGATATATGGCTCCAGAATATATCAAACATGGAGAATTCTCAATCAAATCAGATGTATTCAGTTTTGGTGTAATTATTTTGGAAATTGTATGCGGTCGGAGAAACACTAAGGTTCGTGACGGGGAGAATTTAAAAGATCTATTAGACAATGTAAGTTTCACAACTTTTATTTTAACCATTATAAAAAGTTTCTAGTTTAAAATTTTGATTGTAAGTATAATTTTTTTTCAATTGAAAAATTGTTGCATTGCAGGCATGGGAAAATTGGAAGACAGGGACAAGTTTAGATATTGTAGATCCAATGTTAGAGCAAGGTTTTAGTAAGGAAAAAGAGAGATGCATTCATGTTGGATTACTATGTGTTCAAGAAGACATAGATGTGAGACCAACTATGAGTTCTGTTTTACTAATGCTTAGTAGCACATCTTATCCACTTCCAGAACCTTCAGAACCTCCATTTTTAATGCAATCCAAAAGGGCATTATCTATATCATTAAGTGATCAATATTCAGGTCTCACAAAGTCAACTGATTCAGGAACAGGAAGTCAATTTACTCAAGGATCAACAACTAGGTCCTCGGTTACAATTACAGATCAATAATACATGGTGAATGAAGTGATTGTGATTATCTTTTATAGTTAATTCAATAATGCCTTTCATATGGATTGGGTTTTTAAGTCCTTGGTTACTCTTTGTTTCAAATTCTGTAACATAATTTGTTTACTGATATTTTGCCTAGTTTATTCTTTATTTGACATTTGTTTAGATTACTCTGTAATTGTAATAGTTACTGACAGATCTATGTCCTTTACTGGATATTTTTTATACAATTTACTTCAGAAGCAACCTTACACAGAAAGAAGATGAAAACATGTTGCCATTTATTAATCCAATCCGTTAGATTTAGCATTTCATTAAGAGCACATTTTCATTACGGTAAAAAATATATTTTGATGTATTCTTAAGGTCAATGTTTTAAAAAGCGAATCGGTCATCGAATCGGTGAGGGTATTGTATTGATCGCTGATTTATTAGCCGAACTATTGGATTATTGATCGAAACATATGATTAAACTGAATAAAATCGGAAAATTCGATTGAAAAAACACATTACTATAACAAAATTATCTAGGTATTAAATCGATCAAAATTATATAGATTTGCTTTCATTCTAAAACATTTGTGATGAGTCAACCCTGCTCCTCCATTGGCTTACAGTTTCATCAAACAAAGGAATGAATATTTTAATGAATCAAAATATTGAAGAGCTACTTAAGATATTTGGAAAAAATAAATCTCAACTCCCATGAGTACCTCATACCACATCGACAAAGATGAAGAAGGTAAATCATTAGAAAAATGTAAGAATTAAGGTAGGATCGACTTTCAACTTAACCTATTTCCAAATGTCCTGATTTTTTTTTGTATAATATATGTATATGTGAATGCTCACTAACTAAATCCAAAGATTCACTTTCAGTATCTATCATGCACTAAGTAAATTTCTACACCTTTATCTTTATCGTACCACTTATCCTTTTCTTGAGTAAACAAACAAGCTAATGTAGGTTCTCTGTCGATATACTAAGATATACTAAAAAACACAGGTAAAAGAAGATGATTTCTTAATAAATCCCATGAATTAGTTAGTCATTGTGCGAAATTATTTTTTTATCCTTTGTTTCTGGATATGCATATTCGGACGCACCACTTCTTACAAAAATGTTGATTTGCTCCGGATATACATATCCGGTAGACGTCCGGATGTGCACATTCGGAATTATTTCTTATAACTCCTCGCGTCATGAGCTCCCCCCCTCAATTTTTACATTCTCATTTCTACAAGCTCTCCCAAATCCTCTCAAACTCTCAAAATATCATTCCCACAAATCCCGATTATTTTCACTCGAGTTTGGCGCAAAACGACTACTACAACGATCAATACACTCCACAACCTCCGTATCTCAGTTTAATCGGTAAGTTTTCAAATTTTCGAGTTTTTGATTTATTTATGAGTAATCGATTTAGAGTTGACATTTAGGTGTAGAAATGGTCAGGTAGTTTGAAAAACATAGTTTAGAGACATTGTAGGTGTTTTTTGCTGCTTCAAACGGACACTCAGGCCATTAAAATGTCTTTCACTATGGTACAACAACAATGATTGCGTTTTTTAAACTAAAAATACGTACCATATGTGCAGATCCAGTAGTTTTCAACAGTGGTTTCTTCCTGATGTGCACATCCAGAAGATTCCAATGTTATAAATTCTGAGTACTACTGGATGTGCACATCCGGAAGAAATTAGTTTTTTTTTTTGTTATTTTTTATTTTATTTTTATAAACTTCTAATATATTTATTATGTTTTGCAGTCTATATGACTGATAGAGAGGATCGTTTAATACACGGTTGGTCAACGCAACATGCGTCTATTCAACGTGAGAAAACGCAGGCTATAGCCGAGACATCCGGCACAGAGGATGTCCCAGCAGATCCTACAGTTGAGGTACATCTCACACCTTCACCTTTCACATCACATGCCACTTCCACTTCACAAGCCTCTCCCACCACAGTCGTCGCTTCTTCATCTCGGAGGCGTCAGATTGCTTATGGTTCTTCATCTGGGGTCCCACCCGCACGCAGGCGCCTCTTTACACCTGCTCATATTCCTACACCAATCTCTGTTCGTGCACCTGCCGCCTCCACTTCTACACCTGATACTGTTCCATCAGTCACACCTCAGGAGACTGCTCATGATGCACCCACTGAGGCAGCTAGTCCTGGTCCTGAGGGTGATCACCTAGTACATGAGGGTGATGATGAATTGTGGGTTACCCCGGGGGACCGTCTGGAATGTCCCTACTCGTGGGTACTTTGAGCACACTGCCAAATATGTCTGGAAAGTATAGGTAACTATTCTCGGTTTAGAAGTGTTCCCGTTGAAAATATTTTCATTTTTAACATTATTTAAATTGGAAATTTTCAGGAGAATGATCCCCAAAAGTTCTATAACCATGGGGGAAAGTTCTTAGACATGGTTGCGGAGCTGCCAAATGATGAGTGGTTCCGAACTGCACTTGCTACCTCTGGTCTCGGAGGCCTTTCCATGATCGAGTATTCCTAGATCAACTACGGTATGTTGATGGCCTTTGTTTAGAGATGGAAATCTAAGATATCCTCATTCCATCTATCGTACGACGAGCTCACGATCACACTAGACAATGTTTCTTGCCTTTTACATTTGTCGATCCCGGGCACCCTGCTTTGTCATAGTAGGATGACGATGGTGGAGGCGATACATGGATCCCACTGAGATCCATGGGTACAACTGGGGACGGCTACCCTGGCATACACCTACTTCATACTCTTAGATGGTTGCCGCTGGGCACCTAAGACTGTGGAAGACAGTTGCACGTTATATGTGGTAACAATCTTATATTCTAAGTCATTTCTTTTATTTCTATATTCATTATAATGTTTAACACCGATGTTATGTTTTCCTTTGCAGGCATGGATATTACAAACTTCCCCAAGATTACTAGTTATGGGAGTGCCTTGGAGTACACTGAGGAGATACTATGTGTTGCTGCCTTTGTCCTGCTTAGAGGGAACCAAGCGCCCAATCCATACATAATTTATCTTGATCGGATGGCTGCTGAGGATATCTTTTATGACGCATATGCCGATCCTCGTGTCATGTGCCCATTTGATGAGGCATCACTGTTTTCAGGCTGGTTGGCATGTAGTTCGGTTGTGACTGCTCGATACCTACCGGAGCTCGTCATGCGTCAGTTCGGTTACTTGCAAACCATTCCCATGATTCCTCTTGAGTCTTGTCCTCTTGGCTTGACCTGCAAGGAGATATATGAGATATATGTTGACTTCCATAACCACTTGGTACCAGAAGAGGCTCAGGGGATCAGAGCCACAAGAGACTGGAGTATTGTTGCCGACTACATCATGTGGTTCTATATCGTCTCATACCCATCTATGGTGCCCACTACCGAGGAATCACCACCCAGACCTGCTCATCAGGAGATATTAGAGGAGTAGTAGTCTCAGCTAGACCATACAAGATACCCCCTCGTTGTCGTGAGATATAACAGATAGCGCAGAAGGCCATTAAGGACGGTTACCTCCCTGAGGGCTCTGGTGGCAGACATGTCGTGGACAGGATCCTTGAGATTGCTCGTGGGGAACTTCAGTACCGCTGACATCGAGCTAGGACGACTGGTATGGACAGAGGAGCAAAGGAGTCAGGAGAGATCCTTAGGCATACACACTAGTTATTTTTTGATGTATTCTACGTTTTTTTTACATTTTTGTACTGTATTTGACAGGATTATGATTATATATATCATTTTATTTTATATATGGATGTTTTCGAATGTATATTGATTTGCGATGATAAATTAACATCCGCGACAAACCAACAAAATTGTTTTTTTTAAAAATAAAGTTATAGTTTTTTCTGGATGTGCAGATCCGATAGACCTTTCCCGGATGTGCATATCCAAAAAAAACATAAAGATTTGTGCGTCTAAATGTGTACATCCAAAAATTGGGGGCATAAAAGGAAATTTGCAAGGTGTCATAGAAACCCATGTGGTGTGTTCAGAAATTCTCTAAAAGAAAAGGAGTAGAATAGTGTTGCACCCCAAAATTTGCCCTCTATTTTTTAACTCTAACCAATTTTTTTGTTTCACATTCATTTGCATCATCATCATAGCATAACATTTTTTTTCTGTCTTAATATTAGCTGGAATAATTTCTCGGAATTTACAAACAGACTGGTCAAATTAACTTTTTAACTATGCCTAAAATTAGTCGACGAAAAAATGTCAAGTTTAAGTTTGCAAATGTCGGTAACATTAATCTGCGGTTCACGTGGTTTAATTTGACATGCTAAAAATATTTTTACGACTATTTTTGGTCATATGTTGATCAGTCTGAGCAGTTTAAACAGTCATAATTTTTATTTCAAAATCCGACCAAACGTTGTATTTTTCCGAGTCATTTATTTCGCGCTGATTATTTTGACGTATTCATTTTATTTTTTCGAGCATTTTGGTGCCCGGATTTTATTTTTTTGAGTCTATTTATTTTTATATTGGGTCTAGAATAAATAAATAGGATTATTAGTTTTTTATTTGATTTTAACTAATTTAATTATTAAAAATTTATTTGTTTTTTAAATTAATATTTTATTGGGTCTAGAATAAATAAATAGGATTATTAGTTTTTTATTTTATTTTAACTAATTTATTATTAAAACTTTATTTGTTTTTTAAATTAATATTTTATTGGGTCTAGAATAAATAGGTTAATTAGTTTTTATTTTAGTTTTAACTATTTTTATTAAACTTTATTTAATTATTTATATTAATATTTTATTGGATTCCAAAATAAATATTTAGGCCCATTTACATTAACCCTAATTGGTCCCTATATATACCTAATGTGTTATTGCTGTTAAGAGGAGACCGAAGAAAGACAGAAAAGAGAGAAGAAAAACATTCCTGCAACAGCTTTACTTTCCAATTGCACTTTGATTGGTACGTAATATATATATATATATATATATATATATATATATATATATATATATATATATATATATATATATATATATATATATATATAAATTCTTATAACATTCATATGTTTTATATATACATATATATATATATATATATATATATATATATATATATATATATATATATATATATATATATATATATATATATATATATATATATATATATATATATATATATATATATATATATTTGTTGCTTTTGTTACACTTTGTTAATATCTTAACTAACGTTGCTTTTGTTAATATATATTTGTTGCTCTTATTTTGTTAATACATCACAGGTAACAAAGAACATAAAACGTTGTTTTTATGTATACATATATAGAATTGGCTGCATATTCGTTATATATATATATATATATATATATATATATATATATATATATATATATATATATATATATATATATATATATATATATATATATATATATATATATATATATATATATATATATATATATATATATATATATATATATATATATATATATATATATATATATATATATATATGTATAAAGTTTTTATTTATTTTGTTTTTACAGTTTTGTTTTAATATTGTTAATTCTAATTTTTTTTATAATTATTTGATTATGTTCAGATCGGATCGTGTCGATACGTTGTTCGCACATTTTATGTGTATGAGGCGTGACACTTATGTTGATCCGATCCAATTGCGATGATCGCATTTTTTGCGTTAGCAACGTCGTTTTTGTTTTTTTTTCCATTTTTCTTTTATGTTATATATTTAGATCTGTACAGATAACTAACTACCTTGATTTTTTTCCTAAACCTTGACAATTCCGCCACAAACTCTAAATTTCAAACCTAAAACTTTAACCGTGTTTAACCGTATTATTTCCTTTAAACCATAAACATTTTCACAAACCTTAACAACCATGTTATTATTTCTTATTTTTGCTCATGTTTATGTTATTCATACACTGTAATTGCTTCGCCCTTGTAATATTTTAAGTTTTAACTTGTAATATTTTCAGTTTTACTTTTCGCCATATAATTATGTAACTGCCTCAGCCATGTAATAGTGTAGGAATTTTTATTTTCTGCCTTTAAATTTCTGCCTTTATTTATTTTTATTATTCCCTGCGTGGTTAGTAATTTAGGGCGTGCCAAGAACTGAATGAAAATCAATATGGACTTAGGTCATTAATTTAAAAAAAAGACTAATTAATCAATAAACGTTTTCTTATAATAATAATAGTATTTTGTATATAATTTTTATCATAATTATATTTTGTAAGTAAATAATCAAATAATCAAATTTTCTAATTCATCTTCTAACTTCTAAATTTTTTGTCATTCTTTTATACAATTGTAAATAAAATCTAATTGACTCTTTTTTTATAATTAAATAATTATGATTCTAAAATATTGTATATAATTTATAAATAACCTACTAACTTAATAATTTAATAGTTTTCTATGATATTTATTTAATTTGTAAATATTATTTTAATTTCAATAATTCTTTTACTTTATGTTTTGTATATTAATAATATTATTTTCTTAATTGTACTATAATAGTAATAATCATATAATATAAATAATTAAAAGTTTTCTTAATAATCTTTAATTGTTTTTCTCTAAACTTAATTTTTTTTTACTAATTCTAATAACTTCTAAAAAATCTAACTTGTCTAACTTAAACTTTTTCTTTTTAATTAAATGTTTAATTGTTATTTCTTTAATTTATTTTAACTTTATTATTATTATAATTACTTTATTATTATTATTATTGCTTTATTGTTAATATTGCTTTATTATTTTTGCTTCATTATTATTATTATTGCTTTATTGTTAATATTGCTTTATTATTTTTCTTCATTATTATTATTATTATTGCTTATTTATTATTTTATTATATCTATTATTCTTGCTTTATAATTTATTCTTATCCGACTATTATGTATATGCCAAAGCCTTGTAATAATTTGTAGATTTATTTTTCCGTCTTTATTTTCTTTGTAAATATTTAACTATATGGTTAGTAACCTTAGGGTGTGTATAACTTATATGTAATTAAATTGAACTTAGATAATTAAAATAAGATAAATACCCGAATATAAACACTCAGTCGCCATCTTGCACTTCCTAAGTTACCCCTCTCAGTTGCCTTAAACATGGTCAAGTCCCTCGAATATAGGGATGTCTTAAGCAAAGTCCCTTCAAATATAAATCATCATAGTCCCTACAGTTTAAAAGATCAAGTCCCTTCGAGGTTGCCTACGGAATAATGATCTTGTCCCTTCGAATAAATGATGATAGTCCCTACGAATTGCTAAGGACATCCCTCAAGTTGCTTTCTATGACCATACGATGACCCTACGCCTGTCCCTTAACACATCCAAGGTAATGACTACCTATTCCTTAATAATAGGGATAGTCTTACCATTGAAAGAACATTCAAGAACAGTAAATATCTAAACATAGGATAGGTTTCTCTTAAGTACTTGCTCACTTTTCATCAAATTACTTCATTACACTTCACATTTTAAACAATTTTCAAAACAAAGTCTTTATATATATCCGTACAAGGATCATTATAAAGTACTTAAGAAAATTTTCAATCACACACTACACTTCTCAAAACAGTTTAAAGTGAGCTAAGTAACTAAGAGCCCATGGATAACCATGGATGTAAAGGGTGCTAACACCTTCCCTTTACATAACCTACCCCCGAACTCAAAAATCTTTTAAGGCCTTTCCTGTTCTTTTATGCCCTTTCCTTTGGATAAAATAAAAGTCGGTGGCGACTCTTGCTATCCGCAACATAACTAAAGTCAGTTCTCCCACCGTGTTACAGAACTGGCGACTCTGCTGGGGATTTAAATTAAAGAGGGGTACCCTTAGGAATTAGATCACTTTAAAATTGTTTGCCTTGTTTGCTTTATACTTATCTGTTGGGGTGCTCTTATGTGTGAAAGATCCTAACCCGGATCTAGTGTACCTTAGGTAAATGGTAATAGACCAAGGAAACTGTACGGCGTATACCGATATGGTTGATCTGGTGGCCATAGTTAGTGTGACTTCTTGGTTGGTGCTTATGTTCCTTAAGTCAAGTTGAGGATAATATGAGGCTGCCATATGTTGTCAATGCACTAACTAACTTTTAGAACCCTAGTTATCCCATCTTGGCCTTTAGAAAAGTAGTGAGATAACCGGCTTTGGTGCAGACTGAAGTTGGTTGATACTCGATGCTACGCTCATTGAGATTCTAAACTTGGAGGGTTTTGGTTGGCAAGTAAGTTGCCTACTGAACAACCACCCTTGTGAAGGATCAATGATATTGAGATCCCTTAGAACATGGTTACTTTTATAGGACAGGATGAACCATCTAAACTTCAGGGGAGGGTACTTACCTTTGAACCTCATGCAAGCCTTTAAACCTAGGGCTATGGTGTGACTTGTTTGTGTGTGCCACATGTTTGTGATTGAGCATAACATCATAGCATCATCATGCATCATAAGTATAGCATTTTCACTAACCATTTCAAGGACCAAATGATTTATCTTTGTTCTTTGTTGTAGGTCATGGCTTCTACTCGTAGGAATACTATCAGGACCAGCTTTGTAAGAGACTCATTACAAAGTAAGTCAAGAAAGAATTCTGGAGTTAACAAAGCAACCTCACGAGGAGCGGAATCTCAACTCATACCTCAACACAAAGAGGAAACGTCCATGGGAGACTTAAAACCCCATCTTTTGTATTTATTTCATTTCATTCTTATTGTAAGCCCAAGGGGAAAACAAACTTATTACTAATAAAAGTTTACCTTCTTGATTGTTTAAGCAAATTTAAATCTTGCGGTCCTTGAAAACATTGCATATACATTCACATATCATATCATTGCATCGTAGGTTTATTGTGTACAGGTTTCTCATCTACTCGCTGTTTATGTCAGCAATGGCTCTTGAACAAACAGTTATAGATCTCCAGGCACAAAATGCACAGTTCCAAGAGCTGATCCTGAACTTGTCCAAGGGGCAGGATGAATTGAAGACACTGCTGGCCAAGAAGACCAAGAAGACTATAAGGTCAGGAGGTCTGATCAACATGGGAAGAAGGTTCAGAGGTCCTGTCAAGACCAAAGAACAGGTTAAAGATTATGAGTCTGAAGAGTCTGAGAAAGAGGGAGGCAGTCTCCACAACACTATGGGGGACTCTGATTCTGAAGCTAATTACTATCATGAGCCTAATGAAGATAAGTTCAAAATGCTGGTGGATAGAATGGATGCTATGGAATTGCAAAAGTCTTCTGGGCTGGATTTTGAAGACCTGAGTTTGATATCTGGGGTGGTTATACCCATTGGGTTCAAAGTTCTTGCTTTTGTAGTGTATGATGGTGTCTCTTGTCCCAAGCTGCATCTGAGGTCCTATGTCCGGAGGATCCAACCCCATACTGCTGATAAAAAGTTGTGGATCCATTTCTTCCAAGAAAGCTTGTCTGGAGCTCAATTGGAATGGTACTATCAGTTGGAGAGTGTCAACATCCGTGATTGGAATGATCTTGCTGAAGCCTTTTATAAGAAATATCAATACAATGCTGATCTAGCCCCTACTCGCATGCAACTACAGAGCATGTCTATGGGTGCTAAAGAAAACTTCAAGGAGTATGCTCAGAAGTGGAGAGATTTGGCTGGAAGAGTACAACCCCCTCTAACTGACCGGGAGTTAGTGGATATGTTCATGTGTACGTTGAATGGTCCTTTTTATAGTCATCTCATTGGAAGCTCGTCATCTGGCTTCACTGAGTTGATAATGACAGGAGAACGCGTAGAAAGTGGTATAAGGAGTGGCAAGATCCAAGTGGGTGCTTCTTCATCCAGTACTGCAAAGAATCCCCCTAGTGGGAAGAAAGAGTTGAATGCTGTTTATGGTCAATCTGATCGTAATAGGATGCATCAATCCGTGAGTGCAGTTCACATCTCCAATCCTAATCCTGCAACACCAGAGCCACCACAGGGCAATCAACAGAGGCCTAGAAGGCAGTTCACTAAGATCAACATGTCACTGGCCCAAGCCTTGCAACACTTGTTGAAGGGTGAACTTATCACTTTGAGGGACCCTCCTCAGAATCCCAATGTTACCTCTCCTAGGTACAATCCTAATGCACGATGTGCATATCATTCAAATTGTCAGGGACATGATACCAATAGCTTTTGGGCATTGAAGAATAAGATTCAAGACCTAATTGACGAAGGAATACTCGAGGTTGCGCCAGAAGGCCATGTTGAGTTCTTCTATCGTCCATCAAGCATCAAAGTTTCCAGATAACTGGAGTGACGAGTTTATAGGAAGAGGCTTTGAGAACATTTGAATTTTCGTTTGTAATTTCTTTTGTTTGCCTAACCACTTACTATTATGTTAAACTTTTGTTTCATTAATGCATTGCATATGTTTGTCTTGAATTAATCCATTCGTTTCACTATATTTTGAACTATGCTTCATATTTCTATTCTGTGATATTTAACTCCTGATAAAGCTATAAGCCTGTAGAGGGAGGATGACGAAAACAATACCATAATCTTATGCAGTATGCTTTTGAACAGACTATGCTGACGATGTACAGGCATTGTTTCAATTCCTAAACAGTGGAGATATAAGGAAGTTAATCCCTAGTAAACCTTTTTGAGCCTATGAAGTAGGAGTTTTTATTCTCGCACAAATTAAAACCCTTATTCATAACCCGGGGCAGGGTAGTTACTCGGTTAAATCAAATATGCCAATTATCTGTGTTGTACACAACTAGTGATGGTTCTCTGTAATCATTAAACCTGACAGTCAATATCCAGCAAAAGAAAAACCCACTAAGTCAAAACCTATGAAGGAGACTTAGTAAAAATAAAAAAAATAAAAAAATCAAGACATCCCGCTGACTGTAACCTTGAAATAAACAGTTCAGGCAAAAAGAAGGGATAACAAAGTCAAAAGAAAAAAGGAGGTCACTATAGATCCTAAATAAAGAAAGATGACTGAATTTTCAAATAAATTTTTTGATTCCTGAATCATCACAAATTTCAGTGTTACAATTCCAAACTACTTTGGAACCTCAATGCATAAGTTAACTGAGCATAGGACTGAAGAACATCATGGAGATTGGGTTGGGTACAAATAAAATTTGAGCCTTTATCCTTTGTTTCTTAAACCGTGAACCAGGCCACGTTACAACCCTTTAAAAGTCCTAACTGAAGCATGGTTAGTTCGAAAGCGTACTGCTACAAAAAGGTATCCTGACTCCTTTAGGGCTTATTATAAAACTTGAGTTAATATCACAATTTTCATAAAATTTTTTTTTTTCTAAAATAACTCTTTTTCAAAAACTTCAAGACAAACATAAGCATTGCATTTTTGAATATATTTGTTTGCATATACCTGAGTGTTTGATAAACAGAGAAACTTACAGGATGAATGTTCAATAAACCAAAGTCTTTCTGATAAACAAAGTTGCTTCCTGGATCAAAGCCCATGTATACAAAGGGGCATAGTCATTATCTCCCAATCAAGGGGGCAGGCCATGATACTACCTAACTCATTTGAGGCAATCAGGACAGGATTCAACTATGTTTAAGTAGCCAGGGGCAGTTCTCCTCATATATTTGAATTACCAAGGGTAATATTACAGAGTTCATAATTCCAGGGGCATAGTCATTGTTTCCCAATCAAGGGGGCATACCAAGTTATTGTTCAATTCATTCGGGGAAATCAGGTCCAGATTCAACAATGCTTAATAGCCAGGGGCAACTCTCCTCATATATTTGAATTACCAAGGGTAACATTATAAAGTTCATAATGTCAGGGGCATATTATTGTGGGGCATTCTGCTTATTTCTCTTGAGGTAACTACATTCAGATACTTCCATTATGGGACAATTCATCCTCAACCAAGGGGCAATGCTTTCTTTTCAAATCTAATACCCGGAGCGTATATGGTCCATCACAATTTGAAGACACGTTCCTCTCATTGTATTACCTTGATATTGGATTCTCAGCAGAAGCCATTATGGAAATTAATTGTCTACGCCAGTAGTATCAAATGGTGTCAGTATCATGTCTTCAGATCCAGCTATGAGGATTTCTGGGAAGGTATCCAATTGGTTATACACTCTCGAAGTTGAAACGATTCTGTTTTCAAGTTCAGCTTTACTTTTCCCTCTGAATCCAGATTTACTTTTACCATATTTACCTAAACAAAAACGTCCATTGGTGGTGTTTGAATGTATGTATACTTTTGAGTATGATTGATGTTTACCAGAAATGCATAAAATGCAGTAATAATATTTACTAAGGACGAACGAAGGTAGGAATTCAACGAAGCTTTGCCGGTTCATTCCCACAAGATAACTACAAATCTCCAGTACAACAAATCCATGCTTCAAGTTACATCTCCCCTTGAATTTATGTCCATCTCTTTTATCCTCAGTCGGGATACTCAGGAACTTATTCCTTCAATAGAAGTACGACGAACGAAGACGGGAGGTTATAAATACTATACTATCAAACGAAGACGGGAGGTTATGGATACCTTACTATCAAACGAAGACGGGAGGTTATGGATACTATATTATCTAACAAGATGAGATCCTCAGATTCTTCAGCAACAAATCGGGATTTATTTTCCCTGGCCAGCGGTTGTTATATGAAGATACCCAGACGCATCAACTACATAATTCATACATACATCACATCATATCATACGCATGATCATGAGATATTATCTTACCAAGTGTTATTGTATCCATCGTGATATTTGCACCGAACTAACCTTGTTTTTCAGGTTAATTCTCCAGCAGACAAACTTCATCAACAACTTATCTTGGGACGTCGTTTATCTTCCCGAAGGCTATCTTGAGACGTCGTTTATCTTCTCAAAAGCCATATTGGTACCTTGGGCCGTTGTTTATCTTCCCAAAGGTTATCTCATTATCTTGGGACGTCGTTTATCTTCCCGAAAGCTGTCTTGAGACGTCGTTTATCTTCTCAAAAGCCATATTGTTACCTTGGGCCGTTGTTTATCTTCCCAAAGGTTATCTCATTATCTTGGGACGTCGTTTATCTTCCCGAAGGCTATCTTGAGACGTCGTTTATCTTCTCAAAAGCCATATTGTTACCTTGGACCGTTGTTTATCTTCCCAAAGGTTATCTCATTATCTTGGGACGTCATTTATCTTCCCGAAGGTTATCTTGAGACGTCGTTTATCTTCTCAAAAGCCATACTGTTACCTTGGGCCGTTGTTTATCTACCCAAAGGTTATCTCATTATCTTGGGACGTCGTTTATCTTCCCGAGGGCTATCTTGAGACGTCGTTTATCTTCTCAAAAGCCGTATTGTTACCTGGGGCCGTTGTTTATCCACCCAAAGGCTAGATCTTCATATTTGACATTGCTTTCCTCTCAAAGAAATATATCTGAAGAACTTTTCTCCGAATGGCATCTCTAAGCCCATCTCCAGTTCCTCCAAGTGGCATCTTTAAGCCCACTCAAGCATATACAACTAAACATCAGTATTATTCTATGCACTGGTGAGGGAAAATTTTTGGGCTTTTGTGTTCAATCCCCTTCAACCTTCCAGGTCACGAATGGCACATATACCAATCTAACCCCTCAGGTTTCAGAAAATTGAACAGGGGCAGCTGTTGCACCCCAAAATTTGCCCTCTATTTTTTAACTCTAACCAATTTTTTTGTTTCACATTCATTTGCATCATCATCATAGCATAACATTTTTTTTCTGTCTTAATATTAGCCGGAATAATTTCTCGGAATTTACAAACAGACTGGTCAAATTAACTTTTTAACTATGCCTAAAATTAGTCGACGAAAAAATGTCAAGTTTAAGTTTGCAAATGTCGGTAACATTAATCTGCGGTTCACGTGGTTTAATTTGACATGCTAAAAATATTTTTACGACTATTTTTGGTCATATGTTGATCAGTCTGAGCAGTTTAAACGGTCATAATTTTTATTTCAAAATCCGATCAAACGCTGTATTTTTCCGAGTCATTTATTTCGCGCTGATTATTTTGACGTATTCATTTTATTTTTTCGAGCATTTTGGTGCCCAAATTTTATTTTTTTGAGTCTATTTATTTTTATATTGGGTCTAGAATAAATAAATAGGATTATTAGTTTTTTATTTTATTTTAACTAATTTAATTATTAAAACTTTATTTGTTTTTTAAATTAATATTTTATTGGGTCTAGAATAAATAAATAGGATTATTAGTTTTTTATTTTATTTTAACTAATTTAATTATTAAAACTTTATTTGTTTTTTAAATTAATATTTTATTGGGTCTAGAATAAATAGGTTAATTAATTTTTATTTTAGTTTTAACTATTTTTATTAAACTTTATTTAATTATTTATATTAATATTTTATTGGATTCCAAAATAAATATTTAGGCCCATTTACATTAACCCTAATTGGTCCCTATATATACCTAACGTGTTATTGCTGTTAAGAGGAGACCGAAGAAAGACAGAAAAGAGAGAAGAAAAACATTCCTGCAACAACTTTACTTTCCAATTGCACTTTGATTGGTACGTAATATATATATATATATATATATATATATATATATATATATATATATATATATATATATATATATATATATATATATATAAATTCCTATAACATTCATATGTTTTATATATATATATATATATATATATATATATATATATATATATATATATATATATATATATATATATTTGTTAATATATATATTTGTTGCTTTTGTTACACTTTGTTAATATCTTAACTAATGTTGCTTTTGTTAATATATATTTGTTGCTCTTATTTTGTTAATACATCACAGGTAACAAAGAACATAAAACGTTGTTTTTATGTATACATATATAGAATTGGTTGCATATTCGTTATATATATATATATATATATATATATATATATATATATATATATATATATATATATATATATATATATATATATATAAACTTTTTATTTATTTTGTTTTTACAATTTTGTTTTAATATTGTTAATTCTAATTTTTTTTATAATTATTTGATTATGTTCAGATCGGATCGTGTCGATACGTTGTTCGCACATTTTATGTGTATGAGGCGTGACACTTATGTTGATCCGATTCAATTGCGATGATCGCATTTTTTGCGTTAGCAACGTCGTTTTTGTTTTTTTTTTTCCATTTTTCTTTTATGTTATATATTTAGATCTGTACAAATAACTAACTACCTTGATTTTTTTCCTAAACCTTGACAATTCCGCCACAAACTCTAAATTTCAAACCTAAAACTTTAACCGTGTTTAACCGTATTATTTCCTTTAAACCATAAACATTTTCACAAACCTTAACAACCATGTTATTATTTCTTATTTTTGCTCATGTTTATTTATGTTATTCATACACTGTAATTGCTTCGCCCTTGTAATATTTTAAGTTTTAACTTGTAATATTTCCAGTTTTACTTTTCGCCATATAATTATGTAACTGCCTCAGCCATGTAATAGTGTAGGAATTTTTATTTTCTGCCTTTAAATTTCTGCCTTTATTTATTTTTATTATTCCCTGCGTGGTTAGTAATTTAGGGCGTGCCAAGAACTGAATGAAAATCAATATGGACTTAGGTCATTAATTTAAAAAAAGACTAATTAATCAATAAACTTTTTCTTATAATAATAATAGTATTTTGTATATAATTTTTATCATAATTATATTTTGTAAGTAAATAATCAAATAATCAAATTTTCTAATTCTTCTTTTAACTTCTAAATTTTTTGTCATTCTTCTATACAATTGTAAATAAAATCTAATTGACTCTTTTTTTATAATTAAATAATTATGATTCTAAAATATTGTATATAATTTATAAATAACCTACTAACTTAATAATTTAATAGTTTTCTATGATATTTATTTAATTTGTAAATATTATTTTAATTTCAATAATTCTTTTACTTTATGTTTTGTATATTAATAATATTATTTTCTTAATTGTACTATAATAGTAATAATCATATAATATAAATAATTAAAAGTTTTCTTAATAATCTTTAATTGTTTTTCTCTAAACTTAATTTTTTTTACTAATTCTAATAACTTCTAAAAAATCTAACTTGTCTAACTTAAACTTTTTCTTTTTAATTAAATGTTTAATTGTTATTTCTTTAATTTATTTTAACTTTATTATTATTATAATTACTTTATTATTATTATTATTATTGCTTTATTGTTAATATTGCTTTATTATTTTTGCTTCATTATTATTATTATTGCTTTATTGTTAATATTGCTTTATTATTTTTGCTTCATTATTATTATTATTATTGCTTATTTATTATTTTATTATATCTATTATTCTTGCTTTATAATTTATTCTTATCCGACTATTATGTATATGCCAAAGCCTTGTAATAATTTGTAGATTTATTTTTCCGTCTTTATTTTCTTTGTAAATATTTAACTATATGGTTAGTAACCTTAGGGTGTGTATAACTTATATGTAATTAAATTGAACTTAGATAATTAAAATAAGATAAATACCCGAATATAAACACTCAGTCGCCATCTTGCACTTCCTAAGTTACCCCTCTCAGTTGCCTTAAACATGGTCAAGTCCCTCGAATATAGGGATGTCTTAAGCAAAGTCCCTTCAAATATAAATCATCATAGTCCCTACAGTTTAAAAGATCAAGTCCCTTCGAGGTTGCCTACGGAATAATGATCTTGTCCCTTCGAATAAATGATGATAGTCCCTACGAATTGCTAAGGACATCCCTCAAGTTGCTTTCTATGACCATACGATGACCCTACGCCTGTCCCTTAACACATCCAAGGTAATGACTACCTATTCCTTAATAATAGGGATAGTCTTACCATTGAAAGAACATTCAAGAACAGTAAAGATCTAAACATAGGGTAGGTTTCTCTTAAGTACTTGCTCACTTTTCATCAAATTACTTCATTACACTTCACATTTTAAACAATTTTCAAAACAAAGTCTTTATATATATCCGTACAAGGATCATTATAAAGTACTTAAGAAAATTTTCAATCACACACTACACTTCTCAAAACAGTTTAAAGTGAGCTAAGTAACTAAGAGCCCATGGATAACCATGGATGTAAAGGGTGCTAACACCTTCCCTTTACATAACCTACCCCCCGAACTCAAAAATCTTTTAAGGCCTTTCCTGTTCTTTTATGCCCTTTCCTTTGGATAAAATAAAAGTCGGTGGCGACTCTTGCTATCCGCAACATAACTAAAGTCAGTTCTCCCACCGTGTTACAAATAGTCTAAGAGTATTTCTTAATGCACCCTATATGTTACTACGCTAAAATTCCCCTCAAATTTCGGAGATGCATCTCCGAACGCATTATGCATTAACATTATGGCGTACCAAGTGAGTGTCACTCTAGATGAATACTTAAAAAATTTGGAGATACATCTCCAGAATTTTCAACAAATATATTCATAGTTGGTCAGTCTAGTGAAGATTTTGGAGATGCATCTTTGAAAGTTTGGGGCGGGATTTTAAAATTTTCTATCACCTTTGCATGTCAAATATTTCTAGAGATTCATCTATGAAATAATTAGATAAAATACATACTTGCATGATCACACAAGTGTTATCTCCAAAATTTGATACTAGCATAATTGGGTTATTTGGCTTAGGAAAGAGTTTTCTTATGATAAGCTAAAATGAGGTCTTTTTCGACCTTACTCCAATAAGAAGTGTGGGTCGAAAAAGTATCCACCTGCAAATCCTGTACTTAGAGAAATTCTGAGTTTGGGATATTTTCTAAGTGTTAGTGGAATTCGACCAACGCATGATTCAATGTTAAAGTGGTAGTTACTCAAAATTGTGCACGTTCAAGCCTTGGAGGGAAATATACAATCTTCAATTCAAAACTAGGGACAAGTGGCGTAAGATGAAGTTTCTTCAGCATGTAGTGGGACAAGTGTCATCATCTTAGAGTAGTCCTAGGATGAAACCGTCGAAAGCGGTTACTTTGTAATATCTATAAATAGCTTAATCCAGTGTTAGAATAAGTGTATGTGGAAATCATATTGTACTAGTAACTCCGTAACACTCAAAGTATCCGCGTTTAGAGAAAAAGTGCAGTTATAATGTACGTGATGTAAACACCACCAATTTATTTTAAATGTCATTTATCATTCAAAACCCTTTATCTTCAAGTATTTTATGTTAAAGCATTTATCTTTCAAGTCATTTACTTTTCAAGCAATTTACTGCATTTTCTTTACAATTCCTATCATTTAAAACTTCCTTGCCTTGCACTTATCATTTCTTTTACATTTCCAGTCATTTAAACCTTCTTGCTTTGCATTTACATTTTTATTTACTTTGAAAGCCCTTTTTACATTTCTTGCACTTAACATTTGCTTTTACATTGTTTGCTTTTATTTTAATTTCTTGCTTTCACTACTTTCTGAATCATGTCAAAGGATTCATGATCTTTTTCCCAAAAACATTATAATTACCATAACGATTAGCACATGTCCTAGGATCAATCTGGTCGATCATGTGAGTAACTGATGGTATTTTAGTATCTTTAGAGGACCAGTGGTTGTTTACCAATTTTGTGGGAAACAAATTGGCACGTCCAGTGGGACAATGCTAGTCATTTTTTAGAAGTTTTTGTAACTTCTCTTTTGGTAACTTTCTTTTAGAAGTTTTATAACTTCTCTTTTATAATCTCTTTATTCTATAACTCCTTTTCGTACGTGGGCATCATGGTTGAAAAAATATGGTTACTCCTGTTGCATGCATTTGAGAAGTGGGAAAGTAGCCAGTACAAATCATTATATAACAAGAAGAAGAAATACAAGGAATATGGGATCTAGCCAATGAAACCAAAGTGATTCAAACCCCAATACAACTGGGCCGAATCCCCAAAGGAGCAGTTCAAATGCTCATAATGTGAATACACAAGATGGGCCAAGTAGTGAGGCCATTCCAGTTTCCAACCCTTTAACGAGGGCATCAACTACATCAAGTGTGGTGTTAGAACCAACTCCTTCGACGACAGGGCCAGGAGCAACATATACTGGATATTATAATCAACCGGTGTTGGAGTACATTGGACCAAGCCATCAAACCTCACCACCAAAGACATATGCATTTAGAGCTATCATTCCTCCAGGTATTTCTCAGCCTTTGCCTTGAAATCCACTCTATGGCATGACAACAACAATGATGATGGGTTTAAGGAATGCACCTCCAGTTTTTTCAGAGAACGTGGTTCCTTTACTTATGCAGGAATCTGGATCTGGAGTAAACACGGGAAGGAATAGTCGAACCATTGGGTTAGGACATTCGACTCAGAGTCATGCTCTAACAAATGAGTCTGCAGCATATTTAAGGCAACAGATGGATGAGATCAATTTGCAAATGGTTCAGACTTTGTCTCAAACCATGAGAGATATTTTTCAACCTTTGATTCAGGATACAACTCAGATGAATCAACGAATGGTATCTCAGATGGCACGCATAGCAGAATTCATGGGAGTCCCAACACTAGTTCGACGTCCAAATCAAGTGGTGAATGTAGGAGATGTTGTGCAACCACCAAATCAAGGGAATCATGCAATGGTCGAACCATTAGAAGTCGAAGTCATCAGACATCCAAGGCAAATGCCAGTGGAGGAGGAGCCAAGAGTAATGGTGGTCAACAGGCCTCAGGATGCTGACCTGGTGGTTCAACAAGTTCGACATAATAACTTGGTTGTGGAAAACAACTTAGCAGCCCTTGTTGAACGAATAATGGCTCGAAGTGGGATAAATACAAGTTTTGCTAGGCCAAACTTCACTTCACCAATAGTGGATTATATACTGCAGTCAGAATTACCTCCTAGGACGAAAGTTCCAAAGTTCACCAAGTTCTCAGGAGATACGACTGAATTTACGGTCGAACATGTGGCATGTTACTTGGTAGAGTCAGGAGAAATTGCTAATGATGAAAGCCTAAGGATTAAATATTTCCCTATTTCTCTCACCAAGAATTCTTTTACTTGGTTCACTACATTTCCACCTGGCTCAATTTGTAATTGGAATCAATTGGAACGTTTGTTCCATGAGCAATTCTACATGGGGAAGACCAAGATCAGTCTGAAGGAATTGGCTAGTGTTAAACAAAAGTTTAATGAGTCAATTGATGATTACTTGAACAAATTTCAACTTCTCAAGGATAGGTGTTTTACTCAAGTACCTGAGCATGAATTGGTCAAAATGGTTGTTGGTGGCCTGGACTATTCTATCAGGAAGAAGCTGGATACCCAGTACTTGAGAGACATGACCCAATTGGCAGATAAAGTTCGACAACTTGAACTTCTGAAGGACAAAAAAGCCAGAGCGAACAAACATAAGAAATTAAATTATGTTGAATATCAGGATGAGGTCGAAAACGTCTATGATGAAACCCTACCTCTAGATGATAATGAGATATACCTAACTGAACTTAAGCAGGGTCCTCCATACACTTGCAAATTTTTACTTCCCTCAAATGGAAAGAATCCTGTCGAACCTGAGCGTGAATTGGTCAAAATGGTTGTTGGTGGCCTGGACTATTCTATCAGGAAGAATCTGGATACCCAGTACTTGAGAGACATGGCCCAATTGGAAGATAAAGTTCGACAACTTGAACTTCTGAAGGACGAAAACTCCAGAGAGAATAAACATAAGAAAATAGCTTATGTTGAATATCAGGATGAGGTCGAAAACGTGTATGATGAAACCCTACCTCTAGATGATAATGAGATAGACCTAACTGAACTTAAGAAGGGTCCTCCCTACACTTGCAAACTTTTAGTTCCCTCAAATGGAAAGAATCCTGTCGAAACTGAAAAGAATGACAAATTCCCAAAGAAAACATATACTTTCAACGTTACTAGATGTGAAGAAATTTTTGATTTGTTAGTTAAGGATGTCCAAATACTTGTGCCCCTAGGCGCTAAAATGCCACCCTTAGATCAAAGAAAGAAAAGAGGTTTTTGAAAATACTATAATTATTTGGGTCATAAAACTTCTCAATGTTTTCTTTTCAGGGATTTGGTGCAGAATGCAATTCAGGAGGGAAGGCTCAAGTTTGGAGAAAAACCCGAAGCGCATATGAAGATTGATTCTGATCCTCTTCAAAGTGCTGAGGCAAACTATTATGAGCCCTCTGAAGTGAACTGGGTCGAAATTGATGGACAAGTTACTAATGATACCAACAGCCTTAACTTAGTCGAAGCAAGGGAAAATCATGTGTTGGTTGAAGTTGATGGAGGCTTCACCAGGGATTCCATGGTGGTCATTGAAGATCTGAACAATGAACAGCTGGAGCACTTAGTGTGCATGGCAGCTGAAGATTTCTTTAAGACATCACCAGATGTCGAAAGATTCAATGTGGTAGTTACCATCACCCCACATGAGGAGGTTGAAAAATCAAATCTCCATTTAGTTACACAAGAAACTGTTGTTAGTTTTATCAAGATGGACGAGGCTGCTGATGATCTTGACTTAAACTTCTCCAAAATGGAACTGAAGGATGAAGTTAATATCAATATGGTCGAAGTGACAAATGACCAGGTAATGGAAGTGGATAACTCCACACCTCAAAAAGACTACTACAAGTAGGCTTATCCTAAAGAGGATAAGACAATAGTTGAATTCTTACAAAGATGCCAAAGTAAGAAGTCAAAAATAATGCTTTGTCCAAGATGCAGTTCCATCTTCAAAAAAGAAGCTGCCAAAAGCCTTCAACAAATAAAGAAGGTAGATGAAGGGTAGAAGCTGAGGGCTACCCAAAAGCCATATCACTTTGACTCCAGGCGTGCTAATCCTTACCAACATGATGACAAACCTTAACCTCTCAAGACAAGACCATCCATTTTAAACCAAGTGGCAAAGTTACCAAAGATAAGTGGTCAAACCTGATGAATCAGGAAGGAGAGGAAGTCAGAAATGGAGGAAATTTGATGTCGAAAGAGGCCCTTCAATGGGGTATAGGAAGGAATGAAGGACCTTTAATAAAGTTGCGTATGTGTATGAGAATTATAAAGGAAAAAACCATATATCCTTATCACAATGGCGAAGGGAACAACGCAGGAGGAAGGCTTAGAGGGAAGCCTCTACAAATAACTTTGTTGAATCAAGCACAAATGTGCTTAGTGAGGATGAGAATAGTCATAAGGCAAAAGCTGTGAACAAGGTGCATGTGGGGCGTAAGGTATTTCCATCCAAGAAAAAGGAGGCTGAAATAAAAGCTGAAATAAAAGCTGAGCTGAATGTTATCGAAGATGACGACACGACAGACAACTTTGACTGTGAATATGAAGCCTCCATTGATATTGTAGTAAATGTAGTACTAGTAATGCCATGGGAATATGATCTCATTACTGAAGTAGAAAACCTGGATGCCAATGTTGAGGCAGAAATGGCAGAACATCAACCAGTGTGCTACTATGTGATGAACAATGGTGTGTCGAAGAACAAAATACTTTTCTTGAAAGACCCACTAAAGCCATGAGGGGGCATCTGAAGCCCCTATATATCACTGGGAAAGTGGAGAATGTGGCCATCAACAAAATTCTGGTTAATTGTGGCGCAACAGTGAATATAATGTCACACTTCTTGCTAGCCAAAATTGGCAGATTTGACATAGACCTCAAGCCTAATAATATGGTCTTGGCGAACTATGAAGGTAAGAATAGACCAACACTAGGGGTCCTTCAAGTTAATTTGACCGTCGAAATGGTCACAAGACCCACTCTTTTTATGGTTGTCGAAATTAGGGCTAACTATAATCTTCTCTTGGGTAGGGAGTGGATACATGGCATAGGCACAATGTCATATTCAATGCATCAAAGAGTCACCATTTGGAGGCCAGATGACATTGTAAAAAATATTGAAGCTGACCAAGGTTACTTCAAAGTGCCATTTAATCATGTGGAAGGCGTAGAGTTCGACTATAACTTAGCACATATTGGCCCATGTGCACCAGCAGAATTTGAGTTCACTCTTGATGATCACGCATTATGCTCATTACACCTCCATCATGTCGAAGGTTTCCGCTGGGATATGGAGGTTGTAGAAGAAACAGGAAATTACCCACCTTACTTTGGGGACCCTGTAATTCACCCCACGGGATGGGGATGTGAAGGAAATAACAATGTCTGACTTTGACGCTTTGAAAAAAATTCGGCATACATGGCTGAAACAAGAATACAAGCCGCCTTAAAAACTGCAGGAAATTATATGGCTATTGAGGCCATTACATAATTTGCAGAAGAAGAACATGTAAAGGATTTCGACCCAGAGCCTCCAGATAAGGCTTAGGAAGATTCATATTAAAGGCTTGATGCAATATATGATGATGAGCCTTTCGGATTTGAATAAGACCCTTTGACATAAAGTATCAAAATGCTGGCTCAGGATCCTTTAGAATAAATTGACCTAGGTGAATGGGAGATCAAGAGGCCTACTTATATCAATGTCAATCTCAACCCAAAACTCAAGGTCGAAGTGGTCCACTTGCTGAAGGAATTCAAGGATTGTTTTGCTTAGGACTATGATGAAATGCCTGGCTTGGAACGAGAGCTTGTCGAACATAAGCTATCAATCAAGCCTGGGAAGAAACCAATCAAACAAAATCCAAGATGGTTCTCCCTAACAATCCTCACAAAAATCAAATTGGAAATTGAGAGGTTGCTTTGATGCAAGTTCATTTGCACAACTATGTATGTCGAATGGTTAGCAAACATTGTACTAGTAATTAAAAAGAATGACTCTCTTAGGGTCTGCATAGATTTTAGAAATCTGAATTTAACAACCCCTAAAGATGAGTATTCAATGATTGTGGTAGAAATTTTAATTGATTATGTTGCAGGACATATGTATCTAAGTATGCTAGATGGATACTCAAGATACAATCATATATTCATTGCTGAGGAAGATGTCCCTAAAACTACTTTTCGATGCCTAGGGGCCTTGGGCACCTATGAATGGGTAGTAATGCCTGTTGGTTTAAAAAATGCAGGGGCAACTTACCAAATAGAAATGAACTCAATTTTCCATGATTTCATAGATACGTTTATTCAAATTTATATTGATGACATTGTTGTAGAGTCTATTTCAAGACTAGACCATGTCAATCATCTTCGACGTTCTTTTGAAAGAATGAGAAAGTTTGGTCTGAAAATGAATCCTCTAAAGTATGCTTTTTGTGTACAGGCAGGGGACTTTTTGGGATTTGTGGTCCACAATAAAGGGATCAAAATCAATCAAAATAAGACCAAAGCTATCATGGAAGCAAAAGCGCCTTCGAACAAGAAGGAGTTGCAATCACTGCTAGGCAAAATAAACTTCTTTAGGATGTTTATATTAAACCTAAGTGGCAAGACACAAGCCTTCTCACCTTTGTTGCGAATGGGAAAAGAAGAATTTCAATGGGAGCAAGCTCAATAAGAAGCCTTCGACAAGATCAAGGAATACTTGAGTCACCCTCCAATTCTTTCAACACCTTGTAGGAAGAAGAGTATGGGATTGTACATTGCTGCTTCCGATAGAACTTTAGGGAGTATCTTATCCCAAGAGGATGATAGTGATGTCGAAAGAGCCATTTATTACCTTAGTAGAGTTTAAAATGATGCATAAACTAAGTATAACATGATAGAGAAATTATGCCCATGCTTGTATTATGCTTGTACTAAATTAAAGCAATATATCAAACCAGTTGATGTTTATGTTTCTTCACGCTTTGAAGTTATAAAACATATGTTGTCCAAACCTATTTTACACATTCAAATTGGAAAATGGGCACTAGCATTAACTGAATATTCATTAACTTATAAACCCTTAAAAGCTGTAAAGGGGCAAGTGGTTGCAGACTTCATACTCGACCACTCTATAAATGAAAGTCCTTTAAATTATCTGGAGATTGAGCCCTGGAAGTTGTACTTCGGCGTGTCTAGTCATAAAGATGGGACGTGAATAGGAGTACTTTTATTTCTCCTAATAAAATTCCAACAACACTTAAGTATAAAATTAATGGCCATTGTTCTAACAATGAAGCTGAATATGAGGCTTTAATAGCCGGACTTAAAGTATTGTTGGAATTGGGGGAAACTCATGTCGAAATAATGGGAGATTCAGAGTTGGTAATAAAACAAGTCACCAAAGAATACAAATGCATAAAAGAAAATTTAATTATGTATTTTGTAGTAGTAAATAGACTGCTGAAAAAATTCGAAGCAGATACCTTTCGGCACATTCCTAGACTAGAAAATCAAGTCTCAAATGACTTGGCTCAAATTGCATCAGGGTATAAAGTTTCAAAAGAAAAATTACAAAGTGCAATTTAGGTCAGAGGAAAAGTTGTGCCAGTAGGATTGGCCCCATCAGATTTAGAAGAGGCTAAGCTTGGATATGTTGATGAAGACAATTTTTCAATATTGGTAGTTAATAGCATAAGTGAGAAGGATTGGAGAAAGCCCATAGTAGACTATTTAGAAAATCCAACAGCCTCGACAGAGAGGAAAATCATATACCAAGCCTTGATTTATGTTCTCTTGGGGAATGAATTATTTAAAAAGACTCCTGAGAGGGTATTGCTTAAATGCCTTAGTGAAGCTGAGGCATATTTAGATCTCTCAACTGTCCATAGTGGGGCATGTGGAGGACACCAAGTAGGCCATAAAATGAAGTGGTTATTATTTTGACAGGGTGTATTGGCCCACTATGTTGAAAGATTGCATTGAATTTTCTAAAGGATGTCAAGAATGTCAAGTGCATACTAGCATCCAACATGTTCCAGCAAGTGAATTACATTCCATTGTGAAACCTTGGTATTTTAGAGGATGGGTTTTAGACTTAGTTGGAGGAATATGACCAGCATCTTCAAAGAATCATAAATACATTTTGGTAGGAATTGACTATTTCTCTGAATGGGTCGAAGCTATTCCATTGCCAAATGTTGATCAAGAAGATATAATTGAGTTCATTCAGAAACATATCATTTTTAGATATGGGATCCCAGAAACAATTACTACAGACCAATGGTCTGTGTTTACTGGTCGAAAGATGCAGGAGTTTTCCACATAAATGGGTTTCAAAATTTTGACATCTACACCTTATTATGCCCAAGCTAATGGACAGGACGAAGCAGCAAATAAGATAGTCATTGGTTTGATTAAGAAACATGTGGGTAAGAAGCCAAGAAGTTGGCATAAGACATTGGACCAAATCCTTTAGGCATGTCGAACTTCACCTAAAGAAGCAACCAATACTACTCCGTCCACAAGAATCCAAAGGTATCATGAGATTCCATATGAAGTTTATTGGAATATGATGTTAGATGAATTACTGGATTTGGATGAAGAGAGTCTTCAAGCCTTAGAGTTACTAGAAAGGTAGAAGAGAAGAGAAGAGAAATCCAATAACAAGAAGGTTAAGTTAAATACCTTTTCAATTGGTGAACTAGTATGGAAGGTAATCCTGCCCATGGATCAAAAAAGAAAATATTTAGGGAAATGGTCACCCAAATGGGAGAGTCCCTTTCAAGTTGCTAAGGTATTTAGTAACAATGCTTATGAGATACATGAGATTGAAGCTGATCTAAGAATCTTGAAAGTAAATGGGAAATATTTAAAGATATATAGGCTAATGCTTCAAGAGATTCAAATAAGGCATAAATTTCATTAAACATTGAGGCTTAAAATCAGCCTCAAAAGTGGCCACAATTGGCTTACAAATACATGAATTCAAAACATGGTTCAATAACCAGAAAAGAAAGAACTACACTACTCAATATATTTCCAGTTAAGGGAGTTAAGATATGTGATCCAGTCTTCATCAGCTTCGCCATCTAGATCTTGACCTTTTGGAGGTTCCTTCTTGGGAGATTGTGACTTGCCCTCTTTAGTTTTGGAGTGAGTATTCACCCCAATGAAAGTGCTAGATGAAGAAGTACTCTTATTTTTAGTGGTATTCGTTTTCTTGGTTGGTTAAGAATTACCGACTTTCTTCATGGAATTACTCATGTTTGGTGTTTAGTGAAGAAGATGGATTTAATGGAGAGGTATTTATAGAGGAAACTCATATACGCTGATTGACCAGTCAAAAGGAAGCTAAAAAGAACGTGAAATTTTCCTTGGGAATAGAACCCTAAAAGGTACTTTGCAAGTATAGCTTTAAATGGTAATTTGTGCAATATAGTTATACAAGTTATTAAAAGCTGCAGTGTTCCCATAGTAACCAAGATCAAGGCAATATTGCTTTGAATCCAAAGTTAAGTCGAATTTTCGACTTAAGAGTTGTTCGACAGTCATGTAAAATTTACCCATGCAGAAAAATAAAATGCAAGTCATAGAATAATAAAATGGCTTGAAGCATAAAGTAAAAAGGCCAAAATATTGCCCAAAATGTCATTACATAAAATGCCTTGTTAGGGTCAAGAGATTAATACATAAGAGGAAACAAGAATTCTAAATATTACCAAAAGCCATTAAAATTAGAAGGGAAGCCTCTCTTGTAACTGAATAAAGTTGAATTTTTGAGTTTGGAGACGATTTTCGCATAGAGCTTTGTCAAGCCTGGCTGTTGAAAGCTCTTTGTCAAGATGTTCAGCAGTGTCAATAAGATCAATAGTGTACTTTAGCTCAGCCTCCAACTCAGTATTATCAGACTTACTCAACTAAAGGTTCCGTTGTTCAGCTGCCGAGATTTTGCTTTGGAACTCCTCAATCTCATTCTTCCACATGTCAATGGCCATTTCATTCGCATTTTTTCTCTCTTTCCTCTTTGGCCTTGATGGGCCCTAGGCTTTCAACATAAGCCTCAGCTACATGCGCTTGATCCCAGGCTGAAGCTCTCTCTATACCAGTTGTCTCAATGATATCTTAGATCTTTGGAAGAGACTTAAAGTCTTCAGACATTTGGTTCACCAGAGTGGTCAGTTCCTCAGTAGAGATACCCCCTCACTTATTGATTCATAGAGGTTGGCTAGGATGATCTCACTAAGGAAAATCCCTCTATTGTTGTGAAACTGGTTTGCCAAAGGTAAGTATTTCTTCGCCACCTGCAAAGATTCGGTGCAGAAGACATATATTGATAACAAGAGGGTGAGGAAGGCAATGTGTTCCTTGTCAGAAACCTCTTCATCATTTGGCTTGAAGTGGTGTTTAATGAAATAAGTATAAGTCAGATTAGATTCATTAAACCCAATGGTATCTTCAGCATCAACAAAGGGGTCATAGGTCGCGCCGTCAGGTTGAAGCCCCGTGATGACAGCTACATCAAAGAGGGTGGGGGTAATCATCCCACAAGGAAGATGGAAAATATAATGGGTGATATCCCAGAAATAAAGGGAAGCAGCCAATAGGTTTAAACAATAGGGGATGTTAGTCTTCGACAACATCAACAAATCATAAATCCCTATTGCTTTCTACTAGTCAGCCTTAACTTTCTCTATCTTAGCCATCCAAAGATCAAAGTCATTGAATTGGCTAACAACCCTCACTAGTCTAGTGCCATCATAGAGGTACTTGAAATCTGATTGACTGGAAGGAGGTTGGTTAGTTGAAGAATCATCAGCTTTCAGGGTGTTTTTGTGCCTTATGGGTTAGGATTTACGGTAGTAAGGAAAGAACTCACTCAACCTTTCATCAGTGTTCTCAACTTTGACCAAAGGGTCAGACAGGGCATAAGAACATTCATTGACAGCGAAAGGAATCATTACCTGGGACTTGTATAAACTCCTTATTTTAACCATTTTAGGTTCTGGTACAAACTGAAGATTCTTGATCGTCTTAGGTTCAGTAAGGTTGTTGAATGGAGGAAGAGTTTATTCAAAAGTAAAGGCTCTCCCCTTCTGACTTTTCTTCTGTGAAGTGGTAGCTTTTGAAGACGCCATTGTTAGAAATGAAGAATGGAGTTTTTTTAGGGTTTATGGGAAGAAAAGAGGAATATTTTAGCAAGAAGAAGATAAAGTTTGCAAGAGATTGGAAAAGGTTCTTTTTTTGTTGAAGAGTGTATTTATAGACGTGGAGTTAGAAGTTGTGGAGTCCAGCCATTTAATACAAATGTAAAGTGGTGGGATGTGTGGAACTTAGGATCAGACATGTTGGAGGTAGCAGTTACTACAAGACAACTTGGTGCCTTGTTTCAAGGAAAAGTCATGCTGAGAAGATATCAGAATACGACTGATGGGACTTTTTGGGATTTTGCCATCATGATGTGAAGTCATGCGTATGGTTGGAGAATCACAACCGTTTTTAGAATATAGTTTAGGTGGTTACAACCATGCTTTCGTCTGGCCAAAGTTGGCGTCGAAAGGATGAATATCAAAAAATTATCTTTTCATCAAAATGGACGAAAAGAACATTTTTGGGGGGCAATTTGTTATCTCCAAAATTCGACGCTATCATAATTAGGTTATTTGGCTTAGAAAATAGTTTTCTTATGATCAACTAAAATGAGGTCTTTTTCAACCTTACTCCGATAAGAAGTGTAGGTCAAAAACGTATCCACCTACAGATCCTGTACTTAGAGAAATTTTGAGTTTGGGATATTTTCTAAGTGTTAGTGGGATTCGACCAACACATGATTCGACGTTAAAGTGGAAGTTACTCAAAATTGTGCACGTTCAAGCCTTGGAGGGAAAATATACAATCTTCAATTCAAAAACAGGGACAAGTGGCACAAGATGAAGTTTCTTCAGCATGTAGTGGGACAAGTGTCATCATCTTAGAGTAATCCTAGGATGAAACTGTCGAAAGCGGTTACTTTGTAATATCTATAAATAGCTCAGTCTAATGTTAGAATAACTGTGTGTGTAAACCATATTGTACTAGTAACTCCGTAACACTCAAAGTATCCGCGTGTAGTGAAAAGAGTGCAGTGAGAATGTACGTGATGTAAATACCACCAATTTAATTTAAATGTCATCATTCAAAACCCTTTATCTTCAAGTCTTTTATGTTAAAGCATTATCTTTCAAGTCATTTACTTTTCAAGCAATTTACTGCATTTTCTTTACAATTCTTGTCATTTTAAACTTCCTTGCCTTGCACTTATCATTTCCTTTACATTTCCAGTCATTTAAACCTTCTTGCTTTGCATTTACATTTGCATTTACTTTGAAAGCCCTATTTTACATTTCTTGCACTTAACATTTGCTTTTACATTGTTTGCTTTTATTTTAATTTCTTGCTTTCACTACTTTCTGAATCCTGTCGAAGGATTCATGACCTTTTTCCCAAAAACATTACAATTACCAGAACGATTAAAACATGTCCTAGGATCATTCTGGTCGATCCTATGACTAATTGAGGGTATTTTAGTATCTTTAGAGGACCAGAGATTGTTTACCAATTTTGGGGGTAAACAACAAGCATACTTGTTTTTCACTCAAAATTCTCAACAAAAACCCTTCAATTCTCAATCCATATTTTCACTCCAAATCTTCAATCTTATGGTTCATCACATCAAAGGGAGCAAAAGAAGTTGGATTACAAGTAAAGATCATTTATTTCAAGCCTCATTGCTCACATTAATCCTATTTTTTGTCAGAAAAAGTGAGTGTTTTCAAAAAATGTAACTCTGGAAAGAGTATGAACTTAACCAAAAATTCATTTCCGGTATCAGTTTGTGTTTATTTTCTTAGCTTTGTTTACAATATTAGCGCTTATTTATTGTTCGGTGGTAATTGTTTTCATTAGATATGGTGCATCCATATATTTTCTCCAAACAAGTTGTGCCTCCAAATATCAAAGGTGTTGTTGTGAAGGCAGTAGAATTTGGTAACTGATCTTACCTGATCAGGAGGACCTTCCAGCAATTGGGTGAATACAACAAACGGGTGAAAAGGAGGGGGTTTACCTGCAAGGCACTCCGATGCCAAAGTTAATAGAGGTACAATGAATAGGTAAGTAGAAGAGTGGAAACAAAATACCTGACTCTTTAATGAAAAAGGGTATTTATAGAGAGCCCCCAACGCTGGGCCAATGTCCTTCCTTGGGTTGGATCAACTAGGCCCAAGGAAGAACTGCCAAGGAACACGTGAGAAGCGTGAAGACCTAGTGAAGTGGTCTGGTCCTTGGTTCAACTGCCCCTATCTTTAAGGAGATAATGGGGGACAGTTGGGTGACGTGGCAAGTGAATTGGAAGACGTGTTCTTTGCACGTTCTAAGTGCGTTCCCGACGTATAGGATGCGTGCTCGACCATTAAGCGCCCCTGCACGTCTATCAGATGTGTCTGCTCGAGCATATGGGCCTCTAGTCGACATATTGGGCCGTAGCCTAATACAACTTGGAGGCCCATTCAGGAACAGGAGCCCCCCAAGTCGAGTCTCTGAGTCGGAGCGATGAATTATAACATAGTCGGACATAGGCGCGTGCCGTTGAGTTTGTCAGGCATATACCTGTATCGAGCGTGGTGTTAGTCGAACCATTGCACATGATGTTGAGTTCATCGGGCATGTGGCGTTTACAGAGTCGAGGATGCTTCCTATAGTCGGGAAGCTTTACAGTCACCCGACGTCGTTCAGGATTCTTGTGGACTGACGTGTCTCAGCATTAATGTTGTGTTGCTTCGTATCTTGTGCAAACGGCGGCGTAGGGTCTAGGTAATGATTACCTTGCTCGTCCGCCCACGCGCTTATTGCTGTAAACACCCCAAATTTGCCCTCACCCATTCACACCATGGCTTGTGTTCTTTTTCATATGCATAAGTTCAATCATAGCATCTCATATTGCATATTTGCTTCACTGCATTGGTTCAAAGTCATCTGCATCTAGGGTTTGTGATCTGAGCCATCCAGAGCCCTTTGAGCCACTCCAGGTCATCAATCACTTCAAGGGGGTCCATGTATGTTCAAGCATCATATTGTATCCCCATAAAGTCATGAAAGTCATAGAATCACAAGAACTGAGAATGGCATGGAAGCAGAGCCAGGTTTAACTGCACAGATGACCTAGAATTAGGGTTTTGGTTTCAGAGGCCATAACTCCAAAAATTTTGGTCATTCTTGTTTCTATTGGTCTCTATATGGTATGGGGATCATGCATATCAATTTTCATGAAGAAACTCCATGGGGAAGTCATCTGATCAAGAGTTGACTTCTTGAGCAAGTCAGTGTGAAATCAGGGTATCTGAGGCCCCCAATGACCCAACCAAAGGGTGTTCTTCATCATGTTGGATGTGTATGATCTTTATTTGATCATAGAAGATGTTATAAGTTCACAAGATTGAAGATTTTCAAGCCATTTGCAAAGTTGCCTTTTTGGGAAAATGACTTGTAATGGAAACTTGCCATTTTGGGAAACTTTTTCAAACCTTTCTTTTTGATTCAAAAATGCCTCAAATGAGAAAACTTTGGTCATGAAAGTTGTAGAATGGATCTTTCCCTTTTCAAAAAGTACAAGAACTCATTCTAATTCATTTTGGATCAAAAGTTATAGCTTGTCAAAGTTGGGAAAAATCACATAATTTCAAGTTATGTACCAAAGAAGCAAAGTTGCAAAACCACTTGCCAAGACAAATTGTGCTTTCAAATGAACTTTTAATCTTTGTACAAACATAAACCAAGGCCTAAAATTCAGAATGCATCAAAGGTTTACTCATTTGCATGGCTTGTGGATCAAGAAATTTCAAAAGGGCCAAAGTTGAACAAAGTTGGAAAACATCATACAAACCCTAATCCACTTGTTAATTGGCTTCAAAACTGATCCCATGGCCCTCCTCATTCCTTGCTGCGCAGGACACCCCTATTGTCCTTGGCCTACCATTGACCCATACCTCTCTTACACAAAACTTGACTTTTTGCATAAAGACCCATACCAATCACAATAGGGCACAACCACTCCACAGACCTATCACAAGTTGATATGTGGATCAAACCCAAGCCATAACACACAAGAACACAAGCTGAAACCTCAGATTGCCATAGTTATCAAAAATCCTCCAACTTGCAAAACCTTTCGAATCACCCAACTCAGCCATTCAATCTTCAAACAAACACCACCATTCATTTCTAAATCATTCACTGACCCAAAACCATCCATCAAAACAGCCAAGAACCTCCCATAAACCAAACACGATTTCTGACCAGTTGGCTTGCAAACGCTCAAAACAGCCAAAAGATATTCCTTCCAAGCATCAAAACTTCATCAGGAGTTCAAGGGGAGTGGTTTGCACAAAGAGAGGAGGCCTGAAAGTCCAGAACTGAGAAAGCTCAAGCTCAGGTACCTCCTTGAAACATTTTTCCAGAACTCTTATTTCTTGTTTCTAAATGATAAAGCATGCTCTCCTGATCATACTGAACTTTGTATTTTTGAAAATGGTGGAGAGATGAGTATTTACTGAGCTTCTGAAATTTTTACCATTTTTGATGTTTTCTTCGAATCTTGATTTTGGGTGAAAAGAAATGAAGTTTGGGAGTGGATTTGATCTTAGGGGAGTGAGAGGAGTGAATCTGGAGCTTTAGAGCTCCAGAAAGTACCTAGGGGAGAAGTTGGCAACTTTCAGGTGAGGGTCTGCCCGGAGAAGATGACCGAAGGTCTTCTCCGGCCACCTGAAAGTCATTAGGGCTTTAATTACGTTTAGGGCAGAGTTTGAATTTGGACCCTTGATTTTGAGGACTTTAGTTGACTCCCGCGCGAATGGAGGGCCTGGATCTTTCATTAAACCCTAATTCAGATTAATTAGGTTAATTAATTGGATTTAAAATTTGAATTTCCCAGAAGCAATCCCAGCCACTCAAACGCACGCCAGTCAACTCCCGCGTGTTTAGTTTGAATCTCAGCCTTAGATCTTGCTTACTTTCCATTTAATCTCATTTTTATTTCATTTTTATTCATTTGTTTTGCACATTTATTTTAAAATAACTAAAATCATTAAAAAATTATGAAATTTTTTGTCAAGGGTTTCATGAATTTTCAGAACACAAAAATATTTTTATTTTTATTGTTTGCATAAAAAATTATTTTTAAATCATTTAAATGTTTATTTTTAATTAGTTAATGAAAATTAATTAATTAAAAATACATTTAGGTATTTAAAAATCACAAAAAAATTCACATAACATTTAAAAACATTTAGAAACATTGTCCAGCTCTCAAACCAAATTTCTTTTTTGTTCTTGATGCATTTTGATCATTTTTATTGGATTTAATTTCATTTTAAGGCAATATTTTGCTTCAAACTTCAAAAATTCCTTTCTGCCTAACCTTTGAGAGTTGGATGATGATTCTTTTGGCATTGCATCTTGCATAGCATGTAGTTTATAGGATAAATTTGATTTGAATTGATCTTGCATTTTTAATTTGTTTAGCATTTTTCTTGATGAAGTACCCCAAAACCCTAGTAATCTTAGAAAATTCATAACTTTCAATAGGTTAAGAGTTGGATCCTCTCCTTTGGGCAGTGAGTTTGCATATGTTTAGGGTATCTTTGATTGCATTTTCAAATTTTTATCATGTTGTTTGCTTCTGGTTTTGGATTTTTGCTTTGCATGATGCATGAAACCCTAATTTGTGCCTTCTTTTGCATCTATTTCTCATTTGCTTGCATCCATTGACTTGCCATGACATTTTGTGCATTCTTTTGATTCATAACACATCTTAGGACATATTAGAATCATGTTTGATCATTGCATCTTGCATTTTCCATGTTATGCATTCATATCATTTCATAAACATTCATGAACTTCCATGGTTCAAAGCATGCCTCATTTGCATCCTTATGCTTGATTGATCATTCTCATCTCTTGTCATGTGTTTACATCATCTCTTAGCATCATTAACATCATGTTTATGCTTCTGGTTTTGGTTTACATCATGGCATTTCATCCCATTTGTATTGCATTGCATTTCCTTTACTAACTTTTCAGGTGGTAAGTTGTTTGAGAAGTGAATTTGCCTTCACTTCTCACAATCTCTTTTCATCTCTCTCATACTATCTTTGCTGCATTTTGTATGTGTATTAGAGTGAGCTTGCTCATTCATGTTCATCTCTTACTCTCTTTCTTCAAGCAACTTGTCTTCTTAAGTGAAGCAAGTTGTTTTGTTTCTCTTTGCTCCTTCCTCCTTTCATCTGCTTCTCTCCTTGGTGGTTCCTTGAAGATCTTTCTCTCTTTTAAGCCTCATAAACCCTAGGATCTCCAAGTATGATAACAACTAGGTTTTGATTAGTCCCCCATTAGTTTTACCTTTGTGTCATCTTTGAGTCTTCTCTTCTCACCTCATAACCCAGGACTAAACCCTAAAGGCTTCAAGGCTTTGTGATTAAGATCATGCCTGCATCCTTCTATTAGGATGAAGTGTATAACTTTAATCCTAAGTGTTAAACCCTTAATGTGTTTAAATCCTTTAATCAATCCACTTAATAATCATCAAGACATCAAGCTTGTACCTTGGGCCTTGCATTAGGGTTCTATTTCTTCCTTAAATGGTTAAGAAGGACTAACCCTAGTGTTAATGGACAAGTCCTCCTCAAGTTGTCTTACAAACCATAAAATTCATTTCTTCATCTTATCATTAACTAAAATCCACTTAATAAAGGCTTTGTTTTGTCATGAGGTTAATCCCTAATCATGGATTAAGTTGAGGAGTCTTTCTCAGCTTAAATGTTCTCATCTATTATCCTTCTATTAGGATGGTGTAATGAGTCCATTAAATCCTTGATTATGGCTTAAACTCATTACTTAACACTAAACAAAAACAACAAAAACATCTAAATAATCATAAGTAGGTTAAGGATCTTAAGCCTACATCATGGTAATTAAGTGTGAGATGCTGACTTCACACTTAAGGTATCCTCATTACCCCTAATCAGAGGGAGGATGTGATAAGTTTACTAATCCATTGGTTTAGGCTTAAGCTCATTAACTTATGACAAATTTCCAAAAGCAATAAAAGATTGAAAACACAAAAACAAATAATAATCGTCTCCTTCGGGATTCTTTTCTCACCTCATTCATTCATAAGCGAGAACTTGCTTCTTCCGTCTAATGCAAGACAGTTTGCACCTGAGCCAGACAGGTCATACACTTGAGCATAGACAAGTAAGCAGTTCACAGGTCAATTTATCTTTCAGTCTCTTTGGGTCGAACTACGGTGTTCTGACTTCCTCATTGCACGAGAGGATACGTAGGCATAACTTAACGATTATCGAACAAAAGTCTCTGTATATTCCCCCCTCCAGCCTTATTCTTTAAGCCTCATGGTCTTGAGCATTTCATTCTTATTCTTACACTGATACTTCACTTATACACTACACTTCTTTTACACTGACACTTGCATTCTTTCCAGCTTTGATACACAAATAGCACTGACACTACCCCTTTGAAACACAAATCTTTCAAGCGTGGATCCCGTCGAGTACGGCGGACAATCTGGGTGCTAATACCTTCCCAGGTTGTAACCAACCCCCTTTCTCAGTCTCTCTGGTTCGCAACCGCCTTATCCATATCTTTTCTAGGTTTATGCAGCATTACCTTTCCTTCGGGATAAAAATGCCTAGCTGGCGACTCTTTTCTTTTCTCTTGAGTTCACCCCTGTGTGTTCTCATCTCCCTTTCGCCGACCGTTCGCGTCTGTACCCCTCTTGGCCCTGTGTCATTTGGTGGGAGCGACAATTGCTATATAAAGGGGGTGGTCCACTTCATTTGGACTTTTTCGCTCTCACGTTTGACCAGAAGCTCTGAGAAGAACTCTCTCTCCGCACGTCTCCGCCGTCTGTATCGCCGTTTTCTGCCCGCGCGCCACCATTGTCTCCTCATCTCCATCATGTCAGGTAACAACTCAAATTCTCTGTTTTGCATGATTTTTCGTTTGGTAGGTAGGAAAATGCCTGATATGTCTGTGTAGAGTAAGAAAACTTTAGTGTAGAGTAGATAAATCTGGGTTTAGGGATAGTTTTTCAGGTTTTGGGTATGAATGTCCCGGGCAGGATTAACATGCCTCGGGAAAAAATTTCATGTGTTCTTGAATATCCTGGGCAAAACTATCATGTCACGGGCGTGAAATTCATATGCGCATGAATATCCCGGGCAAGGCTAGCATGCCACGGGCGTAGAGTTCATGTATGTATGAAATTGAAGATCGAATCTTTATGTGCTAGAACGCGTGCGAGGGTTGTCCCTTCATCGGTCCAGGTTAGTCTAATGGGATTCTGGGTGTTTTAGCCTTTCGCCCTTTCACTTGACTTGCGGTGGAAGGGTGGATTTGATGTGATGTCGAATTCACTTTTCCTGTCTGCGTTTCAGGTACGACCGAGCATCGACAGGTCGGGGAAGAGAATGTCGAACATCGTTAAGTTGATGAAGGGGAGGTCACGTGACCAGTGATATTTACTGGTAATATTCAAGCCAGTTTTCAGCGTCTTTCGAGTCTATTTTTATTTTGTTTGTAGTGTCTCGTTCATGTTTTGCTTAAGTTTTCTCATTATTGCGTGCAAGTTGATATTTATCGTCTTTACTTTGTTTTTATCAGTGGAATGGGTTATGTGGTTGTTTCTTTGTGGTGTTTCAGGTAAATATGTAATCAGTGGTTCGAGGTGTCCGAAAGAGGGTCCGAGCTTTTAAAAACAGATAGAAAATGAGAGTTCAGAGACACAACACGGGTGCCAGTGTTGCACAACACGGCCCGTGTTGTAAAGACCAGAAGAAACAAAGAATTCAGCTCAGAAAATAAGAAGACAGGGGTGTGACACGGGCACCCGTGTTGTACAACACGGCCCGTGTCATGGCAACTGGGAAAAGGATGTTTTTGGTTGCAATCCAGAGTCACAACACGGCCACCCGTGTTGCACAACACGGCCCGTGTTGTGAAGACCAGAGAGAATTTTATGTTTTGCTGCTTCGAGGGTATTCCGGACATTTCGCAGTGTTGTTTGAAGACTGATTTATATTTGCCCATGATGACTGGGAAGAGGCACTTTTTGAATTGGGGCTTTTTGGAGAGAACAAAGACGGGAGAAGAAAGATTGATCAAGAGCGGGAGCAATTGACGATCCGACTAATCCAACGTTAATTGTAATGTCTAAATTTGCTTACTCTGTTTTTATTTCCAGTTTGAACATGAGTGGCTAAACCCCCCAATGCCAGGGGGGTGTCCCTGATTTGCATTTTGTAATGACTTGTTGAATTCTTCAATTTGGTATTATGTTTTAGTTTCGTTTCTTTATTTTTATCGCAACGTCCTTAATGCTTTATCGGTATTGGAAAATAAGATAATTGATCGTGGTTAGGATTTGGTCTGACCAACCATTCTAACCTTGTTGCATAATTTTATCGTAAAAAAATATTACTGAGGAATTGGGATATTTTTATATGAACCTTTTTATGTCAGAATTATTGCTTGATATTCTTCTATGACCTTTGAGGAATCATGGTCTATGAAGAATACCAAAGGTTTTTCTTTAAAGGAATTTTGGAGAAACATTGTAGGCTTAGGAAAGACGCGTTCTAAAGCACATCTCTAAAATTAAGGAACCTATGAGTCATTGCATTGCGAATCATACACCCTACCTGGCATTACTTTTATATAAGTGAAATTATTTGTTTTTACGTTTTATTCTGTTCAAATTATTTAATTTAATCTCAAACCTTGAGTTTTGTCTAATTGAAATTAATCACGAAGAACTTATTTTTAATACGCAGTCCTTGTGATCGATATTTTGGGTTAATCCTTTCTATTACTACATCGGTAAAAATAGTACACTTGCTATTTTCCGGTCAAGTTTTTGGCGCCGTTGCCGGGGACTGCCAAAGAATTAAGTTGTTTGTGTTATATCAATTGGAATTTTGTTGCTCTGCGACTAAAATTTTACTTTACTCTGTATATCATTTTACTGTTATTGAAATTTTGTTTTCTAACTCGTGTCTAACTGTTTATGCGAGGTCAGGCCTCAGCTAAATTTTCTTTTGACACAGAACCAGAAAGAGCCTTGCACGAGAGACGCCGCAAGGCAAGAATTGATAGTCTGGCTAAGACTTGTTCAAGTGTCCCGTATCAGGAAACTGAGGACTATATTTCAGTTCACTCGGAGCACAGTGACTCTGATTCAAACAGAGAAACTGACCCTGAATTCAACGACATGGCAGGAAATCAACCTGCTCCAGAGAGGCTCTTAGGTGATTACGGAGGGGCAAATGCTCAACCTAACAGGATGACAATTGTTAATCAACCGGTGAATGTAGCACACTTCCAGTTACATCCATCTACTATCCGCCAGTTAGAGAGCAAGCCTTTCTCCGGGAGAATTAATGAGGATGCAAATAAGCATCTTCAGAGATTTCTTACTACTACCACTTCTTTGAAGATCGAAGGTCATTCAGAGGAGGCAAAACGACTGGTGATGTTTCCATTCACTCTTACTGACGATGCTGAAGAGTGGTTCTATTCTCTTCCCGCAGCTAGTATCACAACATGGCAAGAGATGGAAACAGCCTTCCTTAACGAATACTTTCCTGCTTCAGTGTTCATCCGGAAAAGATATGATATAGTCAATTTTAAACAAAAAGAGGGTGAATCACTCGGAGATGCTTATAAAAGATTCAAAAGGTGTTTGACTTCGTGTCCTACCCATAACATGGACGCAACAGAGCAAATGCAAAACTTTGTGAATGGGTTGAGACTCAAGACGAAGCAACTGATTGATACTGCTGCAGGTGGCTCAACAAACTTCTCAACAGCCACAGGTATTAAAAGAATCATAGAAGCTATTGCTGCCAATGAACACCTTGAGTTATATGATCGCACCGTGAGTCAACCAGACGGAAAAATCGATCTTAAGCTAACAGAACAGGTTGTAAAAATGGAAGATCAAATTGCCGCAGAAGTTGAAAGAAGGTTGAAGAAGATGAATCTGGGAACTCACACAGTTGCTCAGGTTGAACCCGTTCAAGCGGTGATTTGCGAGATATGTTGTGGTCCACACTTTGCCATGCACTGTTTGGCAACTCAAGAGCAGGTTGAACAGATTAATATGTTGAGGCAAAACAATCCTTATGCCAACACATATAATCCGGGGTGGAAAAATCACCCAAATTTCTCTTGGAAAGATCATCAAGGGAACATTCAGAAACCGGTTCAAGGCCAACAACAGTACCAGCCCCAACAACAACCTTATCAGCCTCCAGTGTCAAGAAAAGCTGATTGGGAGATTGCCATTGAAAAGATGGCAGCTCACAACTGTCAATTTCAAGAAGAAACCAGAAGTAATTTCAAGAACACTGGAGCATCTATAAAGAATCTTGAGGTGCAGATGAGCCAAATTGCTCAACACCTTGCTATCCCTAACGCTCCTGGGACTCTTCCTAGTGCTACTGTAACAAATCCTAGAGATAATCATAAAGTAAATGCAGTCACAACGCGAAGAGGTAAAGTTAGTGAAGAGGTTCAAGAAAATTCTGAAGTTGAAAATCAATTGATTGAGGTTGAGCTTGAAATCAAAGACAATGAAGAGGTTGACAACGACAAAGAAGTTACCCAAACACCGGTCATCAAAGAAAAAGCGGTTGAACCTAAACCGGTGGTCAAACTTCCGTATCCTACAAGAAACAAGAAGAAAGGGCAGCAAGAGAAGAATTTTGAAAAATTTCTTGACTTGTTCAAAAAGCTGGAATTGAATATCCCATTGCTTGAAGCTCTTGAACAAATGCCCACTTATGCCAAGTTCATGAAAGATATAATTGCTAAAAAGAGGACTATGGGAGCTGAACCTATTATTCTAACCGAAACTTGTAGTGCTATTTTGCAGGGATTGAAGATTCCGGTGAAGAGAAAAGATAGAGGAGCTGTTACCATTCCATGCACTATTGGTGACCGATCGTTCAAGAGAGCTCTCATCGACTTGGGAGCGAGCATCAGTTTAATGCCTTTATCTATCTACAAAAAGTTAGGTATTGGTGCTGTGCAAGACACTAGGATGACTCTCCAATTCGCGGACCATTCTGTAAAGCGACCTTATGGAGTTGTCCATGATGTATTGGTTAGGGTGGACAAATTTGTGTTCCCGGTTGACTTTGTGATCCTTGAAATGCCGGAAGATGAAGAAATTCCCTTGATTTTGGGAAGACCTTTTCTAGAAACCGGGAGAGTTATGATAGACATGGAAGGTGGAACGCTAACGATGAAGGTGTATGATGAAGAGTTAAAAATTGATGTTAGGAACACTTTAAAGTACAAAGATGATGTGGGCACTAGTAGCAACATACAAGTGTTAGACCAAATGGAAGCTAGTGAGCATTTAGAAAGTGTGTCCAAGTTACCTCTAGAGAAGGTGTTGAGTATGTCCATTTTTGAAGGTGATAAGGAAGTTGGAGATAAGGATATGGAAGTGGTTGCGATGCTTGAAAATCAACCTATCTTTAAAAGAATTAGAATGCACCGGTGGGAAGAGTTGCGACAGCCTACAACAGTTGATGAAGGCAAAGACAAACCAAAAACAGCCGAATTGAAGCAACTTCCCGAGAATCTCAAATATGTCTTTCTTGACACGGAAGAAAAATGTCCCGCTATTATTAGCGCAAATTTAAAAGACATACAAGAAGGCAAGTTAATTGAAGTTCTTAAAAAATTCAAGGGAGCTATTGGGTGGAAGATTGAAGACCTAAAGGGTATAAGTCCCACAGTGTGTATGCATAAAATACTGATGGAAGAAGATCACAAACCGGTTGTACAACCTCAAAGGAGATTGAATCCGGTGATGAAGGAAGTAGTGCGAAAAGAAGTTGTTAAGCTATTGGATGCGGGATTGATTTATCCCATATCCGATAGTGCTTGGGTGAGTCCGGTGCATGTGGTACCCAAAAAGGGGGGAACAACTGTTATAACAAATGAAAAAAATGAGTTGATTCCTACAAGAACCGTTACTGGGTGGAGAGTGTAAACACCCCAAATTTGCCCTCACCCATTCACACCATGGTTTGTGATCATCTCATATGCATAAACACAATCATATCATCTCACATCTCATTTTTGATTCACTGCATAGCCTTCAAGGCATCTGCACCTAGGGTTTGTGATCTGAGCAATCCAAGAGCCTCTTGAGCCACTCCCAAAGGCCACCAATCAACTCAAAGGGGTCCATGTGTGTTCTTATATCATATTCCATCTCCTCAAAGTCAAAAATGCAGAGGAATCACAAGAGCTAGGGTTTGAGTGGATGCAGAGCCAGGATGAACTGCACAGTTGACTGAAAATTAGGGTTTTGGTTTCAGAGGCCATAACCCCAAATTTTTTGGTCATTCTTGTTTCCATTGATCTCCATATGGTATAGGGAGTATGCATATCAATTTTCATGAAGAAATTCCATGGGGAAGTCATCTGATCAAGGGTTGACTTTTCAGACAAGTCAGTGCAAAATCAGGGCATCTGAGGCCCCCAATGACCCAACCAATGGGTGATCTTCATCATTTTGAGTGTATATGGTATTTATTTGATCATGGAAGAAGATTGAAGTTCATAGAAATCAAGAATTTAGGGTTTTTGCAAATGTTGACCTTTTGGGCATAGTTGACTTTTCAAGAATGCATCATTTTAGGTCATTTTTCAAGCCTTGATTCATGATCCAAAAATGCTTCAAATGGAAAAACTTTGGTCATGAAAATTGTAGATCTCATCTTTCCCTTTTCAAAAAGTACAAGAACATGATCAAATTCATCTTGGATCAAAAGTTATGGTTTGTTAAAGTTGGCAAAAATCACTAAAATTCAAGTTATGCACCAAATGGAAATTTTGCAAAACCTTGAACCAATGCATCATGTGACCTCTAATTCATTTCAAACCATTACACAAACATTCTCTAAGTCCTAAAAATCAGAATTGGATCAAGTTTGCTCATGGTTTGGTTTGTGTAACAAGGCATTTTTCATGAAAATCCATAAAGTAACCAAGTTGCAAAACTCATGATCATGCTTCACCAACTTGCTGCATTGGTCCTTGAATCAAGCCAGCCTCACACACTCACCATGATGCGCCAGACCTAGCCCTTGTACTTGCCTAGTATCAAGCCCATGCTTCTCTTATAAGATTTTTGACTTTTGGCAAAAGCAAACTTACCAATCACAAAAGCACAAGTCACATCAAGAAGCCAATCAGATTTGTTTATGTCAACAATTTGCAAGCTAAACATCATAACACACAAGCCTGAAGCACACTAGAACAAGACATTCACAAAAACCTTCCATTTTGCATAAGCATTCGAATCTGCTTACACAGCAAAAAAACACTCAAACCACCTTCATCAATCATCTCACCACACTTCATAGATCACCCAGCACCAAGAACACAAGCCTGAAACAGCCAGAATACTTCATTGCCATCTCTCACTCCATTTCTGCAGTTACTTTCGAATCTCCTTCCCTAGCTCACAAACAGCCAAACAAACCTTGCAAAGCTTCTCCATACATCATTTGGACCTCAAACCATCATTCACAATGGCCTGAATCAGCCAGAATCACCATAGCCATTGTTGACTGAGCTTGAAGCAGGAGCATTCGAATCTCACTATCCAGCCAGCACAAACTCATTTTGAGCATCCAAACATCTTTGGGGGATCAAGTGGAGTGGTTTGCACTGAAAGAAGTGGCCAGAAAGTTCCAGAACTGAAAGCTCCAAATCTCAGGTAGCTCGAAAATAATTTTTCCAGAAATCATTTCTCTTGTTACAAACTTGTTCTTCATGTCTTGCTGATCATTCTGGTACCATTGGTTTTGAAAATGGTTATGATTTGAGCATTTAATTTGACTCTGAAACTGGTTTGCCCTAAAAATGTTTGCTTTCGATTCATGTGATTGATGAAGAATAAATTTGTTTGGGGTTAGGGTTTTGGTTCAGGAGATCATGGGGATCATTTGGGTGTGCTTAGTTTTCATTTTGGATACGTTTTGAGGGAGTTGGGGAATTTTCAGGTGAGGTGCTGGCCGGAGAAGACGACCGGAGGTCTTCTCCGGCCACCTGAGAGTGATTTGCCCTAATTACAGTCATTAATGTCAGTTTGAATTTGAACCATTGATTGGGTGGAATTGTTTGACTTCGCGCGCAGATAGAAGGCCAGGATGCGTTTGATTAGCCCTAATTTTTTCATTTAGTTAATTAATTCATAATTAAACTAATTATCTCAGAGTCAATCCCAACCACAGGATCACGCGCCAGTCAACATTTTCAAATCCTGGGCGCATCTTGGCCCTCCATCCCTCTGACTTTCATTTTATTTAATTTTTAATTCATTTTATCTCATTTAAATTGCATAATTATTTTTAAAATAGCAAAAAAATCTTAAAAATTATGAAACTTTTTCTTTAAAGTTTTATTAATTTTTAAGACCCAAAAATATTTTTATTTTATTTTTTATCATTAAAAAAGTATTTTTAAATATTTAAAAGATTATTTTTAATTGATTAATGGAAATTAATTTATTAAAAATACTTTTAGGTATTTAAAAATCACCAAAAAATTCATGAAATGTTCTAAGACATTTAGAAACATTGTCCAACCTTCAAACCAAATTTCTTTTTTGATCTTGATGCATTTTAAGAATTTTTCATTGAATTAAATCATTTTTTATGCATTATTTTGATCATGAGTTCAAAAATTCATTTCTGTCAATTGGTGAAGGTTGAGACATTGATTCTTCTTGCATTGTTTTGTGTTTAGCATGTAGTTTCTAGGGTAAAAAGGCCATGAATTGTTCTTGCATTTTCAAATTGTTTGGCATTTGTTTTGTTAAGAACCCCTAAAAACCCTAATAACTTAGAAAAAATCATATCTTGAGTTTGGTTGAGAGTTGAGAGCTCCCCTTTGGGCAGTGGTTTATTATAGGTCTAGGGTTTCCTTGGGTTTCATTTTCCATTTTTACTTTAGGGTTTTGCTTCTGTTTTTGGTTTGTGTTTGATGTTTGATCCATAAACCCTAATTTGGGCTTTCATTTGCATCCCTCTTGCATTTCCTTGCATAGCATGACTTGTCTTTGCATTTTGTGCATTCTTATGATTCATTTGACATCTTAAGACATGTAGGAGGCATGTTTGATCATTGCATTACATATTTGCCATGTCATTTGTCTTGTATGTTTCATAACTTTCCATGCTTGTTCATGCTCCTTAACTTGCATCATTTGCATTCATGATCTTGTATGAACATCCCCATTGTCTTGCCTCATGTTTGCAGCACCTCATAACATCATAATCATCATCAACATGCTTCTGGTTTTGCTTAGCATCATATCATTTCATCTCATCTTGCATTGCATTGCATTTTCTTTCTAACATTGCAGGTGGTAAGTAAACTTGAGAAGTGGATTTGCCTTCACTTCTCATACATTTTTCCTTTCATCTCTCTTGCATCCATTGCTGCATTTTTATGTGTGTTTGAGATTGAGCTTGCTCATTCTTTTTCTTCCCACTTTCTTTCTTCAAGTGACTTGACTTCTTGAATGAAGCAAGTCACTTTGCTTCTCTTGATCCTGTTCATCTGCTTCCTGGTGGTTCCTTTGAAGATTGCTCTTGGAAACCTCACAAACCTTAGGATCATCCAAGCATGATAATGAATTAGGGTTTTGATTAGTCCCCCATAGTTTTACCCTTGTGTCTCTCTTTGAGTCTTCTCTTCTCATCTCATAATCAGGGACTAAACCCTAAAGGCTTTAAGACTTTGTGATTAAGCTTATGCCTGCATCCTTTTCTTAGGATGGAGTGTATAACTTTAATCCTAAGTATTAAACCCTTAAGGTGTTTAAATCTCTTAATCAATTCATCTAATAAATATCAAGACATTACACTTGTAACTTGGGCCTTGCATTAGGGTTCTAATTCTTCCTTAATTGGTTAAGAAGGACTAACCCTAGTGTTAATGGACAAGTCCCCCTCAAGTTGTCTTACAAACCTTAAAAATCACTTCATCATCATACCATTAAATAAAATCCACTTAATAAAGGCTTGTTTTGTCATGGGTTTAATCCCTAATCATGGATTAAGTTGAGGAGTTTTCCTCAGCTTAAACATTCTCATCTATTATCCTTCTTTTAGGATGGTGTAATGAGTCTGTTTAATCCTTGATTATGGCTTAACCTCATTACTCAACACTAAACAAAAACCACAAAAACACCTAAATAATCACAAGTAGGTTAATGATCTTAATCCTACACCAAAGGTGATTAAGTGTGAGAATCTGACTTCACACTTAAGGTATTCTCATTACCCCTAATCAGAGGGAAGATGTGATGAGTTTACTAACCCATTGGTTTAGGCTTAAACTCATTATCTTATGACAAACTTCAAAAAGCAATAGAAGACTGAAAACACCAAAAACAAACAATAATCGTCTCCTTCGGGATTCTTTTCTCATCATCCTCACTCACAAACGAGAACTCGCTTCTTCCGTCTAATGCAAGACAGTCAGCATCTGTGCCAGACAGATCATACACTTGAGCATAGGCAAGTAAGCAGTTCACAAGTCAATTCACCTTTCAGTCTCTTTGGGTCGAACTACGGTGTTCTGACTTCCTCATTGCACGAGAGGATACGTAGGCATAACTTAACAGTTATCGAACAAAAGTCTCTGTTTATTCCCCCTCCTTCCAGCATTATTCTCTTAAGCCTCATGATCTTGAGCATACTCTTTTCCTTACACTGACACATCATTTATACACATCACATTTCTTTACACTGACACCTGTACATATTGCCTTCCAGCTCTTTTATACACAGATTGCACTGACACTACCCCTTTAAAACACAAATCTTCTAAGCGTGGATCCCGTCGAGTACGGCGGACAATCTGGGTGCTAATACCTTCCCAGGTTGTAACCAACCCCCTTTCTCAGTCTCTCTGGTTCGCAACCGTCTTATCCATCTTTTTCTAGGCTTATGCAGCATTGCCTTTCCTCCGGGATAAAAATGCCTAGCTGGCGACTCTATTCATCTCCAGTGAGTTCACGGCTGTGTGTTCTCACTGTTCCCTCTCGCCGACCGTTCGCGTCTGTACCTTCATTTGACCCCGGTGTCACTTGTCGGGAGCGACAGCTTGGCGACTCTGCTGGGGATCCTTATACTGCAACCAGGGCTTCTGGTTCTTTTTGTGGGTTCCTCCTAGCGCTTGATTGATTCGTGTTTACTGGGGTGTTATGTGCTTGTATGTGCTTGTATTTATTTTTGTTCATTGCTTTATGTACAGTTGATTTATTGTTTCTTTATAGCTTTATATTTTTCATACTGTCATACTGTGCTGGCTGGATCTGGTTTTTCTTTGGTGGGTGGGTGTTCCATTGAGAGTTAAGGTCCTATACCTGGGACCTGAGTGACACCTAGGCTAGAGTGAATCATATTCTTTCCCATTCCATTTCGGTCTGGTGCGGGAATATGAAACACGGTTCAGATATGGGTTTCTTCTTGAGAACTCTGTGTTGCAGATTTCCTGCAATGCTAGGGCTATCTGGGAAGCCTGCTAAGTCTGGATGACCTTTTAGTATTGACCTTCAGAAACTGAGGTGAATTAGAGGAGGAATTGTTATGGTTATTGTAAACACTGTACCTCCGGGTTAGAAGTGTTTACACTTCTCATAACTGATCCAAGTCTGAGGATCCTTGTTCTAGATCACTACCTGTGAGGGGGTTGGGTTGTTTACAGGTTTGCAGGTACCTTGACCTCAGAATACCCTGTTACTTTGACTTTGTTAAGAATGCTCCATGTTGGACAGTTCTTGTGATTCTAAAACCCTGGACATGTGGCTCTTTATTTGAGTCCCCCACCCTGGTTATTGGATTTTTAGACCTCCATCTGGAATTCTTGAACACACATGGATCTATACCAAGGCAGTTAATCAGATCCAGCTCAGTCACAAACCCTTGCATTTCATTTGCATACATACTCATTGCATCATATTAACATGTGCTTATTTGTGTTTCAGGGTATCCACCTTCATCTCTGGTTTTGGTTTTGACCCCATCTGCAGTATTGACCTATTTCCACCAGCACTTGCTTCAGCTTGTCAGCCATATACTTCAGTTACTTGCACCAGCCAATCAGTGGCTCATTCTTTCAGCATTTTCATCAACACTTGTCCTACTCAGTCTTCAGCATCATGGCTCCAAAGAAAAGCAACATCACCTATCATTTCTTCCAACCAGACTTATCAGACATCAGGAGGATCCAAACCCTGATCACTCCAGATCATATACCCTTGTTCAGGGAGAGTTATGGAGATATACTGGACATGGTCATGGATCTGGACCCTTCACAGAGGAGCCTCATCCACACCTGCATTCAGTTTTATGATCCCCCATTGAGATGTTTCACCTTTCAAGACTTTCAGTTGGGTCCTCTTTTGGAAGAATACTCATATTTGGTTGGTTTGCCTATCAAAAGAGAAATCCCATTCAACCCTGAAATGGTCTTTCCTAGCAATGGAGAGATAGCAAAAGCTTTGCACCTGGAACCTGTATTGATTGAACAACACTTGACCTCTAAAGCTGGGATCCCTGGTTTTCATCTTGACTTCCTGATTTCTCAAGCTAGTCTGAAGGCCTCCTTGGGGGAGTGGAAAGCTGTTTGTGCTCTGTTGGCCTTAAGTGTATATGGAATTGTGTTGTTTGCAGATGAGCCTCGATTCATCAGCAAGAATGCAATCCACTTGTTCATTCTGAAGAACCCAGTGCCAACTTTACTGGGTGATCTCTATTACTCAGTCCATCAGAGGAATGAGAAGCAGAGGGGAAGGTTAGTGAGGATTTGTGCTCCATTATTTCATGCTTGGCTTCTCAGGCATCTACCCAGGACAGATGCATTTCTCAATCCTCATCAGCAAAGCAACTGGGCTAAGAGGCTCACTACTCTCACTTCATCAGACATCAGATGGTGTACTCAAAGCACCAAGGGCAGGGATATGATCACCAGCTGTGGGCACTTTCCCAATGTGCCCTTAATAGGAGTTAAGGGAAGTATCAACTACAACCCTCTGCTGTTCAGAAGGCAATTAGGCTATGCACTGGTTCATATTCCTAGGGAGCAAGACTTGGTGGAGACCCTCTACTGTGAGAACAAGATTAGTCTGGCAACTGTTAGGCAGGCTGCCTGGGCCTGGGATCATGTTCAAACCAAGGGGATCACCATTCTGGGGAAGTGCAATAATGTGGCATCAGTCCAATATTATGAGTGGTCCCATGCTAGGGCCCAATTCTCTGGAATGCCCTTTACCATAGAAGACATGCCTGAGTCATCTTCAGCACCACCCCCTGCCACTATCAGTTTGGAAGAGTTTGAAAGTTTGAAGGAAAGAAATGAGAAGTTAACTCAAGCCTTGCAGAAGACCCTCAGGGAGAGGAGTGAAGGTGTAAGGGAGATTGAGAGATTGGAGAAATTGAGGGTGGAACACTTGACCAAGATTGAGAAGTCTGGGGAGTATATCAACAAGTCTAAAGCTGGTGAACAGATTCTGAAGAATGCTTGTAAAGAAGCCCAGTTCCAGAGAGCCAGAACAGACTTGTATTTGAAAGAGAGTCAGGCCAGGTGGGTCCGGATCACTGAGGCCCGTACTCTAGAAGACAAGAGAGCTCAGGACAAGATGGAGCAGATGGAAAAAGCCCTGGCAGCAGCCCAGGAGGAGATATCAGAGCTGAAAATCAAAGCAGGATTGAAGAGGTCGAAGGACCAAAGTCAGAGCAGGAAATTGACTGCAGCTGTTGCAACAAGAAACCTTCTCATCAGAAGTCTCACGGAGCATCCGGCTGATCCTGTGACCGAAGCACTTCTCAAGGAAGTTCGTGAGGATGAGTTTGGCCTTGGAGTTTGATCATTTGCTTGTTGTTGTTCCTTTTCCATGTACTTTTGCTTTATGTGATGTATTTTGACCCCTTTGAGGGTTGGTGATGTAAAAATGAACAAATTGTATTATTTCACCCTTTGTAATATATTTGTTGGTTCTGGGTTCACATCAAAAGCAACTTCAACAGCATCATCTTCAAGGGTCTGGAAGGGTCAAAACTGAAGGCCACACCGGATACCTTGAGAACAAATAAGCATAACTGCATTGCATGCTAACCCTTTTGTTTGTTTTGTAGGTTTTTTGTTTTGTTGTTGCTAACCTCTGTTGTGAATCTCAGGAATTATTGCTCGCCGCCGGGTATTTCCTCTCAACAGGCCACACAGGTACCCAACTAGAAACAACCTTCCGGGAATTCAGATGGATCAGATGCAACAAGACCTTACGGAGGTCAGAAACCAGATGGCAAACGAAAGGTTAGAGATGAGAACGCAGATGACGCAGTTCATGGAAGTTATGAACAACATGGCTCAGAGCCAGGAGAGACTGAGGGCCATGGTGGAGAGGCAAAATCAAGAGGAGCCTCATGTAGGAACTGCAGGCACCAGTAATAATGAAAGGGTGCAACCACATGTTAACCCCCCTGTGTTTGGTCCACATCTACATCCTGAGATTAACATTCCTGCAAATGTTCAAGGAACAGCAACTGCAGCCAGAGTACTTCAAGAAGATCCTCAGGAGGACCAGTATACAGTAATGGGTGCCGGAGAGGAAACATATGATAGACGGTTGGAAGAAATAGCTGAGAAGTTGAGATCACTGGAATCTCAAAACTCTTTGGGGTTTGACGTCATGGACATGGGTTTAGTAGAAGGGGTCAGGATTCCCCACAAGTTCAAGCCTCCTTGTTTCGAAAAGTATAATGGGACTTCATGCCCTCGGACTCATTTGCAATCATTTCTGGGAAGGCTGAAGGCCTATACAATGGATGAGAAATTGTGGATGTTCTATTTTGAAGATAGCTTGACTGGAGCTTCGAGGGAATGGTATTCCCATCTGACAAGAGCAACAATTAGATGCTGGAAGGACCTGGCAGAAGCCTTCATCAGACAGTATCAGTATAATCTAGATATGGCACCCAACAGGACCCTCCTAATGGGAATGTCACAGTCTTCGAGGGAGAGCTTCAGAGAATATGCTCAAAGATGGAGGCAATTGGCTGCTGCCGTTCAACCGCCAATGTCTGAGAGAGAAATGGCAGACATGTTTATGAACACTCTTCAGGGAACCTATATTGACAGGTTAGCTGCTTTCTCTTCCACCAGCTTCGCAGATGTTGTCATAGCTGGGGAGAGAATTGAAAGCCTGTTAAAAATGGGTAAGATTTCAGACAACGGTGCAAGCTCGTCCAGTGGTACAAGAAAGCCTTTTGCAGGCCCGAGAAGAGCTGGCGAGACCAATGCCATTCACACCAACAGGGGTAGGCCCCAATATGTTCAGAGGTCAATAGCAGCAGTCACCATCCCTGCTCCAGCTCATCCTCAGCCAGTCTATCAACCTCCTCAACAAAACTTCCAACAACAACCTCAGTATCATCAGAATCAGTATCCTCCAAGGAACTTCAACAACAACAACTCCAACAACAACAATCAACAAAGGCCATTCCAACAGAGGCCATCCCAAGCTAACCGAGTGATCGACCCGATCCCAATGCCGTATGCTGCTTTGCTGCCACAACTTCTGAAACTCAACCTAGTTGAGCTAAGAACGTTGGCACCTCCGGATCCCAACAGTCTACCAAGAAACTATGACTCCAATGCTAGGTGTGCTTTCCATTCGAACGCACCTGGTCACAGTACAGAAAAATGCAGGGCTCTGCATATGAAGGTACAAGACTTGGTAGACTCCAAGGCTCTGAATTTTGCACCTCCGCCCAATGTCAATAAAAACCCAATGCCAAACCATGGTGGTCCTCGAATTAACGCTATTGAAGAAGACCAACTGTCTTATTTAATAACAAGTGTGGATCAGATCCGGACACCATTGGTGGAAATCAAAGCTCAACTCCGTGAAAACAATATATTTCCGGGGTGTGAACTAGGGTGCCCATACTGCAATATTTCATGGAATGGGTGTGAAGATTTAAGGAATGGCATTGACGACCTTATTCAGAGTGGCTTGCTACAGATCACTACATCATTTCCGACAAATCCAGCAACTTCATCAACAACGGTTTCAGACACTCCTACAAATACAGCAACTATTGTTCCCGACAATTCGTCAGCACCATCAACAAGTACTTCACCTGTCCTCCCGAATGATCAGTTTTCAACAGTTTCTCCTGCTACAACTTCAGCTTCATTCCATTTCGACTCTCCATCAGCAACAACAACAGTCCTTCCAACGGAACCTCCTACAACACCAGCAATCAATCATGAAGATGTCTCCACTGTTACCATATTCTATGATCCTGAAAATAACTCCGCTTACCATTCAGAAGGTGTTGCTCCCACCAGAGCACCAGTTACAATCTTCTATGATCCACAAACAATAACAGTCCCTTCAGCAGCAGCAATCAGTCCAGTCACTGTCACGGTGCCTGGACCAGTACCATATGAAAGCAATAGGGCCATCCCTTGGCACTATGGCTCTGACTTGTATTGCGAAGGAAAAAGAATCACTCTGGAAACAACAGCACCTGCACCACAAATAGATAATGTGGGGGGAGGCGGAGGCTTCACTCGAAGCGGACGTCTCTTTGCTTCACAGGTTCAAAAACCTACTGCCGAAGCAGAAGCTGCTGCCAAGGCAAAAGGAAAAGGCCCGGTGCAGGAAGATCCAGCTGCCAAAGAAGCCCTGAAGACTCCATTTGATCAGGAAGTTGATGAGTTTATGCGGATCATCAAAAAGAGTGACTACAAAATTGTGGATCAACTTCACCAGACGCCATCCAAAATCTCCATCCTCTCACTGCTTATGTGCTCCGAAGCCCATCGGAATGCACTACTTAAAGTCCTGCACGCAGCTTACGTGCCTGAGGAGATTACTGTCAACCAATTGGAAACCGTGGTTGGAAACGTTACTGCTAGCAATGGACTAGGGTTTACCAATTCTGACTTGACAGCGGATGGCCGCAATCACAACAAAGCCTTGCACATAACCATGGAATGCAAAGGAGCTGTCCTTTCTCATGTGTTGGTGGACACAGGTTCTTCCCTGAATGTCTTACCAAAGAAGGCTCTGGTGAAGCTCGAATATGATGGATTGGCATTGAGACCCAGCAACCTGGTAGTAAGAGCCTTTGATGGTTCTAAGAGATCGGTGCTGGGAGAGATTGAGCTGCCCGTGACAATTGGCCCGCAGACCTTTAAAACTATCTTTTATGTGATGGACATTCAGCCCGCCTACAGCTGTTTGTTGGGTAGACCCTGGATTCACGCCGCCGGCGCAATAACGTCTACCCTTCACCAAAAGTTAAAATTTGAGTGGGAAGGCCAAGTTGTCACAATCTGTGGAGAGGAGGACATTTTTGTTAGCCATCTGGCTACTTATAAATACATTGAAATGGATGGAGAGATCCATGAAACAATGAGCCAAGGTTTTGAGGCCTTGAACGTCAATGAAGCATCTGCTGTATCTGGTACTCCAATGTCATCTTATCAACAAGCCCGGAAGGTTGTTGAAGAAGGAACTGCCCAAGGCTGGGGCAAGGTCTTAGCTGTGGAGGAGAAGAAGGACAAGTTTGGGTTGGGTTACAAACCAACTCAACATCAAGCAAAGGCTGCTGGGGAGCCTGGTTTTGTCAGTGGGGGGATGCTTACCCCTGATGCTATCAACTGTTTGGAAGACGAGCTGGAAGAGGAGCGCAATCTGGAGAATTGGATTCGTCCGAAGATCCCGGGGAGCAGTGTCTCGAACTGGTCTTCCCAGGAAATTATAAGAGTTACTCATGCAGAGTAATTATTATTTCCTGTATTTTTATAGCATGCATCCAAGTCTTGCATCTTGCCCAAGATGACAAGACTCATTTTGTAACCAGGGCCATCTGTACTTTTGTGCAAACAAGATTAAATTAATGAAATATCAGACGTCTTTTTGCAAACGAGTCTTTTTCTTTTCTGCTCACTGTTTTTCCATTTTTCTTTTTGTACAAAAATAAATGGCGGTGTTTTCAAAATGATAACTTCATTTCACTTTTTCTAAAGCAAGATTAAAATCAATCACTAAAATGAACAAACTTAACCCTTGCAGAAAGTGCCTTCCTGACAGCACCGACAACAGCACGGCTATGACATCGTATGACTTTGACAATCCAATCAATCAAGCTGATGAAGGGGTTGATGAAGAATATGAGCTTCCTGAAGAGCTAGCCAGGTTGTTGAGACAAGAGGAAAAGGTTATTACCCCTCACCAGGAGGAGATTGAAGTGATCAATCTTGGTACGGAAGAAAATGTGAAAGAAGTTAAAATCGGGGCCTGCCTGCAAGACTCAGTGAAGAGACAGCTGATAGATCTGCTTCAAGAGTATGTTGATGTGTTTGCTTGGTCGTATCAAGATATGCCAGGGTTGGATACCGATATAGTTATGCACAAGCTGCCTTTGAGGGAAGAATGCCCACCAGTGAAACAGAAGCTGCGCCGAACTCGCCCAGACATGGCTATGAAAATCAAGGAAGAGGTACAAAAGCAATGGGACGCCGGGTTCCTTGCTGTGACTAGCTACCCGCCGTGGGTTGCTAATATTGTGCCTGTGCCTAAGAAGGATGGCAAAGTAAGAATGTGTGTTGACTACCGGGATCTGAACAGAGCCAGCCCGAAAGATGACTTCCCATTACCTCACATTGACGTATTGGTGGATAACACGGCTCAGTTCTCGGTATTCTCCTTCATGGATGGATTTTCAGGATATAATCAGATCAAGATGTCACCTGAAGACATGGAGAAGACAACATTCATTACACCTTGGGGGACGTTCTGTTACAAAGTGATGCCATTCGGACTGAAGAATGCTGGTGCCACATATCAACGGGCTATGGTGACATTATTCCACGATATGATCCACAAGGAAATAGAATGTTATGTGGATGATATGATCGCCAAGTCCCTTACAGAGGAAGATCACCTGGTGAATCTGCTCAAGTTGTTCAAGCGTCTGAGGAAATACCAATTGAAGTTGAACCCCAACAAATGCACATTCGGGGTGAGATCTGGTAAGCTGCTGGGCTTTATTGTAAGCGAGAAGGGGATTGAGGTTGACCCAGATAAAGTCAAAGCTATTCAAGAAATGCCTGCACCGAAAACTGAGAAAGAAGTTCGAGGGTTCTTAGGTCGATTAAACTACATCTCAAGGTTCATATCTCACCTCACGGCAACCTGTGAACCCTTGTTCAAGCTGCTAAGAAAAGAACAAACGGTCAGGTGGAACGAAGATTGCCAGAAGGCTTTTGACAAGATCAAGGAATATCTGCAAGAACCTCCAATCCTTATGCCTCCAGTAGAAGGAAGACCTCTGATAATGTACTTGACAGTATTAGAAGAGTCAATGGGGTGTGTGCTGGGCCAGCATGACGAGTCTGGTCGAAAAGAGTACGCAATATACTACCTAAGCAAAAAGTTTACCGACTGTGAACAACGTTATTCACTGCTCGAGAAAACTTGCTGTGCTTTAGCGTGGGCTGCTCGCCGACTGAGGCAGTATATGTTGACCCACACTACCTTATTGATATCCAAAATGGACCCAGTTAAGTACATTTTTGAGAAGCCAGCTCTTACCGGACGGGTTGCAAGATGGCAGATGATTCTCACAGAATATGACATACAGTACACATCTCAGAAAGCCATCAAGGGCAGTGTACTATCTGAATATCTTGCTGAGCAACCCATTGATGACTACCAGCCAATGAGGTTTGACTTCCCTGATGAAGACATCATGTTCATTAAAGCAAAAGATCATGAAGAGCCTATTCACACTGAAGGGCCTGACCCGGAAGAAGAATGGACTATGATGTTTGACGGGGCTGTTAACATGAATGGTCGCGGTGTTGGTGCAGTACTCATTACACCTAAAGGAGTTCACATGCCTTTCTCGGCAAAACTCACTTTCAACTGCACTAACAACGAAGCTGAATACGAAGCTTGCATTATGGGTCTTGAGGAAGCCATTGACCTCAGGATCAAAACATTGACCGTGTTCGGAGATTCAGCTTTGGTAGTCAATCAAACCAACGGGAAATGGTACACCCACCAAGATCATCTGATACCTTACAGGGATTATACAAGGAGGTTACTGACTTTCTTTACAACAGTCAAACTTGAGTATATCCCTCGGGATGAAAATCAGTTTGCAGATGCTCTTGCTACCATTTCATCCATGATCAAAGTTCAAACGGCTAACTTTGTACCCCAAATTTCAGTGTCTAGACTTGATAGACCAGCATATGTATTTGCAGCAGATGTTGTAAAAGATGATAAGCCTTGGTTCCACGACATTAAGTGCTTCTTGGAGGATCAGACATACCCGCCTGGGGCATCTTCCAATTATAAGAAGACCTTGAGAAGGCTTGCTGGAAGTTTCTTTCGGAACACTGATGGGTCTTTATACAAAAGGAACTTTGATATGGTACTCCTCCGATGTGTTGACAAGACGGAAGCAGATTTGCTGATGCACGAAGTACACGAGGGATCTTTTGGTACCCATGCAGGAGGGCATGCCATGGCTAAGAAGTTGTTAAGATCAGGCTATTACTGGATCACAATGGATGCAGACTGTTGTGCCTATGCCAGAAAGTGTCACAAATGCCAGATTTACGCAGATAAGGTGCATGTGCCTCCCAATCCTTTGAACATCATGTCTTCACCCTGGCCCTTTGCTATGTGGGGCATTGATATGATTGGCAAGATTGAGCCAACTGCTTCAAACGGCCACAGATTCATCCTGGTCGCCATTGACTATTTCACCAAGTGGGTTGAAGCAGCCTCATATGCAAATGTTACTAGACAAGTGGTAGCCCGATTCCTGAAGAGAGACATCATCTGTCGGTATGGAGTGCCCGAGCGAATCATTACTGATAATGGTTCCAATTTAAACAACAAAATGATGGCGGAGCTGTGCCGGGACTTCAAGATCCAACATCACAATTCTTCTCCTTACAGGCCAAAGATGAACGGCGCTGTTGAGGCAGCAAATAAGAATATCAAGAAGATTGTGCAGAAGATGGTAGTCGCCTACAAAGACTGGCATGAAATGCTACCATTTGCCTTGCATGGGTATCGCACATCAATCAGAACGTCCACTGGGGCAACACCGTATCAGCTTGTGTATGGTATGGAAGCAGTCCTGCCTGTTGAAGTTGAACTACCCTCGTTGCGGGTATTAATGGATGTTAAACTGAGTGAAGCAGAATGGGTTCGGTCCCGATTCGAACAACTGAGTCTGATCGAAGAGAAGAGATTGGCTGCAATCTGTCATGGGCAGTTATATCAGAAGAGAATGAAGAGAGCCTTCGATCAGAAAGTCAGGCACCGAGAGTACCAAGTGGGAGATCTTGTGCTGAAAAGAATCCTCCCTCCTCATACAGACCACAGGGGCAAATGGACTCCGAATTATGAAGGACCATTCGTTGTAAAGAAAGTTTTCTCTGGTGGAGCACTGATGCTCAGCACCATGGATGGTGAAGACTTCCCGTCCCCTGTGAATTCAGATGCAGTTAAAAAATACTTCGCATAAAATGACCCGCTGGACATAAAAACAGAATGTAAGTCCAGGCAAAAATAGGGCATCCCGGCGAGTCAAAAACAGAATAAAAGACTCGGGCAAAAGTAAGGGAAATAAATGAAAAAACGTACACCCGCTGAGTTGAAAAGCCTCATTGGACAGCTCAGGCAAAAATGGGTATCCCGATGGATTGAAAACCCGAAAGGGCGATCCATGCAAAATAAGGGAATAAGCGAACAATTGCATTCTGAATTCGTCTGTATCACCTACAACTTGGTAAGCTTCAAAGGATCAAGCTTCAATCAGAATCAACTCTCTCCAGAAAGCAAGACGAGAATAACGTCATTGTCATACGAGTCATAGCAGAAGAGGAAGCTCCTTGAAAGCGTCGTCGACACCGCCAGCATTTGTTTTCTCAATTTGTAACAATCTCCTCATTTCAGGAGATATGTTTCTTTGACTGTATCTTTGCCAATTCAGGGCACATGAATTAATAAAATCAGATTTTCAGTCATGTTTCGTTTTTACATTTACGTTTTGCAAAGAGTCGTCTGATATCTCTAAAAATACAATTGCATAAGTACAGATGCATTTCTCTAAAGATGAAAACACATGCTTACAGGGAATGTGATTATTCTCGAAAGTACTTAACTCCTATGACGGAATCCGGTAAGGGATACCTCGGGACCTTTTGTACGTTCCATTATCTTTGCAGGATTGCAGGTATCCAGAACACAACCTGGGGCATGCAGGTTACGTCTTAGCAAGCTGGCAAATCATTATCAACTCGGTCTATCTTCCACATGGTACTAGAAGGTGCCCATTTCCCCAGCGAAGTTGCCAAATCAGCATACACTCAATCTCGGCATCTGAAATGCCTTATCCCCAGCTGAGTTGCCTCTCATTGCTGTCCCCAGCTGAGTTGCCTCTCATTGCGTTCCCCAGTTGAGTTGCCTCTCACAATTCCCCGGCCGAGTTGCCATTCCTCCTCAGCAGAATGCAGAAATCAGGGAATCATCTCCCCACACCTTCCCCAGCCTTTATTCAGAAGAGCAACGCACGGAGAAGTCACAACGGAGTACAAGAAGCTTCTACACATCCCAGCTGGGTCCCTCATTTATAAGGATATGTCAACCGGTGACCTATATCCCCAAGCAAAACAGATACCTCACTAGATCTACCAGTGATCTCATACCCAGCTGGGGTGTCCATTTCAAGCAGATCGACCAGAGATCTTCGCAGCAACGGGATCCGAATCCCGGATCTGTGCTCCTTTGCATAATCATGGCATCCGCATCATATTCACCCCCCCCCAGAGCGTAGCATTCCGTCTAATACGGAGCATTACGGCAAAAATCAAATGCATAGCATAATCATAAGTCATGTTGTGAATTGAACGCTTGTGACTAGTAACCATTCATCAGGATACATATTACTTTCCCCCAGAATCCCCATCAGAGTCCCAGCAAAAGCAGTTGCCTCAAATCACAAACACCCGTATATACATCTTTTGGCACCCGTCCGTGTCATCCTTCCCCACAGGTCGCCTGAATACACTCTACAAACCAAATCACCCGCATTACAGATACATTCTGGCACCCGTCCGTGTCAAATCACCAGCAAAAAGCCAAAGACATCCTCTTTGCACTCACATATACTTATATACACTTCCCTGACACCCGTCCGTGTCATATCCCCAGCGCAGTCGCCTAGACTTTGTATAGCAGATACTTGTTAATATTATACTTTTATCTCCTGACACTCGTCCGTGTCACCCTCCCCAGCAGATAAACACTCATCATCAATACAATACTCACTACTCATGGTACGCTTATACAGATACTCGTCCGTATCTTGTATACATCACCACTCATGTCCCCACAGATTCGACAGTAGTCCTTGTTCTTTGTTAACCAGTTGGTACTCGTCCGTACCATCATCTCAGAACATTGCGTCTAGTGTTTGTTTCTACATGATACTCGTCTGTATCATAGTCTTAGGGATGCTCGTCCGCATCTTTAATCCATACACCGTGTCAAACACCTTTGTCTTCTTGAATATAGATACTCGTCCGTGTCTATTACTCCCCAAAAGAATCCTTTCAGATGCAACACTTGTCCGCGTTCTTAGTTAACCAGTTGATACTCGTCCATATCATCATCTCTGAGCATGTGTCAGTTTGTTTCTACATGATACTCGTCCGTATCATAGTTTTAAGGATGCTCGTCCGCATCTTTAATCTATACACAATACCAAACACTTATACCTTTTGTTTCTTGGATGTAAACGCTCGTCCGTGTTTACTATCTCCCCAGTAGATCACCAACAAATTTTCTTTTCTAACACTCGTCCTGTGTTATGATACCTTTGAGAGCAGCCGTACCCTGCTGAGTGGTCGTCCTCCACTTCTTGATGGTCGTCCTCCATCATGCTCATCCGATGGCCGTCCCCATCGTTGATTTTAGCAGCCGTCCCCTGCTAGGTGGTCGTCCTCCACCTTTTGATGATCGTCCTTCATCACTTTATCCAATGGCCGTCCCCATTGTTGATTTTGGTTATCTAACACTCGTCCTGTGCTATGATAAACCTCGAGAGCAGCCGTCCCCTGCTGAGTGGTCGTCCTCCACTTCTTGATGGTCGTCCTCCATCTTGCTCGTCCGATGGCCGTCCCCATCGTTGACCTTTTCTATCCGATGGCCGTCCCCATCGTTGATATTTTTGGCAGCCGTACCCTGCCAGGTGGTCGTCCTCCACCTTTGATGGCCGTCCCCATCATATTTCTTTTATACCCAACAGAGCAGCCGTCCCCTGCTAGGTGATCGTCCTTCACCTTTGATGGCCGTACCCCATCATCTGTTTATTTCATTTATTCTTTAACCCGATGGCCGTCCCCGTCGTGGTCCCTTTTCCTTTTTTTAGCCCGATGGCCGTCCCCATCGTTGGTTACTTTACCTTTATGAACTTGATGGCCGTCCCCGTCATGTTTCATTAATCCTCAGAATTTTGCAGCTTTATCTTGATGGCCGTCCCCATCATGATATTTTATTTTCCCCAGCTAGTCGGCCGTCCCCGTCTTAGCTTTACCTTTTATCCCCAGCATGTCGGCCGTCCCCGTCATTGCTTTATACACTTTACCAGCATGTCGGCCGTCCCCGTCATCGCTTTGCTTCACATACCACCTTACCCAGCAGTCGTCCTCTGCTCGACGGTCGTCCTCCGTCGCCCATACTTTACGATATACTTTGTTTTGCTCTTACAATCTATGTCCCTTTTCTTTTTCATTCTGTGAGTGCAAATTTTGGACTGTCTTTGGTATTCAACCACAAGTTATCTTGTTTGGCCTGTTAAGCCGTCGCTTACAACCTGCACAGCTAACTCATGTTTGAATAGGGGCAGCTGTAAACACCCCAAATTTACCCTCACCCATTCACACCATGGTTTGTGATCATCTCATATGCATAAACACAATCATATCATCTCACATCTCATTTTTGATTCACTGCATAGCCTTCAAGGCATCTGCACCTAGGGTTTGTGATCTGAGCAATCCAAGAGCCTCTTGAGCCACTCCCAAAGGCCACCAATCAACTCAAAGGGGTCCATGTGTGTTCTTATATCATATTCCATCTCCTCAAAGTCAAAAATGCAGAGGAATCACAAGAGCTAGGGTTTGAGTGGATGCAGAGCCAGGATGAACTGCACAGTTGACTGAAAATTAGGGTTTTGGTTTCAGAGGCCATAACCCCAAATTTTTTGGTCATTCTTGTTTCCATTGATCTCCATATGGTATAGGGAGTATGCATATCAATTTTCATGAAGAAATTCCATGGGGAAGTCATCTGATCAAGGGTTGACTTTTCAGACAAGTCAGTGCAAAATCAGGGCATCTGAGGCCCCCAATGACCCAACCAATGGGTGATCTTCATCATTTTGAGTGTATATGGTCTTTATTTGATCATGGAAGAAGATTGAAGTTCATAGAAATCAAGAATTTAGGGTTTTTGCAAATGTTGACCTTTTGGGCATAGTTGACTTTTCAAGAATGCATCATTTTAGGTCATTTTTCAAGCCTTGATTCATGATCCAAAAATGCTTCAAATGGAAAAACTTTGGTCATGAAAATTGTAGATCTCATCTTTCCCTTTTCAAAAAGTACAAGAACATGATCAAATTCATCTTGGATCAAAAGTTATGGTTTGTTAAAGTTGGCAAAAATCACTAAAATTCAAGTTATGCACCAAATGGAAATTTTGCAAAACCTTGAACCAATGCATCATGTGACCTCTAATTCATTTCAAACCATTACACAAACATTCTCTAAGTCCTAAAAATCAGAATTGGATCAAGTTTGCTCATGGTTTGGTTTGTGTAACAAGGCATTTTTCATGAAAATCCATAAAGTAACCAAGTTGCAAAACTCATGATCATGCTTCACCAACTTGCTGCATTGGTCCTTGAATCAAGCCAGCCTCACACACTCACCATGATGCGCCAGACCTAGCCCTTGTACTTGCCTAGTATCAAGCCCATGCTTCTCTTACAAGATTTTTGACTTTTGGCAAAAGCAAACTTACCAATCACAAAAGCACAAGTCACATCAAGAAGCCAATCAGATTTGTTTATGTCAACAATTTGCAAGCTAAACATCATAACACACAAGCCTGAAGCACACTAGAACAAGACATTCACAAAAACCTTCCATTTTGCATAAGCATTCGAATCTGCTTACACAGCAAAAAAACACTCAAACCACCTTCATCAATCATCTCACCACACTTCATAGATCACCCAGCACCAAGAACACAAGCCTGAAACAGCCAGAATACTTCATTGCCATCTCTCACTCCATTTCTGCAGTTACTTTCGAATCTCCTTCCCTAGCTCACAAACAGCCAAACAAACCTTGCAAAGCTTCTCCATACATCATTTGGACCTCAAACCATCATTCACAATGGCCTGAATCAGCCAGAATCACCATAGCCATTGTTGACTGAGCTTGAAGCAGGAGCATTCGAATCTCACTATCCAGCCAGCACAAACTCATTTTGAGCATCCAAACATCTTTGGGGGATCAAGTGGAGTGGTTTGCACTGAAAGAAGTGGCCAGAAAGTTCCAGAACTGAAAGCTCCAAATCTCAGGTAGCTCGAAAATAATTTTTCCAGAAATCATTTCTCTTGTTACAAACTTGTTCTTCATGTCTTGCTGATCATTCTGGTACCATTGGTTTTGAAAATGGTTATGATTTGAGCATTTAATTTGACTCTGAAACTGGTTTGCCCTAAAAATGTTTGCTTTCGATTCATGTGATTGATGAAGAATAAATTTGTTTGGGGTTAGGGTTTTGGTTCAGGAGATCATGGGGATCATTTGGGTGTGCTTAGTTTTCATTTTGGATACGTTTTGAGGGAGTTGGGGAATTTTCAGGTGAGGTGCTGGCCGGAGAAGACGACCGGAGGTCTTCTCCGGCCACCTGAGAGTGATTTGCCCTAATTACAGTCATTAATGTCAGTTTGAATTTGAACCATTGATTGGGTGGAATTGTTTGACTTCGCGCGCAGATAGAAGGCCAGGATGCGTTTGATTAGCCCTAATTTTTTCATTTAGTTAATTAATTCATAATTAAACTAATTATCTCAGAGTCAATCCCAACCACAGGATCACGCGCCAGTCAACATTTTCAAATCCTGGGCGCATCTTGGCCCTCCATCCCTCTGACTTTCATTTTATTTAATTTTTAATTCATTTTATCTCATTTAAATTGCATAATTATTTTTAAAATAGCAAAAAAATCTTAAAAATTATGAAACTTTTTCTTTAAAGTTTTATTAATTTTTAAGACCCAAAAATATTTTTATTTTATTTTTTATCATTAAAAAAGTATTTTTAAATATTTAAAAGATTATTTTTAATTGATTAATGGAAATTAATTTATTAAAAATACTTTTAGGTATTTAAAAATCACCAAAAAATTCATGAAATGTTCTAAGACATTTAGAAACATTGTCCAACCTTCAAACCAAATTTCTTTTTTGATCTTGATGCATTTTAAGAATTTTTCATTGAATTAAATCATTTTTTATGCATTATTTTGATCATGAGTTCAAAAATTCATTTCTGTCAATTGGTGAAGGTTGAGACATTGATTCTTCTTGCATTGTTTTGTGTTTAGCATGTAGTTTCTAGGGTAAAAAGGCCATGAATTGTTCTTGCATTTTCAAATTGTTTGGCATTTGTTTTGTTAAGAACCCCTAAAAACCCTAATAACTTAGAAAAAATCATATCTTGAGTTTGGTTGAGAGTTGAGAGCTCCCCTTTGGGCAGTGGTTTATTATAGGTCTAGGGTTTCCTTGGGTTTCATTTTCCATTTTTACTTTAGGGTTTTGCTTCTGTTTTTGGTTTGTGTTTGATGTTTGATCCATAAACCCTAATTTGGGCTTTCATTTGCATCCCTCTTGCATTTCCTTGCATAGCATGACTTGTCTTTGCATTTTGTGCATTCTTATGATTCATTTGACATCTTAAGACATGTAGGAGGCATGTTTGATCATTGCATTACATATTTGCCATGTCATTTGTCTTGTATGTTTCATAACTTTCCATGCTTGTTCATGCTCCTTAACTTGCATCATTTGCATTCATGATCTTGTATGAACATCCCCATTGTCTTGCCTCATGTTTGCAGCACCTCATAACATCATAATCATCATCAACATGCTTCTGGTTTTGCTTAGCATCATATCATTTCATCTCATCTTGCATTGCATTGCATTTTCTTTCTAACATTGCAGGTGGTAAGTAAACTTGAGAAGTGGATTTGCCTTCACTTCTCATACATTTTTCCTTTCATCTCTCTTGCATCCATTGCTGCATTTTTATGTGTGTTTGAGATTGAGCTTGCTCATTCTTTTTCTTCCCACTTTCTTTCTTCAAGTGACTTGACTTCTTGAATGAAGCAAGTCACTTTGCTTCTCTTGATCCTGTTCATCTGCTTCCTGGTGGTTCCTTTGAAGATTGCTCTTGGAAACCTCACAAACCTTAGGATCATCCAAGCATGATAATGAATTAGGGTTTTGATTAGTCCCCCATAGTTTTACCCTTGTGTCTCTCTTTGAGTCTTCTCTTCTCATCTCATAATCAGGGACTAAACCCTAAAGGCTTTAAGACTTTGTGATTAAGCTTATGCCTGCATCCTTTTCTTAGGATGGAGTGTATAACTTTAATCCTAAGTATTAAACCCTTAAGGTGTTTAAATCTCTTAATCAATTCATCTAATAAATATCAAGACATTACACTTGTAACTTGGGCCTTGCATTAGGGTTCTAATTCTTCCTTAATTGGTTAAGAAGGACTAACCCTAGTGTTAATGGACAAGTCCCCCTCAAGTTGTCTTACAAACCTTAAAAATCACTTCATCATCATACCATTAAATAAAATCCACTTAATAAAGGCTTGTTTTGTCATGGGTTTAATCCCTAATCATGGATTAAGTTGAGGAGTTTTCCTCAGCTTAAACATTCTCATCTATTATCCTTCTTTTAGGATGGTGTAATGAGTCTGTTTAATCCTTGATTATGGCTTAACCTCATTACTCAACACTAAACAAAAACCACAAAAACACCTAAATAATCACAAGTAGGTTAATGATCTTAATCCTACACCAAAGGTGATTAAGTGTGAGAATCTGACTTCACACTTAAGGTATTCTCATTACCCCTAATCAGAGGGAAGATGTGATGAGTTTACTAACCCATTGGTTTAGGCTTAAACTCATTATCTTATGACAAACTTCAAAAAGCAATAGAAGACTGAAAACACCAAAAACAAACAATAATCGTCTCCTTCGGGATTCTTTTCTCATCATCCTCACTCACAAACGAGAACTCGCTTCTTCCGTCTAATGCAAGACAGTCAGCATCTGTGCCAGACAGATCATACACTTGAGCATAGGCAAGTAAGCAGTTCATAAGTCAATTCACCTTTCAGTCTCTTTGGGTCGAACTACGGTGTTCTGACTTCCTCATTGCACGAGAGGATACGTAGGCATAACTTAACAGTTATCGAACAAAAGTCTCTGTTTATTCCCCCTCCTTCCAGCATTATTCTCTTAAGCCTCATGATCTTGAGCATACTCTTTTCCTTACACTGACACATCATTTATACACATCACATTTCTTTACACTGACACCTGTACATATTGCCTTCCAGCTCTTTTATACACAGATTGCACTGACACTACCCCTTTAAAACACAAATCTTCTAAGCGTGGATCCCGTCGAGTACGGCGGACAATCTGGGTGCTAATACCTTCCCAGGTTGTAACCAACCCCCTTTCTCAGTCTCTCTGGTTCGCAACCGTCTTATCCATCTTTTTCTAGGCTTATGCAGCATTGCCTTTCCTCCGGGATAAAAATGCCTAGCTGGCGACTCTATTCATCTCCAGTGAGTTCACGGCTGTGTGTTCTCACTGTTCCCTCTCGCCGACCGTTCGCGTCTGTACCTTCATTTGACCCCGGTGTCACTTGTCGGGAGCGACAGAGAGTGTGCATCGATTATAGAAGATTGAATTTGGCTACGAGAAAGGACCATTTTCCATTGCCATTCATTGACCAAATGCTGGAAAGACTAGCGGGACATGAGTACTATTGTTTTCTTGATGGCTACTCCGGGTACAATCAAATCGTTGTTGCACTGGAAGACCAAGAGAAAACGGCGTTTACATGCCCCTATGGCATTTTTGCTTATAGAAGGATGCCATTTGGGCTATGTAATGCCCCCGCTACATTCCAAAGATGCATGACTTCCATTTTTGCGGATATGCTGGAAAAACACATGGAGGTGTTCATGGACGATTTTTCCGTGTTCGGATCCTCATTTGATCATTGTTTATCTAACCTTTCACTTGTTTTGCAGCGATGTCAAGAAAGCAACTTAATATTGAACTGGGAAAAATGCCATTTCATGGTGAAAGAAGGCATTGTTCTTGGTCACAAGATCTCACAAAAAGGGATCGAAGTGGATCAAGCTAAAGTGGAAGTGATCTCTAAGTTACCTCCGCCAATCAACGAAAAGGGCATAAGAAGCTTCTTGGGACATGCGGGATTTTACCGCAGGTTCATAAGAGATTTCTCAAAGATAGCCAAACCTTTAACTACTCTGTTGGTTAAAGATAAGGCTTTCGTTTTCAATAAGGAATGCAGCGACGCTTTTGAAACACTAAAAAAAGAATTAGTATCTGCTCCTATTGTTATTGCCCCAGATTGGTCCCTACCCTTTGAGATTATGTGCGATGCTAGTGACATTGCGGTGGGGGCTGTTCTTGGACAGCGGAGAGGAAAATTGCTTCATGTGATTTACTATGCTAGTCATGTTCTGAACCCTGCACAGATAAACTATGCAACTACCGAGAAGGAGTTGTTAGTAGTTGTGTATGCCTTCGATAAATTCAGACAATATCTGTTGGGTTCAAAAGTGATTGTTTATACTGACCATGCTGCTTTGAAATATCTTTTTGCTAAGCAGGATTCCAAGCCCAGGTTGTTGAGGTGGATTTTACTCCTTCAGGAATTTGATGTGGAGATTCGTGACAAGAAAGGGTGTGAAAACACTGTTGCAGATCATCTTTCTCGAATGTCACCAATTGAGGAGACGGAAGAGCAACGCCCTATAAAGGATGAGTTCGCTGACGAACACATCCTAGCTGTTATAGGGGTGCCTTGGTTTGCAGATTATGCAAACTATCTCGTTGGCGGTATTATACCCGACGATTTTGATTCTAACAAGAAAAAAAAGTTTGTTCATGATTGCAGGTTTTATTTATGGGATGATCCGTTCCTCTACAAAAGAGGGGTGGACGGCCTGGTGAGAAGATGTGTACCTGAAGAAGAACAAAAAGATGTGCTGAAAGCATGTCACGACTCTGAGTATGGGGGACATTTCAGTGGTGATCGAACAGCTGCTAAAGTCCTACAATCAGGACTTTATTGGCCATCTTTATTTAAGGATGCGCAAGAGGTAGTGAAAGAGTGTGACAGATGTCAGAGGACTGGGAATATATCAAAAAGAAATCAGATGCCCCAAAATTCTATGCTCGAAGTTGAATTGTTTGATGTATGGGGGATAGACTTTATGGGGCCATTTCCACCATCATTCGGAAAAAACTATATTTTGGTGGCTGTGGATTATGTGTCCAAATGGGTAGAAGCTGTGGCATTACCCACCAATGATGCTAAGGTAGTGGTTAGATTCCTAAAAGAAAACATCTTCGCAAGGTTCGGTGTCCCGAGGGCTTTGATAAGCGACGAAGGGACACATTTCTTGAATCACCTTATGGAGAAGTTGCTGCAAAAGTACAATGTGAAACACCGGATAGCTACTCCTTACCACCCCCAAACGAGCGGTCAAGTGGAGGTATCCAATAGACAATTGAAACAAATCTTGGAAAAGACAGTGAATTCATCTAGGAAGGATTGGTCTCTTAAGCTAGATGACGCTTTATGGGCGTACCGGACGGCTTTCAAAACGCCTATCGGTATGTCACCATATCAGCTGGTTTATGGAAAGGCATGTCACTTACCTTTGGAACTTGAGCATAAAGCTTTTTGGGCATCTAAGTATCTTAATATGGACTTGTCAAAAGCTGGAAGTTCAAGGATTCTTCAACTGCATGAGTTAGAAGAATTCAGGAATGGGGCGTATGAGAATGCCAAGGTATACAAAGAGCAAACGAAAAAATGGCATGATAAAAGGATTCAAAGAAAAGAGTTTTGGGAAGGACAACTGGTCCTTCTGTACAATTCAAGGCTGAAGCTATTCCCAGGCAAATTAAGGTCAAAATGGTCGGGACCTTTTGTTGTTCACAAGGTATTTCCTCACGGAGCTGTTGAGATTAAAAATCAGATCAACGGAGATATTTTCAAAGTGAACGGGCAGAGATTAAAGCATTATTTCAAAGGCCAGCCCACTGGTGATGTGTATGTCACTCGTCTTACCCAGTAGTACGACGGACCGTCGAGCCATGCGACGTTAAACGCAGCGCTTCGTGGGAGGCAACCCACGAGTTTTTCAGTCTGACTTTTGTGCGTTTCTGTTTTGTAGGTTTTGTTTATCACTATTTTTAAGAAGGAATGAATGAGGTTTGAAGTCATAATAGGAAGATCAATAAAGCCAGAAAACGGAAAATCAGAGGTGCAACACGGGTGCCCGTGTTGGGCAACACGGCCCGTGTTGCATGATGCAGACAGATGGTTGTTTTTGGGAAGTTCTGATGGATTCCAGGGATGCAACACGGCCACCCGTGTTGTGCAACACGGCCCGTGTTGCAATGTCTGGAGATTGTTTGATTTCAGAAATTTTGAGAAGAGATACCAGGGGTGCAACACGGGTGCCCGTGTTGTGTAACACTGTAACACGGTGGGAGAACTGACTTTAAGTAATGTTGCGGATAGCAAGAGTCGCCACCGACTTTTATTTTATCCATAAGGAAAGGTTATAAAAGAACAGGAAAGACCTTAGAGAATATTTTGGGTCCGGGGGGTAAGTTATGAAAAGGGAAGGTGTTAGCATCCTTTTCATCCATGGTTATCCATGGGCTCTTAGGTACTTAAGCTCACTTTAACTTGATTTTAAAAGTGTAGTGTGTGAATAGAAAAAATTTCCAGAATAGTTTAATAATAATCCTCGTACGGATGTGTAAAAAAACTTGTTTGAAAATTTGTTTGAAATTTGTTTAAGTGTGGAAAAGTTTTGAAGTGAGCAAGTACCTAGGAGTAACCTACCCTAATGTTTAAGGTCTTTCTTATTCTTTATTCTTTCCTTTGTAAGACTATCCCTACTATTGAGAAGTAGATAGTCCTTACTTTGGATGTTAAGGGACATGTGAGGGACAATTTGATTTTGAAGGCAATGGTGGGGTGTAATAAGCACATACAAGGGACTATCATCATTTATTCGAAAGGGACTTGATTCGTATAGGCAACCATAAGGGACTTTGATGATTTTTTTTTCGAGGGACTTGCTTTATACACCCCACTTAACCATTATTCGTAGGCAACGAGAGGGATACCCTTAGAAAGTGAGACGGCGATTAAAATCGACTTACGTGTGTGAAGTGTTTAATTTAATTATCTTTGATTAAAAATTATCTAAAATTTATTTTAACAACATATATGTTTTTGCACTCCCTAATTACTAACCAAAAATAATTAAACAATTACAAATTTTACATCCAAGAAACAATTACAAAATTATAAAAATAATAAGCAAAATAATTAAAAATAATTAAAAATAAATAAAATATAAATAAGCTATAAATAATAAAAAATAAATGATAAAGGGGTTAGTGATAATAAAATAATAACAATAATAATTTAGAAGTAATAAACAAGGTTAGAATAATAAAAATATAATAATAAATAATAATATGGTTAGTAAATAAGAATAAACAAAATTAATCAAAATATTATAATAATAAGAAATTAATAATTTTTAATATAAACAACTAAAAAAAAAACAAATATAAACGAACAATTATTTTAATTCACAAATTATTAAATTTTAATTATAAAGTTACTACAAAAATCTAATTATTATAAACACAATGATTTATAAACAAAAATTATATATAAAAAAAATGTTTATAAGTATATTTACAAAAATTTGTAAGAATTATAGTAAACACACATATATAATAATTATTTTAGAAAGTAATATTGAAAAAAATATAATTAGATTTGTATTTTTTTTTAAAAAAATATTTTTAGAGTTTTATAAGATTAGGGTTTTATTAGAAAAATAATTTTTAGGGTTTGGAATATACAAAATAATTTTAGCTAATATATACATATATAATTTTTAATTTTTATAAGCACATACATTTATATTTTATAGTTTAAAGAATATTCTAATATAATATGGAAAATATAGTAATAAAAGAAAATAAATAAAAAAATTGGACCTGGGATTTGAACCCAGGTCCCTAACCTGGAAACTGAAGAAGTCTACCAACTGAACCACACGCTGGCAATGCAACAAGGATGAGCATCCATTGAGTTTGTTCTTTAAACCTGAAATTTCATAAAAAATAATAAAACAACAAAAGGCCTGGGTATAGAATCGAACCCAGGACCTATTAGGCAAAGAGACGTGCGTATAACCAATCCTGCTGGGTGAGCTATCCTGATAATACATTGACCACAATATAATATATATAGTACATAATAATTAAATTGGTAAAAACAAGCAAAAGTTATAAAACCAGGATTCGAACCCAGGCTCAACAACCTACACGCGCGTGCACTTTTCCACCAGGCCAAGCGTACATTGGTGAAATACATTCAGGAGCAATTCATATTATTTTTCAATAGAATTTGAATTTGAAAACAGGCGCGAACTGACCTTCTTCTTCCTCCCATTACCTGCGAATTTTGTAACGTTTTCTCCTGCGAAGGTTGTTACGAGTTCTTCCACCCTGCGAAACACAAACTTCATCCAAACGGCAAAATTTCACAAAATTGATTGTACCATTGTATTGCTACTGAGTTTTGCAATCGTCCTATGTTTCTCAAATCCCTTTATCATTTGAAAATCGTAAAACCCTAAAGAGGGCCGAAAACCCTAAACATGGTGGATTCTTGTACCTGCAATGAAAATCCAATTGAATCACCCAGAATCGTTCTAGGGTTCATTCTAAACATCATACAATGATCAAAAACAGTTTAAACATGATAAATCAATGGATTCGAAAACAAAATATTCAAGGTCAAGATGAACTCGGGTTTAGCCATTGAGTGAGTATATGATGCATATGGATAATGATTTATGATCAGAAGAGTCCAAGGAAGCTTGCTATGTCTTCCAAATACCTTGCAATGCTCTGAATTTAAGAACCCGAATATGACTTTTTGAAATATTTTTGTGCTTTTGATCTTACCTTTAGGCTGCTGCAAATTCGTGAATGAGGCTAGGTTTGTGTTTGTTATATATATGTGATTCATTCTAGGTCAAAAGTTTGATTGATTTAGTGGAAGAATTGATATTTTGAGATTGAGAAAGATCATGCCATGAAAGTCCAATATTTTTATACCAAAGCTTTCTATTTTAAGTCAATTCATATAATTCTTGTATCAATTTGCTCTATATTGACTTTATGACTTTCTAGAATCAACAAACCACTTAAATCTTCAAATTTAATATTTTATTTAAATTTAAAATGATTTTAAGAATAAAAAATCATAATAAATAAATTAAATAAAATAAAAATTATGAAAGTATTATGGGAATTTCGTGCAAGCCATTATGAAGTGAATTGGGTCACAATTTGGGCAGCCCACTTGAAAAGAAATGATTTTGAACCTCCCTTTTCAACATAAACCATCACAAAATTTCTTAACTTTGCAAAGGCACATCTCCCTCAATTTTAAAGGTATGAGGGTGTTCTTGGACTTTTTGGAAAGCTTGAAGAGTCCTCTAAACAACCCCATTGGTTTCAGGTCCATACCATTTACCAATCTCAAGTTATGCCCTTTTGAAGTTGTTGACTTTTTGTTGACTTTTGAAATGACCTATAATGTCTTAGGTCATATCTTTCAAATGAAGCATTTTTGAGCTTAACTTCCAACATCAAAGTTGTAGAGAATTCAATTTCCTTCAAAATGAGCTTTGGATGGAGGCTTGGTGATGAAGCATGTGAAAGTTATGGCTGGTCAAAGTTCAGTTGACTTTTACTGAGGAAACCCTAATTTAGAAACTCCTGATTATTGATGATCTGGAATCTCCTTGATGAATCATGATCAACCCTTGATCAAATGATGAATTTTACTTCATATACTTGATGTTGGCAAAAAATCATGAAGTTTGACTTTGGTTTGACCACAGTTGACCTCAGTTTGACTTCTTAACTGCTTTGACTTATTTTGACTTATTTGATCATTTGACTGAGCAAACCTTTGAGAAAAGTTCTGAAATTTGTCATGGGGATTCTTAGACACATATAAGATGTTATGAAGCTCACTTGAAGTCTTGGAAGTCCATTTAGCCTGATTAAAGTCAAAACCCTAGTTTTGGATGCACTGCTTAGGAGAATGCATTGTCTGAGGGAATTGTCAAATCTTCTGACCAATTATGAACTTTGTGAACCTTGTGAACCTCATAAGATGTCTTGTGAACCTCATGGGATGTCTTGTGAACCTCATGGGATGTCTTGTGAACCTTGTTACCCTCATGAAATGGCTTTGTAGACCTCATAAACCTCAGGAAAGCTTTGTAACCATTGTGAAACTTGTGAACCTTGTGAACCTTCAAGAAGCAACCTATGGACTTCATGAACCTCATGAAAGGTCTTGTAAATGTTGAGAAGCTTGTGAACCTTGTGAACCTTCAAGAAGTGACTTGTAGACTTCATGAACCTCATGAAAGGTTATATAAGCATTGAGAAACTTGTGAACCTTGTGAACCTTCATAAAGTAACTTGTAGACTTCATGAACCTCATGAAAGGTTATGCAAGTGTTGGAGAATTTGTGAACCTTGTGAACCTTCTTAGAACACAAAGCCTTGTATTGTGAGGGCAAATTTTGGGGTGCAACAGCTGCCCCTGTTCAATTTTCTGAAACCTGAGGGGTTAGATTGGTATATTTGCCAGTCGTAACCTGGAAGGTTGAAGGGGATTGAACACAAAAGCCCAAAAATTTGCACTCACCAGTGCATAGAGTGATATTGATGGTTGGTTGAACATGATTGAGTGGGCTTAAAGATGCCACTAGGGGAAAGTTCTTCAGCAGTATAATGAGAGTTGTCAGGAGTCTGGAGTAATATTGATGTAACAGTATGTCTTCATGAGGATAGAGCAATCAATAATGATAACCCTAAAGCAGTCTTGAAGAAATAATATGATTTCAGGAGGATAGAGCAATCAATAATGATAACTCTAAAGCAGTCTTGAAAATATGATTCAGGAGGATAGAGTAATGATAACTCTGAAGCAGTCTTGAGGTAATGATTTCAGGAGGATAGAGCAATGAATACTCTAAAGCAGTCTTGAAATAATAATGTGATATGTCTTCAGGAGGATAGAGCAATCAGTAATGATAACTCTAAAGCAGTCTTGAAGTAATAATGTGATGTGTCTTCAGGAGGATAGAGCAATCAATAATGATAACTCTAAAGCAGTCTTGAAGTAATGATTTCAGGAGGATAGAGCCATCAATAATGATAACTCTAAAGCAGTCTTGAAATAATAACATGATTCCAGGAGGATAGAGCCATCAATAATGATAACTCTAAAGCAGTCTTGAAATAATAATATGATTCCAGGAGGATAGAGCAACGAATAGCTCTAAAGCAGTCTTGAAGTCATGAGATTTTATCAGGAGGATAAAGTAACCCTGAGGTTACAATAAAGCAGTCCCAAAGTAATAAGAAGCTCGTCAGGAGGATAAAGTAACCCTGAGGTTACAATAAAGCAGTCCCAAAGATCATAAGCTTGTTTGTTGGATAATTAACCTGAAACAAGGTAGCTTTTGTATAATAACATTAGTTTATGCTTGATGTATGCATGTATGACATGATGCACTTGGGTAATTTACTATATGTCTATGGATATGTATGTTATGGTGTGATGTAAATGATGTATGTATGATATGATACTGCCGGAAGCGTCTGGATATCTTCGTATAACAACTGCTGGCCAGGGAAAATAAATCCCGATTCGTTGTTGAAGAATATATAACCCTCTGTCTGCTGGGGATAGTAAGGTATAGATATAACCTCCCGTTGTTGGGGATGGCAAGGTATATATAACCTCTCGTTGTTGGGGATAGTAGGGTATATATAACCTTCGTCTTCGTTTGATAGTAGGATAAGTATAACATCCCGTCTTCGTTCGTCGTACTCTTATTGGAAAGTAATTTCCCGAATATCCGTATGAGGATAAAAGAGATGGATATAAATTCCAGGGGAGATGATACTTTATGAAGATGAACTTGCCTTACTGAGGGCTTTGTAACTGTATTGTAAAGATGAACCGGCGAAGCTTCGTTGAGATCTTTCCTTCGTTCGTCTTTAGTAAATACCATTACTGCATTTTCATGCATTTCTGGTAATCATCAATCATATTAAAAGCATACATGCTTTTCTGGTGAACATCAATCATATTCAAAAGCATGATACATTCAAACATAACCAATGGACGTTTCGCTTATGTAAATAGGGTAAAAGTAAATCTGGATTCAAAAGATGGAATTTATTTATATCAAAAAGTGACCCATACACGGGTAAATTTGTACAAGGAGACATAAACCCTAGTAAGAGGATTTTGCCATAAAGTTTTTTACAAAAGGAAATCAGCTATGTGGGAAACAATCCTATTGAGTTTCAATTCTACTATTGCCACTCAAGTATCTCATCTTCTTGCTGTTGAGACAGAAACGATTGAATTGAGCTTTATCTGTTTGAGCTTGAATAAGTAGTACAACTGGTTGCAGTTTCATGAGTGATCCAAACGAGACATAGTCATACGCTTTAATCCCTAACTTTTGCCTGGATTGCCCTTTCAGGTTTTCAATCCACCGGGATACCCTTTTTTGCCCAAGCCGCCTTTTCAGGTTTTCAACTTGCCGGGTGTACATCTTTTTATATATATCCCTAACTTTTGCCCAAACCCTTTTGGTTTGCCGGGATGCCCTTATTTTTGCCTAGGCCTGTCAACCTAGCGGGTCTCTTTTTATGCGTAGTATTTTTTAACTATGTCTGCGTTTACAGGCTGTGGGAAGTCTTCACCATCCATTGTAGTCAGTATCATGGCACCTCCTGAGAACACTGTCTTGACTACAAATGGTCCCTCATATGTTGGAGTCCATTTGCCCCTAGGATCACCCTGTGGTAATATGATACGCTTGATTACCAAGTCACCGGCCTGATATACCTTTGGCTTAACCTTCTTGTTAAAAGCCTTGATCATCCGTTTTTGGTACATCTGGCCATGACAAACTGCTGCTAACCTCTTCTCATCAATCAAATTTATCTGGTCCAGTCGAGTCTGAATCCACTCATCTTCATCCAAGCCTGCATCCTTCATAATTCTCAAGGAGGGGATCTGAACTTCAATGGGCAGGACTGCTTCCATACCATAGACTAAGGAGAATGGGGTTGCCCCTGTTGAAGTACGTATTGTGGTACGATAACCATGAAGAGCAAATGGTAACATCTCATGCCAATCCTTGTAAGTAACAGTCATCTTCTGTACAATCTTCTTAATGTTCTTATTAGCAGCTTCAACTGCCCCATTCATCTTTGGACGATACGGAGAAGAGTTGTGATGCTTAATCTTGAACTGCGTGCAGAGATCAGTGATCATAGTGTTGTTTAGATTAGAGCCATTGTCAGTGATAATCCTTTCAGGGATGCCATACCTACATATGAGATTATTCTTAATGAACCGAGCCACAACATTCTTAGTCACAGATGCATATGAAGCTGCCTCTACCCACTTCGTAAAATAATCAATAGCCACCAGGATGAAACGATGCCCATTAGAAGCAGTAGGCTTGATCTCACCAATCATATCAATGCCCCACATGGCAAAGGGCCAAGGAGCAGTCAACACATTCAAAGGTGATGGAGGTACATGAACTTTATCAGCATAGATTTGACACTTGTGACAAGTTCTGGAGTGTTGATAGCAATCAGCTTCCATGGTAGACCAATAGTAACCTGCTCTCAATATCTTCTTTGCCATAGTATGACCACTAGAATGAGTGCCAAAGGTCCCATCATGCATCTCTTCCATAATTTCTGTAGCTTCATTCTTATCCACACAACGAAGCATAGTTGAATCATGATTACGCTTATACAGAATGCCATTACTCAGAAAGAACTTAGCAGAAAACCTTCTCAGGAACTTCCTATCTTTGACAGATGCCCCTTCAGGGAACTCCTGAGCTTCAAGATAGTTTTTCACTTCATAGAACCAAGGCTTCTCCTCTGCCCCTTCTGTGTCAATCTCATTGCAATATGCAGGCTTCTCAAATCTATCAATAGTAATCTTGGGAGCTTCATCATCCCAACTGATCTCAAACATGGATGCCATGGTGGCCAAAGCATCTGCCAACTGATTCTCTCTTCGGGGAATATGTCCAAAAGTAATCTCCTTGAAATGTGGGATCAGAGACAACACATACTCTCTATAAGGAATGAGATTATCATGCTTGGTATCCCAATCTCCTTTGATCTGACTTACTACCAGGGCTGAATCTCCATACACATCAAGGAACTGAATCTTCATATCAATAGCAGCTTTCATACCCAGGATACATGCCTCATATTCAGCCATGTTATTGGTACAATGGAAACAAAGTCTGGCAGTAATCGGAGTTTGACAACCTTCGGGGGAACTAATCACAACACCAACACCATTACCAAGTGCATTAGAGGCACCATCAAAAACCATAGTCCATCGGGATCCTTGTTCAGGTCCGTCATATTGTCCAGGTTCTTTGGTAACAGTCATAATGTCTTCATCAGGGAACTCAAAATTCATTGACTGGTAATCATCTACTGCTTGATGAGCCAAATGATCAGCAACAACACTTCCCTTAATGGCCTTCTGAGTAGTATACTGTATATCATATTCTGTCAAGATCATTTGCCATCTTGCAATTCTTCCGGAGAGAGCAGGTTTCTCGAATATGTACTTGATTGGATCCATCTTCGAAATCAATAAGGTAGTATGGGTCAACATATACTGTCTTAGTCGGCGAGCAGCCCATGCCAAAGCGCAGCAAGTTTTCTCGAGCAGTGAGTATCTTGTTTCACAGTCGGTAAACTTTTTGCTAAGGTAGTATATTGCCTGCTCTTTTCGACCAGACTCGTCATGTTGCCCCAATACACACCCCATTGAGTTGTCTAGCACTGTTAAGTACATAATCAAGGGTCTTCCATCAACTGGTGGCATCAAAATTGGTGGCTCTAGCAGATATCTCTTGATTTCATCAAAGGCAGTCTGGCACTCGTCATTCCATTCCATCACCTGATCTTTCTTCAACAACTTGAAGATTGGCTCACAGATGGTAGTTAATTGGGAAATAAATCTTGCAATGTAGTTCAATCGTCCCAAAAAACCTCTAACCTCCTTCTCAGTACGGGGAGCTGGCATCTCTTGTATAGCTTTTACTTTTGCAGGATCCACTTCAATACCTTTTCCACTGACAATGAAACCCAGGAGTTTTCCAGACCTAACTCCAAAAGTACACTTGTTTGGATTCAACCTCAACTTGTATTTCTTCAACCTCTCAAACAACTTGTGCAGATGATCAAGATGTTGCTCTTCATTCTGAGATCTGGCTATCATATCATCCACATATACCTCTATCTCATGATGAATCATATCATGAAACAAAGCCACCATAGCACGCTGATATGTTGCCCCTGCATTCTTCAAACCAAATGGCATTACCTTATAACAAAAAGTGCCCCACTGTGTCACAAATGTTGTCTTCTCCATATCTTCAGGTGCCATCTTGATCTGATTATAACCAGAGAAACCATCCATAAAAGAGAATACCTTATGCTGAGCAGTGTTGTCTACCAGAATATCAATATGAGGAAGTGGAAAGTCATCTTTGGGGCTAGCCTTGTTCAAATCTCTGTAGTCCACACACATACGTACCTTACCATCTTTCTTTGGAACCGGTACCACATTTGCAACCCACTGAGGATAAGAAGTCACTGCTAAGAACCCTGCATTGAACTGTTTCATTACCTCTGCCTTGATTTTTTCTGACATTTCAGGACGCATCCGACGAACCTTCTGCTTCTTTGGACGACAATCTTCTTTCACTGGCAAACGGTGAACCACAATGTCTGTATCCAACCCGGGCATATCTTCATAAGACCAAGCAAAGATCTCCACATAGTCACGTAACATCTGAATCAACCTGCTCTTGACACTGTCCTCTAAATCAGCCCCTACCTTGACCTCTTTTCTGTCTTCCTCAGTTCCCAGATTCACAACTTCGACTGGCTCTTCATGTGGCTGTATAGCTTTCTCTTCCTGTTGTAACAACCTAGCAAGCTCTACAGGTATTTCACAATCGTCCTCATTTCCGTCTTCAGTTTGATAGATCGGATTCTCGAAATTGTAATTGGCAATAGTAGAACTGTTATCAACAGGATCCAGAGTGGATGAGGATCTGCATTTAGTGATGTGGGTGTGTGTAAGAACACATAGCTGATAAAGCAAAAATAAAAGAAAAGAAAGACAAGGAACACAATATTTACTAAAACGAAACGCCCACTGATTTTATTGAATGAAGTATGCAAATGAAATGACAGCCCGTAACAAGCACACCATTGTGCCCCGGGTAAGGCACATGGCTTGAAAGTTTTATTGTTCAGAAATTACAAATTTAAAACATAACACATTAATAGTATTTACTCCTGACTAAAGGAGATAGGGATAACATCTTCAGCTTTCCAATTATTGAGTCCAGCACCCACAGTAGGAAAAATCCATGCATCCAAGTTGTAGTCTTCATCTTGATCTCCCACAGCATTAATCACCCCTTGATTGGTGATACGAGCAGCACGAGCACGACGAACAGCCTTCTGGGACTCTGCAGTGAAACCCAAACCAAACTTGTCAGACTTGTATGGAATATCAGGAAGCTGACCCCAAATAGTACAACCACCTTCATCCACCACAGCTCTAGCATCATTGAGGGAGGCCATTGCCATTGTTGGAGATTTTCTGATGACCACAGGAACCTTCTTCACAGCAGGAGGAGTCACACAATCATTACCAACCCAAGGAACCACCTCAAATGACTGACACGGAGTCTCAATGTATTCACCTTCCACTTCCAGATACTTGAAAGTGTTTACATGGCTGACAAAGTATTCTTCCTCTCCAAAGACAGTAACAACCTTTCCATTCACCGGATATCTCAACTTTTGGTGTAATGTAGAGGTCACAGCACCCGCCCCATGGATCCAGGGACGACCGAGCAGACAAGAGTATGAAGGTCGAATATCCATCACATAAAATGTAGCAGTAAACATCTGAGAGCCAACCTTGATTGGAAGATCAATTTCCCCATGCACTACTCTTCTAGAACCATCAAAAGCCTTTACCACAATATTACTGGGCTTTAACACAGTATCTTCAGGACTCAGCTTGTTAAGGACTTCCTTGGGCAACACATTCAGAGAGGAACCATTGTCTATCAGCACATGAGACAGGGTAGTGCCCCTGCATTCAATTGAAATATGCAAGGCCCTGTTATGATCCCTCTTGGCAGGGGTCAAGTCAGCATCAGAAAATCCTAACCCATTGTCATAGGTCAGGTGGGCAACACAGTTTTCAAATTGGTCCACAGAGATTGCACTGGGCACATGAGCAGACTTCAGAAACTTGATCAAGGACTTGGCATGAGCTTCAGAACACAGCAACAAGGACAGCATAGAAATCTTTGAGGGAGTATGCCCCAATTGATCAACAATGTCATAATCACTCTTGCGAATGATTTTCAATACTTCTTCCATCTGCTTAGAGAGATCATCAGCAGCTGGCACATCAGTAGATACAGGCTCAATAACAGGACCTTTGCCCCGAGCATCAGTGGTGGTAGTAGCAGCAGGAGTAACTGCACTCTTAGAAGCAACTGGAGGAGAGAAGACTCTTCCACTACGAGTGATCTTGCTAGATCCAGCAATATTATCAATGTCAGCAGGTATATCAGGTAAAGGCTCTTGCTTGACACCATGGATGTAAACATCAGACCCATAGTGCCAAGGCACAGCTTTGTCAGATGTATAAGGGATAGGACCAGGAGTGGTAATGATTAGAGGAGCCACTCTGGCTTCAGCAACAACTTTCACAGGACCTTCAGCAGTAATCTTGATTGGGCCCTGGCGAGTGATTTTAATGGGCTTTTTTGAAGTGATTCTTACCGGTACTTTGTCAACCATGTCAACCTCTTCAATCTTCTTACCCCGGATCAGATGATCCATCATACTTTCTACAGATGCTGGTCTTCTTTCAAACACTATAGTATACTTATCCATGAGACGCTGAATACCATCTCTCAAAATGAAGCAACTATCCGGCTTATATGTACAATACAGACAATCTTCACGACAACCTGGAAAGATCCCAGCTCGTACTAACCTCTCTTTGATAATGGACAATGGTGTGCTCAACTCCATAACTGAATAGACATGCAGATCTTCCTCAATGTCTTCGTCAATGGCATTGATAGTCTTCTCGTGATTTGGCAGTGGTGCTGTAATCACATTTGGTGGATCAAATTCAATTTCTCCAGCATCAATCATATCTTGAATTTTGTTCTTCAAGACCCAGCAATTATTAGTATCATGTCCTGGACAGTTTGAATGATATGCACATCGTGCATTGGGATTGTACTTGGGAGAGGTAACATTGGGATTCTGAGGAGCCTCCCTCAGGGTAATAAGTTCAGCCTTCAACAAGTGTTGCAATGCCTGAGCCATTGACATGTTGATCTTCGTGAACTGTCTTCTAGCCCTCTGTTGGTTGCCTTGAGGCTGCTCTGTTGTTGCAGGAGTTGGATTTGAAATATGAACTGCACTAACAGACTGATGCCTTCTATTACGATCAGGTTGACCATAAACAGCATTGGATTCCTTCTTTCCAGTGGGAGGCTTCTTTGCAGCACCTGATGAAGAAGTGCCCACTTGGATCTTACCATTCTTGATACCATTCTCTACCCGTTCTCCTGTCATGATCAACTCAGTGAAGCCAGATGATGAGCTTCCAATGAGATGACTGTAAAACGGACCATTCAGCGTACACATGAACATATCAACCAATTCCCTGTCAGTCAAAGGGGGTTGAACTCTTCCAGCTAAGTCTCTCCACTTCTGAGCATACTCCTTAAAACTTTCTTTGGCACCCATAGACATGCTCTGAAGCTGCATGCGAGTGGGGGCTAAGTCAGCATTGTATTGGTACTGCTTGTAGAAAGCTTCAGCAAGATCATTCCAGTCTCTGATGTTGACACTCTCCAACTGATAATACCACTCCAACTGAGCTCCAGATAAGCTCTCTTGAAAAAAGTGGATCCACAACTTCTTGTCAGCAGTGTGGGGTTGGATCCTTCTGACATAAGACCTCAAATGCAGCTTGGGACAGGAGACCCCGTCATAAACAACAAAGGTAGGAACCTTGAAACCAATGGGTATCACAACCCCAGATATCAAACTCAAATCCTCAAAATCCAGCCCAGATGACTTCTGTAATTCCATAGCATCCATCCTATCCACCAGCATCTTGAATTTGTCTTCATTATGCTCATGGTAGTAGTTAGCCTCAGAATCAGAGTCCCCCACTGTGTTGTGGAGACTGCCTCTCTCTTGCTCAGATTCTTCAGATTCATAGTCTTCAACCTGTTCCTTGGTCTTGACAGGACCTTTGAACCTTCTTCCCATGTTGAGCAACCCAGCAGACCTTCTAGTCTTCTTTGTCTTCTTGGCCAGCAGTGCCTTCAAATCATCTTGCCCCTTGGACAAGTTCAAGATCAGCTCTTGGAACTGTGCATTCTGTGCTTGAAGATCCTTAACTGATTGTTCAAGTGCCATTGCTGAAATAAACAGCGAGAAGATGAGAAACCTGTGCGCAATTATAAACCTGTGATGCAATGAAATGATATGGGAATGCATATGCAATGTTTTCAAGGACCGCAGGATTTAAATTTGCTTAAACAAACAAGAAAGTAATTTTTTATTAGTAATAACTTGTTTTGCCTTTTAGGCTTACAAAAAATGAAAGTGAAATAAGTACAAAAGATGGGGTTTTAAGTCTCCCATGGACGTTTCCTCTTTGTGTTGAGGTATGAATTGAGGTTTCGTTCCTCGCGAAGTTGCTTTGTTAGCTCTAGGATCCTTGCTTGGCTTGTTTTGTAATGAGCCTCGAAAGTATCCCTTTGTTCCTTCAGTTGGATCCATGATCTCTGCAAGTCTTCCTTATCAGTAGGCATGTCTAGGTGAAGGATGGTATAAGCTGTGTCTCCTTCAGCAACAGGTTCCATGGTAACTGGTAGGACGGCAGGATATGGCATCATGAGTGTCTGAGCACGAGATCGTACCCATCTGAGATAAGCCTCCATAGGAATAGTGTACTTAGGCTCCAGTGTCTTGCTGTCAATCCTGTTTACCTTTCCCCAAGCTCGTATGAATCTCTGACGGTAACCCTGAAGATCGTTGTCATAATCAAACACAATGCCCTGAATCAACATGTCATGTGGACCATCACTTCGGGCGTAACCAAACTGTCGTAAAGCTAGAGATGGGTTGTAGGTGATGCCTCCTCTTATGCCTAGAAGTGGCACATTAGGAAACTCCCCACAACGGTCAATGATGGTGACATTCTCCATAGATCTGGAGCACCAATGGATGTCTGAGTGAGAAAGTGACATGATCCTCTTGGACCATCTGAACCCTTGCTCATTCTTCATTACTGAGCGAGGAAGGTGAGAAATAAACCACCTAGAAAGTAAAGGTATGCAGCAAATCAAGGTTCCTCTTGCCCTTGTAGTACGGGTATGAAGAGAATGTAAAATGTCTCCAAGCAATGTAGGCACTGGGTTGTGACTCAGGAAAATGTTGATGGCATGAACATCTATGAACTGATCTGGATTGGGGAACAATACTAAGCCATATATCAGCAAGGCTAAGATCTCCTCAAAAGCATCATAGCTCATGGCCTTCAAGAACATTTGAGCCTTATCCATTAGTACCTTGGCAAGAATACCCTTAACTCCACTTCTCGTCTCTAGAACAATGTCAGACTTCTTCAGATGTAGAGCTGCAGCAATAATCTCTGGTTTAAGCTCCTTCTCCAAACCTGTGAATGGTTTCTGATCAAGAACAGGGATACCCAGAAGTTTAGAGAACTCCTCCATGGTTGGAACCAGCTGGTAGTCGGGGAATGTGAAGCAATGGTGCTTAGGGTCAAAGAACTGAAACAGGACACTCATCATGTCTTCACTGAACCCTGAAGTAACTAGGTCCAATAGGTGACCATGTCTCTTGTTGAACCGGGAGTGATCAGACACTTGAGAAACCAACTCTTTAAGCTTGGGAGGTATCCCCACAAAGTTGATCCTAATGGTGTTTCTACGAGCTGAAGCCATGACCTGCAACAAAGAACAAAGATAAATCCTTTGGTCCTTGAAATGGTTAGGAAAAATGGTATGCTCATGATGCATGATGATGTCATTATGTTCAATCACAAACATGTGGCACACACAAACAAGTCACACCATAGCCCTAGGTTTAAAGGCTTGCATGAGGTTCAAAGGTAAGTACCCTCCCCTGAAGTTAGATGGTTCATCCTGTCCTACAAAAGTAACCAGGTTCTAAGGGATCTCAATATCATTGATCCTTCACAAGGGTGGTTGATCAGAAGGCAACTTACTTGCCAACCAAAACCCTCCAAGTTTAAGATCTCAATGAGCGTAGCATCGAGTGTCAACCAACTTCAGTCTTCACCAAAGCCGGTTACCTCACTACTTTCTAAAGGCCAAGATGAGTTAACTAGGGTTCTAAAAGTCAGTTAGTGCATTGACAACATATGGCAGCCTCAATATTATCCTCAACTTGACTTAAGGAATATAAGCACCAACCAAGAAGTCGCACTAACTATGGCCACCAGATCAACCGTATCGATATACGTCGTACAGTTTCCTTGGTCTATTGCCATTTACCTAAGGTACACTAGATCCGGGTTAGGACCTTCCACACATAAGAGCATCCCAACAAAGAAAGTAAAGCAAACAAGGCAAACAATTTAAAGTGATCTTAATTCCTAAGGGTACCCGTCTTTAATTTAGTTCCCCAGCAGAGTCGCCAGTTCTGTAACACGGTGGGAGAACTGACTTTAAGTAATGTTGCGGATAGCAAGAGTCGCCACCGACTTTTATTTTATCCATAAGGAAAGGTTATAAAAGAACAGGAAAGACCTTAGAGAATATTTTGGGTCCGGGGGGTAAGTTATGAAAAGGGAAGGTGTTAGCATCCTTTTCATCCATGGTTATCCATGGGCTCTTAGGTACTTAAGCTCACTTTAACTTGATTTTAAAAGTGTAGTGTGTGAATAGAAAAAATTTCCAGAATAGTTTAATAATAATCCTCGTACGGATGTGTAAAAAAACTTGTTTGAAAATTTGTTTGAAATTTGTTTAAGTGTGGAAAAGTTTTGAAGTGAGCAAGTACCTAGGAGTAACCTACCCTAATGTTTAAGGTCTTTCTTATTCTTTATTCTTTCCTTTGTAAGACTATCCCTACTATTGAGAAGTAGATAGTCCTTACTTTGGATGTTAAGGGACATGTGAGGGACAATTTGATTTTGAAGGCAATGGTGGGGTGTAATAAGCACATACAAGGGACTATCATCATTTATTCGAAAGGGACTTGATTCGTATAGGCAACCATAAGGGACTTTGATGATTTTTTTTTCGAGGGACTTGCTTTATACACCCCACTTAACCATTATTCGTAGGCAACGAGAGGGATACCCTTAGAAAGTGAGACGGCGATTAAAATCGACTTACGTGTGTGAAGTGTTTAATTTAATTATCTTTGATTAAAAATTATCTAAAATTTATTTTAACAACATATATGTTTTTGCACTCCCTAATTACTAACCAAAAATAATTAAACAATTACAAATTTTACATCCAAGAAACAATTACAAAATTATAAAAATAATAAGCAAAATAATTAAAAATAATTAAAAATAAATAAAATATAAATAAGCTATAAATAATAAAAAATAAATGATAAAGGGGTTAGTGATAATAAAATAATAACAATAATAATTTAGAAGTAATAAACAAGGTTAGAATAATAAAAATATAATAATAAATAATAATATGGTTAGTAAATAAGAATAAACAAAATTAATCAAAATATTATAATAATAAGAAATTAATAATTTTTAATATAAACAACTAAAAAAAAACAAATATAAACGAACAATTATTTTAATTCACAAATTATTAAATTTTAATTATAAAGTTACTACAAAAATCTAATTATTATAAACACAATGATTTATAAACAAAAATTATATATAAAAAAAATGTTTATAAGTATATTTACAAAAATTTGTAAGAATTATAGTAAACACACATATATAATAATTATTTTAGAAAGTAATATTGAAAAAAATATAATTAGATTTGTATTTTTTTAAAAAAAAATATTTTTAGAGTTTTATAAGATTAGGGTTTTATTAGAAAAATAATTTTTAGGGTTTGGAATATACAAAATAATTTTAGCTAATATATACATATATAATTTTTAATTTTTATAAGCACATACATTTATATTTTATAGTTTAAAGAATATTCTAATATAATATGGAAAATATAGTAATAAAAGAAAATAAATAAAAAAATTGGACCTGGGATTTGAACCCAGGTCCCTAACCTGGAAACTGAAGAAGTCTACCAACTGAACCACACGCTGGCAATGCAACAAGGATGAGCATCCATTGAGTTTGTTCTTTAAACCTGAAATTTCATAAAAAATAATAAAACAACAAAAGGCCTGGGTATAGAATCGAACCCAGGACCTATTAGGCAAAGAGACGTGCGTATAACCAATCCTGCTGGGTGAGCTATCCTGATAATACATTGACCACAATATAATATATATAGTACATAATAATTAAATTGGTAAAAACAAGCAAAAGTTATAAAACCAGGATTCGAACCCAGGCTCAACAACCTACACGCGCGTGCACTTTTCCACCAGGCCAAGCGTACATTGGTGAAATACATTCAGGAGCAATTCATATTATTTTTCAATAGAATTTGAATTTGAAAACAGGCGCGAACTGGCCTTCTTCTTCCTCCCATTACCTGCGAATTTTGTAACGTTTTCTCCTGCGAAGGTTGTTACGAGTTCTTCCACCCTGCGAAACACAAACTTCATCCAAACGGCAAAATTTCACAAAATTGATTGTACCATTGTATTGCTACTGAGTTTTGCAATCGTCCTATGTTTCTCAAATCCCTTTATCATTTGAAAATCGTAAAACCCTAAAGAGGGCCGAAAACCCTAAACATGGTGGATTCTTGTACCTGCAATGAAAATCCAATTGAATCACCCAGAATCGTTCTAGGGTTCATTCTAAACATCATACAATGATCAAAAACAGTTTAAACATGATAAATCAATGGATTCGAAAACAAAATATTCAAGGTCAAGATGAACTCGGGTTTAGCCATTGAGTGAGTATATGATGCATATGGATAATGATTTATGATCAGAAGAGTCCAAGGAAGCTTGCTATGTCTTCCAAATACCTTGCAATGCTCTGAATTTAAGAACCCGAATATGACTTTTTGAAATATTTTTGTGCTTTTGATCTTACCTTTAGGCTGCTGCAAATTCGTGAATGAGGCTAGGTTTGTGTTTGTTATATATATGTGATTCATTCTAGGTCAAAAGTTTGATTGATTTAGTGGAAGAATTGATATTTTGAGATTGAGAAAGATCATGCCATGAAAGTCCAATATTTTTATACCAAAGCTTTCTATTTTAAGTCAATTCATATAATTCTTGTATCAATTTGCTCTATATTGACTTTATGACTTTCTAGAATCAACAAACCACTTAAATCTTCAAATTTAATATTTTATTTAAATTTAAAATGATTTTAAGAATAAAAAATCATAATAAATAAATTAAATAAAATAAAAATTATGAAAGTATTATGGGAATTTCGTGCAAGCCATTATGAAGTGAATTGGGTCACAATTTGGGCAGCCCACTTGAAAAGAAATGATTTTGAACCTCCCTTTTCAACATAAACCATCACAAAATTTCTTAACTTTGCAAAGGCACATCTCCCTCAATTTTAAAGGTATGAGGGTGTTCTTGGACTTTTTGGAAAGCTTGAAGAGTCCTCTAAACAACCCCATTGGTTTCAGGTCCATACCATTTACCAATCTCAAGTTATGCCCTTTTGAAGTTGTTGACTTTTTGTTGACTTTTGAAATGACCTATAATGTCTTAGGTCATATCTTTCAAATGAAGCATTTTTGAGCTTAACTTCCAACATCAAAGTTGTAGAGAATTCAATTTCCTTCAAAATGAGCTTTGGATGGAGGCTTGGTGATGAAGCATGTGAAAGTTATGGCTGGTCAAAGTTCAGTTGACTTTTACTGAGGAAACCCTAATTTAGAAACTCCTGATTATTGATGATCTGGAATCTCCTTGATGAATCATGATCAACCCTTGATCAAATGATGAATTTTACTTCATATACTTGATGTTGGCAAAAAATCATGAAGTTTGACTTTGGTTTGACCACAGTTGACCTCAGTTTGACTTCTTAACTGCTTTGACTTATTTTGACTTATTTGATCATTTGACTGAGCAAACCTTTGAGAAAAGTTCTGAAATTTGTCATGGGGATTCTTAGACACATATAAGATGTTATGAAGCTCACTTGAAGTCTTGGAAGTCCATTTAGCCTGATTAAAGTCAAAACCCTAGTTTTGGATGCACTGCTTAGGAGAATGCATTGTCTGAGGGAATTGTCAAATCTTCTGACCAATTATGAACTTTGTGAACCTTGTGAACCTCATAAGATGTCTTGTGAACCTCATGGGATGTCTTGTGAACCTCATGGGATGTCTTGTGAACCTTGTTACCCTCATGAAATGGCTTTGTAGACCTCATAAACCTCAGGAAAGCTTTGTAACCATTGTGAAACTTGTGAACCTTGTGAACCTTCAAGAAGCAACCTATGGACTTCATGAACCTCATGAAAGGTCTTGTAAATGTTGAGAAGCTTGTGAACCTTGTGAACCTTCAAGAAGTGACTTGTAGACTTCATGAACCTCATGAAAGGTTATATAAGCATTGAGAAACTTGTGAACCTTGTGAACCTTCATAAAGTAACTTGTAGACTTCATGAACCTCATGAAAGGTTATGCAAGTGTTGGAGAATTTGTGAACCTTGTGAACCTTCTTAGAACACAAAGCCTTGTATTGTGAGGGCAAATTTTGGGGTGCAACAGCTGCCCCTGTTCAATTTTCTGAAACCTGAGGGGTTAGATTGGTATATTTGCCAGTCGTAACCTGGAAGGTTGAAGGGGATTGAACACAAAAGCCCAAAAATTTGCACTCACCAGTGCATAGAGTGATATTGATGGTTGGTTGAACATGATTGAGTGGGCTTAAAGATGCCACTAGGGGAAAGTTCTTCAGCAGTATAATGAGAGTTGTCAGGAGTCTGGAGTAATATTGATGTAACAGTATGTCTTCATGAGGATAGAGCAATCAATAATGATAACCCTAAAGCAGTCTTGAAGAAATAATATGATTTCAGGAGGATAGAGCAATCAATAATGATAACTCTAAAGCAGTCTTGAAAATATGATTCAGGAGGATAGAGTAATGATAACTCTGAAGCAGTCTTGAGGTAATGATTTCAGGAGGATAGAGCAATGAATACTCTAAAGCAGTCTTGAAATAATAATGTGATATGTCTTCAGGAGGATAGAGCAATCAGTAATGATAACTCTAAAGCAGTCTTGAAGTAATAATGTGATGTGTCTTCAGGAGGATAGAGCAATCAATAATGATAACTCTAAAGCAGTCTTGAAGTAATGATTTCAGGAGGATAGAGCCATCAATAATGATAACTCTAAAGCAGTCTTGAAATAATAACATGATTCCAGGAGGATAGAGCCATCAATAATGATAACTCTAAAGCAGTCTTGAAATAATAATATGATTCCAGGAGGATAGAGCAACGAATAGCTCTAAAGCAGTCTTGAAGTCATGAGATTTTATCAGGAGGATAAAGTAACCCTGAGGTTACAATAAAGCAGTCCCAAAGTAATAAGAAGCTCGTCAGGAGGATAAAGTAACCCTGAGGTTACAATAAAGCAGTCCCAAAGATCATAAGCTTGTTTGTTGGATAATTAACCTGAAACAAGGTAGCTTTTGTATAATAACATTAGTTTATGCTTGATGTATGCATGTATGACATGATGCACTTGGGTAATTTACTATATGTCTATGGATATGTATGTTATGGTGTGATGTAAATGATGTATGTATGATATGATACTGCCGGAAGCGTCTGGATATCTTCGTATAACAACTGCTGGCCAGGGAAAATAAATCCCGATTCGTTGTTGAAGAATATATAACCCTCTGTCTGCTGGGGATAGTAAGGTATAGATATAACCTCCCGTTGTTGGGGATGGCAAGGTATATATAACCTCCCGTTGTTGGGGATAGTAGGGTATATATAACCTTCGTCTTCGTTTGATAGTAGGATAAGTATAACATCCCGTCTTCGTTCGTCGTACTCTTATTGGAAAGTAATTTCCCGAATATCCGTATGAGGATAAAAGAGATGGATATAAATTCCAGGGGAGATGATACTTTATGAAGATGAACTTGCCTTACTGAGGGCTTTGTAACTGTATTGTAAAGATGAACCGGCGAAGCTTCGTTGAGATCTTTCCTTCGTTCGTCTTTAGTAAATACCATTACTGCATTTTCATGCATTTCTGGTAATCATCAATCATATTAAAAGCATACATGCTTTTCTGGTGAACATCAATCATATTCAAAAGCATGATACATTCAAACATAACCAATGGACGTTTCGCTTATGTAAATAGGGTAAAAGTAAATCTGGATTCAAAAGATGGAATTTATTTATATCAAAAAGTGACCCATACACGGGTAAATTTGTACAAGGAGACATAAACCCTAGTAAGAGGATTTTGCCATAAAGTTTTTTACAAAAGGAAATCAGCTATGTGGGAAACAATCCTATTGAGTTTCAATTCTACTATTGCCACTCAAGTATCTCATCTTCTTGCTGTTGAGACAGAAACGATTGAATTGAGCTTTATCTGTTTGAGCTTGAATAAGTAGTACAACTGGTTGCAGTTTCATGAGTGATCCAAACGAGACATAGTCATACGCTTTAATCCCTAACTTTTGCCTGGATTGCCCTTTCAGGTTTTCAATCCACCGGGATACCCTTTTTTGCCCAAGCCGCCTTTTCAGGTTTTCAACTTGCCGGGTGTACATCTTTTTATATATATCCCTAACTTTTGCCCAAACCCTTTTGGTTTGCCGGGATGCCCTTATTTTTGCCTAGGCCTGTCAACCTAGCGGGTCTCTTTTTATGCGTAGTATTTTTTAACTATGTCTGCGTTTACAGGCTGTGGGAAGTCTTCACCATCCATTGTAGTCAGTATCATGGCACCTCCTGAGAACACTGTCTTGACTACAAATGGTCCCTCATATGTTGGAGTCCATTTGCCCCTAGGATCACCCTGTGGTAATATGATACGCTTGATTACCAAGTCACCGGCCTGATATACCTTTGGCTTAACCTTCTTGTTAAAAGCCTTGATCATCCGTTTTTGGTACATCTGGCCATGACAAACTGCTGCTAACCTCTTCTCATCTATCTTCACTGCTTTGTCGTGGTCATCACCTAGCGGGACGAGCTCGAACTCTCAGTCCAGGACTGGGGCGGAATGGGTGAGTGGGAGCTTGACCCTCGACGGGTCCCTGTTCTTCAGCTTCGTCCTTGCTGATACGGAAATCGAGGTCGATGGCGTTGATTCCCTGGGGGGAGGCTCTTCGACCCTAGGCTTCTTGTTGTTTTTGGTGTTGATTGTGGCCTGTCCCTTTACTGCAGCATCGTAACACCTTCGGGCGGCCTAAATGTCGCCGTGGATTGTGACTACGTGGCCCAGTTTTGTGTAGTACTTCATCTTCAGGTGAACGGTGGACGGGACCGCCGTCAGCTTAGCTAGGGTCGGACGACCGAGGATACAGTTGTAAAGGGAGGGGCATTCTATGACCAGGAACTGGATCTTGATTTCTCTGGCCGTTTCTTGTTCTCCAAAGGTGACGAGGAGCTCAACGTAACCCCACGGCTTTGTCGTGGCCCCGTTGAACCCTTGGAGGTCGGATTCGACGTAGGGAGATAGGTTGGTCTTGTCCAGCTTTAGGGTTTTGAATAGGTGGACGTACATGATGTCCACTGAACTGCCTTGGTCGACCAAGATGCGTCGAACGTCAAAGTGTTCCATCTTAGCTCTGATCAGTAGCGGGATGCCCGAGTTGGGGGAATCGCCCGGAAGCTCCTCTAGGAAAAAGTATATCGGATTGGACTTGCCTCGGTACTTTGTCAATGTTGCCTTTTTCTCAGGCCCAGTCAGCAGGAGTTCGTCGAACTTGCATTTTACTGAAAGGGCATCTCTTTCTCCGTTCATCCCTCCCCCCGATATGACAAGAACGGTTGGGAAGTCTTCCTAGGGGCTGAGGGCAGTGATTCTCCCTTCTGGTTGTGAATCGGGGATGATGAAGTCCTTTGGTCGTGATATGCATAAGGCCACTTGATATGAAGAGTCGTCGGGGGGCGTGTCCTCGCGGGGTCTCTTTCTTTTCTTACTCTTCGTGCTTGAAAGCTTCGTTCTTCCTAGTGTACTGTTTGAGATGCCCCTCTTGGATCAAAATTTCTATTGCGTCCTTCAAGTGGACACAGTTTTCAGTCACGTGCTCATGGCTTCTGTGGAACCTGCAGTACTTGGATTTTTCCGTGTGGGGTTTGGGTGCAGAAGGTTTGGGGAACCTCACCCTGCCTTGTTTGAAGTCGGAGTTGATGCATTCGGAAAGGATGCGCTCGCGGGGAGCTGTTAGCAATGTATACTCGCTATATCGGCCCGCGAGTCCTCTTCCTTCACGAGGCTCGCGGGGTTTCTCCTCCCTTCGCTTGTCCCCGTTGTGACGAGGAATGTTCGGGTCCTCGCGTTTGGAATGGTCGGTCTCCCCAACGTTGCGTCTGCTGTGAGCGTTGTGGGTGACCTGTTTTTCTTCATATCTAATGTAAGCCTGGGCTTTTTGCAAGAGGTCATTCAGTGTGCGGGGAGGTTCTATCCCGACTGCCTTGCTAAGCTTACTTCCGGGCAGGAGTCCCCTCTCGAGGAGGTATTTCTTCATGTGTTCCGTGGTGTCCACCTCGATAGCCTCTTGGTTGAACCGCTCGATATATGAGCGCAGTGTTTCATTCTTCTTTTTCATTATGGCTTCGAGGGTCGCCTCGGTCTTGGGATGGCGTCGGGAGGCTGTAAAGTGTCTTGTGAACATGGATCTCATGACTATCCAGGATGTGACGGATTCTAGGGCTAGGCTTTTGTACCAGGCCATGGCTCCCTTCTTGAGAGTTGTCGAGAACAACCTGCGTTTGAGGTGCCCGGTGATGTCATTGCGATAGTCGAGCATCGCATTAATGTTGTCGACGTGATCGTCGGGGTCAGTGGTCCCATCGTAGATGGCCAAATTTGGGGGTTTCTCCATGCCCTTGGGGAGTGGAGCCTCAATTATCGCCCGTGAGAGGGGGCAATGTGGGTCTTCTTCGTCGCTCCTCAGTGGGGAGAGCTCATCATTACCAGGGCTCTGATCGTGCCTTGGCGAGGTCCCTAATCGGCCGGTATCATGGTATGCTCGTGACCTACTCTTGTTGGGTTCCGGGGAGCGTCATCCCCGGTGCAGAGGGGAGCGTCCCCGCTTCTTCATAGCTTCTGGACGCTGTAACGTCCTTCGTTCTTGCTGAGGTCAGCCTCCAGGGCCATAATTCTCTCGTGCTGCTGGTAGAGCATGGAACTAGCCTGATTGAGGGCGTTCACCATAGCAATCATGGTGGCATCCCCCTCGACGGGCACGGGGATGGGCTGGAACGTGGTGATCATCTGGTCCTGAATCTGAGGTTGGTTCCCATTATCCTCGGGTTCAGGGGATGGGGTGGAAGGGCATCCATCTCGGGCGTCAGATTCATGGTAGTTCAAATTGTCCTCCATCGTGTAGTCGGCAAGGGGACAACTACGGTCGTTGGGCTGTTCTCCGGCCATGCTGAAAGGATAGAGTAATTGAGCTTTGATATTCTGCTGTGGAAGAAGGGGAAGCTAGATTCCCACAGACGGCGCCACTGATCTTACCTGATCAGGAGGACCTTCCAGCAATTGGGTGAATACAACAAGCGGGTGAAAAAGGAGGGGGTGTACCTGCAAGGTACTCCGATGCCAAAGTTAATAGAGGTACACTGAATAGGTAAGTAGAAGAGTGGAATCAGAATACCTGACCCTTTAATGAAAAAGGGTATTTATAGAGAGCCCCCAGCGCTGGGCCAAGGTCCTTCCTTGGGCTGGATCAGCTAGGCCCAAGGAAGAACTGCCAAGGAACGCGTGAGAAGCGTGAAGGCATAGCGAAGTGGTCTGGTCCTTGGTTCAACTGCCCCTATCTTTAAGGAGATAATAGGGGATAGTTAGGTGACGTGGCAAGTGAACTGGCTGACGTGTTCTTTGCCCGTTCTAAGTGCGTGCCTAACGTATAGGATGCGTGCTCGATCGTTAAGCGCCCCTGCACGTCTGTCAGACGTGCCTGCTCGAGCATATGGGCCTCTGATCGACATATTGGGCCATAGCCTAATACAACCTAGAGGCCCAGTCCGGAACAGTAACCAATTTAAAAATGAGCAAGAGTTTGAATGTTAAGATCACATGCTTCAATAGATTCATATGGAGGCCTCCAAACATGGGTTCAGTGTGGTTATCAGAAGGTCTAATAAGGGTTCAGATAAAAGATGTGATTTTGTGAGAATGACATGCGAAAGAAGCAGGAAACATAAACCTCATCTCCAAAATTTTAAACGAGACAACACCGGTTCAAGAAAATGTGAGTGTCCCTTTAAGGTGTGTAGTTATATGTTGGAAGACAATAACTGGAGATTTAATGTCATATGTTGTTTGCATAACCATGATCTGTGTGAAAAGTTAGTCAGACATTCAATTGCGTGTCGACTCCGGAAGAGAAGGAATGTGTTACTGATATGACATTGAATTTGGTTCAATCGAAAAATATACTTGTAACTTTGAAACGAAAAAGACCGAAAAATATCTCAAATTTCAAGCAAGTGTGTAATATTCGGTACTAAACTAACAAGGCGCTTAAGGGGATATAATTGAAATGCAACAACTCTTGAAAATGTTTAACGATAACAATTATTTTCTAGGTACCGAACGTGTGAGGATGGAGTTACCATTAGAGATATATTTTGGGCACATCCGGATTCCCTCAAGTTGTTTAACACGTTTACTACTGTGCTCATACGTGATTCAACGTACAATACCAACAAGTATAGATTTACATTATTATAGATTGTTGGGGTTATCTTTATTGAGAAGACCTATTCTATCGGGTTTGAATTTCTAGAGAGCGAACAAATGGAGAATGTTACATGGGCCTTAGAGGTGTGCCAAGAAATGTTGAAGGACCAAAAAGATATGCCTAAAGTGATTATTACCGAACATGATACTGTCTTGATCAAGTTAATTGCAAAGGTATTTCCTACTTCTTACATATTACTTTGTAGGTATCTGTAACACGGTGGGAGAACTGACTTTAGTTATGTTGCGGATAGCAAGAGTCGCCACCGACTTTTATTTTATCCAAAGGAAAGGCATAAAAGAACAGGAAAGACCTTTTAAAAGATTTTTGGGTCCGAGGGGTAGGTTATGTAAAGGGAAGGTGTTAGCACCCTTTACATCCATGGTTATCCATGGGCTCTTAGTTACTTAGCTCACTTTGAATTGTTTTTGAAAATGTGAAGTGTGTGAATAGAAATTTTCATAAGAGTTTAATAATGATCCATGTACGGATGCGTAAAAAATTTGTGTTTGAAAATTGTTTGAAATTGTGAAGTATTTGAAATTTGTTTTGAAATAGTGAGCAAGTAACTATGAGGAACCTACCCTAAAGTTTAAGTCTTTCTGTTCTTTATCCTTTAAATACTAAGACTATCCCTATTATTAAGGAATAGATAGTCATTACCTTGGATGTGAGGGACAAGAGAGGGACATCTGTTTAATGAAGGCAACTGTAGGGTGTATTAAGCATTTTGGAGGGACTGTCATCATTATTCGAAAGGGACAAGATCATATTGAAAGGCAACCATTAAGGGACTTGATCTTTGATTATGAAGGGACTAAATGACTTTTCTTTTAAGGGACTTTGCTTTATACACCCTACTTGACCTTTTTGAATAGGCATCATTGAGAGGCAACCTTAGAAAGTGGGATGGCGATCAAAGATCGACTTACGTGTGTGAGTGTTTAATTTTATATTTATCTTATAATTTAAATGATCTAAATTCGATTTTAAATATCATACATGTTACACTCCCTATTTACTAACCATAGCATAAGAAATAAATAATTTAAAATTTACATCCAGAAACAATTACAAAAATAATGATAAAGCAATTTAAATAAATAGTAAAATAAATAAATAAGCAAAATATAAATAATAAGTAAAATAAATAAGCAATTTAATTGGGTTAGTAATAATAATAATTAAAAATAAATGGGGTTAGTGATAATCATGTAATAACAATAAAAATAAACAATTATAATAAACAAAATTTTAATGGTTAGTAGGAAAAAAAACAATTATATCAATTATTATGAAATTTAGAATTATAAGCAAATTAAATAAATCATGAACATATTATGAAAAGTAAATTATAATTAAAAGTTAAATTAACAATTTTTAAACGTATAATAGAAATTATTTACATATATATTTAATTATAAACAATGATAGGATATTTATTAAAAATTGGATTAATTAGAATTATATTTACAAAATTTAATTATATTAAATAAAATATGTACATGATAATTATATTTACAAAAATTAGAAATTTAAATCACAAGATAAAATTAGGTTTTGTTTATTGTTTAGAAAATAATAAACTAGGGTTTATAAAATATTAGGGTTTTGTATACATTTTTTAGAATAATACAATAATTACATATACAATTTAATAGTAATATTAATAATTTAGAAAAATAAATGAGTTTTCTTATAATCATAAAAAATGAGTTTAAAAAAAATAATATGAATATATCATTTATTATTTGAATTTATTTTAAATAGAATATTAATTAAATTAAAAGAATAAAGAAAAGAATGAGAAAATAAAAACCTGTTGGGGTTGGGATTTGAACCCAGTCCCCTTAGCTTGCAGCCTCCCAGACCTGCCCTCCATCCACTGGGCCATGCGCGTGCTGACAGCAAAAGCAAGGGATTAATCCCTTTTGTTCTTAATCTGAAACAAAACATAGCAAAAATAAAACAACGTAAAAAGGGCCTGGGGAGATTCGAACCCAGGTCCCTTACAATGCAAACAAACATCCTTTCCATCCAGCCGGGAGGGCGCTACTGGCAATATATCCATAACAATATATAATATATTAAATACAATGATTAAAATATGAAAACTAACAAAACCACCGTAGCCAGGTTTCGAACCAATGCCTTCAAGCAACACTCACGCTGGCTTTACCACTGGGACAAGCTATACGCTTGTGATATTAAACAGCCAATAAAACATAAAATATTTAAAATAAAATTCAAATTTTCTGAAACGCGCGCAGGTCATCTCCTACCTCTGGCCCTGCAATTTTTCCTGCGATTTCACATGCGAATTTACTTGCGGTTTTCGAATTGCAGCAACACCTACGAAATTCAATGATCAACAAAACCATACAATTTCATAAAATTAAACCTATCAATATGATCCAGACATTCATGCGAATCATTCTATGGTTTTAGAATCCATTTATATTCCACAAATCAGGAAACCCTAAACCTTGGTCCAAACCCTAAGAATGGTGTTTTACGATTCAGGCATTAAACCATCAATTCAATTGCCCAGAATTCATCCTTGCACTTATCTAAACACAAACCAGCAGTCAAACTTGATTAATATCACATGAAAATGTAAGAACAATAAAAAATCGAAAGTGAGCAAAAGCAGTTCGGATTTCTCAATATATCATGCTATGATGCAATGTAATGATTGGTTTTGCTTCAAGAATGCCCAAGAAACATTGCTATGTCTTTAGATTACCTTCAAATGTCCTGAATAATGGAAACCGAATTTGAGTTTTGTATGGTTTTTGAACAATGTAAACTTACTCTTGGAGAGGCTGGAATTCGTGCTTGTCATTAGGTTTGTGTTAAGTACTTATAGGAGGATCAATTTAGGTCAAAAAGTTGGATAGTTGTGTAGAAGATTTGATTCAAAAAGATTCACCATGATAAGGTTTGAAATTTCAATATTTTTGCATCAACACTTTCTATTTCAAGTCAATCAATGGTATTCTTGTATCAATTTGTTCCATGCTGAATTCATGACTTTCTAGAACCAAAAATAAAATTAAATCTTCATATTTAATATTTTATTTAAATTTAAAATGATTTTAAGTATAAAAAATCATAATAAATTAATTAAATAAAATAAAATTATGAAAATATCATAGAATTTTCGTGCATGATGTCATGGATTGCTTTGGGTCATTAAAAGTTCAGCCCACTTAACAAAATTTGGTTTTAAACCTCCATTTGCTTTATAAACTTCCCTAAAATTTCCCAACTTTGCAAGGGCACATATCCTTCAATTTTAATGGTATGAGGGTGTTCTTGGACATTTTGGAAAGCTTGAAGAGTCCTCTAACCAACCCACTGGTTTCATGTCCATATCATTTACCATTCTCAAGTTATGCCCTTTTGAAGTTGTTGACTTTTTGTTGACTTTCAAAAGGACCTATAATGTCTTAGCTCATACCTTCCAAATGAAGCATTTTTGGGCTTGGCTTGTGAGACACAAAGTTGTAGAGAATTCAATTTCCTTCAAAATGAGCTTTGGATGGAGACTTGGTGATGAAGTATGTGAAAGTTATGGCTGGTCAAAGTTCAGTTGACTTTTACTGAGGAAACCCTAATTTAGAAACTCCTGATTCTTGATGATCTGAAATATCCTTGATGAATCATGATCAATCCTTGATCAAATGATGAATTTTACTTCATATACTTGATGTTGGAAAAAAATCATGAAGTTTGACTTTGGTTTGACCACAGTTGACCTCAGTTTGACTTTTTAACTACTTTGACTGATTTTGACTTATCTGATCATCTGACTGAGCAAACTTCTGAGAAAAGTCTTGAAACTTGTCATGGGGGTTCTTACACACATATAAGATGTTATGAAGCTCACTTGAAGTCTTGGAAGTTCATTTAGCCTGATTAAAGTCAAAACCCTAGTTTTGGATGCACTGCTTAGGAGGTGCATTGTCTGAGGGAATTGTCAACTCTTCTGACCAATTGTGAACTTTGTGAACCTTGTGAACCATCATACAATGTCTTGTGATACTCATGGGAGGTATTGTGAACCTTGTGAACCTTGTGAACCTCATGAAGTGACTTGTAGACTTCATGAACCTCCTGAAAGGTCTTGTAAACATTGTGAATCTTGTGAACCTTGTGAACCTCATAAAGTGACATGTAGACTTCATGAACCTCATGAAAGGTCTTATAAGCATTATGAAGCTTGTGAACCTTGTGAACCTCATAAAGTGACATGTAGACTTCATGAACCTCATGAAAGGTCTTGTAAGCATTGTGAATCTTGTGAACCTTGTGAACCTTCTTAGCACACAAAGTCTTGTATTGTGAGGGCAAATTTTGGGGTGCAACAGTATCACATAATAAAGAATGTGAGAAGTTGGGTTAAACCCGCGATAGGGACAAAACAGATAGAGTCCGGAGATGGAAAATGGTGAAGACGGGTGTGGTTGTGGAAAAAATAATGGATGCATAGAATCGTATAGTAAAGTATTCCAATAAAGAGTTATATACCGATTCCGTTATGCATTTCAAGAAAGTGTGCGAAAATTATCTTGATTTGTTGAAATATGTTGAAAGCACAATTCTTGATCACGTAAAGGAGAAAAATGTTTGTGCTTGAACTGATCAAGTTTGACACCTTGGAAATACAACAATTAATAAAGTTGAGTCTATCCACACTATATTGAAATTGGTTGAGAGATAGTAAGGGAGATTTGAGTAAAGATTTGGACACTGTGAAGCAAATGATTCAGAACCAGAATAATTAGATACATACATCATTTGGTCGGAGCATCACATTTTTGGAACATAGATTTAAAGACAATAGTCTTTATTCTCATTTGGTCAATAACGTATTTCAAGAGGGGTTGAATTATATTTTTTATTAGGTTAAATGAGTTGATAATGTAGGCTCCGATAGAGCAAAGTGTGGATGCATAATTGTAAAAACATATGGTCTCCCATGTGCTTGTGTTGTTGATAAAAAAAGTTGAAACTTGGTAGTCCAATAAAAATGGATGAGGGTTGCACTCACTGGAAGAGGCTTTGGTTCAATTATGATGATGGTTTCATGAAAGCTGGTGAATCAAATATCTCTATCTTGACCGAATAGGAAGTGATACATGAGAGGTTTTTGAAAGCCGGTGACAACATGAAATTCCACATCAAAGAACAATTAAGGAAGATTGCTTATCCGAAAACCACCGACTTAAAACCACCATCTCAACCAATAAAAACAAAACGTGCTCCGAAGAAACTCAAGTCTACAACGAATGAAAATTCGACGACATGGTCTCCTTTATATTTTGAACATGTTGACAGTATTTCCCAACTCACTAACTCCAAAATCTCAAAAAAGTGTTGTCAAAAGAGCACAGATTAGCAAACCACCTCCTTCGCCGCCTCCACCAAAGATTCCATTCATTAACAAGATGAAAGTTTTTATGCACAAATACATCGAGCATATCGTCAATGTTGAGGGGGACGATAATTGCGGTTATCGAGTTGTTTCGACTTTACTCAGTAAAGTAGAAGATAATCATACACTTGTCTGTCATCAACTTATCCAAGAGTTAAGGACTCATAAAGAATCATACACATAACTATATAGGAAGAAAGAACGCTTCGATGAAATTTATGAGTCTCTTGTTCCTTGCCTTAGTGGACCAGTACTAGAGGCTAAATGGACGTGTTTCCCTGAAATAGGTCACTTCATAACATGTGCATATGATAAAGTGTGTGTTGATCTTACACGATACAATTTTTCGGAAATCTTTTTCCCATTGTGTACCACCCACCTCAAATTTCAAAATGATCGTATTAGGTGAATTTCAAAATCACTTTATTTTGTTAAAGATTACTTGAAATCGGGATGCCATATACCACTTACATCACTAGAGTGGACGACTCATTCAACAACAAAAGTCGAGACTTGGCCAGACCATTTTTTGGAAAAGATGAAATAGTTCAAGAAATTGAGCAACATTGAATAAGAATCAAATGTTCAAAAGTCAATGGGGGTGTCATCCATAGATTTAGCCGACGACAAATGTTTTGATTCGTTTTAATTCTCTATTTAGTCAGACAAATAAATGTTTGTAATTTTGTCTCAATATTAATGAAGTACTGTAATATATTCAATTTCTTAATATTTTAATACATATTTTGATCTTTCCAATAACATTTGTTCATTTGTCAAACAAAGTCTTCAAATAAGTTCTATTTTCAAAAGGTTTTGTTTCCTGCCTGATTTTGAAGAGGTTCCGAAGATGTATCTCTGGAACAATATAATAGGGTGCGAAGCTGGAGATATATCTCCGGAGTCAGCATGCCAAATTTTGAATGATCCATATTTATCTACATATTTTATAAATTAAGGTGTTCTTATTTATTTATTTCACACAAATTGAAAAATGTCTTAAATTTCCCAAATAAACATATTTTGGTATGTCACAAATGTCTCCTTCTCCAGTGCGATGCCCGAACGAAAGTTTAAGCTCATCGAGTACATCTCTCTTGCAGATCTAAAATACCAAATCCATAATCTCCTACCTTATGGAAACCGTCGAAAAATTGTCAAGTTCGAGTACCGTGCACATTCTATTGACAACGAAGGGAAGATTTAGTTCAACAACTTTGAGCTCAAGAAGGATGCAGACGTAAGGGCTATGGGGAATACATATTTCCGTTTCGAAACAAAAGTTTCGATCAAGTTGGAAGCGATAATTTCAAGATTGATCGAAGATATTGTGAAGATGTTGAAGCGTCCTCCATGATATTGAATTGTAATGTTGCATTTTATGTTTAAAAAAACCTATTTAATGTTTATTTTATGTTATGAATGCTGATTTTATTTTATTAAATTACAAGTTTTTTCCGTCTCTTCCCGTGCTTTTCATACGTTACCGAAATGCATCTATGGAAATATACCAGAGATACATCTCTGATATTAAAAAAATAAAATAATAAGACATCACTAAAAATGACCTACATTGTGTGTGTATTAAATGTGTCCGAAAATGAGTCTCTGAAATCTAAAAACACTTTAATATTTTTATATGATGCATAAATAACATACGAGATGTATTAAGAATTCCCCTAATCAAATTGCTTACATAAGCTCAACTTTAATTCCCAAAGACTTGCAAAGACTTACGCTCGATAATCATATTTTTAGAATTGAATTAATATATTTTCCGCTTTTTTTTATAGTGGCAAAGGGAGCAGTGTATCTCTTCAAAATTAGAAAATTTTAATCAAATACCTCATTTTTTTCAAAAAATTCACCAAATAACCCACTTTTTAAATTAATTTCCTATCTATCCCACTTTTCATAACAAAAAAATGAATTCGTAGGTAAATCCAGTTATCTACGGGTTTTCCCACAGATTTGACATTACCTGCGGATTTACCTATATACGTAGATAAATTCGCAAGTAAATTCGTAGGTAATCTCAAATCTGCAGGAAAATTCCCTTTAATTCAATTTTATTTTTGAAAAGTGAAATAGATTGAAAATTAATTTGAAAGATAGGATAGTTAAAGATTAAAGTTGAAAAAGTGGGATAATTTGATAAAATTTTCTCAAAATTAAAGAGAAGTATATTTTTGTTTAGCTGAATTTATGGAAGTAGAAACTCAAATCTACTTTTTACTTAATTTTTTATGAGAGTTTGGTCATCGTCAAAATTGAAAGAATGTGGATATATTATTTAATAGAATAACTTTGATGATGGACAAAGAAAGATTTGTTTATCTTGTTCATATGAAAAATGACTTTTGGATGGCTAGAGTGGGAAATTAAGAATCAGAGTTATGAGGAGCTTGGTTAGAGCCTCATTTCTAACATAGCACCAAACTGCACTTGACAAATAAAACGGCCATTCATAAAACAAACTATTACGCAATAAAAAAAATAAATAAAAATGTTAGAGATAGAGACGAAATGATAAAGTATATTGTTGGAGGAAAGTTGTTGGAGGAAATAAAGTTGAAAAAGAATATCAAATTCCTTAGACTCCAATATTGATTCATTTTATAACTAATTACTTCATTTATTCAACAAATTTATATTAAATTATTCATAAACTCAATTAATTGACTAAATTAATCTATTTTATTCATAAATCTAAAAAAAAAAACCATCCGAGTTTGAAAACTTCAATATAAAATTCTTTTATTTGAATATAATATTATATCAATAAGATTCATTGGCGTTTCAAAATTTTCAACTTCGTTGACTAGTCCAATTCTTTATGTTCAGACTCCTAGATCAACAAGATACCAAATCAAAAGAAAGAGACACAAACAAACTTAACAAACAGTAACTTCAAACTTTTTCTGCTCCTATCTGAGATGTTGCTGCTCCTCTTTTTGTTCTTATGGCTTACCTCAATAACTTCAACAACATCATTATCTCCAACTTACAATGATATTTACTGTCCAAACAACGCAACCTTCGAATCAAACAACAACACAATACTCAGAAGAAATCTCAATGTCCTACTCTCCTCTCTCGTCACCAACGCCACGCAAGGCGGCGCTGATTTCTACTCAACATTCATGGGATTGGGAACAACCAACGTTGTCAATGGTGTTTTCCTCTGCCGCGGTGACGTTAACTCCACCGCGTGTCAGAATTGTGTAACCACTGCAGCTGCAGGTATAACACGCCTCTGTCCTAACAAAACGGAGTCAATTATATGGTATGATGAATGCATGCTGCGTTACACTAACCGTTATTTTAGCCCCACTAGTATCGTCCCGAGAGCGAATTTGAAGAGTAACAAGAACATCACTACCACGAAATTGAATACCTTTAATGGAATGTTGTTGAGTTTCTTGGATAGGTTGGCTAGAGAAGCTGCAAATTCTCAGACAGCGAAGCAATTCGCGACTGGAGAAGATAACTTCAACTTAAGCATAAGCAGTTCTTCGGTTTATGGATTGGCGCAGTGTGTCCCGGGATTGACGAATATTCAGTGTGAGGAGTGCTTAGTAAACGCGTCGAGAACTCTTCTGACATGTTGTGAAGGAAAACAAGGTGCTAGAGCTCTTCTAGCATGGTGTAATATCAGATATGATTTCTACAAGTTTTACAATGCAACCGATGATTCATCTTCGCTTCCTCCTCCTTCCGGTAAGAGGTCTCATTGGTTCAATCTCTTGTACAAATTTTCAAAGATTGCATTCAACTAATAAAAATAATTATTGTCTATGCAGGAAAGAACAAGTCCTCGTCAAAAACAAGAACGATTTTGATTGTTGTTCTTGTTACCGTGTCAACAATTCTGTTGTGTTTTGGCTGCTATTTCCTCATCAGAAGATCAGCTTGGAAGAAATATAAAACCCTTTTGAAAGAAAATTGTAAGTAAAAAAAGGCGACTTTGATTTCTTAAAAGCTTTACTGCATAAGACATTTAACTCGCTTACGTTTAAGATTCATGTATATTTATTCTTCCAGTTGGTGATGAAAGTGCCGCGTTACAATCATTACAGTATAGTTTAACGACCATTGAAGCAGCCACAAAGAAATTTTCATCTGAGAATAAAATAGGCAGGGGAGGATTTGGAGAGGTTTACAAGGTATCACAGATCATAAGCAAAAGTGATAGTATAGTGTATTAGTGCTTTTATTTTCTGAGTTAACCGATTGGTTACGATTTCAGGGTATTCTTGTAGATGGAAGGCAAATAGCGGTGAAAAAGCTATCTCAGAGTTCAGGACAAGGTGGAGTAGAGTTCATAAATGAGGTTTTACTAATAGCGAAACTTCAACATAGAAATTTGGTAACCTTAATAGGTTTTTGCTTGGAAGACCAAGAGAAAATGCTCATTTATGAATACGTGCCCAACAAAAGTCTCGATTACTTTTTATTCGGTAATTAACCTGTCTGTATATATATTGATTTTGGTAGAACAATGTTCAATATTTTTCTGACTTTAATGAATGTTTGATGATGTATTGGTAGATCGCCATAAGGCAAGATTATTACACTGGTTTGAACGTTATAAGATCATCGAAGGAATTGCACATGGAATACATTATCTACACAACCATTCAAGGTTGAAGATTATTCATCGTGATCTCAAACCTAGTAATGTGTTGTTAGATGATAAGATGAATCCTAAAATATCTGATTTCGGCATGGCAAGAATCGTGGCTCTAGATCAAGATCGGGGAAGTACAAATAGAATTGTTGGAACATAGTAAGTAATGTGTACTTGATGCATTTGACAACATGAGATTCTCATGTGGTTTAATTTTTATTAATTTAATCCATGTTTTGTTATTATAGTGGCTATATGTCTCAAGAATATGCTATGCATGGACAATTTTCAGAAAAATCAGACGTCTTCAGTTTTGGAGTCATAATCTTGGAGATAATTAGTTCAAAAAAGAACGCACGTTCTCTTTTATCAGATAACACCGATGACCTCTTGAGTTATGTGAGTATTTTATGTTACTAACTAATTGATCAAAAGAAGCATAAAAAGGATGATAATTCTAATATATAATTCAACAAATTGTTGCAGGCTTGGAAACATTGGAGGAATCAAACACCATTAGAACTAGTAGACCAAGATATAAAAGAATCATGCAACCATAATGAAGTGGTTAAATGTATTCGAATTGGTTTATTATGTGTTCAAGAGAAACCTGATAATAGACCTACAATGTCATCAGTTGTTTCGTATCTCACTAGCCCTTCAGCGGAGTTGCCATTTCCTAGAGAGCCGACAGAGTCTACACACAGTGGAATGCTGCAAAATGTAGTAGTAGGGGGGTTGAGTTCGACTTCTATATCGACATTCAATGAAATAACTTCATCGGTAAGTTCTGGATTCTCTGCCAGTGCTTAGAAGTTAGAATACATGTAATTTGTTACTTCCAAATTTTGTGTTGTATATTGCATATATCATTTTTTCTACATATTTGAATTGAATCATAATGATTTTTAAATGTCAATAATTCAAGTTATACCTTAAAGTCTATGCGGTTAACAGAAAGTTTGTGTTTATAAAATTCAAGTTATACTCTTTTTTATCAAATTTCAGAGAATGGTGACAAAGGTACTTACAAATTTTCCATCAGCGAGATCCTCACATCGGTAGCAGAATTTGAATCCAGTTATCGCTTTGTAATTACTGAAAATATATATTTAGCAAAATAGCAGTAGAAAGAAGATGGATGATGGACTCACAGTTACATCTTGGACAATCTTCTTAGCAATTGTAACATTCAGAAAACATATGTTTGAAATCTCCCATTACATAGTCTCGGATTTCCTTTGAAAATAGGAATGTGGAATTTGAAAGTGTTTCAATCGCGACAAACGGGACGTTGCATTCGCAATTTGGTTCATAATCCCATAGCAAAGTACTCCTCAAAGAAGAGATATTCTCACTCTGCTAACCAAAAAGGTTTCTATCCGAAAATACACGTAATGAATTCTCATTTGCTATCTTATGATATAATCAGTTATAACTGATTCTCTATTAGGCCTTTATATTGGGCCAAGGCCCAAAACCAGTATCCTATCAGAGTGTATAAAATGGAATAAACTAATTTGTTTTGTTCAGTCAAATTATAAAAAATAATGCAAAGAACAATGGAATTATTCTGTTCTACCCCACTCTAAGTTCTAGTCCATCAATCAAAACATAGTTTAATACAATCAAAGCGAATTCAAATTCAGATTGAAAACCTATTTTTATTAAAATCATAACAGACCCTATTTTTACTTTGAAATCATCGAGCCTACGTTTTGTAAAGCAAATATTAAAATTTGGAAGAAAGTTAATATCTTTGATCTAGATTAGATTTAATTCAAATAGATATTTTGGGCTTTTATAGTTTTGGACTTTGTCTTGAGATGCAAACAAACCTAATTTTATAAATAGGGAGTTTCCCTCATTGTAAAATATCACAACTTTATTTCACTCACAGTTTTGTAGTTGCAGAGTGAGTAGTAATAAGAGAAAGAAAGTCCCACAGTTTGTGGGCAACAACATTCAACTTTTCAATTTTCTCAAGAACCATAATTTTCTTCTCTATTTGTCTTCTTCTTGATAGCTACGGAATTCCCATAGGTTTTGGGAGAATTCCAACATCTAGGGCAAGAACGCAATGGCGATGAATCATCCGAATGAGTATTTTCCGGCGAGTCTTCCGATTCTCAAGAAAGATAACTATGAGAATTTGTGCAAGCAGATAAATATTGTTTTCTGTTATCAAGATTTATGGGATCTTGTGAAGGAAGGAGTAACAACGCTGGCATAGAACGCAACGGAAGAGGAAAAGGATGCGTACAAAGAATTGAAGAAGAGAGATTATAAAGCTCTCCTTATAATTCATCAATGTGTTGATCTGGATAACTTTGAAAAAGTTAGTGATGTTGATTCTGCAAAAGAAGCATGAGAGATTCTTGAGAAGTCTTTTGGAGGCGCGGAGAAAGTGAAAAATGTGAGGTTACAAACTCACAAAAGGGCTTATGAATTGCTTCAGATGGAAGACAATGAAAACATAACAGATTTCTTCACAAGAGTTACAAAACTTGTGAATCAAATCAAAGTATGTGGAGAAATGATGACGACGAAAGCAGTAGTCTCAAAGATTTTGAGATCGTTGGCTCCAAAGTTTGAACATGTGGTAGTAGTCATAGAAGAATCGAAAGATTTGTCGAAGGTGACTAAAGAAGATCTTCAAGGGACACTTGAATCTCATGAACAAAGAATGGCTGAAAGAGCAGCAGGCTAGTCGAAGAGTGATGTGGCTTTGCAGGCGCAATCATCAAGAGATAGGAAAGGCAAAGGAAAGGTGTTCGACAACAAAGGAAGAGGTGGCTATAACAATTTGACTAGTCAAAATCAGCAAGAAGAAAACTAGTCGAATCAGAGAAAACCCTGGAACCAAGGCAACCAAAAAGGTGATGTTGCAGGTAGAGGAATAGGTGGTGGTCGAAAGCCAAACAAGAGTCACATTCAGTGTTTCAATTGTCAGAAATATGGTCACTATTTTAGTGGTTATCCAAAAAAGCAAAAGAATCAAGATTCTGATGCTAAGCTGGCCAAACATGAAGAAGAAGAGATGTTGCTGATGGTCACAACAAGAGATGAAGAGAGATTCCAAGATCAATGGTACTTGGACTCAGGATGCTCATCACACATGACTGGTCGGAAAGATTGGTTTGTCAACATGAAACCCTCATTGAAGAACATAGTGAAATTCGCAAATGACAATCTCTAGCAGCTGAAGGTATTGGTGATGTTCTGATTAAGAGGAAGGATGGTAAGAGGTCAGTAATTTCCAACATTTTGTACATACCAGGCATGAAGAGCAATTTTCTCAGTATAGGGCAGCTGGTCAAAAAGAACTACAAGGTGTCGGTCAGACAAGGTGATGAGAGCCGTCAATGCAGGTGGTAGGTTGATCTTGAAGGCTCCAATGTCTCAAAATAGAACCTTCAAGATTGAACTAAATGTGATGGAGCATAAGTGCCTTGCAAGTGCAGCTAGAAAAGATGAATGGTTGTGGAACTATAGACTTGGTCATCTCAACTTCAAAGATATCATAGATTTGAAGAGAAGAAATATGGTTTCAGGATTGCCAGAAATTGACATCCCAAACAAAGTGTGTGAAGAATGTGTTCAGTCGAAACAACACAAGAATAACTTCAGCAAAGATGCAGGAAGCATGTCAAAGGCAACTCTTGAAGTCATATACTCTGATGTATGTGGTCTTATCCAGGTGTATTCGATTGGATATAATAGATACTTTGTCACTTTCATAGATGATTTCAGTCGAAAATTTTGGACTTACTTGATCGAGAAGAAAAGTGAAGTGATCGATGTATTTGCCAAGTTTAAATCTATGGTCGAAAGACAAAATGGTCGAAATCTCAAGACTTTGAGGACTGATGGTGGTGGAGAGTATGTGTCGAAAGATTTCGATGCATTATGTGTAAAAGAATGGATTGTGCATGAGGTGGTGCCACCCTACACTCCACAGCAGAATGGAATTGCAGAAAGGAAGAATCAAACCATCATAAACATGGTAAGAAGTATGTTGAATGGAAAGCAACTACCCAAAGAATTATGGGGAGAAGCTGTGTCGATTGTAACATATATTTTAAACAGATGTCCGACGAAAAAGCTAGAAGGAGTTACGCCAGAAGAGTGTTGGTCTGGTGTCAAGCCTAGCTTGAGTCATCTGAAGGTATTTGGATCTATAGCGCATAGGCATGTGCCAGATCAGTTGAGAAGGAAGCTCGATGACAAGTCTAGTCAAATGATTCTGATAGGATATCATTCGACTGGAGGTTACAAGTTGTTCGACCCAGTAAACAAGCAGGTTGTGATCAGCAGGGACGTGATCATAGATGATCTTAAAGAATGGGATTGGACTGAAAATGTCAAGAAAGATTCAGTTGAAATATTATGTGAAGAACCAGCTAGTGAAGTCGAAAGAGATATTCGATGAGAAGATGTTAGAGGTGAAGCAAGCCCAAGCAGACCTCAAAGAATAAGACACATGCCTGCAAAGTTGCAAGAATGTGTGATTACATCAGATGATGTGGTCGATGAAGAAGGTGAGCTGGTACATTATGCTTTCTATGCAGCTGAGGCATTGAAAGATTCGAAGTGGGTGAAAGCAATGAATGATGAGATAAAGTCAATCGAAGTCAATAACACTTGGTCACTTGTCGAATTGCCTCAAGCCAAGAAGGAAATTGATGTGAAGTGGGTATACAAGGTGAAGCTGAATCCCAGAGGGGAAGTGAATCGACACAAGGCAAGACTTGTGGCGAAAGGTTTTCTTTAGAAGGAAGGAATTGACTTAGATGAAGTATTTGCTCCTGTTTCTAGGATCGAAACAATCAGGTTGGTTATTGGTCTAACAAATATGAACAACTGGAAGATGTGTCAGATGGATGTGAAGTGTGCATTCCTAAATGGTCCATTAAACAAAGAATTTTATGTTGCACAACCAGCTGGGTTTGTGAAACAAGGCGAAGAGAGAAAAGTGTACAGGTTGCATAAAGCCCTGTATGGACTGAAGCAAGCTCTAAGAGCTTGGAATAAGAAGATAGACAACTTTCTAAGGGAGAAAGAATTTTTGAAGTGCACAATTGAGCATGGAGTATATGCAAGAAGAAGCAATGGCGAATTACTTATACTATGTCTCTATGTTGATGACCTGTTGATAATAAGAAGTTGCAAGAAGGAGATTGAAGATTTCAAACGTGACCTAAGTGAGGAGTTTGAAATGTCAGACTTGGGAAATCTCTCATATTTCTTTGGCATATAATTCTACAAGAGTGGTAGAGGTTTTATGATGCATCAAAGAATATATGCAGACGAAACACTCAAGAGATTTGAAATGCAAGATTGCAACCCAACTTCGACTCCAGGTGAGCCCAGATTGCAACTGTCGAAGGATTCAGAAGAAGATGATGTTGACCTAACCCAATATAGAAGACTTATTAGGTCACTTTGATACATTTGTTACACAAGGCCTGCCTTAGCATACAGTGTTGGTATGGTGAGTAGATTCATGTAGAAGCCAAAGGTATCACACCTAGTAGCGGAGAAGAGGATACTAAGGTATTTGAAAGGAACTCTCGACTATGGCATTTTGTTTCCAACAGCTGATGAAGGAAAATAATGCAAGTTAGTGGGATACACATATTCCATTTGGTGTAGTGATGCTAAGGATCGAAAATCCATAACTGGATATGTGTTTATGTTAGGTCGTGCACCAGTTGCTTGGAGTTCGAGAAAGGAGCCAGTGGTGGCATTATCATCATGCAAAACAGAGTATATAATTGCCTCTCTTTGTTCATGTCAAGCAACATGGATGGAGAATCTATTCGAAGAGATTACAACAAAGAGTCATGGAGCAATCACCATGAAGATCGACAACATGTCAGTTATCAATTTGGCGAAGAATCCGATAGCACATGGTCGAAGCAAGCACAACGAAATGAGGTTCCATTATCTTCAAAAGCAGGTAGCATATGAGAAAATGAATATGGAACACTGCAGAACTGAGAATCAAATTGTAGATATCATGACAAAAGGAGTGCAGGTCGAAGTATTCAAAAAGCTAAGGTATATGATGAACGTAGATAGCTTAGACACAATGAATTAGGTGGTGTGTTCACTTGTAATTCCTTGTGTCGAAGCAGGTTGCTCGACAGAAGGAAAGATTTGATTTGATCTAGTTTAGATTTAATTCAAATAAATATTTTGGGCTTTTATAGTTTTGGGCTTTGTCTTGAGATGCAAGCAAACCTAATTCTATAAATAGGGAGTTTCCCTCATTGTAAAATATCACAACTTTATTTCACTCACAGTTTTGCAGTTGCAGAGTGAGTAATAATAAGAGAAAGAAAGTCCCACAGTTTGTGGGCAACAACATTTAACTTTTCAATTTTCTCAAGAACCCTAATTTTTTTCTCTACTTGTATTCTTCTTTATTTTAACGTTTCTACTGCGTGATAGCTATGGAATTACCATAGGTTTTGGGAGAATTCCAACATATATGAGTCGATTGGACGACAAATTGAAGCATGGAGTCAATCTTAGACTTGAATTCAGGTTGATAAGAAAGTTAACTTACACGACAAATCAAAGTCGGGTTGATAAGAATGCAGAGTGAAGAAAAGGTTCCTTGAAAGCACTGAACCATGTTTTGCAAACCAACATTGCACCAAGCCATTGATCCTTTGCACTGAGTCGTGACAGAATGTTATTGACACAGTCCCGAGTTACCTCAGTCCACTCGGCATCGCTTTCTTCCATTTCGTTTTAATTATGGCTTTCAAGTTTGGTAACATGCTTCCTGAAAGTTAAATTAGGTCGTGAGGTTTTGAGGATAAGATTGGTTCAAAGGGGAAGAGAAGGGATTTAAATGTAAATTTCTTTTTTTTTTAATAATGCATATTTTAAATTTTAAATACGATAATAACTATGTTTTCAAATAATTTATGAAAGTAATTAAATTTTGTATTCATGCAATATTATTTGACTTATTATTGGTGTACAAATAGAGTAAGAGTTTTGTTATCGATCCACGGAGATTTTTTTATGATATTTATGCCGTTCTACAATTGTTTTAGCTTGAGACTTAAGGTAACAAAAGGGTTTTGGTCTTTGTATCGAAAATAAGACTTTTGCATTCAAATAAATTCTAACAGTTAAAAGTATTGGTTGATAAAAGATTTAAAAAGCATATGCCAAATTTAGGGTTTGATAGGTTTAATTGCACATTTAGTTTTGATCAAGTGACAAACTCTTTATAATGATAAACATATTCACAATATCCTCTCAAAATGCTTATTTCTAACACATAATGTAGGATTTATCATTTTGATCCATTGATGATCTCTCACTCAATCTATCAAAATGATAACATTTTAGTTCAATAAAAAGTGAACTCCAAGTCCATAACTATCTCTAGCTTATGTTCATTGGGTGATGAAAACCTAGGTCCAACGTTGAACAAATTTCTCAATCTTGAAACAACACAAAATATATTTTATCAAAAAAAAGCTTTCATCATATATTCATCATCAAGAGTTCTTACAAGAGGATCAAAGCCTATACATACAAAATAAATACCTATCTACCTTTTAACCTTGACATACTATGAGTTTAACTCTCCATTTCCATGGGAGCTTCCATCAAAAGAGAGAGATGAAGAAGAATGAGCATCAATGACAATCTCTTGACAATCAATGCACCGATTCTTCGAAAACAAGGTAAAAATATTGATTATTGTGTATTTAGGTCTGAAGTTAAATGTTACATCCCAAGATAAATGAGGAACAAATGCTTAAATACAAGCTGAAAAACGCAGTGCTCGCTGAGCAAGCAGGAGCTCGCTGAGCGAGCTATCATTAAAAATTTAAACCGCCATAGTTCACTGAGCGAGAAAGGAGCTCGCTGAGCGAGAAACTTGCTGGAAGTTTCGCTGGGAGCTCGCTGAGCGAGCTTGATTTCTGCAAATTATTCAAAAACTCCACAAAGAGAGTCTTGATGCAATTCATTCCTTATTTCAAAGATGCAACCTAAAATTACAAAAACAAAAGTTAAATAAATGATACTTTTAAAATGCTTAAAGTAAACTATGAATAAATGAAAGAAACAAAGGGATAAAGCATGAGAGATCCAAATAAACTCTTGAAAAGTGCCAAAAAATCTACTAAATAATCACACTAATATGCACTTATTAACTCTCCCCAACTTGCTTCTTTGTTTGTCCTCAAACAAAGGTGAAATCTTTTAAAAGAAACAAGCTCAAACTAAACAAAGTTAACACACCAAACAAAGATGGTTCAAACCAAAGGCTTTGCTTACAAGTAACAACCGACTTCTCAAAGAATTACAACATAATCATGAACTAACTTCTAAATACAAATAACAAGCTATCAACAAAAGCAATGAAATATTCTCAAGAGAATCACATAAATACTTAACTAAGTCAAGCATCAATATCAAAAAGGGACAAATCACTCTCATTTGTAATATTGCTAGCATCTGGAACAATTCATGCAAGTATCTACAAATTCACAAAGAAAATCAAGGAAACAAAGATCACAAGGACTTTTCAATGTTATAATGGGGAAAGGGTTACCAAGAAAGGGATGCATATAAAGGCCAATGATTCAAAATGGGTTCAAAGGTTTTTGAAAAACGAAGAACACGCCAAAATCATAACAACCAAAATTTCTCAATTCTCCCTAACTTCTCCTTTCCACACTATTCTCTCTTAATTTTTTTTTCCGATGGTGCCCCTTCTCAAGATTATTTATCTTTTTCAAATAAATTCTTCATTTACAAGCAACTCTATCAAAGAGTGCAATTCTATTCTCAATTCATTCATCAACTTTTTTATTTCTTTTCTTTTCACAAGAGGCACCAATTCCATTCTTTTCTTTTTACACTAACAACTCTCCCCAAATTTAAATTAAACCATGTAACTTGACAATGTTCTTCTCAAAAAGTGTTCAAGCAAAAGGGGTAAAATGTCAAAAAAAAAATCAACCTAGAATGAATCACAATGTATTTTTCTTTTCATTTTCACCACAAGGATTACCAAAGGATGGTAACTCGGCTCTTTTACCTACAATTATGATTCATTCTAGTTGATGAAGGCTCAAAATCGGCTAATAAATTCTCTCACTTCTCGTCGGGTGACTAAAGCCTAAAGGAATGGATATTTTTTTTCTAAAAATCAAGCAATGCCTAGATCATTTCCAAGTTTCCAAAATTAACCAAAGAATACAGACACAAGCATGAATCACACGAGTCACAATAATTACAACTACACTAATATTTGTGAACAATGGAAGTCACTCACTTTGTGGTTTGTCCTAATTGATTCTCAATTGAACATTTATGCAAATTGAATAAAACTTGAAACTTGTGTAAAGCGACTAATTCATGTACATGTTATTTTCTAAAAAGTGCGAACGGAGTACCTTTCTCGTGCAACTTACGGAAATATATCATCACCATCCAAGAAAGGTGAAGCCACACGCTTAGATCACAAAAAGTACTCGCTTCCATAAAAATACCACCTTAAAGTGAAAAACTAACACAAAAATTTTGTACACAAAATAATAGTAACAACGCATCCGCCCGGATGTTCACTATATCATCAAAATGTTAAAATAAAACCATCTGCCAATTCAAAGTCAAAATATAAAAACAAAACACATCCGTCCGGATGGTCAATATAATCCAAACATAAAAACACATCCGCCCGGATGGTCAAAATCCAAAATCTCTAAACATAATCCTAGAAATATCATAAAAAAAACATAAAGACAGAATAAAATGGACAATCAAACCATCCATCAGAAATCACTCAGAAGAATCAGAATCCTCAACACCATCACCAACATCACCAGCACCTGCACCAGCATCCTCAGCACCTGCACCATACGAAGTAGATGGCACGTCCCTATGCCAAGCAGAATGGGCCTGATAGGCATCCATGGACCTCAACGAATGCCCCGCCTGTGGCTCCTGAATCATCAGTTGTAGCTGAAGCATAGACTCATATATAAAATCCAGAGAGCGGTGGTGAGTGCATGCATTGCCCAGTTAGTGGCAGCATCAAAACCCACATCACCCCCTCCCCGAGGAGGAGTAGAAGCAACATGGGCATTCAGAATAGGAGGCTCACAAATGGTCCAGCAGTACTCATCATCAATCTTTTTCAACTTCACATTACCAGAAGACAAAAGAGTAACACCAACCCTCTTACAGAGAGCCATGATCAAACCAGGGTGCGAGATAGCACAAGATGCCCGAGAACCAAACTCGGTACCACTAGTAGCCACCCTCTTTAGCTCAGCAGCTATAATTGAACCAAGATCAACAAACTTGTCCTTCAATATGCAAAAAATTAGGGCAGCCACTTCAATGGTAACGTCTGATACATGGCTCCTAGGAATTAAGTTATGCAGCACAATTGTCATTACCACCTGAGCCTGACTGTGTAAGGCACTCCGCTTGAAGCGCACATGTATTTTAGCAACATTAACTTCATAAGTCTGATCTCGGTTACAAAGGTGCTCCTTTATGAGCTCGACGTCTAAAGTTCTTCTTTTCTTCATCCGAGCAAAATCACATAAACCGTCTTGTGGCAACTGAACATTTTTGCCCAGGTATGCACCGATGCTAGCCCTCGAAAAGTCTATCTCTTTGCCTCTTACCCAGGTTTTTTACTCAAAGGTTGTTTCTTCAAGACCAGTCAGAAGGGCGTTCGCAAAGAACTCCCTTACGATCTCCAAATGAAATTCTGGGTGCGGCTCGCAGAGCATCACATAATCTCCCTCTTCCATAGTTTGCTGGACAAACCTGTACTCACCTTCCGGATTCAAATCCATAATGCGATCAGGCCAAACATTCCTTCTTTCAAGAAGCAGATATCTCTCATGGTGAGTAGGTGTCAGGAACCTATGTCGATCAAAGGTGAGAGCAGAAGAGTGCCTAGCTGACGAAATTCCGGTGCGGCCTCTTTTGGAACGGTGAGAAATCTGAAACAAAAGAACAACACAACAAAAATCGAAACACAAGCGATCCGATCAAATTAACTGATAAAAACACAAGTAAAAATTCCCTAAATTACTAATTAAACACTAGGAACAACCCCGTCTTAAAGAGGTTTCACTTGCTTGTATGGGGTATTGGTTGGGTGAGAATTGGTATTGGGGCGACTTTGGGTTACCTAATATTTTTGATGAAGATGTAGCCGAGGATGTTCTTTTGTTGGGCGATAAAATTCAGCATATTCGGCCTAATCTCGAGGTCCGGGATTCGGTTTCGTGGAGGACTATTTGGTCGGAGGCTTTTACGGTTAGTAGCTTTTATTCTTTACTTCAATTGCATCGCATTCCTTTTGGTCTAATCCACTGTTTTGATTATGTTTACACAATGGTTTGGAAGTTACAAGTGCTTTTTAAAATTAAGGCCTTTAGTTGGAGATGTTTTCTCAATATGATTCCAACTAAGGTTTCTCTTAAATTTAGAGGGTGTATAGCTTCGGATGGAGATATTTGTTATGTGTTGTGTAATTTGGAGGAAGAATCTTTGGATCATTTATTGCTAGGTTGTAATGTTTCTTCATTGATTTGGAAGGATGTTGTAGAGTGGATTGGGTTTGAGGATTTTCGTGCGAATAATATTAAAGAGAGTTTTTTAGAGTGGTGCTATTTTAGCAAGAGGAACAAAGTGAAAAGAGGGAGGGAAGGAAGCTTTTGGTTGGCTACCATTTGGAACTTATGTTTATTGAGGAATGATATCATTTTTAGGAATGATAATTGAAATATTTTAGATGTGGTTTGGAGTCTTAAGATGCTTTGTTGGAGATGGTCTTTCATCGGGAAAATTACCGATATCAATTATTCCTTTTATAATTTTAGTAGGCTTCCTCTTTACTACTTTCAATAGGATTGATTGATTTTGTAATCTTCTTTAGTTGAGTTTGTATCTTGACTATTTTTGTAAGTGGTTCGAGAACCCCTTTATTCTCGGTTTATTGATATTTCTTACTTAAAAATAAAAAACAACCATAAGTTGCAAACATTGTTTATATTTTGGTTGAAACAATGATGCTAAATGAACATATCACCCACATTCTTATAACTCAAAACTTGAATCCTCATTTGTTGATATACTCTCGGATTGGTTTGACCTTATCATCCCTTCAATATCTTCACCAGATTGCATATCTGAAATTGAAAGACTTCTACTTCTGCCTCCTATAAAAGATGCAGGCTCTAAAGGGACCGGTAAAGTGACAGAATAACTACTAAGCATTAGTGCAATAGTTGCCATTGTTGGCCTTTCAACCACATTTTCTTGAACACATAGTAAACCAATGTGAATGCATCTCATTATTTCATTGTGTGAAGCATTGTTTAATGATGGATCGATTATATTTGTGATTGTACCCTCCCTCCAGTTTCTCCACACCTGCTCAATTGTATAGATCACTAGTTACAATTCTAATTTAACATGCTTAGTTTTACATGTAATAATATTTTAATACATATTTTTTCATTGGCATGGAAGATATAATAATGAGAGACAAGGACTTACCAAGCTATGTAAGTCTTCCATACTCTGCTCATGAAGAATGCCACAAACTTTTTGGCCACTTATAATTTCTAGAACTAGTATTCCAAAACTAAACACATCTGATTTGATTGAAAATTGTCCAAACATTGCATATTCAGGAGCCATATATCCACTACATCACACAATAAAATGATTTAATTAGTCACAAATATTCAACATGTTTTAGTAGAAAATATTCCAAGCAACAACATCAATGATACGAGATTAAGTAATAAAAAATTGTACTTGACAAGATATGAATTTATGTTCAAATACTTACTATGTTCCAACGATTTTATCTGTATTTACTTGAGTTTGATCAACAAGTAGTAGTCTAGCCATACCAAAATCGGATATTTTAGGATTTATATTGTTGTCCAAGAGAATATTACTTGCTTTAAGATCACGATGTATAATGCGAAGCCGAGAATCCTCATGAAGGTAAAGAAGTCCTCTGACAATACCTTCAATGATTTTGTAGCGTCTTTCCCAATTTAATTGAGCTCTCTTTAGTGGATCTATACATGAACCAAATTAGTTATTTTACAAGTAATATGTATAGTATATAAAAGAGCAACAATCTAATAAAGCATATATTATACCTACCAAATATAAAGTAGTCAAGACTTTTATTAGGAACAAACTCATAGATAAGAAGTCTTTCTTTTCCTTCTAAACAAAAACCAAGTAATCGAACTAAATTTCGATGTTGAAGTTTAGCCAATAAAAGCACTTCATTCTTAAATTCACTATCTCCTTGTCCAGAACCTTTTGACAAGCGTTTAACCGCAATCACTTGTCCATTAGAGAGTTTACCCTGCAATCATATTTCATTTGTATATATGATTATACTTAACATGGAAGAATGTGATATACATCTAAATCAAATGGTTACTTACCTGATAAACAACTCCAAATCCGCCATGTCCGAGTTTATTAGCTTCAGAAAAGTTATCTGTTGCAACTTGCACTGTCTCAAAATTGAATTGCAACGACTCGTCCTCGATTTCAATATCATCGTGATCATGTTCTATTTCTTCATGGTTTATCTTTCTCTTACTTTTCTTTAAGTATATGCAAATGAAACATAGAAGAGCAACAACAACTGCAACAACGGTAGGCACTACTATGGCGATAGTAGTATGCGATGATTTGCTTTTTTCTGTAAAAAATCAAAACCATCCACTCAATTAAACTTTCAATGATTAAGAATAGTAAAATATTAATAAGTAAGTACCTTGGGGTGAATCTTGTGGTGGAGGAGTGGTTTTTTCTGGATCTATTATAGTCGTGGCATCGTAGAAGCGATAGTTTTCAAATCGAATATTACAACTTGGTTTAACAGCTCTACCACCTCTCTTGTTATTACAACAAATAGGAATTTCTGAGATAGCAGCTTCTAAACAATCCTTACAATCTTGCGATGACAAATCAGGTGTACACTGCACAAGACCGTATATGGTTTGAAAATTCACACTAGTGTCATTATCCGTAGCAAACTTGCGACGAGAATCACTTGATGCAGCTTTATCTTTCAATTTTGTCATCAAGTTCCCGAGAGCTTGATTAAATTGATCCACCTCTGATGCATTATTTGGATTCCACAAATAAAAAGTAGGTGATTCTTCGTTAATACTGAATATTGATCGGTTCGAGTAGCGAAACATGCAGTTGTCATACCCACCAATAGCTTGTTTTTGATTTGGACAAAGTTTTGGGAGAAGAACTCTTGAATCACTGAGACAACTGCGGCAAACATCTGGTTGAACATCTCCTCGGCAGAGGCCAATGGCGTTAACTTTGTCGTCGTTTCGGCCTTGGGAAAAATTGTAGAAGCCATAGTTGATTTGTGTGTTGAAAGTGAGATTGGACAAAAGGGTGTTGAGGTTGTTTTGATATGTGCTATTGGCTGTGTAGTTTCCTTTATCGTTTATACAAAAGTGATATAAAAATTCTGGCTGTGCTTTTGTTTGAGATGCTAAAATAAAGAGAAGAAAAGAATGAAAGGAAAATAATAACTTGCAAGAAACAGTTGCCATTCTGATATTGCTTTATTTCTGAGAATAATAACTCAATTAATGTGTCTTTTTATCATTCAATTTGTGGAAAGGTCATGGGAAATGTCTCGAGAGACTTTTGAATATAATTGTAGCTTTCTATTCCAAGAGACTTTTGAATATAATTGTAGCTTTCTATTCCAAATGCAATGCATGAAAAAGTATCAGATGGAAAGTGCTTGGATGTTGCTTAGCAAATAACCACAAGACACATTAATTAAAATGAGAATATTTAAAGTATCAAATAATTGTTCAAGAATTTCGGTGACTTGATTAAGATTAAGGAAAACTAGGAAAACATCCGTGCGAAAAGAGAATTATAAGTAGATATACGAATTTAATTGGAATGCGCTAACACTATAAAGCAATTTTACACTGTCATTGAATGGTAACCGTCAGATCCAAAATTATATTTGATTTTGATTTTAATTATATTTAAAATATGGTGAATTCCTATCTATTTATCTTAAAAAGTTTGGTAGAATTACTCATAGAGTAATTTGTATTAGAATTGTATTAAAAATCTAAAAAGTTTGAACTACTAAATAAATAAATAAATACAATAAAATAATATGACATTATTTGATTGGTTGAATGTATATTATTCAATTTTTTGTGATGGGTAAAGAAATTGTCCCCTTAAAGTAATGATTATGAATGGTTTGATAGATTGATGGTATAAATTTTTTGCATAACAATTAATTTCATATATATATATATATATATATATGAAGAAAAAAACACTACAAAGAGGTTTTGATTGCAGAACATTCGCATACATGCCTGTAACGTTATACATTGAAAAATTGCAAACATATTTGCCACTAATTCAGCAATTATGCTTTAATAAAGATAGTATTCACAACCTTTGAGTTTAAATATTATTGAATTAAACTTACTTTTACAAATATTTATTTAAATATAAATTATTTTTGGATTTAAAAATATTTTACACATACAATCAATCAAAATATCTATAATTATCATGTAATATCAATAATTTTAAAATAAAAATATAATTTATTCTCATTATATTATTTTTAACTCTCTTTTAACTTTAACTTATTTTACAAAACAAAATTAATTTTATTCGCAGCAAAATAAAAAAAAAAAATACATTCATTTACCAAATGAGATAACGAATACTTTATGAAACATAGCTATGTTGATAATTTATTTGAAATATTTTTTGAATAATTATGTTATTCTAAAAAAAATTCTAAATAATTCAGTAAATAAAAATTAACTGTTTCCTTTTATTTAAACAGCATACTAAAAACTTCCATCGTAATTAATGGTTATTCATTTATGTAATTAAATAAAATGGGAGATAATTTAAATAATAAAATAAAACTAAATGAGATTAACAAAACAAATATTACAACGTAATAGATACACTTTAAGTGATTAGTTTTGGTACGGAGGGAAGAAGTCATCTTAGCTATATAATATTAGTACAATCCAGCAAAGACCAAGAAATTGAGATATAGTTAGGCGCTGAATTTGGACTGACAATGACAATATTCAATAAAGTAATGGTATACAGAATTCAGTGCAAGCTTTTCCACGTTGATTATCTATCAATCACTGCTGTCTCAATCAAGCCAACCATCATTTCTTTCTTTTTTACTTTATTAAAACGTGTTGAAACCTCTAGAGTCCAAACACATTCAAAGTTGAACAGGTTTAATTTTGGTAATTTCTTGAGCATTGCTATGCCTATCATGATATAAAATGTTATAAATACGATGAAAAATTTGGTAGTGTGTCAATGGAGAGACTGAGACATTTAGTGACATGTTTGTGTTTTTCTGTATGGTATTCAATTTTATTAAAAACATTAGATGTAGTGTAATTTTAAACATTATGGTTAAAAATTGAAACTGACATTTATCAATCTAAAGATATTTGTATGGTTTTGTGAAGTTTTTTCATCTCTAAATATAAGTTATTTTCTTTTAACTCATATGTCATTTGTTATGAGCTGCTATGTAAATATATGATATTATTAACATGTGTATTAAGTTTTGGAACAACAACCAGCCTCCAAACCTACTGTCATAGGAATGACTTAATTTCAAATCAAGCATGATCGAAGATAGTACTGGATTTTGACTCCCGCACCCTAGGATGTATTTTAGTATATTGAGTGATAGATGTGATTGTTGATGTTCTTGTCTGAATTTCTCATCCAAATTCACAAATCATTGCTTGTCACATGTCATGTGGTTAGAGCAGCCCGAGTCAAGAAACCAAATTTCTTCCCTTTTTGCTTTGTTCAATTCTACATAGGACATCAAAAGAATATTCTCTTCTTCATCTACCTCCGCATAATTTGTAGCATTCTATATGGTAAGGCCTTCATACTGATAACGCCCTAACTTATGACATCTATAACATTCAACAACAACTTTGTTGAATCCTTGCCTATCTCTTCCTCGGCCTCTTCTTCTCACTATGCCAAAAATGACTTTTAATAGCGCACCTTAAATAGTGTTTTATTACAAAAGCGTTGTTATAAGTTAAATAAAAAATAAAACACGGAAACTGTTCACGAAAAATAGTAAAAGCGCTACTAAAAGTCCTACCTTAGACAACACTTTTGGAAAAGCGCTTTTAAAGGAATATATTAGACAGCGCTTTTCTCAAAAGCGCTGTCTAAGGTTGACATTTGCCAGCGCTTTTAAAGGGCTATATTAGTCAGCGCTTTTTTCAAAAGCGCTGTCTAAGGTCTAATTAAATTAAAATATTAGAATAGTCAGTATTCTTTTTTCTTATCTTCTCTTTCCCTCTCTGCGACTACGATTGCGAACGACCTGCGATCGACCTAACGAACCAACTATCACCACCGTCCTACACCGTCTCGGTTACAGCTTATCGTCGTCCTTCCTCCATCGTACTCATCGCACTCACCGTCTCGATTTCAGTAAGATTCTTCTTTTTCCGTTAGGGCAAGCACTTCAATCTCTGTTTTCGTTAGGTTTCCATTTTTCAGTTAAGATGTTGGTTTTCTTAATCTTTGTGATGTTAGTTTTCAAAGATTAGTTTTCAAAGATTAGTTTTCAAAACTTTTAGCATTGTAGCATCTGGTGTGTACAAATGTGTTATGGGTAAATAAGATGTTGGTTTTCAAAGATTTGTTTTCTTAATGTTGGTGTGTATATTGTAGCATCTGGTGTGTAAAAATGTGTTATGGGTCTATAAGATGTTGGTTTTCTTAATCTTTGTGATGTTATTTTTCAAAGATTAGTTTTCAAATCTTGGTGAAGTTAAGTATAGTAGTCACAAATTATTTTCTTAACATTGTAACATCTTTGTGATGTTAGTTTTATTAATCTTTATGATGTTAGTTTTCAAACTGTTTAACTAACAGATATTTAGCTTAGACTATAGGTATATAGTAATAACATGTTGCTTTAGTTGTTTGTTGAATGTTGTTAAACCACAATATGTAGGATTATGGGTCAATAAGATTGTGAAATGATTTGAAAATTATTTATATTTATTTCAGTTGTTATTTGAGCACTTAATGATATCATATTTCTTTGTTGGAATTCGATTTTGGTATAGTAACTTATATGAGAGTTTGCACAACTTAATATTGAGGGGTTTATGATTTAAGAAAAAATGGGGTAGTCTTATCCCCGACTCATTTTCATGAGCAATATAGAAATTAGTTAGTTTGGATTAGATAGTTAATGAAATGTAGAACTTGATGGTTAATTGTTGTAGTTAGCATTATGATTAATTATAAATATCTATTAGTTAAACAATTTGAATTATTGGTAGCTGATGTTGTTTTGAAGTTGACATTGATTGCTTTCAATTGTGATTGTTTTTTTTTCAGATTGTTGTTTGAGGAGAATTTGTTTTGAACCAAGTGCTACTACGAGAAAGGAATTTTATTCTTGCACTCAAATTTTCATATGGTATTTTATTTTGTTTACCTTAATAAGTAGGAAAATCATGGATAAAAAATGGATGTCTGTCGATCGATTATCCAGAGAGTACGAGAATGGGGTTGTGGAATTCGTTAAGTTTGTTATTCAACACGTTGAAGACCCCAGTCGAATGAAATATCTTTGCTTAGGTTGTTGTTATGTGGGTAAGGTTGACACAGATGGATTGAAATCGCATTTACTGAGGCATGGAGTTGATCGAAGTTATAAGTGTTGGATATTTTATGGTGAGAAAATTAACGAGAATGTTGAGCCGAGGGGGAAAATTAATACGACAAATGCTTCAGACGACAAAGACACGGAAACATATGATTGTGATCGAGTCGAAGAGATTACAGAAGCACTTGAAGAAGATCTTCATGATTGTCCCAAAATGTTTGAGAGGTTGGTAAGCGATGCAGAGAAACCGTTGTATAAAGGTTGCATTAAATTCACAAGACTGTTTGCGGTATTAAATTTGTACAACTTAAAGGCAGGCAATGGATGGTCGGATACAAATTTCACAGAGTTGTTGTCCCTTATGAGAGAAATGCTACCAGGGGATAATGTTCTTCCTAATCGAACCTATGAGGCCAAAAAAATGTTGTGCTCTATTGGCATGAGCTATGATAAGATACATGCTTGTCCAAACGATTGCGTTTTGTTTCGAAACGAATATGCATTGTTAACTGAGTGCCCTAAATGTAGTTTGTCTCGATATAAGAAAAAATTATCTCCAGCAAAAGTCTTATGGTATTTGCCTAAAATTCTGAGATTTAGGCGCATGTTTCATAGTGAAACTGATGCAAGACACCTGACTTGGCATGAAGATGAAAGAATTATTGATGGAAAGTATCGACATCCGGATGATTCACCACAGTGGTCAAAAATTGATAATGATTATCCTGACTTTGGAGAAGAAGCAAGAAACCTTCGCTTGATGTTATCTACTGATGGAATGAGCCCGTATGGTCTTTAAAGTATCTCGCATACCACATGGCATGTGATTCTTATGATTTATAACCTACCTCCATGGCTATGTATGAAGCGTAAGTAAATGATGTTATCTATGTTAATATCTGGGCCTAAACAACCAGGGAATGACATAGACGTATACTTGACACCTTTGATAGAATATTTAAAGATTATGTGGGAGAATGGTGTGGAGGTTTATGATGGATATAGGAAAGAAAGTTTCAATTTGAGGGAAATGTTGTTTGGCACAATTAATGATTTTCCAGCATACGAGAATCTATCTGGGTATAGCATTAAAGGTCAACGTGCGTGTCTTGTTTGTGAAGATGGAACTGATACGATGCGATTGGAACTTTGTCAGAAGAATGTGTTTCTCAGTCATCATAGATTCTTAAATTATAAACATCACTACTGTGGATGGAGAAAAGCATTCAATGGTGACACCGAACAACGTAAAACTCCACCCGCATTGTCAGGTGACCAAGTTTTTGAAAAGGTGAAAAATGTTTGTACTGAGTTTGGAAAGTCTTTTGCACATAAGGTTGTCAAATGTGGGTGGAAGAAGAGGTCAATATTTTTTGAAATGCCATATTGGAAGTCTTTGCACGTGAGACATTTTCTCGATGTTATGCATATTGAAAAAAATATATTTAAAAGTGTTATTGGTACGTTACTCAATATAAAAGGAAAGTCTAAGGATGGCCTTACAGTAAGGGAGGACATGTTAAAAATGGGAATAAGAACTGGATTAACACCCGTGAAGAAAGGAAGACGAACATATCTATCACCTGCTGCTTTTACTCAATCTAGAGAGGAGACAAAATATTGTGTAAGTTTCTGAGTGAAGTTAAAGTTCCAGAAGGATACTCTTCAGATATTATAAGACTTGTGTCTATGAAAGACTCCAAGTTGAAGAGTTTAAAGACACAATATTTCCATGTTCTAATGGAACATTTTCTACCAATAGGTATACGTTCTATTTTGCCAGAAAAAGTAAGAAACGCCATAACTAAATTGTGTTTTTTCTTTAGGTCAATTTGTAGTAAGGTGATTGATCCCGAGATCTTACCAACACTACAAAAAGAGATAGTTATTACTTTGTGTGAGATTGAAATGTATTTTCCTCCCTCTTTTTTTGACATAATGGTACATCTAGTTATTCATCTTGTGAAAGAGACACATTTGTGTGGACCAACTTATATGAGATGGATGTACCCTGCTAAACGTTATATGAAAATATCAAAAAGGTACGTGAAAAACCAAAGTCGACCAGAGGGTTGTATTGTTGAACGATACATTGTTAAAGAATCGGTTGAGTTTTTTACTGAATATTTGTCCAATGTTCAATCGATTGGACTCCCCAAAGCTCATATTTTCGAAAAAAATGGAAGGTAAAAAATTAATTTGAAATAAAATTGTGACAGTATCAAGGGATGAACAAGATCAAGTGCATTTATATGTTTAACACAATAATAATGAGGTTGAATCATATGTTTAAATGCACAAGGATGTACTCTGAAGGTTAAATCAGAACAGAAATGAAAATTGGATAGTACGAGAGCACAATCAAAGTTTTATACAATGGTTAAAGGATCATATTTATTCGAAACGCTATTCGGATCCTACTTAGTAACATAAAGGTTGATATTTTTGGCATATGGTCCAAGTTTTCATGCGCATACACAATTAATGGATACACATTTTATACCAAAGAACAAGATGATAAAAGTACTATGCAAAATAGTGGTGTCACCGTGCTAGCTAAAGCAATGCATATATCAAGTATGAAGGACTTAAACCCCAAATATGAAAATTTATCATATTTTGGAGTTATTTAGCACATTTGGGTGTTTGATTACGAGAAGTTTTAGATTTCTATCTTTGGTTGTAAGTGGGTAAATAGTAGTGGCATAAAAATGGACAAGTCTGGATTTTTGCAAGTGGATCTTAATAGGGTGGGGTATAAAGACGAGCCTTTTTTTTGTACCCCAAAATTTAACCTCCCATATTCAAGACAATGTGTCTCAATAGGTCTCCTAATAGTCACAAGATCTCAATTGTCAAAGGGATTGAAGGTTTCATCAGACAAAGCCTCCTCTTGAATAATGGATCTTAAAACTAGGGTTTTGAGTTTACCCAAGCAAAGTGGACTTCCAAAGCCACAATTAGACTTCATAACATCCCACATACCTTAAATAATCCTCATGTCAAGTTTCAAAGCTTTCCTCACAAGTTTGGCCAGTCAGATGCTTAGATACCCAAAAATCAGTTAACTTGGTCAAAAAGTCAATTGTGGTCAACATAAAGTCAAACTTCAATATTTTTGGTCAACATCAAGATTATGATGTAAAATTCATCATTTGATCAAGGGTTGATCATGATTCATCAAGGAAACCTTAGAATCATCAAGAATCAGGAGTTACTAAATTAGGGTTTTGTGTAGGAAAAGTCAACTGAACTTTGACCAATCATAACTTTCACATACTTCATCATAAATTTCCCATCCAAAGCTAATTTTGAAGGAAATTCAATTCTCTACAACTTAGTGTCTCACAAGCCAAGTCCATAAATTCTTCATTTTAAAGATATGAGCCAAGACATTATAGGTCTTTTTGAAAGTCAATAAAAAGTCAACTTTTTCCAAAGCTCATAATTTGAAAATGGTAAATGATATAGACATGGGATCAAAAGGATTGATTAGAGGACACTCTAAGATTTCTAAAAAGTCCAAGAACACCTTCATGGGATCAAAATTGAAGAAGTTATGCATTATTAAAGTTGGGAAATTTTCAAGAGGTTTATGAAGCAAAAAAGGTCTAAACTCAAGTTTCTTCCAAAATGGACCATATTTATTTAACCCAAACTCAATTATAAAATCATGCACGACCCATAGATCCTAATATCTGATTTTTTATATTTATTTTATATTATATTGCATTTAATTAAATTTTAATTAAGATAAATATTGAAAAATCAAATATTTGATCTTAAGACTATTTTAGGATCAATTATTGAATATTTATGATCATTATAAGGGTCCAATTTCGTTCAAAACCAAAAGAGTGTGTCTTAATACCAAATTTTGACCAAAATGGAAACTTCCTAACTTCATCCTCAAGCAACCTCAAATCCATCAACAAGGCCCAACTTTTTAAACCTATTTCCTTCTCCTATATAAACTCATGACCTTCACCAACCTCAAGGACGAAAATTCTTGCCTCAAGGAGAAACAAGACCGAAAAAAAGAAAAGAAAAAGAGAACGACGATATATGGTAAATGAGGTAAACCGATTACTGTTATAAATAAGTTTTACAATAGCCTTTTTCAAATACGTAAGTCGTTTGGTTTTCTTCGTAAAACTTTGCAATGACCTTTTCAAATATGTACATAATGTTGTTGTTTTTTTAAATATAGTAGGTACATGTTATTTTATATATATATATATATATATATATATATATATATATATATAATATTTTATGTTTATAATAAGTTTAATATAATATATAATATTATTTTATTTTAGTTTTTTTTCACTATTTAGATTGGATCGGGTCGATTCGTTGTTTACACATTTGTGTGTATGATGCGTGGCACTTGTATTGATCCGATTCAGTTGCGATGATCGCAATTTTGCGTTAGCAACATCGTTTTTTTATTTCTTTTATTTTATGTTTATTTATATCCATACAAATTTTGATCCCTATTGCGATTATCACTTTGGGTGTAGCAAGCTAGTAATGGATTTTATCGGTTTATGTGCGATGTTCTATATTTATTCTTGTATTTCGATTTTGCACGTGTCCGACGTTTTTTGCATGATGACAATTCACCTTTAACGCTTACCGATTCACGTTTTGATTTACATTTTTTTCTATTTGTCGCTCCCACCAAATGACACCTGGTCAAGAGGGGTACAGACGCGAACAGTCGGCGAAAGAGAAAACCTGAAGATGAACCGAAAAGAGTCGCCAACTAGGCATTTTTATCCCGAAGGAAAGATAATGCTGCATAAACCTAGAAAGAGGTGGATAAGACGGTCGCGAACCAGAGAAATTGAGAAAGGGGGTTGGTTACAACCTGGGAAGGTATTAGCACCCAGATTGTCTGTTGTACTCGACGGGATCCACACTTGAAAGATTTGTGTTTAAAGGGGTAGTGTCAGTGCTATTTTGTGTGCAAAAGCTGGAAAAGAATGCAAGTGTCAGTGCAAAGAAGTGTGAAGTGAAGGAAAAAAGTGTCAGTGTAAGAAAAGGATGAAATGCTCAAGACCCCGAGGCTTTAAAGAATAAAGTTGGAAGAGGGGGAATATACAGAGACTTTTGTTCGATAACTGTTAAGTTATGCCTACGTATCCTCTCGTGCAATGAGGATGTCAGAACACCGTAGTTTTACTCAAAAAGACTGAAATATAAATTGACCAATGAACTGCCTACTTGTCTATGCTCAAGTGTATGACCTGTCTGGCTCAGGTGCGAACTGTCTTGCATTAGACGGAAGAAGCAAGTTCTCACTTGTGAGTGAATGAGATGAGAAAAGAATCCCGGAGGAGACGATTATTGTTTGTTTTTGGTATTTTCAATCTTTTATTGGTTTTGGAGTTTGTCATAAGAAAATGAGCTTAAGCCTAAACCAAGGGTTAGTAAACTCATCACATCTTCCCTCTGATTAGGGGTAATGAGAATACCTTAAGTATGAAGTAAACACCTCACACTTAGTCACCATGATGTAGGATTAAGATCATTAACCTACTTGCATTTATTTAGATGTTTTTTGGAGTTTTTTTGTTTAGTGTTAAGTAATGAGTTTAAGCCATAATCAAAGATTTAATGAACCCATTACACCATCCTAATAGAAGGATGATAGATGAGAACATTTAAGCTAAGAAAGGCTCCTCAACTTAATCTATGATTAGGGATTAACCTCATGACAAAACAAAAGCCTTTATTAATGTGGTTTTTAGTTAATGATAAGATTAAGAAGTGAATTTTATGGTTTGTAAGACAACTTAAGGGGGACTTGTCCATTAACACCAGGGTTACTCCTTCTTAACCAATTAAGGAAGAATTAGAACCCTAATGCAAGGCCCAAGTTACAAGCTTGATGTCTTAGTGATTATTAGGTGGATTGATTAAGGGATTTAAAACACATTAAGGGTTTAACACTTAGGATTAAAGTTATACACTCCATCCTAAGAGAAGGATGCATGCATAACCTTAATCACAAAGCCTTAAAGCCTTAAAGGTTTAGTCCCTGATTATGAGATGAGAAGAGAAGACACAAAAGATGACACAAAGGCAAAACTAATGGGGGACTAATCAAACCCTAATTGTTATCATGCTTGGGTATTCCTAGGGTTTATGAGGCTTCCAAGAAATCTTCAGGAAAAGCCACTAAGGAAGAAGCAGATGGAAGGAAGAGAAGCAGAAGAAACAAGTCAACTTACTTCACTTAAGAAGATAAGTTGCTTGAAGAAAGAAAGTGAGGAGGGAACATGAATGAGCAAGCTCACTCTAATACACATACAAAATGCAGCAAAGATGCATAAGAGAGATGAGAAGAAAAAGTGAGAAGTGAAGGCAAATTCACCTCTCAAACACTTACCACCTGAAAAGTTAGTGAAAGAAAGTGAAATGGAATGAATATGAAATAAATGCAAGGATGCAAACCAAAACTAGAAGCATGTTCATGATGAAAATGATGATAAGAGATGATGCAAATGTATGTCATGAGATGCAAATGATCATACAAAGGATGAGGATGAAAATGAAGCATGAAAGGAGCATCAAAGTTCATGAATGCACATGGAATGAAATGAATGCATAACATGGAAAATGAATGATGCAATGATCAAACATGATTCTAATGTGTCCTAAGATGTCTTATATGTCATGTGAATGTATGAAATGTCATGGTAAGTTCATGAATGCAAGCATATGTGAGATGAATGCAAATGGAGATGAGAAATTAGGGTTATATGAACATGTGAGATGCAAAACTCAAAAATAGAAGAAAATGATAAGATAAAAAATTGAAAATGGACTTAAAGGAACCCTAAACCTATACTAAGTTACCATCCAAAGGGGGAGGTCAGAAGCTAAACCTAGAGGGACTTATGAATTTCCTAAGTTTCTAGGGTTTTAAGGGTGATCTTCAATGCAAAATGCCAAACAAATTGAAAATGAAAGGTAAAAATGAAACAAAAATGTTTTTAGAAACTAGGAAACATGCATAGAACAAATCAAAAAGAATCATTCACAAACTCAACTTTGTTTAAAAGTTATGAATTTTTGAAGTTAGGGTTAGAAATGAACAAAATTAAGAACCCTAATTCAATGAAAAATGTCAAAGCATGATCAAAACCAAAAAGAGATTTTTATGGTGAGTTTGTAAATGTTTCTAAATGTCAAAAAATGTTCTCTGAATGTTTTGTGATTTTTAAATACTTAAATGTATTTTTAATTAATTAAAATCAATTAACTAATTAAAAATAACATTTAAATGATTTAAAAATATTTTTTTAATGCAAAAAATAAAAATAAAAATATTTTTGGTTTCTAAAAATTAATAAAATGTTTGATAAAAAATTTCAGAATTTTTTGACTATTTTTACTATTTTTAAAAATTCGTATAAGATTAAATGAAAAAATGAAACAAAAATTAAATAAATGGAAAGGTAATCACATCCAATGCTCCAGATTCAAAGTTGGGAGTTAAGGGGTGACTGGCGCGTTTTTTAATGGCCAGGATGGACTCTGATTTAATTAAACTAATTAATCTTAATTAATTTAATAAAAATGAATTAGGGCTAAGTGAATTAATCTGGGTCGTGCATATCTTAACCTAATCCTCATCCAAGGGATACGAATCAAACTGGAAAATTAATTAGGGATTAGGGTTAAACACTTTCAGGTAACCGGAGGGGAGCTCCGGTCATCTTCTCCGGCGAGACAAAAACCCTAAAACCTCCCCTATGCAATTTTAAGCCCTCAAACCTGCCCAGAAACAATCCCCACACCTCTAGCAACTCAAATCAACAATAAAACAACATTTATCAAGCAAGAACAGGCTGAATCGAAACAAAACAAAATCAGGGCCAAACTTTCAGACATTCATAAAATACTCATTTTTCCACCATTTTCAATTCTAAACACATCACGATGATCCTCAAAGCATGCACTTTCAGTTTATAACAAGAAATCAAAGTTTTGTGAGAAATTGTTCTTGGCCATACCTGAGCTGGAAATCTTCAATGGTGAGCTCCTAGAACCTCCCACTTGTGAAAATGAACTCCCTTGGCCCTTCTGAAGCTAGTGGTATGCTTGAAAAGCTTTGATGGTGGCTAGTTTGAAGGTTCCAGTTCTGGTGTAGCAGAATTTTAGGTTTGTGTATGTGATGTTTCAGGCTCTTTTAATGGTTGATTCTTGTTCTATGGATGATGTGTGACTTGTTGGTGAAGAAAAAATTGAAGTTTGATGGCTGGTTTGAGAGAATCGAAGAAAGGAAGGATTTTGCAAGTTTTGTGAAATCTGATTGTGTATGTGTTATGAGCTTGTGTGAGGCTTGTTTTATGATCCATATACAAATCATAAACTATTGGAATGAGTCAGAAGACTTGACATGTACTGTGGGAATGGTATGGAGCAATTGGCCAAAAAGTCAATAGTTGGTGTACTTCAAGCATGGGCCATGACAAAAGCTATCTTAGGGCTGCTCTGAGTTCAGCTGTCTTCAAGGATGGCCATGTGATGTTTTAGAATGATCAGAAGTGAATGGATGGTGAGATGTCACATGTTTTGCAATTTTCACAACTTGTTGCACTTTGAGATTTTTGGTCATGGACATGTCTCATTCCAAGCTGAATTCAGGTCATGAAATGTTACATGGTGTTATTGTGATGCTTTGAGATCAGTTAGAAGTCATGCCAACCCTTGGAAACCATTCTTGCAAGAATTCCCTCTTTTTGAATTTTATGGAAAATGGCTTATGGAAGCTTGTCATCCAAGGCATGAACCTTTGTGAATTTATGCAATTCTGATTTTGGCAAGTTGTAATGATGCATAGAAGTCATTTAGAAGTCACAAAATGGTTTGGTATGTGGTTTTGCAAAAATCCCTCTTTGGCATAAAACATGAAATTATGTGATTTTTGCCAACTTTGAAAAACCATAACTTGAGTTCCAAAATGAATTAGATCTTGTTCTTGTACTTTTTGAAAAGGTAATGATCCAATCTACAACTTTCATGACCAACAATTTTTCATTTGAAGCATTTTTGGTTGAGAAAGAGGAGGTTGAAAAACTTTCCCAAAATGAAAATTTACATTACAAGTCATTTCCATATTTGGGAACTTTTGGTTTAGCCCACTTTTCTTCAAATTTGTGAACTTCTAAACACTCCAAATCAAATAAAGACCATATAACTTCAATTTGATGAAAAATCCAGTTTGGTTCCATGTTGGGGGGCCTCAGATGCCTTGATTTGGCTCTGACTTGCTCAGGAAGTTACCCATTGATCATATGACTTCCACAATGAATTTTTTCATCAAACTTGATATGTATGATCCTTATAACATATTGAGACCAATAGAAACAAGAATGACCAAAAAATTTTGAGTTATGGCCTCTGAAACCAAAACCCTAATTTTAGGTCATCTGTGTAGTTAAATCCTGGCTCTGCTTCCATGCCCTTCCAGTTCTAGTGATTCTTTGACTTCCTTAATCTTTGGAGGATAAAATATGATGATTGAACATGCATGGACCCTCTTGAAATGATTGAAGACCTTTGGAGTGGCTCAGAAGGATCCTGGACTGCTCAGATCACAAATCCTAGATGCAGATGAACTTGAACCAATGCAGTGAAGCAAAAATGCCACATGATATGATATGATTGAGAAAATGCAAATGAAAAGATCACAAGCCATGGTGTGAACTTAGTGAGGGAAAATTTGGGGTGTTTACATTATTCTATTTAATTTAATTTTATCATGCCATTGTTTTATTTATTTATTCAATTTGCGATAACCGTTTACGCAGTAACAATTTGTCTGTTATTTTAATTTTTTTATTTTTCAACGATCCAACATCGTTATGTCTATTATCGTAATTGTATTTTTATTTCTTATTTATTTATGTAGAAAATAATTAATTAAAAAAATATCAAAATAAATTAATCAAGTCTCTTTTTGTTTTTGTAAATAAATTAATCAAGTCTTTTTTTTTGTAAATAAAAAATAAAAACTTTTTTAATTAAATTAATAATTTAAAACTTCAAAAACTCATAAGAACCATATTTTCTTAATAGATTTAATTAACCGATTTTTATTGAATCCTCCAAAAATATTTCCTCCATTATTATCTCTTTCCCGATTTTATTTTTTCGTCATTTATTCTTTATTAGAACAAGTGTATAGGTTTATTATCTATTTTGTAATATTTAATTTTCCGCATTTTATTTTTCGCACTCCCCAGTTTAAATCATGTACCCCTCCCCATGATGTAATGGCTTACTTTTCGCTTTTAAATTCCGCAAAAATATTAAACTGTGTGGTTACTAATAGTAGGGTGTGGAAAGACATGTATGCTAAATTAATTGGACCTAGCCCACTAAATTCAAGATAAATAACTGAAATTGATATTCACACACGTAAGTCGATCATTATATGATCGCCATCTGCACCCCCTAGGGTTACTCCTCTTGGTTGCCTTACGAAAATATGGTCAAGTCCCTCGAACGTGGGGGCATCTTAAGCAAAGTCCCTTCACAGATAAATCATCAAGTCCCTACAGATTCAAAAGATCATAAGTCCCTTCGAGATTGCCTACGGAATAATGATCTTGTCCCTACGAATTGCTAAAGACACCTCCTACAAATTGTATTCATTGACCATACGATGATCCTACGCCCGTCCTTTAACACATCCAAGGTAATGACTACTTACTCCTTAATAGAAAGAGATGTTAGTGAAAGAGGTAATATAATAAAATGTTAGATATTATGTCATTTTCAATAAATTTATATGCTCTTCTTTATTTTTCATTATATATATATATATATATATATATATATATATATATATATATATATATATATATATATATATATATATATATATATATATATATATATAGTTAAGTCTAGGATGAGGGAGCTATTAAGTCCCTCACCGGTGAGGGACATAAAAATAACCATTAGATCAAATTAATGCTCCAGATTTAATGGAACAAAGAGTGAGAACATATGAGACCATCCACATGTAATTTATTTTTCACAATATTTTCTTATTTTTAGTAAAATTTTAAAATAAATTAAAATTGATTTTAAAAAATATATTAATTTTAAATAAAATCAATTTTGTTTTTAAAATTTTGCTATAAATAAGAAAATATTGTGAAAAATAAATCACATGTGGATGGTTTCATGTGTTTTCACTCTTTGTTCCATTAAATCTGAAGCATTAGTTTGATCTTATGGTTATTTTTATGTCCCTCATCGGTGAGGGACTTAATAGCTCCCTCATCCTACAATTAACTATATATATATATATATATATATATATATATATATATATATATATATATATATATATATATATATATATATATCATAATTTATAGCTTAGACAAGTACTTTCATTATAATTTATATTTGATATCCTTGGTTTATTTATTATAGGTTAGATGACTACTAACAAGGATCACCCACATGATGATGATTCTATTCATGATGGACGTAAAAAGGTATCTACAGAAGAGGACATTAAAAGAGGAATAACAATTATGAAGAAAGTGATTCATGCTAGAGATCGAGGCATCATTTTAGATGTGCATTGGAGCCCACAAGGCCAACTTATTGAGCCTAACGGTTATACCTTGACAAGTTTCATTGGTGCACTTGTAAGGAATGAGATTCCAATTACTTGTGATGATTGGAGAAATAAACAGTTGAACGAAGCCAAAGAAAAAATTTGGACTAAGATAAAGGTACCATAATTATGTCTTTAATTATGCCAACTAATTATGTCTTTTAAATTACTTGTACTAACGCACAATATGTATGTTTTTCTTAGAGGTATTTCAACATTGATGATGATATAAGACCTTTTTGTCTCAAATTGGCCGGAAAGCTACTAAGAGGGTTTAGAACATTTTTATCATCCAAGTTTCTTAGGGATGCAGATGGTAATTTTGTTGATGCATAGCTTCCATCTAAATATGGAAGTTTAATTTCAAAAAAATAAAGGGACACATTTAAATCCAAAAGAAAAACCCCATAATTTAAAAGTGTAAGTGAAACAAATTGGGAAAGAGCATCAAGTCCCGTGTATCCATACAGAAAAGGACATATTGGATATGGACGCTTAGAACAATCTATGGTAAGTATCTATAAATTGCAATGATAAACTTGTTCATCATGAGTCATATTTGATCATATTATTTGGCTTAATGTGTAGTTACAAAAGGAGAATAGTTCTGAAACATCTCTTCCTGCACATGTTTTATGGAAGGAAGCCCGTGTGGGAAAGTTTGGAGTTGTTAAAGAAGATATTCTACAAGTATTTCAGAAATGTGTAAGTATAACATTATTTCTTTAATTAAATCAAAACTTTATTAACAAATATTTGACAAATGTTTGATATTCATTTGATTTTCAGGAGGCGTTATTTCAATCTTTATCTCCAGATGATTCCAGGAGCAAACATAGTCGGGCATTAGATGTCTGTAAGTATTCTTGTCGGGTGAGTGGTAAGGGATTTAGGGATCACTCCGACCTCCTTGAATGTGAAAAAAGGAAAGACTCCTAGTAATAAAAACTTCATCAAACATTGGAAGCACTACAAGCTGAAGTTCGTGAATTAAGAAAGGAAAAAGAAAGAGAAAACGCTTACGGTTTCAAAGATGCTTCGGACAAAGATAGTATCAACTGTAACTTTCAACCGAATATTCCAGAGGTAATTATATATATTTTTATGAAATTAAATTATTAGCATAAATTATTTAATTGACATATATATATATATATATATATATATATATATATATATACATATTAACAATGTCATATTTATTATTAGTTTTAGGGCATTTCCCCTCATCACCTCCACTTATCGTCACCAACTTATCGGATGGTTGGTGTTCTGGACTGGGCCCCCAGAGATTGTATTGGGCACACCACTTAACAATCGGGCAAATATTTCATGAGTCGGGCATACACTTTACGAAACGGCCAGATAACGAGTCTTCCATTCCACTTGTCACGTCACCCAACTATCCCCAATTATCTCCTGAAAGATAGGGGCAGTTGGACCAAGGACCAGACCACTTGCTAGGTCTACACGCTCCATACGCGTACCTTGGCAGTTCTTCCTTGGGCCTCGCTGATCTAGCCCAAGGAAGAACCTTGTCCCAGCGTTGGGGGCTCACTATAAATACCCTTTTTCACTAAAGGGTCAGGTATTCTGATTTAACTCTTTTGACTTACCATTTTTTGTACCTCTATTGACTTTGGCATCGGAGCGCCTTGCAGGTACACCACCTACATTCCATCCATCTTGTTGTTCACATTCAATTGATGGAAGGCCCTCCTGATCAGGTAAGATCAGTGGCGCTGTTTGTGGGAACTATCTGTCCCCTTCTTCCACATCAGAAGATCAAAGCTCAAAACTACCTTGTATCTATACTTGTCCATAGAAACCGAAGTTGTTAGCACCGTTCTTATCCGAGAAACCATCGAGGGGCAAAATCCTATCTACTTCACGAGAAAAGCTTTCCAAGGCCCTGAGCTCAGATACCAACAAATCGAGAAGGTCGCCTTAGCCCTTATCAATGTCGCGAGGAGACTACGACACTACTTCCTCGCCCATACGATTAAAGTGAGAACCGACCAACCAATAAAACAGCTCCTCGGCCGACTAGACATGGTCGGTCGAATGCTGAAGTGGTCGCTAGAACTCTCTGTATTCGACATCCAATACGAAAGCAAGAAAGCTTTGAAAGCTCAGGTCCTGGCTAACTTCGTCGCAGAAATGCCACATAGCCCGATCCCAACTAACGACGCCCACAAGTAGACGATCTTCGTCGACAGTGCCTCCAGCCCGACGGGTAGCGGTGTAGGAATCATCCTAAAAATCGAGGACGGTATTCTGATCGAGGTCTCGTTAGTGTTAGCCTTCCCGACATCCAACAACCAAGTCGAGTATGAAGCTTTCCTCGCAGGTTTAAGTTTAGCCGAAGACTTAGGGGCAAAGGAAGTAAAGATATCAACAAACTCTCAACTTGTAGCATCACAAGTACGAGGAGAATACCAAGCTAAGAACGACAACCTCATCGAATATTTATCCTTAGTGAGAGAAAAGCTCGAAAAATTCGAGAAATGGGAGGTCCAACACATTCCACGCGAACACAACACGCGGGCTGACGTCCTATCCAAACTCGCGAGCACGAGAAAGAAGGGCGGAAACAAGTCGGTAATTCAGGAAATCCTCCCTTGACCAAGTACCGAACGACCACCTCTTCTGCTCGAGGTAAATGTGATCGGTGATGATCATTGCTAGATGACACCCATCTATAACTACCTCACGTAGGATGAACTCCCCGCAGACCCCAAAGAGGCAGCCACGACCAAGAATAGGGCATGCTCGTACGTCCTCCTCGAGGGAAAACACTACCGAAGGGGATTCTCCATCCCGTAACTCAAATGTGCCGAGGAGGAAAAGGTCCCAATCATACTGGGAGAAATACATCGGGGGATCAATGACCAGCACCCTGGCGGAAGATCACTGGCGCGCAAGGCCCTACGAACAGGTTATTATTGGCCGACGATGCAGCACGACTCAAAAGAGCACGTAAAAAAATGCGACAAGTGCCAAAGGCATGCCGACATGCATCTCGCACCCCCAACGAACTAAAAACGATCTCCTCCTCGTGGCCCTTCGCCTGGTGGGAGATGGACATCCTCGGGCCCTTCGTGACCGATTCTTATCAAAACAAATACCTCATTGTAGGGGTGGACTACTTCACTAAATGGATCGAAGCAGAAGCCTTGGCTAAAATAACGACCCAGAACATTCTCCGATTCTTCAAACGGAATATCCTTGCACGCTTCGGCATACCTCAAGTCCTCATCACCGACAACGGAACACAGTTCACATACGGAGGATTCAAAGACTTTGTCGTCAGCTTAGGCACAAAACAACATTTCACGTCTGTCAAGCACCCTCAAACTAACAGGAAAGTCGAGACATCTAACAGGGTGATCTTATGTGGACTGAAACGCCGACTCGGCGAGGCGAAAAGGGCGTGGGTCGAGGAACTACACAACGTCCTTTGGGTATATCGCACAACACCATATTCCACGATCGGGGAGACCCCATTCAGTTTAACGTACGGCACCGAGGCAGTCATCCCGATGGAGATTCGAGAACCAACGAGGCGCACAGAAGCACCCCTTGACGAGGAGCTAAACAATGAAGCACTTCGAGCCGAGCTGGACCTCGTCAACAAAATTCGCTCCGAGGCAGCCCTTAGGGAAATATCCCTTAAACAGAAAATAGCTCTGTGCCACAATGCAAAAGTCATAAAAAGAGAGTTCCATGTGGGCAGTCTGGTCCTCATATGAAACCAGAAAAACCCTCGAGAAGGCAAACTGGCTGCCAACTGGGAAGGCCCGTACCGTGTCCGAGATAAGATGGGCAACAGGGCCTATTATCTGGAAAACCTACAAGGTGAAGAACTTGCTCGATCATGGAATGCAGAAAAACTTAGACAATAATATAGCTAAAAGACAATCCGGGGAGGCATGGAAGGTATGACCACAACCTTCACCGCTAAACGAAAAAGAGGATAACACCCGTATAAGGCGAACACAACCCTCCCCGACGTCGGACATCTCAAACGAGCCCCAATGTCGCAGTACCACGTCGGCAGGGCACCCAACTCGTGATGGGAAGGCCCAAACACTGAGGTTAAGGTATCCGATCGCAACCCTAATCTCGACTCAAGGCGGGCATAAAACCTGCCACCTCGTCAGTTCCCTAAACAGACGAGTCTAACTAGGTCGAGCGCAAAAAGTTCAAATATAAATAAACAATTATAAATAACACTACGCCAAAAATGGCATTTCGCAGCGCACAAAAGACAACGCTTTTAATGCAAAGCACTGCTATAGGTTAATTGAAAATTCGCTCAAAAAAAGCGCTCTCTAAAGGGAACATTAGACAGCGCTTTCTAAGGTGACCACTTTAGAGAGCGCTTTCACCTTAAGCGCTTTCTAAAGTGTAACTTAAGAAATCACTTTATTTTAAATATATAAATTAGACAGCGCTTTATATAGAAAGCGCTGCTTTATATAGACAACGCTTTTTGAAGAAAGCGCTGTCTAAAGTCTAATTATATGTAACATACGCAGTTACTATTTTCATTTCAATCTTTCCCTCTCTTTGAAAACGAAACTTGCGAACACCATTTTCGCCCTAACAGAAGCTTCAATCGCCACAGCTGTCCACCACTGTGCTCCTCCGTGACCATTACCATTGCCGCCTTGCTCCTTCCTCCCTCCACTGTACACTCATTTTTCGTAAGTTTCTTCTTTGTCTTTGTTTAGTGCAAGTCTGAGTTTAGGGCACGAAAATAGGATACATTGATGATATAAGTAGATTATGTAGATGACATTGATGATATCAAAAGAGTATAAAGAAGAAAATAACTTATTTCTTTTTTAATATAGTTGATATCAGTGTTGAAGAAGTGCTTATTATTTTAAGCACTTTTTGTATATAGTTGACATTGTTGTAGAAGTGCTTATTAGTCTAAGCTCTTTTTTATATATAGTTTACATTCTTTTTAGAAGTGCTTATTAGTTTAATATCTTTTTGTATATGACATTTTTTACATTGTTGTAGAAGTGCTTATTAGTTTAAGCTCTTTTTATATATAGTTTACATTAGTTTAAGCTCTTTTTACATATAGTTTACATTAGTTTAAGCTCTTTTTATATATAGTTTACATTGTTGTAGAAGTAGATTATGTAGATGACATTTTTTTTAGAATGTAATGAAATAAAGATATAAATAGAGATATAAATAAGTTTGTGGGAATGTAATGAAATAAAAGTGAGAAATGAAAGTTTGTTATATATGTTATGTTATGTGCATGGATGGATTAATAGAGTTTGTTTTGATATACTGTGTAGGAAAGATGGACGACACTGAAGCTGCACCTATTGTTTAGAAGATGGTTGATGAAGTTTTACAAAGCAGGGGAGAGACGGCGAAAGGAAAGGGACGTCGGCAAGAAATCCGTGAGAGACAACAAAGGTATAAAAAAAGATAATTTTTTGTTGCATGTGTTGAGAATTTAATGGTACCTGTCATTTGTTGTGAATACAAACCTTTTATTTTAAAAATGAAAAAGTTGTGTTTGTGCAGAAACGTCGCAGCGCACCTCAAAGAAAAAGAGGGTACGAAGGAAGATGATCATGTTGAATGGGAAAAGGAGGTGAGTTATGGGTACAAAGTGATTAACAACGTCATGGTAAGTATTCACTCCAAAAGTTAAAAGTATGTATATGCAGTATATGTGTATAGTTAGTGAATAATGATAGTGATCAAATTGTTGCAGCATTTTCCGAAGCATGTGAGCAAGAGGTATCTTGCATTGCATCAGAAGAATATAATTCTGGAGGACGGAGACTATGGATACCTGTATGTTGCGACGATTAAATGCGCCAAGCGTAAAGGAAGGATAATGAAGATGGAAAAATTTATGTATCGTGGGTGGCATGAGTTTGCCAAGCATCGTCAACTGAGGAGGGGTGACATGCTCAGGTTCAGCATAGCTCTACCTAGAGACTGAGTTACCGTGTCTGTGATGAAAAAGAACCAGAATTAGTCGGTCCAGTAGCATCATTGTAATAGTTAACATTGTAGTGAATTTGTGTAATAGTTAAGTGATGTGTCTTTAGTATCTATAATATGGTAATACTGTTAAGTAATGTGTGTTTAGTATCTATAGTATGTTAATGCAAACAGAATGGTAATACTGTTAAGTGATGTGTCTTTAGTATCTATAGTATGAGAAGCACCGCATTAATGTTATAATGTTGCTATAATATCTAAAGTATGGTAATACTGTTAGGCAGGAATAAGATAAAAGTTGTTGTACTGGATTATGGTTATGTTAATGCAAACAGAATGGGTACTGAGAAAATGAGGTTGAATAATGTTAAATTTTCGTACACCTTATCTCAAAATATATTAATTGATATATAGAAATTATATTAATATATAATTTAAAATATACTAATTAATATATAGAAATTATATTAATATATAATTTAAAATATATTAGTTAATATATAGAAATTATATATATATATATATATATATATATATATATATATATATATATCTCAAAATATATTAATTGATATATAGAAATTATATTAATATATAATTTAAAATATACTAATTAATATATAGAAATTATATTAATTAAATATATATATGTAAACTTATATTTATATATATATATATATATATATATATATATATATATATATATATATATATATATATATATATATATATATATATATATATATATATATATATTTAATATGAATTTAATAAATGGATGGGGGCGTAGTACCGCTGGTCAAAGAGGTTTATGTGAATGCAATGGGTCTAGGGTTTGAATCCCCCTTGCCCCAGACTCATTTAATTTTTTTTATTTTCTACCTTAGAAAGCGCTTTTATCACAAAGCGCCCTCTAAGTAAAACTACTAAAAGACCTTAGAAAGCGCTCTCTAAGGTTATTTAATAAAATATATTAATTAATATATTCAAATTATATTAATATATAATTTAATATATATTAATTAATATATACAAATTATATTAATATATAATTTAATATATATTAATTAATATATTCAAATTATATTAATATATAATTTAATATATATTAGTTAATATATACAAATTATATTAATATATAATTTAAAATATATTAATTAATATATATATATATATATATATATATATATATATATATTATATTAATATATAATTTAAATTCTATATTAATTAATATATTCAAATTAGATTAATATATATTAGTTAATATATACAATTATATTAATATATAATTTAAAATATATTAGTTAATATATTCAAATTATATTAATATATAATTTATAATATATATGAATACTTATGTTATATATATTTAATGTGAATTTAATAAACGAATGTGGTCGTAGTACCGTTGATCAAGGAGGTTATGTTAATGCAATGGATCAGAGGTTCAAATTCCTCTCGCCCCAGACTCATTTAATTTTTTTTTTATTTTCTACCTTAGAAAGCGCTTTATTTACAAAGCGCCCTCTAAGTAAAACTATTAAAAGACCTTAGAAAACACTTTCTTCAGAAAGCGCTCTCTAAGGTTATTTAATAAAATATATTAATTAATATATTCAAATTATATTAATATATAATTTAATATATATTAATTAATATATAAAAATTATATTAATATATAATTTAATATATATTAATTAATATATTCAATTTATATTAATATATAATTTAATATATATTAATTAATATATTCAAATTATATTAATATATAATTTAATATATAATAGTTAATATATACAAATTATTTAATATATAATTTAAAATATATTAATTAATATATACAAATTATATTAATATATAATTTAAATTATATATTAATTAATATATTCAAATTATATTAATATATAATTTAATATATATTAGTTGATATATACAAATTATATTAATATATAATTTAAAATATATTAGTTAATATATTCAAATTAAATTAATATATAATTTATAATATATATGAATACTTATGTTATATATATTTAATGTGAATATAACTAATGGATGAGGACGTAGTATCACTGGTCAAAGAGGTTTATGTGAATGATATGGGTCTGGGGATCAAATCTCCCTCGCCCCAGACTCATTTTAATTTTTTTTTTCAACATTAGAAAGCGCTTTCCAGTGGAAGCGCCCTCTATGGTTATTTATTAAAATATTTTATATTATTTTATTTCAGAGACCTTAGAAAGCGCCTTTAACAAAAAGTGCCCTCTAAGGTTAATCTATCAAAATACCTTAGAGAGCGTTTTTAACAAAAAAAAACTCCCTCTAAAATCGATCATTTATTAAAATATAAATCTTTTCTAATCATTTTCATATTCTTTCTCGTTTCAGAAACCGCTCTCGCTCATTATTTCTAAACCCTTTTCTCATTCTAAAATCGTTCCTATACCTTTTTCTTGACCTGAAATCGTTCGTTGCTCATTGCTGTTGTTGTTCGTTCTGTATTGCTGAAGTTGAAGTTGCTCATTATTGTTGTTCTTCGTTCTCCATTTCTTGATCAAGGTACATCGTTCTTGTTGTTGTTCTTGATGATGTTGTACATTGTTGTTGTTGTTGTCCGTGTTGATACTCTACATTGTTGTTGTTGTTGTCGTTCTTGATGATGTTCTTGATGATGTTCTTGATGATGTTGTACATTGTTGTTGTTGTTGTCGTTATTGATGATGTGTTTTTATTCTTGATGATGTATAAATAATATGATTAGTTCTTGATAATGGTTTGTGTTAGATATGCTAATGGTTAGATTAAACAAATAATATAGTTTCCGTTTGTAATTACTAAACAAAAAATGTGAAACAGTTCAGTGGTAGTTCTGTCAAATTACATGTTTTGACACCAATTTTACGTAAAATAAAATTAAAATAAGTTTTCATTGTCAAACTTATTTTTTCATTGAGGATGGCATCAGATGCTAAAAAGAAACTGATTTGATCAAAAACTCAAGTGATTAGATTAAATGAGTTTTTGTTGTCAGAACAAAATGGTAGTTTTTTTTACTATTAGACTACCCCAACAAAGAAACTGATCAAATGTAGTTGCCATCCTTTTGTTTTGATTCATCAAATGAGTTTTTGTTGTCATTACATTTATTGTGAGCTCTTTTGTTATCATATTCTGGATAGCTTCCTTTAGAATAGTAATATTTCACTTTTAATTTTTTTTTACCATTAGACTATTCTCGTTCTTGATGATATTGTTGTTGTTATCGTTCTTGATGATTGATTTGTATATTAAGAGACGGTATCAAATTCTATTAATCTTCATTTTTTTATGCAAATTGAAGGTAGATTTTGAGGTGAGGTCTAGAAGTTGTTTACATCTAGATTTTAAGGTGAGGTCTAGAAGTTGTTTACATCTCTACAGGTATATTTGTTTTTTTTTTTATTTTTTTATTTTTGTTTTTGTTTAGTTTAATTAGTGTAACTATGGATAAGAAATGGATGTTTTCAAATCAATTGACGAAAGAGTACGAGAATGGGGTCAAGGAATTTGTTAAGTTTGCTGTTGCGCACGTCGAAGACCCCAGACGAATGAAATATCAGTGCTTAGATTGTTGTTTTGTGGGTCGGGTTAACGTGAGTCAACTGTTATCGCATTTACTTAGGCATGGAATTGATCAAAGTTATACATGTTGGGATTTGCATGGCGAGAAAAGTAACGGGAATGTTGAACCAGGGGATAATACGACCTATGCTTCAAACGATAATGACATAAATACATACGATTATGATCGAGTCGAAGAGATTATAGAAGCACTTGAGGATGATCTTAAGGATTGTCCTAAAATGTTTGAGAGGTTGGTAAGCGATGCAGAGAAACCGTTGCATAATGGTTGCGCTAAATACACAAGTTTGTCTGCGATATTAAAGTTGTACAACTTAAAGGCGGGCAATGGATGGTCGGATAAAAGTTTCACAGAGTTATTTGCCCTTATGAAAGATATGCTTCCAGAGGATAATGTTCTTCCCAATCGAACATATGAGGCTAAAAAGATGTTGTGCTCTATTGGCATAAGCTATGATAAGATACATGCTTGTCCAAATGATTGCGTCTTGTTTCGAAACGAGTATGCATCGTTAAATGAGTGTCCTAAATGCGGTGTCTCTCGATATAAGAAGAAGTTGTCTCCAGCAAAAGTCTTATGGTATTTTCCTATAATTCCGAGATTCAAACGCATGTTTCGTAGTGAAACCGATTCAAGACACTTGACTTGGCATGCAGATGAAAGAATTATTGATGGAAAGTTTCGACATCCGGCAGATTCACCACATTGGGTGAAAATTGATGATGATTATCCTGAATTTGGAAAAGAAGCAAGAAACCTTCGTTTGGCATTATCTACTGATGGAATGAACCCACACGGTCTTCAAAGTATCTCACATAGCACTTGGCCTGTGATTTTAATGATTTATAACCTACCTCCATGGCTATGTATGAAGTGTAAGTACATGATGTTATCTATGTTAATTTTTGGGCCTAGACAACTAGGGAATGACATAGAAGTTTACTTGGCACCCTTAATCGAAGATTTAAAGTTTTTGTGGGAGAACGGTATGGAGGTTTATGATGGGTATAGGAAAGAAAGTTTCAACTTAAGGGTGATGTTGTTTGGCACAATTAATAATTTTCCAGCATACAGAAATCTATCAGGGTAGAGCATAAAAGGTCAATGTGTGTGTCCTATTTGTGAAGATAAAACAGATTGGACGCGATTGGAGTTTGGTCAGAAGAATGTCTTTCTCGGTCATCGTAGATTCTTACATTCGAGACATCACTGCCGTGGGTGGAGAAAAGCCTTCAATGAAGACACAGAACAAAGTAAAGCTCCACCTATATTGACAGGTGATCAAATTTTTGAAAAGGTGAAAGATGTGAATACTCTGTTTGGCAAACCTTTTGCACATACACTTGTCAAGAAAGGGTGGAAAAAGAGGTCAATTTTTTTGAACTGCCATATTGGAAGTCTTTGTATGTAAGACATTTTCTCGATGTTATGCATATTGAAAAAAATGTGTTTGACAGTGTTATTGGTACGTTACTCAATATACATGGAAAGTCTAAGGATGGCCTTAAAACAAGAAAGGACTTGGTATCGATGGGGATAAGAACTGAATTAGGGCCCGTGAAGAAAGGAAACCGAAAATATCTACCACCTGCTGCATATACTCTATCTAGAAAGGAGAAAAAAATATTGTGTAAGTTTCTAAGTGAAGTTAAAGTTCCAGAAGAATGCTCTTCAGATATTAAAAGACTTGTGTCCTTGAAAGACCTCAGATTAAAAAGTTTGAAGACGCATGACTGCCATGTTATAATGGAACATTTTCTACCAATAGGTATACGTTCTATTCTACCAGAAAAAGTAAGAAGTGCAACAACTAAATTGTGTTTTTTCTTCAAGTCAATTTGCAGTAAGGTGATCGATCCTGCGATCTTACCAACATTGCAAAATGAAATAGTTATTACTTTGTGTTATCTTGAAATGTATTTTCCTCCCTCCTTTTTTGACATAATGGTTCATCTAGTTGTTCATCTGGTGAAAGAGACACAATTGTGTGGACCAGTTTATATGAGATGGATGTACCCTGTTGAACGTTATATGAAAATCTTAAAAGGGTATGTGAAAAACCAAAGTCAACCAGAGGGTTGTATTGCCTTGAAGAAGCGACTGAGTTTTGTATTGAATATTTATCCAATGTACAATCAATTGGACTCCCCAAATTTAATGTTGTAGAAAAAAAAGTAGGAAAAAAGATAATTGGGAATGAAGTTGTGACAATATCAAGGGTCGAACGGGATCAAGTGCATTTGTATGTTCTGCACAATGAGAATGAAGTTGAGATGTATGTTGAAATGCACAAAGATACTCTTCGAGGTTTAAATACAAATAGAAATGAGAATTGGATAGTACGAGAGCACAATCGAAGTTTCATACCTTGGTTTAAGAGTCACATTTTCGAAAGGTATTATTCAGATCCTGCTTCAATAACAAAAAGATTGAGATGTTTAGCATATGGTCCAAGTTTGGTTGTGTTTTCTTATAGCTCATATGCAATTAATGGATACACATTTTATACCAAAGAACAAGATGATAAAATTACAATGCAAAATAGTGGTGTACGAATGGATAAGTCGGGATTTTTGCAAGTGGATCTTAATAGGGTTGGATACAAAGATGAGCCTTTTAGTCTTGCCTCTCAAGCTAAACAGGTGTTCTATGTTAATGATCCGACAAGTACAAAGTGGTCTATAGTGCTTTTATCGAACAAAGTACTTGATGATAACATTGGAGATCAAGGTGATATTGGTGTAGATATTAAATCATTGACTAGAAACGATCAAGATGATATTGATGGTGATATTGAATCATTTACTAGAAATGATCATAATGAGGGTATTTGGATCAATCCAACCGTCCGTGTTGTTAAGAGACGGGTAAAACATATTCCAACCAAGAAAAGAAAGACAGGTGCCTAAAAAAGGTACTAATGGCTAGTAATTGATTATAGATTATGAATTTAGATTTGTCATTTAATTTTTGGATTATAGATTATGGATTTTAGATTTGACATGTTGAATTTTAGATTTGTCATTATAATTTGACATGTTATATCATTCGATGGATTATAGATTATGGATTTTAGATTTGACATGTTGAATTTTATATTTATCATTATAATTTGACATGTTATATCATTCGATGGATTATAGATTATGGATTTTAGATTTGACATGTTGAATTTTAGGTTTGTCATTATAATTTGACATATAATTTTTGTTTTTTCTTTCTTACAGGTATAATGGCTAGTAATGAGGAAGAAGCACACGGGACATCCGAGACACGCGAGACACCTGAGACACACGAGACACCCGAGACACATGATGCAAATGAAACTCAAGAAAAAGCTTCGAATGTAGAAAGTGAAATAAAACGTAGAATAACAATTATGAGGTCAATTCACCGTGATAGAGACAAAGGGGTGAAATTTGATGTACATTGGAGCGATGGGGACCAACTAATCGAGCCTAACGGTTCAATGTTGGCTTCATACATTGGTTCACTTGTCCGCCAGTACATTCCAATTACCAGTGATGATTGGAGGAATTCAATGTTGGAAGCTGGTAAAGATAAGATATGGAGTGAGATAGAGGTGTAACACCCCAAAATTTGCCCTCTTATTTATGGCTTTATGTTTCATGTCCATCTACATATTCCATTAGGTCATAACTAACAAATCATTTGTTTGCTTGGAGTTACTGAAACATAAGATCAAGGTCTTATGAGATTCAGGGTTATTTCTAGTTCATGGTTTTCACCTCATTGAAGATTGTTTCAACTGGTTCCCTCAGTGATTAAGGAATTAGGGTTTCATATTAAAAATATCTTAGTGGTTGTGCCTCTTTCTACATTTCAGATCTCATCTACAGCCACAAGGTTTTCTCAAAGATGTGTTTTCATCGGTCGTCAGATCAAGATATTTGTATATTAAGTGGCAAGGCATTAGGTCATGGCTTGAGTTGACATAAACATGTTAGGATTGGTTGTATGGATTACTTGGATTCCTCTCATGCTAATATTCTTTCTAGCTAACTACCCATTTCGTTCATGTTTTCAATCCAATTGATTAGAAGCCCATGTCTTCCATGCCCTTATTCACAAAATTAGTCATTCAGTTAATTCTTTCATTTTTTAAATCCATTTTCATCTTAGTTTGGTTCTAAACTAGGAACTATTCAGGAATTTCAAGCCCATTAGCCTTGTCTCATTTAAACCCATTTTTCAATTAAATTCCATTGTCTTTATTCACTCCTCACCAAGCTCCTCACTCATTTTGAGTTCCTTCTTAATATCCATTTGATTCAATATCAATTCAAGGCCATCAATCCATTAAACCAAAATTTAATCCAATCCCATGTCTTATTTCACAATTCAAACTCATGGCTCATGTTATAAGGCCCATTGATCTTTTAGTTTATCTTTATATAAAATATGAAATTATAGAAGAAAATAATTGCCTGGGAATTAATGGGAAATATTGAACATTTTATTTTGTATGAAAATGATGAGCGTGAGGTTAGTCATGTTGGAAAGGATAGCAACAACGGCCAAGGTGAGAAAATAACCAAGAATAGTACAGGTTCAAGCTCATTAAGTTCAGTTCCAAAGTGTGACGTGAAAATGCAAGAATAACACGAGAAACATAAAAAAAAGGGGGATATTGTAGAAATTCAAAATGCAGAAAAATACAAAAAAGAGTTTCTAATTGAATCTTAACAAACTTTCAATGAAAAAAACGGAGCTCTCTCTAAAAACTCAGGTTCAGTGGCAGGAGAATTCCACTGCAAAATAGCTGGAAATATTCAATCAAATCTTGATGGATAAACAACCACTTTCAACCAGTTTCAGGATGATCTTCAAAAAAGGGAACCTTGATCTTCAATCAATCTCGGAAATTCTTCTTCAATCCACATTTTCATCATCTTCAACGATATCTTTCGGAACTTCGGCAGCTTCGCAATTCCAAAACTTTATCCTTGATGCTTATATGTTGAGGTTTCTTAATCCTCCCAATGATCTATTCAAGGCATAACATAAATTCAGATCCATAATGAGCACAAAAACCTGCAAGTTCGAGTTAGTTCCAAAGTTAATTCAAAATTATTTCAAGGTTTCATCAATACAAAGTTTAAAGCTGAAAAAATGAAAAGTTCGAATAGGGAGACCTAAACATGGAAGGATGCAGGACATCATGGTCATTAAAAATAGAAAATGAGAAGCTCTCACCGATAATCACTCATAATTCCTAATAGCCTCATAACCAATACTAACTGAAGTTAACCAGTTCATAACTGAAACTAACTCAAAAATCCATAACAGAAAGATGACAAACTCTAAACAAATTCTCTAACAGAAATTCAGTTGAATCACAAAAATATTCACCTATATAAGGCCATTGATCGGTTTCTTCAGGTTCTTCACCATTTTCCTCCATTCATGATTCAGTCTTGATCCTCATTCACCATCCTTCTCTCCAATCTCTCATTTCTTCACTCATCTTCATCAATCCGTAAATCACCATCTTAATCTTTGATCCTCAGTAATTCATCATTGGTAGCAATCTTCAATTAACTTTTTCAATATTCACCATTTTCCTCGATTCGTTTTCGGATTCGTTTATCTCCTTCCTTCTTCATTCATCACTATCGTCACCTTCAATAAAACCTTGAAGCTGCAACCATCGTTCTCATCTTCAAACTTTTCATCAATCTCGTTGTTAACTTGCAACAAATTCGGAGTTAAGTGAAAACCACATCCTAATCACAACAGAGTCAAAGAATCATCAGCAAGAACAAGAGGACTATAAAGAGACTCGTATACAAAGAACAACCTAACTGCAGAACGCAAGAAGATCGAAATCGCAGCGAACAAGAAATAAGAAGAAGTCGAAACGCAGATTGAAAAGTATTACCTGAGGGGGAGAACGCGTGTCTGTGTGAGTAACTCCGACGGCTTGGGTTCTACAGCGATATCATGTGAAGCATTAGCATTCAGAGTCGTCTTCCTCCTTCACAGGTTGGTGACCGAAACTCGACTAAATCTGTTTCCTTTTGGTGCTTATACGAATTGATGATAGAGAGGAGTTAGGTTTTTGGTCAAGGTTGTGAAAGTGATTTTCGGATAACAGAGAGGTTGACGATGAGGGTAGCGGAGAAGATAGGATAATTGTGGAGGTGGCGGCGAAGATGGGGGTTAGGGTTTTTGGTCCTCTTTTATTCATATAGGGTTCTTTGGCTTTTTCATAAGTTTCTTTCTGTTGATTAATGTTATAAGATTAATGAAAATTAAAAAGAATTAAAAGCATGGAACAACCATTAAAGAGCTATTAATCCGTAGTTATGATTTCCAAGAGTAAGATTAGGATGAGTTTGTTTTGAATTCTGGCCAGACCGGCGGTGACACTTATCATTGTCCGATAGGCTCTTCTCGCGGTTGATCTGGTGCATACCGTTCACCATAATTGCCATGCACCATTCATTTCTAACTGTTAGATGAGAACACCTTAGGACATACTGTGATCATACGCCCTAGAGTAAGTCAACAAATGTTGATTGATCCTCACCATGTTCCCTCAAAGTCCTGCGTTAATGGGCCTAAGGAATTACTATCCACACCCCCATTTAGCAAGCCCATTGGAATTTTAACTAATAAATTACTGCTTTCTCACCCCTCCTCTATTTCTTAGTTTTTAATTTTTGTTTTGTATAATTTTCAATATTAATCCATAAAAAATACCAAAACGCATGATAAAATTCTACAAAAATTATAGTAGCCTTTTAACTCATTTTAGAAATTTTCTACATTTTTACTTTCTGAATTTTGGTATTTTTCAATTCAATTTCGATTTTCCATTTAATTAGTTTTATATTGAATTATTTCATGAACACTTCATTTTGTACATTTTATTTCTCCCACTTCCTATAACTTTTTTGTCCCATTCGTTTTGCTATGATTAGAGGACTTGTAATAGAACCTGGAATAAGTTTTGTTATATTTTTTTAGGCCATTTTATCCATTGTTTTGATAGTGTTGTTTGTGTAAAATTATAAATAGATCTTAGGTAGATTTAAGTGACCATTTGACATAGTTAGGTTATGAATGTTTAGGATATTTTTTAACACAATACTAGGTTCTGGATAATGACCTTAGGGAATTAATTTCATAATTTTTCCAGGCCCCTTGATATTTTTCTTAGAACCTTAGTGGCACTAGGTTTTTACATGTAAATTCACCTCAAATTTTAGAACTTTATGGTAGCATTAGGACATAGTTTGATTAGGTTGGATCTTTGGACCTTATAATGACTTGGTATGGTTTAGCTACTGGATTTAGAAGCTTGTTATCATTTAGGATCCTTTAGTTTTAGGACTTAAGCTTAGAAATCGGTAAGTGTGTTTACATGAAGCGATTATCCTTTATATTTGTTTTATGCGCTTTATATGCATTTTAGAAATTCTTGAAAATTCTTACACCTTTATTCATTTATCCATATTTTTGCATCCTCATCTTCATTTCATTTACTAACACTTTTTTTGTGGTGCAAGGTATTACGCGAGGATTCGCTTACGAATTTGGATTATTTTCTTTTCATTTTGCTTTGATATTCTTTATGGTCTATACTTTGTGATGTAATAGTTAGAACTTTATATGTGACACCTATAATTAGGATAGAAAAAGATAAAATGAAGCGTTTAGATGACCAATTTTCAAAAATAAAGAAAAGGAGTTATTCGACCCAGAATCGAAAATTTTTAAATAAAATAAATAATTTTTCATGTGACATTAGGATCCCTCGATTATCATTGCTTCACTCCAATACACCAAAAGCAAGCCTTATATGTTGCACATCATAAGTCGTACGTCTCAACACCACTCAACCGACCCACCCGATCCATCATTTCATCCCATTTACAATTTACACACATTTTTACCCGCCATGACGTATGAGGACCATATCATTCACTATTAATTTTTGTACTCGCATTTCTAGTCTAATATCCACTTAGGTAGCTTTTAAATCCTTCAAGCTTCACTAACCATATGTCACCATTAAAATTCAATTAACTTAAGGTAAAGTCTAGTTTCCCTTAGAGTTTTTCCTTTTACAATTTGAGTCTCACTTCTCACCTTTAAAGAAAAAAAACATTTAAAAGGATATTAGGTACAATACGCCACGAGCCTTAAGCCATATGGGAAATGATTAGTGGAAGTCTCCTCCACTCTTCTAGAATGCTTTACAAACGTTCCATTGGGGGCGATCTTGGAAAGTATTCGCTCCTGTATCATATCTTTAGTGTTGTACCCACGATAAACATAAAGTCAAAACACTTCTTCTAAAAGACAATAAACCAAGACAACACGTCTTCTCTTCTCATCTCCCATTCTTTGTGGAAGATAACGACTTGCCTCGACAATTCAAACAGCGATACGATAAACACCCTCGAGTTAGAGCCGGTAACACATGAGCTAGAACTATGGAAATGTCATCCTAAAAAACATAAGCAAATTTCCGCCTTAGTTAGGCGAACTACGTCGACTCTGATCCTCATTATCCCGATGAGGTACGTAGGCAGCAGGGTAGGGCCCGTTCGAGCACATTCTTTATTTTCCCTACATTTCCCTCTTTCTTCCCATTTTCTTTTCCAATTCCCTTTCTCATTTCACTTCCATCCCAGATAGAAATTCTTTCATTCAAACAGTATCTTATTTCTCACCCTTTGAAACAAATTTATAAGTGTGGATCCCGTCGGGTACGATGGACGGTCTGGGGTGCTAATACCTTCCCAGTTCGTAACCGACTTCCGGATGCAGATCTTTGGTTTGCAAGACCTCGTCTTTTCCTTATTCCTTAGGTTCATGCAACATTACCTTTCCCATTCATTCGGGATAAAAATGTCTGGCTGGCGACTCTACTTTTTCTGCGCCACTTTCGCGTTTGTATTAGGATGAAAATCCCGGGAGAGATAAGAGGTACTTGATTACCAAACATGATTGATGTGTTATTAGATTTATTTTGACTTATACTAACATACTTATACTAACATACTTATACTAACATACTTATACTAACATATTTTATGTTTATATGTGTATGTGTTTTTTGTAGAGGTCCTTTAATATTGATGAAAGCCGCAAAAAGTATTGTCTCCAATTGACCGGAAAGAGACATAGGGGATTTCGAGCCTTATTATCAAACAAATATCTGAGGGATGATAAAAAAAAATTGTTGAAGCAGAACTTCAACCATTGTATGCGGATTTGATTACACCGGAAGAATGGAAAGCTTTTGTAGCCAAACGCAAAAGCGCAAAATTCAATGTAAATTTATTTATCTTTTAATTTCATGTCTATTAATTGTATTATATACTTGTTTATCTTTGCATATTAGTTTGTTCTGATATGGGTTAAACTTTTTTTTATCCAGGATTTGAGTGCCACTAATCGCAAAAGAGCCTCAAAACCCGCATATCCATACAGAAAAGGCCGAAAGGGGTATGCACGGTTACAAAAACAAATGGTAAATATATATAAATGGTATGATCTTATTAATTGTCTCAATATGTTATAATTGACGATCTTTTTATTTTTCTCAATTTGTAGTTGGAAGAAGAGAAAAGTGCAGAAAAATCTCTTTCGGAACATGTTTAGTGGAAGGCTGCTCGTGTGGGAAAGAGTGGAGTTCCTAGTGAAGATGTTTAACAAGTTTATGAGAAATATGTAAGTATAACATTATGTCTTTAACATGATTTCTTTAATCCCCACTAATAATTTTCGATTTGTCAATGAATTTCAGGAGAGTATATCTAAATATTTAACCACATGTGAGGATCAGGATTGTAGGAGCATTCTTAGTCGAGTACTAAATGTTCCTGAGTATTTCGGTCGAGTGAGGGGTAAAGGATTTGGTGTGACGCCCTCTTCCTTGTATAAGAAACCAAAAAGAAAAAATCCTAGCAATGAAGAAGTGATGAAAACATTGGAGGAACTTAAGGCGCAAGTCAGTGCATTGCAAAAGGATAAAAAGATGTATGAGGCATCTAAGCGCAGTTCCGGGTTAAAAGATACTAGTGACAAAGCTAGTATCAATTGTGAAAAGGGAGGCAACAAGTAACAGGGCCGCTCCAAGTAGCAGGGAGGCAACAAGTAGCTCCTAGGTGCACCAGAATCCATGCCGCCCACGGCAGCAGATCGGGCAAGAGACTCGTCCAGCCGCTTGCGCTTCAGAAGAGGAGAGGTGGAGGTCGAAGGGCTGTCCCATATATGTATCGAGGAAGTTTGTTGGACGATGGCTTGGGGAGAGTTGGTGGTCGAGGTGGGGGTACCAGAACTGCCGACCCCGTGCTCATTAGCTACCTCCTGAATGCGGTTCCCCACTTTCTTTTTATTTTTAGAGACCCTATTCGGGGCCCCGGCCTGGTTGGCCAGCTTCAGGACTCGTTCTCGGTGAGCAGGCATCGTTCCTGCAAAACAAAAAAAACTAAACATCAGTTATCGGACATAAAAATCAGAGAAGAGGGAAGGGCCACCTATGCAACAACTCCAAGGCCTCTTCATCCATGTCACACACGAGCAGAGCCTTTTATGAGGCGCATTTTGTGGATGGGCATCCCGTCATCGTTGACATAAGGTCTGTCTTGCTGGTCCACCCATACCGCCAAGTTAAAGCTCTGAACATATTCCACCAACCTATGGTAGGCCAGTCGATCCTCGACCCCCAAGCTCGAATGTCTGACTCGGTAGTGGCTGGTCGACAGATTAAAATAGTCCGACTACCATCTTAAGGGGATCCTCGACATCATTTTTTCTTCGTTGTTGGCGTCACACTTATAGTAGTAGACGGTGTTGAGGGCATACCGGGTGATCGGTTTCACCACGTACCACCTCCCCTTGAAATGGCGGACATAATCGACAAACGTCTTGAACAATCTCACGGTTTATTTGAGAGACACCCAACTATGACGCCCCTATGCGCCTGATTGCTGCAGGTGCAAGATGCAAAAGAAAAGGGGCAATGTGCACCCGACCCCGAGAAACCGGCAGACCAAATCGAATGCCCGGATGGAAGTAATGGAATTCGGATGCAATTATGAGGGCGCCAGCTTGAGCCACCTGAAGACCTCCATTTGGAAATCATTAAAAGGGAGTCTCATTGTCGCTTCTCGGAAGGCAAACTCGTACATGGCAAACTGCTTCCTTGGAAAACGATGGCATATCCGATCTACTTCCCGAGGAGCAAGACATTGCCAGTTTGCTGCATCCTCGGGGCCAATGTCCTCAACCATGGCGTACGCGGTAGTATCCTTGTCCACAAAATATGACTCTTCTTCTAGAGGCTCGCCGGCGACCCACGACAGGTCATTATGTCGAGACGAAAAGACGTGTTCGTTCCCCTCCTCGGGGTCTCTTTCCTCGGTTCGTCGTTGCTCGGTCTCGTTCCCCTCCTCGGGGTTTCTTTCCTCGGTTCGTCGTTGCTCGGTCGTACCTGAAAAGCAGAAAGGAAAAATGAATTCGACATCGCATTAAATTCACCCTTCCACCGCAGTTCAAGTGAAAGGGAGAAGAGCTGAACGCCCTAAAATCCCACTAAACTATCCTAAAATCAACGAAGGGACGGCCCTCGGATCCACTCGAGCACATACGAAACCCCTAAAAACCCCCCAAGAAGACTAAGAGATTTTTCCCGGCGAACGCATCGAACGCCCGCGACCTTCATCGATCATATGATGATCCTGGCCGGTCCATTCATACAGAGATGATTTTTTCGCCCGTTTCATGCAAATCATGCCCAGGACATTCATGACTAAAACCTAAAAACTAACCTAAAACAGAGATCTACCTACTCTAAATAGGAAAGTTACGAATTTTTCTACCTATCATGTGGAAAAACGCGTGAAAAAAGAAGGTATGGAAGATTACCTGGCATAGTGATGACAGGGAGGTTAAGGTAGCGCGCGGGCAGTGAGCGGCGGTGTTGTCAGTGGTTGCGAGCGGAAAAGAGTTTCTTCTCAGAGCTTCTGAATAAACGAAGGAGCGAAAAGTTGAAATGAAGTAGTCCCTCCACCTTATATACTAAGAGAGCGTGTGAGCGAACGTGCTAGGTAATCATTACCTAGGCCCCTATGACGATACTAGCACAGGAAACAAAGTGATGCACCATTAATGCCTGAGACATGCCAGTTTAGAGAATTTTGAACGACGTCGGGCAACCGCAGGTCTCCCCGACTATAAAAGGAAATCTTTGACCCCTGAGAACACCACGTACCTGACGATTTGAACGGCTTTCGGAGCAGCTTGAATATATCACATTTTGACACGGGGCAGATACCTGACACTCGATATTACTCCCCCTTGACACAAATATGTCCTCGACTCTTGTATAACTCATCGCTCCGACTCGGAGACTCGACTTGGGGGGCTCCTGTTCTGGACTGGGCCACTAGAGATTGTATTGGGTCGTGGCCCAATACGTCGAGCAGATGTCCATACACTCGAGCAAGCATACTTGGTGGTCGAGCACACACCACTTAACGATTGTCGCTCCCGGGATTTTCATCCTAGTACAAACGTGAAAGTGGCGCGGAAAAGGTAGAGTCGCCAGCCAGACATTTTTATCCCGAATGAATGGGAAAGGTAATGTTGCACAAACCCAAGGAAAAAGGAAAGGACAAGGTCCTGCGAACCAAAGATCTGGGTTCGGGAGTCGGTTACGACCTGGGAAGGTATTAGCACCCCAGATCGTCCGCCGTACCCGACGGGATCCACGCTTGCTTGTTTGCTTCAAAGGGTGTGAAAATAGAGTGATGTTGTTTGAATGAAAGAATGGCTGGGATGGAAAATGAAATGAGAAAGGAACTGAAATAAGAAAATGGAAAGAAAGGGGGAAATGTAGGGAAAATAAAGAATGTGCTCGAACGGGCCCTACCCCGCTGCCTACGTACCTCATCAGGATAATGAGGATCAGAGTCGACGTAGTTCGCCTACCTAAGGCGGGAACTATTTGTTTGTGTTTTTTACAGCTGGAACTGCGTATGTCTATGCTCAGGTGTTGCAGGCTCGTCTGGTACGAGTGCGTTTACCGTCTTGCATGCGAGACAAGTCGTCGCGAGTTCGCGTTGTGAGTGAATGAGATGAGAAGAGAAGTTCCCGCAGGATAGTCGCTTGTTATTTGCTTTTGTCTTTTATGATAAATGTTTTGAATTTGTTTGTGAACATTCTCATACTAAGACCTATCCATCGCGGTGAGTATTTATACCTCTCCCCGAAACAGGACGCGTATAAACACTCCGCAACAAAGTCTCGTGTCGTACAAGAAAGTTCGGTTTTTATTAAGTGTTTTATTGCTTTTCTTTATGAGATGAGAAAGAATGACTCAAGTTGCAAAAGGACAAAATAAGGGAGACTAAGACACAACCCTAAGTTATTTATCATATACAAAAGGGAGATCCTATGGTTAATGAGGTATTCTAATCCTAAGAAAGAAAAGGAAAAGAAGAAAAAAGAGTTAGAAACTAACTTACTTCCTAAGGAAGGTAAGTTGTTTCTAAAGAAAGGGAAAACCTATAAGCAAACACCAAGTGCTAAGGAAAACACATTTAGAATGCATAAAAGATAGGAATGAAGTGAGGCTTACCTCAATCTTCCCCCCCTACAAAACAAAGGTTAGCATGACAATGCATATTGAAAGTAAAATCAAAGCACGGAAGCGATTAAGTACCACAAACGTCCTAGAATAAAACTAGGGTTCAAAGTAAGACCTAAGTCTAAAGGTGAAGGTACCTAAAGGTTACATGACTTATAAGTCAGTAGCTACATGCTATAGGTCTCTAAGTATGCTAGGATACCTCACAAGATTAAATTATATCAAACTATGTACAAAAAGTTCACCTAAATGCAAATTAGGGTTCATGGATGAAGTATGAAGACATATGGCTTACAAACATGAATTAATACATAAAATGAACATAAAAATCAGTAGTGAATGCTTATGAATGAGGATGCATGAATATACATTCATGGATGCAATGGATTAGGCATATGGGGCAAGGAGAAGAAGATGTGAGATGAAATGGAACAAACATCGCATAAGATCGCAAATGATGCAAACTAAGGAAGAATGGCATGTGAATATGAATGAAATGATTATGGGTCAGTAGCATACAAGGTATGAGATTCACTTAGAATGCATGAATAGGCATTAATGATTTCCACATAATTAATGTTATTATTTAGAGGAGAAGAGAAATGAGTTTAGGTTGAGATTAGTTCACATAAGTATGCACTTTAAAGCACCAAAACAAACCAAATGAGTATGGTTCAAAAAATAATCTATGACTGGAATTAAAGACATAAAAATGACCTATAATCAACTCCTAAAATCTACCAAAAATCCCCTAAATAAAATGGCATGAATGCCTTCTTAACATTTAGGTTATGCGACACATAAACACATGAATCAACCTAGGGTCTAGGTGACATGGAAAAATAGCAAAAAGCTTTTAAAAATTATGAAATTAAATCCCTGGAATGATATAGTCATTATCTCACATTTTCCAAAATTATTTCATAAAATTATGCACCAAAGTGCCAAAACAAATCCTTGACTAGCAAGGTAACAAATCGTGATCATCGAAAAACAACTCCACAAAGTGGATCAAAAAGGGCATCTAAAATTATGAAAAAAATGCCTAAGGAGCATCATAATGTAAAAAATTACAGTGATTAATCATATACAAAAAATAGGTCTCACACCTATGGGGAAAAATTGTTTTTGGTCCCTTATGCCAAAACATTCCTTTTTGGGACAGCTTATGATATAAAATCCAAATTAATTATTAAAACCACCAAAATATGGAAACAAAAAATATGACAAATTAATTAAGATGATGAGGATCACTCATGAATATTTCCAGAATTTTATCCCACCTAAAACTATTTTTAATAATTTCTACGAAACGGACAAAAAAGTGGATTTTAAGGGGAAGTGAAAGGAAGCGATCCTAATGGTTCATAACCTAATCCCTAAGTTCCGAAATCGATACATATCATCAAAAATCACAAATATATCCAATGGCTTAGGTGGGAGGGATCAATATTCACATTAATTTATATGATCCTAAGCCGCATACGACTAAAATGATGCTTAAAGGCCGAAAAAACTCGAAATCACTTACTTGATCGAAGTGTCGATTCCTCACCAAAAGAAATCTGAAAAAACCTTAAGCAAGGTATTGTAGTCTCCTATGAGCAAAATAAATGCCCATCTTCCATATTGGCTTTGTGAAGCTTTATCAAAATCAAAAATCGATACAATATCGATCAAAACATCATGAACACTTTAATCTATCCATACTTAATTCAAAAGAAATAATTAAAATTCTCACCAAAAATTCTAATTAAAAATTAACAAGAAGAAATATGGATTAAATGTTAATCCACAAAAATTAATTAACCAAGAAATTAATTACAATTTTAGCAACAACAAACGTTAACAATTTCAAAAAAAAATAAGTGAAAGAAGAAAAAAAAAACCACTGAGGGGTGCTAAAGAAATGGTAGCTTGCAGCCAGCAAACACATGGCCCAAGGCCCGTTTTCATTCAGATAGGCGCTGGGAGGGGTATGTTAAGAATTTTGGAAAGTGTCAATAGAGATTTTCATGGCCTTGAGGCCCATTCCTTCAGGCTGAGTTCGTGAGGGGGTGTATGGCCGAAATTCATGGTGTGGATAGGAAATCCATGGTTGAAGAGGAGATAAGCCCAATCCATTGTGAATTCCGTAGGGGAGGGTGACGTGAGTAAAACACATGGTGCTGAAAGTGATCCATGGTGGCTGAATTCACAAAGCCCAAATCCAATAATCCTTAACCTATTTTTTCCAGAAAACCCTAAATGATGAAATCCTACAAATCTCTTCTTCCTCATTCACGATGACGCCGCCGTAACTTCCTCTTTTTCTTCCCGTCACCATCGCCAACAAAGAATTACCATGAACCTTCTTTGATCTCCTTCCCCGACGATCCAAAACCCCCGCCCTCACAACTAAGGCCACTGACTTCTTGTCACCTGCGAACGAATCGCTCCGCCGCGCCGAGGCTCGTTGCCGATGAAGACGAGAAACCCTAACTCATGTCTTCGGATCCTCTCGCTCAACCATCAACCGCAGACTGTTCTTCTTAGCTTTGGCTCTCTTTCAATGGAAAGAACTATCATCTTCCATCAACATCCATGTCTCCGATCGAAGAACTCGCCGCGACTAAAAATCCCCTTTTCTTCACTTCAGCGGCACTTGAAAGGCAGACAACATCTCCGCCGCAACTTAGCTTCAAACCGACACGTTTTCTCCTCTGCAAACTGTACTAAGCTTCGCATCCCCTTCACCTCTTCGAATTGGAGATTTATTCAGGTTTGGATATCATCGTATCAATCTCAATCTTCATCTTGTACCTTTTCTTTTGCTTCTACCTCTATTTCCTTGTCTGAATCTATTATTGTTGTGGTTGATGGATTTGCGGTGTTCTTGAAGTATCGGCTTGTTGGTTGTTGATTCCACCGGTTATTGAAGGTTGATAACGTTGATGAAGGTGCCGAGAGTTGTGGGTGAATCCACGAAGTTGAAGAAAGGCAATGATTTTAATGAAGGTGCCGAGAGTTGATGAAGAAAAGTTGTTGATGCAATCTGCAAATCGAAAAAGATTGACGATGCGGTTCTGTTATGAGGTTTCTGATGACTGATGAATATCCTCAGGTACGAACATCTTCGAGTCTTTGTATCGATCTTGATTTTCTTCTTCGCATTTATACCATGTCAATCTCTGACCTGTTGTTGATGTTGATGATTTGTGATGCAGGCTGATCTTGGTTGCGGAAGTTGTGGAGATGGTAATGATGGAGCATTGAAGAGAATGATGGAGAGCTGCAGCGAGATTGTGCGATTGATGCAGAAGACTCTTGTATGAAGGTTGATGAAGATAAAGTTGATTCAAGAAGAATTAATGGCGAAACTAAATTTGAAGATGGAGAAAATTGTAGATAGGTGAGAGTGAAGGAGTTGGGTTAGAGATTGGAGATTGATGAAGAGTTGAAGAATTGATAAAGATGATGCGACATTTTGAGGTAATCACATCGACCCTGATTCCTCTCCTTTCCTAATTCTGAAATCTCTCTCTTCTTGAATTTCTCGCGGTACTCATTATTGTCGTTGATTGTTACAAAAGGTGTGCAAGGATTTCAGGTTGAGATTTTGATGGGGGTTCCAATGCAGGTGATGAAGTGAAGGTGGTCATTTTGCAGATTCCGAGAGAGAGAGAGAGAGAGAGAGATCTTGGTGAAGTGGGAGAGGTTATTGAATGTTTGACGTTTGTTGCAGATTTTTGGAGTTTGTTGAAGTTTGTTGAAGATAAAGGTGGTGGTGATTCTTGGTTCAGGAGTTTTTGATGGAGATTGCAGAGGGTTAGGGAAACGAAGATTGAAGAGAGTTAGGGAAATGAATTCGGTTTTTGTGAAAGTTGAAGAAGGTTCCAGAAAATTGTGAAGGTTCTCTTGGAGATTAATTAAGAGATTTTTTTCTGTTTTTTTTCCTGTTGTATCAGTTACATTTGTAACTGATTTTCCTCTCCTATTCTGGAATTTTTCTCTTAGTTTTCTGGTGTAATCTCATTATCTCAGCCCTCTCCCCTAACTGATTTTCTGGTGCATATCCTTTGTTGAATCCTCTTATGAAATATTTTTCCGAGTTTGATGTCATAACTGTTCTGATTTTTCCCTTCAACTTTTGAACTATTGCTGCCAAAACTCATAAGTTTGATTGATTGAGTTATGGAAAAGATAGAAAAAATGTGTCTGAAATTTTGAGTTTTGAAATTTTAAGCTTTTTGTTATTCTGGTAATAAATTGGAAAAAAAAAAGAAAAAAAAAGGATAAAGTTGTATATGGTTCTAATGAAAATTGGACATTAAATAATAATTTGGATAATGAACATGGTTATTGAATTCCTTTGGGCAACAATGGACCTAAAAAGGAATTGGATAAAATTTGAATTTGGATGGAATCTGAGCTTGGAAATGGACAAAAAAGAAAAAAGAGATATAATAGTTTGTAATTAGATTTTTTTTGAAATTGGTTTAAAAGGCGGCTCACAATTTGTTATGGATAATGGATCTAATCGAGAAATTAGAGATGGTAAACATGGATCTAATGAGCTTATATCTGAAATGGATAGTGAATATAGTAACTAAAAACTTAAAATGATAATTGGTTTATTGAACGAAGTTAACGAATATGGTTTAGCAATTTTAAAGCAATGTACTTGAAATCAAGAATGGATTAGGATTTTGAAACTGAAAAAAATGGGCGATTGGGTTTAAAATAGGCGTAGAAAAATGGTTTTATGATATTGGATTCGAAAATGGATAAAACCATGGTGAAAACTTGGACTTGAGAAGAATATTCAAATGAGTTTATGGCGACTTTCGAATGAACAATAATGACGCCTTGATGCCTTCCAAACAAACCATGATCATGCGCTTTCCACCTTTAACGCGAACCCAACTCCTGATCCAAGACCAATTCTTATGAACCGTGATGTCATAGTAGACCTAAAAACCAATACCTTAAGCCCTACTTCTTGAATCACCAGTGCAGCCTAGGATGCCAAGAAGAAGAGAATAGTCGAATGAATCCTCTGGATAAGAAAAACTTTGGAACTTGACGAATCCCATAACACAGAACATGATTTTTTGATGATGTGAATTCAAACCCCGCTCGTCTTGAATATAATGGCCCAATAAATCACCCATGAATATGAGAATCCCAATCACAAGGAAATGCTTCGATCCCATGCCTTATGAATCCATGAAATGCATGATTATGATGTTATGACCTAGTGAAAAATGCAGATGAAATGCGAAGCGATAAGCCAGTTAGTGGTAGGAAGAATGAGGGTAAATTTTGAGGTATTACAACGATCAGACATATATTTTATGAGTCGGGCATACACTTTACGAGACGGGCAGATAACGAGTATTCCATTCCACTTGCCACATCACCCAACTATCCCCAATTATCTCCTGAAAGATAGGGGCAGTTGGACCAAGGTCCAGACCACTTGCTAGATCTACACGCTCCTTACGCGTACCTTGGCAGTTCTTCCTTGGGCCTCGCTGATCTAGCCCAAGGAAGAACCTTGGCCTAGCGTTGATGGCTCACTATAAATACCATTTTTCACTAAAGGGTCAGGTATTCTGATTTAACTCTTCTGACTTACCATTTTATGTACCTCTATTGACTTTGGCACCTTGCAAGTACACCCCATCCATTCCATCCATCTTGTTGTTCACGTTCAATTGTTGGAAGGCCCTCCTGATCAGGTAAGATTAGCTAGCAAGGGAAAAGTGTATAACACTTTGGGAGAATCACTTCACACTAACCTGCTCCCTACTGGATGTTTGAAAGTCTCATTTGATATTTCTTTATAGATGAATTCATTATTACCATATCCTGACGATGTTTCGGATGCAACATTGGTGGGAGAAGTAATAAGTTCGTTTGTTGCATGGTCGTCAAGCCTCATTAGCGTAGGATACGAGGTATGCATAAAACCATTATGAACCTTTGTTAACCTTAATTCAAAGTTTTTACGCGCATTTTACTTACATTTTTTACATGGTAATGTTAATTAGACTCCAACAAGATCCAAAGAAAAAGATAAGGGGATTCCGCAACATACCGAGTCTGTTGTTTCAAAAAAAGAGGTACATCACAATTATATGATATTTATGCATGGAAAATGTTAAATTCGTGATCTTATACTTCATCTAACTAATTATCTGATATATAGCTTCATGGTAAAGGGATTAGCAACTTTTCCACACAAAAAAAAGTTGTTTCTAAGAACACCGCAGCTAGAAAAAAACCTCCCTCCAAGTATAGGTCGTGCCTTCAGACGTTTCTAGAATTGACAGATATTCCGAACAGTGGTATTCGTCTTATACCTATGGAGGAAGATATTCATGGCTTTGAATATGAACAATTAATTGGTAATGATGAATTTGAGCAAGTTTTTCATCATGAAGAATTAGGCGTCAGTGTTATCAATACATACGCGAGGTATATCCGATCTACTTTGTTATATCAATTGAACAACTTATTTACTTTATATTTCAAATGAATAGTCTAATGTTAATGATGTTTTTATTTAAGATTTCTATATGACAAAGTGATGCGCCCACGTGGATTGGAGCAAAGATTTGCATTCTTAAGCCCCGCGTCTGTCAACTTATCTTTAATCATAAATAAACCATATGAGGTCATGGTGTATGTACGCAACCTCTTTATGGCCAACAAAGATACATAAAAGTTGTTCTTTTTACCGTTTAATACTGGGTTAGATTTTCATTCTAAATTCATCTATTATAATTTTTTTTTTTGTATTTGGACGTCGTGTAGAAATTTTCCATCTAACATTTGTTTAATCTTACAGTGGACATTGGTTGTAGGTCGCAATTATTTCTATCAGAGAATTTGTATATTATATGGATTCGTTAGGAAATAATTGGACAACATACCCGGATATGAAGAATATGATTGACACATAAGTGAGATTGTTCAAAATATTCATGTGCATATTTATTTATTTATGTGAGTTGTTCTAAATATTCATTTATATTTTATTAGTATTATACAAGCTTTTTGAGCAGAACGAGATATTCAAGTACCAAAGAGGAGAGCCAACAACATTACATGGATAAGAGTGGAGGTATATTAATTATCACATTTTTTATTATATTAGTGATGATACTTGATAAAACTTAGGATTTATCCATATTTTATTTTCATGTGTAGTGTCCTCGGCAACATAATTGTATAGATTGCGGATATTTCATGTTGAGGTTTATGAGAGAAACTCTTTTTTTGGATCGAATAGAGATTTCATCCGATGTATGTATTTCTAACTTATGAGTTATTTTAATATTTAACACATATTTCTCATATAATTAAATAGTTGAAACTAAATCAAACTATGTTATATTATTATGTAGTACTTTGATGAATTCAAGTGTACGTATTACTCAAGAGATCATTTGGATGAAATTAAAGAGGATTAATGTCAATTCATTATGGAGCTCAGAGTTTTATAAGGTATATTGTACTCTTACTTTAATTGATGAGAATTTTGAGTATGTGTAACTTTGTAACTATATAGACATTGTTTATGTCTTGGTTTAATTAAATTGCAATCTTTTTGTGTTGTTTCAGGTTATATATATAAAGTAGAAGATAGATTGTGCAAAGTATAAGTAATATGTAGATTTGAAGCAAAAAAATTGTTGGATGCAAAGTATAAGTAATATGTAGTGATCGTACCTGGAGATCAGGATCCGATGCGGCTGATCTCGAGAGTGGACGGATACGGTCGTTAAGGAGAAAAGGGGTTGTACCTGCAAGGCACTCCGATGCTAAAGTCAGTAACCGAGCAAGAGTGAGCAAGTACTAGTATCAGGGTTTTAGAATTGAATACCTGACCCTCTCAAATGAGAGGGTTTATATAAGGGACCAGTTGGAAGATTATTGGTTCGTTTTGTGAAGTGCGGATCGAGGGGTCCATGAAGATAGGAAACGGTCAATACTAGCCGTTAGAGGGTCTCATTATGAACGGATTGTTGGTGGTCGGCTGAGGACCACTTTTCATGATTGCGCTCGACGTCGAGCAGGGTCATTGGGTCGGTCTTTTTGGCCCAATAGGAAGAGTTGGGCCGGGTCAGAACAGGAGCCCCCCAAGTCATTGCTCGTGCTATAGAGCAGTGACTTAGGAGCGATATTGTGCTCGGCGAAGTGTAATATCATGGTCAAGGATCTACGATGTCGGTCTTCTGAGAACGGGCAAGCGATGCGTTGCTCGACAGAAGAATGTGAAACGAAAAGCTGGAATATCTGGGAATTCGCGCCGATTAATGATTTGACGGCTAGTCTAGGGGCTAGCGTGTAGGGATCACGCGCGTGCGCACGTGTTTTCCTTCCTATAAATAGGATTCTCAGGGCCCATTTTGACCTTTTCGCTTCATCTTCTTCCTCAAGACTCTGCTCGTTCAACCGCCGTTGTCTCAGCCGTCGACCACCGCCGTTTCTTACCGACCACCCTTTACAGAAGCCCATTTTCTTCAAGAATGTCTTCTCAAGCTCAAGGTATCGTTCTTTTTCTTTCCTTTAGGTGTTTATAGCATAGATTTTGTAGAATGCATGCGGTTTAGGACGATTCTACCGGTAGTTTTTAGATTTGGGATTAGTAAACCTCAAAACTTCTGCCACCGTAGCCGGTCGGTTGCGAACCCTAACTTTAGGGTCGACGAAAGTATTGGTCGACTTAGACTTTGGATTTTTGGTTAGATTTTTGCCATATACAATGTTGGGTGTCAGCCGTTGCTCCGAGCGATGGTCAGCCAGGGCTACAGCTCGGGACATAGTTTCTGAGCTGATGCGCGCCCTTTCACTTGTCGAGCGGTGGAAGGGTGGATTTGATATTCTTAATCGAATTCACTGATGCCTTTCCTCTGCTTTTCAGGTGAAAACTCGCTCGTAAATCCGCTGGACGTGCTTTCTGAGGATACGTCCTCGAGGAATTCGGGGTCGTCTGCGTTCATACCTTCAGACTCAGGAAGCTCTTCAGAAAGTTCGGATACAAGTACTACGGGATCGTCGACAGAATCGCCTCAGTGTCCTGCCCAGCCGAGGGTCTCGCCCGAAGAATGGGTGATGGAAGATTTGCTGGACAAGGTGTCTTCCTTCTCGAGACCTCGATCGGAGCCGCTGCCAGTTGTTGGGGATCCAGCTGATTGGGTTGTGACTTACCCGGGAGACGACGACCATACCTTATCAGATTTTCACGGTCGGGCGTTCTCCATGTACGAATACGCAACTTCGGTTCTGGGGGTGACGTTGCCTTTCAGCGACCTCGTGAGTGCTGTGCTCGGACATCTCTGCGTAGCTCCCTCTCAGTTGCACCCCAACTCATATGCATTTCTGAGGGCGTTCGAGATGACGTGCGCCTTCCTGGGCGTTGGAGCCACACTTCCTCTCTTCTTCCGCCTCTTCTCCTTACAGCGCCAAGTTGGGCGAGGAACTGATCGGAAGGGGTTCGTGTCCTTCAAGCAGCAGATCAAGATCTTTAAAGCCCACTCAGAATCCATCCGGGCCTTCAAAAATGACTATTTCTTGATAAAGCCTACGAGCGAGGCGGCCGTGAGAGCTATGAGTTTCCTTGGGATAGATACTGACGAGAACTACGAGCCCAAGCTTGACGATCAAGGTCAGGTGATTCCGAGGAGGTTGTGGTTGTTTCCATTCTCTTGGAGTCACGCTCATTATGAAAGGCCCGTGGGGGAATTCGTTCAAGTGGGGGACACCTTAAATGATGACAACGCGGCCAGTTTCGAGGCCTTTAGGAAATTAATAGCCTCGTTTACCCCGACCCCTCTATTGGACGGAGACGGGAAGGTTATGGTCGACCGCGATGGAGGGGAAGCTTTGGAGCGTCCCCTGATTAGTGTTACTGAACTACTGGCCTGTTGTAACGGGCAAGAAGTGTCCGACTTTTTTGGTATCTGTTTACTTGCGCTCGTTAACTTCTTGGTTTAATTTTGTTGCTTGTGACTAATTTGATTTTATTCTTCTTTTCAGGTTCCTTGACAAATCCTCTGGATAAAATTCACGAGCGTTTGGTTCAGCAGCAACGGAAACGATCAAGGGTCGTGCAGACCAGGCTGACCGAAGCGAGTGGTTCGAGTTCGGGTCCTTTGGTCCAGGGTTCTCCGGGCGCCTCTACTGGCTCTTTAATAAAGAAGCACAAATCAGCGACCACTGTGGATCTGACGGCCGGTGCTCCCCCAAAACCAAAGCATGGGATACCCCCATGTTTTGTTGTTCGCAATTTCTTCGAGGGGACCAGTATGGAGGTGGATCGGGCGGACTCTCTGTTTCTGGAGGGGATGGACCGTCCTGCTCGGCGGCTTTCACTGGCCCAGGACGCGAGCGCAGTCATGCGGGTCCTGACAATGGCCTGGCTGACGGCCGAGGGGGCTCCTATGCTGGAGCGGGAGAACAACAAGCTTAAGGAGCAGCTGGCTGCTTCTGAGGCTAAGCTGACAGCGGCCACCGAGGAGGTTAAAAGTGTTACCACAGAGTCGACCGAACGAGTTGCGGTCATCGCCAAATTGGAGGTTGACAAGAAGAGGTTGCTTGAGCAGAACAAGAAACTGAAGGATGCCTTTTGCCCCAAGGAGGATGAGGACGAGGATACCAAGCATTTGGTGACGAGGGCTCAGTTTCTTGCTCGGATCGACCAAGATATGGAAGATCTGAACGTATCAACTGAGTTTAGCTTCCTGAATGCGGTGGACCAAGTGAAAGCTCTCCACCCTGACCTAGCCTTGAATGTTGGTCGCATGAATTATCTCTACAAGGTGGTGGATGGTCGAATAGTGGTTCCCTCTGACTTGGTGGTGGCAGACTCTCAGCCGAGGTCGACTGCTCAGCCTGGCCAACCAGAAGAGCAGCTGGGCCAAGAGGAAGCTTGTGCAGATGAAGGCCGCCCGGAGGGCGAGGATAATTAATTTATGTCCAGCGTGCCTTTGTAATTTAAAATGCATTCTGTTTTGGGGGCGTGGCCCCCTTTATTTGTAATTCCGAACAAGTCGGCCCTTTGGTGTCGCATTTCTTTTAAATGTCATGTGTTTGACCTTGGTGGTCGGTTATATACTTTGTTTGCTCGTAGTAATGCGTCCGTCGGAGGACATAGTTTAGTTGTTATTTTTACTAAGTGTTTGACGTGCGTCTTTGCATTAATTAGAAGTAATTGAATAGATACGGGGAAGTGTGAATGATCTGTTGGTTAGGGGGACCAATCAGTACTGGAGAGTCTTACTCCCGATCGGCGCTCGAACCAAGATAATGGCCCGGGCTCCGTGGTGTGAACGTCCCATCGCGAGTTGGGGTTCTACCTGGTCATGGTACTTAGGCGACGTCGGACTCTTTTGACTATCCGTTCGTGCAACAAGCTTCTCTTTTGCTCGAGAAGAGATCTTGCTTGATTTCGTTATATTTGGGCTGTCGTGCTCGTACCTAGGCACGCAGTTTTTCGTTAGTCTCCCTTTCTCCTCACTTGGGAGTTGAGTAAGGTTACTGATTTAACTATAGTATTGTTTGAGTTTCTCGGCGTTCCAAGGCCGAGCGAGTTCTTCCCCGTGTAGATTTTCTAAATAATAAGCACCGTTCTCGGTTTTTGCTCGAACACGATACGGGCCTTCCCAATTGGGCGTTAATTTTCCCTCGCGGGGATCTCTGTGGTTTCTTCTAAGGACAAGGATGCCTACCTCGAACGTTCGCCTTATGACCTTAGAATCATACCGAGCAGCTACCTTTTGTTTGAGAATAGTTTCTCGAAGAGCGGCCTCCGACCGGATTTCTTCGACCATGTCGAGCTCGTCTCTTATAGCTTCAGCATTGGTATCTTGTTCCATGGGAAATTCCGTGCGCCTCGATCGGACGTGCATTTCTATCGGGATTACTGCTTCGGTCCCATATGCTAATCGAAATGGGGATTCTCCGGTCGTTGAGTGGGGTGTGGTCCTATATGCCCACAGTACGCTATGTAACTCCTCGACCCAATGTTTCTTATGCTCGTCCAACCTTCTTTTCAAACCTCTTAAGATTACCCTATTCGCGGCCTCTGCTTGCCCGTTAGTTTGAGGATGCTCGACTGAGGCGAAGTGTTGTTTCGTCCCCATTGATGAAACGAATTCCTTGAAGTGTTTATCCGTGAATTGAGTCCCGTTGTCGGTCACAATGGCGAGGGGTACCCCGAATCGGGCGAGGATGTTTCTTTTGAAGAACCGAAGTATATTGAGCGCAGTGATTTTGGCCAGGGCCTCAGCTTCTATCCATTTGGTGAAATAGTCGACGCCTACAATTAAGTATTTATTCTGACCAGACCCGACGACGAATGGTCCTAAAATATCCATTCCCCACCACGCGAACGGCCAGGGTGACGATAGCGATTTTAGCTCGGATGGAGGCGCTGCGTGCACGTCTCCATGTCGTTGGCATTTGTCGCACCTCTTCACATGCTCCCTCGCATCGTGCTGGAGAGTGGGCCAGTAGTAACCTGCCCTTAGGATTTTTCGAGCTAATGAACGTCCGCCCGGATGCTGTGCATTGATTCCTTCGTGGACTTCCCTTAGCACGTGTGGAATGTTTTCCTCCTCTACACACCTGAGGAGGGGTGTAGAAAATCCTCGACGATACATACGTCCACCTACTAAAGAATATGAGCATGCCCTTCGTCGTATAGCACTGGCTTCTTTTGGGTCGGTTGGTAACTCTCCTTTGGTTAGATAGTTGAACACGGGGGTCATCCAGCAACCTGTGTCGCCCACGACGTTAATGTGTACGCAGGTTGATGAGTGTCCGATACTTGGTCGGGGGAGCGATTTCTGTATGACGAACTTGTTGTTTCCTTTCCTTTTAGTGCTTGCCAATTTGGACATGATATCTGCGCGGGCGTTGTTTTCCCGTGGAACGTGTTTGATTTCCACACTCTTAAACTGTTTTATTTCGTCTTTTACAAGGGCCAAATATTCGGCGATGTTATCACTTTTGGCCTGGAAATCCCCTCGGACTTGGCTTGCAACCAATTGGGAATCCGTGCAGATCGTGATCTCTTCTGCTTCCAGATCGGTTGCTAGCCGTATGCCCGCTAAGAAGGCTTCATATTCCGCTTGGTTGTTAGAAGTGGGGAAAGATAAAGTCAGGGACACTTCGATGATGTTTCCTTCTTCGTTTTCCAAAATGATTCCGGCTCCGCTGCCCGTCGGGCCAGATGCACCGTCCACAAAAATAACCCACCTGGACGAAGCTCCCGGGTCTTGCTCGGTGAATGTAAGTTCAGCCACGAAGTCTGCCAGCGCTTGAGCTTTGAGAGCCTGTCTTCCTTCGAACTTGATATCGAACTCAGCTAGTTCTAGTGACCATTTTAACATTCGGCCGGCCATGTCCGGTCGACCGAGCAACTGTCTTATGGGTTGATCGGTCCTTACGATGATGGTATGAGCCAGAAAGTAATGGCGTAGCCTTCTAGCTGCGAGAAGGAGGGCCAAAGCAACCTTTTCTATCTGAAGGTACCGAATTTCTGGGCCGTGAAGTGCTTTGCTCGTGAAATATACAGGTTTTTGTCCTTCGGGTCGTTCGCGCACGAGGGCCGCGCTTACTGCTTCGTTCGCGACCGCAAGATAGACATACAGTGTCTCTCCCTCTTCTGGTCTGGATAAGACTGGAGGTTCACTTAGTGCCCTTTTCAGGTGGGATAGTGCTAGCTCGCACTCCGCTGTCCACTCGAAAGTTGCCTCTTTACGGAGGAGTTTGTAAAAGGGGAGAGCGTGTTGAGCTGATTTTGCCACGAATCGAGCGAGGGAGGTAATGACCCCGTTTAGTGATTGTATGGATTTTTTGGAAGTGGGAGTTGGGAACTCCGCGAACGCCCGACACCTATCGGGATTTGCCTCGATGCCTCGTTCAGTCAAATAGAATCCGAGGAATTTTCCCGCTCGGACACCAAAGGTGCATTTTTCAGGGTTGAAGCGCATTTTGCACTTTCGTGCCTGGTCGAACACTTTTCGCAAATGGGACGCGTGGTCCGTTTCTCGTTGAGATTTGACGATCATGTCGTCCATGTATACTTCGAGCATGTCTCCGATTTCGGCTCGGAAAACCTTATTCATCATGCGCTGATACGTTGCTCCTGCGTTTTTTAGACCGAAGGGCATAACGTTGTAAAAGTAATTGCCCGATTCGGTCATGAAGGCCGTGTATTTTTTGTCAGACACGGCCATGGGTATTTGATTGTACCCCGAATATGCGTCCATGAAGGATAATAACTTGTATCCGGACGAATTGTCGACCAATTTATCGATGTTAGGTAAAGGGTATGCATCTTTCGGGCATGCCCGATTGAGATCGGTATAATCAACGCACATCCTCCATTTTCCACTAGATTTTTTCACAAGTACAACATTTGAGAGCCAGGTCGTATACCTGGCCTCGGTTACAAATTTAGCCTCTAGGAGGTCTTTAACAGCAGATTCGGCAGCTTCGGTCTTCTCGGTCGATTGCTTTCTCCTGCTTTGAGCGACCGCTTTATGTGTTGGGTCGATAGAGAGGTGGTGACAAGCTGTTTCGGGGTCGAGCCCTGGCATTTCTGCGGCGCTCCAGGCAAATAAGTCTGCGTTCCCTTTGAGGCAAGCTTCCAACTGTCGCTTCACTAATTCGGGCATATGTGCCCCGATTTTGACACACCGGGCTGGGTCCTCCCCCAAGGGAATTAGTTCGAAATTTCCGTCCGGTATCGGTCGGGATAAGGCCTCTGCTAGTCTCTGGATGCTCTCGCTACTATCTGAAAACCTGCAGTCTAGGTCGATCGAATCTACTTGAGGGAAAGCCTTGGGCACATCCGGCGAACCCAATGTCGGGGGACTTGGTTGGTATGATATCGAGCTGAGACCTTTTGATGCTGCCTCGAAACATCTGCGGGCAGCGTCGACGTCTCCGTGCAATGTGGCGACTCTGCCTGAAGTAGTGTAGTACTTCATCTTCAGGTGGACGGTGGACGGCACATCGATTAACTCGGCCAACGTTGGTCGTCCTAGTATGCATTGGTACAACGACGGGCAATCCACAACAAGGAATTGGACCCTAACTGTCCTGGCTGTCTCGCCCGCCCCGAAGGTGACAAATAGGTCGACATAACCCCATGGTCGGGATACTGCTTCGTTGAAACCTTGCAGGTCTGATCCGACGTATGGAGTTAGATGTGTTTCGTTCAGTTGAAGTGTTGAAAACAGTTGGGAGTACATGATGTCGCATGAACTACCTTGGTCCACTAATATCCTCCTTACATCGAAGTTCGCCATGCGCGCTCGGATGAGTAAATGGATGCTAGCGTTGGGTGCTCCTCCTAGGAGTTCTTCCCGATAGAATGCAAGGGGTATAGAACCTTCCCTCGGTGGATCCAGGGTGGCGTTTTGTGCGGGCCCCTTGGCGATTAACTGATCGAATTTTCTCTTCACGGAACCGACCGTGATTTTGTTGAAGCCTCCTCCTGATATGACCATTGCCGAAGGAAAAGTTTCCCATGGACTATGGGAGGAGAAGTACCTTGGACTCTTGGTGTGATCTGGTAGGAAGAAATCTTCCGGGCGATAAATGCTCAGGGCGACCTGCATGTTAGCATCTGCAGGGATGGGTATGGCTTCCTCGACTTTCTGGGTTTCTTGTGTATCCTGTCGAGGATTTTCTCTGGACTTGGTGAACTGCTTCAGGTGCCCGTCTTTGATGAGGATTTCGATCGCGTCTTTGAGGTGGATGCAATCCTCTGTGTTGTGCCCGTGACTCTTGTGGAATCTGCAGTATTTCGTTTTATCCGTGCCGGGCTTGCTAGGTTGTTGCCTTGGAAAGCGTACTCCTGCCTGTTTGAATTCCGAATTGGCGCACTCAGACAAAATTTTCTCCCTGGAGGCTAGGAGAGGCGTGTATTCGTGGAACCGACCAATAGGTCCTCGGTGCTCCCGCGGTTCACGGGAGCGATCATCCTTTCTTTTGTCTCCTCCCCGACGAGATGTCGAGGGTTCATCAACTCGGTGTGGTTTGGCGTCTTCACAGCGTCGAGCGTCTCTTACTGAACTGGCCGCCTGCTTCTCTTCATATTGGATGTAAGCTTGGGCTTTTAGCAGGAACGCTTCGAGGGTGGCCGGGGTCTCAATGCCGACCGCCCGATGGAAATCGGTCGAGGGACGCAGCCCTCGTTCCAGCAAGTATTTTTTCATGTCGTCGGTCGTGGATACTTGGACCGCCTCTTTATTGAACCTTTCGATGTAAGTTCGTAAAGGCTCGTCCCTCCCCTGGATTATTGCTTCGAGCGAAGCCTCTGTCTTAGGGTGTCGTCTTGACGCGGTAAAGTGCCTGGAGAATGTGCGTCCAAGCTGTTTCCATGATGTGATAGATTTAGCCTCAAGGCTTTTATACCATGTCATTGCCCCTTTCCTCAGCGTCATGGGAAAGAGTCGGCATTTAATTGCCCCCCGTACGCCCCGATAGTCGAGCAAGGCATCGATGTTCTCGATGTGTTCGTCTGGGTCGGTGGTCCCATCGTACGAGCCTAACGGAGGGGGTTTCTCCAAGCCTCTGGGGAGCTTGGCCGCCATAATTTCAGATGACAGGGGACCCCGAGTGTCCTCGTCGTCACTGGAAATAAGTGATGAGGATCTGTGATCATGCTTCTTTGTTCTTCGAGGGGAGGCGGATCTTGATCTGCTCCTTCTTGATTTTCTTTTAGGAGAGGGTTGTGGGGAAGACTGACGAAAGCGTTTGTTGCCTGTTGATTCGTCTGTGTGCCCTCTCTTATTCTTCTTCGTAGGAGACGTAGAATGCTCCCTCTGGAGTCTTTTGGGAGAATGAGGTCGCCGAGAATTATCTTCAGGTCGAGCGATCTTTTCGCCATGAGTGAGGAGCAGCAATTTCGTTTGATTTAGGATTTCGGCCAATGCGGCGAAATCTGACCCTGACGGAGTTGAAGGAAAAAGAGTTTCCGGGCGACTCTCCAAGGGTTGGTCGCGATCGGGTGAAGGTGATGTCGCCCTTCCTTCTGGACGGTCTTGCACCGTTTCGTCATGCAGAGGAGGCTGGATGTTGCTCTCACGTTGTGTGAGAATCATACCATCATTCGATCGATTTTCCTGGTTGTCTCGAGCAGCCATGGATCTTGTTAAACTTTGGTTCTTTGAGGATCTTGAAAGAAGAACGGGGAAATCAGTTTCCCACAGACGGCGCCACCTGATCGTACCTGGAGATCAGGATCCGATGCGGCTGGTCTCGAGAGTGGACGGATACGGTCGTTGAGGAGAAAAGGGGTTGTACCTGCAAGGCACTCCGATGCTAAAGTCAGTAACCGAGCAAGAGTGAGCAAGTACTAGTATCAGGGTTTTAGAATTGAATACCTGACCCTCTCAAATGAGAGGGTTTATATAAGGGACCAGCTGGAAGATTATCGGTTCATTTTGTGAAGCGCGGATCGAGGGGTCCGTGAAGATAGGAAACAGTCAATACTAGCCGTTAGAGGGTCTCATTATGAACAGATTGTTGGTGGTCGGCTGAGGACCACTTTTCATGATTGCGCTCGACGTCGAGAAGGGTCATTGGATCGGTCTTTTTGGCCCAATAGGAAGAGTTGGGCCGGGTCAGAACATGTAGATTTGAAGCAAAAATTTTGTTGGATGAAATTATTTGTATAAATTGTTTTTGTATATATAGATTGGTGCATATATATATATATTGGTTTGAATTGCCAATTGTTTTGTATATATAAATTGGTGCGTAAATTGGTACATTTAAATAGGAAAAATTGGATTGGTTTGAAGCTCTAATTTATGATATTTTTCTGCAAAATGTGGTTGAAAAACAGGTGCAAGTTGTGGTTGAAAACCTGGTGAAAATTTTGGTTTAAAACAGGTGCATATAAACTGTATAAAACAAACAACGCTTTTTAAGTAATTTATTTTAAAAAAATTGTATACCTTAGACAATGCTTTACACTAAAAGTGCTGTCTAAGGTGGGAATTAGAAAGCGCTTTCACAAAAAGTGTTGTCTAAGGTGGGGTTTAGAAAGCGCTTTCACAAAAAGCGTTGTCTAAGGTATACAAAAAAAATGTCAAAAGCGTTGTCTAAGGTATACTATAAAAAGGAAAAAAGCACTATCTAATGGTACTATAGACATCATTTTTTCAATAAATTTACACCCCCTTTAGACTATGTTTTTGACATTAACAAAAGCGATATCTAATCTTTTAGCATCGCCACATTAGACAACGCTTAAAAGCGCTGTCTAAAGGCAAAAAAAGCACTGTCTATTACCTTTTATGGCATAGTTTTCGCTCCCAAAGATTTGCATCCCGGTGCAGACGCAAACGGTCGGCGAAAAGAGAAGTGAAGATGAATTGAATAGAGTCGCCAGCTGGGCATTTTTATCCCGAAGGAAAGGTAATGCTGCATAAACCTAGAAAAAGATGGATAAGACGGTTGCGAACAAGAGAAATTGAGAAAGGGGGTTGGTTACAACCTGGGAAGGTATTAGCACCCAGATTGTCCGTCGTACTCGACGGGATCCACACTTACAAGATTGTGTTTAAAGGGGTAGTGTATGCGCTATCTTTGTGCAAAAGCTAAAGAATGAATGTAGATGTGTTAGTGTAAAAGGGTGAATGCTCAGGAACTGAGGCTTAGAAAAGAATGCTGGAAGAGGGGGATGACAAAGAGACTTTTGTTCGATAACTGTTAAGTTATGCCTACGTATCCTCTCGTGCAATGAGGAAGACAGAACACCGTAGTTCTACTCAAAGAGACTGAAAATGAATTGACTGTGAACTGCTTACTTGTCTATGCTCAAATGTATGACTCGTCTGGCTCGAGTGCTAACTGTCTTGCATTAGACGGAAGAAGAAAGTTCTCGTTTGTGAATGAGTGTGATCAGAAAAGAATCCCGAAGAAGACGATTAATATTTGTTTTGATTTTTTTTCAGTTTTTATTGTTTTTGGTGTTTTGCATAAGTAAATGAGCTTAAGCCTAAATCAAGGGCTTGTAAGCTCATTATATCCTCCCTGATTAGGGATAATGAGTTTACTTAAGTATGAGATAAGCATCTCAACTTAATTACCATGATGATGTAGGATTAAGATCATTAACCTACTTGTGATTAATTAGATGTTTTTGGGTTTTTGTTTAGTGTTAAGTAATGAGTTTAATCTCTAATCACATATTAGTAAACTCATTATACCATCCTAATAGAAGGATGATAGATGAGGACACTTAAGCTGAGGAAGATACCTCAACTTAATCCATGGTTAGGGATTAAATTCATTAGATAACAAGCCTTTATTAAATGGTTTTTAATTAAAGGGATGAGGTTAAGAAGTGGATTTTATGGTTTGTAAGACAACTTGAGGGGGACTTGTCCATTAAACACTAGGGTTAGTCCCTCTTAACCATAAGGAAGAGATAAAACCCTAATATAAGGCCCAAGTTACAAGATAAAGTCTTGGTGATTATTAATGTGATTTGATTAAGAATTTTAAGCAAATTAAAGGTTTAACACTTAGGATTAAAGTTATACATTCCATCCTAAGAGAAGGATGCATGCATAACCCTAATTCCAAAGTCCTAAAACTTAAAGAGTTTAGTCTCTGATTATTGAGATGAGAAGAAAGACTCAAGGAGACTCAAAGGTAAAAGATTAAGGGGGACTATACACAACCCTAAAAGTTATCATGCTTGGATATCCTATGGTTTGTTAGGCTTAATAGAAAGGATCTTCAAGGCCACCAATGGAAGAAGAAGATGAAAAGAGAAGGAAGAAGAAAAATAAGTTACTTACTTCCTGAAGAAGATAAGTAACTTAAAGAAATAAAGTGAGAAAGATGGAACATAAGTGAAAAAGTTCACTTCAAAGACATATAAATATGCATATGCAAAGGAAAGAAAATGTGGTAGGTGAAGGAAAATCCACCTCCCAAATAACTTACCAAAAAGCTCTTGAAAATGTTAGTATGAATGCATAAGACATAAAGCATAAAGAAATGAATTGAAATGAGATGCATAGACCAAAGTCAGAAGTGATTATGCAATGCAAATGGCATATGAAATGATGCAAAGTCATACAATGTGCATATGACTGATCATACAAAGATGAGATGTCATGAAAGCATGCTTGGAAACTTGAAAACACATGGATGTTTATGAAATGAAATGAATGCAACACATGGCAAATGAATGAAGAAATTATCAAGCAATGTTCTAACATGTCCTAAGATGTCTAAGATGGAATATGAATGCTTGAAATGTCATGGCAAGTTCACATGATGATGAATATGCAAAGTGAATGCAAATGAACATGAGAAATTAGGGTTTTATGAACATATGAGATGCAAATGAACAAAACAGAAGCATATAACATGATAAAAAATTGAAACTAAGCTCAATCAAACCCTAAACCTATACAAGGTTAAACCCCAAAGGAGAAGGTCAGAAGCTAATCAAATTGAACGTTATGAATTTCCTAAATTTGTTAGGGCTTTTGGGTGATTCCCAAAGGAAAATGCAAATTAATTTGAAAATGCAAGATAAATTCATGAGGAAAATAAACTAGAAACTACATGCAATATATGAAACAATGCAGTATATGAAACAATGCAAAAAGAATCAAGTTCAAACTCTTCATGGTTAGGGAGAAATGAATTTTTCAAACTAGGGTTAAAAATGTGATTTTAAAGAACCCTAATTCAAAGAAAATTGTGAAATTATGATCAAACCTAAAAAGAAATTTATATGAAGAGTTTGAAAATGTTTCTAAATGTATTGGAATGGTTCATGATTTTTTTGGTGATTTTTAGAAACCTTAATGTATCTTTAATTAATTAAAATCCATTAATTAATTAAAAATAACATTTACATATTTTAAAAATACTTTTTTAATGCAAAAAATAAAATAAAAATCATTTTTGGGTTGAGAAAAATATTTGGATCAGAAATGCAAAAGGAAATATTTTTGTGATGTTTTTAACTATTTTAAATAAATTATGCAAAATAAATAAAATAAAATGAATTAAAAATGGATATAATGGGAAGTCAGCGCATCCAAAGGCCCATATTCAAATAAAATTGGAGGGAGTTGACTGATGCGTAAATGGGTGGCCTGGATCTCATCTGGGCTAAACTGAATTAGTTAAACTAATTAAATATAATTAGGGCTAATGGACGAATCTGAGCCACACACACACGCGGTAAACCTAAGATCTAAGGGTGGAGATTCAAACTGGGACTAAACCCTAATTAAACCCTAATTACCCTCAGGTGACCGGAACAGTGTTCCGGTCATCTTCTCCGGTGACCCCCTTCCCTGAACTCTCTCAAAACCTCAAATCAATGCCTCAAACTCTCCAGAAATGATCAATAGACAATATTAAACAAGAATCCAAACATGGAATTCATTTATATCACATCAACAACAAGAATCGAAGCAAACGAAGTTTACGGGAAAAATTTCAGAGTAAGCATACATGGTCATTTCTCAACCATTTTTGAAACTAAACATATCAGTGTGATCAGGGGAACATGAAGATTGATATTTTAACTTAAATAGCAAGTTCTGGAAATAAATGTTCTTGAGGTATACCTGAGTTGAAGCTTTTCAGTTTGGAGCTTTCTGGCCATTTCTTTGATGCAAACCAACCCCAATGAGCTCCCTAATGATGTTGCAATGCTTAGACCAAGTTTGTGATGGCTATTTTGAGGTGTATGGTTCTGGTTTTGCAGAAATCGTGTTTTTGATTTTGGAGATTTCATGCCATATTGAGGGTTGCTTTGTGTTCTATGAGTGATTTGAAGATGATTGGTGAAGTTTGTTTTGAAGTTTGTTGGTTGTGTTTTGAGTTTCGAAGAAGGGAAGTTTATGACAATTTTTGGGCAATCTGAGTTCTAAGATATTTCAGGCTTGTGTGTTCTATGAAATGAGCTCCATAACCTTTGTTTGTAATGTCTTGATTGGTCAGAGAGTGATTAGTGGCACAACTTGATTGGTATGAGAGGTTTTGCAAAAAAGTCAAATTTGTGTACTTGAGGTATGGGTATGGTGTAGAGCTGTTTCAAGGGGTGTCTTGGCCTCACCAGAGTTTGTGGATGGCCCTTGGATCAAAAGACTGCAGCTGGAAGGCTTGGATGAAGAGATGTCATGTGTTTTGCAACTTTCAAACTTTGAAGTTTCTTGTGAATCAAGCCATGAAAATGCCAAATTCTTGGGCCAATTCTGGTTTAGACAAGTTGTATTGATATGTTATGAAGTGTTTGTGCATATAAGAGGTCACTTAGAAGCTTGAAATGCCAATATGCAAAAATCCCTCTTTGACATGAACTTGAAAATTATAGGATTTTTGCCAACTTTGAGAGGCCATATCTTGAGTTCTAGGATGAATCAAGACATGTTCTAGTACTTTTTGAAAAGGTAAAGACCTAATCTACAACTTTCATGGCCAAGAATTTTTCATTTGAATTATTTTTGGTCATGAAAGAGGAGATTGAAAATCTTTCCCAAAATGGAAAGTTTCCATTACAAGTCATTTCCAAAAATGGCAAATTTGCAATTGGCTCAAAATTCTTCAACTATGTGAACTTCCAACCACTTATAAGATCAAATAAATATCATAGAACTTAAATTTGATGAAAATGACCCTTTGGTACCCTTGTTGGGGGCCTCAGATGCCCTGATTTTGACTTAACTTGCTCAAGAAGTTACCCAATGATCAGATGACTTCCAGAATGAATTTCTTCATCAAACTTGGTACACATGATCCTTATAACATATTAAGAACATTAGAAACAAGAATGGCCAAAAAAATTGGAGTTAAGGCCTCTGAAACCAAAACCCTAATTTTGGTCATCTGTGCAGGAAAACCCTAGCTCTGCTTCCATGCTTTTGTCAATTTTGTGATCCCTTGATTTTCATGAACTTTTAGGAGCATATTATGATCATGGACCCTCTTGGAAAGCTTCAAGACCATTGGGATGACTCAGATTGATTCTTGGATTGCTCAGATCACAAACCCTAGATGCATATGAAATGTAACTATGCAGATGAAACAAATATGCAATATGAGATGTAATGCTTATGCAAAAAAAAAAAAGATCACAAGCCATGGTGTGAGAAAAAGTGAGGGAAAATTTGGAGTGTTTACAATAGTGTATGAATGTTACCCGTCCCTTTCCTCCACCCCTTAACTTGTCGTCATAAGAGACTTTAAGTGTTTGTTTTTCACCTCTATGTCCTTTCATCCTTTGTTCATGTACCAATAAACTACTCTGTAATTCATCGATTGTCAAAGTGTCCAAATAATTTGATTCTTCCACTTAACAAATAACATAATCAAATTTAGCAGTCATAGATCGTAAAATCTTCTCGACAACAACCATTTGGTCCATCATTTCACCGTGCATCTTCCTTTTTGTTTGCAAATGTTAAAGTACGAGAAAAGTACTCATCAAATCCCTCTCATTCCTTCATCTGTAACATCTCAAACTCCTTTCTTAGTGCTTGTAGTTGGGCTCTTTTGACTTTGGTTGTTCTATGGTACTTTTGTTTCATAGCATCCCAGATCTGTTTTGCAGTATCTTTCACAAGAATAATCTTCAATATTGTCCGGTCTATAGCCTGAAACAAATAATTATTGACTTTAAAATCTTTTAATTTATGCTCCTCGATTTGCTTGCTTTGAGCCTTTGTAGGTATTGATCCACTTGGAAGTGAAACAATGTCGGTTTCCACTAAGCCCCAATACTCTTTCGAACGTAGAAAGTTTTCCATTAACATGTACCAATGGTAATAATGACCATCAAATTTTGGAATTGCAGGTTGAACAAAATTACCTTCAGTAAGTCATCTCTCTCTTTTTGTTTTTCTCTTTTCTTCTCACACAATCAGGCCCCTAGTAAGGAGCTATGATACCTGATGTTGAAAAATCAAACTCTAGACAGAAAAATATCTCTCGAATGTTGAGAATGATTCTTATTCAAAGAAAATATAACAAAGCCATAAATAACTACTACAAAGGAAACAAATTGCCACCCGCGTTTTACAAGCCTAACAACGTGGAAGTGACTAAAATAAAGGAACAACTCAGTAACTGATACAAAACTATATCTCCTACAAATTAGGATTATTGACTGAGCAAAATGAAACAACAAACTTGACTAAAACTACTCTTATAACCACTAATTATGTTCCACTTACTTAACAAAGTTCATTTCTTTCTTTTACTATGATTGCTAGGACTGGTGCACGTCCATAGTATTTAACAAGGTTCATTTCTTTCTTTTACTATGATTGATAGGACTGGTGCACGTCCATAGTATTTGCAGATTTGGCACGGGACAGATAACATGTATGATTGAGGATGATGTTTGCATTTTATGATTTTTGTTGTCCTAAGACTTGGGTGTCCTTACATGATTCGTTATTCAGATGATGCTAACTCCATGGATGTTGGGGCCATTGAATTATCAATGAGGTTTTAATAGGTTTTGGCTTATGTTTACTCATTGTTGGGGAAGGCTCATATTTTAACATAATTTGTAGCACAAATACCTAATATAGGAGATGGCTTATTTTTAAGTTTTTTTTTTTTTTTTAACTTTCAATTTTTTTTATTCAAATATAGGAGACAATAATTATAATCAAAAACAATTTTACTATTGATTCAATTTTTTTATTATAAATATTGTCAAAATAAAAATAATATTTTGATTCAAATATTTTTATATACGAACAACTTTAATAGTGATTCAAATATTTTTATAAATATAGTCAAAACAAAATTAATATTTATATACGAGAAAAATATATTGTTGATTAAAATATTTTTATATACGGGAGAAAATACTATTATTATAAACGAGAACAACTTTATTATTGATTCAAATATATTTATACATAATGTTAAAACAAAAATAATATTGATTTAAATATTTTTATAAACGGAAAAAACATTACTATCGATTTAAATATATTTATAAATAATGTTAAAACAAAAATAATATTCATATAAGGAAACATATATCGTTGATTAAAATATTTTTACATACGAAAACAAATATAATTATTATAAACGAGATCAACTCTACTTTTGATCCAAATATTGTATAATAGAAATTTATGGAACATTTTATTCTCTCTTATAAAATAATTGTTTTATTTGTTAAAGAAACTTAAATAATTAATTTATCTAATACAAGTTTCAATAATTTTTTTTAATCATATTATTATTGATATTATTTATCTTTTAAATTTACTATTATTCTTACTTTTTTTTTTTAACTTTCAATTTTTATGGTATCCAAAATCATATCTCACCCATGAACGTAGGAACACACCGGTTAATTATTAGTTATAAATATAGTAATTCATTATTATCATCTATGTATTCATATATATACTTCCGAATTAACAATCTCATTTATTAGTTTGTCTTAATATTAATAAAGTCACCGAAATTCGAGAATTATTGTTTGATGCTTTAAGAATTTCTCATTCTAATAATGTATGTTGCGGTTATCTGTTCAGGAAACTTCCTAGCATTTTCCATATGATACTTTTTTTCATGCAATGCAACATTTCTTCTAACTATATCCAAAAGTCTCTCCTTTGAAACATTCCTCCTCTGACCTTTCCACAAATTGAATGATACAAAGACTATAAGCTTGACACCAAACCACCAATTTTATTCAACAAATCACTTCACACACGACACATTAATTGAATGGCAACTGTTTCTTGCAAGTTATTATTTTCCTTCTATTCTTTTCTTCTAGTTGTCATAGCATCTCAAACAAAAGCCCAGCAAGATTTTTTATATCACTTTTGTATAAAAGGAAACTACACAACCAATAGCACATATCAAAACAACCTCAACACCCTTTTGTCCAATCTCACTTCCAACACACAAATCAACTATGGTTTCTACAATTTTTCCCACGGCCAAAACGACAACAAAGTTAACGCAATTGGACTATGCAGAGGAGATGTTGAACCAGATGTTTGCCGCAGTTGCCTCAACGATTCAAGAGTTCTTCTCACAGAACGTTGTCCAAATCAAAAAGAAGCTATTGGTTGGTATGATCACTGCATGTTACGCTACTCGAACCGATCAATATTCGGTATTAAGGAAGAATCACCTAGTTTTAACATGTGGAACTTAAACAACGCATCAGAGGTGGATCAATTTAATCAAGTTCTTGGGAACGTGATGACGAAATTGAAAGAAAAAGCTGCTTCAAGTGATTCTCGTCGCAAGTTTGCTACGGATAATGACACTAGTGTGAATTTTCAAACCATATACGGTCTTGTGCAGTGTACACCTGATTTGTCATCGCAAGACTGTAAGGATTGTTTAGAAGCTGCTATCTCAGAAATTCCTAGTTGTTGTAATAATAAGATAGGTGGTAGAGTTGTTAAACCAAGTTGTAATATTCGATTTGAAACCTCTCGCTTCTACGATGCCACGCCTTTAATAGATCCAGCAAAAACCTCTCCTCCACCACAAGATTCACCACAAGGTACTTACTTGTCAATATTTTACTATTCTTAATCATTGAAAGTTTAATTGAGCAGATGGTTTTGATTTTTACAGAAAAAAGCAAATCATCGCACACTACTATCGCCATAGTAGTGCCTACCGTTGTTGCTGTTGTTGTTGCTCTTCTATGTTTCATTTGCATATACTTAAAGAAAAGTAAGAGAAAGATAAACCATGAAGAAATAGAACATGATCACGATGATATTGAAATTGAGGAGTCATTGCAATTCAATTTTGAGACAGTGCAAGTTGCAACAGATAACTTTTCTGAAGCTAATAAACTCGGACATGGCGGATTTGGAGTTGTTTATCAGGTAAGTAACCATTTGATTTAGATGTATATCACATTCTTCCATGTTAAGTATAATCATAGATACAAATGAAATATGATTGCAGGGTAAACTCTCTAATGGACAAGTGATTGCAGTTAAACGCTTGTCAAAAGGTTCTGGACAAGGAGATAGTGAATTTAAGAATGAAGTGCTTTTATTGGCTAAACTTCAACATCGAAATTTAGTTCGATTACTTGGTTTTTGTTTAGAAGGAAAAGAAAGACTTCTTATCTATGAGTTTGTTCCTAATAAAAGTCTTGACTACTTTATATTTGGTAGGTTATAATATATGCTTTATTAGATTGTTGCTCTTTTACATACTATACATATTACTTGCAAAATAACTAATTTGGTTCATGTATAGATCCACTAAAGAGAGCTCAATTAAATTGGGAAAGATGCTACAAAATCATTGAAGGTATTGCCAGAGGACTTCTTTACCTTCACGAGGATTCTCGCCTTCGCATTATACATCGTGATCTTAAAGCAAGTAATGTTCTCTTGGACAACAATATGAATCCTAAGATATCAGATTTTGGTATGGCGAGACTATTACTTGTTGATCAAACTCAAGTAAATACGGATAAAATCGTTGGAACATAGTAAGTACTTGAACATAAATTTATATTTTGTTATGTGCAATTTTTCATTACTACTTAATCTTGTATTATTGATGTCGTCTCTTAATATATTTTCTACTAAAACATATTGAATATTTGTGACTAATTAAATTATTTTATTGTGTCATGTAGTGGATATATGGCTCCTGAATATGCAATGTATGGACAATTTTCAATAAAATCAGATATTTTCAGTTATGGAGTCCTAATTCTAGAAATTATAAGTGGCAAAAAAGTTTGTGGTGGCATTCTTCATGAGCAGAGTAATGAAGACTTACTCAACTTTGTAAGTCCTTGTCTCTCATTATTATATCTTCCATTCCAATGAAAAAATATGCATTAAAATATTATTACATGTAACCAAGCATATTAGATTAGAATTGTAATTAGTGATCTATGCAATTGGGCAGGTGTGGAGAAACTGGAGGGAGGGTACAATCACAAATATAATCGATCCATCATTAAACAATGCTTCACACAATGAAATAATGAGATGCATTCACATTGGTTTACTATGTGTTCAAGAAAATGTGGTTGAAAGGCCAACAATGGCAACTATTGCACTCATGCTTAGTAGTTATTCTGTCACTTTACAGCTCCCTTTGGAGCCTGCATCTTTTATAGGAGGCAGAAGTAGAAATCTTTCAATTTCAGATACGCAATCTGGTGAAGATATTGAAGGGATGATAAGGTCAAATCAATCCAAGAGTAAATCAACAAATGAGGATTCAAGTTATGAGTTATAGGAATGTGGGTGATAGGTTCATTTAGCATCATGGTTTCAACCAAAATATATACAATGTCTTGCATCTTTATGGTTGTGTTAAGTGTTGTTTGTATATGGATCTTTTTCAGAACTAATATGTTTAACATTATTTATTATTTTATGTATAAAAATAAATAAATTAGTGATTTAGTTGTGTTTGTGTAAGTTTAAACTATTTTAATTAATTATTTTTTAAATAGAGATAATTTATTGCATAAAAAAGGAAAAACGAAAAAGAGTGCATGATGGGACATAAAATCTAACAAAAACAATAGTTGAACTTATGTCTTAAAAAACTTTAATTAGTTATGAAAACATGTGAATCCCACCGAATGTCATAATCAATAAAATAATTTGTATTGTCTAGTCATTTTGTATATGTTTTTTTCTTATGAAAATATAAGATATCTTGAATCTAAAAGAAGTTAAGAGACAATATTCCAAATTAGAAAAATATACGAATGATTAGCATGCCAAAGATTTCTCAAATTCTCTATGTTAGGATATTCGATAGCAAGAATGATTTCATCAATTCAACTTAAAGTGAGGTGAAAACTCCAATCGTAGTTGAGAAAGCTCCAAAGAATGTCAAAGTATTTAATAATCGTAAACTCGTGAGTTGACGAATATATGTGCCCCTTGAACGAAATGGATATCATATAGACCAATTGTTTAACATGAAGAATATTTATATCAAAGTCATTGTTAATATTTTTTAAATCCGATATGAGTTTGTGTGTGCCAAATTTTACAAAGAATTATTATAATAAAAGTTATGATAAGATTCTGAATTTGAGAACTCCAACTTCTACCAACAAATTTAAATAATCTTTCGTAACTAGTTTATCAACGTTCATTAGAAAAATCCTTCTATCCAATATTAGAATTAATCAATTATACTTAAAAATAATATTCATAGCTTTTGAGTTTAATATTTTTTGTACTAAAGTTTCAAATTAAACTTACTTTTGCAAAAATTTATTTAAATATAAATTATTTTATTTTTAATTCACTTTTAACTTTAACTTGTTTTATAAAACAAAATCAATTTTATTTGCAGCAAAATAAAAAATATTACTATAAGTAAAATTCGGCATGTCTAAGTTGTAAAAAATACAGTAAATAAAAATTCACTGTTCCTTTTATTTAAACACCATACTAAAAACTTCCTTCATAATTAATGGTTATTCATTTATGTAATTAAATAAAATGGGAGATAATTTAAATAATAAAATAAAACTAAATGAGATTAACAAAACAAATATTACTACGTAATAGATACACTTTAAGTGATTAGTTTTGGTACGGAGGGAAGAAGTCATCTTAGCTATATAATATTAGTACAATCCAGCAAAGACCAAGAAATTGAGATATAGTTAGGCGCTGAATTTGGACTGACAATGACAATGACAATTCAATAAATTAATGGTATATACAAAATTCAGTGGAAGGCTTTCCACGTTGATTATCTATCACTGCTGTCTCAATCAAGCCAACCATCATTTCTTTCTTTTTTTACTTTATTAAAACGTGTTGAAACCTCTAGAGTCCAAACACATTCAAAGTTGAACAGGTTTAATGTTACTTTCTTGAGCATTACTATCATGATATAAAATGTTATAATAACTCTTCCGAACTGAGCCTTAAGACTGTATTAGGCTATGATCCAATTGGTCGAGCAGAGGTTCATATACTCGAGCAGGGACACCTAGCAGCCGGGTAGAGACATCTAACAGTCGGGTAAGTTTCTCATACATTCAGGACGGACAAATATCAAGTTTGTCAGGTCACTTGCCACGTTACCCAACTGCCTCATATTATCTCCTGAAAGATAGGGGCAATTGGACCAAGGACTAGACCTCTTAGCTAGGTCTTCACGCTTCTCACGCGTTCCTTGGCAGTTCTTCCTTGGGCCTAGCTGATCTAGCCCAAAGAAGAACCTTGGCCCAGCACTGGGGGCTCCCTAAAATACCCTTTTTCACTAAAGGGTCAGGTATTCTGATTCATCATATAACTTACCTATTTCATTGTACCCATACCCACTTAAGCATCGGAGTGCCTTGCAGGTACACCCTCCCTCTCTCATTCTTTGGCCGTTACACCAAACTGCTGGAAGGACCTCCTGATCAAGTAAGATCAGTGGCGCCGTCTGTGGGAAACTAGTTTCCCCTTCTTCCATAACAGAAGATCAAAGCTCAAACACCATCCTTTCAGCATGTGCGGAGAACAGCTCAATGAACGAAACCGTCCCCTCGTCGACTACACGATGGAGGACAATCTGCAATACCATGAATCTGACGCCCGAGATGGGCGCCCAACCACCCCGTCTCCTGAACCCGAGAACAATGGGAACCCCCCTCAAGTTCAAGACCAGGCGGCTGACACGTTCCAACCCATCCCCGTTCCCGTCGAAGGGGACGCCGCCATGATTGCTATGGTGAACGCCCTCAACCAGGCCAGCTCCATGCTCTACCAGCAGCACGAGAGGATCAAGGCCCTAGAGGCTGATCGACATGAGGGCCGACCTCAACAAGAAAGAAGGACACAACAACTTCCAGAAGTGACAAAGAAACGGGGACGACGCTCCCTAGAACCCAACAAGAGTAGGGCGCGTGCCCGCCAGGATTTTGGCCGATCGGGGACCTCGCCAAGGCGCAATCGAAGCCCCGATAACAACGAGCTCTCCCCGCCGAGGAGCGACGAGGAAAACCTACATTGCCCCCTGTCACGGGCAATAATGGAGGCTCCACTCCCCAAAGGCATGGAGAAGCCCCCAAACTTGGCCATCTACGAAGGGACCACCGACCCCGACGATCACGTCGACAATGTCAACGCGATGCTCGACTACCGCAACGACATCACCGGGCACCTCAAATGCAGGCTGTTCTCGACAACCCTCAGGAAATGAGCCATGGCCTGGTACAAAAGCTTAGCCCCGAAGTCCATCACGTCCTGGAGAGTTATGAGATCCATGTTCACGAGGCATTTTACATCCTCCCGACGCCATCCCAAGACAGAAGCGACCCTCGAAGCCATAATGCAAAGGAAAAATGAGACATTGCGCTCGTATATCGAGCGATTCAACCAAGAGGTTGTCGAGGTGGACACCACGGAACATATGAAGAAATATCTCCTCGAGAGGGGACTCTTGCCTGGAAGCGAACTATGCAGAGCAGTTGGGATAGAACCTCCCCGCACTTTGAATGACCTCCTACATAAAGCCCAGGCTTACATCAGATACGAGGAAAAGCAGGTTGCCCACAACGCTCGCAGCAGCCGTAACGCCGGGGAAACCGACCATCCCAAGCGCGAGGATCTGAACGTTCCCCGTCGCAACGGGGACAGGCGAAGGGAAGAAAAACTCCGCGAACCCCGTGAAGGAAGAGGTCCCGCGGGCCGATACAACGAATATACTTTGCTGACAGCTCCCCGCGAGTGCATCCTCGCCGAATGCATCAACTCCGAGTTCAAACAGGGCAGGGTGAGGTTCCCAAAACCTTCGGCACCCAAGCCCTACACCGACAAGTCCAAGTACTGCAGGTTCCATAGAAGCCATGTGCACGTGACTGAAGACTGCGTTCACTTAAAAGACGAAATAGAGATTTTGATCCAAGAAGGACATCTCAAGCAATACACTAGGAGGAACAAAGCCTCCAAACACGAAGAGCAAGAAAAGAAGAGACCCCGGGAGGACACTCCCCCCGACGACTCTTCCTATCAGGTGACCCTTTGCGTATCACGACCAGAAGACTTCAGCTTCCCCGATACACCACCAGAAGGGAGGATCACTGCTCTCAGCCCCTGGGAAGACTTTCCAACCACCCTCGTCATATCAGGTGGAGGGATGAATGGCGAAACCGCCGCCCTTTCGGTAAAGCGCAAGTTCAACGAACTCCTTCTGACCGCACCCGAGCAAAAGGCAACGCTGACAAAATACCGAGGCAAGTCCAACCCAATATCCTTTTTTCTAGATGAGCTTCCGGGCGGTTCCCCCAACTCGGGCATCCCGCTGTTGATCAGAGCCAAGATGGCTCACTTCGACGTCCAACACATTCTGGTCGACCAAGGCAGTTCGGTGGACATCATGTACGTCCACCTTTTCAAAACCCTAAAATTGGACAAAACCAACCTATCTCCCTACGTCGGATCCGACCTCCAAGGATTCAACGGGGCCACGACAAAGTCGTGGGGCTACGTCGAGCTCCTCGTCACCTTCGGAGAGCAAGAGACGGCCAGAGAAATCAAGATCCAGTTTCTGGTCATAGAATGCCCCTCTCTTTACAACTGCATCCTCGGCCGCCCGACCCTAGCTGAGATGACGACGGTCCCATCCACTGTCCACCTGAAGATGAAATATTACACCAAACTAGGTCGCGTAGTCATAATCCACAGCGACATCAAAGCCGCCCGAAGGTGTTACGATGCCGTAGTAAAGGGACAGGCCACAATCAACACAAAGAATAACAAAAAGCCCAGGGCCGAGGAGCCTCCCCCCAGGGAATCAATGTCGTCGACCTCGATTGCCGCATCGGCCAGGACGAAGCTGAAGAGCAGAGACCCACCGAGGGACAGGCTCCCACTCACCCGTTCCGCCCAGTCCCGGACGGAGAGTTCGAGCTCGTCCCTCTGGGAAATGACCCCGACAGGACAGTAAAAATAGGTAAGGGGCTGCCCAAAGAAACAAGGAAGCAGCTCGCGATACTAGCTCAAGTGGTAGTGGGAATGGATTGAACAAGTACTTGAACCCCAGGGTACAGGGTTCGATTCCCACGGAAGGCAAAAACTCTACTAGTGAGGGGGGTAGAGAAGATCGTGAGGTGGCAGTGCCGGGATTGCCTTGCGAGGGGCCCGGGCTGTTACAAAAAAAAAGGCGCCTTTTTTTGTAACAGCCCGGGCCCCTCGCAAGGCAATCCCGGCACTGCCACCTCACGATCTTCTCTACCCCCCTCACTAGTAGAGTTTTTGCCTTCCGTGGGAATCGAACCCTGTACCCTGGGGTTCAAGTACTTGTTCAATCCATTCCCACTACCACTTGAGCTACTAGCTCAATTGGTAGTGGGAATGGATTGAACAAGTACTTGAACCCCAGGGTACAGGGTTCGATTCCCACGGAAGGCAAAAACTCTACTAGTGAGGGGGGTAGAGAAGATCGTGAGGTGGCAGTGCCGGGATTGCCTTGCGAGGGGCCCGGGCTGTTACACCTCTGGGAGAACTCTGATCTCTTCGCATGGAACGTCGCGGAAATGCCTGGCCTAGACCCTGAGGTCGCATGTCACCAATTAGCTTTAGACCGAGCAATCAAGCCTGTAGCACAACATATGCGCAAGTAGTCCCCCGAGAAAGCGGAGGCTGCCGAGCGAGCTGTAAAAGACCTCCTAGAGGCAAATTTTATTTCTGAAGCCCAGTACACAACCTGGCTCTCTAATGTAGTCATGGCTAAGAAAAATAATGGAAAATGGCGCATGTGTGTTGATTATACTAATCTTAATAGGGCTTTCCCCAAAGATGCTTTTCCTCTCCCTAACATAGATAAACTCGTCGACAATTTTGCAGGTTTCAAACTCTTGTCCTTCATGGACGCATACAGCGGATATAATCAAATCCCTATGTCGGACATGGACAAGAGACACACGACATTCATGACCTCGACCGACAATTACTATTACAACGTAATGCCTTTAGGACTCAAGAATGTCGGGGCCACGTACCAGCGCATGATGAACAAAGTCTTCCGAGGAGAAATCGGGGATATGCTCGAGGTATACATGGACGACATGATCATCTAATCACACGAGGAGACCGACCACGCTCGACACCTCCGCAAAGTCTTCGAGCAGGCGAGACAATGCAAAATGAGGTTTAACCCCGAGAAATGCACATTCGGCGTCCGGGCAGGAAAATTCCTAGGTTTCTACCTCACCGAAAGGGGAATCGAGGCCAATCCCGACAAATGTCAAGCATTCTTAGAGTTTCCGACCCCAAAATCTAAAAAATCCATTCAATCCTCAACGGGGTGCTCACCTCGCTCTCCCGTTTCATCGCCAAATCCGCCCAAGAAGATTACGTCATTACTTTTTTGCTCAGACGATCAAGGTAAGAACCGACCAACCAATAAAACAACTCCTTGGTTGACCGGACATGGCCGACAGAATGTTAAAATGGTCACTGGAACTTTCCAAATTCGACATACAGTACGAGAACAGGAAAGCTTTGAAAGCTCAAGCCCTGGCCGACTTTGTCGTAGAAATGACTCACAACCCAAAGCCAGCGGACGGCGCCCATAAATGGACGATCTTCGTCGACGGCACCTCCAGCTCGACAGGCAGCGGGGCCGGGATCATCCTCGAAAACAAGGACGAAATCCTGAATGAGGTCTCAATGGCATTAGCCTTCCCAACCTCCAACAACCAAGCCAAATATGAGGCTTTCATCGCCGGTCTGAGATTGGCCGAAGACCTAGGAGCAAAGGAAGTAAAAATATCAACAGACTCCCAGCTCGTGGCATCACAAGTACGGGGAGAGTACCAAACCAAGAACGACAACCTCATCGAATACTTAGCTTTGGTCAAAGAAAGACTCAAAAAATTTGAGAAGTGGGAGGTCCAACACGTGCCCCGCGAGCATAACACGCGAGCAAACATCCTATCGAAACTTGCTAGAACGAGAAGGAAAGGCGGAAACAAATCAGTAATCCAAGAAATCCTTCCTCGACCCAACACCGAGAAGCCACCTCCTCCACTCGAGGTTAACGTAATCGGGGACACTCATTGCTGGATGACACCCATCTATAATTACCTCACAAAGGGAGAACTCCCCGCAGAGCCTAAAGAGGCGGCCACCACCAAACGTAGGGCGTGCTCGTACGTCCTCCTCGAAGGGAAACTCTACTGTAGAGGACTCTCCATCCCGTTACTCAAATGCGTCGAGGAAGAGAAAGTTCCTGACATATTGGGGGAAATGCACCGAGGAATCAACGCCCAATATCCCGACGGACGATTTCTCACACGCAAGGCTCTTCGAGCGGGCTACTATTGGCCGACTATGCAACACGACTCTAAGGAACACGTCAAAAAATGCGACAAATGTCAACGACACGCCGACATGCACCTCGCACCCCCAAACGAGTTAAAAATGCTTTCCTCTCCTTGGCCCTTCGCATGGTGGGGCATGGACATCCTCGGCCCATTCGTAACTAGATCATACCAAAACAAATACCTCATTGTAGGGGTAGACTATTTCACCAAATGGATCGAAGCAGAAGCACTGGCCAAAATAACGACACAAAATATTCTTCGATTTTTCAAACGAAATATCCTCGCTCGATTCAGTATACCTCAGGTCCTCATCATGGACAACGAAACGCAATTCACAGACGGAGGATTTCAGAACTTTGTGGCCAGCTTAGGCACTAAACAACACTTCACATCCATCGAGCACCCTCAAACCAACGGACAAGCGGAGGCAGCCAACAGGGTAATCCTGCGCGGTCTGAAGCGCAGACTCGGCAAGGCAAAAAGGGCATGGGTCAAGGATTTACACAGCGTCCTATAGGCGTACCGCACGACACCACATTCCACGACCGGGGAAACCCCATTCAGACTAACATACGGCACCGAAGCAGTCATCCCGGTAGAAATATGAGAACCGACGAGACGCATAAAGGAGCCCCTCGACGAGGAGATGAACGACGAGGCACTTAGAGATGAGCTGGATCTCGTCGACGAGATCCACTCTGAAGCAGCCCTTAGGGAAATATCCATCAAACAAAAATAGCCTTATGCCATGACGCGAAGGTCATAAAAAGAGAGTTCCAGGTGGGCAGCCTGGTCCTCAGAAGAAACCAAAAAAACCCAAGAGAGGGTAAACTGGCCGCCAACTGGGAAGGTCCCTATCGCGTCCGTGACAAGATGAGCAACGGGGCCTACTATCTAGAAAACCTACAAGGTGAAGAACTCGCTCGACCATGGAACACAGAGAAACTTAGACAATATTATAGCTAAATATGACCCGGGAAGACATGGGAGGTACGACCACGCTCTTCACCACCAAAACTACAAGGAGGATCTACGCTACCCAGGGGCGAACACAACCCTTCCAGCGGACACAACCCTCCACAACACTGGGCACCTCAAACGAGCCCCAACGTTGCAGTACCACGATTGGCAGGGCACCCAGCTCGCGATGGGAAAACCCAAGCCCCGAGGTCGGTGTTCTCTAATCGCAAACTCGACCTCGATTTTAGGCGAGCGCAACGCCCGCTACCTCATCGGTTCCCTAAACCGGCGAGACCAACATAGTCGAGCACAAGCAGTTCAAAAATATGGCAAATAAAAAAATGTAAACAGAATCGAGCAAGTTGATAGCTAAAGCAAATTTGAAACATTCATTCAATACGGCCGCAACCAAAGAAGATACAAAGTGAGCCCGAAGGCCAATATTCATACAGGCACAAAGGTCGTCATATACGGGCATGCAGGCCATACAAAAATAAACAAAATTCAAAGACTCCTTGATGGGCTAAAGACGTGTCTACTTATGCGTCTAGCGGTATCTTACTGCAAGTGCACAGCCTATCGAAGTAATATTTAAGATTATCGATCCACAGGGATTCTATGGTTACTTAGTGCTAGATGAACTTTCTAGTTTAGCTAAGGCGAATGGTTGTCACGATTTTTTGTTGGTTTTTAAGACTATTAAAGGCGGAGTAAAATTTAAGTTTTAATTAAATAATTCTAAGGCGGTCGGTATGTAATTATATTAACTTAGGTGGGTCAATCTAACCTAGGCTTATTTAAGATGTTCACTTAATCTATTCGGTAGAGATTACTAGTTTAAATACCCTCAACTCACACTCTCGTGGTCTTATATCAGATCTTATCCCTAAAGCCCTATGCCTGCTCTCGCTAGCCCATAAGTGTTTAGAGGTAATTTTTGGAAACTAAGTAATTCTAATTTATCTTAAAGCGCTCTCGCTGTGTTTAATTTAAATGCCTAACTTTAGCTATCTGGTTAAAATCTCACACTCTCGTGGTCTTGACCTAACCCAATACTCTTTTCTTACTCTCGTAACAAAAAGGTCTTTTTACTTAAAAAGTGTCAGCCAGAATGTTAAGTGATTGATTATTTTTAGCCTACGGTTATATTTTACCGGTTAAGTTTGTTCTAACTACATACCGCCCTAAGGTGTTTAGCTACTCATTTTTGTTGAACCAGACAGAGGCAGAGAAACAGTAAACAAAATATTCATGGCAGAAAAATAAATAAATAACATAATATTAAATTGCAAATAATAAAAACCTGGTTAACAATAAAATGGCAGACTCCTTCTTCCACAGACCGGAAAGCTCGGAGTAATTGGCAGAAATCGAAAATAAAGCAAAATCTGAAGGTTTAGAAACAAGTAATTTTTATAACAATTTCCTGATGTTGGAAATTGTTATAGGTTGGGTTTGGATACAATAAAAATAGAATACTGAAAATAATGCTGAAATAAAAGGGTTGCAAAATAATTCGGCAGAGCTTCCGCAGGAAATTGATAGAAAAATGCTTTGTACATTCTTCATGAATTTGATGCTATTTATAGAACTTCAATTGGGCTGGATTTTTGGGCTTCAATTGGAATGGGCCTTGCTATTTTTGTGGAGAAAATGTAGGTAGTGGCAAAAATTTAGGAAACCACTTCTTCACGTACTGCCTTCACGTTGCCTTGGTCAAAAACCTAGATTATACGTTGTCACGGTCGTGACACTTCTCTCACGGTCGTGAGGCCTCATTTTGGGGTGTCACGGTCGTGACACCCTTGTGACGGTCGTTACTGCTGCAAAATATGCAGTTTTGCAGGAAGCTTCATTTCTTCATCTTTTTATGACCGATTTTGTTCCTTTTTCTCTTGATTCATGATTTAGCTCCACATAATGGTGTACCTGCAAAACGGTAAGAAAAACTCGAGAAATCGAGTGTTAAAACGGTAATTATTCGATAAAACGCCAATGAAAACTAGCAATATAATCGATACGTTTTCTCGTTATCAAACTTCCCCAAACTTAAACCTTTGCTTGTCCTCAAGCAAATAGTCGGTTGAAAATCGGCGGACAAGATGTTATTCACGCATACTCCTAACAAATCAAACGAGGGATCGTTTTTGTCGGATGATCCGATACTTTGATAGAACATTACCGATACACTAATGACACAAGCAACAAGCTATGTCGTCGACTTCCCGTTAAATGAGCCAATCGGCAATTACTTTACGATTTCACCTAAAGTTTTTCGATCTTATTTCGCCCGGTTTCATTCTAGCGCAATCACATTAAGCCCTTTGCCTTAGCACGCACGTAGTGGAGTAGCCGGTTAGCGACTTTGATCCTTTTTAAGCACGGGGTCTGGTACACGAGTGTGGTAACCCTACATTTTGTATCCGAATTGGAGGTTGTGGGGGATCGAGCCGTAGCACGCCCTACCAAGTTCAGAACCAGTACCTCTGAACCAACCCGCAATGGACTCCTTCTCATATTTCTCGTTTCTTATATGCGACCGTGTACTTTGGTGCAATTTCTTTTCATTTTGCATCGAGATATGAAGGATCATTATTGATTAGGCATCAAACGCTTATATTCATCGGCTCCCCACGTGGTTTGTGTTCAGACGGTGCTGACTGCTAGTATAAACTACTCGGGGTTACTTTCAAACTGAAACTAGAAGTGTACTCGTAATGGTAATCGGAGATGGAATCGCTTAAGTAGGAAGTCAAAGTTGTCAAGATTGTATTGGTCTTGTTTAATCGTTCTCGGCTTCCTATTTACGATTTCGTAGGTAAGTCGGGTAATGCGAATAATTAAAATTTTCCGGTTATGGCTAAGTAAGCGGGAAAATTCGAAACTAAAGAAAATATCATAAAGATTTTTGCACGCTTCATTAACTTGCTAAAGGGAAATACAATGGAATTGAAAATACAACGAAATGGAAAAATGCGAAAAGGGAAAAATACGGAAATGAAAGGTACCTCTCCCACACTATATCAGACATTGTCCTCAATGTTGTGATATAAATGCGGTCAAAGTACAGTACAAACGACAAAAACTAAAAACAAACATAGGAAAAACTAAAACTATGGCTACTGAGGACCGCGGGGTCGGCTTCTGGTACGGGAGCGGCGTCTGGAAGGAGTCGCTTCAGTGATGTCGATACACAAGGCTGCTAGTGATGTCGCTCCAGTGATGTCGATACGCAAGGGGCTTAATGTGATTGCGTTAGAATGAAACCGGGCGAAATAAGATCGAAAAACTTTAGGTGAAATCGTAAAGTAATTGCCGATTGGCTCATTTAACGGGAAGTCGACGACATAGCTTGTTGCTTGTGTCATTAGTGTATCGGTAATGTTCTATCAAAGTATCGGATCATCCGACAAAAACGATACCTCGTTTGATTTGTTAGGAGTATGCGTGAATAACATCTTGTCCGCCGATTTTCAACCGACTATTTGCTTGAGGACAAGCAAAGGTTTAAGTTTGGGGAAGTTTGATAACGAGAAAACGTATCGATTATATTGCTAGTTTTCATTGGCGTTTTATCGAATAATTACCGTTTTAACACTCGATTTCTCGAGTTTTTCTTACCGTTTTGCAGGTACACCATTATGTGGAGCTAAATCATGAATCAAGAGAAAAAGGAACAAAATCGGTCATAAAAAGATGAAGAAATGAAGCTTCCTGCAAAACTGCATATTTTGCAGCAGTCACGACCGTCACAAGGGTGTCACGACCGTGACACCCCAAAATGAGGCCTCACGACCGTGAGAGAAGTGTCACGACCGTGACAACGTATAATCTAGGTTTTTGACCAAGGCAACGTGAAGGCAGTACGTGAAGAAGTGGTTTCCTAAATTTTTGCCACTACCTACATTTTCTCCACAAAAATAGCAAGGCCCATTCCAATTGAAGCCCAAAAATCCAGCCCAATTGAAGTTCTATAAATAGCATCAAGTTCATGAAGAATGTACAGAGCATTTTTCTATCAATTTCCTGCGGAAGCTCTGCCGAATTATTTTGCAACCCTTTTATTTCAGCATTATTTTCAGTATTCTATTTTTATTGTATTCAAACCCAACCTATAACAATTTCCAACATCAGGAAATTGTTATAAAAATTACTTGTTTCTAAACCTTCAGATTTTGCTTTATTTTCGATTTCCGCCAATTACTCCGAGCTTTCCGGTCTGTGGAAGAAGGAGTCTGCCATTTTATTGTTAACCAGATTTTTATTATTTGCAATTTAATATTATGTTATTTATTTATTTTTCTGCCATGAATATTTTGTTTACTGTTTCTCTGCCTCTGTCTGGTTCAACAAAAATGAGTAGCTAAACACCTTAGGGCGGTATGTAGTTAGAACAAACTTAACCGGTAAAATATAACCGTAGGCTAAAAATAATTAATCACTTAACATTCTGGCTGACACTTTTTAAGTAAAAAGACCTTTTTGTTACGAGAGTAAGAAAAGAGTATTAGGTTAGGTCAAGACCACGAGAGTGTGAGATTTTAACCAGATAGCTAAAGTTAGGCATTTAAATTAAACACAGCGAGAGCGCTTTAAGATAAATTAGAATTACTTAGTTTCCAAAAATTACCTCTAAACACTTATGGGCTAGCGAGAGCAGGCATAGGGCTTTAGGGATAAGATCTGATATAAGACCACGAGAGTGTGAGTTGAGGGTATTTAAACTAGTAATCTCTACCGAATAGATTAAGTGAACATCTTAAATAAGCCTAGGTTAGATTGACCCACCTAAGTTAATATAATTACATACCGACCGCCTTAGAATTATTTAATTAAAACTTAAATTTTACTCCGCCTTTAATAGTCTTAAAAACCAACAAAAAATCGTGACAACCATTCGCCTTAGCTAAACTAGAAAGTTCATCTAGCACTAAGTAACCATAGAATCCCTGTGGATCGATAATCTTAAATATTACTTCGATAGGCTGTGCACTTGCAGTAAGATACCGCTAGACGCATAAGTAGACACGTCTTTAGCCCATCAAGTTTTTGGCGCCGTTGCCGGGGAGTCGACGACATAGCTTGTTGCGTCAAATGTTACTATTGCAGCAAAACCAGATGAATACCGCTAGACGCATAAGTAGATGCATATGTTATATCCTAGTGGAGTCGCTCCAGTGATGTCGATACGCAAGGCTGCTAACTCGCCAAAAATCGCGTCAAATCTCTCATTAGTAGCTGCCTGGTTCGCTGCAATAGTGCCGAGCAAAGCATCGTACTGCTCCTTATACCTACGCTCCAGTGCGGCATTCATCTGGTTTTGCTGATGAATCGCACGGAGGACGTCCTCAAGTGTGATGTCCTGTGCAGGAGGCTGTCGGGTAGATGTCTCTGGTATATCCTGGACAGGCTCACCTGCATCCATAGCGTCCTGCATCTCATCCGCAGGGAGATCTGCCTGATCATGTATAGGAGCGTGGTCAGCAGCATCAGGTAGAGCAAAGAGCCAGTTGGCTCGGCTGGATGGGTCGATGCGGTCGCGGGACGGCAGAGTGATATGGTGAAATATGGTGCCATGGACAACAGGGCTATACCTGCCATCCTCTCGCTGCGCAATCAGGTGAGCGGACCTGCAATAACTCTTGGTAAGGTATTCTGCGGCTAGATGAGGCTGATTAGCAATCACGTCACCAAGCCCCAACTGAATGGCGAGGGTGGTGACGATGCCGCCTATGAAGAACGGGGTGGAGCCTCTGTGTGCAATGGCCTGGATGTGGTAAAGCATGAAAGGGGCAGCATTGATCGGCTCGTCATTAAGAGCACAATGCAAGAATAGAAGCTCCTTGGAGTTGAGCTTATGGTTGCTCTCTCGAGCGAAGATGGTGTTGCAGATGACTCTGTGGAAATAGCGGATGGCCGGATTGTGAATGTGAGTGGCGTTGAGGCTTTGGAAGGCTGATGCACGGGTGTTGGTTAAATCGTGCCATAAAGTGAAAGCTTGTTCACTAAAGTTATCGGGCACGCGACGATGAGCTTCAGTTCCGTGATGGAAGCCTAACAACTCGGCGATCCTGTCTTGCGAGAGGTTGAACTCTTGGCCATGCAATCTGAATTTTGCAAAACCGGTGAGCTGACTCAAAGAACCGGTGCCGGTGATGTAATTGAATGAACTTAAGAACTCCAGTGTCAGAAGTTCGAAGGTTGGCTGAGGTTGACTGCAAAGGTCCCAGAGCCCGACTTTTTGGAGCAGGTTCGTAACACTGGCTAGCATTCCGAGTTCCCTCAAACACACAGTGTCAATGTAATGCGTAGGTTGCACACCGCGGCTTTGGAATCGTAGAAATCGTTCTCTCTGAGTTTCTCCAGCATCACCTTCTCTAAAAGTGATAGAATCCATTGCATGCAAGAGCTTAGAGTGAAGAATGAAGATTTTTGAAGTTTTTGTGAAAAAAAATGATAAAATGAGAGAAAAAATTGATTCGGGATAAATGATGGAGAGTGAGAATGTAGTAGGTTGTGATAATGGGTGGTTAATGAGATTAAAAATGGTAAATGGGGGGGTTACGGAGGTTAAGAAGAAGATGGGTAGTTTTTTAGGAAGTTATGGAGAAGAAGAAGGAGAGGCACGAAGAGAAACAGTTCTGTTTCTCACGAATTCTGGTATAAGGGTCGTCACGGTCGTGACAGGGGTACGACGGTCGTGACACTCAAAAAGAGCGTGTCACGATCGTGAAGGGCAGTGACGACCGTGAGGCTTGCAAACTTGAAATATTTTCCAGAAAAACGCTTTCTCACTTGTTTCACATAACTTATATTAATGTATTTTCCTCACTAACTCTCATATTAATTTATAAACACCACATGGTATAAATGTTCAACACAGTACTTCAATAACTTGCAAGGCATGAGAGATTTGTATATATAATGAATAAATGCAAGCATAAGAGTGCATAGAATGAAAAATACATAAATTGCTAAAAATGGAGAAATTTTGGAATTAAAGATGCATTGCATAAAGTACTTGAAAATGAAATTACATAAATGGAAAAACGATAAGAAATTGTTGCGAAAAATAAATCTAACTAGAAACGAAAACAATGAGAAAATAAACTAAATCACTTATAACATTATCAAAAGCGTTTCTTCAAGTCTTCGATGGCGGAATTCAAGTGATAGAACTGTTCGCAGGTTATGTCAGTCAATCCTATAATATCCAATCGCATGCTTTTAATGTCTTCTTTAAATAAGTTAATGTCAGTTTGGTAGGCATTGAGAGTGTTCATGATGTTTTGTAAGTTGTTAGCATAATCTCCGTGATTCACTTCAGGGGTTTCATAAACTTCTTCAGTATGGCCAATGTCATGGTAACCAGGAGGTGTCTCAGGGTCAGTTTCGACATCGGTCATTGTATCATCTTTTATCTTGTAAGACTGAGGTGTTTCAGGAGTGGGTGGATAATCAGGTGGGTTTAACTCATAAAGCCAGTTATCCTTATTATGAACACTTACTTTAGCATGGTTAGGCAAGGTAAACAGGGTTACTACCTCGTTCCGGATTAGGTACTCAAAAGGTGGATGTCCTAAATTCCTTATGATATGTCTATTGAAGCAGAAGTTAAGATCCATAGGACGGATGCTACCTAAACGGTTGCACCTGTGCAATTGGTACCTAAGTCCTAAAGCATCAGCAATCATGGTTACAAGACCTCCTACTAAGATAGGTAATTCAGGTTCTTCTTGGATACGGGTGAAGGTTTGCATCATGAAAGGTACACCATTAACAGGCTGTCCATTAGTAAAACATGACATAATAAATATTTCATCTTTAGAAACTCCGGTAATGTTTTCTTCTTTTCCAAAGAATGTGTGGGCTAGGAATTTATGGAAGTAACGGAGGGAAGGATTATGGATCTCATCATTATTCATGCCATTTGGTTCAGGGTGGTAGTTTCCGGTTAAAGTCCCCCAAAAGAAATCTAGCTCAATATCCATCAATTCTACCTGTGTGGTAGTAAAAGCAAATGGTCCACTAGGGAATCCTAACAAGTCAGCTAGTTCTTTATGGTTAAAGTCATATTCTATTCCAAACAGGCGGAAACTAATAAATCCTTTCCTAAATCCAAAACCGCGCTCAGGTAAGTAAATTAAGGAGCTAAGGAACTCAAGAGTGAGCTCGCGGTAGGTCACAAACTTATGTTGGATCAATGAATTCTCCCATCCGAGTCGGTTAAGCAAGTACATAATGCTATCATGTATTCCTAAGGTTTCCATAGTCCGATCATCCGGGTACAGGGTCAAATCCATTTGCCTCTGTGATAACTCTTCAAATTTCATTCTTTGGTTCCTACCTCTAAATTTGGTTTCCATATGGTTAATTGGTTGGTTAGCCATGGTAAGTGCAAATATGGAGGAAACAAATCAGGAGAAGAAGGAAAGTGGAAAAGACTTTTAGAAAATCTGTAAAAAGTGATTTAAGGTAAAAATAAGAAAATGAAATGCATAATGTAATGGCAATAATAGTAATATAAAATAAACTATAAAATGACAAAACAAATAGTAAAACAATAAATAATAAAAATGATAAAGAGAATAATTTAAATAATTTGATAAGTAAATGGGTTGCCTCCCACTAAGCGCTGTTTTTATCGTCTAAAGCCTGACGTAATGCTTAAGTTTAGATTAATCAGGGGAATTAGTGGACAACTCTAAAAGCTTTAGATTATTCGCATAATCTTTATTTTCAACTTTATGATAATGTTTTAAACGTTGTCCGTTTACTATGAATGGTTCACTATTCCTACCCTTAATTTCTATTGCTCCACTCGGGAATACTTTAATTATTTCAAAGGGTCCTGACCATCTAGATTTTAATTTTCCAGGAAAGAGCCTAAGTCTTGAATTAAAGAGGAGTACAACGTCTCCCACACTAAATTCTTTCCTAGATAGGCGTTTATCATGCCATCGCTTAGTTCTTTCTTTATATATCTTAGCATTCTCATAAGCATCTAACCTTAATTCTTCTAATTCGTTAATGTCTAGGATTCGCTTTTCTCCTGCAGCATTATAGTTTATATTGAGAGTTCTAATTGCCCAATAAGCTTTGTGTTCTAGTTCTACTGGTAGGTGACAAGATTTTCCATAAACGAGTTTGAAAGGTGTAGTACCTATGGGTGTCTTGTAAGCGGTCCTATAAGCCCATAAAGCTTCATTAAGTTTAGATGACCAATCTTTCCGAGATATGGCGACAGTTTTTTCTAAGATTTGTTTAATTTCTCTGTTTGAGACTTCGACTTGTCCACTTGTTTGTGGGTGATATGGTGTAGCCACACGGTGTCTTACTCCATACTTAGATAGTAATTTGTCAAATATTTTTGAGATGAAGTGCGAGCCACCGTCACTTATGACGAGTCTAGGCACACCAAATCTGGGAAAGATTATATTTTTGAAAAGCTTTATTACTACTCGCGTATCGTTTGTAGGTGAAGCTATGGCTTCAATCCATTTCGAAACATAATCAACAGCTACGAGTATGTAATTATTACCGAAAGATGATGGGAATGGTCCCATGAAATCTATTCCCCAGACGTCAAAGATTTCTACTTCTAATATTCCTTTTTGAGGCATTTCATCTCTTCTTGAAATATTGCCAGTGCGTTGACACCGATCTCAATTTATAACAGCGATGTGGACATCCTTCCATAGATTAGGCCAGAATAAGCCGGCTTGCAAGATTTTTGCACAAGTTTTGGAAGTACTTGCATGTCCACCATAAGGAGATGAATGGCATTGAGCAATGACATCTTCTATTTCTTCTTCGGGAATACATCGGCGAAAGATTCCATCTGGTCCTCTTTTGAACAATAATGGTTCATCCCAATAGTAATGTTTCAGATTATGAAAGAATTTCTTTTTCTGCTGATAGGTTAGATCGGGTGGAAGAGCTCCTGCAGCTAGGTAGTTGACAATGTCGGCGTACCATGGCAATCCTACAGTTGTCTGGATTGTTTCCACGGATTCTGGTTCATTTATATCTAACTGAGCTAGGTCGCTTCCTAATTGTGCTATCAGCTGTTCATACGGAAAATCATCGTTAATCGGCACTTGTTCAGGTTTAATACCTTCTATTCTAGATAAATGGTCCGCTACGACGTTCTCAGTACCTTTCTTATCTTTTATTTCTAGATCAAACTCTTGTAAAAGTAAAATCCATCTTAAGAGTCTTGGTTTAGCATCTTTTTTAGTTAATAGATATCGGATAGCAGCATGGTCTGTGTAAATGATTATTTTCGCTCCAACAAGGTAAGAACGGAATTTGTCAAGCGCAAAGACAACTGCTAACAATTCTTTTTCGGTAGTGGCGTAGTTCATCTGGGCAGAATCCAAGGTTCTACTGGCATAGTAGATCGCATGAAGTTTCTTTTCCTTTCTCTGGCCTAGAACTGCGCCTACAACATAGTCACTCGCATCGCACATGATTTCAAAAGGTAATCTCCAGTCAGGGGGTTGCATGATTGGTGCGGTGATGAGGGCTGTTTTTAGAGTTTCGAATGCTTTAAGACAATCTTCGTTGAATATGAACTCAGCGTCTTTCATTAATAAACCAGTAAGAGGTTTAGTGATTTTCGAGAAGTCTTTGATGAATCGTCGGTAGAAACCGGCGTGTCCTAAAAAGCTTCGTATTTCTCGAACGGTTTTAGGGGGTTGAAGATCTTTTATGACTTCAATCTTAGCTTTATCAACTTCAATTCCCTTGTCTGATATTACATGACCTAATACGATTCCTTCGTTGACCATAAAGTGACATTTCTCCCAGTTAAGCACGAGGTTTACTTTTACACATCTTTCTAATACCATTTCTAAGTTTGATAAACATCCTTCAAAACTTTGCCCGCATACAGAGAAGTCGTCCATGAACACTTCCATGATGTTGTCTATAAAATCTGCGAAGATTGACATCATACATCTTTGAAAGGTTGCAGGAGCGTTGCATAATCCAAAGGGCATTCGTCTATAGGCGAACGTTCCATAAGGGCATGTGAATGTAGTTTTCTCTTGATCATCTGGATGGATAGGGATTTGGAAAAATCCTGAGTAACCGTCAAGATAACAGAAGTAGGAATGCTTGGCTAATCGTTCTAACATTTGATCTATAAAAGGTAGTGGGAAGTGATCTTTTCGAGTGGCTTTGTTTAGTTTACGATAATCTATGCACACTCTATATCCCGTCACTACTCTTTGCGATATCGATTCGCCTTGAGCGTTCTTCACAACAGTGATACCTCCTTTCTTTGGCACTACATGTATTGGACTAACCCATTCGCTATCAGAGATTGGATAAATTATTCCGGCATCTAATAATTTTTTAACTTCCTCTTTTACTACGGTGCTAAGGGTTGGGTTAATTCTTCTTTGAGATTCTCTGGAGGTTCTGCAATCTTCTTCTAGCAGAATACGATGCATACAAACTGAAGGACATATTCCTTTGAGATCAGATATGTTATTTCCTAATGCAGTCGGATATTTCTTCAAAACATCTAGAAGTTTCTTTGTTTCTATAGTTCCTAAACTGGAATTTATTATAACTGGTCTTTTACATTCAACGTCTAAGAATTCGTACCTTAGGTTATGAGGTAAAGTTTTTAATCCTAATGTAGGTTTATCCTTACTTGGCATAGGATCCGGTGTAAGTGCTAAACTTTCGCTTAGACTATCATCCTGATATGGTTTACGCCAATTATCATCTTCGAAAATCGGAGGGATTTGAATTTTCATTATTTCAGAATAAGTGGTCTCTTTTAGTTCCATTTCTCTTACACATTCGTCAATTACGTCCAATAGATAGCATGTATCCTCTATAGCTGGTGATTGTAAGAATTGTGTTAAAATAAATTCAACTTTCTCTTCACCCACTTCAAAGGTTAGCTTTCCTCTTTTTACGTCTATTATAGCTCCAGCAGTGGCTAAGAATGGTCTTCCTAGTATGATAGGTGTAGTGGAGTCCTCAGAGATGTCCATGATTATAAAATCAGTAGGGATATAGAATTGTCCTATACGTACTGGGACGTTTTCTAGTATGCCTACAGGATATTTAACAGAGCGATCGGCTAGTTGAACAGACATTTTAGTTGGTCTCAGGTCTCCCATGTCTAGCCTTTTGCAAATCGTTAAGGGCATAACACTGATACTGGCTCCTAAATCTCATAGAGCTTTGTCAATGACGAATTTTCCTATTACACAGGGTATAGAGAAACTTCCTGGATCTTTTAGCTTAGGAGGCATTTTATTCTGAATTATAGCGCTACACTCGGCAGTAAGTGTAACTGTTCCGTTATCCTCTATCTTTTTCTTATTGGATAAGATTTCTTTTAAAAACTTAGCATACGAGGGTATTTGAGTAATTGCTTCTGTAAACGGAATAGTAATATTCAACTGTTTCAGAAGTTCGACAAATTTCTTAAATTGACCCGTCGTCTTGGAATTTATTAATCTTTGAGGGTACGGAATTGGTGGTTTATAGGGTGGTGGAGGCACATAAGGTTGTTCTTTCTCCACTACCTCTTGATTGTCAGCTTCCTTTTCTTCTGGATCATTCACCACTTCAGTCGGTTTATCCGGTTGTTGGTACATGGCTGGATTGTCAAGTCTTGGATCGGTAGGTCCGTCAAGTTCCTTGCCACTTCTTAATATCACAGCGTTAGCATGTCCTTTCGGATTAGGTTGAGGTTGTCCAGGGAACACTCCAGCTGGTGCAGCAGTAGGTGCTTGTTGTTGAGCTACTTGTGAAATCTGGGTTTCTAGCATTTTGTTATGTGTAGCTAATGCATCTACTTTGCTCACTAATTGTTTAATCTGCTCATTAGTGTGAATGTTTTGGTTTAAGAAGTCCTTGTTTGTCTGAGATTGGTTAGCTATAAAGTTCTCCATCATCAACTCAAGGTTCGATTTTCTAGGGATACTAGGAGCAGTCTTTTGATATCCTGGTGATGTAGCTGGTGCTTGACCTGGCGCGTATAAAGCGTTGTTATTCTTATAGGAGAAGTTCGGATGATTCTTCCAACCTGGGTTATATGTGTTTGAGTAAGGGTTTCCTTGAGCATAATTCACTTGATCCGTGGGAGTTCCTGTCAATAGTTGACAATCAGAAACTTCGTGTCCTGAAACTCCACATAACTCACAGTTAGGTGTTACTGCAGCCACGTTGGCTGTTGGTGTTATGGCCAAGTTGTCGATCTTTTGGTTTAGTTGGTCAAACTTCGCATTGACTTGGTCCATACTACTTACTTCATACATACCTCCCTTTGTTGGTTTCTCAGTTGCGACTCTCTCGCTTCCCCAAAGGTAATGATTTTGAGCCATACTTTCGATAAGTGCATAGGCATCATTATATTCTTTGTCCATCAATGCACCGCCCGCGGCAGCGTCAATTGTCATTCTTGTATTGTACAAGAGTCCATTATAGAAGGTATGGATGACCATCCATTCTATTAATCCATGATGTGGGCAAAGTCTCAATAGATCTTTATAGCGTTCCCAAGCTTCGAATAATGATTCACTTTCTCTTTGCTTAAATCCGTTGATCTGAGCTCTCAGCATAGCTGTCTTGCTAGGTGGAAAATATCTGTTCAAGAAAACTCTCTTAAGCTCCTCCCACGTAGTTACTGAGTTCGAAGGCAGAGATTGAAGCCAAGCTCTTGCTCTGTCTCGAAGCGAAAAAGGAAATAAACGTAGTCTAATAGCTTCTTGGGTAACTCCATTGGCTTTTACGGTATCTGCATATTGCACAAAGATCGAAAGATGAAGATTCGGATCCTCGGTAGGATTTCCGGCGAATTGATTTTGTTGCACGGCTGATATCAATGAAGGTTTTAGTTCGAAATCGTTTCGGTTGATAGCCGGCGCTGCAATGCTCGAATGCGGTTCAGCTTGCGAAGGACTGGCGTAATACTTGAGTGGATGAGTTTGTTCTTCAGCCATCTCTGCGTCCTTTGATGTTACGACTGGTTTAGGCGGATCTAATTGAAGATCTGGAATACTGTAACTTTTTTCGTAATCGAATATACGTCTTCTTACGTGTAAGAAGCGTTCTGATTCAGGGATTAGAGGTTGCAAGTCTTCGCTTTTAGAGCGAGTACTTGGCATACACTCGGAAATTAAATTAAATTAAGTAGTTGATACCTTAGTCTAGACAATGCTACCTAAGTGCACTAGTAACTAAATTAAGGAATCCCCGGCAACGGCGCCAAAAACTTGATGGGCTAAAGACGTGTCTACTTATGCGTCTAGCGGTATCTTACTGCAAGTGCACAGCCTATCGAAGTAATATTTAAGATTATCGATCCACAGGGATTCTATGGTTACTTAGTGCTAGATGAACTTTCTAGTTTAGCTAAGGCGAATGGTTGTCACGATTTTTTGTTGGTTTTTAAGACTATTAAAGGCGGAGTAAAATTTAAGTTTTAATTAAATAATTCTAAGGCGGTCGGTATGTAATTATATTAACTTAGGTGGGTCAATCTAACCTAGGCTTATTTAAGATGTTCACTTAATCTATTCGGTAGAGATTACTAGTTTAAATACCCTCAACTCACACTCTCGTGGTCTTATATCAGATCTTATCCCTAAAGCCCTATGCCTGCTCTCGCTAGCCCATAAGTGTTTAGAGGTAATTTTTGGAAACTAAGTAATTCTAATTTATCTTAAAGCGCTCTCGCTGTGTTTAATTTAAATGCCTAACTTTAGCTATCTGGTTAAAATCTCACACTCTCGTGGTCTTGACCTAACCTAATACTCTTTTCTTACTCTCGTAACAAAAAGGTCTTTTTACTTAAAAAGTGTCAGCCAGAATGTTAAGTGATTGATTATTTTTAGCCTACGGTTATATTTTACCGGTTAAGTTTGTTCTAACTACATACCGCCCTAAGGTGTTTAGCTACTCATTTTTGTTGAACCAGACAGAGGCAGAGAAACAGTAAACAAAATATTCATGGCAGAAAAATAAATAAATAACATAATATTAAATTGCAAATAATAAAAACCTGGTTAACAATAAAATGGCAGACTCCTTCTTCCACAGACCGGAAAGCTCGGAGTAATTGGCGGAAATCGAAAATAAAGCAAAATCTGAAGGTTTAGAAACAAGTAATTTTTATAACAATTTCCTGATGTTGGAAATTGTTATAGGTTGGGTTTGGATACAATAAAAATAGAATACTGAAAATAATGCTGAAATAAAAGGGTTGCAAAATAATTCGGCAGAGCTTCCGCAGGAAATTGATAGAAAAATGCTCTGTACATTCTTCATGAATTTGATGCTATTTATAGAACTTCAATTGGGCTGGATTTTTGGGCTTCAATTGGAATGGGCCTTGCTATTTTTGTGGAGAAAATTTAGGTAGTGGCAAAAATTTAGGAAACCACTTCTTCACGTACTGCCTTCACGTTGCCTTGGTCAAAAACCTAGATTATACGTTGTCACGGTCGTGACACTTCTCTCACGGTCGTGAGGCCTCATTTTGGGGTGTCACGGTCGTGACACCCTTGTGACGGTCGTGACTGCTGCAAAATATGCAGTTTTGCAGGAAGCTTCATTTCTTCATCTTTTTATGACCGATTTTGTTCCTTTTTCTCTTGATTCATGATTTAGCTCCACATAATGGTGTACCTGCAAAACGGTAAGAAAAACTCGAGAAATCGAGTGTTAAAACGGTAATTATTCGATAAAACGCCAATGAAAACTAGCAATATAATCGATACGTTTTCTCGTTATCACTCCTCCCGGAGTTACTCTTCATCTTCCAACTTGTCGCACCTCGAAAAATACGATCCTAAAATAAACAACAGAGTCGCCAGCTGTCGCACCTCGAAAAATACGATCCTAAAATAAACAACAGAGTCGCCACCTAATTCTATTTATTCTACGAGAGAAAAGGGAGATATAGACACAACCTAAATAAAGGATAAGAATGGTCAACGAAACCACTAATCTAAGTTCGGGAGTCAGTTACGCAAAGGGAAGGTGTTAGGCACCCCTCACGTCCGTTGTACTCAACGGGAACCTCTTAGTCTAGTTTGCGCTTAAAATGCTGACTTGTTATTATTGTCTTCTTTTAAGGAAATGTTTTAGTTATTATTTGTTATGGAGAAAGGTTAAGTTTTTTATTATTGTGACGGAGAGATAGTTAATTTTTTATTATTGTGCTCGCGAAGGATTAAAATCCCCGTGCCTACGTATTCCCCTGTGCAATGGGAAAGTCAGAGCTTCGTAGTTCATGCTACTACGATTTGTGTTTTTTAATTGAACGATTGTTTGAAAATGCATTCTACTGCTAAGCGTTGGCTTATCTGCTCGCGATAGGAGACTGAAGCACTAGCTTGTTTGCGAGATAGAAAGATTCAAACAATATTCGTTTTGAGAAAAGATGTTTGATCTTTGTTAAGGGTGTTTTAAAACGAGAGGGAGAATGAACCACGCGTGGGGCTAGCCCATGTTGCGGTTGCATTCAAGAACGTGCGGAGTGCGAGACTCCGGAGTTCAGTTACTCGCTAATTAATTATGAAAATGATTTGAATTGGTTGGTAAGTTTTAATTTGTACTTGAAAGAAAGAGACAAGTCGTCATCTTTAAGAGAAGTATCTCACCTATTCCACCACAAACATTGAGAAATGAGAAATCGAAAGAAGCTTTAAACTTGGATATAAGATCGACAAGCAATGCCACATTCTTTCTTTGAGAATAAATAAAATCGGAAGAAGCTTTAAACTTGGATATAAGTATCGACAAGCAATGCCACGTTCTTCCTTTGAAAGTAATTGTTTGTAAGATTTTTGTTTGTGTTTGTGGGGATAGGAGGAACAACTTTCCTATGAAGATGAATCATGCCTGATCCTTTAAGATTGTTGAATTGTTTTGAATACGAAAGGTGATTGAACCATCGCGTGAGGCTAGCCCATTTGCGGTTCAATCCAGAACGTGCGGAATGCTAGACTCCGGAGTTCCTTTTTCGTAAATTAATTAAGATGAATTGAATTGTTTTTATACGAACGGTGATTGAACCAACGCGTGAGGCTAGCCCATTTGCGGTTCAATCCAGAACGTGCGGAATGCTAGACTCCGAAGTTCCTTTTTTCCGTAAATTAATTAAGATGAATCGAAAGTTTTTATACGAACGGTGATTGAACCAACGCGTGAGGCTAGCCCATTTGCGGTTCAATCCAGAACGTGCGGAATGCTAGACTCCGGAGTTCCTTTTTTTCGTAAATTAATTAAGATGAATTGAATTGTTTTTATACGAACGGTGATTGAACCAACGCGTGAGGCTAGCCCATTTGCGGTTCAATCCAGAACGTGCGGAATGCTAGACTCCGGGGTTCCTTTTTTCCATAAATTAATTAATAAGATTTGAATATTTTGATATACGAATGGTGATTGAACCAACGCGTGAGGCTAGCCCATTTGCGGTTCAATCCAGAACGTGCGGAATGCTAGACTCCGAAGTTCCTTTTTTCCGTAAATTAATTAAGATGAATTGAATTGTTTTTATACGAACGGTGATTGAACCAACGCGTGGGGCTAGCCCATTTGCGGTTCAATCCAGAACGTGCGGAGTGCTAGACTCCGGAGTTCCTTTTTCCATAAATTAATTTAAATGAATTGAATTATTTTTTAGATGTTTTTCAGGTTTAGACACAATGGTGATATACAGATAATCGAATAAATGCGAATGCGGCATCAGGACTACAGTAAGGCGCAAAAGAGATAACATTGAATTTTAGAGGTACCTAACGGAGAAGGTCTGTTGCCTCTTCAATACGCGCGAGAAAACTTAAGAAAGAAGTTTTAAATCATATCATGATTACAGATCGGTAAAACCAATTATCAAGATGAGTCTTCAAGCCCAAAAAATAGTCCACTATTTGTCACAACTTGCGTCAAGAATCGTACAAACAAGTCAACAAGCTATGAGCCAACGATTAACCACAAGGAGATCATTATCCACCACTATCAAAATAGAATCTTTCAAAATTGTAAACACAAACTAAAACTTAAAATTAAACAAAATCCTATCAAAACGAAATAATCGAAATTAAAATCTAAATTATAAACATTAAAATCAAAGCTAGCAAAATAAAGATAAAAATAAAATAAGGTTCTAATCTTATAACAAGTATTAAAATTCTAAATTAATATTTTACTAAAATTAAATAAAACAAAAAAAAAACAGAAAAGTATTAATAAAACCAAACATTTATATAAAAGGAAGATTCATAAAATAGAAATAATAATGCAAATGTGGAGAGTATGTGCTTAAGACAGAGTCTGGTAGCAAATCAAATGGACCTAAGCCCAATTTCCTTACCCCAACACTCCCAAACTCGCACGTGCAGAGAGAAACTCCCACCACAGCATAACAATCAGGTCTTACCTTTACCTTCTTCGCATTTCTCCTTCAAACCTAACGCCCCCGTTAAACCTCCTTTCAACAACACATTTACAGCCTCCTCGTCAACACCGGCGCAATCTCACGGCGTCACCGACAAGCTCCACGGCGACGGCCCCTTGATGATGAGCGGTTCATGGTTGATATCCTCTCATATCTCTGTTCTCGTCATCTTATTCACACTCTCAGTTTTTCTATTGTGACGGCAAGGTTCCGTGGAGGCGATTCGAGGGTGGTTGTGTCAATGGGTGTTGCGGTGGGATTGAGATTGGAGCGGCGGCGGAAGTTCCGTTTGGTGAGGAAGGGTTGTTCGGATTTGGAGGGTAGATGGAAGTTGGAGATGGATGAGTTTAGGTTGTGATTGACGAAAGGGGGTTTGAGGATAGTAGTCGGAAAATTGAAGATGACGAGGGTTTTACGGGTTAATGGTTAAAGCTTAGGTTTTGTTTGTGTTGAAAAGGTTTTTGAATGGCGTCGTTTATGCGGTGGTTCTTCTATTTCTCACACTATGTTTTGGCTTTGTGTTGTTGTTGTTGTTGATGAAGGTGACGGAAGAAGAGGGTCCGGTTTGGAGATGGGATGGTCCTGAGTTGGTGAAGGGTTTCGCCGTTGGTTGTTGTTGAGATTCATGAAAAGGAAAAGAAGAAGGTGAGGTCCAGGGAGATGGAAGTGGGTCGGTGATGTTGATGGCAGAAAGCCGAAGGGCTTATTGTTGCTGGTTTCTGAGGTGGCAGCGGTAACGAGTTGAAGGGTGAGGATTGTGGTGAGTGGTGTTGAGAGGTGGTGGCGTTGGTAGAGGTGGTAGCGAGATTCGTATGGTTGAGGTTTCTGTTTTGTAGTCTCTCTGTTTATTTGATAGCAAGTTGTTTATTATGGAATGAAGAGTTGTTGTGAGTTTGAAGATGGGTGGTTGGAAGGATGGTTATGGAGGTTAATGATTCTGTCCCCGGTTTTACAGCGGTATGAGTTTGAGGTGATTTATGCAGAAGGGAATGGTAGTGATTCGAAAGGAGCGTTTGTTGTTGTTCTGTTTGATGGAAATAATATAGGTTTTTGTTTAGATCCTGGTCAAAGCAATGACAGTTCCCGGAGGGAGTTCAGGATCCTCGTTGGAGTGTAGTAACCATCGTCAGTTATAGCGTTGGATCTCTTTTTACGTTGATTTCAAACCAGTTTTGTTGGTCTTTGGGGTGACCTTCTTTCCTGCAGCTCTCCTTTTGCCAATTTGGTGCAAGAAATCTTATAATAGAGAACACATGCTTTTATTTTTGGTGTAGCAAAGTTGAGATCATTCTATTCTTGTATAATATTTGGACTGATATGCATGATAGGGATAACAGGCTAGCATCTGTAGCTCAGTTTTTCTTTTTGATACAGGCTGTTGCAGTTTGTTTTGTAGCAAGGCTGTAGCAGAGTGAGAAAGAAATTTTTGACTTTTTGGACAAATCAACTAGATTATGATAAATATTAAATTAAACTAAAAAGTAATAATAATAATAATAATAATAATAGTAAAACTAAACTGATATATAATATAAAAAATAAATAATAAATAAATTAAAACAAAAATTAAATTAATTCTACAACTAAAATTAAATATAAATGCAAAATTAAAAAGGATTAAGTAACTAAAAATATAGAAATAAACAAAATGATTAAATTAGAGACAATAAAGATAAAGAATTTAAATTAGAGACAATAAAGATAAAGAAAAAGAAAATTAAACAAAAAAAATCAAAATTAGGCTAAATTAAATTCTATGAAGTCTAATAATAAATTAGTAGATGAGACATCGGATTCTAAATACACCCTAAAATTACGAATAAAATGAGAGTGACGTAGAAATCGACTATAATGCAAAGATGATTGATTTCCAATATATCGGCAAAAAATGTGTCAAGAAATGAACAAAAATCGGAAAATTTCTGGTCAAAATTTAGGGTATGACAGCTGCCCCTATTTAATCATTCTGAACCTGAATGTACGGGTAACAAAGTTTTTTGGACATTCAAGGTGGAAGATGATTAAATATCATAATACCTAAAATTTTGACTGAAAATGCGAATGCAATGATATGATGCGTAATGCAAAAATGCAAGACGGAAGCTACAACGCTGCCGGGAAGAAAAGTTGACCCTATTGGGGATTAGACACACATGACTGTAGTACAATCCACACGAGGATTTTACCTTGAGCGAAACCAGACGACAACTGTCTACAGGTCTTAAGATGACTCGAGATCTTCGAACAAAATTCCACTTTGAGGAAATCTACTGCCGAGATTTAAAACCTCATTTGGAAAAACCTTCTGTTGGTGTATCGAAACGAAACAGAAATCTACTGCCGAGATTCTGAAACGAAAACCAAATCTTCCGACGTCTACTAGAGATATGACTGCCGAGATGACCAGAGATTCTAAGAATGAGATACCTTCTGCCGAGGTATCAAAATGAACCAACAATCTACTGCCGAGATCTTGGTAAGAAAACAAATTTTGTTGAAGTCTGCTGGAGATCTACTGCCGAAATTACCAGAGATTATAAGAATGGAATAGCTTCTGCCGAAGTATATTAAATGAACCAAAAATCCACTGCCGAGATCTTGGAACGAAGACGAATTCCGTTGAAGTCTGCTGGAGATCTACTGCCGAGATTACCAGAGATTCTAAGAATGGAATACCTTCTGCCGAGGTATATTAAATGAACCAAAAATCTACTGCCGGGATCTTGGAACGAAGACGAATTCTGATGGAGTCTGCTGGAGATCTACTGCCGAGATTACCAGAGATTCTAAGAATGAGATACCTTCTGCCGAGGTATCAAAATGAAATTCCTACTGCCGAGGACTAACTGAGGACACACCTGTCGCCAAATCTTCTGCCGAGATTTAAATAAGGATGCCATCGTCGAGCTTGTAAAAGTAAATACCTTCTGCCGAGGTAGACTAGAAATCTTCTGCCGAGACTTGCCAGAAATAAAAGGAAACGCCTGTTGCTAAATCTTCTGCCGAGATTCAACTAAGGATGTCATTGTCGAGATCATGAAAAGTAAATACCTTCTGCCGAGGTAGACTGGAAATCTTCTGCCGAGACTTTCCAGAAATAAAAAGAATCACCTGTTGTCAAATCTTCTGCCGAGATTCGACTAAGGATGCCATTGAACAAAACTCTCACCATACTTCCCTTCTTCCGAAAGAGACAGCCATATGATGGAGAAACAACTTCACGCTCAAACTTCTCAACTTGTATGGAAGAGATGGCCATTTGACGGAAATTGGAAAAAAATTCACAACAAACTTCTCAACTTGTCTGGAAGAGATAGCCATTTGTTGGTAAAATAAAAGAGATTCATATCAAACTTCTCAACTTGTATGGAAGAGATAGCCATTTGATAGAACATTCATCATACTTCCCTTCTTCTGAAAGAGACAGCCATATGGTGAAAAACAACTTCACGCTCAAACTTCTCAACTTGTATGGAAGAGATAGCCATTTGACGGAAACTGGAAAAAATTCACAACAAACTTCTCAACTTGTCTGGAAGAGATAGCCATTTGTTGGAAAAATAAAAGAGATTCATATCAAATTTCTCGACTTGTATGGAAGAGACAGCCATTTGATAGAACATTCATCATACTTCCCTTCTTCTAAAAGAGACAACCATATGATGAAGAACAATTTCACGCTCAAACTTCTCGACTTGTATGGAAGAGACAGCCATTTGACGGAAATTGGAAAAAAATTCACAACAAACTTCTCAACTTGTCTGGAAGAGATAGCCATTTGTTGGAAAAATAAAAGATATTCATATCAAACTTCTCGACTTGTATGGAAGAGATGCCATTTGATAGAACATTGGAATCACGACAAACTTCCCACCGTGTCTAGATGAGATGCCATTTGCCGAACAAACTTCTCACCTTGTCTAGATGAGATGCCATTTGTTGAAAAAAAAAATTGGAATCACGACAAACTTCCCACCGTGTCTAGATGAGATGCCATTTGCCGAACAAACTTCTCACCTTGTCTGGATGAGATGCCATTTGTTGATAATTGGAATCACGACAAACTTCCCACCGTGTCTAGATGAGATGCCATTTGCCGAACAAACTTCTCATCTTGTCTGGATGAGATGCCATTTGTTGATAATTGGAATCACGACAAACTTCCCACCGTGTCTAGATGAGATGCCATTTGCCGAACAAACTTCTCACCTTGTCTGGATGAGATGCCATTTGTTGAAAATAAATTCATACCAAACTTCTCCGCTGAACAGGGGAGATGCCATTTGATAGAACAGAAACCTTGCTGAGGATGAACAAATTGCTCGAAAAGAGAATGTCATCTGTTGATTTACTGGGAAATCCGTGGATAAGAAACAAGCTTCTCAAATAAAGAGACGGCCACTTGTTGGTTCCGATTAAAGGTCCAGGGATAAGAACAAGCTTCTCCAATAAAGAGACTTCCACTTGTTGATTCCACTTTCCATCTGGAATTGCTGGGGATGGAACGACTGCTCGGAAAGAGACGGTCATCTGTTGATTCCACTTGGAAGTTTTAGGACAAAACAAGCTTCTCGGATAGAGAGACTGCCACTTGTTATCAGGTATAAGTAATCCAAGGGAATGTTGTAATAACACTGCTGGGGAGCACTGTTGTCTTCAATGGAAGCCTCCAACAAATTCCTTATGGGAAACTAAACATCCAAAGGTGCAAAATAAATGCACTTCCCAATTGGTAGCTCGATCATCAAAATTGCCAAAGACCAAAATTCAACCCAGGAACGAGCTGGAAAGAAACTGTCAAGCAAAACACTATCCCCTGAGGAATGAACTCAATCGGGATTTATCCTATCCAAGTGTGGAAAGGAGAACTAAAGCAAAATCTTCCACGAGGATAGAATCTCAGTGGGGAATTAGAAAGAATGTACATTTTCTGCCTAAGGCTGACAACTCTATTTGGAAAGAGACACATCACTTGGGGATAAACGCGACCAAGGTGAAGGAGGTATGCATTAATGAATGCGACATGAATATGCATATGAATATGAATTCAAATATGATGTACATGTATGTATATGCGCTGTGCTTATGCTGACAAACAGACAAAACAGACACAAGAGATACACTGGCGATGAAATAAACATCACAACAAACGAATACCCGACCAATCTTGTCTAAGTGCACGCAATCACTGAGGATAGGGTAAAGAGCCATCCATGGAACACGTCCTGCTACAAAGCGCGAATCTCTTCGAGGAGAGAAAGATGCTTCAATCGGGAAAATAAACCCAGGCAAATCTTTTAACTTCAACATCTATCAGGAGGAAGCAACCATACAAACTACGCTTGCTTAGGATGAAGTAAATTTGTGCTCTGTTGGGGAGAGAAAATCAGATTCAGCTGGAGAAGCTAGAATCAAGGCTCAATTGGGGGTACTAGACTTAGTAACTCACTGGAAACACTAAGTAGTAAAAGAAATCCACCAGAAAATAATGAGCCATGCCCCTGACATATCATAGCAACTTGGCGTGAGGACCCCAATATCTGGAAGTACTTTCCGTGTAGATCCTAAGAGCATCTTGCTTAGGGGAACACGTGGTCATGCACCCACAAAATGGTTTGTGAGAAAAGATCATCTCAAGAGGATTTTATAGAAGACTTGGCATTCAAGATGCCCCAGTGTCTTCAAACTCTTGTAGAGATTCGTCGAATCTCGACGTCACTGCCTCAGATTAACTGTACTTGGCACAAACGAGTCTTCAATACTTATCCTTTTAGGGATGATCAGACTGTGTAAGCACAAATTGGGAAACGACTTGCCCCTGTTTAGCAAAGTCTTCAAATAATCAGCTCCTTTCTGGCAAAGTACTTAAGGCAACTTGCCCCTGGCTGGCTAAGTCTTCAAACGGTATGTCCCATCTAGCAGAGTCTTCAGGCAAAATGCCCCTGGCTGGCAAAGTATTAAGGCAACCTGCCCCTGGCTGGCAAAGTCTTCAAGCAAACTTCCCCTGTCTGGAAAAGTTTTCAAGCAAAATGCCCTTGTCTAGCATAGTTTTCAAGAAATTTGCCCCTGGGTGATCATTCTCTGAAATGGTTGCTCAACTACTCATCAGAATTTCAAATCTCAAGAGATTAAGCTCATCACTGATTCTCATACATAGGCTTCTATAATATCAAGCAAATGCTAACAAGCAAAAAGGTTAATGTTAAGACTGCTAATGCAACACACATGTTTGTCTCGAAGCTTTTTTATTTTTGAAAAGATTTTCACAATAGCTCGTGACCGAATCACTAGCTAGGAGGTGATATTCATTTTTTTATAAAGCCAACACAAATTTTTGAGCAAAGCTCATGGGAGTCGGGAAACATTTTCTCATCGAGTGTGCTTTCGAAATAAACCCTACTTCAATTAGGACTTTTGAGGGTTGTAATGTGGTTTGGTTCACGGTTTTAGAAACAAAGGATAAAGGCTCAAAGTTTATTTGGTGCCCACCCACTCTCCGTGATGTTCTCCAATCCTAGGTTCAGCTAAATTGACATATACATTTATCTTTGATAGCGTAGAGATGATGCTCCAAGGTCCGCTTGAAATGACAGTCATCTTATTTATTCTTCGTGGATATTGGTGACCCTTTTGACTTTGGTATGGTGGTCACTAAATCTTATGCTTTTAGGTTGAGTATTTAAAGGCCTCTTCTAACTCGAATTTCTCTTTGGTCCCTGACTTTTGCCTAAGTCTCTTTTTGGGTGCTTGACTTAGCAGGATTTTATTTTTTTCTCTTCTTTTTTTTTTTTAAAAATCATCGGAAGGCTGGAAGTTGTGACTGTCAAGTCATTGATTGTAGTGGATTCCCTGATGGGATGTTTCATCTTATAATTTGACTGTGTAACCAGATTAACTGAACACTACCCTGCCCCAGGTTAAGTGTAAAGGTTTTGAAATATCTGAAAGAAACTCCTACTTCTAGGCTCGAAGTGGTTGACTAGGGATTAACTCCTTATTTCTCCAGTGTTTGGGAATTTGAAACAATGCCTGTACATCGTCAGTAGGGTTTTAATAAAAAGCATTCCACTAGAGAATTTGTGTTTTAATTTCGTCATCCTCCCTCCAGTTCTCTGCCTAGGCAAGAGATGGGATAATATTGGCGTTATAAAGTTGAAAAAGCATTATGAGTGAATACGAATGGATTACTTCAAGACAAACATATTCATTGCATTAATCATTCAAAACAAATAAGTTCTTACATGCCAAAACAAATGCATTAACGAATCATAGCAAAATACATATGAAAAGCAGCAAACGAGCTAAACATCTGAGAGGATAGCTCCAAAGCATCGAAATGATCGCGTGCATTCAGGAACTTGTCCTATGCTCCAGCAACGAACTGATTTGGAAAGGACTTTCTTGAGTTTTCTATCAGCACAAAGGCACTCCGTCCACAGATGGGATTCCTCCATTGAAGGTCAACACCCCGTAGTCGATCATCTCTTGAACCTTTTCCTGGAAGACTTTGCACTCTTCAATCGGATGCCCCTGTACTCCACCATGAAATTCACAACTGGTATTTGGATTGAACCAATGAGGGTGAGACCTCATGGCTCTTGTCTTCCTGGGTGCCATCACTGAATTCCTGGCAAAACAAGTCCACAGTTGACCGTAAGTCATTAGGATTGGATCGAACTGAGGAGTCTCTCTTATTGGTCTATCCTGAGATCTCTGTTGATTATGGCACTGATTTTGACGTTCTCCATAAGGCACTGGAGCTTGCAAGATTTTAGGAGAATCCCTAATCGCATTAACTTCAAAATTTCCTTCCTCTTGGGAGTCACACACCGACTTCTCCTCAACAATTTGGCAATCTGACCCCTCTTGGATTCTTCCACATTTGAATGCGTTTTCAATGTTTACTCCCACTTCCACAATTTTGGAGAACTCTAATGGCACAACGCCTATCATTCTGACATAATAAGAGTCTGACAATGTTTTTAGAAACATTTTGGCAAGTTCTTTCTCTAAGAGTGGTGGATGAACCTGGGCTGCCAATTCCTTCCATCTTTGTGCATACTCCCTAAAAGATTCATCGTCTTTCTGACTCATTCCTATCAACTGGTCACAGTCTGGATCCATGTCCAAATTGTAGTCATATTGCTTCACAAAAGCGCCGGCTAAGTCTTCCCAAGTCTGTATATGGTTTCTTTCTAGCTTCGTATACCACATCAAAGATGCCCCATATAGACTTTCTTGAAAGTAATGAATCATCAGCTTATCGTTATCGGCATGAGCAGTCATTTTTCGACAAAACATCGTCAATTGATATCTTGGAAAACTTACACCCTTGTATATTTCAAAAGTAGGAATTTTGAAATCTGGGGGAATAATCACGCCCGGGACCAGACACAAGTTATGAGCTTTTAAACCAAATGCATTGAATTCTTTCACCATCTTCAGTTGTTCCTCGAGATCACGAATTCCTTCCTCAATTTTCACCACCTTAGGATTATTCACCTTTGTCACATGATGGACATTCTGAGATTGGGGAACATCCACTTGTTGAGCATCGTTGTCAGGAGGAAAACCATACATCGGGTTGGTCGTTACAGTAAAGCCTGACATGGAATCAACATTCTCTGCCATATCTGTTGTTCTTCAGTGACTACTTCAGGCTTGAAAGAGACGTCTAAAAAGTCAAGAAATGGGAGAAAGACAGATGAGTGAGCTTTTTGTTTGGTGGGAGGATGATATTGTAAACACCCCAAATTTGCCCTCACCCATTCACACCATGGCTTGTGATCATTTCATATGCATAAACACAATCATATTATCTCATATCTCATTTTTGATTCATTGCATAGTTTCTAAGTCATCTGCACCTAGGGTTTGTGATCTGAGCAATCCAAGAGCCTCTTGAGCCATTCCAAAGGCCACCAATCATTTCAAAGGGGTCTATATGTGTTCAAGTATCATATTATATCCTCTCAAAGTCAAGAATGCAAAAGAATCACAAGAACTGGGATTGGTGTGGATGCAAAGCCAAGTTTGACTGCACAGTTGACCTAAAATTAGGGTTTTGGTTTCAGAGGCCATAACTCCAAATTTTTTGGTCATTCTTGTTTCCATTGGTCTCTATATGGTATAGGGAGTATGCATATCAATTTTCATGAAGAAATTCCATGGGGAAGTCATCTGATCAAGGGTTGACTTTCTGGACAAGTCAGTGCAAAATCAGGGCATCTGAGGCCCCCAATGACCCAACCAATGGGTGATCTTCATCATTTTGAGTGTATATGATCTTTATTTGATCATGGAAGAAGGTTTAAGTTCACAAAAAATCAAGAATTTGGAGTTTTTGCAAGTGTTGACTTTTTGGGCATAGTTGACTTTTCAAGAATGCTTCATTTTAGGTCATTTTTCAAGCCTTGATTCTTGATCCAAAAATGCTTCAAATGGAAAAAACTTTGGTCATGAAAGTTGTATATTACATCTTTCCCTTTTCAAAAAGTACAAGAACATGATCAAATTATTCTTGGATCAAAAGTTATGGTGTGACAAAGTTGGCAAAAATCATTGATTTTCAAGATGTGCACCAAATGAGAATTTTGCAAAACCATGAACCAAGGCTGTTTGTGACCTCTAGTTGACATCAAACCATGACACAAACATTCTATGTGACCTAAAAAATCAGAATTGGACCAAAGATCACATGTGTATGGTTTGTGTAACAAGGCATTTTCCATGAAATTTCAAAAAGAGCCAACTTGCAAAACCACTCATCACACTTCCTACAACTTGCAACATTGGATGCTGACTTTGGCTAGCCTTTCCCCTCACCCTTGCTGCGCAGCCCATGCCTTGTACTAGCCTAGAACCAAGCCATACTTCCCTTACACAAAAAGTGGACTTTTGGCAAAAGCAAACTTACCAATCAATAGAGGCCAGGTCACATCATCTGACCTATGGGATTAAAATATACTATCCTTTGGCAAGCCAAACATATGAAGAAGCAAGGCTGAAACAACACACAACATCACATACACAAACTCACTCCCTTTTGCAAAACTCTTCGAATTTCTCTGCCCAGCTCACAAACATCCAAACTATTCCCACACTTCAACTCACCATGCCTCATTGAGTCCAAAGTATCAAAGAACCAAGCCTGAAACAAGCCATAACACCACTTCACCATTTTCACTCCAACTTGCAGTTTCCTTCGAAACTCTCTCCACAGCTCACAAACACTCAAACCAACTCCACAAACCTTCTCTACTCACCCTCTGGACCACAAGCAACCCTTCACCATTGCCAGAAACAGCCTAAATCACCATTGCCATGTTCAACTGAGTGTGAGCAGAAGCTTGTCAAACTCTCCATCCAGCCAACATAAATTTCTCCAAAGCATTCAGACATCACCAAGAGATCATAGGGAGTAGATTGCACAAGGAGAGGAGGTCTGAAAGTTGCTGGAGTGAAAGCTTCGAATCTCAGGTAGCTCAAGAAATATTTTTCCAGAAATCATTTTTTATGTTCTAAACTTGTTCTCCATGCTTCACTGAGTATCCTGATGCTTTTAGTTTTGGAAATGGTGATGAAATGAGCATTTAATTGATCTCTGAAACTCTGTGACCTAAAAATTTGTTTTGCTCGATTCATGAGTTTGGGAAAGAATAAATTTGTTTTGATTAGGGGTTTTGGTTCGTGAGTGAGTGGGAATCATTTCCATGCTTTTAGATTTTGTTTCAGTTAGGTTTTGAGAGAGTTTGGAGATTTTCAGGTGGGCTTCCCACCGAAGAAGACGACCGGAGGTCTTCTCCGGCCACCTGAAAATCATTAGGGTTTAATCCCTGTAATTAATTGAGTTTGAATCTGGAGCGTGCGATGGCTTTGACTTGTTGACCTCCCGCGTGTGAACGGCTCAGATTGATCATTAGAAACCCTAATTGCATTTAATTAATTCATAAATCAGATTAACCAAGTTTGAATATGGGCCTTTGATCTGCGCGCGCAGTCAACCCATTCTTTGCCAGACTCAATCCCAACCCTCCATTGTGCATACTTCCATTTAAATTCATTTAAATTCATTTTCTTTTCATTTGTTTTGCACAATTTATTAAAAATAGTAAAAAATGTCTAAAAATTATGAAACTTTTTCTCATGAGTTTTATTAATTTTTAAGACCCAAAAATATTTTTGTTTTTATTTTTATCATTAAAAAAGCATTTTTAAATATTTAAAAGATTATTTTTAATTGATTAATGGAAATTAATTTATTATAAATACTTTTAAGTATTTAAAAATCACCAAAAAATTCATGAAATGTTCTAAGACATTTAGAAACATTGTCCAACCTTCAAACCAAATTTCTTTTTTGATCTTGATGCATTTTGAGAATTTTTCATTGAATAAAAATCATTTTTGTGCATTATTTTGATCCTAAGTTCAAAAAATCATTTCTGCCTATCTATGAGGAGTTGGACATTGATTCTTCTTGCATTGCATTGTGTTTAGCATGTAGTTTCTAGGATTAAATGGCCATGATTTGATTCCTCATTTTCAATTTGTTTGGCATTTCTTTTGTTTAGGAACCCTAAAAACCCTAATGACTTGTAAAAATCATAACTTGAATTTGGTTAAGAGTTGAGACCTCCCCTTTGGACATTGGTTTAGTATAAGATTAGGGGCCTTTTGAGTGGCATTTTCCATTTTTTATCTTAGGGTTTGCTTCTGTTTTTGGTTTTTGTTTGATGTTTGGTTCATAAACCCTAATTTGGGCTTCCATTTGCATCTTTCTTGCATTCTCTTGCATAACATGACTTGCCATGACATTTCAAGCACCCATTTGATTCATTTGACATCATAAGACATATAGAAAACATGTTTGATCATTGCATCATGTATTTGCCATGTTGTATGCCATGTATGCTTCATAACTTTTCATGTATGTCCATGCTCCTTAACTTGCTTCATTTGCATTCATGAACTTGTATCATCATTTCCATGTGCTGCCTCATGTTTGTAGCATCCCATAGCATCATTAGCATCATGTATATGCTTCTGGTTTGGTTTCTCACCATGTCATCCCATCCCATTTTGCATTGCATTGCACTCCTTTTCTAACCTTTCAGGTGGTAAGTGACTTTGAGAAGTGAATTTGTCTTCACTTCTCATAACTTTTCTTTTCATCTCTCTTGCATCCATTTCTGCATTTTTGATGTGTGTTTGAGTTTGAGCTTGCTCATTCTTCCTCTTCCCACTTTCTTTCTCCAAGTGACTTGACTTCTTGAATGAAGCAAGTCACTTTGCTTCTCTTGATCCTTTCATCTGCTTCCTGGTGGTTCCATTGAAGATTGTTCTTGCAAACCTCACAAACCTTAGGAACAACCAAGCATGACAATGATTAGGGTTTTGATTAGTCTCCCCTTTTAGTCTTTACCTTTGTGTCTCTTTTGAGTCATCTCTTCTCATCTCATAATCAGGGACTAAACCCTAAAGGCTTTAAGGCTTTGTGATTAAGCTTATGCCTGCATCCTTCTCTTAGGATGGAGTGTATAACTTTAATCCTAAGTGTTAAACCCTTAATGTGTTTAAATCTCTTAATCAATTCACTTAATAAGTATCAAGACATCACACTTGTAACTTGGGCCCTGCATTAGGGTTCTAATTCTTCCTTAATTGGTTAAGAAGGACTAACCCTAGTGTTAATGGACAAGTCCCCCTCAAGTTGTCTTACAAATCATAAAACTCACTTCATCATCATACCATTAAATAAAATCCACTTAATCAAAGGCTTGTTTTGTCATGAGTTTAATCCCTAATCATGGATTAAGTTGAGGAGCTTTCCTCAACTTAATCATTCTCACCTATTATCCTTCTATTAGGATGGTGTAATGAGTCTGTTTAATCCTTGATTATGGCTTAACCTCATTACTCAACACTAAACAAAAATCACAAAAAAACATCTAAATAATCACAAGTAGGTTAATGATCTTAATCCTACACCAAAGGTGGTTAAGTGTGAGAAGCTGACTTCACACTTAAGGCATTCTCATTACCCCTAATCAGAGGGAAGATGTGATGAGTTTGCTAATCCATTGGTTTAGGCTTAAGCTCATTAACTTATGACAAACTTTCAAAAGCAATAAAAGACTGAAAACTCAAAAATAAATAATAATCGTCTCCTCCGGGATTCTTTTCTCATCTCATTCATTCACAAACGAGAACTTGCTTCTTCCGTCTAATGCAAGACAGTTTGCACCTGAGCCAGACAGGTCATACACTTGAGCATAGACAAGTAAGCAGTTCACAAGTCAATTCATCTTCCAGTCTCTTTGGGTCGAACTACGGTGTTCTGACTTCCTCATTGCACGAGAGGATACGTAGGCATAACTTAACAGTTATCGAACAAAAAAGTCTCTGTATATTCCCCCTCTTCTAGCTTCATTCTTTAGCTTCATCATCATGAGCATTTCATCTTTGTTCTTACATTGACACTGTACATTTATACACTTCACTCCTTTCACACTGACACCTGTACATCCTTTTCCAGCTATTTTATACACAGATTGCACTGACACTACCCCTTTAAAACACAAATCTTTTAAGCGTGGATCCCGTCGAGTACGACGGACAATCTGGGTGCTAATACCTTCCCAGGTTGTAACCAACCCCCTTTCTCAGTCTCTCTGGTTCGCAACCGTCTTATCCATCTCTTTCTAGGTCTATGCAGCATTGCCTTTCCTCCGGGATAAAAATGCCTAGCTGGCGACTCTATTCATTCTCCAGTGAGTTCACGGCTGTGTGTTCTCATTGTCCCTCTCGCCGACCGTCCGCGTCTGTACCTTTATTTGACCCTAGCTTCATTTATCGGGAGCGACAGATATGCGATGCAAATGCAAATGCAAATGGCATGCGAATGAATGCAAAGCTCAAAATGCTCAAAATCACAAACATAAACAGCTCCAGAATTGGATATAAAGGCAAAGTGTTGGATCCAAGGTGCAAGTAACTCGGAATCTCTTAACTGGTAAGCCTTAAGCGGAGAGTTCTAAATTCTTTACCCGTAAAGCCCACTCACAGGGTAGCTTCTATGGTGATGGTTTAAGGAAACTCAAAGTCACGGACGTTTATCGTATTAACGTCCCGCCGCAGGCTAGCTGCATTGTGACGATAATAACGATAAGGTCTACCTTGAGAGGAGTTCTCATGCTAGGCGTGCAAGGAGCGAGTCCTTGGATCCTAACATTACACAACTACCAAAATTGAAACAGGTTCTAGGGGATCCCAGAATCACAGCCCTTTCATGAATCAGGTCCCGCGACAGGCTAGCTGCGTTGTGACAAGATCTATGAAAAGTCTAACTATCTGGGGGAGCTTTCATGCTAGGCGTGCAAGGAGCGAGTCCTTGGAGACTAACACTAATAACATCCAAATCTAAACTTAGGTGTTCCCTCTTCTTTTTTCAAAACTCAAGTACAAATTCAAACCCGTGATATCCCGAGATCCAACAGGCAGATATAATGAGCAAATAATAAAGAAGGAAGCAATAGATAGAATACCAACAGCAAATAAAGAAGACAAACAAACAAGTCAGCAAACAAAAGCAAAATAACCTAAGTTAGGCTCGACTCTCTAATGCACAAGGCATTCAACATCCCCAGCAGAGTCGCCAGCTGTCGCACCTCGAAAAATACGATCCTAAAATAAACAACAGAGTCGCCAGCTGTCGCACCTCGAAAAATACGATCCTAAAATAAACAACAGAGTCGCCACCTAATTCTATTTATTCTACGAGAGAAAAGGGAGATATAGACACAACCTAAATAAAGGATAAGAATGGTCAACGAAACCACTAATCTAAGTTCGGGAGTCAGTTACGCAAAGGGAAGGTGTTAGGCACCCCTCACGTCCGTTGTACTCAACGGGAACCTCTTAGTCTAGTTTGCGCTTAAAATGCTGACTTGTTATTATTGTCTTCTTTTAAGGAAATGTTTTAGTTATTATTTGTTATGGAGAAAGGTTAAGTTTTTTATTATTGTGACGGAGAGATAGTTAATTTTTTATTATTGTGCTCGCGAAGGATTAAAATCCCCGTGCCTACGTATTCCCCTGTGCAATGGGAAAGTCAGAGCTTCGTAGTTCATGCTACTACGATTTGTGTTTTTTAATTGAACGATTGTTTGAAAATGCATTCTACTGCTAAGCGTTGGCTTATCTGCTCGCGATAGGAGACTGAAGCGCTAGCTTGTTTGCGAGATAGAAAGATTCAAACAATATTCGTTTTGAGAAAAGATGTTTGATCTTTGTTAAGGGTGTTTTAAAACGAGAGGGAGAATGAACCACGCGTGGGGCTAGCCCATGTTGCGGTTGCATTCAAGAACGTGCGGAGTGCGAGACTCCGGAGTTCAGTTACTCGCTAATTAATTATGAAAATGATTTGAATTGGTTGGTAAGTTTTAATTTGTACTTGAAAGAAAGAGACAAGTCGTCATCTTTAAGAGAAGTATCTCACCTATTCCACCACAAACATTGAGAAATGAGAAATCGAAAGAAGCTTTAAACTTGGATATAAGATCGACAAGCAATGCCACATTCTTTCTTTGAGAATAAATAAAATCGGAAGAAGCTTTAAACTTGGATATAAGTATCGACAAGCAATGCCACGTTCTTCCTTTGAAAGTAATTGTTTGTAAGATTTTTGTTTGTGTTTGTGGGGATAGGAGGAACAACTTTCCTATGAAGATGAATCATGTCTGATCCTTTAAGATTGTTGAATTGTTTTGAATACGAAAGGTGATTGAACCATCGCGTGAGGCTAGCCCATTTGCGGTTCAATCCAGAACGTGCGGAATGCTAGACTCCGGAGTTCCTTTTTCGTAAATTAATTAAGATGAATTGAATTGTTTTTATACGAACGGTGATTGAACCAACGCGTGAGGCTAGCCCATTTGCGGTTCAATCCAGAACGTGCGGAATGCTAGACTCCGAAGTTCCTTTTTTCCGTAAATTAATTAAGATGAATCGAAAGTTTTTATACGAACGGTGATTGAACCAACGCGTGAGGCTAGCCCATTTGCGGTTCAATCCAGAACGTGCGGAATGCTAGACTCTGGAGTTCCTTTTTTCCGTAAATTAATTAAGATGAATTGAATTGTTTTTATACGAACGGTGATTGAACCAACGCGTGAGGCTAGCCCATTTGCGGTTCAATCCAGAACGTGCGGAATGCTAGACTCCGGGGTTCCTTTTTTCCATAAATTAATTAATAAGATTTGAATATTTTGATATACGAATGGTGATTGAACCAACGCGTGAGGCTAGCCCATTTGCGGTTCAATCCAGAACGTGCGGAATGCTAGACTCCGAAGTTCCTTTTTTCCGTAAATTAATTAAGATGAATTGAATTGTTTTTATACGAACGGTGATTGAACCAACGCGTGGGGCTAGCCCATTTGCGGTTCAATCCAGAACGTGCGGAGTGCTAGACTCCGGAGTTCCTTTTTCCATAAATTAATTTAAATGAATTGAATTATTTTTTAGATGTTTTTCAGGTTTAGACACAATGGTGATATACAGATAATCGAATAAATGCGAATGCGGCATCAGGACTACAGTAAGGCGCAAAAGAGTTAACATTGAATTTTAGAGGTACCTAACGGAGAAGGTCCGTTGCCTCTTCAATACGCGCGAGAAAACTTAAGAAAGAAGTTTTAAATCATATCATGATTACAGATCGGTAAAACCAATTATCAAGATGAGTCTTCAAGCCCAAAAAATAGTCCACTATTTGTCACAACTTGCGTCAAGAATCGTACAAACAAGTCAACAAGCTATGAGCCAACGATTAACCACAAGGAGATCATTATCCACCACTATCAAAATAGAATCTTTCAAAATTGTAAACACAAACTAAAACTTAAAATTAAACAAAATCCTATCAAAACGAAATAATCGAAATTAAAATCTAAATTATAAACATTAAAATCAAAGCTAGCAAAATAAAGATAAAAATAAAATAAGGTTCTAATCTTATAACAAGTATTAAAATTCTAAATTAATATTTTACTAAAATTAAATAAAACAAAAAAAAAACAGAAAAGTATTAATAAAACCAAACATTTATATAAAAGGAAGATTCATAAAATAGAAATAATAATGCAAATGTGGAGAGTATGTGCTTAAGACAGAGTCTGGTAGCAAATCAAATGGACCTAAGCCCAATTTTCTTACCCCAACACTCCCAAACTCACACGTGCAGAGAGAAACTCCCACCACAGCATAACAATCAGGTCTTACCTTTACCTTCTTCGCATTTCTCCTTCAAACCTAACGCCCCCGTTAAACCTCCTTTCAACAACACATTTACAGCCTCCTCGTCAACACCGGCGCAATCTCACGGCGTCACCGACAAGCTCCACGGCGACGGCCCCTTGATGATGAGCGGTTCATGGTTGATATCCTCTCATATCTCTGTTCTCGTCATCTTATTCACACTCTCAGTTTTTCTATTGTGACGGCAAGGTTCCGTGGAGGCGATTCGAGGGTGGTTGTGTCAATGGGTGTTGCGGTGGGATTGAGATTGGAGCGGCGGCGGAAGTTCCGTTTGGTGAGGAAGGGTTGTTCGGATTTGGAGGGTAGATGGAAGTTGGAGACGGATGAGTTTAGGTTGTGATTGACGAAAGGGGGTTTGAGGATAGTAGTCGGAAAATTGAAGATGACGAGGGTTTTACGGGTTAATGGTTAAAGCTTAGGTTTTGTTTGTGTTGAAAAGGTTTTTGAATGACGTCGTTTATGCGGTGGTTCTTCTATTTCTCACACTATGTTTTGGCTTTGTGTTGTTGTTGTTGTTGATGAAGGTGACGGAAGAAGAGGGTCCGGTTTGGAGATGGGATGGTCCTGAGTTGGTGAAGGGTTTCGCCGTTGGTTGTTGTTGAGATTCATGAAAAGGAAAAGAAGAAGGTGAGGTCCAGGGAGATGGAAGTGGGTCGGTGATGTTGATGGCAGAAAGCCGAAGGGCTTATTGTTGCTGGTTTCTGAGGTGGCAGCGGTAACGAGTTGAAGGGTGAGGATTGTGGTGAGTGGTGTTGAGAGGTGGTGGCGTTGGTAGAGGTGGTAGCGAGATTCGTATGGTTGAGGTTTCTGTTTTGTAGTCTCTCTGTTTATTTGATAGCAAGTTGTTTATTATGGAATGGAGAGTTGTTGTGAGTTTGAAGATGGGTGGTTGGAAGGATGGTTATGGAGGTTAATGATTCTGTCCCCGGTTTTACAGCGGTATGAGTTTGAGGTGATTTATGCAGAAGGGAATGGTAGTGATTCGAAAGGAGCATTTGTTGTTGTTCTGTTTGATGGAAATAATAGAGGTTTTTGTTTAGATCCTGGTCAAAGCAATGACAGTTCCCGGAGGGAGTTCAGGATCCTCGTTGGAGTGTAGTAACCATCGTCAGTTATAGCGTTGGATCTCTTTTTACGTTGATTTCAAACCAGTTTTGTTGGTCTTTGTGGTGACCTTCTTTCCTGCAGCTCTCCTTTTGCCAATTTGGTGCAAGAAATCTTATAATAGAGAACACATGCTTTTATTTTTGGTGTAGCAAAGTTGAGATCATTCTATTCTTGTATAATATTTGGACTGATATGCATGATAGGGATAACAGGCTAGCATCTGTAGCTCAGTTTTTCTTTTTGATACAGGCTGTTGCAGTTTGTTTTGTAGCAAGGCTGTAGCAGAGTGAGAAAGAAATTTTTGACTTTTTGGACAAATCAACTAGATTATGATAAATATTAAATTAAACTAAAAAGTAATAATAATAATAATAATAATAGTAAAACTAAACTGATATATAATATAATAAATAAATAATAAATAAATTAAAACAAAAATTAAATTAATTCTACAACTAAAATTAAATATAAATGCAAAATTAAAAAGGATTAAGTAACTAAAAATATAGAAATAAACAAAATGATTAAATTAGAGACAATAAAGATAAAGAATTTAAATTAGAGACAATAAAGATAAAGAAAAAGAAAATTAAACAAAAAAAATCAAAATTAGGCTAAATTAAATTCTATGAAGTCTAATAATAAATTAGTAGATGAGACATCGGATTCTAAATACACCCTAAAATTACGAATAAAATGAGAGTGACGTAGAAATCGACTATAATGCAAAGATGATTGATTTCCAATATATCGGCAAAAAATGTGTCAAGAAATGAACAAAAATCGGAAAATATCTGGTCAAAATTTAGGGTATGACACAACTCCTCGTCCGCTTCGAAGGGGCACACAATCTCCCCATCAACAACACAGTAATTGTGAGCCGACCCCTCCGTCACCAACCCGGGGTTCAATATTCTCATCTAATCGACGACATTGTCGAACCCTTCCTTGAACATGGCCACCAGATCCTTGGTGAGAGCACGAATGTGTCCAACCAACTCACCCCGGGTACGGAGGGCAAGCTCCTCTTCATTCTCATCCGCCAGGGGACAGATTGTACCCTCAAGCAAATCCATCCGGGCACAGAGCTGTGCATTTTCCTCAGCCACCTTTTTGTGCCCAGCAGCTTGCTCTTACAGGCTCACCTTCTTCGCCTTCAGTGTGTCCCACTCGAGTTTCATCTCCTTCAGCTCCTTCTTCAGCCCCTCCCGCAGCTGATGCTCCTCCTTGTAGTCGGATAGGTCCTTTGACAACCTATCCTTCTCAGAACGAGCCTTCAGAAGGGCATCCTCCAAGGAAGCCATGGAAACAGAGGTGTCGGTCAGAACCATTGTCGTCTCCATCACCCTGATGACCGCGGTCAGATCCCTCGCCAACTCCCTTCGCCGGACATCCGCATCCTGGCTCAAGATGGCCTTCGCCTCGGGTACCGCCACCACGACATCACCTTCAGCCTTGAAATATTCCTGCTCTAGATAGCAGGGAGGAAGTAGATAGCTCCCAGGGCCACCCGGAATGCTGCCCCCCGCTACGGCAGACCTGGAAAGAGTGCCATCCAAGTGCTTCCGTTTGAGAAGAGGGGAGGTAGAAGGAGGAGGGTTGTCTTGTATCTGGATCGGAGATGAGCGTTGAGCGGACGGTGGGGAAGTAGGCACCGGGCTAGTAGTGTTCGAGGTACCTACCCCAGGATCACCGTCCACCTCCTGAACTCGGGGTGCCACTTTCTTCTTTTTCTTGGGAACCCTGTCCAGGGCTCCTGCTTGGTTGACCAGCTTTAGAACACGATCACGAACAGAGGGCATAACACCTGCAAAACAAAAACAACACAAACGTCAGTAGGAAAAACACGACCAAGGAAAATAAGAATAAAATAACACCTACGCAACAGTTCCATAGCCTCCTCATTTGTATCACACTCGAGTAGAGTCTTCGCGTTGATAAGACGGGGTTCGCAGATCGGCATCCCAACCTCATCGACATAGGGAGCACCTTTTCGGTCGACCCAAACCGCCAGGTTGAAACTCTGCACATATTCCACTAGCTTCTTGTAAGCCAGTCTGTCCTCGACACCCAGGCTCGAGAGCCTCACCCGGTAATGACTGGTTGAAAGCTTAAAGTGGTCGGGCTGTCACCTCAAGGGTATCCTCGACATAAGCTTCTCCACCCCGGCCGCATTCCGCTTGTAATAATAAAGAGAGTGCAGGGAGAAATGGGTGATCAGCTTTACCGTGTACCATCACCCTTTAAAGTGTCGGGCGGAATCCACGTACGTCTTGAATAGCCTCACCGGCTTCTTAAAGGACACCCAGTTGTGACGCCCTCGGACACCGGACCTCTGCAGGTGAAAGATGTGGAAAATGAGGGGCAGAGTGCACCCAACACCGAGGAAATGGCAGACTAATTCGAACGCCCGCATAAAATCAATGGCGTTAGGGTGCAATTGCGACGGCGCCAGTCGAAGCCACTTGAAAACTGACATCTGAAACGAGTTGAAGGGCAACCTGACCCTCTCCTCTCGGAAGGCGAACTCGTACCCCGGGAAGCGATGACATATTCAGTCCGCCTCTTGAGGAGCAAGACACTGCCAATTCCAAGACTCCTCGGGACTAAGGTCTTCCACCACGGCGTATGCGTGGGTCGTCTCATCACAAAAATAGGATTCTTCTTCCAAGGGTTCGTCCACAACCCAGGATAGATCGTTTTGGCCAGACGAGGAGACGTGCTCGGTATCCTCCCCGACATTTCCGTCCTTGATATTTCGATGTACGACCTCCTCTTCATCTATAGGCAGCGGTTCGGCATCTCCTACCCCGACCTGGAGACGCTCGGTCGTACCTGAAACACAAATAGAAAAAGTGAATTCGACATCGCATTAAATCCACCATTCCACCGCAAGTCAAGTGAAAGGGCATAAAACTAAAACGCACGCACGCCTGACTACTGGCCTAGACCAACGAAGGGGCGACTTTCGCGAGCGTACGAGCACGTGAAGTTCCGACCCACGAAGTCACGCTGATGTAGACTCTACGCCCGTGGCCCACTAGGCCTTACTTAGGAGTATTCATACACACATGAACTTCACGCTCGAAGCATGCTAAACCTGCCCGTAACATTCATGTGCATATGAATTTTACGCCTGGGACATTCATACACGCATGAATTTTTCGCCTGTGACATGCTTAACACACCTGGTTTATTCAAACGCGTATGAATTTTTTGCCCGGGACATTCTAAACCTACCAGAAAAATTCATACCTAAAACCTAAAAAACTATCCCCAGACTAACTCTACCTACTTTACGCAAATAAATCATGCAAATTCCTAGCTACTAGACGGAAAAACACAGAAAACAGGGAATCAGAAGTGGTACCTGTCATATTTAAAGTGGAGGAAAGAACGGTGACGCGCGAGCAGAGACGGCGGTGCAGACGGCGGAGATGGACGAAGAAAGATTTTTCTTCAGAGCTTCCGGTCAACATAAGAGCAAAAAAGTCCAAATGAAGTGGTTTATCCCCTTTATATAGTCATAAGCGCGTGGACGGATGCGCCAAGTCATCATTGCCTAGTGCCTACGCCGCCGTTTGCATAGAAAACAGAGCGACGCACCATTAATGTTGAGACACGTCAATCCACAAGAATCTTGAACGACGTCGAGCGATTGTACATCTGATCGACTATATGAAACGTCCTCGACTCTGTTAAACGCCACAGGCCCGACGAAAAAACGCGACGGTTAGTTCTGTTAACACCATGCTCGACTCAGCTATGCGCCCGCTAATTTATCCAACGCGCTTACGCCCGACTATATTACAATTCATCACTCTGACTCGGAGACTCGACTTGGGGGGCTCCTGTTCCAGACTGGGCCTCAAGACTATATTAGGCTATGACCCAACAGGTCGAGCAGAGGCCCATATACTCGAGCAGGGACACCTAGCAGACGGGCAGAGACATCTAACAGTCGGGCAAGTTTCTCATACATTCAGGACGGGCAAAGAGCAAGTCTGCCAGGTCACTTGCCACGTCACCCAACTTCCTCCTATTATCTCCTGAAAGATAGGGGCAGTTGGACCAAGTATCAGACCTCTTAACTCGGTCTTCTCGCTTCTCACGCGTTCCTTGGCAGTTTTTCCTTGGGCCTAGCTGATCTAGCCCAAAGAAGAACCTTGGCCCAGCGCTGGGGGCTCCCTATAAATACCCTTTTTCACTAAAGGGTCAGGTATTCTGATTCATCATATAACTTACCTATTTCATTGTACCCATACTCACTTAAGCATCGGAGTGCCTTGCAGGTACGCCCCCCTCTCCCATTCTTTGGCCGTTACACCAAACTGCTTGAAGGACCTCCTGATCAGGTAAGATCAATAACTATTAATGATGCATTAATATTTTTTTTAATTTGAAAATTATGGCAGTTTAAGCTGCCACAAGTTGTTTTAATTTCATAGAAAAATAATGAATATTATGGCGGTTTAAACTGCTACCAGTTGTTTTTATTTCATAGAAACATAATGAACACTATGGCGGTTTAAATTGCCATTACTTATACATAAAAACCTCCGCCTTAATTCTATGTAAATGTGGCGGTTTGCACGACGTTTAATATAAAATCGACATATTTTAATTTGCGACAGCCAAAAATACGACGTTTCAAGAAAATGTCATTCTTGTGAATTATGGCGGTTAAAACCGCCACAAAAACACTTTATTAACTGCCACAATTTTCCTGCTTTTTTATTGTAGTGGGGGGACCCGATTCTTGAGAGAACCAAATGTTGAGTTGGTACCGCATGTCTATTGGTAGGGCTTCTCATGTCGATGATGGCTTGGAACTTATATGGGCTAACTTCAATGCCTCTCTTGGTTAATATGAAGCCAAAGAAATGTCCTACATTTACCACGAAAGAGGATTTGACGGGGTTTAGACACATGTTATACTTCCTTACTGATCCCATGACATCCTTGTGTCTTTTGCATGTCTCTTACCTTTTGAGGAGTTTACTATCATGTTGTCAACATAAACTTTCTAGTTTTTCCCTAATTTTTGGGAGAACACCGCATCCATGAGTCGATGGTAAGTGGTTCTTGTGCTCTTCAAGTAAAAAGGCATGGTGTTATATTAGTAGTTGTAGGTTTTTTTTACATGAACGTCGTCTTGGGAGAATCTAAGGGATCCATCTTAATCTGGTTGTACCTTGAATATGCATCTATGAAACTCATAGTCCCATAGCTCGAGGCCTCATTGAATAAGAGATCAATATCTAACATGGGATACGGGTCCTTGGGAAAAGTCTTATTGAGAACTATGATATCCACGCACATGCCCCACTTGTTTGATGCTTTCTTCACCAGGACAAGGTTGCCTAGCCAATTTGAGAATTTTACTTCGGTATTGAAGCCATCATTTTCTAACTTATTCACCTTTTTGTCGATGGAAGTTCTCTTCTCCTTGACAACATTTTGCTTTCTTTGAGACACTGGTCACACAGTGGGATAAACAGCGAGGTGACACCACATCACTCTGTCATATATGCCTAGCATGTCAAAAAGGTTAAGGCGAATAAGTCGACTTTCCTTCTTAGTTGGTCGACTAGTTCACACTCTTCTTCTTCAGTAAGCGAGGTGCCCGTCTCTATTAGTTTGTGAATCAAAGGCCCTATATGAACCTCTATCAAATCTTTTGTGGGTGTAAGTCTCTCCTTGTTGTTGTTGATATTTAATGTTAACGATTATGTATATTGATTTTGTTGTTGTTGTCGTTATTGTTGATATTTAATGTTTATTGATAATATATTGATTTTGTTGTTGTTGTTGTTGTTGTTGTTGATGATGATGATGATGTTATTGTTGTTATTGATGATGTTATTGTTGTTGGTATTGTTTTTGTTTGTTGTTCATGTTGTTGTATTAGAAAATTTAATATTCTATATTTTGATGAAAATTCTCAAAAAGGTCAGTCAAACATGTGATAAAAATGAAAAACTCGGTTGATCGACTTTTCACAATAATTGGAATTTCCAACCATGATGTGGGTTGACTGACATTTTATTACGGTTGGAATTTTCAACTGTGGTAAAAAGTGATCTGACTACATTACTAATGGTGAAATATAACGCGCTATCCAGTTTTTCACCAAGACCTTAACCTATGATGAAAAGTAACACACTTACTATCATGTCCTACATTACTACGGGCCACCGTTTGTGATGGATTCCTTCTCCCAACTATGATAATATATAATTTACCATTTAAAAAAATCATATCAACTTGAAAAATCCACAAAATATCAACTCCTACCAGTTTTGCAAAAATCCATAGAAAACATCTTAGGAAATCGAGTATTTTTAGTAGTCTAAATCACTTCATATCGAGAGTTTTATTTTAATATATGACCTTACTTCCATGACAGCATAAACTCAAGACATGCTAAAAGCTATGCATAGTACTTGAGTTTGTTGAATATTTCAAAGCTTGAGTATTTTCCATGTATCCTTTTCTTTTGAAACTATCAAAGCATTTTACTCTCAAAGCCTTTCTATACTATTTCTTTTCAACAACACATATTTTTCCTTCATGGTGGGGCACTCTTAGACCAAGTAGCATATATTAATTCTAACGTTACTAAAGATACACGTTACAAGTCAACATTATTAAATTGTCAAAAAGATACACGTATATGAAAAAATCACAATATCAAATTTTCCTATAAAGGAATAGTCAACTCAAGAATCTAACACCTTTATAGTATACTATCACCTAATTTTGATCATTCAAATTCAGACAAAACTGTTTTACAATGGCTCTCCTTCCCTTTCTCTGTTTTCTTTTTGTCATAATAGTATCCCAAGCCAAAGCCATAGATCCTTTTTCATGTGATAACAGCAAAGGAAATTACACAGCCAACAGCACATACGACAACAACCTTAAAACCCTTATATCCAGTTTCTCTTCTCATAAAGAAATTAACTACGGTTTCTACAATTTCTCATATGGCCATGACCCCAACAAAGCATATGCCATTGGTTTGTGCTGGGGGGATCTCAAGCCAAATGAGTGTCTTACAAACATAAACAATATTTTTGCCAGTCTTAGAGAGCAGTGTCCAAATCAAAAAGAGTCGATTATGTGGGGTGCCAATTTAACTTTGTGGTATTCAAATCGCTCAATATTCGGGATCGTGGGAACTGACCCTACAAAGTATTTGATCTACAATAGAGGTGCAACTGATGTGGACAATTACAGACAAGCACTGAGTAAGTTGATGGTAAGACTTAAAGACAAAGCTACATCAGGTGACTCTCGTCGTAAGTATGATGCAGATCATGAGTATGATTCTGCAAATTTTGCAAATATATATGGTGTTGTGCAGTGTGTCCCTGATTTATCAGGACAAGATTGCAATGACTGTTTGGATAGAGCAATTTCAGAAATTCCAAATTGTTGTACTGGCAAGATGGGAGGACATGTTCTTAAACCAAGCTGTCGTCTTAGATTTGATCCTTATCGCTTCTATAGTCCTACCATTGAATTAGACTCGGTTGCATCTCCTCCTACAGATTCTACCAATAACACTTCTTCAGGTACTTAATCTTCACACCTATCTATTTCAACATCTTTTTGTTTTTCAAAGATGCAAACGTTAGTTTTTGTGGTGCAGGACACAACCAAACACGTACTGTCATCGCAATCGCAGTGCCATTAGTTTTTGTGGTTTTGGTACTCATTCTTATTTGCTTCTGTTTGCGAGTGAGAAAACCAAAACACAGTTTTGAAGGTATGCATGCCTTATTATTTTAAACATGATTAGTCTATCATAGTTTAAGATATATCTTAATTTTTTTTTTGTGTGGTTAATGTCTAAAGCTAACATTGAAGAATATGAAGAAGAAGAAGAAAGTGAAATAATGACTTTAGAGTCATTGCAATTTAGCTTTGATACCATACGAGTTGCTACAAATCACTTTTCAAATTCTAATAAAATTGGACATGGAGGATTTGGAGATGTTTATCGGGTAAGACTACGATTTTTCTTTCATAAAAATAGCACATGTTATCAAAATATTATCATAGATTTTTCTTTTTACTTATAGTGAATTATTTTTAGGGTAAACTTTCAAATGGACAAATGATTGCGGTTAAAAGGTTATCAATAGATTCGGCTCAAGGAGACAAGGAGTTTAAAAATGAAGTAACGTTAGTAGCAAAACTTCAACATCGAAATTTAGTTAGGCTACTTGGTTTCAGTCTTGAAGGAAGAGAAAGACTACTCATTTATGAATTTGTTGTGAATAAAAGTCTAGATTACTTCATATTTGGTAGGTTATAATATCAACTTAATTAGAAAATTGCATTTACTTATAGTTTATAATGTCTAGACAGATACTAACTGCTAAAATAGTTTTAACATTCATATTATCTTTATTTGTGTAGATCCAACAAAGAAAGCACTATTGAATTGGGGTAAGCGCTACGAAATCATAAGAGGTATTGCACGAGGTCTTCTTTATCTTCACGAGGATTCTCGCTTGCGTATTATACATCGTGATCTCAAAGCAAGTAATATTCTATTAGATAGTGAGATGAATCCTAAAATAGCTGATTTTGGGTTGGCGAAGTTGTTTGTTATCGATCAAACTCAAGGAAATACTAATAGAATTGTTGGAACCTAGTAAGTTTTTTCGTATGCTTAAGTTTACGGATTTTTATTAATCTGAATCGAGTAATAGTAAAGTATTTATTTCAAATTTTAACTTAGTTATTTCAAGAGGATTGGAGTTTTATTTGAATGATATAAGAGCCAAGCATTTTCAAAAAGTATCAAAATGTTTTATTCAAGCATAATATAAAACACTTTCTATTTTTAAAATAAAAATAACAGCATTGTTATTGGTACCAATAATCTTATATAACACTTGAAGGAAACTTATTAACTTTAAATTTGGCAAATTCTTTATTGATTAAACTTGTATATATTCATATGCAGCGGTTATATGGCACCAGAATATGCAATGCACGGACAATTTTCTGTAAAATCGGATGTATTTAGTTTTGGAGTTTTGGTTCTTGAAATTATAAGTGGTCATAAAAATAGTAAAACTATTTGTCTTGGAGATGATGTTGACTACCTATTAAGTTATGTAAGTAACACTTTTCTCACTAAAATTTATTGAAATTTATAAGTGACCTAGCTAATTGTATTTTGAATATCAAATTCTTGCAGGCATGGAGAAGCTGGAAAGAGGGAAGAGCTACAGATATTATAGATCCATCATTAAACAATATTTCACAAAATGAAATAATGAGATGTATCCATATTGGTTTACTATGTCTTCAAGAAGATGTAGAAGATAGACCAACCATGGCTAGTGTTGCACTCATGCTCAATAGTCACTCTCTTACTCTTTCGATACCTTCGAAACCTGCATATTTTTATGGAAGTGAAACTAGAAGCTTACAAAATATGCAGATGTTGGACGGAAACTATAATGCAACAACATCGGGTGAATCGATTAATCAGGTTTCAATTACTGATCCATACCCTCGATAGGTTGCATTCTCAGGAGTGATATATTCATTTGTGAGGAAATCACTAAATTAGTTTATAAAATTATAATGTAGGTTTCTATAAAATTTATGAATAAACAAAAACATCTTTTAGTTTATTATGTGATGGATTAACTGGTATAGTAAACCCTTGTATTTTTTTAATTCATTAAATAAAGTGCCAATATATTAGATGTTTTTAAAAAATATGTGTAGGATGAATATGTATAATATTTGTGTATGATGATTGTGCAAAACTATTATTCCAAAATAAAAATAAGAAACCACTACGTCAAAAATAGTTTTTCGCAGCGCAACAAAGACAAGGCTTTTAGGAAAAAGCGCTCTTATATGTTTTAAAAAAAATCGCTAAAAAAAACACTTTTAAAGGATTACCTAAGAAAGCGCTGCTAAAGGCCTTAAAAAAGACCTACCTTGGAAAGTGTTTTCTAGAAAACACTGCTAAAGATCCCAACTTAGAAAGTGATTTCTAAAGGGGGACAAAAGAAAGCGTTTTTTTTCTCAAAAAACGCTCTCTAAAGGTATATAAAAAAAATTCATTAAAATTTTATACGTATACATTAGACAGCGCTTTTAAAAGCATTGTCTAAAAGTCCACTATAGAGAGCGCTTTTTAAGGAAAAAGTGCTGCTAAAGACCTACTTTAAAAAATCGCTTTTAAAGGTAAATTGTTTTTTAAAGTAGACCTTTAGCAGCGCTTTTTCCTTAAAAAAAACATTGTCTTTACCTACGACAACGCCATCTTAGACAACGCTTTTAAGCACTGTTAAAGGTAAAAAAAAAGCACTATTGTAACCCTTATTTGGCATAGTGAACATGTCTCCACTAATTACAATAACTAAAAAAAATTCTATTAATTTTAATAATTATTAATTAAAATAATAAAATTAAAAGGATTTATAATAAATAAGGTTTAGTTTATATGTTGAATATGAATGACTACCCAATTCAACATGTTTGTATTTTCATACTTAACTAGTAAGACTTGTACGCATAGTTTTAAAAATCGTTTTGAATAAGTCGGTTGGACTGGTTGAACGAAAATTAGGATGGTAATCAATCAGGTTCAATTGTTGGATCGGATATGTAATTGAATCGGTGTGAACTAGTCAAAATTGGTGTAAAACAGTAAAAATCGGCAAATCGATGGTTTTCGAAAACTGGCGGTTCAAATGCGTTTTAAAAAAAATAAAACGATGGCGTTTTACATTATTTTAAAAAAATAAAATTAAAAATATAAGAGAAAGTTGATATTCTTTCCTTTAAAAATTGGTGACAACGAAGTTAAATATAATAAATAGAGATTATTGTAGTATTATAACATTGATAGGTTGTGAAATTTGAACATACTCTATTTTCCCTCTGTATTTTGTTGAAAGCTATCTAAAGCTTCTTTGTATCACTCATGCAGTAGAGAACAATTTCCTTTAGTGGAAGCACCCCTTGTCGAGGGTAAGGCATCCTCAGTTTCAATGCTCTAGCTTGTACCAATTGGAGGTAAGGATCCAAAGAGATACAATTTGGTTTTCCTATAGATTTTATTCCTTTCTTGTGAACATGTTTCAAAGCATGCACAATTTCTCCTCTGATAGTCTTGTGCTCTTCTCCTTCTTCGAAGAAAAGTCCTTCATTTTGAGTGTTGACATGTATATCTCTCATCGGGTATCCCATCTGACGTCAAGCTAACTTTGGGTGATAATTAATCCCTCCCTTGGTACCAATGAGAGGTACATTAGAGAAATTACCACAGCTGGTGATGATCCTGATTCCGCCGTAGACTGGATTTGACCAACTGATGTCTGAATTGGTCAAAGACATAATCTTCTGAGACCAGTGCATTCCACTATTAGTTTCTTAATACATTGATGACTTGGGCAAGTGGGAAGTGAACCATTTGTAAAAATGTGGTACATAACAACTAATCATTCCTCCGCTGCGTAAATTTCTCAGGTGAACTGAGTGGATAGCATCTGCAAGTAGTGTAGGGACTGGATTTTTGATAAAAGAGATCTTTATCGTATTGATGTCGATAAAGTTTTCTAGATTGGGAAATAAGAATATACCATAGATGAGCAATGCGAAGATGACTTCAAATGCAACAATATTTCTGATATTGGCAAAGTATAATGCTCTCTCAATCAGAAATTTTAGAGGGTGGACCCTCAATTCCTTCTTTGGTAGTCCAATGAGATTTTACTTCTGACTCATCCAAAGCAAGATTCATGGCAATTGTCGATTCTCTCGACATTCCTTCCAATCCGAAGAACGGTATTTTCTCATTAATAGGGATTCCTATCAACTGAGAGTACTCTTCCAATGTTAGGCAGAGCTGATAATCTGGAAATGTGAAGCAGTGGTACATTGGGTCATAGAACTAGACCAGTGTAGGAAGAATACCTTCTACCATGCTGACTTTCAGTAGGGACAAAAGTTCTCCAAACTTTTCCCTGAATGATTCCTTATCTGTGACAAGCTTTCCTAGCTTTCTCATATCATCCAATATTGGACTCTTGAATGTAAACTTGTGGGGTTTCCGTCGCACAAAGTCCATTTTTTGAAAAACTGATAATAAAACAGATGTTCGTTCAGTTCTTTTAAAGGAGAAAAATTAATGATGATTTTTTTTGGAAAAATGTTTTCTTTTAATGAATGCATGAATGCAATACATAAAAACACGGTAAAAACATGGGTTCAAGGTTTCAGTGTCATGAGGCCAGAGCTCTACCCATTCCCAAAGGTTTATTCTACAGTAAATATTTTTGTACCTGTAGATCATGTAAGTCAAGGTCAAGGGGTAAATGCTTACTAAATCCTCAGCGTTATGAGTATCCAATTGGAAATCTCCGAGTTTTCGTGGAGTACGCTATAAACATCGATTTCACACTAGATACCTAGACTGATTCAGAGACTTTTGAGGTTTCACCTGTTTAGGGTTGGACTACCTATCTTAAAGTGCACTTAAGCTCACCCAGATGCAGATTAATCGCATTCCCATTTTTTAGAGACCACCCAAAGGATATCATTTGAACAAATATTTTGCGGAAACATAAACATAAAGCAATATAAAAGTTGTATATATACATGTTCCTAACCTAGGGTTTTTCTAACTAAAAAAGGTTTAAGATAAAATTCTAACTTAAGAAAGTAAGATTTCCCACAGATGACACCATTTTCCTATAGCTCGATTTTTGTGGTCTTTAATCACTATCACATTTTTGCTACTTTCTAATTTCTTATTTTTTTTCCTGGTGAAGATGGTTATGGAAGGGAAAAGATATCTTAAACTCACCCCGCTTTGCATACTGTTATTTAACAAATGCCTGCATGGTTTTGGGTTCTTCTTTATCTTATTTCACCTTTGATTTAGTGCAAAATTTGTTCTTTTTTATATTGACGGGGGTTTCTTTGATATGGGTCTGGGTATGAGATGAATGTTGATTGATAGGTGATGTTGATGTTTTTGTGTTTCTGTATCATCATAATTTTATGATGTTTTTCTTAGGTTTAGAAACCTAATTGTTGTTTTTTGGTTGGTATGCTCGCAAAGATCTTACGACCTTTTGCCCACGTACCCCCAAAAAGAGAATTGAGGGATCAGAGCATCGTAGTTCCTCCTAAAAGGATAGAGTTAGGAGGAAAGGAGTTGATTTGTATCCTGGTTAAAGCACAAGATGTTGATGCTCAAATGTTTGATTTGTGTCTTGATCAAAGCCCAAGATTGAAACTGAAAAGGTCTATATGTTTGTGTCTTGATCAAAGCCCAAGGTTAAAGCTGAAAAATTTGTTTGTTTCCTGATTAAAGTGCGGGATTGAAGTTGAAAACAGTTGTTTGAAACTGGTTGGTTGCTTGCTTGCTTGATTTGCATAGCTCAATGCATAAGTTGAATGGGTTATCTTGATTTTCATAGCTCAAGAAAGGCTGAATGTTTAGCTTAGTTAGAGTCCAAGACTATGATTGTATTGTGGGAAATTAGCTTAGTTAAAGTCCAAGACTATGACTGTTGGGAATGAATTAGCTTAGTTAAATTCCAAGACTATGACTGTAATGAAAGAGTTAGCTTAGTTAAACTCCAAAACTATGACTGTAATGAAGTTGTTTAGCTTAGTTAAAGTCCAAGACTATAACTGTAATGAATTAGCTTAGTTATAGACTAAGACTATGACTATAATGAAAGAGTTAGCTTAGTTAAATTCCAAGACTATGATTGTAAAGAATTATCTTAGTTAAAGCCCAAGACTATGATTGATTTTGAGTGATTAAATAGTGTTTGACTGTTTGTGCCTTGATTGAAGCCCAAAGTTGAAGCTGAAAGGTGCTCAGTAGAGAGAATTTTTCATCTTTAAAGAGGGAAGATTTGATTTATATGTGCCTTGATTGAAGCCCAAGGTTGAAGCTAAAGGATGAAAATTGTCTCTGTTGGGAAATTTTTATCTGTGTCCTGATTTGAAAGCCCAGGTGTGAAGCCTATTTGTGAGAGACTGACTCTTGATTTTATATGTATCTTATATGAAGCCTAAGATGGGAGGCTAAAAATTATTGGGAGACTGACTTTGTATGAAGAGTATTTTGTCTGTTGGTTTGATAAATGTTTAGAAGGTCATCAAACATTTCTTTGTCTGGGGAGATTCAACTGTACAAAGCTCAAGATGAGGCTAGCTTGGTCATCCATCTGGGAGAGGGAAACTATTATATTGCTTTGATTCTATGGTCTATTCATATGCTTTTAGGAAGCCTGAGAGAGTCCTTGTGTTTAAGCCCAAGAGGAGGCTAGGTTACCTGTATAAGTCCCATGGGTCCTTGGATAAAGCCCAAGAGGAGGCTGGGGATGGTTTACAAAGAAGCACTCATTACCAACATAAGGGTAACAATCAAACAAAAGGGATGAGATACTTACATCACAAAAGAGAACAATAATAAGAATAAAGCAAGTATCATCAATCAATCACCACTTCTCAACAACAACGACCGAACAAATACACTACAACACATATCATGTTCATACACATCAACAACAACTTATGCAAAAAGACTCTACTGACCCTATGCATGTGGTACCGTGTATCGATCTATATTTCAAGATTTAGTTCCCATCAAAACTACCAAGCCCTCTTTCGTGGTCCAGTATGACCCCTATTTCATGATCACACCCTCGACCCCTATTTCATGGTCACGTATGATCCCTATTTCATGAGTGCACCAACATTACCTTGATCCCCATTAGGATCCAAATGGACACACCCTACCTTGGTATACCATTCCACATCATGCACATCTCATGCGACAACAATGACAATCATGCATATATACAACAACTATATTATACAACTCAACATCAACAGCTAGCATGCAACAACTTACCATAACAACGAACATCATCAACATCATGCATCTTGGCATACAACAACATGTATCAACCTCACGATAATACATACAACAACATATACATACATCAACATGTCTCATCAACAACTGTGCCATATAATCACAATAACAATTACAACACATAGCAACAACAACAACTAGTAAACATATCAATTTATGTTCATTTTCAAGTTATACTAATTATCCCTAAGTGTTCAACTCCTCTCTAACTACTTCTAACAACACCACTTCAATTCATATCCATTAGTATATTAATTAAGTAATTTTAGGGAATTTTTCAGAATTAAATCATGTTACTTTTCACTCCAGGTCTCGCTAAGCGAGGAGCTTGCTCGCTGAGCGAGAAACTCTCTGTAATTCACTATTCATGTAATAGCTTTGATCTGCCTCTATATTATCTACTATGCCATCTGGTCTCCAAATAGTAATTCTTTGGTACATCAACGAAGGCATAACTCCCACGCCATATATCTATTCCCTCCCTAAGAGGAGGTTATAGTTTGCTTTCAACGCTATTACCATAAACATTGTTGGTCTTGTTATTGTACCAACGGTTAAATCCACCTGGATCACTCCCATGGTAGTCCCTATCTTTCCTTCGTAATTCGACAATACCATATTGTGTGGTTTGGCATCAGAGACATTTTTGCCAATCTTTTTCAACATGAAATGGGGCATTAAGTTTACTGCTACCCCTCCGTCCACCAATATTTTGTTTATTCCAACATTCTCAATCTTCCCCTTTATAAACAAGGGCTTCAAATGTCCTTTTAACGAGTCGTCTGGTCTTTTGAAGAACACTTTCTGCTCCTTTACGCAGCCATTGTTCATAATGTAGTATCATACGGGTTTGTGAGCTAATTATTCTTTTTCGACATTATCGTCTTCGTCTTCCACCTGCATTACTCTGTCATAATCCCTGGGCAACACTAAGACAACATTGCACACTACATCGAAAGAGGCTTTAGAACCAGACGTGAAGTCATCAGTCATTTCTTCATCATCTTGAACTTTCTCTTTTGGTTTTTGTAGATGTTTAAGAATTGGCAGAATTTTTGACCAAACAAGAAATGTTAAATTCAGTTCAGAATGTCCTATCAGATGTTGGGACATTATCAAACAGAGTATGTGAATTTATTTCAGGATGTCTCATCAGATGTTGGGACATTGTGTGAATAAATTAAGTTCAGTTTTTCAGGATGTCCCAACAGATGTTGAGACATCTCAGACCTGCTACCAGAATTAATTATTGATTAACAGATCAGAGATATTTAAGGAGAACTATCTGGAATTAATTAATGCTGGATAAAAACAGAACAAGGCGCATCTGTAGGGAGTTTTAAATTGAAGATTCAGATTAAAACAGAAGACCTAATGCACCTAGAATATAGGAGGTAACAAACCCTAAATTCAAGGTGACAGTTGCTGCACATTAGGGCTGGATCATTCTACAGAAAGCCCAAAATTCAGATACCTATTTAAACAACAGAAACTCATAGAATTGAGTACGAATTTCAGAAGACTAAATAGGGTGTCTAGTATTTTAAAAGCAGGTTGTTTTTTTTATGTACCACTTTATGAGCTTTTAAGCAAAAGTGCATTTGTGACTTGATTGAAACTGTGAAGTAAGATCAAGCTGTTTTTTGTTTGAAGTGTGACTTCAATTTCAGTAAACTTGTAAACAAAATCACTGTGTGATTGAGGGGGAGTGAGTAGGGTACTCTTATCTAAGTGAGTCTTAGGTAGAAATTGCATTGGGTAAGTATTAAGTGATAGATTAAACAGGGTGGTTTAAGTCTAGAATTAATATTACTAATAGTGGATTTCCTCCTGGCTTGGTAGCCTCCAGATGTAGGTGTGGTTATACACTGAACTGGGTTAACAAACTTCTGTGTTGTTTATTTTTCCTGCTGTTTAAAGTTTTGGTTAAATTTGTCAAATGTCCTATTGAGTGTTGGAACATCTCTTAGGACATCTCATTACAGAATTTCAATTGGCATCAGAGCAGGCACCCTGCCTGTTTATACTGGGTGAGATCTAGGGAAAACAAATTCTGTAACATGGACAGAGATATAGGGTCAGTAAATAGACCACCTATTCTGGATGGATCTAATTATGACTACTGGAAGCCAAGAATGATTGCATTCTTAAAATCTCTTGACAACAGGGCATGGAAAGCAGTAAATGTTGGATGGAAACATCCTGTCCAAGACACCAAAGATGGATCAAAAGTTCTGAAACCTGAAGAAGAATGGAGTAAAGAGGAAGAAGATTCAGAACTAGGCAACTCAAAAGCCCTAAATGCTTTATTCAATGGCATTGATAGAAATATTTTCAGACTGGTGCATCATTGTGAGCTGGCCAAAGATGTGTGGGATACCCTCAAGACAACTCATGAAGGAACATCAAAAGTAAAAATGTCAAGACTTCAACTTCTCACCACCAAGTTTGAAAACTTGAGAATGAAGGAAGATGAATCAATTCATGAGTTCTACATGAACATCTTGGATATAGCTAATACTTCTGGAGCCTTGGGAGAAAAGATGACTGATGAAAAGCTTGTAAGAAAGATTCTCAGATCTTTGCCAAAAAGATTTGACATGAAAGTCACAGCAATAGAAGAGGCACAAGACATATGCTCCATGAAAGCTGAAGAACTCATTGGTTCCCTTCAAACTTTTGAGATGGGAATGAATGACACACATGCTAAAAAGAACAAAAGCATTGCCTTGGTTTCAAATACAGATGAAGAAGAAGATGATGAACCAGCAAATGATAAAAGCTTATCAGAAAACCTTGCATTGATTGGAAGACAATTCAAACAGATTCTCAGAGGAATGGAAGGAAAATCCAAACCTAGTGGAAGAAACACAAACTCTGAGAACAGAAGACCTTATGATGCTAACAAAAGAGTAAAGTATGCTGAAAAGACCAGTCAAGATAAAGGAGTCAAATGCCATGAATGTGAAGGATATGGACATATCAAGTTTGAATGTCCTACCTACTTAAAGAGGCAAAAGAAAGGACTCTCTGTGACCTGGTCTGATGAAGACTCAGGAGATTCAGAAGAAGAATCAGCTAAGCACATTGCTGCTTTAGCTGGACTGTGTGAATATGACAGTGATTCCAGCTGTGAAGAGCTTACTTATGCAGATCTTGAGCAAGCCTTCAAGGATCTGTACAAGAGAAGTACTGAAGTATGTAGTGAGGTCATAAAGCTAAAGAAGCAGAATGAAGTACTAGAAGAAGAAAAAGCAAGTGATCAAGTAATCATTGATACCTTAAAAAGTGAAGTAACTCTTCTCAATTCTAAGCTGGAACATATGTCCAAATCTGTTAGAATGATGAACAGCAGCTCAAATACACTGGATGCTATTCTCTGCAATAATAAACATTCAGGGGACAAAAGTGGACTGGGATATAACAGAGATGAAGCAAGCTCTAGCAAAACTACTTCAAAAACTATACAGTCAAACAAGATGTCTCAACAGATGCTCCAACATCAGAACACAAAGACAAACATAATGTTCCAACAGATGTCTCAACATTCTGGAAAGAACAAAATGAAGAAAAAATATCAAAGATGGAGATGTCATCACTGTGGAAGATTTGGGCATATCAAACCTTACTGTTATAAGCTACATGGATATCCAAATCAGATGTGTCAGCAACCTTCCAAGCAGAAAGTAGAAGGTACCAAGAAAGTGCTGCATAGAAATCAGCAACCTCCTAAGCAAAAGACAGAAGTAATCAAGACAGTTTGGAGACCAAAAGCTGACATTCAGACTGATCAAAGCCACATACACAAGAACAAGATCAACAATCAAGCTTGGAGATCAGCTGAACAACACTCAGAGCAGAGGCATCAAAAGAAATCTCAACTCATCTGGTCAAAGAAAAGTACTGCATACATAGCACATACATCATTGAAAGTATCAGCTAAAGAAGACTGGTACTTTGACAGTGGATGCTCAAGACACATGACTGGATTGAAGAATTTGCTAGTAAACTTAAAGCCACATTCATCCAGGTATGTTACCTTTGGAGATGGAGCTAAAGGAGAGATCAAGGGAGTTGGAACCTTGGATTGTCAAGATGTTCCAAGACTAGATGATGTGCTGCTTGTTAAAGGTTTAACTGCTAACCTGATCAGTATAAGTCAGTTATGTGATCAAGGGTACAGTGTAAACTTTACCAAATCTGAATGTATAGTGACTAACAAAGAACAAGAGGTTGTCATGAAAGGAGCCAGATCTAAAGACAACTGTTACATGTGGGAATCCCAAAATCTCAGTCTCACTTCAACCTGTTCTCTAGCTAAAGAAGAAGAAGTGAAACTGTGGCATCAAAGACTAGGTCATCTTCATTTCAGAGGCATAAAGAAGATCATATCTATGGATGCTGTAAGAGGTATTCCTAAACTGAAGATTGATGATGGCAAAATATGTGGTGAATGTCAAATAGGCAAGCAAACCAAGATGTCCCATCCAAAGCTCCAACATCTGACAACTTCCAAAGTTTTGGAATTGTTACATATGGATCTCATGGGACCTATGCAAGTTGAAAGCCTTGGTGGTAAGAGGTATGCATATGTGGTGGTTGATGACTTTTCAAGATATACATGGATAAATTTCATTAAAGAAAAGTCAGATGTCTTTGATGTATTCAAGGAATTATGCCAAAGATTACAAAGGGAAAAATCCAGCTGTGTGATCAGAATTAGAAGTGATCATGGAAAGGAATTTGAGAATCAAAAATTCTTAGATTTCTGCTCTTCAGAAGGAATCAATCATGAATACTCTTCTCCTATCACTCCTCAACAGAATGGGATTGTTGAAAGGAAGAATAGAACCATTCAAGAATCAGCAAGAGCTATGATACATGCTAAAAAGCTACCTCTGTATTTCTGGGCTGAAGCCATGAACACTGCATGCTATATCCATAACAGAGTTACCTTGAGAAAAGGAACTTTGTCCACAATATATGAAGTCTGGAAGGGCAGAAAACCCACTGTTAAGTATTTTCATGTATTTGGAAGTAAATGCTACATTCTGGCAGACAGGGAGCAAAGGAGAAAAATGGATCCTAAAAGTGATGAAGGAATTTTCCTTGGATACTCTATAAACAGCAGAGCATATAGAGTATTTAACTATAGAACAAATGTTATCATGGAGTCCATAAATGTGATAATTGATGATGCTCCTACAGATGTCCCAGAAGATGTTGGAACATCTGCTGATATCAAGGTTGAAGCTGAAGAAAAGAATGATCAATATAACTTCACTCAAAATGATACAAGGTCAGAAGATTCAAGCAAACCTCCCTCCATCAGAATACAGAAGGATCATCCCAAAGATTTAATAATTGGTGATCCCAACAGAGGTGTGAGCACTAGATCAAGAGAAGTGATTTCAGGTTCTTGTTTTGTTTCCAAAATAGAACCTAAAAATGTCAAGGAAGCTCTCACTGATGACTACTGGATTTGTGCTATGCAAGAGGAATTAGGTCAATTCACAAGGAATGAAGTGTGGAATCTTGTACCTAGACCTGATGACATAAATGTGATTGGTACAAAATGGGTGTATAAGAACAAGTCAAATGAACAAGGAATTGTTACAAAGAACAAAGCTAGACTTGTGGCTCAAGGATACACTCAAATTGAAGGAGTAGACTTTGATGAAACCTTTGCACCAGTAGCAAGGCTTGAATCAATAAGACTACTGTTGGGAATTGCTTGCATCTTAAAGTTCAAGCTATTTCAAATGGATGTGAAAAGTGCCTTTCTTAATGGTTATCTTAATGAGGAGGTATATGTAGAACAGCCTAAAGGATTTGTTGATCCAAGCTGTCCAAATCATGTATACAAACTCAAGAAAGCACTTTATGGTCTGAAGCAAGCTCCAAGGGCATGGTATGAAAGACTTACCACATTTCTTATCAAGCAAGGATACAGAAAAGGTGGGATTGATAAAACCCTGTTTGTTAAAGATGAAGAAGGTAATGTCATGATTGCACAAATATATGTGGATGACATTGTGTTTGGTGGGATGTCTGATAAGATGGTCAAACATTTTGTCAAGCAGATGGAATCTGAATTTGAAATGAGTCTAGTAGGTGAATTAACCTATTTTCTTGGTCTGCAAGTTAAACAAATGGAAGACTCAATGTTCATCTCACAAAGCAAGTACTCCAAGAACATAGTGGAGAAATTTGGAATGGAAAATGCTTCTCATAAAAGAACTCCTGCTCCCACACACTTAAAGCTAACTAAAGATGAGAAGGGTGAGAATGTAGATCAAAGTTTATATAGAAGCATGATTGGAAGCTTGTTATACTTGACTGCTAGCAGACCAGACATTGCATTTGCAGTAGGAGTTTGTGCAAGATATCAAGCTGATCCAAAAGTCAGTCATCTCAATCAAGTCAAGAGAATTCTTAAATATGTTAATGGTACTTGTGACTATGGCATAATGTACTTTCATGGTTGCAAACCTATTCTCACTGGCTTCTGTGATGCTGATTGGGCAGGAAGTGCTGATGACAGAAAAAGCACTTCAGGAGGATGCTTCTTTCTAGGAAACAATCTGATTTCTTGGTTCAGTAAGAAGCAGAATTGTGTATCTTTATCTACAGCTGAAGCTGAGTACATAGCAGCAGGTAGCAGTTGTTCTCAGTTGGTTTGGATGAAGCAGATGCTCACTGAGTACAATGTCCCACAGGATGTCATGACATTGTACTGTGACAACTTAAGTGCAATCAACATATCTAAAAATCCTATCCAACACAGCAGGACAAAGCATATTGATATCAGACATCATTTCATCAGAGATCTTGTAGAAGAAAAGGTGATTTCATTGGAGCATGTAGCTACAGATCTGCAGTTAGCTGATATCTTTACCAAGGCATTGGATGCTACACAATTTGAGAACTTAAGGGGAAAACTTGGAATCTGTTTATGTGATATCTAGCAGTTAATGAGATGTGCCAACATGTCATATGACATTGCATGGCATAAGTTCCAGATGGCAAAGCTAGTCTGGACTAGATCCTTGGGAATTTCATTCCTAATCATTTGGACTGTAACGGCTACTTATTTGGTAATTCCTTATAAGCAGCTATCAAGAGTCTCATCACATCATCACAAGCGAATCACATTAACTAGTAATCCTTCAGAAATCTTAAACCCTAAAGCTGCACATTCATCTTCCTCAACAATGTCTCAAAACCCTAAAACAGCTGAAGAAGTTCTCAACCAGGAAGACGTGGTTCATGCCACTCCTATTTCTATGGTGCCAATGCAATCAACACCATTAGACGAGCTCAGGGGAAATGCCTCTCACACTAAGAAGGCAAGAACACCAAAAAGAGGTAAAGATCAAATCAGAAGCAAAGCTAAAGAAATTCCTTCACATGTTAAATACTCCAAATATGTTGATGATTCCATCAAGGAGATTGTCAACCAAGTTTTCTCTGAACAAAGAGTAGTGAAAGGAATCTCTGTTCCCTTGAACACCATTCCTGCTCCTCAAGAAGAACCTGCTCAAGATACAAAGAACAATGCTGCAGAACAAGATGTCCCAACGGATGTTGGAACATATGCAGATGAGAAAGCAAACTCATCTGATGCTGATACTGAACAGACTGAGGACAAGAAAGAGGTCTCAAGTGAAAGTGATAAAGAAGTTTCTATGGAACAGGCTAAAGACTCAAATGAAGATCAATCTTCTACTGATCAACAAGCTGATGAGGAGACTGCTCAATCCCCTCCAATAGTCAATCTGGAACAGGATTCTGATGCAGAGATCATATCATCTGTGAATCCCAGCATTGCCAAAAGGCTAAGGTCCAGGAAAGGAAAGATGCAAGATGAACCTGTCATTCCTGAGAAGAAGAAGGCTAGTCCAAAGAAAGGCAAGGCTAAAGCCACTTTTGGTCCAGCAAAACCATGGAGCAAGGTTCAAACTCAGAAGAGAAAAGCTGCAACACCATCAGATTCAGATGTTGGATCAGATGTCCCAACATCTCCTCCCAAGAAAAGACCAACATCAGCAAGAGCTTCAACTGCTGTTCCAGAAGCTCCATTGGACAACATATCATTTCATCGTGTATCTAGTGTCAACAGATGGAAGTATGTGTTCCAAAGAAGGGTTGCCCTGGAAAGAGAACTGAGCAGCAATGCACTTGAGTGCACAGAACTCATTGACCTAATCTCTGCTGCAGGACTATTCAAGACAGTCTCAGAGTTCTCTCCCTGCTATGAACTTCTTGTCAAAGAGTTCATTGTGAATCTTCAGGAGGATTGCTCAAATGGTAAGTCCTCAGAGTTCAGAAAGGTGTTTGTAAGAGGTAAGTGTGTTGAGTTCTCTCCCCAAATCATTAATCAGTATCTAGGAAGGGACACAGATGGACCCAATGAGCTAGGGAAAACAGATAATCAAATCTGTAAGGTGATCACTGCAAATCAGGTCAAAGCTTGGCCTGTGAAGGGAAAGCTCTCTGTGAGCATGCTTACTAGAAAGTATGCCATGCTTAACAGGATTGGAACTGCAAACTGGGTGCCTACCAACCACACTTCATCAATCTCAACTGGTCTGGCCAGATTCATCTTTGCTGTGGGGTCTCAAACCAAGATGGATTATGGAGAATATATTTTTGATCAGACTATGAAGCATGCCATCTCTACTGCAACAAAGCTACCAATAGCTTTTCCATCATTGCTGTGTGGTATTGTTCTAAGTCAATACCCTGGGATTTTAACTGACAAGGATACTGCCTGCAAGAGAGGGAGCCCCCTGGCTTTTCACTACAAGTTATTCCTCAGTCATCATGCTGCAGATGTTGAAGCTCCTTCTGGGACATCTGCTGGTCCATCCACTGTTAAGAATCCAATCTCCAGGAAGACTTTAATTGCTGAACTCAAAAGCACCTGCAAAGAGCTTGAAGCTAGAAAGCAGAAGCTTGAGGAAATAATTCAAAGGTTGGAGAATGAAGAAGATCTGAAAGCAAACTCTGATGAAGACAGTGCTGCTGATGAAGAAACAGAAGATGATGAAGAGACAGAAGTTGAGGAGGGAACTGAGAGTGATGATTCTGAGTGATCAAATGTATGTGAGGCAAATGTAAAGACAGCAATGTAATGACTGAAATAGTGTCTTTGGCCCCTAATTTTGTGTCTACCAAGGGGGAGAACAACATCAAATGTAATTGCTGTTTAAATGAATGAAAAAATTCTGTTTGTTTGCTTCTGAACTGAATAAGTTTTTCTGTTGGAACAAGACTGGATAAAGACAGGACACATGTATGTTTGAGGGGGAGTAATCTCAAATAAAAATCAACAGAAAAGTAATGATATACTCTGATAAAAAGAACTTCTGCTGCACTCTGGAAACCAGAAAAGATGTTAGCCAAAAATTAGCCAAAGGGGGAGTTTGTAGATGTTTAAGAATTGGCAGAATTTTTGACCAAACAAGAAATGTTAAATTCAGTTCAGAATGTCCTATCAGATGTTGGGACATTATCAAACAGAGTATGTGAATTTATTTCAGGATGTCTCATCAGATGTTGGGACATTGTGTGAATAAATTAAGTTCAGTTTTTCAGGATGTCCCAACAGATGTTGAGACATCTCAGACCTGCTACCAGAATTAATTATTGATTAACAGATCAGAGATATTTAAGGAGAACTATCTGGAATTAATTAATGCTGGATAAAAACAGAACAAGGCGCATCTGTAGGGAGTTTTAAATTGAAGATTCAGATTAAAACAGAAGACCTAATGCACCTAGAATATAGGAGGTAACAAACCCTAAATTCAAGGTGACAGTTGCTGCACATTAGGGCTGGATCATTCTACAGAAAGCCCAAAATTCAGATACCTATTTAAACAACAGAAACTCATAGAATTGAGTACGAATTTCAGAAGACTAAATAGGGTGTCTAGTATTTTAAAAGCAGGTTGTTTTTTTTATGTACCACTTTATGAGCTTTTAAGCAAAAGTGCATTTGTGACTTGATTGAAACTGTGAAGTAAGATCAAGCTGTTTTTTGTTTGAAGTGTGACTTCAATTTCAGTAAACTTGTAAACAAAATCACTGTGTGATTGAGGGGGAGTGAGTAGGGTACTCTTATCTAAGTGAGTCTTAGGTAGAAATTGCATTGGGTAAGTATTAAGTGATAGATTAAACAGGGTGGTTTAAGTCTAGAATTAATATTACTAATAGTGGATTTCCTCCTGGCTTGGTAGCCTCCAGATGTAGGTGTGGTTATACACTGAACTGGGTTAACAAACTTCTGTGTTGTTTATTTTTCCTGCTGTTTAAAGTTTTGGTTAAATTTGTCAAATGTCCTATTGAGTGTTGGAACATCTCTTAGGACATCTCATTACAGAATTTCATTTTTGTTTGCTCCATACTTGTACTTGGAACTTTTTTGTCTGAAATCTCCTTCTTCTCTACCACTTGGATGTTGTGAGTTAGTGCAACATCGCCTTTTTCGCCAGTATCCTTCTTTGTCATCCCTTCCTCCATAGCTTCCTTTTCGGCCCTCTTTTGCCTCTAGAATCTCCTCCACTGAGACTTAGTCATAGGGTTTTTTCCTTTGTAGTTCTCTGAAGGGTAAACTCTTGGTTTCTGCTTCTCAGCTCCCATTCCTTGCACTTATGAAGAACCTCTTTGAATGTTGAAGCTGATCCACTCCTTTCGGCCTTGAGCATCCCTGATGGGTTGTACCCACCTATCATCGATGCCTTTGTTTATTGGTTTATATGAATGGTAGCCCCGACCTCCAATTCCTGACTGGTGATGCTCCATTCTTCTTGGATCATATCTTTCTGACTTCGGGGTTGGTCTTTCCCCTAGTTCCTTTTTATCTTGGAATATTCTATCACCTACAGATTGTTTGCCGCTTTCTTTTCGAAAATGGCACTGCAGCATGGACACAACATTTCCTCAGCTTTCTTCCTTTGACACCTTTTTATAAAATCAATCATACTTTCTTCCTACTTGGGATATGCCAACCTCTGATATTCTTCTCGACGGTGTTCCTCAGGAGCCAGTGCTGGGTTGTTTTGAGAAGTTTCGACCATGTTGATACTAGCTGATTTACCACTAGTGATCTTCAACTTGTCCATTTTTTCGATCAGCTTCCTCTCAGTCTCACCCATTTCTTCTATTGAGTTGTCCTCTTCAGTTGGAAATGAGCCTTTGCAAGCTTTTGGGCAGCAGTTTTCGATTTGACTTGCCTTGGGGTCTTCCATTATTCTTCGCATGATTCCATGGGTGGTTGGCTTTTCAGGCATTTCGTCCACCTTTTCTTCCAGCATGACAATACTTTCTTCCAACCTAGCATCGTCAATGATGCTTTCATCAATCTTCTTTTCATCATTATTCAGGTCGCCAAAGATTTCTTGGTTTTTTGTCACATTAGGGCTATCAATAACCATCCAATATTTTTCGACGGAGTCCTCAGTGCCTTTGTCATTGCTTGGTTTGTTGTGGCCTTCAGTGGCCTTCACTTTAACCATGTTGATGGAGCCCTCAGTGGCCTCCACTTTTGCTAGGGAGGAATCCTCAATGACTTCGCCAGCCTTTGTCTTGTCAAGATCTTCTGTGACTCCCATCTTGGCTAGGTCGTTGAGGCCTTCAGTGACCTTCTTACTGTAACCAGTTTATTTGCCCTCAGATTTGTGCTCAACATTCTGCCATTTAGTAACTCCGTCCCTGTCTGTGAGATCCTCAGTAATCTCCACCATGTTGACATTGGTATCAAAGCCTTCAGTAGCTCCTACCATTTCGAATCCATACTCAAAACTCTCTCCCACTTCCATCATGTTAATGATTGATGGCCCAGCGTAGTGGGCATCGACAGTCTGCATGGGATTTGAGTCAATTTTCATTTGTTTCTTTTGCTTGTCACTGAATTTTAGTCTTCCTTCACGGATAGCATTATGCACTAGGTCCCTGAAAAGGAAAGATTGAGACGTTTTATGACCCAAAAAACCATGGTACTTACAAAAACCTCTCTTTTTCTACTGTTCCATATGAGGCACTTTAGTGCCTAGAGGAACTATCATCTGACCATCTTCGACTAATTTGTCAAAAATTTCGTCACATTTAGTGGCATCGAACGTATAGGTTCTTTTAGGAAACATATCATTCTTTTCAGGCTCAACTATATTTTTCCGTTCAACGGAACTAGCATCCTACAAGAATATGGTGGTCCCTATTTTAACTATGCTAAGTCAATTTCTTGTTCGTTAAAACAGGATGGTTCGTCTACATTATCTACATCATTTTCATCTTCTTGGCGCATCCCTACATAAGCCACTCTTTCTCTTTTGTTTCTATTTGCTCTAAATTTCCCAACCTTTAGTTTTTCGACTTGTCTCACCTTATCTTCCAATTGCGACATATCTCTCAAATATTGGGTGTCTAGTTTCTTCCTTATAGAGTAGTCTAGACCACCTGCGGCCATTTTGACCAATTCACGTTCGGGTACTTGGGTGAAACATATGGCCTTCAGTAATCTGAACCTATTCAAATAGCCATCTATTGGTTCAGAGAGTTTCCTTTTTACACTGGCCAATTCCTTCAGGCTTATTTTGGTTTGCACCATGTAAAACTGTTCATGGAACAATCTTTCTAATTGGGTCCATGTATATATGGAGTTTGCAGGCAAGGATGTAAACCAATTAAAAGCATTTTTTGTCAGAGAACATGGAAAATATTTCGTCCTTATATTTTCAATATTTTCTATTTCTCCTGCTTCGATTAGATAATGTGAAACATGCTATATGGTTGATTCACTAGTATCCCCTGAAAATTTGGTGAATTTGGGGACTTTCCACCTTGGGGGGTAATTCTTGTTGTAGAATATACTCAAACAATGGGGAGACATGACTAGGCCTTTGTAATCCTATATTTACCCCATTCTGTGTCATTATTCTTTCGACAATGGCTGCTAGGTTGTTTTCGGCAGACATATTATTATAGCGCATATGCTGCACAACATGATCAGCGTCTTGACCCCTTTGGACTAGAATTCTCCTAGGCTCTGGTTGGACATGAATTTCTACTTGAGGTTGTTCGACTGCTTCCTCTTGGTTTCTAATGTTTACTTGTGGGATTTCTACTAGCCTCTGGTTTATGGTAGGTTCCTCTTCGACAGGTGTCCTAGGATTTGGAACTATTTGCTCTCTGGGATGTGTTTGGGGTACGCCGAAGAAATTAGCAATACACGTCATTTGTTCTGCCAGCAATTGGTTGGTTTGGGTCGTGTTTCGTATCAAAGGATTAAACACTTCTCTTATTTGTTGTGTTAACATATGGACTATTTCATGATTTCTCTCATCCATTTGTTTCCTAATGGCATTTTCCGAATTTGTGGTGATTGCTGGCGAATAATTTTGAAATCCTGGTGAGAGTTGATTTATTCTTCCCATGTTTCCACCATATCCTGATCCATGCAATGGTGGTGACCTATTCAACAAGGAGTCTGAATAGACTGAAGATGCATTTTGCAAACTTGCCATAGTGGTAGTAGGCATCCCATAAGGTTGTTCCCTACCAAACAAGGGCATTGAAAAGTTCATCGAAAAGGCCTATGAACGTTCCCTATAGGGGGAGGCGTTCCCATGGACATTTAGGGTCCCATGGAAGAAAAACTAGGTGCACTTTGAGATACTGCAAACGCATGTGTTGACCCTGACGAAGAGGGTATGACCCCTGATACAGAAATTGACCATGTATTTCCTCCAGTCGAAGGAGTAGGGGTAAGCATTGTAGTATTTTCATTTTGACTATGTGGCGGATTCACCATTCTTCTTACTCTTGTTCGTTTAGGCCTTTCTACGTCAGTTACGGCTAACATACCGCTTCTTAGAATCATGCAATGTATTAAAACCTTTTTGACTAAGAGTTGTTATGGTATCTTTTACGCACTAATGTCCTACTGGGCGTGCCAATTTGTTCGCTGGTATTTTCCGACGAACAATCGATGGTTTCTAATTCAATGTCTAAATTAGTTTACTTGCATGATCAACCATACAAATCCTAGGACATAAGTGCGTATTTCATTTATATCTTGGTCGAATGTATTGATGGTGTCATCCTTAATGATTTCATTTTCATTCAATTATCTTAAGTACGTTTGTATGATTCATAAGAATAAAGAACAAGAGTAGCATAAACTTGACATAATTTAAAGAGATAACTTCTAGGAATGTGTTAAAGTAATGAAAGACAAGTAACATAATGCGTCGAAATAAAAACTTATAATTAACCCAAAAAAAACTATGAAATGGTAAAGGAATTTAAATGAACTTGGAATTTTATTGAAAAACTTAAAGAAAGTAAAGATGGTGTTTTTTCACACATACATTTTCCAGATTTACACTCTTTTCTCTCACACGGGTACTTTGAGTTCAATAGGAATTTGTACAAATATCACACACACAAACTAACAATAACTATCCTATATTTATAGGAAACTAAACTAACTGCCACTAACGGGCAAATTCTAATAACTTGACACTTGGCCTTTCGGCATATGCCTTCATTCTTCTGGAATGCTTCCACGCGTCCTTTTTTCCAAACGTTGCAACTTCACACTTTGAATTTCTTCTTTCAATTTGAATTGATGTCTTTTATTCAACATTCGTCGAAATTATCACAAACAAACTCCTTCGACTGAAGATCATGGCATGTTGACGAAACATAAGCTTTTATTCTTCTTTGTCGAAATTTCCCTTTCCTCAACATTTTCCTTTTATACAGGTACCATCTGTCGTACCTCGAAAAATACAATCCTCGCGATGGACGCGGAAAACAAACAACAGAGTCGCCACCTAATTCTATTTATTCTAACTAAAGAAAAGGGAGATATAGACACAACCTAAATAGGACAAGAAATGGTCAACGAAACCACTAATCTAAGTTTGGGAGTCAGTTACGCGAGAGGAAGGTATTAAACACCCCTCACGTCCTTTGTACTCAACGGGAACCTCTTAGTCTAATTTGCACTTAAATGCTAATTGATATTATTGTCTTCTTCTAATGATTAAAGTTTGTTAAGATTGATTTTAAAGAAATATTTTAATTATCATTTGTTATGGGGAAAGGTTAAATTTTTTATTATTGTGGAGAAAATAGATTAAATTTTTTATTATTGTGGAGAAAATAGATTAAATTTTTAATCATTGTGCTCGCGAAGGATTAAAATCCCCGTGCCTACGTATTCCCTTGTGAATTTGGAAAGTCAGAGCTTCGTAGTTCGTGCAACTACGAATTGTGTTTTTTAATGAACAATTGTTTAAAACGCTTTCTAACTGCTAGGCATTGGCTTATACTCGCGGTGGAGGCTGAAGCGCTAGCTTGTTTGCGAGATAGAATGATTTAAACAATGTTCATTTTAGAGAAAAATGTTTGACCTTTGTTGAGTTATTTTAAACGAAAGGGCGAATGAACCACGTCGCGTGGGGCTAGCCCAGGAGTGATTGCATTAAGGAATTATGTGGAGTGCCAGACTCCAGAATTCAGTTCCTTCGCTAATTAATTATAAAAATGATTTGAATTGGTTGATAAGTTTTAAATTGTATTTGAAAAGGAAGAGACAAGTCGTCATCTTTAAGGGAGATGTCTCGCTTATTCTACCACAAACATTTGAGGAATGAAATCGAAAGAAGCTTTAAACTTGGATACGGTGATCGACAAGAAATGCCACATTCTTTCTTTGAGAAATAAAATCGGAAGAAGCTTTAAACTTGGATACATTGATCGACTAACAATGCCATGTTCTTCCTGATTGTTTGATAAAATTGATTTGTTTGTGTTTGTGGGAATAGGAGGAATATCTTTCCTATGGAGATGAATCATGTCTCATCCTTTGAGTTGTTAAGTGTTTTGAATACGAAAGAGTGAATGAGTTACAACCCGAGGTCTAGCCTCAATAGTAATTCAATACAAGAACTCGAGGAATGCTAGATTCACGAGTTCAGTTCTTTCGCGAATTAATTTGTACGATTAGGTATTTTAGGAACGAGAGGGCGAATAATCCACGTCGCGTGGGGCTAGCCCAGGAGTGATTTAATTCAAGAATTATGTGGAGTGCTAGACTCCAGAATTCAGTTCCTCCGTTATTTGATATGTGGTAAATTAGATGTTTTGTTTTGGATGTTTTAGGGTTTAATATTTTTAATAACGAATGAGTAAATGAAACACAACTTGAAGGATAACCTCCGAAGTTAGGTCCACTAAAGAACCCGCGGAATGCTAGATTCTGAAGTTCAGTTCCTCGTTAATTAATTTTGAGATTGATAAAAATCACATTTTTGTTTTAGGGTTTTAGAGTTTAGAAACGATGGTGAGGTACAAATAATTATACAAATGCAAACGTGGCATCAAGACCACAGTGAGGCGCAAAAGCGATAATATCGAGTTTTAGTGATACCTAACGGAGTACGTCCGTTGCCTCTTCAATACGTGCCAAAAGGACCCGAGAAAGATGTCAAAAGATTCGCACGATCAAGAAGATTATCCTCACAGGCCCTCATCATGAATCATCATGGTTGATTTAAAAAACTCTAGCAATTTACTCAAATCACAATCAAGTTATTCTATCAACAATTGGACATCAAAAAGTTATCCTCGAGGATGAGTGACAATTAATACCAAAATTCTAATAAACCAAAATTTCTAACAAATCCTAGTAAAACAAAATAAACAAGAGTAATGAAATCATTAAGATATCAATCTATTTCTAATTAACAATGTAAATAAAGTCCTAAAGTTAAAAAGGTCCAATTAGAATTCTAATTAATATATAAAAAAAAGAAGCAAACATTAGTTAAGAAAAAAATTAAAGTTATTAAGGAAAGAAAAAAAATAGGGGAAAGGGATGCGTGTGGTGCTATGTGTGAATAGCGAGAGCGTCAGTGGTTTTAAGCGGTCCTCCGAGCCCAACAATAGCAAAAATAGGTTCTGATTTTCTCTTTTTTTTTTTTATAGAAATGAACAAAGACCAAAACGAAGAAGAAAAGCTTCTTATTCCTGAGAACACTACAACAAACAAGACCTTAGACAACGCTTTTTTTAGCCTTAGACAGCGCTTTAAAGCGCTGTCTAAACCTCCGCTGCTAATGGTTTAGACAGCGCTTTTTAAAATGTGAAAAGCGCTGTCTAATCCCCCACCCTTAGACAGCGCTTTGGCCAAAAGCGCTTTATAAGACCCTCTTAATTTAAATTTTTTAGGTACACCTTAGACAGCGCTTTTCAAAAGCGCTGTCTAAGCCCCCCCCCCCCCTTAGACAGCGCTTTGGCCAAAAGCGCTGTCTAAGCCCCTTCTATTTTAATTTTTTTAGGTATACCTTAGACAGCGCTTTTCACAAAGCGCTGTCTAAGCCCCCCCCCCTTAGACAGCGCTTTTGCCTAAAGCGCTTTCTAATCCCCCCCTTAGACAGCGCTTTTGGCAAAAGCGCTGTCTAAGGTATACGAAATTTTTTGTAGGATTTGTTTGAAACCACATTTTTTCCAGGTTTATAAACCAGAATTTCTACCTGTTTTGAACCAGATTTTGGCAGACAATTATCACATTTTATATATGCCATTTTGGCCTTTTTTTACCAATTTTTGTCTAACCAATTCAAACCAAATTTGTCATAAATGTATCAAAATATATACAAATTTATGTTTACATTTATAAGTCATTACATATACTACTACAAATGTACACATTAATTACACACTTTGAGCTCTATCATGAATTGACACCACTCCTCTTTGATTTCGTCCACTTGATCCTTTGTATAAGATGCACACTTGAATTCATCAAAGTACTACATAATAATATAACATATTTTGAATTAATTCCAACTATTTAATTATATGAGATATGTGTAAATATAAAAATAACTCATAAGTTAGAAATACATACATCGGTGGGAATCTCTAATCGGCCCAACATGAGAGTATCTCGCATAAACCTCAACATGAAATACCCGCAATCTATTTGATTACGTTGACGAGGACACTACATATGAAAAAAAAATATGAATTATAAATCCTAAGTTTTATCAAGTGTAGTCATCACTAATATAATAAAAAACGCGGTAATTAAAAATATACCGCCACTTTAATCCATGAAATGGAGTTGGCGCCCCTCCTTGAGGTCTGGATAACTCGTTGGGCCCGAAAAGCTTGAAGGACGCTAATAAAATAAAAATGAAGCAATTAGAACAATTCACAAAAACTAAGAAAAATTTTGAACATTCTCACTTACGTGTCAATTAGGACCTTCATATCCGGGTATGTTGTCCAATCATTTCCTAACGAGTCAAGATAATACACAATTTCTCGGATAGGATTGATTGCGAGCAACAACCAATGTCCACTGTAATGATTAGGCAAATGTTAGATGGTAACTTGGAAAATAATTATAATAGATGAATTTAGAATGAAATGCTAACCCGGTATTAAACGGTATAAAAAACAACTTCTCCGCATCTTTATTGTCCATGAGGATCCGAAGAACGTACTCCGTCACGGTATCCGGTCTACTTATCATTAAACTATAGTTGACGGTCGCGGGTGCTAAGAATCCGAATGACACGTCCAAACCATTGGGGCGCATCAATTTGTCATACAAAAACCTAATATAAAAACATCATTAACATAAAGTAAACATCATTAACATAAGTTGTTTAATTAATAAAACAAAGTAGTCCAGATTTACCTAACATATGTATTGACAACGTTGACGCCGATTTCTTCACGACCAAAAACTTGCATGAAGTCCTCATTACCAATCATTTGTTCGTAATCAAAGCCGAAAATCCCTACCTCCATAGGTATAGTCCGAACACCTCCGGTCGGTATATCGGTCATCTCTAGAAATGTCCTGAGGCACGACCTATACTTGGTGGTAGGTTTTTTCCTAGCTACGGACTTCTTAGCACCAGAACTTTGTACCCGTGCGGAGGCGTTGCTAACCTCCTTTTTTTGTTGTGCGGAGGCATTGCTAGCCTCATTTTCTTGAAGCTACATGTCATATAAATAGTTAGATCAAATTAAGAATGTAACAACTTCCATGAATATATGTCATATAATTGTATATTACCTCTTTTCTTGAAACCGTGGACTCGGTATGTCGTGGAATCACACTATCTTTTGATTTGGATTTTGTGGGAGTCTATTTAACATAGGAAAATATGTAAGTAAAATTTTAAGCATAAATTTTAAACTTTGAATATACCAAGGAAATTAACATAAGTTTTAATCATACCTCATATCCTACGCATATGAGGTTTGTCGGCCATGCAACAAACGAACCTACTGCTTCGTGCACCGTTGTTGCATCCGAATCATCGCTAGGATATGGTAATGTTGCATTCGACTCAACTGCAATATCAACTGATACCTTCAAACATCCAGCAGGGAGCTCTCTAGTGTGGAGTAATACTCCGCTAACATTATGCACTTTTCCCTTGCCAACCATCCGATAGTATGGTGACGACAAATACAGCTGACAATGGGAAATGCCCTAAAACCAATAATAACAAGAAATCGTTAATGTGTATATATGTCAAATACATAATTTAAGCAAATAGTTCAATTTAAGACAATTATATGTAATTACCTCTGGAATGTTCGGCTGAAAGGTATAGTTGATACTGTCTTTGTCCGAAGCATCTCTGTATACTGTTGAGGCGCTAGCCTCTCTTTCTCTCCTCAATGCATCAAGCTCAGCTTGCATGGCTTCCATTCTTGCATGAAGCTCCCGATTACTAGGAGCCTTTCCTTTTTTAATACTCATGGAGGTCGGAGTGACTCCAAATCCCTTACCCCTCACCCGACCAGAGTACTCAGGGACATCTAATGCCCGACCAAGTATGCTCCTAGTATCATCGGGAGATAAAGACTGAGATAGCTCCTCCTGAAAAATCAGATGAATACCGTACACTTGTCAAATATTTGTCTATAAAAATGTTATTCAATTAATGAAAAAATGTTATACTTACACATTTCTGGTATACGTGTAAAACTTCTTCTTGAGGAACTCCAGATTTGCCCACACGGGCTTCCTTCCACAAAACATGTGCAGGAAGAGATGTTTCTGAACTTTCCTCCTTCTGCAGCTACACATTAAGTCATACAATTTGATCAGATAAAACTAATATATGATGAACAAATTTGTTATCGCAATTTATAAATACTTACCATGGATTGTTCTAACCGTCCATATCCGACACGTCCTTTTCGATACGGATATGCGGGACTTGATGCTCTTTCCCGATTTGTAGCACTTATTCTTTGAAAAACCGGGTCTTGTCTTTTGGATTTGAAAGCTTCCCATTCTTCAGCCGATATCAAACTTTCATATTTTTTGGGAAGCTCCGCATCCACAAAATTACCATCCGCATCCTTAAGGAACTTGGATGATAAAAATGTCCGAAACCCTCTTAGAAGCTTTCCGGCCAATTTCATACAAAAGCCTCTTCTTTCTTCTTCGATGTTAAAACATCGCTAAGAAAAACATACAGATTGATAGTTAGTATCGGTAATTGAAAAAACATAATTGATACCGTATAATTAAGGGCCAAATGATTGTACCTTTATCTCACTCCAAATTTTTTCTTTGGACTCATTCAGCTCTTTGTTTCTCCAATCATCACATGTAATGGGAATTTCATTCCTTACTAGTGCACCGATAAAACTAGTTAAGGTATGCCCATTAGGTTCTATAAGCTGTCCCTGGGTGCTCCAATAGACATCTAGTATGATGCCTCGAGATCTTCCTTGGACCACCCTTCTCATTACTGTGATGCCTCTTCGAATTTCTTCTTCCGCAGATACTTTTTTAGGAACTTCCTCAGGTTGGTCATCAGCCATGTCTAACCTGTAATAAACCAAGGAAACCATCAAATATCAAATATAACTTATAATCAAAGCAATTGAAAACAAAAAAAATAAAGAAATCATGCATTATCATATATAACTTATAATCAAAGCAATTGAAAACAAAAAATTAAAGAAATCATGCATTATCAGATATAACTTATAATCAAAGCAATTGAAAACAAAAATATAATGAAATCATGCATTATCACATATAACTTATAATCAAAACAATTGAAAAAATAAAATAAAGAAACCATGGATAATTTACCTAAGTCACTAACATCTCTTTCTTTTCTTTGTTGGAATATTAATCACTTGTTTCTTAGCAATGCGTACGGATGAATTGATCCAAATTCCCTCATTATGATCGTTTCTTATATATGACTCATCCGGTATAAGATCCTCAACTTCATCATTTCTATTCAACTCATTCCGTCTAATGCATGACTCATTCTCAACATCAATATCACATTGATCGACACCGCTATCATCAGTCACTTTGTTAGAGAAAAGCACTATAGACCATTTTGTACTCTTCGGGTCATTCACATAGAACACTTGTTTAGCTTGAGATGCTAGAATAAAAGGTTCATCTTTGTACCCCACCCTAGTAAGATCAACTTGCAAAAATCCAGACTTATCCATTCGTATGCCACTACTATTCACCCACTTGCAACCAAAGATGGGAATCTGAAACTTCTCGTAATCAAACACCCAAATGTGCTCAATAACTCCAAAATATGACAAATTTGCATATTTGGGGTTTAAGTCCTTCATACTTGATATATGCATTGCTTCAGCTAGCACGGTGACACCACTATTTTGCATAGTACTCTTATCATCTTGTTCTTTGGTATAAAATGTGTATCCATTAATTGAATATGCGCTATGAGAAAACACATGCAAACTTGCACCATATGCCAAACATCTCAACCTTTCTGTTACCGAAGAAGGATCTGAAGAGCGCTTCAAATAAATATGATCCTTCAACCATTGTATGAAACTTTGATTGTGCTCTATAACTATCCAATTTTCATTTTTGTTCGGATTTAACCTTCGGAGTACATCCTTGTGCATTTCAACATATGGCTCAACCTCATTATTATTGTGCAGAACATACAAATGAACTTGATCCCGTTCATCCCTTGATATTGTCGCAATTTTATTCCAAATTAATTTTTTACCTTCCATTTTGTCGAAAATCTGAGCTCTGGGGAGTCCAATCGATTGAACGTTAGACAAATATTCAGTACAAAACTCAACAGCTTCTTCAACAATGTATCGTTCAACAATACAACCCTCTGGTCGACTTCGGGATTTCACGTACCCTTTTAATATTTTCATATACCGTTCAGCAGGGTACATCCATCTCATATAAGCTGGTCCACACAACTGTGTCTCTTTCACAAGATGAACAACTAAATGAACCATTATGTCAAAAAAAGACGGAGGAAAATACATTTCAAGCTCACACAAGGTAATTACAATCTCTTTTTGTAGTGTTGGTAAGATCTCGGGATCTATCACCTTACTACAAATTGACCTAAAGAAAAAACACAATTTAGTTATGGAACTTCTTACTTTTTCTGGCAAAATAGAACGTATACCGATCGGTAGAAAATGTTCCATTATAACATGACAATCATGTGTCTTCAAATTCTTCAACTTGAGGTCTTTCATAGAAACAAGTCTTCTGATATCAGATTAGTATCCTTCTGGAACCTTAACTTCACTCAGAGACTTACACAAATTTTTTTTCTCCTTTCTAGATAAAGTAAAAGCAGCAGGTGGTAGATATGTTCGTCTTCCTTTCTTCACGGGTGCTAATTCAGTTCTCATTCCCATTTTTAACATGTCCTCCCTTGCTTTAAGGCCATCCTTAGACTTGCCTTTTATATTGAGTAATGTACCGATAACACTTTCAAATACATTTTTTTCAATATGCATAACATCGAGAAAATGTCTCACGTACAAAGACTTCCAATATGGCAATTCAAAAAATATCGACCTTTTCTTCCACCCACCTTTCACAATCTTATGTGCAAAAGGCTTGCCAAACTCAGTACGCACACCTTTCACCTTTTCAAAAACTTGTTCACCTGACAATGCGGGTGGAGCTCTACGATGTTCGGTGTCTCCATTGAATGCTTTTCTCCACCCACGGTAGTGATGTTTAGAATGTAAGAATCTACGATGACCGAGAAACACATTCTTCTGGCAAAGTTCCAATCGAATCGTATCGGTTCCGTCTTCACAAACAGGACACGCACGTTGACCTTTAATGCTATACCCAGATAGATTCCCATATGCTGGAAAATCATTAATTGTGCCAAACAACATCGCCCTCAAATTGAAACTTTCTTTCCTATATCCATCATAAACCTCCACACCGTTCTCCCACAAAATCTTTAAATCTTCGATCAGAGGTGTCAAGTATACGTCTATGTCATTACCTGGTTGTTTAGGCCCAGAGATTAACATAGATAACATCATGTACTTACGCTTCATACATAGCCACGGAGGTAGGTTATAAATCATAAGAATCACAGGCCATGTGGTATGTGAAATACTTTGAAGACCATGTGGGTTCATTCCATCAGTAGATAATGCCAATCGAAGGTTTCTCGCTTCTGATCCAAACTCAGGATAATCATTATCAATCTTCGACCACTGTGGTGAATCAGCCGGATGCCGATACTTTCCATCAGTAATTCTTTCATCTGCATGCCAAGTAAGATGTCTTGCATCGGTTTCACTACGAAACATGCGCCTAAATCTCGGAATTATCGGAAAATACCATAAGACTTTTGCGGGAGATAATCTTTTCTTATATCGAGACAAACCGCATTTAGGGCACTCAGTTAACGTTGCATATTCGTTACGAAACAAAATGCAATCGTTAGGACAAGCATGTATCTTATCATAGCTCATGCCAATAGAGCACAACATTTTTTTTGCCTCATAGGTTCGATTAGGAAGAACATTATCATCCGGTAGCATTTCTCTCATAAGGGCCAACAACTCTGTGAAACTTTTATCCGACCATCCATTGCCCGCCTTTAAGTTGTACAACTTTAATACCGCAGAAAGTCTTGAGAATTTAGTGCAACCTTTGTACAACGGTTTCTCTGCATCGCTTACCATCCTCTCAAACATTTCAGGACAATCATGAAGATCTTCTTCCAGTGCTTCTACAATCTCTTCAACTCGATCATAATCATATGTTTCCGTGTCTTTGTCGTATGAAGCATAGGTCGTATTACTTTTTCCACTCGATTCAACATTCCCGTTAATTTTCTCACCATGAAATATCCAACACTGATAACTTTGATCAATTCCATGCCTCAGCAAATGCGATTTCAATCCATGTGCGTCAACCTTACCAATATAACAACAACGCAAGCAAGGACAATGCATTCGTCTGGGGTTTTCAGCGTGTTGAACATCATACTTAACGAATTCCGCAACCCCACTCTCGTACTCTTTGGTCATTCGATCGGCACAGATCCATGTTTTATCCATGGTTTTCCTACTTAAAAAACGTATACATAACCAATGTTAATATAAACTTCAATAACGTATCCGATACGCCAATATACCAACTTTAATTACCTCATCACTTTCATTTTTTAAATTACAAGAATCAAACTTTTTCTATTACAATATACCTATAACTATACCTATAACTATATAAGAGTTCGTTCAATCATTTTATGGGAGAAATCGTTTGGCTAGATTTGCAGCCAGAAAGCAAACTGTTGTTGCTTTAGAATGAAATGTTAGTGGACCTGTCATGTCCTCCATGGATTCTATGAGGAACCACATTAGATTGCTAATGGTTGTTATCAAGGTGTATTAGCAGTTGGATCTATTTGTGGAATTCAAGATTTGAAGTTCCTTTGAAGAAAAAGAGAGAGTTATTCTCTATTGAAGTGGAGTTTCTTACACCTATCAACCATTAGACGAAAAGATTCAAGTCTTCAAAGAAGGATTGAGTGAAGATCGATCCACTATAATGATTGATTAAATTGTCAAATTGTGATTCTAGATTGCTTAATGATTGATTAATCCAAAAATAAATTAAATTGCTTGTTTGATCTATTAAAGGTTAATTAGCATATTACTTCTCATTATGTCCACATCATTGGTGTGTGTGTGTGTGTGTGTCAATTTGATCAAATCTTTGAATTGTTGTAGAATTGTTTTCAAAACAATTTTCACCATGAAAGCTTTCGCAAGTTACTCTGATTTTTTAAAATATTATAAGGGATATTTTTTCTATTCAACATCCTTTGATACAATCAACACCATATTCAAACAAATAAAACTAAGTTGTTAGAAGTGTAGTTATATCAAAATGGAAGTTCTAAACTAATAAATGGAAGAGACAAAGTCCTTTAACGTGAAACAAAGTTTATTCAAAGTCCTTTAACGTGAAACATCTAATTACAAGTATCAAAGTTCAGAACATCTAAATACTGATATCACCATTAAGAAACACATTAACATAGCATGAAAAATCAGAACTTTTAAGAAACAAAAATCAGAACTGTTAACAAACAAAAATCAGAACTGATATCATAGCATGAAAAATCATAAATCAGAATAGTAGAAACAGAAGAAATGAAAAAATGAACATACCTCAATGAAGAACAGTAGAAACGAATGATTCTTTAAACACTTTCAATGACTGAAACGAATGAAAGAAAACAATGTATTGCAGTTCGCGGTCGGCCGTAGGGTTTGTTCGAAGAAATGAAACAGAAGAAATGAAAAAATGAAAAAATGAACATACCTCAATGAAGAACAGTAGAAACTGGAGATTCTTTAAACACTTTCAATGTCTGAAACGAATGAAGGAAAACAATCTATTGAAGTTCGCTGTAATGGCGTTCGTTCGCTGGTAGGGTTCGTTCGCTGGGAGGGAAAACAAAAAGAACAGAGAACGAAAATAGAAGTCTGAAATTTAATTTTAATAAGACCTTAGACAGCGCTTTTGAGGAAAGCGCTTTCTAAGATATGCCTTAGACAGCGCTTTCCAAAAGCGCTTTCTAAACCCCCCCTTAGACAGCGCTTTTGGTTTTAAATTTTTTTTAATTTAAAGACTTTAAACAGCGCTTTATCAAAAGCGCTGACTAAGGTATATATTTAAAAGCGCTTTCAAAAAGCGCTGTCTAAGGGGGGTCTTAGACAGCGCTTTTAGAAAGCGTTGTCTAAGACCCCCCCCTTAGACAGCGCTTTCATTATTTTTTTGGACCATTTTCCGTGTTTTATTTTAATTTTAACCTTAGACAGCGCTTTCTTTTAAAAGCGCTGTCTAAGGTGCGCTGTTAAAAAACGTTTTTGGCGTAGTGGAAGAAACTCCGTCTACTATAACTCGAAGAAATCCAAATACGCCATCAACTCATTGCCATCAATTCATCGCCATCAATTCATTGCCATCAATTCTCTTCGTCTTTCTCCTTGATTTTGACTCCGCGATGGCTTTCGTTCTTCCTCGTCTCAAATCTTTTCGTTCGCTCTCAGATTCGCGGCGACGGACCGACGTTCTTGTTCGGACTTGCACGGTGGTGATGTTATGGTATCCGAAGGTTTAGAGGTGGCAATTGGAGATGTTAGTCGCGGTTTCAGATCAGCGATTTGGAGGTTGAAGGGACGGCGATAAAAGTTTTGTGATGATGAAAGATCGATGAAGGTTTTTTGGTTTGAATGGTGAGTGATGTGTATGTTTGATGATAAAATGTTTGCAGGTTATGTACATGAAGATGAGTATGGTGTTGTTGTGCTTCGGATTGAAAAAGAGGCAAGGGAGTCGGAGTTTGAGTTTTGTTGAAAGGGTTTTGTTGTTGCTTGTGGTTGGAGAAGAAAACGGGTTATATTCAAATCCTTTTCATCTCATTTTGTTTTTTTTCCTGGGTTTTGAAAGGTTGAAAGGGAAATCAAGATGGATGGTCGATTGAAAGTTATTGTTGTTGGCTCTGTTAAAGGTGGATAAAACTTTTATTTGCGAGAGGTTTTTGGGAGAGTTTTTTTAGGGACAGTTGTTGTGGGACTGTTTTGTGCGATGATCCGTTTTTTGTCGAAGAGGATTGTTTTTTTTATCTCAGGTCAGTTCTTCTCCTCTTTCCTTTTTTTTAGACCTCCCTCTCATATTGTTCGAATTTTTCCTCTTTCGTTCTTCTCAAAAATCCCCTTTTTGAATGCAGGTCTTGCTTGTCTATTTGGGTGAAAGTCAATGGCGTGTTGGTGGTGTTGTGTAGAGTCGCCATCACCTTTGCAAGGTTTGGCGTGGTATTGTAGTGATTGACTCGATGCACATTTGTTGATGCTCTTTAGCAACTGTTGGGTCATTGTTGTAAGTACTATGGGGCAGGACAAAGCTTGTTTTGTTGCTGCAGGTTGGGGTCTTGTGCCCATGGATGTTGTGGACCAAAATTAATTACAATAATTAAAAAAAAAACCTAATCAAATCTAAACTAATTAGATTAGACAAATAATAAAAAAACTAATAAAAAAAACTAATAAAAAAACTAATTAAAAATTAACCAATTAAAATTAATAAATTTAAAATATAAACTAAATTAACACTAACTTGAAATTGTACTAAATAAATCTAATTAATCTATGATATATATTAAAATAAAAACAATTAAATTACAAAGGGAGACAAACATGCCATATTATTTTTATTTTTTTTAAATTGAAATAAAATCTAGGATAAAATAAAATAAAGGTGAAATAAAAAAATGGAAAAAAGTATGAAAATGAAGATATACGGACCAAAATGACCTTAAATGTAAATGAGATTGACTTTTATGTTCATCTTTGGAAAATGCGATGAAATGCGTCAGATGAATAAAAATTTAGAAAATTTATGGTCAAAATTTAGGGTATGACACCGTCGAAAATCACTGTCTACAATATCAGGATCTCGAATCCATATTCAACTTGTGGTGAGGCATGCTTGGGTCGATATCGGGCGTTTCATGTTATGAAAGGAGAAAAGGCGGGCTTTGACTTTAAAGAACCTAATCAGTCCATCCCTCACCTTGCCACGAAGGTCGGCTCCTATCTTCATTAAGCGAGAATGGTTATCGTATAGTTGGATACTTCAAATGTCCTATAGCGTAGATGTCTTAGAGCCTTTACACCAGTAGGCGTGTTCATTAGTTTGGGAAAAACTGAACAAAATCAAAATCCAAACCTAGCCCTGGTGTTTGGGTTGGGTATTTTTTAGTTCAGGAAAAAACCAAACCAATTAAATCCAATATTAATTGGATTGAGAAACAAAATTTCAAAATTCTACCTGCGAGGTCATCTACCTGAACCAACCATAACTAATTCATATTGTTTATATCATGAAAACTAATATAAGGTATTCAACTTCAATAAAAAAAATTGAAACATCATTTGTGATATTCAAAACTTATATTATTCGAGAAAAACGAAAAAAAAATTAGAAATTGTATTTTATTAAACAAAATTAGTTTATGTAATTAGATATTAATTTTAAAAAAAATCACATTTGTTTATAATATATCAGATCAATCCACTCCAAACCAATTCGTTGTTTTTCGGTTTGGTTTGGTTTGAGATTTATCGCAAACATATGAAAATCCAATCCAAACCCATCCATATATCTTTGATCGATTTAGGTATTGGATTTTCTTGAAACAGATCTAAATTTGTCCACAAACACCCTTATACCCTATACATTTACTTCCTCCGAGATTATTTCCATGAGGGTTGAGGTTGTACCCAAATCCTTAAGTATTACTCCGTGAATGTGGTAAGTGTCACGTAAGTCACCCGTAATGGTGACCGTCCTATAGTTACTCCTATGGTATTTCACCTTGAGGTGGACCAGAAAAGTTAGTTTTTCCAATGTTACTATGATGAGTCTCTTGAGGATGCCACTTATAACACTTCCAAAAAGGAATACTAAGAAATACATGTTCATGCTTCTTCCATCTTTCCCCACTACGAGCGAGGCCATCAAGTTAATGGCCTCATGCAGGATTCCATCTATCTTCTCTTGGCCATGGAAACTTAACAGTGGTTTGTCATCTTCTTGTTCTTCAATCTGGCTTGTGTATTAAGTAAAGTCCGACACTAGAAGATCTCCTTGCTTCTACGATGTCTTGCTAATCACATCGATCATAGAGACTAGCGACAATGTCAGATTAGATTGCTCGAAATAGTGAGAGGTATAGATATGGTATAGACTGGAACAAGAAAAAACATAAAGAGAAATGGGCAAAGTATGAGTGTTCATGGGTTCTCGTGCACATATGAATATTTATCCCTAGGCTGAACGGGTTGTTAGGTCTTCGTGGAAATGTTAAAGGGCCTTTCCATATTGAGTCTTCCACCGATTCAGAATAGTAGCCATATATTAAAAAATAGGGATAAATATACAAATCCCCCCTGCTATTAGGGCGTGATTTGATTTTTCCCCCTTTAAATTTTTTTTTAATAGAGACCCCCTTATAAAAGTCAAAATCAGAAATTACCACCCCCTATTACTGTGTCTACTGTTCATCATCTTCCCCAAACCCCAAATTGGAACATTCATCCCCAAATTGAAAAATCCAACAAAATTGAACAAAATTGAAAAACCTATATGGATGGATTAATAACTTCAATGATATTATTGATCTTTCAACTCTTTTGTAGTTTGTACACAGTTTAAAAGTTTTTGCTTAACATGCTATATGAAAGAATTTATCAGTTGCACAATATTCGGATTGAGTTCAGAGCAAAGGAACAGTTTTCATAAAATATACTAAAAAATGGTAGTCACCTTTTGAAGATGCTAATGACTGAATCGGTGGTTGAGATGTTTGGCTGAAGCATTCCCTCCCAAAGCCATTCGCCCTTAATGGGAACTGTAGTTTTCAACACATTATCCTTGCCATGTCTCTCTTCTGCTTGAAACTGACTAGCTCTTAACTCAGCATCATTGGATGTTGATTTTTTGCCATCAATTGACATTTCCTTGGAATGACCATCAGTCGGCTTGGTGTTAGATCGACTTTCAATGTATTTTGTATCAGACAAAATGGACACTGCTTCAGCATTAACTTTTTTTTCTTCCTCGGCATCTGTGCTTTGAAGCTTACCAGATTTATCAGCACTGACATCACCTTTCTGGCTTGGAATTAAATCTGAAGATTTTGATTTTGTTCCAACCCCATAAACATCCTTGTCTGAGGTAGGTGCCTTTCCAGACTCTGCGGGTGAATTTTCAAATGGTGGCTCAGAATCAAGGGATTCCATGAATTCATCCAGAGATACAATCGGGGGAAGAAAGTCAGGGTCCTTCAATGCATCATCATCTGTCATAAGCCCTTGCATTGGATCAGTCCCGTCATTGGAAGAAATGGTACTGGAAAACTGATTATCTGTTTGTATGTTGCTCTTTTCATCTTACATCACTTTTGATTACACCGGGTTTAGAAGAAGTGGCTTTCGCGTCCTTTGTTCTGGAGCAGTGCCAACAGATGCGGATGCGGATTCAGCAGAATGAGAGCTATTGGCCGCATCGTTATAGGTTTTTCAATTTTGTTCAATTTTGCTGGATTTTTCCATTTGGGGATGAATGTTTCAATTTGGGGTTTGGGGAAGATGATGAACAGTAGACACAGTAATAGGGGGTGGTAATTTCTGATTTTGACTTTTATAAGGGGATCTCTATTAAAAAAAAAATTAAAGGGGGAAAAATCAAATCACGCCCTAATGGTAGGGGGGATTTGTATATTTATCCCTAAAAAATAAAAGAATCAAGAGTAAAAAAATACAAACAAAACTAAGAGTACCACATACACGGTACTTGAATTTGTTGATAATTTCAAGCTAGAGCTTTGAAAAGAAGGTATTGTATGGATCCTTTTCTTTTGAAATTGTCAACGCAGTTTTCTCTCGAAGCTGTCTTTTCCTTTTAGACATTCATTGGGCTTAATACCTCCATATCCTCACTTCACATTTCTTTCCAACAACACATTTATTCCTTCATTGTGGGGTCACTCTTTGGCCAAGTCGCATATCCCCAATAACTTAAACGTTACAAGTCAACATTATCGAATAGTCAAAAAATATAAGCATGTATGAAAAAAAATCAACAACATACTCATTCAAGAATCTAACTAACACCCTCATCTCACCTTTATAGCACACCCTCATCTCATTTTGATCAATCACATTCATGCAAAACTATTTTTGCAATGGCTCTCCTTTCATTTCTTTGTTTTCTTTTTGTTATATTAGTATCCCAAGCCAAAGCCCAAGATCCTGTATCATGTGATAGCAAAAGAGGCAATTACACAGCCAATAGCAACTATGACAACAACCTCAAAACCCTTCTATCCACTATCTCTTCCCATACAGAAATTAACTACGGTTTCTATAATTTCTCGTATGGAGAAGATCCCGATAAAGCATACGTCATTGGAATGTGTCGCGGAGATATTAAATCCAATGAGTGTCTAGCAAACCTAAACGATTCTTTTGCCTATCTCAAAGAGCAGTGTCCAAATCAAAAAGAGGCAATTGTGTGGGGTGGAAATTTAACTTTGTGGTACTCAAATCGCTCAATATTTAGGATAGTAGAAACTGAGCCTACTTCGGCTTTAGTGTCTACGAAAGTTGTACCCGACGTGGACAAGTACAACGATGCACTGAATAAACTGATGACAAATCTTAAAGACAAAGCTGCATCAGGTGACTCACGTCGTAAATATGATGCAGATAAGTATGAGAATGCAAATTTTGCAACGATATATGGTGCTGTACAGTGTGTGCCTGATTTGTCATCGCAACAATGTATTGATTGCTTGGAAGTAATAATTTCAGGAATTCCAACTTGTTGTAATGGCAATTCGGGAGCAAATATTCTTAAACCAAGTTGCCGGCTTAGATATGAAACTTATAACTTCTACGAACCAACCATTGAGTTAGATTCAGTTGCAACTCCACCATCACAATCCACCAATAACACTTCTTCAGGTACTTTATTATCACATCTATCTATTTTTAGATAATTTTGTTTTTCAAAGATTCTGGCTTTGAAAATTACACACACTAAATACAGTGAAAATATTTGTGCAGGACACAGCAAAACACATACTGTCATCGCCATCGCAGTGCCAATAGTTGTTGTGGTTTTGGTAGCTATTCTTATATGTTTTTGTTTGCGAGTGAGAAAACCAAAACACAGTTTTGAAGGTATGCATTCTCTATTATTTTAAGCATGGATTAGTCTACTACCATTTAAGATTTTCACTAAAACTTTAATTTCAACCAATATCACTTTTTTTCTTCTTAACTTTAATTTCTCATTTGTTAAAAAATACAAATATTTTATGGGTAATCTATTTATACAAAAATATATTTAAAATTTGAAGGATTAATTGAAGTTGACTTAGTTGCAAAGATTAAAATTATAGACAAAAATATATTATTTTTTTTATCTACATAAACAAACTTAACTCATATCATGAATTAATTGTTGTTTAATATGAGGAAGAATCAAATGAAAAACATTGTGTATAGTCTGAGAATTGACCACTTTAGCCAACAAGTGAGCAACCGAATTCGCTTGGTGCTTCACAAACTTCATCTCTAAATTGGAATGTAAAGCTAATAAATTATTAATACTAGAGATAATGAAACTAAACTCTGAATTACCACCATAATATGCATGAATTGCTTGCACCAACATTTGTGAGTCACTCACCTACACAAGATGTTACCAAATTATTTGCTGCTGATTTTGGTTCTCATTCTCGGCACTATGTTGATTGTTGTGTTATAAACCAATCCTTCCCACTATTAAACACTTGCATGTAATTGATTTCCATCATTCTTCTCATTGTTCCATATTATATTAAAACTCTACCCGCAACCATCATATCCTTCTTACTACATATGTTGTGAACTATTGTCCTCGCTTCATTGAAAATCTGAAGCCTTGGTGTGATGAGCGAACTCAAACCTGCCATTCCAACACTATAAAGTTTTTGTTCATTCAAAGAACACCTGTCACTCATCTTCCACTCCTCATTCACACAATTGAAAAATAATAGGACACATACCATAGTGTTGACGAAGTCAAACTCGAGTTGGGAGACAATCGTAGCAAGTTCGCCAAAGTTTAGGTTTTGGTGGTGCTTTAATCTTCCACAAACTACACCAATCACCCCTCAACACTTCAACATCTTTGTTTACTTTGGACGTGCATAAAAAACATGTAACCTATTTTGACACTATAAAATACCTTTTTGTTCCTCCTTCCACACCAAAAAATCCTCACCTACATCTTTCAAGAGGGGAACATTTAGAATTTCTTTTACTGCAGCAGAAGATTGTTAACATTAATATTGTATTCACATTGACCTTGTGGTTCACACACCTAAGCCCTTCTTTCACTTCTCAACCAAGGTTCAAACATCACTTAATTTTTCTACAATCACAATCCTTCATCTACATCCAAGGGTTAATACATATCTGACTTTTCACAAGCTTCTCTATACATAGCTAGGATTATTTTATAGATTAGCCTCAAAAAAGAAGAACGTGGGAAATACATTTCCTTAAAAGGACGACACATCCAAGAGTTAATCCTCTTCCAAATACGACCCTTAATGAATGCAAAATATTTTATTTTTGCTCCTTCAAACCATTGATGGCAAACCCAAATATTTTCCCATTTCTAACACATAAAAGACACCCATTATTCCTGATAGATCTTCTTGTGTCGGTCTACTAATATTGCGGCTGAAAACCCCTATAACATGGTCATGTTAGTTTCTTCACCCGACGCTTCTTCGTATAGTCGAAGTATTTCCATGAGTTGTTCCACTTCAGATAAATTGACCCTGCAAAAAAGAAAACAAATGTCAACAAAAATTAGATGGGACACCCTTGACGTCCCTCTACATTATGTACTCCATGGATATCTCCTATAACTGTTGTTTTACTATTGAGTGTTGAAAGTCCTTCCACCATTAGGATAAAAAGATTTGGAGAAAGAGGGTCTTCTTGTCTCAACCCTCTTCTTAGTTGATTTGGTTCGACTCTATCGGTATAAAAAGATATAAAATAATAGTTAAAGATTGTTTTTATAGAATGTAAAAAAAAATCATCAACCTATTGAGCATCCAAATCTAAATGAGTGTTTTAATAGCTGGAATCATGCAAATTAGTTGGTCACATCTCGAAATATATAAAATAGTGAAATAAAACATGAGGATTTCTTAGCAAACCTTATAGATTTCTTAGACACACAGTGAATTTTCAAAAATACACCCTATTTCCGGATTTGCAAATCAATTATTTTCAGATATGTACATCCGGAAACAATTCTCATATCAATATGCTTCTTTTGGTTTCATCACTACTTTAGTTTCACCTTTATTTTCATATTTATCTGCAAACAACAATTACTCCTTCTTTCTTCTTTTTTTTCCAAATTGAAAAAACATGTAACTGTATGTTATCTTCTTAAATAATACCAAATTATGATATATGCTTGTTCATTTTGTATACACATTTTGCTAAAATAAAAATAAATATGTAGAGAGTTCAACAATATTTTATAAAAGACTGACTTGCACTTCGGTTAATATGTTTAAAGCTAACAATGAAGAAAGTGAAGACGAAGAAGATGAAATAATGGTTGTTGAGTCATTGCAATTTAGCTTTGATACCATACGAGTTGCTACAAATCACTTTTCAATTTCGAATAAAATTGGACATGGAGGATTTGGAGATGTTTATCAGGTAAGCTACAATTTCTTATCATAAAAATAGCACATATTTTCAAACTATTGTTGTAGAAATTTTATTACTATATCTAAAAGTGAAATCTTTTAGGGTAAACTTTCTAATGGACAAATGATTGCGGTCAAAAGGTTATCAATAGATTCTGCTCAAGGAGATGAGGAATTTAAAAATGAAGTAACTTTAGTAGCCAAACTTCAACATCGAAATTTAGTTAGACTACTTGGATTCAGTTTTGAAGGAAGAGAAAGACTCCTTATTTATGAATTTGTTGTGAATAAAAGTCTAGATTACTTCATTTTCGGTAGGTTAAAATATCAACTTAATTAGAAAATTGCATTTACTAATATTTTAAAACTCATATTATCTTTATTTGTGTAGATCCAACAAGGAAATCACTATTAAATTGGGGCAAGCGCTATGAAATCATAAGAGGTATTGCACGCGGTCTTCTTTATCTTCACGAGGATTCTCGCTTGCGTATTATACACCGTGATCTCAAAGCAAGTAATATTCTCTTAGATAATGAGATGAATCCAAAAATCGCTGATTTTGGATTGGCAAAGTTGTTTGTTATCGATCAAACACAAGGAAACACTAATAGAATTGTTGGAACTTAGTAAGTTTGTGCTTAAATTTACTTATTCTCATTAATTTACTTAGTCATTAATTCGAGTCAACTATAAGTAAAATATTTATTTCAAAATTTCACTTAGTTATACTGTAAAAAAATTATTTCAAGGTTTTGAATTTTTATTTGAGTGATATTAGAGCCAAACATTTTTTAAAATGTATCAAAATATATGAATGAGGGATAACATAAAACCCTTTTTCTTAATTGTTTTATTGATTAAAATTGTAATCATTGATATGCAGTGGATATATGGCACCAGAATATGCAATGCATGGACAATTTTCAGTTAAATCAGATGTTTTTAGTTTTGGAATATTGGTGCTTGAGATCATAAGTGGTCATAAAAATAGTACAAATATTTGTGTTGGAGAAGATGTAGAGTACCTATTAAGCTATGTAAGTTATACTTTTCTCACAAAAACTTATTGAAATTTATTGACGACCTATCTAATTGTATTTGGAATATTTGCATTTGATCAAATTCTTGCAGGCATGGAAAAGCTGGAAAGAGGGAAGAGCTTCAAATATTATAGACCAATCATTAAACAACATTTCCCAAAATGAAATAATAAGATGCATCCATATTGGTTTACTTTGTATTCAAGAAGACGTAGAAGACAGACCAACCATGGCTAGTGTTGCACTCATGCTTAATAGTCATTCTCTCACTCTTTCAATACCTTCGAAACCTGCATATTTTTATGGAAGTGAAACTAGAAGCCTTCATAATATGCAGATAAGGGACGGAAATCAAGATGCAACAACATCGACTGAATCGATAAACCAGGCTTCCAATACTGATCCGTACCCTCGATAGATTTCATTCATAACACTGATATATTCTTTGAGTAAACAAAACATCTTTGATTTTATAATGTGGTAGATTAATGAGTATAGTAAAGTCGTGTATTTTTTAATTCATTAAATAAAGTGCAAATACATTTGATGTTTGTGCAAAATATTTGTGTATGATGATTTTGTAAAAATTGTGTGTATGAGATTGTGTAAAATAATTATTAACATAACTTTTGTTATTAACCAGGAAATAAAGATAACAATTTAATTATGCTCTTTAGGTTTTAATTTAGTTTTTTCTCCAATTACTACGCCAAAAATGACATTTAATAGTGCATCTTAGACAACATTTTATTAAGAAAGCACTGCTATAAGTAAAAAATAAAATAAAACACGGAAACTGTTCAAAAAAATAGTAAAAACGTTGTTAAAAGTCATACATTAGACAACGCTTTTGGAAAAGCTTTGTCTAAGATAGACCTTAGACAACACTTCCTGAAAGTGCGGTATATCTTAGACAGCGCTTTTGAGGAAAGCATTGTCTAAGGCCTTTTAATTTAGAAAATAAAATAAAATCAAAAGTGATGTCTAAAGTTGACCTTAGCCATCGCTTTTCAAAAGCGCTGTTTAAGGGCTCCCTTAGACAGCGTTTTCCACAAAAGCGTTGTCTAAGGTCTAATTATATGAAATAATTAGAATACTCAGTTTCTATTTTCATATCTTTCTTTCCCTCTCTCTGCGAACGAACTGTGCGAACGGCCATTTTCGACCTAACGAAACTTCAATCGCCACCGTCGTCCACCACCGTGCTCCTCCATGACGTTTATTGTTTCCGTCATGCTCCTTCCTCCACCGTACACCATCTCATTTTTGGTAAGTTTCTTCTTTTTTCGCAAGCACGAAATCAATTCATCTCTGTTTAGGGCAAGCACGAAAATAGTTGGCATTGATGATAAAAGTAGCTTATAAAGATGACATTGAAGATATAAGTAGCTTATAAAGACGAAAATAGCTTATCCCCTTTTTGAATATAGTTGACATTGGTTGAATAAGTGCTTATTATTTTAAGCTATTTTTGTATATAGTTGACATTGTTGTAGAAGTGCTTATTATTTAATATCTTTTTTGTATATGGTTGACATTGTTTGAAGAAGTGCTTATTATTTTAATCTCTTTTTTAGATTGAGGAAGTGCATATTATTTTAATGGGAATAACTTATTATTTTAATCTCTTTTTGAGATTGAGAAAGTGCTTATTATTTTAATCTCGTTTAGTTTGATTTGTTAGTACACGTTTAGTTTGAGATTAAAGAAGTGTTGATTAATAGTTATATAGCTTGGAAAGTTCGTGTTTAGAAATATTGTGTGGCTTATTTGTGAATAGCGTGTGATAGTAGAATAACATATCGGTGGTATGGTTCGTTAACTACATTCAAAGGTATTTTATTTTGTTTTCCTTAATAAGTAGGAAACCCATGGATAAAAAATGGATGTTTGTCGATCGATTGACCAAAGAATACGAGAATGGGGTTGCAGAATTCGTTAAGTTTGTTGTTCAACACGTTAAATACCTCAGTCGAATGAAATTTCATTGCTTGGATTGTTGTTATATTGGTAAGGTTGACGCAAATGGATTGAAATCGCATTTACTGAGGCATGAATTGATCGAAGTTATCAGTGTTGAAAATTTTATGGTGAGAAAATTAACGAGAATGTTGAACCGAGTGGGAAAAGTAATACGACCTATGCTTCAGACGACAACGACACGAAAACATACGATTGTGATCGAGTCGGGGAGATTTTAGAAGCACTTGAAGAAGATCTTCGTGATTGTCCTGAAATGTTTGAGAGGTTGGTAAGAGATGTAGAGAAACCGTTGTATAAAGGTTGCACTAAATTCACAAGATTGTCTGCGGTCTTAAAGTTGTACAACTTAAAGGTGGGCAATGGATGGTAGGATAACAGTTTCACAGATTTGTTGGCCCTTATGAGAGAAATGCTACCGGAGGATAATGTTCTTCCTAATCGAGCCTACGAGGCAAAAAAAAATGTTGTGCTCTATTGGCATGAGCTATGATAAGATACATGCTTATCCAAACGATTGCGTTTTGTTTTGAAACGTATATGCATCGTTAACTGAGTGCCCTAAATGTGGGTTGTCTCGATATAAGAAAAAACTGTCTCCAGCAAAAGTCTTATGGTATTTTCCAATAATTCCGAGATTTAGGCGCATGTTTCGTAGTGAAACCGATGCAAGACACCTGACTTGGCATGCAGATGAAAGAATTATTGATGGAAAATGTCGACATCCGACTGATTCACCACAGTGGTCAAAAATTGATAATGATTATCCTGACTTTAGAGAAGAAGCAAGAAACCTTCGCTTGGCATTATCTACTGATGGAATGAATCTGCATGGTCTTCAAAGTATCTCACATACCACATGGTTTGTGATTCTTTTGATTTATAACGTAACTCCATGGCTATGTATGAAGCGTAAGTACATGATGTTATCTATGTTAATCTTTGGGCCTAAACAACCAAGGAATGACATAGACGTATACATGACACCTTTGATCGAAGATTGATTTTACGCGAGAATAGTGTGGAGGTTTATGATGGATATAGGAAAGAAAATTTCAATTTAAGGGCGATGTTGTTTGGCACAATTAATGATTTTCCAGCATACGAGAATCTATTTGGGTATAGCATTAAAGGTCAACGTGTGTGTCCTGTTTGTGAAGATGGAACCGATACAATTTGATTGGAACTTTGTCAGAAGAATGTGTTTCTCGGTCATCATAGATTCTTACATTCTAAACATCACTACCGTGGGTGGAGAAAAGCATTCAATAGATACATCAAACAACGTAAAGCTCCACCCGCATTGTCAGGTGACCAAACTTTTGAAAAGGTGAAAGATGTGTGTACTGAGTTTGGCAAGCCTTTTTCACATAAGGTTGTCAAAGGTGAGTGGGAGAAGAGGTCGATATTTTTTTAATTGCCATATTGGAAGTCTTTGTACGTAAGACATTTTCTTGATGTTATGCATATTGAAAAAAATGTATTCGAAAGTGTTATCGGTACGTTACTCAATATAAAAGGAAAGTCTGAGGATGGCCTTAAATCAAGGGAGGACATGTTAAAAATGGGAATGAGAACTGAATTAGCACCTGTGAAGAAAGGAAGAAGAACATATCTACCACCTGCTACTTTTACTCTATCTAGAAAAGAGAAAAAAATTGTGTAAGTTTCTGAGTGAAGTTAAGGTTCCAGAAGGATACTCTTCAGATATTAGAAGACTTGTGTCTATGAAAGACCTTAAGTTGAAGAGTTCAAAGACAAATGATTGCCATGTTATAATAGAACATTTTCTACCAATAGGTATACGTTCTATTTTTCCAGAAAAAGTAAGAAGTGACACAACTAAATTGTGTATTTTCTTTAGGTAAATTTGTAGTAAGGTGATCAATCTCGAGATCTACCAACACTACAAAAGAGATAGTAATTACCTTGTGTGAGCTTGAAATGTATTTCCTTCCCTCTTTTTTTGACATAATGGTATATCTAGTTGTTCATATTGTGAAAGAGACACAGTTGTGTGGATCAGCTTATATGAGAGGGATGTACCCTGTTGAACGGTATATGAAAATATTAAATGGGTACGTGAAAAACCAAAGTCGACCAGAGGGTTGTATTGTTGAATGATACATTATTGAAGAAGTTGTTGAGTTTTTTACTGAATATTTGTCCAACGTTCAATCGATTGGACTCCCCAAAGCTCATATTTTCGGGAAAAAAGGAAGGTAAGAAATTAATTGGAAATAAAATTGTGACAATATCAAGGGATGAACGGGATCAAGTGCATTTGTATGTTCTGCACAATGATAATGAGGTTGAGCCATATGTTGAAATGCACAAGGATGTACTCTGAAGGTTAAATCCGAACATAAATGAAAATTGGATAGTACGAAAGCACAATCAAAGTTTCATACAATGGTTAAAGGATCATATTTATTCGAAGTGCTCTTCAGATCTTGCTTCGGTAACAGAAAGGTTGAGATGTTTGGCATGTGGTCCAAGTTTGCATGTGTTTTCTCATAGAGCATACACAATTAATGTATACACATTTTATACCAAAGAACAAGATGATAAGAGTACTATGCAAAATAGTGGTGTCATAGTGCTAGCTGAAGCAATGCATATATCAAGTATGAAGGACTTAAACCCTAAATATGCAAATTTTTCATATTTTGAAGTTATTGAGCACATTTGGGTGTTTGATTACGAGAACTTTCAGATTCCCATCTTTGGTTGCAAGTGGATAAATAGTAGTGGCATACGAATAGATAAGTCAGGATTTTTGCAAGTGGATCTTACCAGGGAGGGGGTACAAATATGATATTTTTATTCTAGCATCTCAAGCTAAGCATGTGTTTTATGTCAATGACTCGACGAGTACGGAATGGTCTATAGTGCTTTTATCTAACAGAGTGGTTGATGATAGCTAGCGGTGTAGATCAATGTGATATTGATGTTGAGAATGAGTCATGCATTAGACAGAATGAGTTGAATAGAAATGATCAAGATGAGGATCTTATAGCGGATGAGTCATGTAACACGGTGGGAGAACTGATTTGGGTGTTTTTGTTTGACAAAAACATGTGCGGATAGCAAGAGTCGCCACCGACTTTTATTTTATCCAATTTAGGAAAGGGTATAAAAGAACAGGAAATACCTTTAAAAGATTTTGAGTTCGGGGGGCAACATATATAAATAAATGTAAGGTGTTAGCACCCCTTATATCCATGGTTATCCATAGGCTCTTAATTACTTAGCCCACTTTAACTTGTTTGAAAAATGTGTAGTGTGTGTTTAGAAAATTTTCATAAGTCTTTGTAATGATCCTCGTATGGATGTATACAAAGCATTGAGTTTGAAAATGTTTTTAAAAGTGGGGTGTGAAAAGAATTTTGAAAGAGTGAGCAAGTAATTAAGTGCTACCTACCCTAAGTTGGTCTTTCATGTTTTTCTATTTCCTTTCAAGGGTAAGATTGTCCTTAGTATTATGTAGTAAGTAGTCATTACCTTGGATTTGTTAAGGGACGGGCGTAGGGTCATTGTATGGTCATAGTAAACAACTTGTAGGGGTGTTTTATTAATCCATAGGGATTGTCATCATTTTTCCGTAGGATCATCGAGGGGCAAGATCATTTATCTCGCAAGCAACTTCAAAGGGACAATTATCTTTTATCTTTGAAGGGACTATGGTGATTTTTATATTAAGGGAATTTTCTTAAGACACCCCCACGTTCGAGGGGCTTGACAATTTATTAAGGCAACCAAGAGGGGAAACCTTAGGAGGTGCAGATGACGATCGTAGAACGATCGACATACGTGTGTGAATATTATTTTTAATTATTTATCTTATAGTTAGTGATCTAAGTCCAAATTATTTTTCAATTGTTCTTTGCACTCCCTAAATTACTAACCACACAATTTAAATATTTACCGAAATTTAAAGGCAAAATTTAAAAGTTCCTACACTATTACATGGCTTTGGGGCATTTACATAATAATTTATGCGAAAAAGAAAACCTAAGCTATTACATGTAGGAAACAGTTACAAAATAAGGGCGAAAAATAAATAAATTACATAAATTGCAACCTATACAATTTTTCTAAAAAATAAATAAAGTAATTTAAATTAAAAGAAAAGAGATTATAGTTTTATGAAAAATAAATAAAGTTTACGGTTTTTAGGAAATAATTAGGGTTTTAGGAAAAAAATCAGGGTAGTTAGTTATGAAAAAGATTAGAGTTTAGAGAATAAAAGGTTTAGAGATAAAAAGTTTTAGGGTTTGAGGTTTAGTGAAAAAATTAGGGTTAGAGTTTTAGGTTTGAAATTTAGGGTTCGTGGCAAAATCAGGGTTTAGGAAAAAATCAGGGAAGTTAGTTATGAAAGTTAAGGTTAAAAACAAAATTAAGGTTTGATTAGCCAAAATATAATTTATTTATTTATTTAAGAATCTAATTTTATTTATTTATATTAAAATATTTAGTAAGTTAGTTAACTATTTGATTATTATTAAAAGTTTAATTAATAACTTAATTAAGAAAACAAAAACAAAAGCAAAAGAATTAAGAAAATAATAATAACCAACTTGTAAAAAAATGGAGGCAGGGTTCGAACTCACCCTATTTACCTCATGCGCGCATCCCTTATCCACTGGGCTAGCAACGCGCTGATGTTAGCAAACGATATCAAACAATTATATAATAAAACTAGAAAAAAATCAAATAGGTTAACAAAAATTTGCTGAAGGCTGGATTCGACCCTATGCCCTTCATGTCACGAACGCGCCCTCCTTCCACTAGGCTACCTTCGTTCAGGTGTCAATAACATAAAACAAATAAATTATAAAAACAGGTCAAAATTCAAATTTGTAAAAATGCGCCATTCATCATCTTCAACCTCATGATCCATGGATTTTCCTGCGAAAATTGCTACAAGCTTTGCTGCGAATTTTTTTTGTAGGAAATCCTGCATTTTCTCAAACATCTCATAATATACAAAATTAGTCCATGATAACTACACCAATTAATTACCCAGAGGCTATAGGATTCAAATATGTCATTCAAAGCTCTTGAAATTGCCTTAATGGTAAAGCCCCAATTTCATCCTAAGAACCCTAGCCATAGTGAAATGCGGTTCCTGCATTAAAGCTTCAAACAAAACATCCAGAAACATTCTTTAACACATTATAAACAATATACAAGCATAAAAAACAGTTTATATTTCAAGAATCAATGAAATCAAAAAATCAAGAAAAGCTTAAAAGTTCAATTCGGTTTATGCATATTGCTATGATTTTGATGAATGTAAGGATGGGGATACGTCTAGAATACTTCAATAGATCATTTGCAACCTTTAAAATACTTTGAAAAGGACTTGAATGATAAAACCGAAAATTGAATTTTCTTGGAAAAAAATGAGTTTTGAAGGTGCACTTTTTGTCTGAATGTTTGTCCTCAATCCTTATGGTCTTGTTGTGTATATGTAGTGGAGTGATTTAGGTTAAAAACTGGGCTTTTGGATGGATTTTGTGTATTGCTTTAAGATGGAGAAACCACATTGCCAAAATTGTCAAAAAATCAAATTTTATCATGCTATATTGGTCTTGTACAAATTTGACAATGATCAATCACTTTAAACAACAAATATTTTATCCAAAAATAAATCTTAGATCAAATATATGATTTTTCATAATTTATTTCAATTAAAATTGAATTTAAATGTATAAAATTTAATATAATATAAAATAAATCAGAAAAATTGATCATTGGATCGTGAATAGTCTTATCTTCAAGTTTGGGTTGAAATATTATAGGCCCATTTGGGGAAATCTTGAATTTAGACCCTTTTTGCTTCATATACCTCCTCAAAATTGTCCAACTTCCACAATGCATAACTCCCTCAATTGTTAACCCATGAAGGTGTTCTAGGACTTTTTAGAAAGCTTAGAGTGCCCACTAACTTCTCCTTTTGGTCCCATGTACATATGCTTTTCCATTTTTAAATTATGAGCTTTTGAAAAAGTTGACTTTTGTTGACTTTCAAAAGGACCTGTAATGTCTTGGCTTATATCTTTCAAATGAAGCATTTTTGGACTTGGCTTGTGAGACCCAAAGTTGTAGAGAATTGAATTTCATTCAAAATGAGATTTGGATGAGAAATTTTTGATGAAGTATGTGAAAGTTATATCTGGTCAAAGTTCAGTTGACTTTTCCTGCACAAACCCCTAATTTAGTAACTCTTGATTCTTGATGATTCTGAGGTTTCCTTGATGAATCATGATCAACCCTTGATCAAATGATTAATTTCACCTCATAATATTTATTTTGACCAAAAATCTTGAAGTTTTACTTTAAGTTGACCACAGTTGACTTGTTGACCAAATTAACTGATTTTTAAGTATCTGAGCGTCTGACTGTCCAAACTTGTAGGAAAAGCCTTGAAACTTGATATGAGGATTCTTTGAGGTATATGGGATGTCATGAAGTCCACTTAAAGCTTTGGAAGTCCACTTTTCCTTGTGAAATTCAAAACCTTGGTTTAAGATCCATTGCTTAGGAGGAGACTTTGTCTGATGAAACCTTGAATCCTTTTGAGCAATTGTGAATCTTGTAACTATTAGGAGGCCTCTTGAGACACATTGTATTTGAATATGTGAGGGAAAAGTTTGGAGTACAACAAGTCATATATCATAAATGACTATAACGATGGAATTTGGATCAATTCATTCGTCCGTATTGCTAAGAAACAAGTAATTAATATTCCAACCAAGAAAAGAAAGCGATGTTAGTGAAAGAGGTAATGTAATAAAATGTTATATATTATTTCATTTTCAATAACTTTATATGTTTTTCCTAATTTTTCATAATTTATATTTGATATCCTTGGTTTCTTTATTTTTCATTTTCAATTGCTTTCATTATAATTTATATTTGATATCCTTGGTTTCTTTATTTTTCAGTTTCAGTTTCTCTCATTATAATTTATATTCAATATCCTTAGTTTCTTTATTACAGGTTAGATATAGGCACTAACGATGATCACCCACATGATGATGATTCTACGCATGAAGGAGGTAATAAAAAGGTATCTACGGAAGACGAGATTAGAAGAGGCATAGCAGTGATGAATTGGAGCCCACATGGGAAGCTTACAGAACCTAACGGTCATACCTTGACTAGTTTCATTGGTGCACTAGTAAGGAATGAGATTCCAATTACTTATGATGACTGGAGAAATAAACAGTTGAAAGAAGCCAAAGAAAAAATCTAGACTGAGATAAAGGTACAATAATTATGTCTTTAATTATGCGAAATAATTATGTCTTTTAAATTACTTGTACTAACGCACAACGTGTATGTTTTTCTTAGAGGTGTTTCAACATCGAAGATGATAGAAGAGATTTTTGTCTTAATTTGGCCGGAAAGCTACTAAGAGGGTTTAGAAAATTTTTATCATCCAAGTATCTTAGGGATGAAGATGGTAATCATGTTGATGCGGAGCTTCCAAAGAAATATGAAAGTTTGATTTCACAAGAAGAATGGGACACGTTAAAATCCAAACGTAAAACCCCATAATTTAAAAGAATAAGTGAAACAAATCGGGAAAGAGTATCAAGTCTCGCGTATCCATACAGAAAAGGACGTGTCAGATATGGATGCTTAGAACAATCTATCGTAAGTATCTATAAATTGAAATAATATATTTGTTCATCATGAGTCATATTTGATCATATTATTTGACTTAACGTGTAGTTGCAAAAGGAGAAAAGTTCTGAAACATCTCTTCCTGCACATGTTTTGTGGAAGGAAGCCCGTGTGGGCAAGTCTGGAGTTGCTAAAGAAGATGTTCTACAAGTATATGAGAAATGTGTAAGTAGAACATTATTTATTTAATTAAATCAAAACTTTATTAGCAAATACTTGAAAAATATTTTATATTCATCTGATTTTCAGGAGGTGCAATCTCGGTCTTTATCTCCAGATGATACTAGGAGCATACTTAGTCGGGCATTAGATGTTTGTGAGTATTCGGGTCGGATGAGGGGTAAGGGATTTGTGATCACTCCGACCACCTTGAGTATTAAAAAAGGAAAGGCTCCTAGTAACAAAGAACTTCAACTAAAATTGGAAGCACTGGAAGCTGAAGTTCGTGAATTAAGAAAAGAAAAAGAAAGTAGTGCTTCAGCATGTTTTAAAGATGGTTCGGACAAAGACAGTATCAACTGTAACTTTCAACCGAATATTCCAGAGGTAATTATATTTATTTTTATGAAATTAAATTATTAGATTAAAGTATTTAATTGACATATATACGCATTAACAATGTCATGTTTATTATTGGTTTTAGGGCATTTTCCTTTGTCAGCTATACTTATCGTCACCGACATATCGGATGGTTGGCAAGGGAAACATGTATAACATTGCAGATCAATCACATCACACTAACCCCCTCCCTCCTGGATGTTTGAAAGTATCAGTTGAAATTTCTATAGAGCCGAATGCATTATTACCATATCTCGACGATGCTTCGGATGCAACAACGGTGGAACAAGCAATATGTTCGTTTGTTGCATGGCGGGCAAGCCTCATTAGCGTCGGATATGAGGTATGCTTTATTAAAACCATTATGAACCTTTGTTAACCTTAATGTGAAAGTGTTTATGCGCATTTTACTAACATTTTTTACATGGTAATGTTAATTGGAATCCAACAAGATCCAAAGGAAAAGATAAGGGGATTCCGCGGCATACCAAGTCTGTTGTTTCAAAAAAAGAGGTACATCACATTCTTACGTACATTTCTACAAGTATATGAACCTTTGTTAACCATAATGTTTAGATTCAATGTTAAATTCATGATCTTATACTTCATCTAACTAATTATATGAGATGTAGCTTCATGGTAAGGAGATTAGCAACATCTCCACACAAAAAAAAAGGTTGGTGTTAAGAAGACCGCAGCTAGAAAAACAACCTACCTCCAAGAATAGGTCGTGCCTTCAGACGTTTCTAGAATTGACAGATATTCCGGCCGGAGGTATTCATCTTATACATATGGAGGAATGCATTTTTGGCTTTGAATATGAACAATCAATTGGTAATGACGAATTTATGCAAGTTTTTCGTCATGAAGAATTAGGCGTCAATGTTGTCAATACATACGTGAGGTATATCCGATCTACTTTGTTATATTAATTGCACAACTTATTTACTTTATGTTTCAAATGAATAGTCTAATGTTAATGATGTTTTTATTTAAGGTTTTTGTATGACAAAGTGATGCGCCCAATTGGATTGGACAAAAGATTTGCATTCCTAAGCCCTGGGCCGTCAACTTAAGTTTAATCTTAAGTAAACCAGATGAGGTCATGGTGTACGTACGCAACCTCTTCATGGCCAACAAAGATACGAAAAAGTTGTTCCTTTTACCGTTTAATATCGGGTTATATTTTCATTCTAAATTCATCGTTCTATTATAATTTTTTTGTATTTTGACGCCGTGTAGAAAGTTTCCATCTAACATTTGTTTAATCTTACAGTGGACATTGGTTGTTGGTCGCAATTAATCCTATCAGAGAATTTGTTTATTATCTTGACTCGTTAGGAAATGATTGGACAACATACCCGGATATGAAGAACATGATTGACACGTAAGTGAGATTGTTCTAAATATTCATGTGTTTATTTATTTATTTATGTGAATTGTTCTAAATTTTCATTTATACTTTATTAGCACTATACAAGCTTTTCGAGCCCAAAAAGATATCCATGTATCAAAGAGGAGAGCCAACAACATTACATGGATAAAAGTGGATTTATCCATATATTCTTTTCATGTGTAGTGTCCTCGGCAATGTAATGGTATAAATTGCGGATATTTCATGTTGAGGTTTATGAAAGAAACTCTTTTTTTTTTACCGATTAGATATTCCAATCGATGTATGCATTTCTAACTTATGAGTTATTTTAATATTTAACACATATTTCTCATATAATTAAATAGTTGAAACTAAATCAAACTATGTTATATTATTATGTAGTACTTTGATGAATTCAAGTGTGCATGTTATTCAAGAGATAATTTGGAAGAAATTAAAGAGGATTAGTGTCAATTCATTATGGAGCTCGGAGTGTTAAGGTATATTGGACTCTTACTTTAATTTATTATGAATTGTTTTATTGGACTCTTACTTTAATCGTTAGTTAAAAAACACCAACCAACCATAGTCCTGCGAACTACGAAGCTCTGACTTTCCCATTACACGAGGGAATACGTAGGTACGAGGATCTCAATCCTTGTCGAGCACCATAGGAATAAAACCACCAATTTCCCTATAGCCTTTAGATTAGAATCGTTCGCATTTACAAAGCATAAGTCAACATTCAATCGCAAATTAAACTAAGAGGTTCCCATTGAGTACAATGGACGTAGGGATGCTAATACCTTCCCCTTACGGAATCGACTCCCGAACCTAGAATCTAGTTTCAAAGACCATGTTTTATCCATTTTTCAAAAGGTTTCTCGATATTTTCCTTTTCCTTAATTGGAATAAAATAAGTTTGATGGCGACTCTGTTCGAACATTTTTCCGCGGTCTTTTATCGCGAGGTTGTATTTTTCGAGGTGCGACAATAACCAGATTTCTATAACCAAAGAAGATGTACCTAACGTTTCGATGCCCAAGTGCTTCAGGAACCTATAGATGGGGAGTAATGCCCTTTGGTTTAAAAATGTTATGGCAACATATCAAAAGGCTATGAATTTGACGTTCCATGACTTTATTGAAATGTTCATGCAAGTTTACATCGATGATATAGTTATAATGTCCTCATCACAAAATGGTCACTTATGCCGAAGAACTGATCCCTTAAGGTCGAATCCTACGAATAAACGGTAAATATTTAAAAAGATATCGACCTACATTGCAGGTCGATATCTTAATTTTAATATTGTTCCCATCTACAATCACCCCTTAATTTCTTTTGTTAATAAAAGGATTATATTAATGTGAGTACAAGGGGTACCCAACCCTAATACAAATGGATAACAAACTAGAGTGAATCACAACAAGGATTAACAAATGAAAGCTAACCGATTTGACAACCAATTTTTTCTATCACACACGATAAACCCTTAGATTTAACACTAAACCATTTCCAAGAGAGAGATTTAGCTAGAGATACAATTCCAACCACACCTTTGTGTCCTCCATTAGAAAATGTCATTTCCATTTAGCCACTAAGTATTCCACATTTAGCTAACTCGTCCCACGTTTGAAGCCTTTTAAGAAAAAACATCCAAGCAAAGACTTTAATGTTTCTTAGTACATTTGATTTCCATAAACTCTTAAAAGCTAGTGTCATATCAAAATCAATCTGAGTTCCTGCTAGGGATAATGTTTCCAATGAAATAAACTAGAAAATTGCAATCTTATTGAATCAACACCAAACCATTTCTGCCTCCAAAAGTCAATATTTAGTCAATTTCCCAATTTACAATAAATGATATTACCAAACTAGTTGGATCTTCCTCTCCACCATATTGATGGTTTTTTGTTATTTACATACAAGGAGGGGTCAAGAATCAACCCCTTTGTGTCACCATATTTGAATGATATAAGATAGTGTAAGCTCAAACCATTGTCTGAGATGATTTTGCCAAGTCCGTTTTCTTAGAAGTGTCCTATATAATGACTCACAATCTTTGACTCACAATCCTCTCTCTAATTTTGGTTTATAGATTGAGGACCAAGAGACCCAATTTATTCTTCTTTGTTTTCTTAGCCATTCCATAGGAATGCACGTTGAATCTTTGTGATTTTCTAGACAACAAATTTTCATGATTTATTGAAGAGGGGAATAATATAGGAATAGAAGCCCACATTGAGTTAAAGAGTCTCACACGACTTCTTTGAGAAATATGTTTTCCTTTCCAAGAGGAAAGCCTACTCTGAAGCATAGATATAATGGTATCTCACGAAAAACGCCATTAAGGATTAATCCCAACGGAAATGCCCAAAAAAGTGAATGGGAAGAAGTTAATAACACATGATAGAAATTCCGAAGCAGCTAACAGATAACCAGGATAAGTGTTAAAGTCCAAGATTTTGCTTGGTGAAAATTAATACATAGGCCATATACAAGTTCGAAACCACCATTTGTTTTGTTCACCTCAATTTGTTGGGCGGGCATAACCATGAGAGAGAAAGTCCTACTTCTCTCTAGCTTTTCGTTTTCATCTTCAAGCTTGCCAATCCCCCTTCTCCCTTAACGGACCCTTGCTCTTTTGTCCCATGTTTTATTTTGTTCTTGGCTATTCTTCGTACTCCTTCTTTGCTCTCAGTGTTGCGGTCCTGAGTTTTAAGGATTTGTCAATTTCTTGCTTCTACATTTGCTACTTAGTGAGGTGGATTGTTTAAGATCCTAAAGGTTTGGTTTAAAGTCCTAGCTTTAGGGTTAGGGACCTTCCTCCTTTAGGGTTTAATCTATTATTCATCGACCTAGGTTAGCGGGTGTGATATGTGTATGTGGTTTGTTTCATCTACCATGGTGTGGACCACTGTTGGGAGAAAGAATAGATTGGGGAATGGTGGAAGATTCTTGGTTTGGAAGGAACACCTAGGAAAAGGGATGGAAGGGGAAAAGAAGACTTCCTTCTTTTTTACTGAATTCCCTGATAACATGAATGAAAAAGAGCTATTCGAAGTCTTTATGGTTTACAGGATGATTTCATAGATTTACATCCCAGGTAGGAGAGACAAGTGGGGTAACAGGTTTGGATTCACAAAGTTCAGAAAAGTCCATGACCCTCGTATACTAGCGGCGAAACTCGATAGCATTCAATTGAATGGGAGGAAGATGTTCGTGAATATTCCCAGGTTCAATAAGGAAGTTTCGAGACCGGTACATTCTTTTCGAGCGGAAAGAAATGATGTGGGAGCTCCGCTAAAAATTCGTAATCATGGTGGTGGCGATTTGAGGGGAGGTAAATCTTATGTTCAGGTAACCCGTGGAACATCATTTGGAGCAGGCGAGAAGGAGCTTGGAAATACTGAATTTACTGATTTTGCAGGAGAAGAAAGTTGCAAGGAAGTGGTGCTTACTTCTTCGAAGGAATCCATTGAGAGGTTTAATATAGCATACACGGGTATTGTTCGAGAAGCAGGAAATTCTTTTGAGATTCAGAAAGCCCTAAACTTGGAGGGTTTCTTCAACATCATCGCCTCACCTTTAGGGGCCAAATTGTATATATTGGAGGATGTATCCAATGGCGACATTCAAAATTTCATTGAGGATGAAAAAGATTGGGTGGATATATGGTTTTCGAGCATTCGACCGTGGAAAAACACTGATGTTTATGACACAATATTAGCTTGGATCAAATGTTATGGTCTACCTCCTCACACTTGAAGTGTTCTAAACTTTAAAATGCTGGCTGACAAAGTGGGGTCTTTTGTGCGATATGAAATTAACATCAACAAATGCGTGAATTTGGATGCTGGGAGATTTCTTTTTTTGCACTGGTTTTGAGTTAGTTAACGCTAATGTGTGCGTCAAGATTGAAGATTGTGTTTACTAGGTAGCCTTAATCGAAGATTTAATGAATGTTGTGGTTAAATCTTTTGAACATGAATCTGAAGACTCTATCCAATCTGATATCCTGGAATCGTCCGATGATGATGGTGCATGGATGAAAGACAGAGACACTGAGAAGGTGTTTTCCAGAAAATCTTTGGAAGGGGAAGAGGTTAGTAATCCTTCGTGTAATAAGGATGATCATTTTGATTTGGCTGAAGCTGATGGTGACCAGTCCTTTATGCGTGAGACCCTAGGTGGAAGTCCTGACCAAGGTGATGGGTGGATCGAGGCAATATCAGATAAATATTTGACTAATAATTATGTGACAGTTATAGAGTCTGGATTTGTAGGAAATATAGGTGAGAGGATTTTGTCTATGTTAAGGGATACACTTGGGCCTACTACTTTAGCAAGGGCATATAATATTGATACAACTTTTGAGAATAGATCTGATGCGCAAGTCGTCCATAATTTTAAGCTTGGTGAGTTGGTGATCAATTTGGACTGTGCAGGGCCTGTATCTGGTCTGTCTGGAGGTATACTTGGCCCAAATATTTGGCCCAAACCAAGAAAAAAGAAATTGTTGAAAAAAGTATATGAGTATTAAAATACCGTACTCCCCTTCTTATTTCTCTTCCCTATTACACACTGCGGCTTTAAACTTTGAGTTTAAGGGTGATGGTGCAAAGATTAACCGTAAGGAGAAAGATGACAAGTCTAGGCAAGAGGCATCTTTGGTTTCATCGGATTCACTACGTTGCAAGGAGTCCATCACCGACACTGATGTGATTCGCAGTAATGTGAGATGCAAAAGGATCCTTCATGATGTTCCATCAAAAATATGGGAATCTATGAAGAATTTAGGTATGGATAAGGGGGCTAATGATGAAGTATTCATTGACATTCTAAGGAAGATGGAAGACAAAGACTTAAAGAAGAGGGCCAGCAAGAGGGGTGTTGAAAATAAGTTCTCATGAATATAGTATCCTATAACGTGCTTGGGTGTGGGAGTTCTATTAAACGTGGGAGGATTAATCAATTGCTTTGGAAAGGTAACGCGGATATCTTTTTGATTCAGGAGACAAAAATGCAGATTATGGAGAATAGCATGGTGAACAAAATCTGGGTGAATTAGGATATTGATTGGTCGGCAGCTGGGTCTGAAGGGCAATCAGGAGGGATTCTCACTATGTGGAAGTCGAAGGATTTGCTTGTTGTGTCTAGAGGGAAAGGCTTTTTATGTATCAATTTCCTATGGAACAATAAGAATATTTATGTAGTTAATGTCTACTTTCCTTGTGGTCGTGCAGACAAGAGGAGACTTTGGGAGGAGTTATTATCCCTTAAGTTACATTTGGCTCATGGTGGGTGGATAGTCGGAGGTGACTTCAACGCCGTTATTAGTAGGGAGGAGAGAGTTGGAAATAGCAGTTTTGTTTCTAGGGAGATGGTGGAGTTCAAGTCATTTATTGATGACATGGATCTAGTTGATTTACCGGTGGTTGGTAATCGGTTTACCTGGTTCAATTCTAATGGGAAATCTCGGAGAAGGCTTGATAGATTTCTAGTTAGTGAAGACATTATTCAAGTGTGGGATTTAAAAAACCAACTTGTTGTAGAAAGAGACATATCAGACCATCATCCAGTGTGGTTGAAAGCCAATTCTGTCAATTGGGGACCGAAACCCTTCAGGTTCTTGAATTGCTGGATCAATCACAAAGATTTTCTGAGTTTCGTTAAATCTTATTGGGAATCGGCTATTTTCAATGGCACTCCAAGTCATATATTGTGGAATAAACTGAAGGTTTTGAAATAGAAATTGCGTTGGTGGAACTGTAACATTTTCGGGTGGCTGGATCATAATGTGGAAGAGAATATTGAGGAGGTTAATATCATTGAACCTAGGTTGAATATTGACGGTGATTGCTCTGATGATGTGCCTACAGCTAGAGTTGAAGCCCAAGATAATATTTGGAGGAAGTTGCGATTGAAGGAGATTCTTATGCACCAAAAGTCTAGGACTGATTGGGTACTGGGTGGTGATGTTAATTCGAAGTTTTTTCATAAATCGCTCAAAGTCAGAACGAGGAGGAATGAGATTACTATGTTATTAGTGGATGGTAATTTTTTAAGTGATCCTGTTAGTATTAAGAATGTTGCCAAGCTTTTTTTCGAAGAAAAATTCTCGACGACTAGAATGCCTCTTCCTCAATTTCTGTGGGAGGATAATGCCAAGTTATCTGAAGAAGAGAATAGTTACCTGGAAGCTAAATTTTTTGTAGAAGAAATTAGAGAAGCTATTTCTTTTGTTGTGAAGGTAATAAAGCGGCGGGGAAGAACGACTTTAATTTCAAATTCATACAGTATTGCTGGGAATTTATTGGGAGTGAGTTTTGTGATTGTATCAAGGAGTTTTTTAGTACTAATACTTTCACCAAGGCATTCACATCCTCTTTTATCACATTGATTCCTAAGATTGCCAATCCTCAATCCTTGGAGGACTATCGGCCAATCACTTTGGTGGGTTGCATTCAAAAAATTATTTCTAAATTGCTTGCTAGAAGATTAAGTAGTGTGATTGGAAAACTCATTGCTCCAACTCAGACATCTTTCATCCCGGACCGTCATTGGTCGGGGTTCTCGTGGAAAATGAAACAATTGATTTGGCTAGAAGTTCAAAGAGGCAATGCATTTTGTTCAAAGTTGATTTCGCCCGTGCTTATGATTGTGTGGAATGGGACTTCTTATTGTCTATGAAGGTTTCCATGGGGTTCGGTTGTAAATGGTTGAATTGGATCAAGGGTATTGTTTGTAACAACTTATGTTCTGATCTGATTAATGGGAGTCCCTCAAAAGACTTTAAGGATTCTAGAGGGCTAAAATAAGGAGATCAAATATCCCCTTTCTTGTTCTCGGTCGTGGTTGAAGGTCTCGCTAGATTAGTTAAGAATGCTTGCTCTTCAAATTATATGTCTGCTTTCAAATTTGATCCTGTCACTTCTGTTAGTCTTTTACAATTCGCGGACGACACTATCCATGTTAGTGATGGTGCATTTTCCAATATTTGGGCCTTCAAAGTCATACTCAGGGGATTCGAAGTTATATCTGGCCTGAAAATCAATTACTCAAAAAGCTGTATTTTTGGGATCGGTTAAGTGAGGAGTTTTTGTTGGCGGCGGAGCAATTTCTGCATTGTAAATCAGGTTCTGTTTTGTTCACGTTTTTGGGTATCCAAATTGGTGGCAACTGATAACACTGAATTTCACCGTGTTTCTGACTCCGATTTCGCATGCATTCTAGGTTTTTATTGCTATTTTGTTATGTTATTTCTATGTTTTCCTTTGTTTTCAGGTTTTTACTTTAATCGGAGCCTCGACCAAGAAAAGGGATGGAAAAAGAGCTAAAAATGACAAAAATCAAGTAATTCAGCATTTTGCACTTGTGGCACCCATTGTGGCTGGCGCCATGGGGTCAGCCATGACGTGGACACGTCTTAAGCCTTCCCCCAACTTCCAAGCCCCACGTTCTCCACTCTCCACACCATATTGTACACATGGCGGACACCATAGGAGTGTGGCAGGCGCCACAAGGCAAACGAGATTTCCCTACATTTTTTGGTTACAAAGGCGTTCCCGTCTTTTCTTAGTATTTGTATGCCTATAAATAGGACTTTAGATTTTCGTTTTTATCATCAAAACTTAGAATCTCTTAGGCATATATCATTTTTAAAGTGGTAATTACTTCACATCGGAGTGTTGCTACAATCGAGTGATCGAGTTTGTATACGTCTGTGTGATCGAGTCTTCGTATTTTATTTTTTCGCACTCGTTTTACTTTATTTATTTTCGCACTCGCTTTATTTTGTTTATATCTCGCACCCGCACTTTATTTTGTTTATTTCTCGCACTAGCACTTTATTTTTTTTATTTCCCGCACTCGAACTACTTTATTTTATTTCCGCACTCGCACTTTACTTAATTTACTTTCTGCAGTCGCACTAAATACTTTTTATGAAATATATTAAAATGAACTTTTACTTTACCATGTATAACTATTTTATAAAGGTTAGAATGTAAGGATCATAATTGAACCGGTAATCCGTACAACTGTTTCTAGAAACGCTTAAGGGCTATCTTGACATTCAATATAAGTTTCACTTTCTTTAAAGTTCCGTTGGGTAAGATCGAATGCCGTCCAACGCCTATTTAACTTAATTGTTTTTAACTATTTCAAAAACAGCCAAAAGCGCTTTGTTTAGTTCATTAGAAGTTTTTAGATTAAAAAGAAAAAAGATTTTAAAACTATTTTCGGACGCGTTAAGAAGTTTAGAGTCTGGTTCGTAAGAACCTCTTTTTGCTAGAAAGTCCAGGTCAAAATACTTTTCAACTTAGTTAAGATACTATATTTCTTAAAAATAAGTTTACTACTCTAACGCAGTACCCACCTTTTTATCCGTGACAATAGGAGGGTTTGATTAGGGAGTACAACTCGGTTCTGAATACGCGAAAGCGACAGTTCCCGTTAAATTAGTTCTTTTCAAAGTAGAAAACATTACCCATAAGTAGTTCTATTAACAAGTACTTGATTATCAATTGATTATGTGAATTGCATTTGAACCTGTCTTTATTAATTATTTTAATTTACTATTCTATTTATCATTGCGCACTCTTTAAAACCATTATTTCCAATTGCCTTAGATCCACACCATAACAACAGATAACGATAGATTGACACTTGGTCTCTGTGGATTCGACAATATTTTATATTACTCTGACGTGTTCGTACACTTGCGAAAAACAAGCATCAAGTTTTTTGCGCTGTTGTCGGGGACCAATTTCGTCAAATTTCGTACCTTGTAGTTATACCTTTTAGCCTAAGGCTGTTACCCGTCGGTCAATTGATAACACTGAATTTCACCGCGTTTATGACTCCAATTTCGCATGCATTCTATGTTTTTATTGCTATTTTGTTATGTTATTACTTTGTTTTTCTTTATTTTCAAGGTTTTAGTTTAATCGGAGCCTCGATCGAGAAAAGGAGCGAAAAAGGAGCTGAAAAGAATAAAAATCAAGAAATTCAGCATTTTGGACTTACGACACCCACTCTAGCTGACGCCATGGGGTCAGCCATGACGTGGACACGTCTCAAGACCCTCCACAACTGCCATATACCCACAATTCCCATTTTCTCCACTCTTTTACACTCATGGCGGGCGCCATGAGCCTGTGGCGAGCGCCATGAGGCTGTGGCGGGCGCCACAAGGCAAAAACTTTTCCCTCCACTTTTTAGTGGTAGGGCATCCTTGTCTTTTCCCATTTATTGTTTGCCAATAAATAGGACTTTAGATTTTCATTTTTCTTCATCCAAACATAGAATCTCTTAGGCATATATCATTTTTAAAGTGGTAATCACTTCACATCTGAGTGTTGCTACAATCAAGTGATTGAGTCTGTATACGTCGTTGTGATCGAGTCTTGGAGCACTTTGGAAGGAAGGTAATCCTGCCGCCATTTTAATTCCAGTTTGTATTTTATTTTTCCGCACTCGCTTTATTTTATTTATTTCTCGCACTCGCTTTACTTTCTTTATTTCTCGCACTCGCGCTACTTTATTTTATTTCCGCACTCGCACTACTTTTATTTACTTTCCCACACTCGCACTACTTTTATTTACTTTCCCGCACTCGCACTACTTTTACTTACTTTCCCGCACTCGCACTACTTTTATTTACTTTCCGCACTCGCACTAAATACCTTTTATGAAAAATATTAAAATGAATTTTTATTTTACCATGTCTAACTAATTTTATAAATGTTAGAATGTAATGATCATAATTGAACCGGTAATCCGTACAACTGTTTGTAGAATCGCTTAAGGGCTATCTTGATTTTCAATATAAGTTCTCATGTTATTTAATGATCCGTTGGGTAAGATCGAAAGCCGTCCAACGCCTATTTAACTTAATTGTTTTTAACTATTTCAAAAACAGCCAAAAGCGCTTTGTTTAGTTCAGTAGGAGTTTTTAGATTAAAAAGAAAAAAGATTTTAAAACTATTTTCGAACGCGTTAAGAAGTTTAGAGTCTGGTTCGTGAGAACCTCTTTTTGCTAGAAAATCCAGGTCAAAATACTTTTCAACTTAGTTAAGATACTATATTTCTTAAAAATAGGTTTACTACTCTAACGCAGTACGCACCTTTTTATCCATGACAATAGGAGGGTTTGATTAGGGAGTACAACTCGGTTCTGATTACGCGAAAGCGACAGTTCCCGTTAAATTAGTTCTTTTCAAAGTAGAGAACATTGCCCATGAGTAGTTCTATTAACAAGTACTTGATTATCAATTGATTATGTGAATTGCATTTGAACCTGTCTTTATCAATTAATTAAATTTACTATTTTATTTATCATTGCGCACCCTTTAAAACCATTATTTTCAGTTGCCTTAGATACGCACCATACAACAAATAACGATAGATTGACACTTGGTCTTTGTGGATTCGGCAATCTTTTATATTACTCTGACGTGTTCGTACACTTGCAAAAAACACGCATCAAGTTTTTGACGCCGTTGCCGGGGACCAATTTCGTTTAATTTCGTACCCTGTAGTTATACCATTTAGACTAAGGTTGTTACCTGTGGGTCAATGCGAAACAATTGCAGTACCGGAAGCTTAGTAGACCCTCTAGCTGAACCTGAATGTTACGCTCGCGCACTTTTATTTTTCCCATAGAATTAGGAGAGCTATGGCCGAAGATCAAAACTGAAGACCTCTTAAGGACTTCGCCCAACCATCAAACGAGGAACATAGTTCCAATATTGTAAATCCCGTTATCCCAGCTAATAATTTTGAACTTAAATCATCCCTGTTGCAATTAGTACAGCAGAGACAATTCACAGGTCTTGCTACCGAGAACCCAAATCAACATTTAAAAAACTTTCTCCAGTTAGCAGACACCTTTAAAACCAATGGAGCTCCTCCTGAGGCGATACGCTTAAGATTATTTCCTTTTTCCCTCAGAGATAAAGCCCTATCATGGTTAGATTCCCTTCCACCCAATTCCATAACAACTTGGGAAGCCCTTAGAAGAGTATTCCTTGCTAGATATTTTCCCCCGAGTAAGATCGTTGTTCTTCGAAACCAAATAACCAGATTTACCCAAAACCAAGGAGAGTCGTTGTTCGAAGCCTGGGAGAGATATAAAGAGTTATTAAGAGCATGCCCACATCATGGTTTAAAGAACTAGCTAATCATTCAAACCTTCTATAATGGACTTCACTATAACACTAAGATGACCATCGACGCTTCCGCTGGTGGCACATTGATGAACAAACCTTACCCTGAAGCTAGTGCCCTTATCGAAGATATGGCTCAAAACCATCAATCATGGGGAGTAGAAAGAGCAACAGTGGAAAAGAAGGAAGCCCAGGGAGGAATACATGAGTTAATCTCTATAGACATGATGCAAGCTAAAATGGACGTGTTGGCCCTTAAAGTTGAACATATGTATACAACCCCGAATACTATAGCTGCAGTTTTGTAGAATTGTGAGATATGTGGGACGCAAGGACACCAATCCGCAGAATGCAGTATGTTAAATGAGACAAGCTCTAAACAAGTGAACTACACCCAAGGGAACCCATTTTCAAACACCTACAACCCAGGATGGAGGAATCACCCAAACTTCTCCGATAAAAATAATAACCCTATCCAAGAGAACACCAAAGAAGAATAAATCCTATGATTAGCGAAGTAGTTAAGACTGAAGTTCTTAAGTTACTAGAGGCAGGTATAATATATCAGATCTCGGACAGTAAATGGGTGAGCCTTGTGCATGTAGTACCTAAAAAGGGAGGTATTACAGTCGTGCAAAATGAGAAAGGCGAACCTGTAGCAAAAAGAACTGATGGAAGATGGCGTATGTGCATAGACTATAGAAAATTACATAAAGCAACCAGGAAGGACCATTTCCCTTTGCCTTTCATAGATCAAATGTTGGAGCGCCTAGCCAGATGCTCTTACTTTTGTTACCTAGATGGATATTCAGGATTCTTCCAAATACCTATTCACCCCAAAGATCAAGAAAAAACTACCTTTACATGCCCTGTTGGAAATTTTGCCTACAGACGAATGTCTTTTGGACTCTGTAATGCCCCAGCCACTTTCCAACGCTGCATGATGTCTAACTTTGCAGACTATCTAGATGGAATCATGGATGTATTTATGGAAGATTTCTCAGTTTGTGGATTTGATTTCAAAAATTGTCTTATCAACCTTAAGAAAATCCCTGAAAGATGTGTGGAGGTAAACCTTGTGCTAAATTGGGAAAAGTGTCATTTCATGGTTATCGAAGGGATTGTTTTAGGACATATAGTCTCCGAAAAAGGTATAGAGGTAGACAAAGTTAAAATAGAAGTCATAGAGAATCTAAAACCGCCGAAGACTATCAGGGAAGTTAGAAGTTTTCTTGGACATGCTCGATTCTACCGACGTTTTATCAAGGACTTCTCCAAAATAACAAAGCCCTTAACTGGCCTTTTAATGAAAGATGCTGAATTCATCTTCGATGAAAAATGTAATGAAGTGTTTAATCTCTTGAAGCAAGCTCTGATTTCAGCACCTATAACGAAACCCTTTGATTGGTCAAACCGTTTGAGATAATGTGTGACGCTAGTGACTATGTTGTTGGAGTCGTTCTAGCTCTGATTTCAGCACCTATAACGAAACCCTTTGATTGCACGTAATTTATTATGCCAGTAGAACCCTAGACGCTGCCCAGCTCAACTACGCAACAACTGAAAAAGAACTCCTAGTTGTAGTTTTCGCCATAGACAAATTTAGATCTTATCTAGTAGGAGCCAAAATTATAGTTTACACCGACCATGTTGCCATCTGTTACTTACTAAGTAAAAAGGATGTCAAACCTAGGTTACTTCGATGGATTCTATTACTACAAGAATTTGATTTAGATATTTGTGATAAGAAAGGCACATAAAATGTAGTAGCTGACCACCTTTCTAGGCTAGAATACCTGAAACCTGACTTAGTACCCATAAATGACGATTTTGTCTATGATATACTGATAGCCAAACTAGAAACTATTGAAAATGACAACCCAGACTCTCATGAGCACTCTCAAAAAATCCTTAGTTATAATTAACGTGCCCTGGTATGCAGACTTTGTTAATTATCTGGTCGCTGATATCGTACCCCCCGATCTAAATTACCACCAGAAGAAGAAGTTCTACAGTGATGTGAGAAACTTCTATTGGGACGAACCATTTCTTTTCAATAGAGGTAAGGATGGCATTTTCCGTTGTTGCGTCCCGGAAGAGAATGTACATAATATAATTGAGCATTGTCACTCTGCACCCTATGGTGGACATGCAAGCACCTCTAAGACCTACGCCAAGATTCTTCAAGTTGGCCTATTCTGGCCCACCATGTGGCGTGATGTCCATGCTTTCATTGTCAAATGTGACAGATGCCAACGTACAGGAAATATTTCATGACGTAATGAAATGCCTCTAAGAAATATACATGAAGTAGAACTCTTCGATGTATGGGGTATAGAATTTATGGGACCGTTCCCACCATCTTTAGGAAACCAGTATATCTTAGTAGTTGTTGACTACGTGTCTAAGTGGATTGAAGTTATCACCGCACTCACGAACGACACCAGAGTAGTCATCAAATTATTTAAAAATTATATATTTCCCAGATTTGGAACACCCTGTTTAGTCATAAGTGATGGAGGATCACACTTCATATCAAGAATATTTGATAAACTTTTAAGCAAGTATGGAGTTAAGCATATAGTAGCAACACCATACCACCCACAGACTAATGGACAAGTGGAAGTATCTAATAGGGAGATTAAACAAATTCTTGAGAAGACTGTCTCTATATCTAGAAAAGATTGGTCGCAGAAACTTCAAGAAGCATTATGGGCCTATAGAACCGCTTTCAAAACCCCTATAGGAACAACCCCTATCAACTAGTCTATTGAAAATCGTGTCACTTACCTTTTGAGTTAGAGCATAAAGCCTATTGGGCCATTAAAACATTGAATTTGGATTACCTAACTGCTGGTGAAAAACGTATCCTCGATATCCACAAATTAGAAGAGCTCAGACAATCAGCCTACAAAAATGCTATTATATACAAAGAAAGAATAAAAGCTTGGCATTACAAAAGAATCATAAGAAAAGACTTCAAAATAGGCGATCCTGTTCTTCTGTTCGATTCTAGGTTACGACTTTTTCCAGGAAAGCTTCGTTCAAGATGGATTGGCCCTTTCGAAGTATCTAAGATTCTAAGATCTGGAGCTATTGAAATCAAGAACCAGACATGTAAATCGTTCATTGTCAATGGACAGAGACTGAAGCCATACGAAGGAGGTGACATTCCAACAACATACTTCAGCCATACTCTAAGTGATCCACCAAATCCTTCGAATGATGTATAAAATTCGGTCGTCGAGCTAACGACGTTAAACAAGCGTTGCATGGGAGGCAACCCATGGTTTTCTTATCTTACTTTTATTTATTTTTACTTTATTTTAATTTGTTTCCTTTATTATTTTGTCAGGACTAACATTTGAATGTTTTTGTGATTTCAGGACCCTTTTTGCTAACCTTGTGCAGAATACAGAATCCTGACGACATGCACGTGGCCTTCAGAGACGACGCACAGAGAGAGCGTTACTATGTCCACATGAGACGCCCTATGGCACCTACATGGTACCCAGACCAAGATTGCATGGTTGCCTTAGGGATAGAGGCAAGCGTCAGATTCTTATGCCACCAACTCCAATGGGACCAGTTCGACGACATGACCAACACTTACAGGAACTTGACTCTAGAGTTCCATAGCTTGTTTAATCATGATCCCTGGGCTGGACCCAATGGACATGCTATTTTCAGGTTTTTCGGGACTGAGTACTCTTTCTCTCACAAAGAGTTTGGTGATTTACTAGGATTCCAGACTACCCCCGATGTTATTCCAGAGACATCGATGGGGTACTTTATGAGCAGAGAACTGGAGAAGTTTTGGAGTGACATCTCAGGTGGAGGGAGCCAGGATCTTTCCACTCAGCTATCTCAGGTCATCCACAACCCTGCATTAAGGTACTTCCAGATGATTCTAGCACACTCTTTCCTCGTTTTCTAGATACAGAGACTTTGTTGAGTGAGGAGGAGATTTTCCTGCTGTTTTATGCGACTCAGTCACGCCCTGTTGCTTGCAGCAACTTTCTACTGAAGGGCCTTGCCAGTGTCGCTAGGGCATCTGTAGGCATTATACATGTCGGTGGGATTGTTACTCAGATCTCTACGGCATTAGGTTTGTCTCGCAAATTATTACATCTCAAGACCTTCTACAGCTACACCACCATGGATGTTGACTTTTGCCTTGATAGAGGATTGATGAGGAGGGCCTCTTTTGAGCCCAAAATGTTTAGATTACTGATTGACGGCGAAGTGATACACTACTTCACATTACCTTACCCGCTGATGACCAGTGTCCACGACCCGGCTAATTTGAGTTATGCTTTATAGGGTTATGGGGAGACTGTCGAAGAGCCAAAATCACCTCCCGCTGCTGAGTACACTCCTACACCTCATTCTCCCCGAATCACTGTTATGCTAACAATATGTCTTTGCAGCCGCCTGATTTACAGACCCAAATTTATGAGCTCCACAGGGAGACTGCCCGGCTCAAACAGGAAGTAACGGACTTGGCATTACAGATTGAGGTATCTGACCTCACCCACGCCACAGAGGCAGACACTGTATATCAGGAGATTGGAGAGCTTCAAAGGGATATTACTGAGATTTGGGGATCGGACCAGGCAGAGAAGCCTACTACATGATCGTGTTACCCTGACATTATTGCTCTAGTATTTAATATTTCATGCTTTATTTTATTTCTCGCATCTCCAGACATATTTTATTTTATCACATATGCTACATTTTCCATGTATTTTTGTTGACAAGCATTTATATATATATATATATATATATATATATATATATATATATATGCCTTATTATATGCATGAGTATTTATTTTATATATATGTGTGTCTAATAAACAAAAAATAATAATAATCCAAAAAATATATATATTTCTCTTTATGTTTAATATTTATTCAAGGTTATGCAAGCATAGTGCCCCAGAAGAAGAAAGAAAACACTATTTGGACCCCCCGAAGACAAAAAGGTACGCGAAGCCCACTTGGAGGATTAAAAAAAAAATTGGGCCCATAAGCAAAATGGCCTTATGGCGCCCGCCATAGACCTATGGCGTCCGCCACGCTGTTCCCCCTTATTTTGGGACAGATTCTTCTTCCCCACCATTTTTACACTTTCAAACTTCCAAAACCCATTTTTTCCATCTTCCAAAACCCCATTGAACCCCATTAAAGCTCCCACCATTCTCATTCATTCACCATCCATTAAACCCTTCCAAGTTCTATTTTCATTTTCATTCATCACAAACCATAAAAATTCCACCTTTACCATTTTCTATTTAAACCACTTTTCACCACATTCAACCCATCAAGGAGCAAGAACAATGGAGTTCAACGGATTCATTCTTCGCGATGGAAAGCCCGGAGATAGGCAGAGAAAGATCATTCAAAGGCTTCAGAGTCGAGAAATTCTCTCGACTAGGTATGTGGATGATAATTGTCTGTATTCTTTGGGTCTGTATCATAGTGTTTTTCATTTATTAGATTTTCTAGGCTTGCATAATAATTTTGTGAATCAAGAACCTATCTATGAGAGGCTGACAATTGAATTTTTGAGTTTATTAATATATACTGTCAGTCCTAACACTGCTAGCATAATTGGTACTGTTAATTTTAGATTGTTTAGAATTGAATACGAATACAGTACCGACGAACTAACAGGCTTATTAGGAATCCCTCATTGGGAAGGTGCTATATGTTAGGCCCCTTTGGATTCGGAATGTTCGGCCGAAGTATTTTCCTTCTAGAAGAGACTATCAAACACTTCAATAAATTCTTTTGAAGGAATACTCGTGTCGACCATTCATAACCCGACCATCAGAGTTTTCAAATATCTTTTGGCATGTACTATTTTTTGCCGGGAGAGTCCAAATAAGGTTAACACTAAAGAGCTTCTATTTTTGCATGGAAGCCTCACAAATACTCATATCAATCTGGTCTCGTTTATGCTCGCACACATGGCTTTAACTATTAATAAAACAGGACCGATTGTTATTGGAGGACTTGTTACGTCTATTGTTCGGACCCTTAACCTGAACAATGAGATAGCCACACTTGAACCCCTACCTCCTTGCACAATTAACTTAAAATCTCTAAAAGACATGAAATTGTGCCGAGTGAGAAAAGCAGGTGGTTATGAATTGATGGTTCATGGTGTAGTTATCTCGTCTGTTCCTTTGCCTTGCAGTAGACGTACTGATGTACGTAATGAAAGGAATTGGACATATGATTTGAATGCTCCATCTGTTTTAGGTCCACTTCCTCCTAATATTCCTGATGGGGAGGGACATGACACTGATGAAGAATATGATCAGAGAGAGAAATCTCCTGCACCTCACGTGTCCCCCATCATCCTTCACAATCACACACTGCACCATTTTCCTCTAACCCTGTTGTAGGTGCTACTCCTGGATTTTATATCAGTGAGGAGATGTGGCATGATATGACGGCTAGAGAAGAAAGGCGAGACAGCCTATTCTCTACCATTTCACAACAACTGGTGGAAAACATGAGCTATATGGAACAATCACGATTGGTTTCAGATCATGCCTATGGGAGTGTTTGTCGCACCTTGACCGATATCAGAGCAGAGCAGTCCCGCCAGCTTTTGGAGGCCACTCAGGGTTCCATCCTAGGTAACCTTCGAGAGGTCAGAAGTGCCCAGGCTACCTTATCGGCACGACTAGACCGAAGAGACCAGCACCGCAGCAGATCCCGTCGTTCTAGGCATACTCCGCAGGACGACGAGGGCACCAGTGGTCCTCCGTAGTAGTTTTCCAAGTTACTCTCCTTATCTTATTTCGAAACATTGGGGACAATGTTCGATTTAAGTGTGGGAGGGGATTTTATTGCTTTTATTTGCTTTCTGTCTTTTCCTTTTCTTAGTTAGTTTATTGCTTTCTGTTTTCCTTCTTTTCAGTTAGTTATTTAGTTTAAGTTTTTTAGGTAATGCATGAGTCTGACGAGTCACCAGTACAGTGTATCTTTAGTGCACCCTCATTTCCCCCATTTCTTTAGCCTTACCAAAATATTTTTAAAAGAAAACAATGTTGTTCCACGTGTTTTTTGGGCTTTAAGACAGGTTTGGATTAGGATGTGGTGACTTAGGTGAACTTTTTGGAACATCAGTATTGTTTTAGCACCATAGACTTCATAAATATAGGAATCACTCCTAAGCCCCGCATACCATGGCCTTTATTATCATTTAAAATTGTCCTAAGTAGTGTATTCTAGCAGTCAGCTACTGCCTAAGCATGCTCTACGTAGGGGACCGATGAACATAAGTGAATGATCCAGCGCTAATAAAAAAGAGAAAAAGGCAAACTTTGGGATAGGTGACCCTCACAAAGTCATTTAAACCAAAAAGAGAAAAATTCTTACCACAAAAAGAAAAAAATTGCAGTCACCTATTGTTAGTTGGTTCAGAGGTATCTGGCACTGAACTTGGTAGGGCGAATTACCATCCGATCCCCCACAACTACATTTAGGTTGAATAAAAGGGTTTACACATGCTTATGTGTCAGAAACCCTATGTTTTGGATCAGAATCACTAATAGGTCACTCTACTATGAAGCATGTACGGATAACGGGCTTAATGTGATTGCACCTGAATGAAAGGGACCCAAAAAGAGATGAAAAAGATAGGCCTAGGTATTGTGGGATGATATGGGTTGGTTAATATAGGATTGAAGTTTATGTCCGTGTGATTATGATACCCTTGGTTCACTTAGTTAGTACCTGTCACTGCATCCTGTCTTGAACTTAGAAGCCCTTTTGGCCCAATTCACGCGTTGACACCAGTTTTCTTTGTTGAGCTTTAAATGTTTTGATTGAGGACAAGCAAAGGACTAAGTGTGGGAGGATTTCATAACACTGAATTTCACCGCGTTTCTGACTCTGATTTCGCATGCATTCTAGGTTTTTATTGCTATTTTGTTATGTTATTTCTATGTTTTCCTTTGTTTTCAGGTTTTTACTTTAATCGGAGCCTCGACCGAGAAAAGGGACGGGAAAAGAGCTAAAAACGGCAAAAATCAAGTAATTAAGCATTTTGCACTTGTGGCACCCACTGTGGCTGGCGCCATGGGGTCAGCCATGACGTGGACACGTCTCAAGCCTTCCCCCAACTTCCAAGCCCCATGTTCTCCACTCTCCACACCATATTGTACACATGGTGGACGCCATAGGAGTGTGGCGGGCGCCACAAGGCAAACGAGATTTCCTCCATTTTTCGGTTACAAGGGCGTCCTCGTCTTTTCTTAGTATTTGTATGCCTATAGATAGGACTTTAGGTTTTCGTTTTTATCATCCAAACTTAGAATCTCTTAGGCATATATCAGTTTTAAAGTGGTAATCACTTCACATCGGAGTGTTGCTACAATCGAGTGATCGAGTCTGTATACGTCTGTGTGATCGAGTCTTGGAGCACTTTGGAAGGAAGTTAATTCTGCCGCCATTTTAATTCCAGTTCGTATTTTATTTTTCCTCACTCGCTTTACTTTATTTATTTCCTCACTCGCTTTATTTTGTTTATTTCTCGCACTCGCACTTTATTATGTTTATTTCTCGCACTCGCACTTTATTTTGTTTATTTCTCGCACTGCTTTATTTTATTTTCACACTCGCACTTTACTTAATTTACTTTCCGCACTCGCACTAAATACTTTTTATGAAATATATTAAAATGAACTTTTACTTTACCATGTCTAACTAATTTTAAAAAGGTTATAATGTAAGGATCATAATTGAACCGGTAATTCGTACAACTGTTTGTAGAAACGCTTAAGGGCTATCTTGACTTTCAATATAAGTTTCACGTTCTTTAAAGTTCCGTTGGGTAAGATCGAAATCCATCCAACGCCTATTTAACTTAATTGTTTTTAACTATTTCAAAAACAGCCAAAAGCGCTTTGTTTAGTTCATTATGAGTTTTTAGATTAAAAAGAAAAGAGATTTTAAAACTATTTTCGGACACGTTAAGAAGTTTAGAGTCTGGTTCGTGAGAACCTCTTTTTGCTAGAAAGTCCAGGTCAAAATACTTTTCAACTTAGTTAAGATACTATATTTTTTAAAAATAAGTTTACTACTCTAACGCAGTACGCACCTTTTTATCCGTGACTATAGGAGGGTTTGATTAGGGAGTACAACTCGATTCTGAATACGCGAAAGCGACAGTTCCCGTTAAATTAGTTCTTTTCAAAGTAGAAAACATTGCCCATAAGTAGTTCTATTAACAAGTACTTGATTATCAATTTATTATGTAAATTGCATTCGAACCTATCTTTATTAATTATTTTAATTTACTATTTTATTTATCATTGCACACTCTTTAAAACCATTATTTCCAATTGCCTTAGATACACACCACAACAACAGATAACGATAGATTTACAATTGGTCTCTGTGGATTCGACAATCTTTTATATTACTCTGACGTGTTCGTAAACTTGCGAAAAACACGCATCAGCAACCATAGAAGGTTGGCATTTTGGAAGCTGATTGTTGCGTGTGTTAAAGCTAGAATCTCTAGTTGAGTGGGGAGGAACCTATCCTTTAGAGGGCGGCTCACTCTCATTAATTTGGTGATCTCAAATTTACCTATCCACTACCTTGCTTTTTTTAAAGTACATGCGAAGATTGTCAAGGATTTAGTTTCTATTCAACGAAAATTCCTTTGGTCTGGTACGTCGATAACGCGGAGAATTTCCTGGGTTAATTGGAAGAGAGTGTGTAAATATAGGAGAAGTGAAGGTCTCGGCATACGACATATCGAGTTGTTCAACAAGGATTTATTATCCAAATGGTTATGGAAGTTTCTGTCGAGTGGCAAAGAATTGTGGCGTCCTTTTATGGTTAGCAGGTACGACAATCTCTCTTTCAAACTACAGTCTTTTCTTACTATTGGTAGGAGGAAATTAGATTCCAATTGGCTTTGTGACATTTTATTTTGCCGCAAACCTACTCCTACTGTTGTATTTTGGGACTTGTTGGAATGTAAGGTGGGTTTTGGCATAAACCTGCTGTTCTGGGTAGCTTTCTGGGTCAACAATTCAGCGTTGATGTTTGTGTTCCCTAGGTTGTTTCAAACTGCTAAGAATAAGCATTGCAGGGTGTCGGATATGGGAACGTGGGGTAATACAGATTGGACGTGGAGAATTGCGGAGGATATGTTTGAAAATTATTCGGAGCTGTCATTGGATATAAGGATGTTGCAAAACTTTAACATGTCGTTTAAGCCATCTTTAGACAATCTGGATTCTTGGACATGGCTTCCCGCTTATGGGGATAGCTTCTCGGTAGGTTCTTGTTACGATGTTCTTTCCGATAGTGTCAAAGTTGAAGACATCATGGAGGAAAAAAATGTTTTGAATATTATATGGAATTCTTTAGCTCCATTAAATGTTAAGGTTTTCGCTTGGCGTTTGGTTCATAATCGGCTTCCAACTCGGGATAATTTGACGGCAAGGCACTACGCCAAAAATGACTTTTAACAGTGCATCTTAGACAGCGCTTTTAAAAGAAAGCGCTGTCTAAGGTTAAAATTAAAATAAAACACGGAAAATGTTCCAAAAAAATAATGAAAGCGCTGTCTAAGGGGGGGTCTTAGACAACGCTTTCTAAAAGTGCTGTCTAAGACCCCCCCTTAGACAGCGCTTTTAAATATAGACCTTAGTCAGCGCTTTTGATAAAGCGTTGTTTAAAGTCTTTAAATTAAAAAAAAATTTAAAACCAAAAGCGCTGTCTAAGGGGGGGGGGGGGGTTTAGAAAGCGCTTTTGGAAAGCGCTGTCTAAGGCATACCTTAGAAAGCGCTTTCCACAAAAGCGCTGTCTAAGGTCTAATTAAAATAAAATTTCAGACTTCTATTTTCGTTCTCTGTTCTTTTGTTTTCCCTCCTGCGAACAAACCCTAACAGCGAAACCCATTACAGCGAACTTGAATACACTGTCATCCTTCAGTTTCAATCATTGAACGTGTTTGAAGAATCGTACATTTGGGTGTTGACTTCGTTTTTCTTTCTACTGTTCTTCATTCTTGCGGTATGTTCTACATTTCTTCATTTTTCGTTTCTACTGTTTAGTGTATTATTCTTGTTTAAGTTGTTTTGATTCATAAAAATTGAGTTTAGAAGGTACATTGTTGTTTTGATTCATAAAAACTGAGTTTAGTGTATTATCCTTTGTTTTAGTTGTTTTGATTCATAAAATCTGAGTTTAGTGTATTATTGTTGTTTAAGTTGTTTTGATTCATAAAAATTGAGTTTAGAAGGTACATTGTTGTTTTGATTCATAAAAACTGAGTTTAGTGTATTATCATTTGTTTTAGTTGTTTTGATTCATAAGGTACATTGAGTTTAGAAGGTACATTGTTGTTTTGATTCATAAAAACTGAGTTTAGTGTATTATCCTTTGTTTAAGTTGTTTTGATTCATAAGGTACATTGTTGTTGTTATGTTTGATAAGTAATAATGTTGATAATAGAAAAATGTTTATAATAGAATAATGTTTATAAGAGAAAAGTAATGGAAGAAAAAGTTTGATTCTTGTAATAGAAAAAATGAAAGTGATGAGGTAATTAAAGTTGTTATGTTTGATAAGTAATAATGTTGTAATAGAAAAATGTTCTTCCTTTAAAAATGTTGTAATACAAAAATGTTTGTAATAGAAAATGTTTATAAGTATAGTTATAGGTATAGTTATAGGTATATTCTAATAGAAAATTAAAGTTAGTTATAGAAAAATTAACGTGTTATAGGTATAGTTATAGGAACATTGTAATAGAAAAAGTTTGATTCTTGTAATATAAAAATTGAAAGTTATGAGGTAATTAAAGTTGGTATATCGGCGTATCGGATACGTTATTGAAGTTTATATTAACATTGGTTATGTATACGTTATTGAAGTTTAAAATGAATTGAACTTTAAAATTGTTAGGATATTCAAAGATACTACCTTAGTTATGTATTTTCGTCTGGATTGATTGTTTACCTTAATAAGTACGTAGGAAAACCATGGATAAAACATGGATCTGTGCCGATCGAATGACCAAAGAGTACGAGAGTGGGGTTGCGGAATTCGTTAAGTATGATGTTCAGCACGCTGAAAACCCCATACGAATGCATTGTCCTTGCTTGCGTTGTTGTTATATTGGTAAGGTTGACGCACATGGATTGAAATCGCATTTGCTGAGGCATGGAATTGATCAAAGTTATCAGTGTTGGATATTTCATGGTGAGAAAATTAACGAGAATGTTGAATCGAGTGGAAAAAGTAATACGACCTATGCTTCATAAGACAAAGACACGGAAACATACGATTGTGATCGAGTTGAAGAGATTGTAGAAGCACTAGAAGAAGATCTTCATGATTGTCCTGAAATGTTTGAGAGGATGGTAAGCGATGCAGAGAAACCGTTGTACAAAGGTTGCACTAAATTCTCAAGACTTTCTGCGGTATTAAAGTTGTACAACTTAAAGGCGGGCAATGGATGGTCGGATAAAAGTTTCACAGAGTTGTTGGCCCTTATGAGAGAAATGCTACCGGATGATAATGTTCTTCCTAATCAAACCTATGAGGCAAAAAAAATGTTGTGCTCTATTGGCATGAGCTATGATAAGATACATGCTTGTCCTAACGATTGCATTTTGTTTCGTAACGAATATGCAACGTTAACTGAGTGCCCTAAATGTGGTTTGTCTCGATATAAGAAAAGATTATCTCCCACAAAAGTCTTATGGTATTTTCTGATAATTCCGAGATTTAGGCGCATGTTTCGTAGTGAAACCGATGCAAGACATCTTACTTGGCATGCAGATGAAAGAATTATTGATGGAAAGTATCGGCATCCGGCTGATTCACCACAGTGGTCGAAGATTGATAATGATTATCCTGAGTTTGGATCAGAAGCAAGAAACCTTCGATTGGCATTATCTACTGATGGAATGAACTCACATGGTCTTCAAAGTATCTCACATACCACATGGCCTGTGATTCTTATGATTTATAACCTACCTTCGTGGCTATGTATGAAGCGTAAGTATATGATGTTATCTATGTTAATCTCTGGGCCTAAACAACCAGGGAATGACATAGACGTATACTTGACACCTTTGATCGAAGATTTAAAGATTTTGTGGGAGAACGGTGTGGAGGTTTATGATGGATATAGGAAAGAAAGTTTCAATTTGAGGGCGATGTTGTTTGGCACAATTAATGATTTTCCAGCATACGGGAATCTATTTGGGTATAGCATTAAAGGTCAATGTGCGTGTCCTGTTTGTGAAGACGGAACCGATACGATTCGATTGGAACTTTGCCAAAAGAATGTGTTTCTCGGTCATCGTAGATTCTTACATTCTAAACATCACTACCGTGGGTGGAGAAAAGCATTCAATGGAGACACCGAACATCGTAGAGCTCCACCCGCATTGTCAGGTGAACAAGTTTTTGAAAAGGTGAAAGATGTGCGTACTGAGTTTGGCAAGCCTTTTGCACATAAGATTGTGAAAGGTGGGTGGAAGAAAAGGTCGATATTTTTTGAATTGCCATATTGGAAGTCTTTGTACGTGAGACATTTTCTCGATGTTATGCATATTGAAAAAAATGTATTTGAAAGTGTTATCGGTACATTACTCAATATAAAAGGCAAGTCTAAGGATGGCCTTAAAGCAAGGGAGGACATGTTAAAAATGGGAATGAGAACTGAATTAGCACCCGTGAAGAAAGGAAGACGAACATATCTACCACTTGCTGCTTTTACTTTATCTAGAAAGAAAGTCTCTGAGTGAAGTTAAGGTTCCAGAAGGATACTCATCAGATATCAGAAGACTTGTTTCTATGAAAGACCTCAAGTTGAAGAATTTGAAGACACATGATTGCCATGTTATAATGGAACATTTTCTACCGATAGGTATACGTTCTATTTTGCCAGAAAAAGTAAGAAGTGCCATAACTAAATTGTGTTTTTTCTTTAGGTCAATCTGTAGTAAGGTGATCGATCCCGAGATCTTACCAACACTACAAAAAGAGATTGTAATTACCTTGTGTGAGCTTGAAATGTATTTTCCTCCGTCTTTTTTTGACATAATGGTTCATTTAGTTGTTCATCTTGTGAAAGAGACACAGTTGTATGGACCAGCTTATATGAGATGGATGTACCCTGCTGAACGGTATATGAAAATATTAAAAGGGTACGTGAAATCCCGAAGTCGACCAGAGGGTTGTATTGTTGAACGATACATTGTTGAAGAAGTTGTTGAGTTTTGTACTGAATATTTGTCTAACGTTCAATCGATTGGACTCCCCAGAGCTCATATTTTCGAAAAAATGGAAGGTAAAAAATTAATTGGGAATAAAATTGTGACAATATCAAGGGATGAACGGGATCAAGTTCATTTGTATGTTCTGCACAATAATAATGAGGTTGAGCCATATGTTGAAATGCACAAGGATGTACTCCGAAGGTTAAATCCGAACAGAAATGAAAATTGGATAGTTATAGAGCACAATCAAAGTTTCATACAATGGTTGAAGGATCATATTTATTCGAAGCGCTCTTCAGATCCTTCTTCGATAACAGAAAGGTTGAGATGTTTGGCATATGGTCCAAGTTTGCATGTGTTTTCTCATAGCGCATACTCAATTAATGGATACACATTTTATACCAAAGAACAAGATGATAAGAGTACTATGCAAAATAGTGGTGTCACCGTGCTAGCTGAAGCAATGCATATATCAAGTATGAAGGACTTAAACACCAAATATGCAAATTTGTCATATTTTGGAGTTATTGAGCACATTTGGGTGTTTGATTACGAGAAGTTTCAGATTCCCATCTTTGGTTGCAAGTGGGTGAATAGTAGTGGCATAAGAATGGATAAGTCTGGATTTTTGCAAGTTGATCTTACTAGGGTGGGGTACAAAGATGAACCTTTTATTCTAGCATCTCAAGCTAAACAAGTGTTCTATGTGAATGACCCGAAGAGTACAAAATGGTCTATAGTGCTTTTCTCTAACAAAGTGACTAATGATAGCGGTGTCGATCAATGTGATATTGATGTTGAGAATGAGTCATGCATTAGACGGAATGAGTTGAATAGAAATGATGAAGTTGAGGATCTTATACCGGATGAGTCATATATAAGAAACGATCATAATGAGGGAATTTGGATCAATTCATCCGTACGCATTGCTAAGAAACAAGTGATTAATATTCCAACAAAGAAAAGAAAGAGATGTTAGTGACTGAGGTAAATTATGCATGGTTTCTTTATTTTTTTGTTTTCAATTGCTTTGATTATAAGTTATATCTGATAATGCATGATTTCGTTATATTTTTGTTTTCAATTGCTTTGATTATAAGTTATATCTGATAATGCATGATTTCGTTATATTTTTGTTTTCAATTGCTTTGATTATAAGTTATATCTGATAATGCATGATTTCTTTATTTTTTTGTTTTCAATTGCTTTGATTATAAGTTATATCTGATAATGCATGATTTCGTTATATTTTTGTTTTCAATTGCTATGATTATAAGTTATATTTGATATTTGATGGTTTCCTTGGTTTATTACAGGTTAGACATGGCTGATGACCAACATGAGGAAGTTAGTAAAAAAGTATCCGCGGAAGAAGAAATTCGAAGAGGCATCACAGTAATGAGAAGGGTGGTCCAAGGAAGATCTCGAGGCATCATACTAGATGTCTATTGGAGCCACCAGGGACAACTTATAGAACCTAATGGGCATACCTTAACTAGTTTTATTGGTGCACTAGTAAGGAATGAAATTCCCATTACATGTGATGATTGGAGAAACAAAGAGCTGAATGATTCCAAAGAAAAAATTTGGAGTGAGATAAAGGTACAATCATTTGGCCCTTAATTATACGGTATCAATTATGTTTTTTCAATTACCGGTACTAACTATCAATCTGTATGTTTTTCTTAGCGATGTTTTAACATCGAAGAAGAAAGAAGAGGTTTTTGTATGAAATTGGCCGGAAAGCTTCTAAGAGGGTTTCGAACATTTTTATCATCCAAGTTCCTTAGGGATGCGGATGGTAATTATGTGGATGCGGAGCTTCCTAAAAAATATGAAAGTTTGATATCAGCTGAAGAATGGGAAGCTTTCAAATCCAAAAGACAAGACCCGGTTTTTCAAATAATAAGTGCCACAAATCGGGAAAGAGCATCAAGTCCCGCATATCCTTACCGAAAAGGACGTGTCGGATATGGACGCTTAGAACAATCCATGCACTACGCCAAAAATGCTTTTTAACAGCGCATCTTAGACAGCGCTTTTAAGAGAAAGCGCTGTCTAAGGTTAAAATTAAAATTAAACACGGAAAATGGTCCAAAAAAATAATGAAAGCGCTGTCTAAGGGGGGTCTTAGACAGCGCTTTCAAAAAGCGCTGTCTAAGACCCCCCCTTAGACAGCGCTTATAGAAAGCGCTTTTATATATATACCTTAGTCAGCGCTTTTGATAAAGCGCTGTTTAAAGTTTTTAAATTAAAAATAAAATAAAACCAAAAGCGCTGTCTAAGGGGGGGGGGGGGTTTAGAAAGCGCTTTTGGAAAGCGCTGTCTAAGGCATACCTTAGAAAGCGCTTTTACCAAAAGCGCTGTCTAAGGTCTAATTAAAATTAAATTTCATACTTCTATTTTCATTCTCTGTTCTTTTCGTTTTCCCTCCTGCGAACGTTTCCAGAGCGAACCCTAACAGCGAACGTTTCCAGAAGAACTTGAAGTCATTGAAGTCATTGAAATTTGTTTGAATCGTTCGTCTGTTCTTCATCGCGGTATGTATTTCAGTTTCAGTTCACGTTTTCATTCATTCATTCATGTTCTTCGTTTCAGTTCTTCATTTCAGTCATTCAGTCATTTCTGTTTTCGGATTTCAGTCATTCGTTTCAGGCATTGCAAGAGTTAAATCGTTCATTTCTGAAAGTGTTTGAAGAATCTCATTACGGTATGTGTTTCAGTTTTGATTTTTTTAGGAATCGTTCATTTCCCTGATTTAGCAAGCTTTTTGTTCTGGTTGTGGTTGGTTAGGGAAAAGTCAGTACTTTTCATAACTCAGTTTTCTTTTATAACTAATGCATATACATTCTTCAATGTTTATTGTTTATCTGTGCATGTGTTTCTCCCAGGTTATTAAAAATATTGATAACAGTGTTACCACTTATCATAGTTGTTTGTCTTTAAAAAGACAACATTTCTCATAAGTTCAATTTGAGCTAAAATTTGTTAATCACTATACTATTGGTATAGAAAGATATATGTTTCAGGATTGTAGAAATGTAATGTTTTATAGAAATATGCCTGTTTATCATCTATGTGCTTAAAGATTTTGGCAAGTGGAGTGTGTTTTGCTTATTATTTGTTAAGTTGTTTTCTTTCTCAAGGAAAGTTTTTAATTTATTATGGTGTATATGTTTCATTTTGTCAACTTTAAAGTTTAATTATTGTATTATTGCATACATCATGAAAATTAAGAGGTTCTTAAAATTAGAATGATGATTTACATGTACCCCCTTAGCAAGTATTTTCCTAGTGAGAAGGATAAACACCAATTAGACCATGCTTCTTTGTACTGCTGCATTATAAGAGCTCAAGTCCAAGCTCATCATTTAGATTTCTCCCATAAAATGATTGAACGAACTCTTATATAGTTATAGGTATAGTTATAGGTATATTGTAATAGAAAAAGTTTGATTCTTGTAATATAAAAAATGAAAGTGATGAGGTAATTAAAGTTGGTATATTGGCGTATCGGATACGTTATTGAAGTTTATATTAACAATATTGGTTATGTATACGTTTTTTAAGTAGGAAAACCATGGATAAAACATGGATCTGTGCCGATCGAATGACCAAAGAGTGCGAGAGTGGGGTTGCGGAATTCGTTAAGTATGCTGTTCAACACGCTGAAAACCCTAGACGAATGCATTGTCCTTGCTTGCGTTGTTGTTATATTGGTAAGGTTGACGCACATGGATTGAAATCGCATTTGCTGAGGCATGGAATTGATCAAAGTTATCAGTGTTGGATATTTCATGGTGAGAAAATTAACGGGAATGTTGAATCGAGTGGTAAAAGTAATACGACCTCTGCTTCATACGACAAAGACACGGAAACATATGATTGTGATCGAGTTGAAGAGATTGTAGAAGCACTGGAAGAAGATCTTCATGATTGTCCTGAAATGTTTGAGAGGATGGTAAGCGATGCAGAGAAACCGTTGTACAAAGGTTGCACTAAATTCTCAAGACTTTCTGCGGTATTAAAGTTGTACAACTTAAAGGCGGGCAATGGATGGTCGGATAAAAGTTTCACAGAGTTGTTGGCCCTTATGAGAGAAATGCTACCGGATGATAATGTTCTTCCTAATCGAACCTATGAGGCAAAAAAAATGTTGTGCTCTATTGGCATGAGCTATGATAAGATACATGCTTGTCCTAACGATTGCATTTTGTTTCGTAACGAATATGCAACGTTAACTGAGTGCCCTAAATGAGGTTTGTCTCGATATAAGAAAAGATTATCTCCCGCAAAAGTATTATGGTATTTTCCGATAATTCCGAGATTTAGGCGCATGTTTCGTAGTGAAACCGATGCAAGACATCTTACTTGGCATGCAGATGAAAGAATTACTGATGGAAAGTATCGGCATCCGGCTGATTCACCACAGTGGTCGAAGATTGATAATGATTATCCTGAGTTTGGATCAGAAGCAAGAAACCTTCGATTGGCATTATCTACTGATGGAATGAACCCACATGGTCTTCAAAGTATTTCACATACCACATGGCCTGTGATTCTTATGATTTATAACCTACCTCCGTGGCTATGTATGAAGCGTAAGTACATGATGTTATCTATGTTAATCTCTGGGCCTAAACAACCAGGGAATGACATAGACGTATACTTGACACCTCTGATCGAAGATTTATAGATTTTGTGGGAGAACGGTGTGGAGGTTTATGATGGATATAGGAAAGAAAGTTTCAATTTGAGGGCGATGTTGTTTGGCACAATTAATGATTTTCCAGCATACGGGAATCTATCTGGGTATAGCATTAAAGGTCAACGTGCGTGTCCTGTTTGTGAAGACGGAACCGATACGATTCGATTGGAACTTTGCCAGAAGAATGTGTTTCTCGGTCATCGTAGATTCTTACATTCTAAACATCACTACCGTGGGTGGAGAAAAGCATTCAATGGAGACACCGAACATCGTAGAGCTCCACCCGCATTGTCAGGTGAACAAGTTTTTGAAAAGGTGAAAGATGTGCGTACTGAGTTTGGCAAGCCTTTTGCACATAAGATTGTGAAAGGTGGGTGGAAGAAAAGGTCGATATTTTTTGAATTGCCATATTGGAAGTCTTTGTACGTGAGACATTTTCTCGATGTTATGCATATTGAAAAAAACATATTTGAAAGTGTTATCGGTACATTACTCAATATAAAAGGCAAGTCTAAGGATGGCCTTAAAGCAAGGGAGGACATGTTAAAAATGGGAATGAGAACTGAATTAGCACCCGTGAAGAAAGGAAGACGAACATATCTACCACCTGCTGCTTTTACTTTATCTAGAAAGGAGAAAAAAAATTTGTGTAAGTCTCTGAGTGAAGTTAAGGTTCCAGAAGGATACTCATCTGATATCAGAAGACTTGTTTCTATGAAAGACCTCAAGTTGAAGAATTTGAAGACACATGATTGTCATGTTATAATGGAACATTTTCTACCGATCGGTATACGTTCTATTTTGCCAGAAAAAGTAAGAAGTTCCATAACTAAATTGTGTTTTTTCTTTAGGTCAATTTGTAGTAAGGTGATCGATCCCGAGATCTTACCAACACTACAAAAAGAGATTGTAATTACCTTGTGTGAGCTTGAAATGTATTTTCCTCCGTCTTTTTTTGACATAATGGTTCATTTAGTTGTTCATCTTGTGAAAGATACACAGTTGTGTGGACCAGCTTATATGAGATGGATGTACCCTGCTGAACGGTATATGAAAATATTAAAAGGGTACGTGAAATCCTGAAGTCGACCAGAGGGTTGTATTGTTGAACGATACATTGTTGAAGAAGCTGTTGAGTTTTGTACTGAATATTTGTCTAACGTTCAATCGATTGGACTCCCCAGAGCTCAGATTTTCGACAAAATGGAAGGTAAAAAATTAATTGGGAATAAAATTGTGACAATATCAAGGGATGAACGGGATCAAGTTCATTTGTATGTTCTGCACAATAATAATGAGGTTGAGCCATATGTTGAAATGCACAAGGATGTACTCCGAAGGTTAAATCTGAACAGAAATGAAAATTGGATAGTTATAGAGCACAATAAAAGTTTCATACAATGGTTGAAGGATCATATTTATTTGAAGCGCTCTTCAGATCCTTCTTCGGTAACAGAAATGTTGAGATGTTTGGCATATGGTCCAAGTTTGCATGTGTTTTCTCATAGCGCATATTCAATTAATGGATACACATTTTATACCAAAGAACAAGATGATAAGAGTACTATGCAAAATAGTGGTGTCACCGTGCTAGCTGAAGCAATGCATATATCAAGTATGAAGGACTTAAACCCCAAATATGCAAATTTGTCATATTTTGGAGTTATTGAGCACATTTGGGTGTTTGATTACGAGAAGTTTCAGATTCCCATCTTTGGTTGCAAGTGGGTGAATAGTAGTGGCATACGAATGGATAAGTCTGGATTTTTGCAAGTTGATCTTACTAGGGTGGGGTACAAAGATGAACCTTTTATTCTAGCATCTCAGGCTAAACAAGTGTTCTATGTGAATGACCCGAAGAGTACAAAATGGTCTATAGTGCTTTTCTCTAACAAAGTGACTGATGATAGTGGTGTCGATCAATGTGATATTGATGTTGAGAATGAGTCATGCATTAGACGGAATGAGTTGAATAGAAATGATGAAGTTGAGGATCTTATACCGGATGAGTCATATATAAGAAACGATCATAATGAGGGAATTTGGATCAATTCATCTGTACGCATTGCTAAGAAACAAGTGATTAATATTCCAACAAAGAAAAGAAAGAGATGTTAGTGACTTAGGTAAATTATCCATGGTTTCTTTATTTTATTTTTTCAATTGTTTTGATTATAAGTTATATGTGATAATGCATGATTTCATTATATTTTTGTTTTCAATTGCTTTGATTATAAGTTATATCTGATAATGCATGATTTCTTTATTTTTTTGTTTTCAATTGCTTTGATTATAAGTTATATATGATAATGCATGATTTCTTTATTTTTTTGTTTTCAATTGCTTTGATTATAAGTTATATTTGATATTTGATGGTTTCCTTGGTTTATTACAGGTTAGACATGGCTGATGACCAACATGAGGAAGTTCCTAAAAAAGTATCCGCGGAAGAAGAAATTCGAAGAGGCATCACAGTAATGAGAAGGGTGGTCCAAGGAAGATCTCGAGGCATCATACTAGATGTCTATTGGAGCACCCAGGGACAGCTTATAGAACCTAATGGGCATACCTTAACTAGTTTTATCGGTGCACTAGTAAGGAATGAAATTCCCATTACATGTGATGATTGGAGAAACAAAGGTACAATCATCTGGCCCTTAATTATACGGTATCAATTATGTTTTTTCAATTACCGATACTAACTATCAATCTGTATGTTTTTCTTAGCGATGTTTTAACATCGAAGAAGAAAGAAGAGGCTTTTGTATGAAATTGGCCGGAAAGCTTCTAAGAGGGTTTCAGACATTTTTATCATCCAAGTTCCTTAAGGATGCGGATGGTAATTTTGTGGATGCGGAGCTTCCCAAAAAATATGAAAGTTTGATATCGGCTGAAGAATGGGAAGCTTTCAAATCCAAAAGACAAGACCCGGTTTTTCAAAGAATAAGTGCTACAAATCGGGAAAGAGCATCAAGTCCCGCATATCCGTACCGAAAAGGACGTGTCGGATATGGACGGTTAGAACAATCCATGGTAAGTATTTATAAATTGCGATAACAAATTTGTTCATCATATATTAGTTTTATCTGATCAAATTGTATGACTTAATGTGTAGCTGCAGAAGGAGGAAAGTTCAGAAACATCTCTTCCTGCACATGTTTTGTGGAAGGAAGCCCGTGTGGGCAAATCTGGAGTTCCTTAAGAAGAAGTTTTACACGTATACCAGAAATGTGTAAGTATAACATTTTTTCATTAATTGAATAACATTTTTATAGACAAATATTTGACAATTGTACGGTATTCATCTGATTTTTCAGGAGGAGCTATCTCAGTCTTTATCTCCCGATGATACTAGGAGCATACTTGGTCGGGCATTAGATGTCCCTGAGTACTCTGGTCGGGTGAGGGGTAAGGGATTTGGAGTCACTCCGACCTCCATGAGTATTAAAAAAGGAAAGGCTCCTAGTAATCGGGAGCTTCATGCAAGAATGGAAGCCATGCAAGCTGAGCTTGATGCATTGAGGAGAGAAAGAGAGGCTAGCGCCTCAACAGTATACAGAGATGCTTCGGACAAAGACAGTATCAACTGTACCTTTCAGCCAAACATTCCAGAGGTAATTACATATAATTGTCTTAAATTGAACTATTTGCTTAAATTATGTATTTGACATATATACACATTAACGATTTCTTGTTATTATTGGTTTTAGGGCATTTCCCATTGTCAGCTGTATTTGTCGTCACCATACTATCGGATGGTTGGCAAGGGAAAAGTGCATAATGTTAGCGGAGTATTACTCCACACTAGAGAGCTCCCTGCTGGATGTTTGAAGGTATCAGTTGATATTGCAGTTGAGCCGAATGCAGCATTACCATATCCTAGCGATGATTCGGATGCAACAACGGTGCACGAAGCAGTAGGTTCGTTTGTTGCATGGCCGACAAACCTCATATGCGTAGGATATGAGGTATGATTAAAACTTATGTTAATTTACTTGGTATATTCAAAGTTTCAAATTTATGCTTAAAATTTTACTTACATATTTTCCTATGTTAAATAGACTCCCACAAGATCCAAATCAAAAGATAGTGCGATTCCACGGCATACCGAGTCCACGGTTTCAAGAAAAGAGGTAATATACAATTATATGACATATATTCATGGAAGTTGTTACATTCTTAATTTGATCTAACTATTTATATGACATGTAGCTTCAAGAAAATGAGGCTAGCAATGCCTCCGCACAACAAAAAAAGGAGGTTAGCAACGCCTCCGCACGGGTACAAAGTTCTGGTGCTAAGAAGTCCGTAGCAAGGAAAAAACCTACCACCAAGTATAGGACATTTCTAGAGATGACCGATATACCGACTGGAGGTGTTCGGACTATACCTATGGAGGTAGGGATTTTCGGCTTTGATTACGAACAAATGATTGGTAATGAGGACTTCATGCAAGTTTTTGGTCGTGAAGAAATCGGCGTCAACGTTGTCAATACATATGTTAGGTAAATCCGGACTACTTTGTTTTATTAATTAAACAACTTATGTTAATGATGTTTACTTTATGTTAATGATGTTTTTATATTAGGTTTTTGTATGACAAATTGATGCGCCCCAATGGTTTGGACGTGTCATTCGGATTCTTAGCACCCGCGACTGTCAACTATAGTTTAATGATAAGTAGACCGGATACCGTGACGGAGTACGTTCTTCGGATCCTCATGGACAATAAAGATGCGGAGAAGTTGTTTTTTATACCGTTTAATACCGGGTTAGCATTTCATTCTAAATTCATCTATTATAATTATTTTCCAAGTTACCATCTAACATTTGCCTAATCATTACAGTGGACATTGGTTGTTGCTCGCAATCAATCCTATCCGAGAAATTGTGTATTATCTTGACTCGTTAGGAAATGATTGGACAACATACCCGGATATGAAGGTCCTAATTGACACGTAAGTGAGAATGTTCAAAAATTTTCTTAGTTTATGTGAATTGTTCTAATTGCTTCATTTTTATTTTATTAGCGTCCTACAAGCTTTTCGGGCCCAACGAGTTATCCAGACCTCAAGGAGGGCCGCCAACTCCATTTCATGGATTAAAGTGGCGGTATATTTTTAATTACCGCGTTTTTTATTATATTAGTGATGACTACACTTGATAAAACTTAGGATTTATAATTCATATTTTTTTTCATATGTAGTGTCCTCGTCAACGTAATCAAATAGATTGCGGGTATTTCATGTTGAGGTTTATGCGAGATACTCTCATGTTGGGCCGATTAGAGATTCCCACCGATGTATGTATTTCTAACTTATGAGTTATTTTTATATTTACACATATCTCATATAATTAAATAGTTGGAATTAATTCAAAATATGTTATATTATTATGTAGTACTTTGATGAATTCAAGTGTGCATCTTATACAAAGGATCAAGTGGACGAAATCAAAGAGGAGTGGTGTCAATTCATGATAGAGCTCAAAGTGTGTAATTAATGTGTACATTTATAGTAGTATATGTAATGACTTATAAATGTAAACATACATTTGTATATATTTTGATACATTTATGACAAATTTGGTTTGAATTGGTTAGCCAAAAATTGGTAAAAAAAGGCCAAAATGGCATATATAAAATGTGATAATTGTCTGCCAAAATCTGGTTCAAAACAGGTAGAAATTCTGGTTTATAAACCTGGAAAAAATTTGGTTAAAAACAAATCCTACAAAAATTTTCGTATACCTTAGACAACGCTTTTGCCAAAAGCGCTGTCTAAGGGGGGGATTAGAAAGCGCTTTAGGCAAAAGCGCTGTCTAAGGGGGGGGGGGGCTTAGACAGCGCTTTGTGAAAAGCGCTGTCTAAGGTATACCTAAAAAAATTAAAATAGGAGGGGCTTAGACAGCGCTTTTGGCCAAAGCGCTGTCTAAGGGGGGGAGGCTTAGACAACGCTTTTGAAAAGCGTTGTCTAAGGTGTACCTAAAAAATTTAAATTAAGAGGGTCTTATAAAGCGCTTTTGGCCAAAGCGCTGTCTAAGGGTGGGGGATTAGACAGCGCTTTTCACATTTTAAAAAGCGCTGTCTAAACCTTTAGCAGCGGAGGTTTAGACAGCGCTTTAAAGCGCTGTCTAAGGCTAAAAAAAGCGCTGTCTAAGGTCTTGTTTGTTGTAGTGATGGTAAGTATTTATAAATTGCGATAACAAATTTGTTCATCATATATTAGTTTTATCTGATCAAATTGTATGACTTAATGTGTAGCTGCAGAAGGAGAAAAGTTCAGAAACATCTCTTCCTGCACATGTTTTGTGGAAGGAAGCCCGTGTGGGCAAATCTGGAGTTCCTCAAGAAGAAGTTTTACACGTATACCAGAAATGTGTAAGTATAACATTTTTTCATTAATTGAATAACATTTTTATACACAAATATTTGACAAGTATACCGTATTCATCTGATTTTTCAGGAGGCGCTATCTCAGTCATTATCTCCCGATGATACTAGGAGCATACTTAGTCAGGCATTAGATGTCCCTGAGTATTCTGGTCGGGTGAGGGGTAAGGGATTTGGAGTCACTCCGACCTCCATGAGTGTTAAAAAAGGAAAGGCTCCTAGTAATCGGGAGCTTCATGCAAGATTGGAAGCCATGCAAGCTGAGCTTGATGCATTGAGGAGAGAAAGAGAGGCTAGCGCCTCAGCATGTTTCAAAGATGGTTCGGACAAAGACAATATCAACTGTACCTTTCAGCCGAACATTCCAGAGGTAATTACATATAATTGTCTTAAATTGAACTATTTGCTTAAATTATGTATTTGACATATATATACACATTAACAATTTCTTGTTATTATTGGTTTTAGGGCATTTCCCATTGTCAGCTATATTTGTCGTCACCATACTATCGGATGGTTGGCAAGGGAAAAGTGCATAACGTTAGCGGAGTATTACTCCACACTAGAGAGCTCCCTGCTGGATGTTTGAAGGTATCGGTTGATATTGCAGTTGAGCCGAATGCATCATTACCATATCCTAACGATGATTCGGATGCAACAACGGTGCACGAAGCAGTAAGTTCGTTTGTTGCATGGCCGACAAACCTCATATGCGTAGGATATGAGGTATGCCTAAAAATTATGTTAACTTTAATGTGTATATTCAAAGTTTTTACGCGCATTTTTCGTACATATTTTCCTTAGTTATGTTAAATAGACTCCCACAAAATCCAAATCAAAAGATAATGCGATTCCGCGGCATACCGAGTCCGTGGTTTCAAGAAAAGAGGTAATATACAATTATATGACATATATTCATGGAAGTTGTTACATTCTTAATTTGATCTAACTATTTATATGACATGTAGCTTCAAGAAAATGAGGTTAGCAATGCCTCCGCACAACAAAAAAAAGGAGGTTAGCAACGCCTCCGCACGGGTAAAAAGTGCTGGTGCTAAGAAGACCGTAGCTAGGAAAAAACCTACCACCAAGTATAGGTCGTGCCTCAGGACATTTCTAGAGATGACCGATATACCGACCGGAGGTGTTCGGACTGTACATATGGAGGTAGGGATTTTCGGCTTTGATTACGACCAAATGATTGGTAATGAAGACTTCATGCAAGTTTTTGGTCGTGAAGAAATCGGCGTCAGTGTTGTCAATACATATATTAGGTAAATCCGGTCTACTTTGTTTTATTAATTGAACAACTTATGTTAATGATGTTTACTTTATGTTAATCCGGTTTACTTTATGTTTCAAAAGAGGTGTGTAATGTTAATGATGTTTTTATATTAGGTTTTTGTATGACAAATTGATGCGTCCCAATGGTTTGGACGTGTCATTCGGATTCTTAGCACCCGCGACCGTCAACTTAAGTTTAATCTTAAGTAGACCGGATACCGTGACGGAGTACGTTCTTCGGATCCTCATGGACAATAAAGATGCGGAGAAGTTTTTTTTATACCGTTTAATACCGGGTTAGAATTTCATTCTAAATTCATCTATTATAATTTTTTTCCAAGTTAACATCTAACATTTGCTTAATCATTACAGTGGACATTGGTTGTTGCTCGCAATCAATCCTATCCGAGAAATCGTGTATTATCTTGACTCGTTAGGAAATGATTGGACAACATACCCGGATATGAAGGTCATAATTGACACGTAAGTGAGAATGTTCAAAAATTTTCTTAGTTTATGTGAATTGTTCTAATTGCTTCATTTTTATTTTATTAGCATCCTACAAGCTTTTCGGGCCCAACGGGATATCCAAACCTCAAGGAGGGGCGCCAACTCCATTACATGGATTCAAGTGGCGATATATTTTTAATTATCTCATTTTTTATTATATTAGTGATGACACTTGATAAAAATTAGGATTTATAATCCATATTTTTTTTTCATATGTAGTGTCCTCAACAACGTAATCAAATAGATTGCGGGTATTTCATGTTGAGGTTTATGCGAGATACTCTTGTTTTGGGCCGATTAGAGATTCCCACCGATGTATGTATTTCTAACTTATGAGTTATTTTTATATTTACACATATCTCATATAATTAAATAGTTGAAATTAATTCAAACTATGTTATATTATTATGTAGTACTTTGATGAATTCAAGTGTGCATTTTATACAAAGGATCAAGTGGACGAAATCAAAGAGGAATGGTGTCAATTCATGATAGAGCTCAATGTTTTAAGTAATGACTTGTAAATTTGTAGTATATTGTACATGATTTGTAACTTTGTACATAAATTTGTGTAATTATATTATACATTTGTAGTATATGTAATGACTTGTAAATGTGTACATAAATTTGTATATGTTTTGATACATTTAAGGCAAAATTGGTTTGAATTGGTATATATATATTTGTTAGCCAAAAATTGGTAGAAAAAAGGCCAAAATGGTTTGAAATGGCATATATAAAATGTGATATTTGTCTGCCAAAATTTGGTTGAAAACAGGTAGAAATTCTGGTTTATAAACCTGGAAAAAATGTGGTTTAAAACAAAAGCTGCAAAAATTTTCGTATACCTTAGACAGTGCTTTTGGCAAAAGCGCTGTCTAAGGGGGGGCTTAGAAAGCGCTTTTGGCAAAAGCGCTGTCTAAGGGGGGGCTTAGACAGTGCTTTTGAAAAGCGCTGTCTAAGGTATACCTAAAAAAATTAAAAAAGGAGGGGCTTAGAAAGCGCTTTTGGCCAAAGCGCTGTCTAAGGGGGGGGGGCTTAGACAGCGCTTTTGAAAAGCGCTGTCTAAGGTATACCTAAAAAAATTAAAATAGGAGGGGCTTAGAAAGCGCTTTTTCAAAAGCGCTGTCTAAGGTATTCCTAAAAGCGCTGTCTAAGGGTATCTTAGACAGCTCTTAGACAGCGCTTTTGAGATTTAAAAAGCGATGTCTAAACCTTTAGCAGCGGAGGTTTAGACAGCACTTTAAAGCGCTGTCTAAGGTCTTGTTTGGCATAGTGAGGGGAATTATCACTAATACATATGGTTTAGCTTGTTTGTTATGCTTTTTGGATTGCGAAGATTCAACCCATCTTTTCTTTTCTTGTCCAAAGTCGGTTGATGTTTGGAAATTGGTTTTTGATTGGATGGGAATTAATGCGATTGGGATTGATGATTGTTGCAATCATGCGTTGGAGTGGCTCAACCGTATTCGCGGAAGATGTAAGAAGGAATCTACGAATTCGATTTGGTTATTCACTTGTTGGAATATTTGGAGGGCTCGCAACGACATAGCTTTCAATGATGAGAATTGTAATGTCAATAATATTTTTTTTAATATTGTTCTTTCTTCTTAGAGGTGGTTAGGGGTAGACAAGAATGGTAGGATGAAATGTAGCTTTTATTGTTGGCTCAAATACCCCATAGATTTTCTTTAATTTGTTGTTGTTGGGTTGTAATTAGTTGTTTTGCCTTGTAAGTTTGATAGCTTGTTTTCATGAGGTTGGAGATCCTCTTTTTCTCTCCTTATTGAATCATTTTGCCTATAAAAAAAAAAGTTCGAAGCCACCCAAGACTGCTTAAATAAACCAAATATTATCTCAAGAAGCTTGACCCGGAATGATAGTGCCATCCGTGGGTTACAAAAGATCATACTCTAGATTTTGTGACATAAAGAACGATTGAACACTAAGGGTGTATCATTCATTATTCAACAAACATGAGATTCCTTCAACAACGATGATGAAAAGGAGTGAAGATAAAGGTTCTTCTTGGCAAAGTCTTCTTCTTATTTGAAAATTCATCACAGGGCTTCCATTAATTAAAATAGAGACACTACTATAAATACTTTGTTTTTCTGCAGATTTACTTGTGGAATTTTTACTAAAATCCGCAGGAAACACATTTCCTGCGACTTTTCCAACGAATTTTCGTCCTCGGCTAAAATCTTCGTGGGTAATACAAATCCGCAGGAAATGTCGTAGAAATCAAAATCCGCAAGTAAAGTCGCAGGATAAAGTCGCAGGTAAATGTGCAGGAAAGTATTAAGTCGCAGTAAAATCCACAGGAAAAGTTGCAGGAAAATAAAAAGCCGCAGGTAAATCTGCAGGAAATGTTTCTCAATTTTTTAATTTTTTTTGTCTAATTCATTTTTTAAATATTATAACATGTTAAATATCAAAATAACAATAATATATAAATTAAAATTTAATTTGAATGAGATAATTCTAAACTAATCACTTTCAAATTTTTAAAGCAACCAAGTTGTTAAATATTACTATAATAAAAAATGACACAACCAAGCACCTAATAATCACTTGTCCAACTAAATTAAAGAAAAGAACACAAGAATAAGCAATATTAATAAAACAAATTACATTAACTAGTATATCATAGATCGTTACGTAGCATAGTTTTGAAACAATAATTTCATATCCGAGATTAATGTCGTCTCTGGAACTTTAATAACAGAACCATTCATCTGACTGTGACACCTATATGTTCCGGGTTCGAGCTCCTCACCCTTTTATTTTTTTTAACATTAGGACTAGCATGTGGTATCTATTTAACTAATATGACCCTTAAAAATTGTATATTTAAAATTTAGTATATTGTATTAATATTATTAGTATTTTGCAATTAACACCTCAGCTCTACCTTTGTCCCTTCAGGATAAATAGATGCAGAACAGGCTTGTGAGACTTGTTTGTGTTTCCCTGCAAAGCCTGATTCGGAACAATATTTAGTGTTTCATGGACCTGTTTCAATCACAATGTGAAACCTAAGTCGAGGGTGTATGGATCCTCTTTCACTAAACTACATTTCTCTAACAATGAAATTTAGTGTGGAGGGAAAAACAAATTGAGAACAAAATGAATGAGAAAAATAAATAGAAAGGAAATAGATTTTAGTTTAAGACACAGATATTGAGAAGGGAATAGAGGATAAAGTGATAATCTGTATAATTTATGTATGACTATTTCTCTTTCTGTTTTATATATAAGAGAATCTTTTGATTTCATTTATATGAGAATTTTCAAAATTTAAAGTTTAAATTACTTTTTATCTTTTCTATTTTAAAATATTAGTGAGTGCATTAAATCTCTTATAATATTTTTTTAAAGGATATATAAATAAAAGCATTCAAAAAGAGAAGAACAACAATAAATGCTTCTCTTATTCATCTAGCAAAGTTGAGTATAAATCACTTGCATCCGTTAGATTCACTGTCTTATGTATTTGTAAGCACATCTTAAAGTTTCTTGTCCTTGGATCGATAACAAAAGTGTCTTAAATTACTTGTTAAAACCTTCATAAATTAAACAAAAAATCACGACACTTGGAAATCACAAAATTTTTAACACCCTCAATCATAAATATTCTACATAATCATTGTATAATGCAAATGAAGAAAAATTGCTAGGAGAAAAACGCATATCATTGTACAATTTATGCCTAGAGTTCCAGTAATGGGAATCCATTGATTGAAGCCAATATGGAAGATATGAGATATGAAAACTCATGAATAAACACAAGAGTAATCACATAGTACATAGTTTGTGCAATAAACACACACAAAAACACAAAAACATTCAAGTTGTAATGAATCCATAACAGCTAGCAAACCAAAGCTCTCAATAAAACTAACAGCTTGCAATGCAATATCACATAACTCATTCCAGTTCACATACACATAGCAACAATTAACAAGAGAAACTACAAATCATTTGGTTCACAATACGATGCAAACTGCGACAAGGAAATGCATACATACCAGTTCAGCCTCCATTGATCCATAATGTTTTAAGTTCAACCAGGTGTAGAATTTAAGTCTTCCCATGCCAGCCTCCATTGACATTTCCATGTATCTTGTGATTGGAAATGTTTGGAAAATTCATAAATCTTTTTTTTTTCTTTTGGTTGGTTGTAGTATGTCTGTATCACCTGAAAAAGAAAAAACAATGTCATAATATAGTTGCAAGACAAAATCAATATTGAACAAAAAATGATTAAAACTTGGAAAAATTCTCAATCTAAAATAAACATACAATTATTTGTGTCTGGATGAGAAAAATAATTGCTAATGAATTTGGTGTAAGCATCCAGATAGGTAAGTTACTATGCACATCCATATTAGTAACTGGGAGATTAATGAGTGGTTATCAAGAGAACAAGGCAGGTCATGAACATAATAACCACTAACATGAGTTGTAGAAAAGTTCAATACAGCTTGCACACGGCGAGTCAATGTCTCCAGGTTCATATATTCCTCCTGTCAAACATGAAAACTTGCATTTTATCCTCTTTTTCTTTAATTAACTAAATATATTAAAATCACTCACATCCGAGCCGTATCATTATAAGAAATTACAACAGAAATTGCAACAAAATATAGACAAGATCCTAGAAACTTGCACTCAATGTCAAACCGAGCAGTATCGAATCTAATTGCATGTTTATGCGTGTGATGTGTTAGATCGAACTACCTATCATGCTGAGCATAATTCAAGATATTATAAAATGAACTATCTATATCTATAAAATGCAGGTTGTATTTGATGTCATATATCTTAGCCTTATTTGATTTTCATGCTTCCTGCTTACAATTTCAATTCAATTGCAATAAAAATTCGAAAAGTAAGTGAAACCTGAAAATTAAATTACTTTCACTTACAATATCCATGACAGGATGATCACACCAGTTTGTGTAGAATCCAACGGTTGCATTCCATTTTTTTCGCTAAGCTAAAAGATAGAACAGAGTATACAATAATCAAAACAGTGACAAAAGATAGAACAGAGTATACAATAACGCCGTATATTTGATCTGAATCGTTATCACTAAAATCAAAAACTAAAATCTCACCATAAAAAATTGATAAATCACTTTGTATTTGTATTAGAACCAGAATCAATTTTCATACCAAATCCCTAATAGCCACTGAAATCGATGAAAAAATGGAAACGCGCGTTTGAAAATTCACGGCTGAACTAAGCAAACAAATTCATTTGAAACTTTTATGTGTTTTCCCCTCTACACCAATTAAAAGCGACTTCAACAGCTGAGAGATCATTGAGTAACAGTACCTGTTTTTTTATGCCTAGTTTCTGCAGCAGACTAAGGCTTGTATAGTCAATGCCATTTGGAATTACATTGAGATCGTCTGTTATGACAAAAGTAACAGCTCCAGTAACAAATCCATGGCAAGAATGATTAAGGATAACTGAAGACATAACATAACAGCCACAACCACAGTCATGTTCATCTTTGTATATTGACGGCGTCAGATCATTGTAGCTGCAGCAATCGTTCTCGTATGCAAGGTATTTTGTTGGCGGAGTGTCAGTAATCGTTCTCGCATGCAAAGTATGTTGTTGGCGTCAGATCATTGTAGCTGCAACAGAATTTGTTTGATAATGTCATTATTGAAATAATTTTCATCAAGATCAGCCACACTGTGATAAAGTGAGTTAAGACAACCAACAATGACTGGCCCTATGCTGGATTCCTTCTCGACAAGTCTTGCAACAGTTCCTAGAGGCATTGTTAAAAAAAAGGTAAATTCTTAGGTACTCATAAGTAATGGGATACCGGTATCTTTAGTGTAAATTGTGAAGATATTTTAATTTATTTTAAAATAAAATAATACAGTAAAATAACATTGAATTGGTTAAAGATACCGGTACCCAACTAAATTCAAGGATACCGAAATATTCACCTTAAAAAAATATATTAAAAGTATATAATTAGTTTTACATATAAAAATTGAACCAATTGGATGATTGATCTAGTTGAAGAATTCATATTTTAATATGAAAAGTTGTGAGTTTGACACTCATCACTTGCAATTTTGTTCAAAAACTTTTATTCAAAAGTTTAATACTTTTTATTAATATTTTTACATTTAATCTAACACTACTAGAAATACACAGTTTACCTGCGGATTTACCCATGGAAAATTATCCGCAGGTACACCTGCGATTTTAGCTGCGAATATGTATTACGAATATTTATTTCCTGCGAAATGTTTAGTAGCAGCAAATTCCGCAGGAATTCCTGAGAATTTACCTGCGATTTTTTATTTTAAAATAATATATCAATTTTCCTGAAGATTTAACTGCGATTTTTTTCGCAAGAAATATTTATCTAGTAAAATCACAAAAGTCTCTGGAAATTTCGCAGGAATTGCTACGGATTTTGCTGTGGATTTTTCTACGAACTTTATTGCGATTTTTGCTGTGCATTTTTAGTACACTAAAGTTTTTTTTTTTTTAAATTAATTATATTTGAATAAAACTGAAAAAATTAATTGATGTAGTTTTGAGACATTTTTTAATTTTATATTTTTATATAAATTTACTATATTAATCGGCATTTTTAAAGTTATTTCTTAAAGATAATTTATTTATTTATTTATTTATTTAATTTTTAAAAAAAAATTTAGAAGAATAAAAAATATAAGTATATGGTATAATTGTTGTGTAATCTTTCAACTTGTAATTTTATAAAATTTATAAAATATATAAAATTTAGAAAAGAAATTATACACTAATAAAAATAATCTTTGAACTTATGTAAATTTATTTTAAGATTTTCCTGATTTCGGTCGTTGTATTTATCATTCTTCACTTGTTAAACATGATTCGGTCCGTAACAGATACCCTAACTTATTTTTATGATTTATTTACAATTTAAATATTTATTAATTTTATTTCTTTGTGATCAAACTCATATATATATTATATTAGTTAATCAATAATTTTAATCATAACAATTTTAATAAGTTTTTTCAAAGCACAAAAATAAAAATAACAAATCAATTTAAAGAAGATAACTCTATGAATATAATAAAAATTACATCAGACTTATTTTTTATAAGTTACAAATCAATTTTGACAGTCATAAATTTAAAAATTAAAATTAAAAATTATTTAAAATAAATTTTATTTAAATATATTACTTTTATTTATAAAATATATTAATATAGTCACTACACTTAAATAAACAATAAACGTTACATTATATATATTATATATATTATAATTGTGAAAGAAATATATATTATATATATTATAATTGTGAAAAGAAAAAAAAAAAACAAAAGATGTCAAAAATATTATGAACAATCAACCTAATTCACTGTAACCCTAATTTCTCGGACCCAAGCTCAACACATCATCTCTGTGAGTAAAAGCACTTCGCATAATCGCTTCTCTGCAACTGCGCTTTTTCCACTTCTCATAATCAATTCTCACATCGATTCAGTGAGTGAAAGCAATTTCAGAGTCAATTCTGCGGAGGGATTGGCAAGAGAGAATGGAACTCGACGTAGACGTTTTGAGATATCTCTCCAAAGATGATTTTAAGGTTCTTACTGCTGTTGAATTGGGCACGAGAAACGTAAGTGCATCTCTCTATTTCTATTTCAATTCCAATTCCAATCTATAACATGTTTTACTAAAATCGTTTCCGTTGATGACCTCAACAACAATTACAGAGGAGAAGAAAGCTTTGGAGTTGTATTTACAAGGCAAAACAGAAGAATCTGCCTGATGGTCCCTCCCATGGCTATGTAGCTGAAATTTTTGGTACTCAGTTTCAACTTCCTGATCTTGGGACAATAGGTATATATTCTCCTATGAAGCTGATAATTAAATTTAAGCATATTTGTTATAATAACTTTTGTATTTTTGGTATATTTATCAACCGTCAATAACTTATTCAACTTATATTTAATATGGTTTTTATCCAACTGCTTATTTTCCTATGTGAATATGTTACCTTTACAAAATGATCAATTAGATTTCAATCATTAACAGTATTTTTAAATATGATTTTGACAAATAGAACAATAGAATCTCTGTATTATCATAGCAATTTATTAATTAAGATTCAACTATTTCATAAATTTGTAGAATTAAAAGGTTAAGGATAAAATGGACAACTCACTTGAAAAGGGGTAATTTGGCCATTCTTAAAGGATTATATGTCATTCTAAGTGTAATTAAAAATAATGAAAGTCTATGAGAATTAATAAGGCATTAATCCTGCTTTTGTGGACAAAGGGTCATCGGAGAATTTTTATTGATGTAGGGGAATTTTAGTTTTTCTGAAATTTGTGTATTTTGACACTATGGTCCATTATAGTATTCTCAAGGTTTGTTATGTCTAGGAATTGATTCGGAACTTGAACTATCCATGGTTGAAGAACTTGGACATCCAGACTATGTTAAGGTAATCTTCATCATCAATCATATAGTCCTGTATAGTTGGAATTATCAAGCAGAGATTTAGAATTTTAAAGTCTGTTGTTCATTCATTATTGTATAATTTTGGACTATGCTTGTGTTAATTCAAATCTAATTTGACTGTAAAATTAAGCCGATGATTTTGTTCATGCTTTAAAGAGACAAGCTTCGAAGACTGCAATAAGAATCATGGTTTCTTATCGCAATGGACTATATGCTTATACAGAATAAAGTTACAATCCTTAGTAAGAGACATCTCTAATAAAGAAACTTTTCCTCTTATAAGAATGTTATCGAATAGAATAACTTAAAACAAACGCCACATGGAGCTTGTAATTTCCTTTCTTAACTTAACATAAAACTTAAAAGCTTCTAGAATCAAAACTTTAAGCAAAAGTATGACAACGTGTTAGCGTGAAATAACCGCTTTCTCTTCCAAACTGAAAAGCTAAGTGCATGCCTCGTTGGCTTCTCCCTATAAGTGCTTAATTACGTGAACCACTTGCAAATCATTTCCGTTTCATCAACCAACCATGTCATCTTCCAAAAGTCTGAAAATCGGCATTGTTGGGTTTGGTACATTTGGCCAATTTCTGGCAAATACAATGATCAAACAAGGCCATACTCTAACTGCAACTTCAAGAACAGATTACTCTCAACTCTGTCTTCAAATGGGTATCCATTTCTTCAGGTAAGAAATAAAAAACATCCTTGTATAGAATACATAAAAACTATTTCATGTCATGATGCATGTGTCAAACTCTGCAGGGATGTTACAACATTACTTGAGGCTGACATGGATGTCATACTGTTATGCACATCTATTTCGTCGTTGTCCGAGGTTGTCGGGTCAATGCCACTCACTTGTCTCAAACGTCCGACGCTTTTCGTTGATGTTCTTTCGGTTAAAGAGCATCCAAGAAACCTTCTTTTAAGAGTAAGCAGTTACATTACATCTATCTACGACAAACATAACAGTTTTGATTGTTTGTTTAATTCGGATGATTGATCTAGGTTTTGTTTTGTGTGTTTAAGGTGGTGCCAGAGGAGTTAGACATACTCTGCACACACCCAATGTTTGGACCAGTGAGTGGGAAAAATGGGTGGCAAAATCTGACTTTCATGTATGACAGAGTTCGAATAAAGGATGAAGCTACCTGCTCTAAATTTCTCCAAAGTTTTTCAAGTGAGGTAAGTTAATAGCTGTCATCAATGACAAAAAGCTTTACTTTCATATTAGGCCAACTTTAATTAGTTTAGTGCTCAGAATTATTAGATCAAGAAAATGTTAAATCATAAGGTGATAAACTTTATACGGCCATTATCGAAAATAAACTTATTAGTAAGTAATCTTCAATTCTTGTCTGGAGCAAGTATGGTCAGACTCTGTAACTCCCAAGTTTGGACTACAACTGCTTGATTTTCAAAGAAAAAAAGCACAAAAATCAATTGTGAATGGCTAATATATATATATATATATATATATATATATATATATATATATATATATATATGTGTGTGTGTGTGTGTGTGTGTGTGTGTGAATTTTATTATAAAACTCTGGAGCTCTTCTAATATTGATATGTTTTGGCTTCTTCTTTTTCAGGGTTGCTATGTCTGCATTATTATTGGTTACTATGAGGGCGGAGACATGTTAGTCTTTATTCTCTGATGTCTCCTGGTGTACATTTATAATTCTATCTTTTTTCAACTTTTCTGAATTAAACCATTAAAATATTTGAAATATATTATTATGTAACCCATGGCAGAAACTATAAAGAAGACTATTGGTGTTTTGTTTCCTGTTTCTTTTTCTCCTTGCTGATATTTTAATTCTGACAAGACTAGGTGATCGTACCTGGAGATCAGGATCCGATGCGGCTAGCCTCGAGAGCGGATGGATATGGTCGTTGGAAAGAAAAGGGAGTTGTACCTGCAAGGCACTCCGATGCTAAAGTAAGTAACCGAGCAAGAGTGAGCAAGTACAAGTGTAAAGATCAGAGAAATTGAATACCTGACCCTCTCCAATGAGAGGGTTTATATAAGGGACCAGCTGGAAGACTATTGGTTCGTTCTGTGAGGGGCGGATCGAGGGATCCGTGAAGATAGGCAACGGTCAATACTAGCCGTTAGAGAGCCTCATCGTGATCGGATTATTTGTGGTCGGCTGAGGGCCACTTTTCATGATTATGCTCGACGTCGAGCGAGGTAAGTGGATCAGTCTTTTTGGCCCAATAGGAAGAATTGGAACAGGCCGGAACAGGAGCCCCCCAAGTCATTGCTCGTGCTGTAGAGCAGTGACTTAAAAGCGATATTGTGCTCGGCGGAGTGTGATGTCATGGTCGAGGATCTACGTTGTCGGTCTTCCGGGCAAACGATACGTTGCTCGGCAGAGGAATGTGAAACGAAAAGCTGGAATATCTGGATATTCGCGCCTATTAATGATTTGACGGCTAGTCTAGGGGCTAGCGTATAGGGGTCACGCGCGCGTGCACGTGTCTTCTTTCCTATAAATAGGATTCTCAGGGCCCATTTTGACCTTTTCGTTTCATCTTCTCTCTCAAGACTCTGCCCGTTCAGCCGCCGTTGTCTCAGCCGTCGACCACCGTCATTTCTTGCCGACCACCCTTTGCAGAAGCTTACTTTCTTCCAAAATGTCTTCTCAAGCTCAAGGTACCGTTCCTTTCCTCTCTTTTAAGTGTATATAGCGTAGGTTTTGTAGAATGCATGCGGTTTTAGGATTTAGGATTAGTAAACCTTAAAGTTCTTGCCACCGTAGCTGGTCGGCTGTGAACCCTAACGTTAGGGTCGACGGAAATCTTGGTCGACTTAGACTTTAGATTTTTGGGTAGATTTTTGTCATCTATACTGTTGGGCGTCAACTGTTGCCTCGAGCAATGGTTAGCCAGGGCTACAGCTCGGAACATAGTTTCTGAGCTGAGGCGCGCCCTTTCACTTGTTGAGCGGTGGAAGGGTGGATTTGATATTCTTAATCGAATTCACTGATGCCTTTCCTCTGCTTTTCAGGTGAAAACTCGCTCGGGAATCTGCTGGACGTGCTTTCTGAGGATACGTCCTCGGGGAACACGGAATCTTCTGCGTCCATACCTTCAGACTCAGGAAGCTCTTCGGATAGTTCAGATACAAGTACCACGGGGCAGTCGACAGAATCGCCTCAGTGTCCTGCCCAGTCGAGGGTCTCGCCCGAAGAGTGGGTGATGGAAGATTTGCTGGACAAAGTGTCTTCCTTCTCAAGACCTCGCTCGGAGCCGCTGCCGGTTGTTGGGGATCCCGCTGACTGGATTGTGACCTGCCCGGGAGACGACGACCGTATCTTCTCAGACTTTCGCGGTCGGGCGTTCTCCATGTATGAATACGCTACTTCGGTTCTGGGGGTGACGTTGCCCTTTAGCGACTTCGTGAGTGTTGTGCTCGGACATCTCTGCATAGCTCCTTCTCAGCTGCACCCCAACTCATACGCATTCCTGAGGGCGTTCGAGATGACGTGCGCCTTTCTTGGCGTTGGGGCCACACTTCCTCTCTTCTTCCGCCTCTTTTCTTTACAGCGCCAAGTCGGGCGAGGAACCGACCGGAAGGGGTTCGTGTCTTTCAAGCAGCGGACCAAGATCTTCAAGGCCCACTCAGAATCCATCCGGGCCTTCAAAACCGACTACTTCTTGATAAAGCCTGCGAGCGATGCGGCCGTGAGAGCTATGAGTTTTCTCGGAATAGATACTGATGAGAACGACGAGCCCAAGCTTGACGACCAAGGTCAGGTGATTCCGAGGAGATTATGGATGTTTCCCTTCTCTTGGAGTCATGTGCATTATGAACGACCAGTGGGGGAATTCGTTCAGGTGGGGGACACCTTGAATGACGACGATGCGGTCAGCTTTGAGGCCTTTAGAAAGTTAATAGCTTACTTTACTCCGACCCCTCTATTGGACGGAGAAGGGAAGGTTATGGTCGATCAAGATGGGGGAGAAGCTTTGGAGCGTCCCCTGATTAGTGTTACTGAACTGTTGGCCTGTGGCAACGGGCAGGAAGTATCTGATTTTTTTGGTATCCGTTCACTTACGCTCGTTAAATTTTCGATTTAACTTTGTTGCTTGTAACTAATTTTGATTTTATTCTTCTTTTCAGGTTCCTTGACAAATCCTCTGGACAAAATCTACGAGCGTTTGGTCCAGCAGCAGCGGAAACGGTCGAGGGTCGTACAGACCAGGCTGACTGAGGCGAGCGGTTCAGGCTCGGGTCCTTTGGTCCAGGGCTCTCTGGGGGCCTCTACTGGCTCTTTGATGAAGAAGCATAAAGCGACGGCTACTGTGGACCTGACGGCCGGTGCTCCCCCAAAGCCAAAGCATGGGATACCCCCATGTTTTGTTGTTCGTAACTTTTTTGAGGGGAACAGTATGGAGGTGGACCGGGCGGACTCTCTGATCCTGGAGGGGATGAATCGTCCTGCCCGGCGGCTTTCTTTGGCTCAGGACGCGAGCGCGGTTATGCGGGTCCTGACCATGGCTTGGATGACGGCCGAGGGGTCCCCTTTGCTGGAGTGGGAAAATAGCAAACTCAAGGAGCAGTTGGCTGCTTCTGAGGCCAAGCTGACAGCGGCCACAGAGGAGGTAAAAAAGGTCACCACAGAGTCGGCTGAACGAGCAACGGTCATCGCCAAATTGGAGGTCGACAAGAAGAGGTTGCTTGAGCAGAATAAGAAGCTGAAGGATGCCTTTTGCCCCAAGGAGGACGAGGACGAGGATACCAAACATTTGGTGACGAGGGCTCAGCTTCTCGCTCGGATCGACCAAGATATGGAAGATCTAAACGCGTCAACTGAGTTCAGCTTCCTGAATGCGGTGGACCAAGTGAAAGCTCTCCACCCTGACCTAGCCTTGGATGTCGATCGCATGAATTATCTCTACAAGGTGGTGGATGGCTAGGTTGTAGTCCCTGCTGACTTGGTGGTGGCCGACTCTCAGCCGGGGACGATTGCTCAGCCTGACCAACCAGAGGAGCAGCTGGGCCAAGAGGAAGCTCGTGCAGAGGAAAGCTGCCCGGTGGGTGAGGATAATTAATTGATGGCCTGCGTGCCTTTGTAATTTATAATGTATTCTGTTTTGGGGGGCGTGGCCCCCCTTTATTTGTAACTCCGAACAAGTCGGCCTTTTGGTGCCGCATTTCTTTTAAATGTTAAGTGTTTGACCCTAGAGGTCGGTTACATATATTGTTTGCTCGTAATAATGCGTCCGTCGGAGGACATAGTTTATTTGTTATTTTTACTAAGTGTTTGACGCTCGTATATGCATTGGGTAGATACGGGGGAGTATTGATGATCTGTTGGTTAGGGGAACCAATCAGTATTGGAGGGTTTTACTCTCGATCGGTGCTCGAGCCAAGATAATGGCCCGGGCTCCGTGGCGTGAACGTCCCATCGCGAGCTGGGGTTCTACCTGGTCGTGGTACTTAGGCGACGTCGGACTCGTTTGAGTATCCGTTCGTGCAACAAGTTTCTCTTTTGCTCGAAAAGAGGTCTTGCTTGATATGTTATATTCGGGCTGACGTGCTCGTACCTAGGCACGCAGTTTTTCGTTAGTCTCTCTTTCTCTTCGCCTGGGAGTTGAGTAAGGTGACTGACTTAACTATAGTATTGTTTAAGTTTCTCGGCGTTCCAAGACCGAGAGAGTTCTTCCCCGTGTAGATTTTCTAAGTAATAAGCACCGTTCTCGGTTTTTGCTCGAACGCGATATGGGCCTTCCCAGTTGGGCGTTAATTTTCCCTCGCGGGGATCCCTGTGGTTTCTTCTAAGGACAAGGCTGCCTACTTCGAACGTCCGCCTGATGACCTTGGAATCATACCGAGCGACTATCTTTTGTTTGAGAATAGTTTCTCGAAGAGCGACTTCCGATCGAATTTCTTCGATCATGTCGAGCTCGTCTCTTAAAGCTTCAGCATTGGTGTCTTGTTCCATGGGGAATTCCGTGCGTCTCGATCGGACATGCATTTCTATTGGAATTACCGCCTCGGTCCCATATGCTAATCGAAATGGGGATTCTCCGGTCGTTGAGTGGGGAGTGGTCCTATATGCCCATAGTACGCTATGTAACTCCTCGACCCAGTGTTTCTTATGCTCGTCCAACCTTCGTTTCAGACCTCTCAGGATTACCTTGTTTGCGGCCTCTGCTTGCCCGTTAGTTTGAGGGTGCTCGACTGAAGCGAAGTGTTGTTTTGTCCCCATTGATGCAACGAATTCTTTGAAATGTTTATCCGTGAATTGAGTCCCGTTGTCGGTCACAATGGCGAGGGGTACTCCGAATCGGGCGAGGATGTTTCTTTTGAAGAATCGAAGTATATTGAGTGTCGTGATTTTGGCCAGGGCCTCAGCTTCTATCCATTTGGTGAAATAGTCGACGCCTACAATTAAGTATTTGTTCTGACCAGATCCAACGACGAATGGTCCTAAAATGTCCATTCCCCACCATGCGAACGGCCAGGGCGATGATAACAATTTTAGCTCGGATGGAGGTGCTATGTGCACGTCTCCATGTCGTTGGCATTTGTCGCATCTTCTTACATGCTCCTTTGCATCGTGCTGGAGGGTGGGCCAGTAGTATCCTGCCCTTAGAATTTTTCGAGCTAACGAACGTCCTCCAGGATGCTGCGCATTGATTCCTTCGTGGACTTCCCTTAGTACGTGTGGGATGTTTTCCTCCTCTACGCATCTGAGGAGGGGTGTAGAGAATCCTCGACGATACATACGTCTGCCTACTAAAGAGTATGAACATGCCCTTCGTCGTATAGTACTAGCCTCTTTTGGGTCGGTTGGTAACTCTCCTTTGGTTAGATAGTTGAACACTGGGGTCATCCAGCAACCCGTGTCGCCCACGATGTTAATGTGTACGCAGGCTGATGAGTGTCTGATACTTGGTCGGGGGAGCAGTTTTTGTATGACGGACTTGTTGTTTCCTTTTCTTTTAGTGCTCGCCAGTTTGGACAGGATATCTGCGCGGGCGTTGTTTTCTCGTGGAACGTGTTTGACTTCCACACTCTTAAACCGTTTTATTTCGTCTTTTACGAGGGCTAGATATTCGGCCATGCTGTCACTTTTGGCCTGGAAATCCCCTCGGACTTGGCTTGCAACCAATTGGGAATCCGTGCAAATTGTGATCTCTTCTGCTTCTAGGTCGGTTGCGAGCCGTATGCCCGCCAGGAAGGCTTCATATTCTGCTTGGTTGTTAGAAGTGGGGAAAGATAAAGTCAAGGACACTTCGATGACGTTCCCTTCTTCGTTCTCCAAAATGATACCGGCTCCGCTGCCCGTCGGGCCAGATGCGCCGTCCACGAAAATAACCCACTTGGACGAAGCTTTCGGGTCTTGCCTGGTGAAGGCAAGTTCAGCCACGAAGTCGGCCAGCGCTTGAGCTTTGAGGGCCTGTCTTCCTTCAAATTTGATGTCGAACTCAGATAGTTCTAGTGACCATTTTAACATTCGGCCGGCCATATCTGGTCGACCGAGCAACTGTCTTATGGGTTGATCGGTCCTTACGATGATGGTGTGAGCTAGGAAGTAATGGCGTAGTCTTCTAGCTGCGAGAAGGAGGGCCAATGCGACCTTTTCTATCTGAAGGTACCGAATTTCTGGGCCGTGGAGTGCTTTGCTCGTGAAATACACGGGTTTTTGCCCTTCGGGTCGTTCGCGCACAAGGGCCGCGCTTACTGCTTCGTTCGCGACCGTAAGGTAGAGATACAGAGTCTCCCCTTCTTCCGGTCTGGATAAGACTGGAGGTTCACTTAATGCTTTTTTCAGGTGGGATAGTGCTAACTCGCATTCTGCCGTCCACTCGAAAGTTGCTTCCTTACGGAGGAGCTTGTAAAAGGGGAGAGCGTGTTGAGCTGATTTTGCTACGAATCGAGCAAGGGAGGTAATGACCCCGTTTAGTGATTGTATGGACTTCTTGGACGTGGGAGTTGGGAACTCCGCGAACGCTCGACACTTATCGGGATTTTCCTCAATGCCTCGTTCAGTCAAATAGAATCCGAGGAATTTTCCCGCTCGGATACCAAAGGTGCATTTCTCAGGGTTGAAGCGCATTTTGCACTTTCGTGCCTGGTCGAACACTTTTCGCAAATGGGACGCGTGGTCCATTTCTCGTTGAGATTTGACGATCATGTCGTCCATGTATACTTCGAGCATGTCTCCAATTTCAGTTCGGAAAACTTTATTCATCATGCGCTGATACGTCGCTCCTGCGTTTTTTAGACCGAAGGGCATAACGTTGTAAAAGTAATTGCCCGACTCGGTCATGAAGGCCGTGTATTTTTTGTCAGACACGGCCATGGGTATTTGATTGTACCCCGAATATGCGTCCATGAAGGATAATAATTTGTATCCGGACGAATTGTCGACCAACTTGTCGATGTTAGGTAAAGGGTATGCATCTTTCGGGCATGCCCGATTGAGATCGGTATAATCAACGCACATCCTCCATTTTCCACTAGATTTTTTTCACAAGTACAACATTTGAGAGCCAGGTCGTATACCTGGCCTCGGTTACAAATTTAGCCTTTAGGAGGTCTTTAACAACAGATTCGGCAGCTTCAGTCTTCTCGCTCGATTGCTTTCTCCTGCGTTGAGCGACCGCTTTATGTGTTGGGTCGATAGAGAGGTGATGACAAGCTATTTCGGGGTCGAGCCCTGGCATTTCTGCGGCGCTCCATGCAAACAAGTCTGCGTTCCCTTTGAGGCAAGCTTCCAACTGTCGCTTCACTAATTCGGGCATATGTGCCCCGATCTTGACGCACCGGGCAGGGTCCTCTCCCAAGGGAATTAGCTCGAAATCTCCGTCCGGTATTGGTCGGGCTAAGGCCTCTGCTGGTCTCTGGACGCTCTCGCTAATATCCGAAAACCTGCAGTCTAGGTCGATCGAATCGACTTGAGGGAAAGCCTTGGGCACATCTGGTGAGTCTAATGCCTGGGGGCTTAATTGGTACGATATCGAGCTGAGGCCTCTTGATGCTGCCTCGAAACATCTGCGGGCAGCGTCGACCTCTCCGTGCAATGTGGCGACTCTGCCTGAAGTAGTATAGTGCTTCATCTTCAGGTGGACGGTGGACGGTACGGCTATCAACTCGGCTAAAGTTAGTCGTCCTAATATGCATTGGTATAACGACGGGCAATCCACAACAAGGAATTGGACCCTAACCGTCCTGGCTGTCTCGCCCTCCCCGAAAGTGACAAACAGGTCAACATAACCCCACGGTCGGGATACTGCTCCGTTGAAACCTTGCAGGTCTGATCCGACGTATGGAGTCAGATGTGTTTCGTTCAGTTGGAGTGTTGAAAACAGTTGGGAGTACATGATGTCGCATGAACTACCTTGGTCCACTAATATCCTCCTTACATCGAAGTTCGCCATGCGCGCTCGGATGAGTAAAGGAATGCTAGCGTTGGGTGCTCCTCCCAGGAGCTCTTCTCGATAGAATGCGAGGGGTATGGAACCCTCCCTCGGTGGATCTAAAGTGGCGTTTTGCGCGGGCCCTTTGGCGATTAACTGGTCAAATTTTCTCTTCACGGAACCGACCGTGATTTTATTGAAGCCTCCCCCTGATATGACCATCGCCGAAGGGAAAGCTTCCCACGAACTGTGGGAGGAGAGGTATCCCGCACCCTTGGTGTGGTCTGGTAAAAAGAAATCTTCCGGGCGATAAATGCTCAGGGCGACTTGCATGTTAGCGTCTGCAGGGATGGGCACGGCTTCCTCGATTTTCTGGGTCTCTTGTGTATCCTGTCGAGGATTGTCTCTGGACTTTGTGAACTGTTTCAGGTGCCCGTCTTTGATGAGGATTTCGATCGCGTCCTTGAGGTGGATGCAATCCTCTGTGTTATGCCCATGACTCTTGTGGAATCTGCAATATTTCGTTTTATCTGTGTCGGGCTTGCTAGGTTGTTGCCTCGGAAAGCGTACTCCCGCCTGTTTGAATTCTGAATTGGCGCATTCAGACAAAATTTTCTCTCTGGAAGCTAGGAGGGGCGTGTATTCGTGGAAACGACCGATAGGTCCCCGGTGCTCCCGCGGTTCACGGGAGCGCTCATCCTTTCTTTTGTCTCCTCCCCGACGAGATGTCGAGGGTTCATCAACTCGGTGTGGTTTGGCGTCTTCACGGCGTCGAGCGTCTCTTACTGAACTGGCCGCTTGCTTTTCTTCATATTGGATGTAAGCTTGGGATTTTAGCAAGAACGCGTCGAGGGTGGCCGGGGTTTCAATGCCGACCGCCCGATGGAAATCGGTTGAGGGACGTAGCCCTCGTTCCAGCAGGTACTTTTTCATGTCGTCGGTCGTGGACACTTGGACTGCCTCTTTATTGAACCTTTCGATGTAAGTTCGTAAAGGCTCGTCCCTCCCTTGAATTATTGCTTCGAGCGAAGCCTCTGTCTTAGGGTGTCGTCTTGATGCAGTAAAGTGTCTAGAGAACGTGCGCCCAAGTTGTTTCCATGATGTGATGGATTCAGCCTCAAGGCTTTTGTACCACGTCATTGCCCATTTCCTCAGCGTCGTGAGGAAGAGTCGACATTTAATTGCTCCCCGAACACCCCGATAGTCGAGCAAGGCATCGATGTTCTCGATGTGTTCGTCTGGATCGGTAGTCCCGTCTTACGAGCCTAAGGGAGGAGGTTTCTCCAAGCCTCTTGGGAGCTTGGCTGCCATAATTTCGGATGACAGGGGACCCCGAGCGTCCTCGTCGTCACTGGAAATAAGCGATGATTTGTGATCGTATTTCTTTGTTCTTCGAGGGGAGGTGGATCTTGATCTGCTCCTTCTTGGTTTTCTTTTAGGAGAGGGTCGTGGAGACGACTGACGAAATCGTTTATTGCCTGTTGATTCGTCGGTGTTTCCTCTCCTCTTCTTCTTCGCAGGAGACGGAGTGTGCTCCCCTTGGGGTCTTTTTGGAGAATGAGGTCGACGAGAACCATCTTCAAGTCGGGCGATTTTTTCACCATGAGTGAGGAGTAACAAGTTCGTTTGATTTAGGATTTCGGCCAACGCGGCGAAATCTGACCCCGAAGGAGTCGAAGGAAAAAGAGTTTCCGGGCGACTCTCCAAGGGTTGGTCACGATCGGGTGAAGGTGGTGTCGCCTTCCCCGCTGGTCGGTCGTGCATTGTTTCATCGTGTAGGGGAGGCTGGACGTTGCTCTCATGTTGCGTGAGAATCATACCATCATTCAATCGATTCTCCTGGTTGTCCCGAGCAGCCATGGATCTTGTTAAAACTTTGGTTCTTTGAGGATCTTGAAAGAAGAACGGGGAAATCTCACTTTCCCACAGACGGCGCCACCTGATCGTACCTGGAGATCAGGATCCGATGCGGCTGGCCTCGAGAGCGGATGGATATGGTCGTTGGAGAGAAAAGGGGGTTGTACCTGCAAGGCACTCCGATGCTAAAGTAAGTAACTGAGCAAGAGTGAGCAAGTACAAGTGTAAAGATCAGAGAAATTGAATACCTGACCCTCTCCAATGAGAGGGTTTATATAAGGGACCAACTGGAAGACTATTGGTTCGTTCTGTGAGGCGCGGATCGAGGGATCCGTGAAGATAGGCAACAGTCAATACTAGCCGTTAGAGAGCCTCATCGTGATCGAATTATTTGTGGTCGGCTGAGGGCCACTTTTCATGATTATGCTCGACGTCGAGCGAGGTACGTGGATCAGTCTTTTTGGCCCAATAGGAAGAATTGGGTCGGGCCGGAACACTAGGGATAGCATTTGAAATATTGCATTAAAATTCTAAAAAGGATAACTTTTTTTTCCAAAAAATTTGCAAATGGCTCGTTCAACTTCTTATGGCATTTGACTACCTTACACATGAATCACATTCTTCACCGTGATGTCAAGGTTTGTAACAAATTTCTTTGTGTATAAAAGGGGTAATTATATTCCCATCTAAATCTTATCAAGTTGTATCCTGATGAGAAAATCACATGATTCCAACAGTGTTCAAATATCTTCTTGACGAAAGATACGTCTAGTTAAGTTTCTCTATTGCTCTTTAAGTAATGTATTGATCATTGAAATTTTGCTAACAAGTGATTAATGATGAAGCAGGTGATCTTGGACTTGCCAAAATGTTGACTTCTGATGATCTTGCTTCCTCTGTAAGAAATGTGTAATGCTTGAATGAATCTTCATTATTGACATTGATTACATTTAATCATCAATAAATCATTATCTTGTAATGTAGGTTGTGGGAACTCCTAGCTACATGTGCCCTGAGCTTCTTAGTAGTGAAGATGATGTTCATGAATCAGATGAAGACATTAGTGAACACATTAGTAGTGAATTTTGATTTGGATTGTTTTTTTTTATTAACTAGTATGCAATTTTGATAGTCTTTTTCTTATTAATTTGGTTGGATAAGTTATTCTTAGTAGTTTGATTGTGTCATTTTTAGTAATGTATTATTGACTTTGTAGTAATATTTAGCAACTTGGATGCTTGAAAAATTTGAAAGTGATTAATTTAGAATTATCTCATTCAAATTAAATTTTAATTTATATATTATTGTTACTTTGATATTTAACATATTATAATATATAAAAAATGAATTAGACAAAAAAAAAATTAAAAAATTAGAGAAAAATTTCCTGCGGATTTACCTGTGGCATTTTATTTTCCTGCGACTTTTTCTGCGAAAACTTTAAATACCTGCGGCCTTTTCTTCGGATTTTACTGCGAATTAATATTTCCTGCGCATTTACCTGCGACTTTGTCCTTCGACTTTACCTGCGGATTCACCTACGGATTAATATTACCCACGAAGGTTTTAGCTGGGAACGAAAAGTCGCAGGAAACGTGTTTTCTACGGATTTTTTACTAAAATCCGCATGAAAACAGAATATTTCTAGTAGTGTAAAATTTTATGATTTTTTTATTCAAAAAATTTATACTTTTTATTAATTTTCTTTTGACATTTAATATATAATTTAATGTCTTTTTTATTAAAAAATTTATACATTTTATTAATTTTTTTGACATTTAAACTATAATTTTATAACTTTTTTATTCAAAAATTGTGTACCTTTTATTAATTTTGTTGACATTTCTATAATTTTATGGTTTTTTTATTAAAAAATTATAACTATAAATAAATTTTCTTTAAAAAATCCAATTAATATAGTATAAGAAATTTAGAAAAATAAGATTTAATATAAAATTAAAATATCTCAAAAACAAATCATTGCAATCAATATGTCAATTATATTTTATAATTTTATTTATTAATATTAAAAATACTATTAAATTTTAAATAAAAAAGTTAGTATTATAAATTCGCAGCAAAACTCGCAGCAAAATTCACAGCAAAAGTTACAGCAATTCCTGCGACTTTTCCGGTGGAATTCGAGTTTTCGATGGTGCAAATTCCTGCAAACCAAGTCGTAGTAAAATCCGCAGGAAAATAAAAAATATTATTTTAAAAATCAAAGTCGCAGGTAAAGTCTCAGGAATTCCTGCGAAATTTACTGCAATTTTACTTTTCGCAGAAAAAAAGTTTCTGTTTTAATAAGCCGCTGCTAAATTTGCAGTTATACCTGCGGAAAAATCCGCAGATAATTCCAATATTTCTAATAGTGAGAAGAAGTTGGAAAAGATGCATGCTTGGATCGAAGTCGTGAACCGGTCTCCATTTTCCATATATCATTTTCTTTTGAAAAGACTCCATTTTCCAAATATCCTTTTCTCAAAGCTGTTCTATACTATTTCTTCTCGATTGAAAAGACAACACCAAACCTCCCTTCATATTTTTTTCCAACAACACATTTTTTTCCTTCATGGTGGGGGCACTCTTTGGCCAAGTCGCATATCCCCCATTTATTTCTAACGTAACCAGTCAACATTATTAAATTGTCAAAAAGATAAGCGTATATGGAAAACTCAACAACGTGCTCATTCAAGAATCTAACTAGCTAACACCCTCATGTGACCTTTATATTACAACCTCACCTCATGTTGATCATTGAAATTCATACAAAACTATTTTGCAATGGCACTCCTTCCCTTTCTCTGTTGTCTCTTTGTCCTAGTTGTATCTCAAGCCAAAGCCATAGATCCTTTTTCATGTGATAACAGTAGAGGTAATTACACAGCCAACAGCACCTATGACAACAATCTTAAAACCCTTTTATCAATTTTCTCTTCTCATACAGAAATTAATTACGGTTTCTACAATTTCTCATATGGCCAAGATCCAGACAAAGCATACGCTATTGGGTTATGTCGTGGAGATCTTGAGACAAATCAGTGTCTCACAAACATAAATAATTCCTTTGCCTATCTTAAAGAACAGTGTCTAAATCAAAAAGAGGCAATTGTGTGGAGTGGTGATGTAACTTTGTGGTACTCAAATCGCTCAATATTTGGCCTCGTGGAAACTGACCCAACGATACTATTGCTCTTTCAATTCGAAAGGAATAAAACTAATGTGGATGCATACAACGAAGCACTGAGTAACTTGATGACAAAACTTAAAGACAAAGCTGCATCAGGTGACACTCGTCGTAAATATGATGCGGATACTGGGATTGATCCCGTGAATTATGAAACTATATATGGTTTTGTGCAGTGTATGTCTGATTTGTCATCGAAACAATGCACTGATTGCTTGGAAGTAGCAATTTCAGAAATTCCGATGTGTTGTAATGGCAAGATCGGAGGAAATATTCTTAAGTCAAGCTGTCGTCTAAGATTTGATCCGTATCCATTCTACAATTCAACCATTGTATTAGACTCACTACTACCATCCAACAATAACACTTCTTTAGGTAAAACTTGAACACTTTACTTCTTTAATTGTGTCTGTGTTAATGTGATTAGCTTTTCAATGTAACTTTGAGGACTTAAATTAATTTGTGCAGGAGGAAGTAGTAAAACCCCAATCGTCATCGCCATAGCAGTGCCTGTTGCTGCTGTGGTTCTGGTACTTCTTTTTATTTGCATCTATTTAAGACTCGGAAAACCAAAACAAAATTTTGAAGGTATGTTTAACTTGTACTCTTTGCGGACTTACTTGTCATACAATTTTTTAAGGTAAATTCTTAGGTGTGTTTTATTTGGATATTAATAATTTTTATAAAATTTTAATTCATTTTATCTTTCTCAATCTTCGATATCTCTATTACATTTATGTAAGGTAATTATCACATATGAAACCTAATAAACTTGTTCATATTGGTTATTATGTAAAGCTTACATTGGAAAATATGGTGATGGTGATGGAGATGAAGAAGAAATGACGAATGTTGAGTCATTGCGATTTAACTTTAATTTCATTCTAGTTGCTACAAATGGTTTCTCCGATTCTAATAAACTTGGACAAGGTGGATTTGGAGTGGTTTATCGGGTAAGAAAATTTATTTATTTATATGAGTATCACATTTTTATAAAAAATTACCATAATAGAAATATAATTTATCCATATCTAGCTAAAAGTGAAATATGTTCAGGGAAAACTGCCTAATGGACACATGATTGCAGTTAAAAGGTTGTCAACTAATTCTTCCCAAGGAGATGAAGAATTTAAAAATGAAGTACTATTAGTAGCAAAGCTTCAGCATCGAAATTTAGTTAGGTTACAGGGTTTTACTTTAGAAGGAAGAGAAAGACTACTAATTTATGAATATGTTTCAAATAAAAGTCTTGATTTCTTCATATTTGGTAGGTTTTAGTATATCAACTTAATTATATATTTGCATAATATAGGGATTTTTTTAACTATTCAAGTTATTTTTCATGGAGAGTGTTGCTGAGAAAATACTAACTGTTTGAAATTCATACTTATGCTTTAATTTGTTATACATTTAGATGCAACAAGGAAAACACAGTTGAATTGGGAAAAGCGTTACAATATCATAAATGGAATTGCTCGAGGTCTTCTTTATCTTCATGAAGATTCCCGACTACGCATTATACATCGTGATCTCAAAGCAAGTAATATTCTCTTGGACGACGAGATGAATCCTAAAATATCTGATTTTGGATTGGCAAGATTATTTATTAAAGGTGAAACTCACGGAAATACAAATAGAATCGTTGGAACCTAGTAAGTTTCTCAATTTTCTAATTAAGAATATTAGTTTTCTTAAGAGCTCTATTCCATTCAACTATATGTAAAATGTTAACTTCCCTTCTTTACTTAATTTGTGATATATGTCTTTATAATTATTCCGAAAGTTACATGTTTGAATTTTGATATGATTAGTATAAGTTATAAGAGTCAAACTTTTAAAAGGAAAATAGTATAAAACACTCCTAGAACTGAGTCAATAATACCATTAAAGTATGTAGCAACTGAATTAGTGGAAAAAATTAAGTTGATATATAAAAATATTTATTAGTAACTCAGCTTGTTTATATTTACATGCAGTGGATATATGGCACCGGAGTATATGATGCATGGAGAATTTTCAGTAAAATCAGATGTTTTTAGCTTTGGAGTATTAGTTCTTGAGATGATCAGTGGCCATAAAAATAGTTCAAGCATTTGTCATGGAGAAAATATGGAATATCTATTGAGCTATGTAAGTTACATTTATGTCTATAATTTTTTTTTACTATTAATGGTATAAAATAAATTAGAATATCATGTGACTTTAATTCTGTTATATGCTCTTTTGAATATTCTTTTAGGCGTGGAGAAGCTGGATAGAGGGGAACGCAAATAATATTATAGATCCATCACTAAACAATATATCACAAAATGAAATAATGAGATGCATTCATATTGGTTTACTTTGTATTCAAGAAAATGTGGTTGACAGACCAACCATGGCTACTGTTGCACATATGCTTAATAGTTATTCTCTAACGCTCTCAATACCTTCCAAACCTGCATATTTTATGGGAAATGGACCTAAAAGTCTACAAAATATGCAACAACTGCTTGATGATGCAGCTGCAACAAGATCGAATGAATCGATTAACCAAGTTTCGATTACTGAACCATATCCTAGATAGATTTCAATAAAATAAGATGGTTCATAAGGGTGGTATATACTATTTTATCATTTGTAATTCAACCAAATTATAGTTTTTTGAAAATCATAATTAATTTATTTAAAGTCTTGTTATGACATATCTTGTTAAACTCACAAAAGATAGTTTTATTAGAAATATAGGAGGTATATATTAGTACTTAATTGGTTACTGATTACTCAGCCTATATAAAAGGTCTTAAGTAATGTTTTTCACAATTTTTTTAATTTTATAATTGTTTTGGACTGGTCCAACGACTAGACATGGTCAAATCCTCTCATACTTATGGAATGGTTTAATCCTCTCATACTCATGGAACGACACAATAGTCCAAAAGTTAAATGGATCCACTAGATTCATGCTCCGCTTGATCGGCCGAGATTCGTCGATCCCGCACGCTCGTGGTCGGTTCTCTCTACCTGTTCTTGACCTCTGTCCGACATCAGCATAGATCGCCCAGATTCGACCACGACGACTCTTGCTCAGATAATCATATGCCCAATGTACCATTATCACGACCAGGTTGCTCGTCTGACAGTTAGTTTCTGGCAGTTACCTATTTTCGAGGGATCCGTGATCCAAACCCAAAATAGGAACCGTTAGCCATGCGCTGGACGCCCTCTATATAAACTATTTCACTTGAGAGGGCCAAGTATCGAATATTCATTCCCAAAACACGTTTACTTGTACTTGCTAACTCATGTGTCCGTTCTGACTTTGGCATCGGAGTACCTTGCAGATACACCCCCCCCATTCTCCTCAGCATCCGAGCAGACTTCAAGATCCACGTCAACGACCATTGGAGATTTTGATCATATGTACGATCAGTGGTGCCGTCTGTGGGAATATTTGTTACCCCGTTTTCTCACCTTCAGTTCGTGAAAACAAAAACATCATCATTCAATCTCCTTCTCGATGGCTCACCAAGACGATTCCATCAGCGCTCGCGTCCTCACAAACATCTCTGTTAAGAAATGGGAAAGTGACGCAAACTACCCTCCCCTAGGGTTACCAGATCGTTTCCTAGATAGTCGGACTGCTTCTCCATCGCCAGAACCATCCCTGCAACCGGAGATCACGCCCGCTGATATCCCCTGATCACCGTTCCAGAGTGGACGAATCCAACACTGGCAGCGCTGGTCGAGATGACCAACAATATCAACCTCCTCCTACACCAGAGCGAGAGGTTGGATGTTCTGGAAGAATCAAGACATATCAGGTCTCCTTCCCCCGCGAGGAGGCCTCGTCGGTCCCGCAGTAAGTCGCCCAGACAGAAGAAGGACCAGCACCCAGAAGCTTCTGGATCCATCAAGAAGAGGACCCGCTCGTCTCCTAGACGAAACAAGACCCATCCAACAAAGAAAACTTGCAGGAATATCCAACCCGGGGCACGACCGTCCCCTGAGGGCGCAAGAAACCGATTAAGATCTTCTCCTCGCAAGCACAGTGATGACTGCTCCCGCTTCTCCTCCCCGTTCTCTAGTGACGAGGACGAACCTCACGACCCCTGTCTGAAGAAATCATGTCTACCAGGCTTCTGAAAGGGCTCGAAAATCCCCCACACATGGGAACATATGATGGTACCACGGATCCGGACGAGCACATCGAAAACATCGACACTTTGTTAAACTATAGAGGTGTTCGGATGGCTATTAAGTGTCGACTCTTTCCCACGACCTTGAGAAAGGGAGCGATGACTTGGTACAAAAGCCTCTATCACGAGTCCATCACCTCGTGGAGACAACTGAGGAGAATATTCTCCCGAAAATTCACTACGTCGCGACGCCATCCAAAAACTGAGGCATCTCTGGAGGCAATTATTCAAGGGAAAGAGGAGCCCATCCGGGCATATATCGAAAGGTTTAACAAGGAAGTTGTTCAGGTTTCGACTATGGACTGCATGAAGAAATACCTTTTGGAATGAGGATTCCGTCCCCATAGTGATTTCAGAAGGTTAGTGGGTATCGAGACATCGGCCACGCTTGACGCCTTTCTCCTTAAGGAACAAGCGTATATATAGTACGAGGAAAAGGAGGCAGCCAACACCGCCCGTGACACCAAGCGTAATGTGGACGCCAAACCTTCCAAGCATGATGACTCCTCGACATCCCGTCGGGGATGAGAAAAACGAAAGGAAGATCGCTCCCGTGAACCGCGGGAGCACAAGGGTCCCATCGGGAGGTTCCACGACTACACACCTCTCACGGCGACCAGGGAAAAGATTCTCGTCGAATGCGCAAATTCTGCCAAGCAGGAGTCATATTCCTAAAACAGCTACCAAATAAACCAAATACGGACAAGACAAAATGTTATCTCTTCCACAAATCTCACGGGTATAACACCGAGGATTGCATTCACTTGAAAGACGTCATTGAGATCCTCATACGGGATGGTCATCTCAAACAGTTCATTGAGAGTAAAGACGTCCCTCGACAAAAAGTACAAGAAGCCCGAAAAGCAGAGGATGTTGTACCACCGGTCGCGGAAACAAACCTTCAGGTCACTCTCAGTATCACACGACCAAAAGATTTGTATATTCCCGAGCCATACACCGGTCTAACGTACTTCTCCGCATACAGCCAGTGGGAATCTTTCCCGTCAACGATGGTCATCTCTGGGGGAGGACCCAATAAAGTTACGGTAGGATTGGTAAAGCGGTGATTCGACTAACTGATTATCATCAGTTCTAACCAGAGCTCGACCCTCAATCCTCCTCGTAAAGGATTTTCTCCCATCTCCTTCTATAGAGATACCTCCTCTGAGGGGCACCCAATGCTAGTATTCCTTTGCTTGTTGACGTGCAAATGGAGAACTTCGACGTCCATAGGATCTTGGTCGACCAAGGAAGTTTTGTCGACATCATGTATTCCCAATTGTTTGCGACCCTTCAATTGAACGAAACACACCTTACACCATACGTGGGCTCGGATCTCCAAGGGTTAAATGAGACGGTTTATAGGCCTTGGGATTACGTCGACTAGATCGTAACCTTCGGGGTGGGGGAAACCGCAAGATCCATTAAGGTACAATTCCTCGTGATCGATTATCCCTCATTGTACCAATGCATCTTGGGACGACCTACTTTGGCCAAACTCATTACGGTCCCTTCCATGGTGCACCTGGAAATGAAATACTATACATCATCAGAACAGGTGGCCACCCTCCACGAGGACATGAAGCTGCTCGCAGGTGCTACGAAGTCGCACCAAAGGTCTCAACATCATCGCTGCTAAACCCAAACCGGCCAAATCCATCCTCCCATGCGGCTTTGAAGGACCAAAGGAACTATCTTGTATGGATTCCATTGATCTCGACAGCAGATTCATCGATGAAGATGAACAAGCACGAATGGTCACAAAGCTCTCTTCATCTGTTCGACTCGTCTACGACAACTGTAACACGGTGGGAGAACTGACTTTTAGTTATGTTGCGGATAGCAAGAGTCGCCACCGACTTTTATTTTATCCAAAGGAAAGGGCATAAAAGAACAGGAAAGACCTTAAAAGATTTTTGGGTTCGGGGGGTAGGTTATGTAAAGGGAAGGTGTTAGCACCCTTTACATCCATGGTTATCCATGGGCTCTTAGTTACTTAGCTCACTTTAAAATGTTTTTGAAATGTGTAGTGTGTGATTAGAAATTTTCTTAAGTACTTTATAATGATCCATGTACGGATATATATAAAGCCTTTGTTTTGAAAATTGCTTGAAAAATGTGAAGTGTTTGAAATGTTTTTGAAAAGTGAGCAAGTACATAAGAGGAACCTACCCTAAGTTAAGTCTTTTTTGTTCTTAAATATCCTTTAAATGGTAAGACAATCCCTATTATTAAGGAATAGGTAGTCATTACCTTGGATGTATGAGGGACAAGTGAAGGGACATTTGTGATTAGGCAATTGTAAGGTGTATAAGCAATTCGAAGGGACTTATCATCTTTATTCGAAAGGGACAAGATCATTTACGAAGGCAACCGTGAAGGGACTTGATCTTTTTATCTGTTAAGGGACTAGATGATATGAGATGAAAGGGACTTTGCTTTACACCTTACTTGACCTTTTGTTTAGGCAACTTGAGAGGTAACCCTTAAGAAGTGAGATGGCGATCCAAGATCGACTTACGTGTGTGAGTGTACCAATTCAAATATTTATCTTGAGATTAGTGATTTAAATTCAATTTTACATACAAACATGTTTTACACTCCCTATTTTACTAACCATAGCAATTAAAGATAAATAATAAAAATAATGCTACAACTATTACATAGTGGATACAATTACATTATTAAAATAATTGAAATAAATAAAATAAATAAGCAAATAAATAAATAATTAAGTGGGTTAGTAACAATAAACATAAATAAATAAATATAAGAGGGTTAGTGATAATAAATAAAATAAATAAGTATAAAATGGTTAGTATAACAATATAATATAGACAAATAAAAAGCACAAGATTAAATAAATAATTATTTTTTAAGAGAATTTAATAAAATAAATAAATAATAAGTATTATGTACTAATAAAATATACTTAATAGTCTAATTATTTAATTTTATATACATATTATAAAAATATCTAATTATAATTAAATAAATTATATTCACAAGATAAAATTAGGGTTTTTAATTGTTCTTTAAGAAAATAAATTGGAGTTAGTTAATTAACTAAATTATTTACATACATAAAACTATATACAAATTATAAAATAAATACACATAATTAAAATTTATAAATAAACTAAAAGTTATAATATAATTAGGATTTATAAAAGAAAATTAGGGTTAATCAAATAAATTAGGGTTTATGAGTTTAGAAAATAGAATTAGGGTTTTATTTATTAATTTACAAAATAAATCCATTTATTCACAACAATATGATAATTATACATATATTCATATTATAAAAATAAATATAACAAAATAATATTTTTAAGAATATATATACAAAATTATTTTAATGATATTAGAAAATATTTTTTTATAATTTATATTTACCAATCTAAATAAAATAGAAGTAATAAAATAAATTTAAATAAGAAAACATAGAAAATTTATCAAAAAGAAAGGACCTGGGATTTGAACTCAGGTCCCTACCTTATATGCATAGCACAAAACCATCCAGGCCAGCGCGCGCTGGTGACATTTATGTGACTCCCAATCATTAAATAATAAACCTGCAAAATAAATGATAAAACACAAAAAATGTCCTTCAGCCAGAATCGAACCTGGGTCTTGAAGGTCTCTAACGCGCACGCTTACCACCAGGCCAAGCAGCCTTAGCTGAAATAAAATAGAAACAATTACAAAAAATATTAAACCAATTTTTGAATTTCCTGATGGCGCCAAGAGGTCATCTTCAACCTTGGTTCCTGCGAATTTTGTTGCGAAGTTTGTCACGAATTTTCCTGCGAATCTCATAATATATAAAACCTACGAATTTCGAATATCAACAAAACAGTACAATTATTACAAATTGATTAGTGAAACATGATCCTCAAGATCCATACAACACAACCATGTTTCCAGAATTCATTTATCTTTGATGAATCAAGAAACCCTAAAATGGCCGACGAACCCTAATCATGGTGATTCCTTAAACCTGTACCAAAAAATCAAATTAAATGGCCCAGAAACAATCACGAGCTTGTCACAAACACAAAACCATAGTCAAATTCAATTTATATTGCATATATATATGAGAACGAAAAATTCAAAAGAGAGTTGAAAGTTTGATTCGGTTTGATCCATTCATGAGGTTTGGGATGCATATGAGTGTTGATACATGATCAGTGAAGTCCAAGGATCCTTCTTGTGTCCTTAAAATACCTTAAAAAGTTTTGTGATGAAGAATCCGAATTTGGAATTTTTATGAAATTTGAAAATTTGGAACTTGTTCTTGTGGCTGCAAATTCGTGTCCTTGGCATTGTGATGAGTTCTATGTATATATGTGAACTGAATTAGGTCAAAAAGTTGGACTATCCTTTGGATATTTTGGTCATGGAAGATTGAAAAAGATCATACTTTAAAATTCAAATATTCTTTGATACAACCTTGCTATTTTAAGACCATCATCATAATTTTCATATCAATCTGATCCAAACAACATTTATGATTTTCTAGAAGCAATATCTCATCCAAATATTTGATTTATCTATTTTATTTTGATTTAAAATGGTTTTAAACGAATAAAAATCAAAATAAATAAAATAAAAATAATAAAAAATATGAATAAATGAGAATTGGGTCGTGCATGATGTCATGTTAAAGTTTGGATCACAAAATTGCAAGCCCATTTGGAGGAATTTGGTTTTAAGGCCCTATTTGCTTCATAAACCTCCCAAAAATTTTCCAACTTTGCAAGGGCACAAATCCTTCAATTTTAATGCTATGAGGGTGTTATTGGACATTTTGTAAATCTTAAAGAGTCCTCTAACCAACCCCATTGGTTTCATGTCCATATCTTTTACCATTCTCAAGTTATGCTCTTTTGAAGTTGTTGACTTTTTGTTGACTTTCAAAAGGACCTATAATGTCTTAGCTCATACCTTCCAAATGAAGCATTTTTGGGCTTGGCTTGTGATACACAAAGTTGTAGAGAATTCAATTTCCTTCAAAATGAGCTTTGGATGGAAAAAATTTGATGAAGCATGTGAAAGTTATGGCTGGTCAAAGTTCAGTTGACTTTTCCTAAGGAAACCCTAATTTAGAAACTCTTGATTCTTGATGATCTGAAATCTCCTTGATGAATCATGATCAACCCTTGATCAAATGATGAATTTTACTTCATATAATTGATGTTGGCAAAAAATCATGAAGTTTGACTTTGGTTTGACCACAGTTGACCTCAGTTTGACTTTTTAACTACTTTAACTGATTTTGACTTATCTGATCATCTGACTGAGCAAACCTTTGGGAAAAGTCTTGAAACTTGTCATGGGGATTCTTAAACACACATAAGATGTTATGAAGCTCACTTGAAGTCTTGTAAGTCCATTTAGCCTGATTAAAGTCAAAATCCTAGTTTAGGATGCATTGCTTAGGAGGATGCATTGTTTGAGGGAAATGTCAAATCTTCTGACTAATTGTGAACCTTGTGAACCTCATGAAATGTCTTGTGAACCTTGTGAACCTCATAAGATGTCTTGTGAACCTCATGAGATGTCTTGTGAATCTTGTGAACCTCATAAGATGTCTTGTGAACCTTGTGAGCTTCTTAGTACACAAAGTTTTGTCTTGTGAGGGCAAATTTTGGGGTGCAACAGCTGCCCCTGTTCAATTTTTTGAAACCTGAGGGGTTAGAATTGTATATGTGACATTCGTGACCTGGAAGGTTGAAGGTTATTGAACATAAAAGCCCAAAAATTTGCACTCACTAGTGCGTAGAGTAATATTGGTGATATGTTGTATATGCTTGAGTGGGCTTAAAGATGCCACTTGGAGGAATGGGAGATGGGCTTAGAGATGCCATTAGGATGAACTGGAGATGGGCTTAAAGATGCCATCTAGAGAAAATTTCTTCAAATATACTTCTTGGAGAATAAGGTAATCCAAAGTATGAAGATATAGCTTTTGGGAAGATAAACAACGGCCCAAAGTCATGATAGGGTACTTGGGAAGATAAACAACGGCCCAAGGTAATGGTATAACTTTTGGGAAGATAAACAACGGCCTAAAGTCATGATAGGTTACTTGGGAAGATAAAAAACGGCCCAAGGTAAGGGTATAACTTTTGGGAAGATAAACAACGGCCCAAAGTCATGATAGCGTACTTGGGAAGATAAACAACGGCCCAAGGTAAGGGTATAACTTTTGGGAAGATAAACAACGGCCCAAAGTCATGATAGGGTACTTGGGAAGATAAACAATGGCTCAAGGTAAGGGTATAACTTTTGGGAAGATAAACAACGACCCATAGTCATGATAGGGTACTTGGGAAGATAAACAACGGCCCAAGGTAAGGGTATAACCTTTTGGGAAGATAAACAACGGCCCAAAGTTATGATAGCTTTCAGGAGGATAAACAACGTCCCGAGGTAATGGAATAGCTTTTGGGAAGATAAACAACGGCCCAAAGTTATGATAGCTTTCAAGAGGATAAACAACGTCCCGAGGTATAAGTTGTTGATGTTGTTTTACCTGCATATAACTATCCTGCAAGGAAAATATTAGTTTATGCACTATGTATGCATGCATAGCATGATGCACCGAAGTAATGTATTATGTACTTATGGATATGTATGTTATGGTATGATGTAAATGATGTATGTATGAATCGTGCAGCCTGAAGCGTCCGGATATCTTCGTATAACAACTGCTGGCCAGGGAAAATAAATCCCGATTTGTTGCTGAAGAATATGAGGAACTCGTTTTGTTTGATAATATAGTATTCATAAATCTCCCGTCTTCGTTTGATAGTAAGGTATCCATAACTTCCCGTCTTCGTTCGATGGTAAGGTATCCATAACCTCCCGTCTTCGTTCGTCGTACTCCTATTGAAAGAATAAATTCCCGACTATCCGTCTGAGGATAAAAGAGATGAATATAAATTCCAGGGGAGATGTGACTCGAAGTATTTATGAAGATGGATTTTCCCTACTGGGGGACTTTGTAGCTATCTTGTGGGATGAACCGGCAAAGCTTCGTTGAATTCCTTCCCTCGTTCGTCCTTAGTAAATACTATTACTGCATTTTCATGCATTTCTGGTAAACATCAATCATATTAAGCATTTATGCATTTCTGGTAAACATCAATCATATTCAAAAGCATACATACATTCAAACACAACCAATGGACGTTTTGCTTATGTAAACAGGGTAAAAGTAAATCTGGATTCAAAGATGAAATTTTATTTATATCATAAAGTGACCTATACATAGGCGAGTTTGTACAAGGAGACAGAAATCCTAGTAAGAGGAATTCGTCGTGAATTTTTTTTTTATAAAACAAAGAAAATCAGCTATGTGGGAAATAATCCTATTGAGTTTCAATTCTACTATTGCCATTATCTTCAAGTATCTCTGTTGCACCCCAAAATTTGCCCTCACAATACAAGACTTTGTGTTCTAAGAAGGTTCACAAGGTTCACAGGTTCCCAACACTTACAAGGCCTTTCATGAGGTTCATGAAGTCTACAAGTTACTTTATGAAGGTTCACAAGGTTCACAAGTCCCACAATGCTTTCAATACCTTTCATGAGGTTCATGAAGTCTACAAGTCACTTCTTGAAGGTTCACAAGGTTCACAAGTTTCTCAACATGTACAAGACCTTTCATGAGGTTCATGAAGTCTACAAATCACTTCTTGAAGGTTCACAAGGTTCACAAGATTCACAATGTTTACATAACCTTTCATGAGGTTCATGAAGCCTACAAGTCACTTCATGAGGTTCACAAGCTTCACAATACCTCTCATAAAGATCACAAGACATTTTATGATGGTTCACAAGGTTCACAAGGTTCACAATTGGTCAGAAAAGTTGACAATTCCCTCAGACAATGCACCTCCTAAGCAGTGCATCCAAAACTAGGGTTTTGACTTTAATCAGGCTAAATGAACTTCCAAGACTTCAAGTGAGCTTCATAACATCTTATATGTGTGTAAGAAACCCCATGACAAGTTTCAAGACTTTTCTCAAAAGTTTGCTCAGTCAGATGATCAGATAAGTCAAAATCAGTCAATGCAGTTAAAAAGTCAAACTGAGGTCAACTGTGGTCAAACCAAAGTCAAACTTCATGATTTTTTGCCAACATAAAGTATATGAAGTAAAATTCATCATTTGATCAAGGGTTGATCATGATTCATCAAGGAGATTCCAGATCATCAATAATCAGGAGTTTCTAAATTAGGGCTTCCTCAGTAAAAGTCAACTGAACTTTGACCAGCCATAACTTTCACATACTTCATCACCAAGTCTCCATCCAAAGCTCATTTCGAAGGAAATTGAATTCTCTACAACTTTTATGTTGCAAGTTAAGCCCAAAAATGCTTCATTTGGAAGATATGAGCTAAGACATTATAGGTCATTTCAAAAGTCAACAAAAAGTCAACAACTTCAAAAGGGCATAACTTGAGATTGGTAAATGATATGGACCTGAAACCAATGGGGTTGTTTAGAGGACTCTTCAAGCTTTCCAAAATGTCCAAGAACACCCTCATACCTTTAAAATTGAGGGAGATATTCCCTTGCAAAGTTGGGAAATTTTGTGATGGTTTATATTGAAAATAGGGGTCTAGATCCAATTCCTTCCAAATGGGCTTGCTAAATTGTGATCCAATCCATATCATATCATCATGCACGACCCAAATGACCAAAATTCAGAATTTTTATTATTTTATTTTTATTTATTTTTGATTTAATTCATAAAAATCATTTTAAATAAATATAAAATATGAAAATCTATTTTTGGATGAAGATTGAGCTTCTAGAATCTCATCAATGTTGATTGAAGTTGAAAGAGAAAGAAATCTTGTGATTTATCCAAAAATAGCAAGCTTTCATGAGCCAATATTTGAATTTCATGACACCATCTTTTTCAATCTTCAAGTATCAAATCTTCCACACAACTAATCAGTTTTTTGACCTAGAATGATTCACATATATATACTAAACACAACCCTAGCCCTCAGACACGAATCCAGCAGCTTCAAAGGTAGGTTTTCACTTCAAAAAATTCAAGCAAAAGTGATATTCGGATTCCATCATCCAAGAGGTTTAAAGGTAAAATAAAGACATAGAGAGCTTCATTGGACATCCTTGATCATAAACCATCACTCACATTCATCCAAATCATGCCATAATGCTCTACCCGAATCAAGCTTTGTCTTAAATTTCAATTTTTCGATTCTGTTTATTTGTGCATTGTTAATGAATTTTGTTTGAGTTTTTGTGTTTGTGAGGTTCCATAGATCGTTTCTGGACAGGAAAATCAAAGAACCCGTACCTAATTCATGAGATGCCATTATTAGGGTTTGGACCTAGGTTTAGGGATTTTGGATTTAAGAAACCTAAATGGATTCTAACAACACAGGATTGATCGTATGAATGTCTGGATTATAATGCTATGCTTAATTTTGTAAAATTGTACGGTTTTGTTGCTTATTGATTTTTGTAGGTTTTGCTGCCATGGAGAATTCGCAGGAAAAATGGAAGCAATTATCGCAGCAAATTTTGTAGGTCTCAAGGAAGAAGAAGATCAGTTCCCGCGCGCGTTTAAATTCAAATTGTTTGTATAATATTTTATGGATTGTTTGCTGTTTAAAGTCACACAAAGTGTGTTGTCCCAGTGGATGGAGGGAGCGTATGCAGAGGCTTGGTCTGGGGTTCGATTCCCCGTTTGTAACATTTTGCTCTTTTATTTTATTTGCTTTTCAGGATTAACATATTATCAATTATGGCCAACAAGCTAACAGTTAGGCTCTCCCAGCCAGGCGGTAGCGCGTGCATGCTTGTAATCAGAAGGTCCTGGGTACGATTCCCACCCCAGGCCTTTTGTTTTTCATTATTTTTCTGGATTTTTAAGACATTGCATAAAAACAATTGGAGTAATTCTATGATCACCAACGCATGGTTGGTCTGATGGTGTGTTTTGGTATTGGCAAGCATGAGGACCTGGGTTCAAACCCAGCCAAGGTAAGTTCTCATTTTTTATCACTTTTTTCTATTTTCTCTAATTAATTAGTTTATTTGTTTTATATTCTTAATAAAAAAAAGGAATTATGTATATGTTCAAGCATCTAAAATAGCCTTTTATTTTCTAAAAATTCTAAACCTTTTATTTTCTAAAGAATCAAAAATTATTTTTATTATATGTGTAATATATGTATATTATTAAATAATTTGGTATAGTTAAATTAAAAAAAATCCTAAAAATATTTTTCTAACAAAATCCTAATTTTCAAAACCCTAATTTATTCTTTTTCTAAATACTTATTAAAAAACCCTAGTTATTTATTTTCTAATTCTTAATATGATTATTATGTATATTTATTTATTTATTTAATATGATTCATGTAAATTTTGTAAATATAATTATAAATTATTTTCCTCATATAAGATGTAAATATATTTTATGCTATGTTAATAACCTAAATTATTTTCTTTTGAACAATTAAAAATTAAATTTTGTAATTATAATAAATTAATAGTTTGTACATGAATTAAAAAATACCATGATAATTATTTAATTGTTTATATTAAAAATCTAACTTTTCTTGTTTGTTATTCTAATCTTGTTCTTATAATATTTTGCTAATTATAACCATGGATGTAAAGGGTGCTAATACCTTCCCTTTACATAACCTACCCCCCGGACCCAAAAATATCTCTTAAGGTCTTTCCTGTTCTTTTATACCCTTTCCTTTTGGATAAAATAAAAGTCGGTGGCGACTCTTGCTATCCGCAACATAACTTAAAGTCAGTTCTCCCACCGTGTTACAATCTCATCTTCTGCTGTTGAGACGGAAACGATTGGATTGAGCTTTATCTGTTCGAGCTTGAGTAAGTAGCACAACTGGTTGTAGTTACATGGGTGATCCAAACGAGACATAGTCATACGCTTTAATCCCTAACTTTTTTCCTGGATTGCCTTTTCAGGTTTTCAATCCACCGGGATACCCTTTTTTGCCCAAGCTTCCTTTTCAGGTTTTCGACTTGCCGGGTGTACATTTTTATATATATATATATATATATATCCCTAATTTTTGCCCGAACCCTTTTGGTTCACCGGGATGCCCTTATTTTTGCCTAGGCCAGTCAACCTAGCGGGTCTCTTTTTATGCGTAGTATTTTTTAACTATGTCTGCGTTTACAGGCTGTGGGAAGTCTTCACCATCCATAGTAGTAAGTATCATGGCACCTCCTGAGAATACTGTTTTGACTACAAATGGCCCTTCATATGTAGGAGTCCACTTGCCCCTAGGATCACCCTGTGGTAATATGATACGCTTGATTACCAAATCACCAGCCTGATATACCTTTGGCTTAACCTTCTTATTAAAAGCTTTGATCATCCGTTTCTGGTACATCTGGCCATGACAAACTGTTGCTAACCTCTTCTCATCAATCAAATTTATCTGGTCAAGTCGAGTCTGAATCCACTCATTTTCATCCAAGCCTGCATCCTTTATAATTCTTAAAGAGGGGATTTGAACTTCAATGGGCAAAACTTCTTCCATCCCATATACCAAGGAGAATGGGGTTGCCCCTGTTGAAGTACGTATTGTAGTACGATAACCATGAAGAGCAAATGGTAACATATCATGCCAATCCTTATGAGTAATGGTCATCTTCTGTATAATCTTCTTAATATTCTTATTAGCAGCTTCTACTGCCCCATTCATCTTCGGACGATAAGGAGAAGAGTTGTGATGCTTAATCTTGAACTGCGTGCAGAGATCAGTAATCATAGTGTTGTTCAGATTAGAGCCATTGTCAGTAATAATCCTTTCAGGGATGCCATACCTACATATGAGATTATTCTTAATGAATCGGGCCACCACATTCTTAGTAACAGATGCAAATGAAGCTGCCTCTACCCACTTTGTGAAGTAATCAATAGCAACCAGGATGAAACGATGCCCATTAGAAGCAGTAGGCTTGATCTCACCAATCATATCAATGCCCCACATGGCAAAAGGCCAAGGAGCAGTCAACACATTCAATGGTGATGGAGGTATATGTACTTTGTTAGCATAGATTTGACACTTGTGACATGTTCTGGAATATTGATAGCAGTCAGCTTCCATGGTAGACCAATAGTAACCTGCTCTCAATATCTTCTTTGCCAAAGTATGACCACTAGAATGAGTGCGAAAGATCCCATCATGCATATCTTCCATAATCTCTGTTGCTTCCTTCTTATCCACACAACGAAGCATAGTTGAATCATGATTGCGCTTGTACAGAATTCCATTACTCAAAAAGAATTTAGCAGAAAACCTCCTCAGAAACTTTTTATCTTTGACAGATGCCCCTTCAGGGAATTCCTGAGCTTCAAGATATCTTTTTACTTCATAAAACCAAGGCTTCTCCTCTGCTTCTTCAGTGTCAATTTCATTGCAATGTGCAGGCTTCTCAAATCTGTCAATAGTAATCTTAGGAGCTTCATCATCCCAGCTGATCTCAAACATGGATGCCATGGTGGCTAATGCATCTGCCAACTGATTCTCTCTTCGTGGAATATTTCCAAAGGTAATCTCTTTAAAATGTGGAATCAAAGAAAACACATACTCTCTGTAAGGAATGAGATTATCATGCTTGGTATCCCAATATCCTTTGATCTGACTTACTACCAGGGCTGAATCTCCATATACGTCCAGGAACTGAATCTTCATATCAATGGCAGCTTTGATACCCAGGATACATGCCTCATACTCAAACATGTTATTGGTACAATAGAAACAAAGTCTGGCAGTAATTGGGGTATGACAACCTTCAGGGGAACTGATCACAACACCAACACCATTACCATGTGCATTAGAAGCTCCATCGAAAACCATAGTCCATCGGGATCCTTGTTCAGGTCCGTCATATTGTCCAGGTTCTTTGGTAATAATCATAATATCTTCATCAGGGAACTCAAAACTCATTGACTGGTAATCATCCACTACTTGATGAGCCAAATGATCAGCTACAACACTTCCTTTAATGGCCTTCTGAGTAGTGTATTGTATATCATATTTTGTCAAGATCATTTGCCATCTTGCAATTCTTCCGGAGAGAGCAGGTTTCTCGAATATGTACTTGATTGGATCCATCTTCGAAATCAATAAGGTGGTATGAGTCAACATATATTGTCTTAGTCGGCGAGCAGCCCATGCCAAAGCGCAGCAAGTTTTCTCGAGCAGTGAGTATCTTGTTTCACAGTCGGTAAACTTTTTGCTAAGGTAGTAAATTGCCTGCTCTTTTCGACCAGACTCGTCATGTTGCCCCAATACACACCCCATTGAGTTGTCTAACACTGTTAAGTACATAATCAAGGGTTTTCCATCAACTGGTGGCATCAAAATGGGAGGTTCTAGAAGATATCTTTTGATTTCATCAAATGCTGTCTGGCACTCATCATTCCATTCCATTACCTGATCTTTCTTCAACAACTTGAAGATTGGCTCACAGGTAGCAGTTAATTGGGAAATAAATCTTGCAATGTAATTCAATCGTCCCAAGAAACCTCTTACTTCCTTCTCAGTACGGGGAGCTGGCATCTCTTGTATAGCTTTCACTTTTGCAGGATCTACTTCAATACCTTTTCCACTGACAATGAAACCCAGGAGCTTACCAGATCTAACTCTAAAAGTACACTTGTTTGGGTTCAATCTCAACTTGTATTTCTTCAACCTCTCAAACAACTTATGCAGATGATCAAGATGTTGTTCTTTATTATGGGACCTGGCTATCATATCATCCACATATACCTCTATCTCATGATGAATCATATCGTGAAACAAAGCCACCATAGCACGCTGATATGTTGCCCCTGCATTCTTCAAACAAAATGGCATCACCTTATAGCAAAAGGTGCCCCACTGTGTAACAAACGTTGTCTTCTCCATATCTTCAGGTGCCATCTTGATTTGATTGTAACCAGAGAAACCATCCATGAAAGAGAACACTTTATGCTGAGCAGTATTGTCTACCAGAACATCAATATGCGGAAGTGGAAAGTCATCTTTGGGGCTAGCCTTGTTCAAATCCCTGTAGTCTACACACATACGTACCTTACCATCTTTCTTAGGCACCGGTACCACATTTGCAACCCACTGAGGATAAGAAGTCACAACTAAGAACCCTGCATCAAACTGTTTCATCACCTCTGCCTTAATCTTCTCTGACATTTCAGGACGCATGCGACGAACCTTCTGCTTCTTTGGATGACAATCTTCTTTTACCGGTAAACGGTGAACCACAATGTATGTATCCAACCCTGGCATATCTTCATAGGACCAAGCAAAGATCTCCACATAATCATGTAACATCTGGATCAATCTGCTCTTGACACTATCCTCTAATTCAGCCCCTATCTTGACTTCTTTCCTGTTTTCTTCAGTTCCCATATTCACAACTTCGATTGGCTCTTCATGTGGCTGTATAGCTTTCTCTTCTTGTTGTAACAACCTAGCAAGCTCAACAGGTACTTTACAATCTTCCTCCTTTCCATCTTCAGCTTGATAGATCGGATTCTCGAAATTATAATTGGCAATAGTAGAACTGTTATCAACAGGATCCAGAGTGGATGAGGATCTGCATTTTAGTGATGTGGGTGTGTGTAAGAACACATAGCTGATAAAACAAAAATAAAAGAAAAGAAAGACAAGGAACACAATATTTACGAAAACGAAACGTCCACTGATTTTTATTGAATGAAGTATGCAAATGAAATGACATCCTGTAACAAGCACACCATTGTGCCCCGGGTTAGGCAGAAGGCTTTTAAGAGTTCAATTGTTCAAAAATTACAAACTTTAAAAGTAACAACACAGTAATAGTATTTACTCCTGACTAAAGGAGATAGGAATAACATCTTCAGCTTTCCAGTTTTTGGGCCCAGCACCCACAGTAGGAAAAATCCAAGCATCCAAGTTGTAATCTTCATCATAGTCACCTACAACATTGACCTGATCTTTCATAATCCCCTGATTGGTGATACGAACAGCACGCGCACGACGAACAGCCTTCTGGGACTCTACAGTAAAACCCAAACCAAATTTGTCAGACTTGTAAGGAATGTCAGGAAGCTGACCCCAAATAGTACAACCACCTTCATCCACCACAACTCTAGCATCTTTGAGGGAGGCCATTGTAGGAGGTACTCTGGTGACCACAGGAACTTTCTTGACAACAGGAGGAGCTTCATAATTATTAACAACCCAAGGAACCACTTCGAACGTCTGGCACGGAGTTTCAACATATTCACCTTCCACTTCAAGATATTTAAAGGTGTTCACATGGCTAACTATATATCCTTCCTCTCCGTAAACAGTGACAACTTTTCCTTCCACTGGATATCTCAGCTTCTGATGTAAAGTGGAGGTTACATCACCTGCCCCATGGATCCAGGGACGCCCAAGCAAACAAGAATACGAAGGACGAATATCCATCACGTAAAAAGTAGCATTGAAGACCAGAGAACCTACTTCGATTGGGAGATCAATTTCTCCATGCACCACTCTTCTCGAGCCATCAAAAGCTTTCACCACTATATTACTGGGCTTCAACACAGCATCTTCAGGACTAAGCTTATTCAGAACTTCTTTAGGCAACACATTCAGCGAGGAACCATTGTCTATTAACACATGAGACAGGGTAGTGCCCCTGCATTCAATAGAGATATGTAGAGCCCTGTTATGATCCCTCTTGGCAGGAGTCAAATCAGCATCGGAGAAACCTAACCCATTATCATAGGTCAAGTGTGCAACACAATTTTCAAACTGGTCTACAGAAATCTCATTTGGTACGTGAGCAGTCTTCAAAAATTTAATCAAGGCTTTGGCATGAGCCTCAGAACACAACAATAAAGACAGCATAGAAATCTTGGAGGGAGTATGCCCCAATTGATCATCAATGTCATAATCACTCTTGCGAATGATCTTCAGTACTTCTTCCATCTGCTTAGAAAGATCATCAGCAGTTGGCACATCAGTTGGTATGGGTTCAATAACAGGACCTTTGCCCCGAGCATCAGCATTAGAGGTAGTAACTGGAGTAACTGTATTCTTGGAAGTAACTGGAGGAGAGAAAACTCTTCCACTTCGTGTGATCTTACTAGATCCAGCAATATTATCAATATCAAGATTTCCATCAACAACAGGTGTATCAGCTAAAGGTTCCTGCTTGACACCATGAATATAAACATCAGAGCCATAATGCCAAGGTACCGCCTTATCAGAAGTATACGGAATGGGACCAGGAGTGGTAATGATCATAGGAGCCACTCTAGCTTCAGCAACAATCTTCACAGGGCCTTCAGCAGTAATCTTAATTGGACCCTTACGAGTGATTTTGAGAGGACCCTTGGAAGTAATCCTTACCGGCACTTTATCAACCATATCCACCTTTTCAACCTTCGCACCTTTAGTTATGTGTTCAACCATGCTCTCCACAGAAGGTGGGGTCCTCTCAAACACTATGGTGTAATTATTCATGAGGCGTTGAATTCCGTCCTTCAACCTCCAGCAGCTATCTGGCTTATAGGCACAATATAAACAATCTTCACGACAACTTGGAAAGAACCCAGCTTGTACCAACTTCTTCTTTATAACAGATAATGGTGTAGTCAAATCTGCAACTGAGGAAATATGTGAAACTTCATCAATGGCATTGACGGTCTTCTCATGATTTGGCATGGGAGCAGTAATCACATTTGGAGTACCTGGAGGGTCAAACTCAATCTCTCCCGCATCAATCATATCCTGAATTTTATTCTTCAATATCCAGCAACTATTGGTATCATGTCCCTGACAATTTGAATGATATGCACATCGTGCATTAGGATTATACCTGGGAGAGGTAACATTGGGATTCTGAGGAGGGTCCCTCAAAGTGATAAGTTCACCCTTCAACAAGTGTTGCAAGGCTTGGGCCAGTGACATGTTGAGCTTAGTGAACTGTCTTCTAGGCCTCTGTTGATTTCCCTGTGGTGGCTCTGGTGTTGTAGGAGTTGGATTGGAGATATGAACCGCACTCACAGATTGGTGCCTCCTATTACGATCAGGTTGACCATAGACAACATTTGACTCTTTCTTCCCACTAGGGGGCTTCTTTGCAGTACTGGATGAAAAAGCACCCACTTGGATCTTGCCACTCCTTATACCACTTTCTACGCGCTCTCCTGTCATTATCAACTCAGTGAAGCCAGATGATGAGCTTCCAATAAGATGACTGTAAAAAGGACCATTCAACGTACACATGAACATATCAACTAACTCCCTGTCAGTTAGAGGAGGTTGCACTCTTCCAGCCAAATCTCTCCAATTCAGGGCATACTCCTTGAAATTTTCTTTAGCACCCATAGACATGCTCTGTAGTTGCATGCGGGTAGGGGCTAGATCAGCATTATATTGATATTGCTTATAAAAGGCTTCAGCAAGATCATTCCAATCACGGATGTTGATACTCTCCAACTGATAGTACCATTCCAATTGAGCTCCAGATAAGCTCTCTTGGAATAAATGGATCCACAACTTCTTATCAGCAGTATGGGGTTGGATCCTCCGGACATAAGACCTCAGATGAAGCTTGGGACAAGAGACACCATCATAAACTACGAAAGTAGGAACCTTGAAACCAATGGGTATGACCACCCCAGATATCAAACTCAGGTCTTCAAAATCCAGCCCAGAAGACTTTTGCAATTCCATAGCATCCATTCTATCTACCAGCATCTTGAACTTATCTTCATTAGGCTCATGATAGTAGTTAGCTTCAGAATCAGAGTCCCCCATAGTGTTGTGGAGACTGCCTCCCTCTTTCTAAGACTCTTCAGACTCATAATCTTCAACCTGTTCTTTGGTCTTGACAGGACCTCTGAACCTTCTTCCCATGTTGATCAGGCCTCCTGACCTTCTAGTCTTCTTAGTCTTCTTGGCCAGCAGTGTCTTCAATTCATCCTGCCCCTTGGACAGGTTCAGGATCAGCTCTTGGAACTGTGCATTTTGTGCCTGGAGATCTTTGACTGTTTGTTCAAGAGCCATTGCTGAAATAAACAGCGAGAAGATAAGAAACCTGTGCACAAGAAACCTGTGATGCAATGATATGGTATGCAAATGCTATGCAATGTTTTCAAGGACCGCAGGATTTAAATTTGTTTAAACAATCAAGAAAGTAAACTTTTATTAGTAATAAATTTGTTTGCCCCTTGGGCTTACAATAAAATGAAATAAATACAAGAAATGGGGTTTTAAGTCTCCCATGGACGTTTCCTCTTTGTGTTGAGGTATGAGTTGAGATTCCGCTCCTCGTGAAGTTGCTTTGTTAGCTCCAGGATTCTTTCTTGACTTGCTTTGTAATGAGCCTCGAAAGTATCCCTTTGCTCCTTCAACTGGATCCAGGACCTCTGTAAGTCTTTCATGTCAGTGGGCATGTCTGGGTGAAGGATGGTATAAGAAGTGTCTCCTTCAGCAACAGGCTCCATAGTAACTGGCAGGATGGCAGGATATGGCATCATAAGAGTCTGAGCACGAGACCGTACCCATCTGAGGTAAGCTTCCATAGGAATAGTGTACTTGGGCTCCAGAGTCTTGCTGTCCACCTTGTTCACTTTTCCCCATGCTCGTATGAACCTTTGACGGTAACCTTGCAGATCGTTGTCGTAGTCAAACACAATACCCTGAATCAACATGTCATGAGGACCATCACTCCGAGCATAACCAAACTGTCGTAAAGCTAAGGAACGGTTGTAGGTAATGCCTCATCTTATGCCTAGAAGTGGCACATTAGGAAACTCCCCACAACGGTCAATGATAGTAACACTCTCTATAGATCTAGAGCACCAATGAATATCTGAATGAGAGAGTGACATGATCCTTTTGGACCACCTGAACCATTGTTCATTCTTCATCACTGAGCGAGGAAGGTGAGAAATAAACCACCTAGACAAGAGAGGTATGCAGCACATAAGAGTTCCTCGTGCCTTTGTAGTACGAGTATGAAGAGAGTGCAAGATGTCTCCAAGCAATGTAGGCACTGGATTGTGACTCAGGAATATGTTGATGGCATGAACGTCTATGAACTGATCAGGATTGGGGAACAACACTAAGCCATAAATTAACAAGGCTAAGATCTCCTCAAAAGCATCATATCTCATAGCCTTCAAGAACACTTGAGCCTTCTCTATCAAAACCTTAGCAAGAATACCCTTAACTCCGCTTCTCGTTTCTAGAACAATGTCTGACTTCTTCAGATGTAGAGCTGCAGCAATAACCTCAGGTTTAGGCTCTTTTTCCAAGCCTGTGAATGGTTTCTGATCAAGTACAGGTATACCCAGAAGTTTAGAGAACTCTTCCATTGTAGGAACTAGTTGATAGTCGGGGAATGTGAAACAATGGTGCTTAGGATCAAAGAACTGAAACAGAACACTCATCATGTATTCATTGAACCCTAAAGTGACTAGATCCAGTAGGTGACCATGTCTCTTGATGCACTGAGAGTTTTCAGACACTTGAGAAACCAACTCCTTAAGCTTAGGAGGTATGCCTACAAAGTTGATCCTGATAGTGTTTCTACGAGCAGAAGCTATGACCTGCAACAAAGAACAAAGATAAATCCTTTGGTCCTTGAAATGGTTAGTGAAAATGCTATGCTTATGATGCATGATGATGCTATGATGTTATGCTCAATCACAAACATGTGGCACACACAAACAAGTCACACCATAGCCCTAGGTTTAAAGGCTTGGATGAAGTTTAAAGGTAAGTACCCTCCCCTGAAGTTTAGATGGTTCATCCTGTCCTATAAAGTAACCAGGTTCTAAGGGATCTCAATATCATTGATCCTTCACAAGGGTGGTTGTTCAGTAGGCAACTTACTTACCAACCAAAACCTTCCAAGTTTAGGATCTCAATGAGCGTAGTATCGAGTATCAACCAACTTCAGTCTTCACCAAAGCCGGTTATCTCGCTACTTTTCTAAAGGCCAAGATGGGATAACTAGGGTTCTAAAAGTTAGTTAGTGCATTGACAACATATGGCAGCCTCATATTATCCTCAACTTGACTTAAGGAACATAAGCACCAACCAAGAAGTCACACTAACTATGGCCACCAGATCAACCATATCGGTATACACTGTACAGTTTCCTTGGTCTATTGCCATTTACCTAAGGTACACTAGACCCGGGTTATGATCTTTCACACATAAGAGCACCCAACAAGTAAAGTAAAGCAAACAAAGCAAACAAATTTAAAGGGATATAATTCCTAAGGGTACCCCTCTTTTATTAAATCCCCAGCAGAGTCGCCAGTTCTATAACATGGTGGGAGAACTGACTTTTAGTTATGTTGCGGATAGCAAGAGTCGCCACCGACTTTTATTTTATCCAAAGGAAAGGGCATAAAAAAACAGGAAAGACCTTAAAAGATTTTTGGGTTCGGGGGGTAGGTTATGTAAAGGGAAGGTGTTACACCCTTTACATCCATGGTTATCCATGGGCTCTTAGTTACTTAGCTCACTTTAAAATGTTTTTGAAATGTGTAGTGTGTGATTAGAAATTTTCTTAAGTACTTTATAATGATCCATGTACGGATATATATAAAGCCTTTGTTTTGAAAATTGCTTGAAAAATGTGAAGTGTTTGAAATGTTTTTGAAAAGTGAGCAAGTACATAAGAGGAACCTACCCTAAGTTAAGTCTTTTCTGTTCTTAAATATCCTTTAAATGGTAAGACTATCCCTATTATTAAGGAATAGGTAGTCATTACCTTGGATGTATGAGGGACAAGTGAAGGGACATTTGTGATTAGGCAACTGTAAGGTGTATAAGCAATTCGAAGGGACTTATCATCTTTATTCGAAAGGGACAAGATCATTTACGAAGGCAACCGTGAAGGGACTTGATCTTTTTATCTGTTAAGGGACTAGATGATATGAGATGAAAGGGACTTTGCTTTATGTTGCACCCCAAAATTTGCCCTCACAATACAAGACTTTGTGTTCTAAGAAGGTTCACAAGGTTCACAAGTTTCCCAACACTTACAAGACCTTTCATGAGGTTCATAAAGTCCACAAGTTACTTTATGAAGGTTCACAAGGTTCACAAGTTTCTCAATGCTTATATAACCTTTCATGAGGTTCATGAAGTCTACAAGTCACTTCTTGAAGGTTCACAAGGTTCACAAGCTTCTCAACATTTACAAGACCTTTCATGAGGTTCATAAAGTCCACAAGTTACTTTATGAAGGTTCACAAGGTTCACAAGTCCCACAATTCTTTCAATGCCTTTCATGAGGTTCATGAAGTCTACAAGTCACTTCTTGAAGGTTCACAAGGTTCACAAGTTTCACAATGATTACAAAGCTTTCCTGAGGATCATGAGGTCTACAAAGCCACTTCATGAGTTTCACAAGCTTCACAAGCTTCACAATACCTCCCATGAGGTTCACCAGACATTTTATGATGGTTCACAAGGTTCACAAAGTTCACAATTGGTCAAAAGAGTTGACAATTCCCTCAGACAATGCACCTCCTAAGCAGTGCATCCAAAACTAGGGTTTTGACTTTAATCAGGCTAAATGGACTTCCAATACCTCAAGTGAGTTTCATAACATCTTATATGTGTGTAAGAACCCCCATGACAAGTTTCAAGACTTTTCTCAAAAGTTTGCTCAGTCAGATGATCAGATAAGTCAAAATCAGTCAATGCAGTTAAAAAGTCAAACTGAGGTCAACTGTGGTCAAAACAAAGTCAAACTTCATGATTTTTTTGCCAACATCAAGTATATGAAGTAAAATTCATCATTTGATCAAGGGTTGATCATGATTCATCAAGGAGATTCCAGATCATCAATAATCAGGAGTTTCTAAATTAGGGTTTCCTCAGTAAAAGTCAACTGAACTTTGACCAGCCATAACTTTCACATACTTCATCACCAAGTCTCCATCCAAAGCTCATTTTGAAGGAAATTGAATTCTCTACAACTTTGATGTTGAAAGTTAAGCCCAAAAATGCTTCATTTGAAAGATATGATCTAAGACATTATAGGTCATTTCAAAAGTCAACAAAAAGTCAACAACTTCAAAAGGGCATAACTTGAGATTGGTAAATGATATGGACCTGAAACCAATGGGGTTGTTTAGAGGACTCTTCAAGCTTTCCAAAAAGTCCAAGAACATCCTCATACCTTTAAAATTGAGGGAGATGTGCCTTTGCAAAGTTGGGAAAATTTGTGATGGTTTATGATGAAAATGAGGGCCTAGAAGCAATTTTCTCCAAATGGGCTGGCCAAATTGTGACCCAACCCATACAATAACATCATGCACGAAATTTCCATAATATTTTCATAATTTTTATTTTATTTAATTAATTTATTATGATTTTTTATACTTAAAATCATTTTAAATTTAAATAAAATATTAAAAATGAAGATTTATTTTTGTGATTGATTCTAGAAAGTCTTAATTGGTGATTAGAATTAAAGAAGAAGGAAATCATGTGAATAATACAAAAATAGCAAGTCTTCATAAGCCAATATTTGAAATTCAAAGCACCATCTTTTTCAATCTTTTTAAATCAATTCTTCCACATGATCCATCAAAGTTTTAACCTAGAATCATTCACCTATATATGCTGATCATAACCCTAGCCTCATACACGGATTTCCAGCAGCCAAAAGTGTAAGTGCATTGTTCAAAAAACTCTTCCAAAAGCCACATTCGGATTTCAAAACTCAGAGCACTACAAGGTATTTTAAGGACATGGCTGGCTTCCTTGATCATCATGGAACATAACCAGATCATTACATTGCCTCATAACATCACATATGGACAAATCCGATTCAAATTTTTTCACACTTTCATGATTTTTCGTTCTTGAACATTTATGCATTATTATTAAGTTTTGTTTGATGATTTGTGCTTTATGAAGGTTTGTGATGAATTCTGGGCAGGTTAATTGAAGAAACCATGGCCGAATCACATAGTGCCATTCTAGGGTTCATGACCTTCGTTTTAGGGTTTAACGCTCCAGTGAATATAAATGATTTTTAAAACCATGGCTTGATTTGGATTGACCTCTGGATTATGTTTACGCTCTCAATTTTGTGAAATTTCATAGTTTGGTTGATTGTTGAGTTTTGTAGGTTTTGCTAGGGTTTATTTTTTCGCAGGAAATATCATAGGTAAAATCGCAGCTAAATTCGAAGGATAGGAGGTTGAAGATGAAGACCAGTTCGCGCCAGTTTTGAAATTCAAATGTTGTTTTAAAATATAATATGTTTTCTCTGTTTGTATATCACAACCATTGAGTTGTCCCAGTGGAAAGGCGTATGCGTATTTGACCAAAGGGGAGAGGATCGAATCCTGCTTCCAGCCCATGTTTTGATATTTTTCTCATTTTAATTGCTTTCTTAATATATTATGATTTGTGGTTGTTTTATAAGCAGATGGGCTCTCCCAGCCAGGCGGTAGCGCGCGCATGCTTGCATTCATAAGGTCCTGGGTACGAATCACACCCCAGGCCTTTTTGCTTTTCTCTATTTTTCTGGATTTTGTAGATAAGGAATAAAACTCATTCTTCTCCCTATGATGATACGCATGAGAGGGCAGCCCAGTGGTGTGTTTTGTGTGTTGCAAGCAGGGGGGACTGGGTTCAAACCCCAGCTCCACCAGGTTTTGATTTCTATTTATTTTGCTTTATTTTTTTCTTAATTCAATTACTATTTTTTCTAAATAATTAAAATTATAATTTTTCTTATATGTATACTATGTGTTATAGTTCTAAAAATTATTTTTTTTCAAAATTCTAAATTCTTGTTTGTTCAAATTTTATTATTATTCATGTAGTTAAAATATAAGTATATTAATTCAAATATTTTTGTATATAAACAAACCCTAATTTTCTAATAAAACCCTAAAATATATTTTTTTTTATTTTTAAAATAAAACATAATCCTATTTTTTCTAAATAATTTTATTTCTCTAATTTTTAATGTAATTATTTATGTACATGTATTTAGTATAAATCTTGTAAATATGTTTATAATTTATTTTTCTCTTTATATAATATGTGAATACTTTTATAATTTTTGTTTATTTAGAAATAATGGAATTTATAATAATTAAGTTTTGTAGTTATGATATATTTAAAAATAACTTAATAATTTGTAAAGATTAAAATAATTGTTTGCTCATATTTTTTCCTAAATATAATTGTTTATATTAAAAATTGTTGATCTATTATTATTATAATTTTGGGTTAATTTTATTTATTATTGTTATTACTAACCATATTATTTATTTTGCTTTATTAATTTTATATATTTCATTAATCTTTATTATTTATTAACCATACTATTATTTATTATTATATTTTTATTATTATGTTTCTAACCTTGTTTGTTATTTCTAATTATTATTATTATTATTATTATTATTTATCACTAACCCAATATTTATTTATTCATTGCTTACTATTTTGCTTATATATTTTTTAATTTGCTTATTATTTAATTTGCTATTTATTTATTTTTATAATTATGTTGTAATTGCTTCCTGGATGTAAAATTTGTGAATATATTTATTTTTGCTATGGTTAGTAATTAGGGAGTGCAAAAACATGTATGTTATTTAAAATTAATTTAGATCATGTTAATCATAAGATAATTAAAATAAACACTCACACACACGTAAGTCGATTTTTAATCGCCGTCTCACATTTCTAAGGTTATCCCTCAAGTTGCCTACGAATAAGGTCAAGTGGGGTGTATAAAGCAAGTCCCTTTCAAAAGAAAAAATCATCAAGTCCCTCATGGTTGCCTTTACGAATCGAGTCCCTTCGAATAAATGATGATAGTCCCTCATATGTGCTTAATACACCCCACAGTTGCCTTCATAACCAGAATGTCCCTCACATGTCCCTTAAAACATCCAAGGTAAAGACTACCTACTCCTTAATAGTAGGGATAGTCTTACCAATGAAAGGATAAAGAACAAGAAAGACTTTAAACTCTAGGGTAGGTTCCTCTTATGTACTTGCTCACTTCAAAAACTTTTCAAACTTTTCCACAATTTCAAACAAATTTTCAAAAACAAGTTTTTACACATCCGTACATGGATTATTATTAACTATTCTGAAAATTTTCTTATTCACACACTACACTTTCAAAAACAATTCAAAAGTGAGCTAAGTACCTAAGAGCCCATGGATAACCATGGATGTAAAGGGTGCTAACACATTCCCTTTACATAACCTACCCCCCGGACCCAAAATATTCTCTTAAGGTCTTTCCTGTTCTTTTATACCCTTTCCTTATGGATAAAATAAAAGTCGGTGGCGACTCTTGCTATCCGCAACATTACTTAAAGTCGGTTCTCCCACCGTGTTACAGAACTGGCGACTCTGCTGGGGATCTATTTAAGAGGGGTACCCTTAGGAATTAAGATCACTTTAAATTGTTTGCCTTGTTTGTTTTATATTACTTGTTGGGGTGCTCTTATGTGTGAAAGGTCCTAACCCGGATCTAGTGTACCTTAGGTAAATGGCAATAGACCAAGGAAACTATACGACGTATATCGATACGGTTGATCTGGTGGCCATAGTTAGTGCGACTTCTTGGTTGGTGCTTATATTCCTTAAGTCAAGTTGAGGATAATATTGAGGCTGCCATATGTTGTCAATGCACTAACTAACTTTTAGAACCCTAGTTAACTCATCTTGGCCTTTAGAAAGTAGTGAGGTAACCGGCTTTGGTGCAGACTGAAGTTGGTTGACACTCGATACTACACTCATTGAGATCTTAAACTTGGAGGGTTTTGGTTGGCAAGTAAGTTGCCTTCTGATCAACCACCCTTGTGAAGGATCAATGATATTGAGATCCCTTAGAACCTGGTTACTTTTGTAGGACAGGATGAACCATCTAACTTCAGGGAAGGGTACTTACCTTTGAACCTCATGCAAGCCTTTAAACCTAGGGCTATGGTGTGACTTGTTTGTGTGTGCCACATGTTTGTGATTGAACATAACATCATGACATCATCATGCATCATGAGCATATCATTTTCCCTAACCATTTCAAGGACCAAAGGATTTATCTTTGTTCTTTGTTGCAGGTCATGGCTTCAGCTCGTAGAAACACCATCAGGATCAACTTTGTAGGGATACCTCCCAAGCTTAAAGAGTTGGTTTCTCAAGTGTCTGATCATTCCCGGTTCAACAAGAGACATGGTCACCTATTGGATCTAGTCACTTCAGGGTTCAGTGAAGACATGATGAGTGTCCTGTTCCAGTTCTTTGACCCTAAGCACCATTGCTTTACATTCCCTGATTATCAGCTGGTTCCAACCATGGAGGAGTTCTCTAAACTTCTGGGCATACCTTTTCTTGATCAAAGACCCTTCACAGGTCTGGAGAAGGAGCTTAAACCAGAGGTTATTGCTGCAGCTCTACATCTGAAGAAGTCTGACATTGTTCTAGAGACAAGAAGTGGAGTTAAGGGTATTCTTGCCAAGGTATTAGTGGATAAAGCTCAAATGTTCTTGAAGGCCATGAGCTATGATGCTTTTGAGGAGATCTTAGCCTTGCTGATTGATGGCTTAGTATTGTTCCCCAATCCAGATCAGTTCATAGATGTTCATGCCATCAACATTTTCCTGAGTCACAATCCAGTGCCTACATTGCTTGGAGACATCCTACATTCTCTTCACACCCGTACTACAAGGGCAAGAGGAACTTTGATGTGCTGCATACCTTTGCTTTCTAGGTGGTTTATTTCTCACCTTCCTCGCTCAGTAATGAAGAATGAGCAAGGGTTCAGATGGTCCAAAAGGATCATGTCACTATCTCACTCAGATATCCATTGGTGCTCCAGATCTATGGAGAATGTCACCATCATTGACCGTTGTGGGGAGTTTCCTAATGTGCCACTTCTAGGCATAAGAGGAGGCATCACCTACAACCCCTCTCTAGCTTTACGACAGTTTGGTTACGCCCGAAGTGATGGTCCACATGACATGTTGATTCAGGGCGTTGTGTTTGACTACGACAACGATCTTCAGGGTTACCGTCAGAGATTCATACGAGCTTGGGGAAAAGTAAACAGGGTTGACAGCAAGACACTGGAGCCTAAGTACACTATTCCTATGGAGGCATATCTCAGATGGGTACGATCTCGTGCTCAGACACTCATGATGCCATATCCTGCCGTCCTACCAGTTACCATGGAACCTGTTGCTGAAGGAGACACAGCTTATACCATCCTTCACCCAGACATGCCTACTGATAAGGAAGACTTGCAGAGATCATGGATCCAACTGAAGGAGCAAAGGGATACTTTCGAGGCTCATTACAAAGCAAGCCAAGCAAGAATCCTAGAGCTAACAAAGCAACTTCACGAGGAACGAAACCTCAACTCATACCTCAACACAAAGAGGAAACGTCCATGGGAGACTTAAAACCCCATCTTTTGTACTTATTTCACTTTCATTTTTTGTAAGCCTAAAAGGCAAAACAAGTTATTACTAATAAAAAGTTACTTTCTTGTTTGTTTAAGCAAATTTAAATTCTGCGGTCCTTGAAAACATTGCATATGCATTCCCATACCATATCATTGCATCACAGGTTTATAATTGTGCACAGGTTTCTCATCTTCTCGCTGTTTATTTCAGCAATGGCTCTTGAACAATCAGTTAAGGATCTTCAGGCACAAAATGCACAGTTCCAAGAGCTGATCCTGAACCTATCCAAGGGGCAGGATGAATTGAAGACACTGCTGGCCAAGAAGACTAAGAAGACTAGAAGGTCTGCTGGGTTGCTCAACATGGGAAGAAGGTTCAAGGGTCCTGTCAAGACCGAGGAACAGATTGATGACTACGAATCTGAGGAATCTGAGAAAGAGGTAGGCAGTCTCCACAACACTATGGGGGACTCTGATTCTGAGGCTAATTACTATCATGAGCCTAATGAAGACAAATTCAAGATGCTGGTGGATAGGATGGATGCTATGGAATTGCAGAAATCATCTGGGATGGATTTTGAGGATTTGAGTTTGATATCTGGGGTTGTTATACCCATTGGTTTCAAAGTTCCTACCTTTGTTGTTTATGATGGGGTCTCTTGTCCCAAGCTGCATTTGAGGTCTTATGTCAGAAGGATTCAACCTCACACTGCTGACAAGAAGTTGTGGATCCATTTTTTTCAAGAGAGCTTATCTGGAGCTCAGCTGGAGTGGTATTATCAGTTGGAGAGTGTCAACATCAGAGACTGGAACGATCTTGCTGAAGCTTTCTACAAGCAGTATCAATACAATGCTGACTTAGCCCCCACTCGCATGCAGCTTCAGAGCATGTCTATGGGTGCCAAAGAAAGTTTTAAGGAGTATGCTCAGAAGTGGAGAGATTTAGCTAGAAGAGTTCAACCCCCTTTGACTGACAGGGAGCTGGTTGATATGTTCATGTGTACGCTGAATGGTCCGTTTTACAGTCATCTCATTGGAAGCTCATCATCTGGCTTCACTGAGTTGATCATGACAGGAGAGCGGGTAGAGAATGGTATCAAGAGTGGTAAGATCCAAGTGGGCACTTCTTCATCAGGTGCTGCAAAGAAGCCTCCCACTGGGAAGAAAGAATCCAATGCTGTTTATGGTCAACCTGATCGTAACAGAAGGCATCAGTCTGTTAGTGCAGTTCATATTTCAAATCCAACTCCGGCAACAACAGAGCAGCCTCAAGGCAACCGACAGAGGGCTAGAAGACAGTTCACGAAGATCAACATGTCAATGGCTCAGGCATTGCAACACTTGTTGAAGGCTGAACTTATTACCCTGAGGGAGGCTCCTCAGAATCCCAATGTTACTTCTCCCAAGTACAATCCCAATGCACGATGTGCATATCATTCAAACTGTCCAGGACATGATACTAATAACTGTTGGGTCTTGAAGAACAAAATTCAAGATATGATTGATGCTGGAGAAATTGAGTTTGATCCACCAAATGTGATTACAGCACCACTGCCAAATCACGAGAAGACTGTCAATGCCATTGATGAAGACCTACATGTCTATTCAGTTATGGAGTTGACCACACCACTGTCTGTTATCAAAAAGAGGTTAGTACAAGCTGGGATCTTTCCAGGTTGTCGTGAAGATTGTTTGTATTGTACCTATAAGCCGGATAGTTGCTTCATATTGAGAGATGGAATTCAACGTCTCATGGATAAGTATACTATAGTGTTTGAAAGGAGACCATCTTCTGTAGAAAGCACGGTGGATCATCTGACTCAGGGTAAGAAGATTGAAGAGGTTGATATGTTTGACAAAGTACCGGTAAGAATCACTTCAAAGAAGCCTGTTAAAATCACTCATCAGGGTCCAATCAAAATTACTACTGAAGGTCCTGTGAAAGTTGTTGCTGAAGCCAGAGTAGCTCCTGTGATCATTACTACTCCTGGTCCTATTCCTTATACATCTGATAAAGCTGTGCCTTGGCACTATGGATCTGATGTTTACATCCATGGTGTCAAGCAGGAGCCTCTACCTGATATGCCTGTTGACATTGATAATATTGCTGGATCTAGCAAGATCACTCGTAGTGGAAGAGTTTTCTCTCTTCCAGTTGCTTCCAAGAATGCAGTTACTCCTGCTGCTACTTCCACCACTGATGCTCGGGGCAAGGGTCCTGTTATTGAGCCTGTGTCTCCTGATATACCAGCTGCTGATGATCTCTCTAAGCAGATGGAAGAAGTATTGAAAATCATTCGCAAGAGTGATTATGACATTGTTGATCAATTGGGGCATACTCCCTCAAAGATTTCTATGTTATCCTTGTTGCTGTGTTCTGAGGCTCATGCCAAGTCCTTGATCAAGTTTCTGAAGTCTGCTCATGTGCCCAATGCCATTTCTGTTGACCAGTTTGAGAATTGTGTTGCCCACCTGACCTATGATAATGGGTTAGGATTTTCTGATGCTGATTTGACCCCTGCCAAGAGGGATCATAACAGGGCCTTGCATATTTCAATTGAATGCAGGGGCACTACCCTGTCACATGTGCTGATAGACAATGGTTCCTCTCTGAATGTGTTGCCTAAGGAAGTCCTGAATAAGCTGAGTCCTGAAGATGCTGTGTTGAAGCCCAGTAATATTGTGGTAAAGGCTTTCGATGGTTCTAGAAGAGTAGTACATGGGGAAATTGATCTTCCAATCAAAGTTGGCTCTCAGGTGTTTACTGCTACATTTTATGTGATGGATATTCGTCCTTCATACTCTTGTCTGCTTGGTCGTCCCTGGATCCATGGGGCAGGTGCTGTGACCTCTACGTTGCACCAAAAGTTGAGATATCCGGTGAATGGAAAGGTTGTTACTGTCTTTGGAGAGGAAGAATACTTTGTCAGCCATGAAAACACTTTCAAGTATCTGGAAGTGGAAGGTGAATACATTGAGACTCCGTGTCGGACATTTGAAGTGGTTCCCTGGGTTGTTAATGATTATGTAGCTCCTCCTGCTGTGAAGAAAGTTCCTGTGATCACCACAAAACCTCCAACAATGGCAATGGCTTCCCTCAATGATGCTAGGGCTGTGGTGGATGAAGGTGGTTGTACTATTTGGGGTCAGCTTCCTGATATTCCATACAAGTCTGACAAGTTTGGTTTGGGTTTCACTGCAGAGTCCCAGAAGGCTGTTCGTCGTGCTCGTGCTGCTCGTATCACTAATCAAGGGGTTATCAATGCTGTGGGAGACTATGATGAAGACTACAACTTGGATGCTTGGATTTTTCCTACTGTGGGTGCTGGACTCAATAATTGGAAAGCTGAAGATGTTATCCCTATCTCCTTTAGTCAGGAGTAAATACTATTACTGTGTTATGTTTTTTTAAGTTTGTAATTTCTTGAACAATAAAACTTTCAAGCCATGTGCCTTACCCGGGGCACAATGGTGTGCTTGTTACGGGCTGTCATTTCATTTGCATACTTCATTCAATAAAATCAGTGGACGTTTCGTTTTAGTAAATATTGTGTTCCTTGTCTTTCTTTCTTTTATTTTTGTTTTATCGGCTATGTGTTCTTACACACACCCATATCACTAAATGCAGATCCTCATCCACTCTGGATCCTGTTGATAACAGTTCTACTATTGCTAATTATAATTTCGAGAATCCGATCTATCAAACTGAAGACGGAAATGAGGACGATTGTGAAATACCTGTAGAGCTTGCTAGGTTGTTACAACAAGAAGAGAAAGCTATACAGCCACATGAAGAGCCAGTCGAAGTTGTGAATCTGGGAACTGAAGAAAACAGAAAAGAGGTCAAGATAGGGGCTGATTTAGAGGACAGTGTCAAGAGCAGGTTGATTCAGATGTTACGTGACTATGTGGAGATATTTGCTTGGTCTTATGAAGATATGCCAGGGATGGATACAGACATTGTGGTTCACCGTTTGCCAGTGAAAGAAGATTGTCGTCCAAAGAAGCAGAAGGTTCGTCGTATGCGTCCTGAAATGTCAGAAAAGATTAAAGCAGAGGTAATGAAACAGTTCAATGCAGGGTTCTTAGCAGTGACTTCTTATCCTCAGTGGGTTGCAAATGTGGTACCAGTTCCTAAGAAAGATGGTAAGGTGCGTATGTGTGTAGACTACAGAGATTTGAACAAAGCTAGCCCCAAAGATGACTTTCCACTTCCTCACATTGATATTCTGGTAGACAACACTGCTCAGCATAAGGTATTCTCTTTTATGGATGGTTTCTCTGGTTACAATCAAATCAAGATGGCACCTGAAGATATGGAGAAGACAACATTTGTGACACAGTGGGGCACTTTTTTGCTATAAGGTGATGCCATTTGGTTTGAAGAATGCAGGGGCAACATATCAGCGTGCTATGGTGGCTTTGTTTCATGATATGATTCATCATGAGATAGAGGTATATGTGGATGATATGATAGCCAGATCTCAGAATGAAGAGCAACACCTTGATCATCTACACAAGTTGTTTGAGAGGTTGAAGAAATACAAGTTGAGGTTGAATCCAAACAAGTGTACTTTTGGGGTTAGATCTGGAAAGCTCCTGGGTTTTATTGTCAGTGGAAAAGGTATTGAAGTGGATCCTGCAAAAGTGAAAGCTATACGAGAGATGCCAGCTCCCCGTACTGAGAAGGAGGTTAGAGGTTTCTTGGGACGATTGAATTACATTGCAAGATTTATTTCCCAGTTAACTACCATCTGTGAGCCAATCTTCAAGTTGTTGAAGAAAGATCAGGTGATGGAATGGAATGATGAGTGCCAGACTGCCTTTGATGAAATCAAGAGATATTTGCTAGAACCACCGATTTTGATGCCACCAGTTGATGGAAGACCCTTGATTATGTACTTAACAGTGTTAGACAACTCAATGGGGTGTGTGTTGGGGCAACATGACGAGTCTGGTCGAAAAGAGCAGGCAATATACTACCTTAGCAAAAAGTTTACCGACTGTGAAACAAGATACTCACTGCTCGAGAAAACTTGCTGCGCTTTGGCATGGGCTGCTCGCCGACTAAGACAGTATATGTTGACCCATACTACCTTATTGATTTCTAAGATGGATCCAATCAAGTACATATTCGAGAAACCTGCTCTCTCCGGAAGAATTGCAAGATGGCAAATGATCTTGACAGAATATGACATACAATATACTACTCAGAAGGCCATTAAGGGAAGTATTATTGCTGATCATTTGGCTCATCAAGCAGTGGATGATTACCAGTCAATGAGTTTTGAGTTCCCTGATGAAGACATTATGACTGTTACCAAAGAACCTGGACAATATGACGGACCTGAACAAGGATCCCGATGGACTATGGTTTTTGATGGTGCCTCTAATGCACATGGTAATGGTGTTGGTGTTGTAATTAGTTCCCCTGAAGGTTGTCATACCCCGATTACTGCCAGACTTTGTTTCTATTGTACCAATAACATGGCTGAGTATGAGGCATGTATCCTGGGTATTAAAGCTGCTATTGATATGAAGATTCAGTCCCTTGATGTGTATGGAGATTCAGCCCCGGTAGTTAGTCAGATCAAAGGAGATTGGGATACCAAGCATGATAATCTCATTCCTTACAGAGAACATGTGTTGTCTTTGATCCCACATTTCAAAGAGATTACCTTTGGACATATTCCACGGAGAGAGAATCAGTTGGCAGATGCTTTGGCCACCATGGCATCCATGTTTGAGATCAGCTGGGATGATGAAGCTCCCAAGATTACTATTGATAGATTTGAAAAGCCTGCATACTGTAATGAGATTGACACAGAAGGGGCAGAGGAGAAGCCTTGGTTCTATGAAGTGAAAAGATATCTTGAAGCTCAGGAGTTCCCTGAAGGGGCATCTGTCAAAGATAGGAAGTTCCTGAGAAGGTTTTCTGCTAAGTTCTTTTTGAGTAATGGGATTTTGTACAAGCGTAATCATGATTCAACTATGCTTCGTTGTGTGGATAAGAAGGAAGCTACAGAAATTATGGAAGAGATGCATGATGGGACCTTTGGCACTCATTCTAGTGGTCATACTATGGCAAAGAAGATTTTGAGAGCAGGTTACTATTGGTCTACCATGGAAGCTGATTGCTATCAACACTCCAGAACGTGTCACAAATGTCAAATCTATGCTGATAAAGTACATGTACCTCCATCACCCTTGAATGTGTTGACTGCTCCTTGTCCCTTTGCCATGTGGGGCATTGATATGATTGGTGAGATCAAGCCTACTGCTTCTAATGGGCATCGTTTCATCCTGGTTGCTATTGATTACTTCACGAAGTGGGTGGAGGCAGCTTCATTTGCATCTGTTACCAAGAATGTTGTGGCTCGATTCATTAAGAATAATCTCATATGTAGGTATGGCATCCCTGAAAGGATTATCACTGACAATGGCTCTAATCTAAACAACATTATGATTACTGATCTCTGCATGCAGTTCAAGATTAAGCATCACAACTCTTCTCCGTATCGTCCAAAGATGAATGGGGCAATTGAAGCTACTAACAAGAACATTAAGAAGATTGTACAGAAGATGACTGTTACTTACAAGGATTGGCATGAGATGTTACCATTTGCTCTTCATGGTTATCATACTACAATACGTACTTCAACAGGGGCAACCCCATTCTCTTTAGTCTATGGTATGGAAGCAGTTCTGCCCATTGAAGTTCAGATCCCCTCCTTGAGAATTATGAAGGATGCAGGCTTGGATGAAGATGAGTGGATTCAGACTCGACTGGACCAGATAAATTTGATTGATGAGAAGAGGTTAGCAGCAGTTTGTCATGGCCAGATGTACCAAAAGCGGATGATCAAAGCTTTTAACAAGAAGGTTAAGCCAAAGGTATATCAGGCTGGTGACTTGGTAATCAAGCGTATCATATTACCACAGGGTGATCCTAGGGGCAAGTGGACTCCAACATATGAAGGTCCATTTGTAGTCAAGACAGTGTTCTCAGGAGGTGCCATGATACTCACTACAATGGATGGTGAAGACTTCCCACAGCCTGTAAACGCAGACATAGTTAAAAAATACTACGCATAAAAAGAGACCCGCTAGGTTGACAGGCCTAGGAAAAAATAAGGGCATCCCGGCAAACCAAAAGGGTTTGGGCAAAAATTAGGGATATATATATAAAGATGTACACCCGGCAAGTCGAAAACCTGAAAAGGCGGCTTGGGCAAAAAAGGGTATCCCGGTGGATTGAAAACCTGAAAGGGCAATCCAGGCAAAAGTTAGGGATTAAAGCGTATGACTATGTCTCGTTTGGATCACTCATGAAACTGCAACCAGTTGTACTACTTACTCAAGCTCGAACAGATAAAGCTCAATCCAATTGTTTCCGTCTCAACAGCAAGAAGATGAGATACTTGAAAGGCAATAGTAAAATTGAAACTCAATAGGATTGTTTCCCACATAGCTGATTCTCTTTTGTAAAACTTTATGACAAAATCCTCTTACTAGGGTTTATGTCTCCTTGTACAAACTTACCCGTGTATGGGTCACTTTTTGATATAAATAAATTCCATATTTTGAATCCAGATTTACTTTTACCCTATTTACATAAGCGAAACGTCCATTGGTTGTGTTTGAATGTATGTATGCTTTTGAATATGATTGATGTTTACCAAAAATGCATGTATGCTTTTAATATGATTAATGTTTACCAGAAATGCATGAAAATGCAGTAATAGTATTTACTAAAGACGAACGAAGGAAGGATCTCAACGAAGCTTCGCCGGTTCATCTTTGCAATACAGTTACAAACCCTCAGTAGGGAAAATCCATCTTCATAAAGTCTCATCTCCCCTGGAATTTATATCCATCTCTTTTATCCTCATACGGATATACGGGAAATTACTTTCCAATAAGAGTACGACGAACGAAGACGGGATGTGGTATTTACTCTACTATCAAACGAAGACGAAGGTTATGTATACCTTGCTATCCCCAGCAGACGGGAGGTTATATACACCTTGCTATCCCCAGCATACGGGAGGTTATCTATACCCTGCCATCCCCAGCAGACGGGAGGTTATATATACCTTGCTATCCCCAGCAGACGGAGGGTTATATATTCTTCAACAACGAATCGGGATTTATTTTCCCTGGCCAGCAGTTGTTATACGAAGATATCCAGACGCTTCAGGCAGCATCATATCATACAGGCATCATTTACATCATACCATATCATATATATCCATAGATACATTACTTAGGTGCATTATATTATACATGCATGCATAATGCATAAACTAATACTATCATACAGAATGTTACGTTGTTTTCAGGTTAATTATCCAACAAACAAACTTATGATCATCAGGATTGCTCTATCCTCCTGAAAGCTTCTTATTACTTCAGGGCTGCTCTATCCTCCTGAAGACATGCTGTTACATCAGGATTACTCCAGTCTCCTGAAAGCATATCATCAATATCTCAGGACTGCTCCAGCCTCCTGACTGCTATCATTATACCTTCATATTCAGGATTGCTATATCCTCCTGAAGACATGCTGTTACATCAGGATTACTCTAGTCTCCTGAAAGCATATCATCAATCTTATAATCTCATCAGGACTGCTCTATCCTCCTGAAGACATGTTGTTACATCAGGATTACTCCAGTCTCCTGAAAGCGTATCATCAACCTCTCAAGATTGCTCTATCCTCTTGAAATCTTATTGTTACCTCAGGACTGCTCCAGCCTCCTGACAGCTTTTTATACATCAGGAATGCTTTATTCTCCTGAAAACATATCACTACATCAAGGTTGCTTCATCCTCTTGAAAATTCCTAGTACCTCAGGATTGCTCCAGCCTCCTGACAGCTACCATTATATTTTGGATTACTTCAAGACATGTATCTGAAGAACTTTCCTCCAAGTGGCATCTTTAAGCCCACTCAAGCATATACAACCAACCATCAATATCACTCTATGCACTGGTGAGTGCAAATTTTTGGGCTTTTGTGTTCAATCCCCTTCAACCTTCCAGGTCACGACTGGCAAATATACCAATCTAACCCCTCAGGTTTCAGCAAATTGAACAGGGGCAGTTGTTGCACCCCAAAATTTGCCCTCACAATACAAGACTTTGTGTTCTAAGAAGGTTCACAAGGTTCACAGGTTCCCAACACTTACAAGGCCTTTCATGAGGTTCATGAAGTCTACAAGTTACTTTATGAAGGTTCACAAGGTTCACAAGTCCCACAATGCTTTCAATACCTTTCATGAGGTTCATGAAGTCTACAAGTCACTTCTTGAAGGTTCACAAGGTTCACAAGTTTCTCAACATGTACAAGACCTTTCATGAGGTTCATGAAGTCTACAAATCACTTCTTGAAGGTTCACAAGGTTCACAAGATTCACAATGTTTACATAACCTTTCATGAGGTTCATGAAGCCTACAAGTCACTTCATGAGGTTCACAAGCTTCACAATACCTCTCATAAAGATCACAAGACATTTTATGATGGTTCACAAGGTTCACAATTGGTCAGAAAAGTTGACAATTCCCTCAGACAATGCACCTCCTAAGCAGTGCATCCAAAACTAGGGTTTTGACTTTAATCAGGCTAAATGAACTTCCAAGACTTCAAGTGAGCTTCATAACATCTTATATGTGTGTAAGAAACCCCATGACAAGTTTCAAGACTTTTCTCAAAAGTTTGCTCAGTCAGATGATCAGATAAGTCAAAATCAGTCAATGCAGTTAAAAAGTCAAACTGAGGTCAACTGTGGTCAAACCAAAGTCAAACTTCATGATTTTTTGCCAACATAAAGTATATGAAGTAAAATTCATCATTTGATCAAGGGTTGATCATGATTCATCAAGGAGATTCCAGATCATCAATAATCAGGAGTTTCTAAATTAGGGCTTCCTCAGTAAAAGTCAACTGAACTTTGACCAGCCATAACTTTCACATACTTCATCACCAAGTCTCCATCCAAAGCTCATTTCGAAGGAAATTGAATTCTCTACAACTTTTATGTTGCATGTTAAGCCCAAAAATGCTTCATTTGGAAGATATGAGCTAAGACATTATAGGTCATTTCAAAAGTCAACAAAAAGTCAACAACTTCAAAAGGGCATAACTTGAGATTGGTAAATGATATGGACCTGAAACCAATGGGGTTGTTTAGAGGACTCTTCAAGCTTTCCAAAATGTCCAAGAACACCCTCATACCTTTAAAATTGAGGGAGATATTCCCTTGCAAAGTTGGGAAATTTTGTGATGGTTTATATTGAAAATAGGGGTCTAGATCCAATTCCTTCCAAATGGGCTTGCTAAATTGTGATCCAATCCATATCATATCATCATGCACGACCCAAATGACCAAAATTCAGAATTTTTATTATTTTATTTTTATTTATTTTTGATTTAATTCATAAAAATCATTTTAAATAAATATAAAATATGAAAATCTATTTTTGGATGAAGATTGAGCTTCTAGAATCTCATCAATGTTGATTGAAGTTGAAAGAGAAAGAAATCTTGTGATTTATCCAAAAATAGCAAGCTTTCATGAGCCAATATTTGAATTTCATGACACCATCTTTTTCAATCTTCAAGTATCAAATCTTCCACACAACTAATCAGTTTTTTGACCTAGAATGATTCACATATATATACTAAACACAACCCTAGCCCTCAGACACGAATCCAGCAGCTTCAAAGGTAGGTTTTCACTTCAAAAAATTCAAGCAAAAGTGATATTCGGATTCCATCATCCAAGAGGTTTAAAGGTAAAATAAAGACATAGAGAGCTTCATTGGACATCCTTGATCATAAACCATCACTCACATTCATCCAAATCATGCCATAATGCTCTACCCGAATCAAGCTTTGTCTTAAATTTCAATTTTTCGATTCTGTTTATTTGTGCATTGTTAATGAATTTTGTTTGAGTTTTTGTGTTTGTGAGGTTCCATAGATCGTTTCTGGACAGGAAAATCAAAGAACCCGTACCTAATTCATGAGATGCCATTATTAGGGTTTGGACCTAGGTTTAGGGATTTTGGATTTAAGAAACCTAAATGGATTCTAACAACACAGGATTGATCGTATGAATGTCTGGATTATAATGCTATGCTTAATTTTGTAAAATTGTACGGTTTTGTTGCTTATTGATTTTTGTAGGTTTTGCTGCCATGGAGAATTCGCAGGAAAAATGGAAGCAATTATCGCAGCAAATTTTGTAGGTCTCAAGGAAGAAGAAGATCAGTTCCCGCGCGCGTTTAAATTCAAATTGTTTGTATAATATTTTATGGATTGTTTGCTGTTTAAAGTCACACAAAGTGTGTTGTCCCAGTGGATGGAGGGAGCGTATGCAGAGGCTTGGTCTGGGGTTCGATTCCCCGTTTGTAACATTTTGCTCTTTTATTTTATTTGCTTTTCAGGATTAACATATTATCAATTATGGCCAACAAGCTAACAGTTAGGCTCTCCCAGCCAGGCGGTAGCGCGTGCATGCTTGTAATCAGAAGGTCCTGGGTACGATTCCCACCCCAGGCCTTTTGTTTTTCATTATTTTTCTGGATTTTTAAGACATTGCATAAAAACAATTGGAGTAATTCTATGATCACCAACGCATGGTTGGTCTGATGGTGTGTTTTGGTATTGGCAAGCATGAGGACCTGGGTTCAAACCCAGCCAAGGTAAGTTCTCATTTTTTATCACTTTTTTCTATTTTCTCTAATTAATTAGTTTATTTGTTTTATATTCTTAATAAAAAAAAGGAATTATGTATATGTTCAAGCATCTAAAATAGCCTTTTATTTTCTAAAAATTCTAAACCTTTTATTTTCTAAAGAATCAAAAATTATTTTTATTATATGTGTAATATATGTATATTATTAAATAATTTGGTATAGTTAAATTAAAAAAAATCCTAAAAATATTTTTCTAACAAAATCCTAATTTTCAAAACCCTAATTTATTCTTTTTCTAAATACTTATTAAAAAACCCTAGTTATTTATTTTCTAATTCTTAATATGATTATTATGTATATTTATTTATTTATTTAATATGATTCATGTAAATTTTGTAAATATAATTATAAATTATTTTCCTCATATAAGATGTAAATATATTTTATGCTATGTTAATAACCTAAATTATTTTCTTTTGAACAATTAAAAATTAAATTTTGTAATTATAATAAATTAATAGTTTGTACATGAATTAAAAAATACCATGATAATTATTTAATTGTTTATATTAAAAATCTAACTTTTCTTGTTTGTTATTCTAATCTTGTTCTTATAATATTTTGCTAATTATAACCATGGATGTAAAGGGTGCTAATACCTTCCCTTTACATAACCTACCCCCCGGACCCAAAAATATCTCTTAAGGTCTTTCCTGTTCTTTTATACCCTTTCCTTTTGGATAAAATAAAAGTCGGTGGCGACTCTTGCTATCCGCAACATAACTTAAAGTCAGTTCTCCCACCGTGTTACAATCTCATCTTCTGCTGTTGAGACGGAAACGATTGGATTGAGCTTTATCTGTTCGAGCTTGAGTAAGTAGCACAACTGGTTGTAGTTACATGGGTGATCCAAACGAGACATAGTCATACGCTTTAATCCCTAACTTTTTTCCTGGATTGCCTTTTCAGGTTTTCAATCCACCGGGATACCCTTTTTTGCCCAAGCTTCCTTTTCAGGTTTTCGACTTGCCGGGTGTACATTTTTATATATATATATATATATATCCCTAATTTTTGCCCGAACCCTTTTGGTTCACCGGGATGCCCTTATTTTTGCCTAGGCCAGTCAACCTAGCGGGTCTCTTTTTATGCGTAGTATTTTTTAACTATGTCTGCGTTTACAGGCTGTGGGAAGTCTTCACCATCCATAGTAGTAAGTATCATGGCACCTCCTGAGAATACTGTTTTGACTACAAATGGCCCTTCATATGTAGGAGTCCACTTGCCCCTAGGATCACCCTGTGGTAATATGATACGCTTGATTACCAAATCACCAGCCTGATATACCTTTGGCTTAACCTTCTTATTAAAAGCTTTGATCATCCGTTTCTGGTACATCTGGCCATGACAAACTGTTGCTAACCTCTTCTCATCAATCAAATTTATCTGGTCAAGTCGAGTCTGAATCCACTCATTTTCATCCAAGCCTGCATCCTTTATAATTCTTAAAGAGGGGATTTGAACTTCAATGGGCAAAACTTCTTCCATCCCATATACCAAGGAGAATGGGGTTGCCCCTGTTGAAGTACGTATTGTAGTACGATAACCATGAAGAGCAAATGGTAACATATCATGCCAATCCTTATGAGTAATGGTCATCTTCTGTATAATCTTCTTAATATTCTTATTAGCAGCTTCTACTGCCCCATTCATCTTCGGACGATAAGGAGAAGAGTTGTGATGCTTAATCTTGAACTGCGTGCAGAGATCAGTAATCATAGTGTTGTTCAGATTAGAGCCATTGTCAGTAATAATCCTTTCAGGGATGCCATACCTACATATGAGATTATTCTTAATGAATCGGGCCACCACATTCTTAGTAACAGATGCAAATGAAGCTGCCTCTACCCACTTTGTGAAGTAATCAATAGCAACCAGGATGAAACGATGCCCATTAGAAGCAGTAGGCTTGATCTCACCAATCATATCAATGCCCCACATGGCAAAAGGCCAAGGAGCAGTCAACACATTCAATGGTGATGGAGGTATATGTACTTTGTTAGCATAGATTTGACACTTGTGACATGTTCTGGAATATTGATAGCAGTCAGCTTCCATGGTAGACCAATAGTAACCTGCTCTCAATATCTTCTTTGCCAAAGTATGACCACTAGAATGAGTGCGAAAGATCCCATCATGCATATCTTCCATAATCTCTGTTGCTTCCTTCTTATCCACACAACGAAGCATAGTTGAATCATGATTGCGCTTGTACAGAATTCCATTACTCAAAAAGAATTTAGCAGAAAACCTCCTCAGAAACTTTTTATCTTTGACAGATGCCCCTTCAGGGAATTCCTGAGCTTCAAGATATCTTTTTACTTCATAAAACCAAGGCTTCTCCTCTGCTTCTTCAGTGTCAATTTCATTGCAATGTGCAGGCTTCTCAAATCTGTCAATAGTAATCTTAGGAGCTTCATCATCCCAGCTGATCTCAAACATGGATGCCATGGTGGCTAATGCATCTGCCAACTGATTCTCTCTTCGTGGAATATTTCCAAAGGTAATCTCTTTAAAATGTGGAATCAAAGAAAACACATACTCTCTGTAAGGAATGAGATTATCATGCTTGGTATCCCAATATCCTTTGATCTGACTTACTACCAGGGCTGAATCTCCATATACGTCCAGGAACTGAATCTTCATATCAATGGCAGCTTTGATACCCAGGATACATGCCTCATACTCAAACATGTTATTGGTACAATAGAAACAAAGTCTGGCAGTAATTGGGGTATGACAACCTTCAGGGGAACTGATCACAACACCAACACCATTACCATGTGCATTAGAAGCTCCATCGAAAACCATAGTCCATCGGGATCCTTGTTCAGGTCCGTCATATTGTCCAGGTTCTTTGGTAATAATCATAATATCTTCATCAGGGAACTCAAAACTCATTGACTGGTAATCATCCACTACTTGATGAGCCAAATGATCAGCTACAACACTTCCTTTAATGGCCTTCTGAGTAGTGTATTGTATATCATATTTTGTCAAGATCATTTGCCATCTTGCAATTCTTCCGGAGAGAGCAGGTTTCTCGAATATGTACTTGATTGGATCCATCTTCGAAATCAATAAGGTGGTATGAGTCAACATATATTGTCTTAGTCGGCGAGCAGCCCATGCCAAAGCGCAGCAAGTTTTCTCGAGCAGTGAGTATCTTGTTTCACAGTCGGTAAACTTTTTGCTAAGGTAGTAAATTGCCTGCTCTTTTCGACCAGACTCGTCATGTTGCCCCAATACACACCCCATTGAGTTGTCTAACACTGTTAAGTACATAATCAAGGGTTTTCCATCAACTGGTGGCATCAAAATGGGAGGTTCTAGAAGATATCTTTTGATTTCATCAAATGCTGTCTGGCACTCATCATTCCATTCCATTACCTGATCTTTCTTCAACAACTTGAAGATTGGCTCACAGGTAGCAGTTAATTGGGAAATAAATCTTGCAATGTAATTCAATCGTCCCAAGAAACCTCTTACTTCCTTCTCAGTACGGGGAGCTGGCATCTCTTGTATAGCTTTCACTTTTGCAGGATCTACTTCAATACCTTTTCCACTGACAATGAAACCCAGGAGCTTACCAGATCTAACTCTAAAAGTACACTTGTTTGGGTTCAATCTCAACTTGTATTTCTTCAACCTCTCAAACAACTTATGCAGATGATCAAGATGTTGTTCTTTATTATGGGACCTGGCTATCATATCATCCACATATACCTCTATCTCATGATGAATCATATCGTGAAACAAAGCCACCATAGCACGCTGATATGTTGCCCCTGCATTCTTCAAACAAAATGGCATCACCTTATAGCAAAAGGTGCCCCACTGTGTAACAAACGTTGTCTTCTCCATATCTTCAGGTGCCATCTTGATTTGATTGTAACCAGAGAAACCATCCATGAAAGAGAACACTTTATGCTGAGCAGTATTGTCTACCAGAACATCAATATGCGGAAGTGGAAAGTCATCTTTGGGGCTAGCCTTGTTCAAATCCCTGTAGTCTACACACATACGTACCTTACCATCTTTCTTAGGCACCGGTACCACATTTGCAACCCACTGAGGATAAGAAGTCACAACTAAGAACCCTGCATCAAACTGTTTCATCACCTCTGCCTTAATCTTCTCTGACATTTCAGGACGCATGCGACGAACCTTCTGCTTCTTTGGATGACAATCTTCTTTTACCGGTAAACGGTGAACCACAATGTATGTATCCAACCCTGGCATATCTTCATAGGACCAAGCAAAGATCTCCACATAATCATGTAACATCTGGATCAATCTGCTCTTGACACTATCCTCTAATTCAGCCCCTATCTTGACTTCTTTCCTGTTTTCTTCAGTTCCCATATTCACAACTTCGATTGGCTCTTCATGTGGCTGTATAGCTTTCTCTTCTTGTTGTAACAACCTAGCAAGCTCAACAGGTACTTTACAATCTTCCTCCTTTCCATCTTCAGCTTGATAGATCGGATTCTCGAAATTATAATTGGCAATAGTAGAACTGTTATCAACAGGATCCAGAGTGGATGAGGATCTGCATTTTAGTGATGTGGGTGTGTGTAAGAACACATAGCTGATAAAACAAAAATAAAAGAAAAGAAAGACAAGGAACACAATATTTACGAAAACGAAACGTCCACTGATTTTTATTGAATGAAGTATGCAAATGAAATGACATCCTGTAACAAGCACACCATTGTGCCCCGGGTTAGGCAGAAGGCTTTTAAGAGTTCAATTGTTCAAAAATTACAAACTTTAAAAGTAACAACACAGTAATAGTATTTACTCCTGACTAAAGGAGATAGGAATAACATCTTCAGCTTTCCAGTTTTTGGGCCCAGCACCCACAGTAGGAAAAATCCAAGCATCCAAGTTGTAATCTTCATCATAGTCACCTACAACATTGACCTGATCTTTCATAATCCCCTGATTGGTGATACGAACAGCACGCGCACGACGAACAGCCTTCTGGGACTCTACAGTAAAACCCAAACCAAATTTGTCAGACTTGTAAGGAATGTCAGGAAGCTGACCCCAAATAGTACAACCACCTTCATCCACCACAACTCTAGCATCTTTGAGGGAGGCCATTGTAGGAGGTACTCTGGTGACCACAGGAACTTTCTTGACAACAGGAGGAGCTTCATAATTATTAACAACCCAAGGAACCACTTCGAACGTCTGGCACGGAGTTTCAACATATTCACCTTCCACTTCAAGATATTTAAAGGTGTTCACATGGCTAACTATATATCCTTCCTCTCCGTAAACAGTGACAACTTTTCCTTCCACTGGATATCTCAGCTTCTGATGTAAAGTGGAGGTTACATCACCTGCCCCATGGATCCAGGGACGCCCAAGCAAACAAGAATACGAAGGACGAATATCCATCACGTAAAAAGTAGCATTGAAGACCAGAGAACCTACTTCGATTGGGAGATCAATTTCTCCATGCACCACTCTTCTCGAGCCATCAAAAGCTTTCACCACTATATTACTGGGCTTCAACACAGCATCTTCAGGACTAAGCTTATTCAGAACTTCTTTAGGCAACACATTCAGCGAGGAACCATTGTCTATTAACACATGAGACAGGGTAGTGCCCCTGCATTCAATAGAGATATGTAGAGCCCTGTTATGATCCCTCTTGGCAGGAGTCAAATCAGCATCGGAGAAACCTAACCCATTATCATAGGTCAAGTGTGCAACACAATTTTCAAACTGGTCTACAGAAATCTCATTTGGTACGTGAGCAGTCTTCAAAAATTTAATCAAGGCTTTGGCATGAGCCTCAGAACACAACAATAAAGACAGCATAGAAATCTTGGAGGGAGTATGCCCCAATTGATCATCAATGTCATAATCACTCTTGCGAATGATCTTCAGTACTTCTTCCATCTGCTTAGAAAGATCATCAGCAGTTGGCACATCAGTTGGTATGGGTTCAATAACAGGACCTTTGCCCCGAGCATCAGCATTAGAGGTAGTAACTGGAGTAACTGTATTCTTGGAAGTAACTGGAGGAGAGAAAACTCTTCCACTTCGTGTGATCTTACTAGATCCAGCAATATTATCAATATCAAGATTTCCATCAACAACAGGTGTATCAGCTAAAGGTTCCTGCTTGACACCATGAATATAAACATCAGAGCCATAATGCCAAGGTACCGCCTTATCAGAAGTATACGGAATGGGACCAGGAGTGGTAATGATCATAGGAGCCACTCTAGCTTCAGCAACAATCTTCACAGGGCCTTCAGCAGTAATCTTAATTGGACCCTTACGAGTGATTTTGAGAGGACCCTTGGAAGTAATCCTTACCGGCACTTTATCAACCATATCCACCTTTTCAACCTTCGCACCTTTAGTTATGTGTTCAACCATGCTCTCCACAGAAGGTGGGGTCCTCTCAAACACTATGGTGTAATTATTCATGAGGCGTTGAATTCCGTCCTTCAACCTCCAGCAGCTATCTGGCTTATAGGCACAATATAAACAATCTTCACGACAACTTGGAAAGAACCCAGCTTGTACCAACTTCTTCTTTATAACAGATAATGGTGTAGTCAAATCTGCAACTGAGGAAATATGTGAAACTTCATCAATGGCATTGACGGTCTTCTCATGATTTGGCATGGGAGCAGTAATCACATTTGGAGTACCTGGAGGGTCAAACTCAATCTCTCCCGCATCAATCATATCCTGAATTTTATTCTTCAATATCCAGCAACTATTGGTATCATGTCCCTGACAATTTGAATGATATGCACATCGTGCATTAGGATTATACCTGGGAGAGGTAACATTGGGATTCTGAGGAGGGTCCCTCAAAGTGATAAGTTCACCCTTCAACAAGTGTTGCAAGGCTTGGGCCAGTGACATGTTGAGCTTAGTGAACTGTCTTCTAGGCCTCTGTTGATTTCCCTGTGGTGGCTCTGGTGTTGTAGGAGTTGGATTGGAGATATGAACCGCACTCACAGATTGGTGCCTCCTATTACGATCAGGTTGACCATAGACAACATTTGACTCTTTCTTCCCACTAGGGGGCTTCTTTGCAGTACTGGATGAAAAAGCACCCACTTGGATCTTGCCACTCCTTATACCACTTTCTACGCGCTCTCCTGTCATTATCAACTCAGTGAAGCCAGATGATGAGCTTCCAATAAGATGACTGTAAAAAGGACCATTCAACGTACACATGAACATATCAACTAACTCCCTGTCAGTTAGAGGAGGTTGCACTCTTCCAGCCAAATCTCTCCAATTCAGGGCATACTCCTTGAAATTTTCTTTAGCACCCATAGACATGCTCTGTAGTTGCATGCGGGTAGGGGCTAGATCAGCATTATATTGATATTGCTTATAAAAGGCTTCAGCAAGATCATTCCAATCACGGATGTTGATACTCTCCAACTGATAGTACCATTCCAATTGAGCTCCAGATAAGCTCTCTTGGAATAAATGGATCCACAACTTCTTATCAGCAGTATGGGGTTGGATCCTCCGGACATAAGACCTCAGATGAAGCTTGGGACAAGAGACACCATCATAAACTACGAAAGTAGGAACCTTGAAACCAATGGGTATGACCACCCCAGATATCAAACTCAGGTCTTCAAAATCCAGCCCAGAAGACTTTTGCAATTCCATAGCATCCATTCTATCTACCAGCATCTTGAACTTATCTTCATTAGGCTCATGATAGTAGTTAGCTTCAGAATCAGAGTCCCCCATAGTGTTGTGGAGACTGCCTCCCTCTTTCTAAGACTCTTCAGACTCATAATCTTCAACCTGTTCTTTGGTCTTGACAGGACCTCTGAACCTTCTTCCCATGTTGATCAGGCCTCCTGACCTTCTAGTCTTCTTAGTCTTCTTGGCCAGCAGTGTCTTCAATTCATCCTGCCCCTTGGACAGGTTCAGGATCAGCTCTTGGAACTGTGCATTTTGTGCCTGGAGATCTTTGACTGTTTGTTCAAGAGCCATTGCTGAAATAAACAGCGAGAAGATAAGAAACCTGTGCACAAGAAACCTGTGATGCAATGATATGGTATGCAAATGCTATGCAATGTTTTCAAGGACCGCAGGATTTAAATTTGTTTAAACAATCAAGAAAGTAAACTTTTATTAGTAATAAATTTGTTTGCCCCTTGGGCTTACAATAAAATGAAATAAATACAAGAAATGGGGTTTTAAGTCTCCCATGGACGTTTCCTCTTTGTGTTGAGGTATGAGTTGAGATTCCGCTCCTCGTGAAGTTGCTTTGTTAGCTCCAGGATTCTTTCTTGACTTGCTTTGTAATGAGCCTCGAAAGTATCCCTTTGCTCCTTCAACTGGATCCAGGACCTCTGTAAGTCTTTCATGTCAGTGGGCATGTCTGGGTGAAGGATGGTATAAGAAGTGTCTCCTTCAGCAACAGGCTCCATAGTAACTGGCAGGATGGCAGGATATGGCATCATAAGAGTCTGAGCACGAGACCGTACCCATCTGAGGTAAGCTTCCATAGGAATAGTGTACTTGGGCTCCAGAGTCTTGCTGTCCACCTTGTTCACTTTTCCCCATGCTCGTATGAACCTTTGACGGTAACCTTGCAGATCGTTGTCGTAGTCAAACACAATACCCTGAATCAACATGTCATGAGGACCATCACTCCGAGCATAACCAAACTGTCGTAAAGCTAAGGAACGGTTGTAGGTAATGCCTCATCTTATGCCTAGAAGTGGCACATTAGGAAACTCCCCACAACGGTCAATGATAGTAACACTCTCTATAGATCTAGAGCACCAATGAATATCTGAATGAGAGAGTGACATGATCCTTTTGGACCACCTGAACCATTGTTCATTCTTCATCACTGAGCGAGGAAGGTGAGAAATAAACCACCTAGACAAGAGAGGTATGCAGCACATAAGAGTTCCTCGTGCCTTTGTAGTACGAGTATGAAGAGAGTGCAAGATGTCTCCAAGCAATGTAGGCACTGGATTGTGACTCAGGAATATGTTGATGGCATGAACGTCTATGAACTGATCAGGATTGGGGAACAACACTAAGCCATAAATTAACAAGGCTAAGATCTCCTCAAAAGCATCATATCTCATAGCCTTCAAGAACACTTGAGCCTTCTCTATCAAAACCTTAGCAAGAATACCCTTAACTCCGCTTCTCGTTTCTAGAACAATGTCTGACTTCTTCAGATGTAGAGCTGCAGCAATAACCTCAGGTTTAGGCTCTTTTTCCAAGCCTGTGAATGGTTTCTGATCAAGTACAGGTATACCCAGAAGTTTAGAGAACTCTTCCATTGTAGGAACTAGTTGATAGTCGGGGAATGTGAAACAATGGTGCTTAGGATCAAAGAACTGAAACAGAACACTCATCATGTATTCATTGAACCCTAAAGTGACTAGATCCAGTAGGTGACCATGTCTCTTGATGCACTGAGAGTTTTCAGACACTTGAGAAACCAACTCCTTAAGCTTAGGAGGTATGCCTACAAAGTTGATCCTGATAGTGTTTCTACGAGCAGAAGCTATGACCTGCAACAAAGAACAAAGATAAATCCTTTGGTCCTTGAAATGGTTAGTGAAAATGCTATGCTTATGATGCATGATGATGCTATGATGTTATGCTCAATCACAAACATGTGGCACACACAAACAAGTCACACCATAGCCCTAGGTTTAAAGGCTTGGATGAAGTTTAAAGGTAAGTACCCTCCCCTGAAGTTTAGATGGTTCATCCTGTCCTATAAAGTAACCAGGTTCTAAGGGATCTCAATATCATTGATCCTTCACAAGGGTGGTTGTTCAGTAGGCAACTTACTTACCAACCAAAACCTTCCAAGTTTAGGATCTCAATGAGCGTAGTATCGAGTATCAACCAACTTCAGTCTTCACCAAAGCCGGTTATCTCGCTACTTTTCTAAAGGCCAAGATGGGATAACTAGGGTTCTAAAAGTTAGTTAGTGCATTGACAACATATGGCAGCCTCATATTATCCTCAACTTGACTTAAGGAACATAAGCACCAACCAAGAAGTCACACTAACTATGGCCACCAGATCAACCATATCGGTATACACTGTACAGTTTCCTTGGTCTATTGCCATTTACCTAAGGTACACTAGACCCGGGTTATGATCTTTCACACATAAGAGCACCCAACAAGTAAAGTAAAGCAAACAAAGCAAACAAATTTAAAGGGATATAATTCCTAAGGGTACCCCTCTTTTATTAAATCCCCAGCAGAGTCGCCAGTTCTATAACATGGTGGGAGAACTGACTTTTAGTTATGTTGCGGATAGCAAGAGTCGCCACCGACTTTTATTTTATCCAAAGGAAAGGGCATAAAAAAACAGGAAAGACCTTAAAAGATTTTTGGGTTCGGGGGGTAGGTTATGTAAAGGGAAGGTGTTACACCCTTTACATCCATGGTTATCCATGGGCTCTTAGTTACTTAGCTCACTTTAAAATGTTTTTGAAATGTGTAGTGTGTGATTAGAAATTTTCTTAAGTACTTTATAATGATCCATGTACGGATATATATAAAGCCTTTGTTTTGAAAATTGCTTGAAAAATGTGAAGTGTTTGAAATGTTTTTGAAAAGTGAGCAAGTACATAAGAGGAACCTACCCTAAGTTAAGTCTTTTCTGTTCTTAAATATCCTTTAAATGGTAAGACTATCCCTATTATTAAGGAATAGGTAGTCATTACCTTGGATGTATGAGGGACAAGTGAAGGGACATTTGTGATTAGGCAACTGTAAGGTGTATAAGCAATTCGAAGGGACTTATCATCTTTATTCGAAAGGGACAAGATCATTTACGAAGGCAACCGTGAAGGGACTTGATCTTTTTATCTGTTAAGGGACTAGATGATATGAGATGAAAGGGACTTTGCTTTATGTTGCACCCCAAAATTTGCCCTCACAATACAAGACTTTGTGTTCTAAGAAGGTTCACAAGGTTCACAAGTTTCCCAACACTTACAAGACCTTTCATGAGGTTCATAAAGTCCACAAGTTACTTTATGAAGGTTCACAAGGTTCACAAGTTTCTCAATGCTTATATAACCTTTCATGAGGTTCATGAAGTCTACAAGTCACTTCTTGAAGGTTCACAAGGTTCACAAGCTTCTCAACATTTACAAGACCTTTCATGAGGTTCATAAAGTCCACAAGTTACTTTATGAAGGTTCACAAGGTTCACAAGTCCCACAATTCTTTCAATGCCTTTCATGAGGTTCATGAAGTCTACAAGTCACTTCTTGAAGGTTCACAAGGTTCACAAGTTTCACAATGATTACAAAGCTTTCCTGAGGATCATGAGGTCTACAAAGCCACTTCATGAGTTTCACAAGCTTCACAAGCTTCACAATACCTCCCATGAGGTTCACCAGACATTTTATGATGGTTCACAAGGTTCACAAAGTTCACAATTGGTCAAAAGAGTTGACAATTCCCTCAGACAATGCACCTCCTAAGCAGTGCATCCAAAACTAGGGTTTTGACTTTAATCAGGCTAAATGGACTTCCAATACCTCAAGTGAGTTTCATAACATCTTATATGTGTGTAAGAACCCCCATGACAAGTTTCAAGACTTTTCTCAAAAGTTTGCTCAGTCAGATGATCAGATAAGTCAAAATCAGTCAATGCAGTTAAAAAGTCAAACTGAGGTCAACTGTGGTCAAAACAAAGTCAAACTTCATGATTTTTTTGCCAACATCAAGTATATGAAGTAAAATTCATCATTTGATCAAGGGTTGATCATGATTCATCAAGGAGATTCCAGATCATCAATAATCAGGAGTTTCTAAATTAGGGTTTCCTCAGTAAAAGTCAACTGAACTTTGACCAGCCATAACTTTCACATACTTCATCACCAAGTCTCCATCCAAAGCTCATTTTGAAGGAAATTGAATTCTCTACAACTTTGATGTTGAAAGTTAAGCCCAAAAATGCTTCATTTGAAAGATATGATCTAAGACATTATAGGTCATTTCAAAAGTCAACAAAAAGTCAACAACTTCAAAAGGGCATAACTTGAGATTGGTAAATGATATGGACCTGAAACCAATGGGGTTGTTTAGAGGACTCTTCAAGCTTTCCAAAAAGTCCAAGAACATCCTCATACCTTTAAAATTGAGGGAGATGTGCCTTTGCAAAGTTGGGAAAATTTGTGATGGTTTATGATGAAAATGAGGGCCTAGAAGCAATTTTCTCCAAATGGGCTGGCCAAATTGTGACCCAACCCATACAATAACATCATGCACGAAATTTCCATAATATTTTCATAATTTTTATTTTATTTAATTAATTTATTATGATTTTTTATACTTAAAATCATTTTAAATTTAAATAAAATATTAAAAATGAAGATTTATTTTTGTGATTGATTCTAGAAAGTCTTAATTGGTGATTAGAATTAAAGAAGAAGGAAATCATGTGAATAATACAAAAATAGCAAGTCTTCATAAGCCAATATTTGAAATTCAAAGCACCATCTTTTTCAATCTTTTTAAATCAATTCTTCCACATGATCCATCAAAGTTTTAACCTAGAATCATTCACCTATATATGCTGATCATAACCCTAGCCTCATACACGGATTTCCAGCAGCCAAAAGTGTAAGTGCATTGTTCAAAAAACTCTTCCAAAAGCCACATTCGGATTTCAAAACTCAGAGCACTACAAGGTATTTTAAGGACATGGCTGGCTTCCTTGATCATCATGGAACATAACCAGATCATTACATTGCCTCATAACATCACATATGGACAAATCCGATTCAAATTTTTTCACACTTTCATGATTTTTCGTTCTTGAACATTTATGCATTATTATTAAGTTTTGTTTGATGATTTGTGCTTTATGAAGGTTTGTGATGAATTCTGGGCAGGTTAATTGAAGAAACCATGGCCGAATCACATAGTGCCATTCTAGGGTTCATGACCTTCGTTTTAGGGTTTAACGCTCCAGTGAATATAAATGATTTTTAAAACCATGGCTTGATTTGGATTGACCTCTGGATTATGTTTACGCTCTCAATTTTGTGAAATTTCATAGTTTGGTTGATTGTTGAGTTTTGTAGGTTTTGCTAGGGTTTATTTTTTCGCAGGAAATATCATAGGTAAAATCGCAGCTAAATTCGAAGGATAGGAGGTTGAAGATGAAGACCAGTTCGCGCCAGTTTTGAAATTCAAATGTTGTTTTAAAATATAATATGTTTTCTCTGTTTGTATATCACAACCATTGAGTTGTCCCAGTGGAAAGGCGTATGCGTATTTGACCAAAGGGGAGAGGATCGAATCCTGCTTCCAGCCCATGTTTTGATATTTTTCTCATTTTAATTGCTTTCTTAATATATTATGATTTGTGGTTGTTTTATAAGCAGATGGGCTCTCCCAGCCAGGCGGTAGCGCGCGCATGCTTGCATTCATAAGGTCCTGGGTACGAATCACACCCCAGGCCTTTTTGCTTTTCTCTATTTTTCTGGATTTTGTAGATAAGGAATAAAACTCATTCTTCTCCCTATGATGATACGCATGAGAGGGCAGCCCAGTGGTGTGTTTTGTGTGTTGCAAGCAGGGGGGACTGGGTTCAAACCCCAGCTCCACCAGGTTTTGATTTCTATTTATTTTGCTTTATTTTTTTCTTAATTCAATTACTATTTTTTCTAAATAATTAAAATTATAATTTTTCTTATATGTATACTATGTGTTATAGTTCTAAAAATTATTTTTTTTCAAAATTCTAAATTCTTGTTTGTTCAAATTTTATTATTATTCATGTAGTTAAAATATAAGTATATTAATTCAAATATTTTTGTATATAAACAAACCCTAATTTTCTAATAAAACCCTAAAATATATTTTTTTTTATTTTTAAAATAAAACATAATCCTATTTTTTCTAAATAATTTTATTTCTCTAATTTTTAATGTAATTATTTATGTACATGTATTTAGTATAAATCTTGTAAATATGTTTATAATTTATTTTTCTCTTTATATAATATGTGAATACTTTTATAATTTTTGTTTATTTAGAAATAATGGAATTTATAATAATTAAGTTTTGTAGTTATGATATATTTAAAAATAACTTAATAATTTGTAAAGATTAAAATAATTGTTTGCTCATATTTTTTCCTAAATATAATTGTTTATATTAAAAATTGTTGATCTATTATTATTATAATTTTGGGTTAATTTTATTTATTATTGTTATTACTAACCATATTATTTATTTTGCTTTATTAATTTTATATATTTCATTAATCTTTATTATTTATTAACCATACTATTATTTATTATTATATTTTTATTATTATGTTTCTAACCTTGTTTGTTATTTCTAATTATTATTATTATTATTATTATTATTTATCACTAACCCAATATTTATTTATTCATTGCTTACTATTTTGCTTATATATTTTTTAATTTGCTTATTATTTAATTTGCTATTTATTTATTTTTATAATTATGTTGTAATTGCTTCCTGGATGTAAAATTTGTGAATATATTTATTTTTGCTATGGTTAGTAATTAGGGAGTGCAAAAACATGTATGTTATTTAAAATTAATTTAGATCATGTTAATCATAAGATAATTAAAATAAACACTCACACACACGTAAGTCGATTTTTAATCGCCGTCTCACATTTCTAAGGTTATCCCTCAAGTTGCCTACGAATAAGGTCAAGTGGGGTGTATAAAGCAAGTCCCTTTCAAAAGAAAAAATCATCAAGTCCCTCATGGTTGCCTTTACGAATCGAGTCCCTTCGAATAAATGATGATAGTCCCTCATATGTGCTTAATACACCCCACAGTTGCCTTCATAACCAGAATGTCCCTCACATGTCCCTTAAAACATCCAAGGTAAAGACTACCTACTCCTTAATAGTAGGGATAGTCTTACCAATGAAAGGATAAAGAACAAGAAAGACTTTAAACTCTAGGGTAGGTTCCTCTTATGTACTTGCTCACTTCAAAAACTTTTCAAACTTTTCCACAATTTCAAACAAATTTTCAAAAACAAGTTTTTACACATCCGTACATGGATTATTATTAACTATTCTGAAAATTTTCTTATTCACACACTACACTTTCAAAAACAATTCAAAAGTGAGCTAAGTACCTAAGAGCCCATGGATAACCATGGATGTAAAGGGTGCTAACACATTCCCTTTACATAACCTACCCCCCGGACCCAAAATATTCTCTTAAGGTCTTTCCTGTTCTTTTATACCCTTTCCTTATGGATAAAATAAAAGTCGGTGGCGACTCTTGCTATCCGCAACATTACTTAAAGTCGGTTCTCCCACCGTGTTACAGAACTGGCGACTCTGCTGGGGATCTATTTAAGAGGGGTACCCTTAGGAATTAAGATCACTTTAAATTGTTTGCCTTGTTTGTTTTATATTACTTGTTGGGGTGCTCTTATGTGTGAAAGGTCCTAACCCGGATCTAGTGTACCTTAGGTAAATGGCAATAGACCAAGGAAACTATACGACGTATATCGATACGGTTGATCTGGTGGCCATAGTTAGTGCGACTTCTTGGTTGGTGCTTATATTCCTTAAGTCAAGTTGAGGATAATATTGAGGCTGCCATATGTTGTCAATGCACTAACTAACTTTTAGAACCCTAGTTAACTCATCTTGGCCTTTAGAAAGTAGTGAGGTAACCGGCTTTGGTGCAGACTGAAGTTGGTTGACACTCGATACTACACTCATTGAGATCTTAAACTTGGAGGGTTTTGGTTGGCAAGTAAGTTGCCTTCTGATCAACCACCCTTGTGAAGGATCAATGATATTGAGATCCCTTAGAACCTGGTTACTTTTGTAGGACAGGATGAACCATCTAACTTCAGGGGAGGGTACTTACCTTTGAACCTCATGCAAGCCTTTAAACCTAGGGCTATGGTGTGACTTGTTTGTGTGTGCCACATGTTTGTGATTGAACATAACATCATGACATCATCATGCATCATGAGCATATCATTTTCCCTAACCATTTCAAGGACCAAAGGATTTATCTTTGTTCTTTGTTGCAGGTCATGGCTTCAGCTCGTAGAAACACCATCAGGATCAACTTTGTAGGGATACCTCCCAAGCTTAAAGAGTTGGTTTCTCAAGTGTCTGATCATTCCCGGTTCAACAAGAGACATGTTCACCTATTGGATCTAGTCACTTCAGGGTTCAGTGAAGACATGATGAGTGTCCTGTTCCAGTTCTTTGACCCTAAGCACCATTGCTTTACATTCCCTGATTATCAGCTGGTTCCAACCATGGAGGAGTTCTCTAAACTTCTGGGCATACCTTTTCTTGATCAAAGACCCTTCACAGGTCTGGAGAAGGAGCTTAAACCAGAGGTTATTGCTGCAGCTCTACATCTGAAGAAGTCTGACATTGTTCTAGAGACAAGAAGTGGAGTTAAGGGTATTCTTGCCAAGGTATTAGTGGATAAAGCTCAAATGTTCTTGAAGGCCATGAGCTATGATGCTTTTGAGGAGATCTTAGCCTTGCTGATTGATGGCTTAGTATTGTTCCCCAATCCAGATCAGTTCATAGATGTTCATGCCATCAACATTTTCCTGAGTCACAATCCAGTGCCTACATTGCTTGGAGACATCCTACATTCTCTTCACACCCGTACTACAAGGGCAAGAGGAACTTTGATGTGCTGCATACCTTTGCTTTCTAGGTGGTTTATTTCTCACCTTCCTCGCTCAGTAATGAAGAATGAGCAAGGGTTCAGATGGTCCAAAAGGATCATGTCACTATCTCACTCAGATATCCATTGGTGCTCCAGATCTATGGAGAATGTCACCATCATTGACCGTTGTGGGGAGTTTCCTAATGTGCCACTTCTAGGCATAAGAGGAGGCATCACCTACAACCCCTCTCTAGCTTTACGACAGTTTGGTTACGCCCGAAGTGATGGTCCACATGACATGTTGATTCAGGGCGTTGTGTTTGACTACGACAACGATCTTCAGGGTTACCGTCAGAGATTCATACGAGCTTGGGGAAAAGTAAACAGGGTTGACAGCAAGACACTGGAGCCTAAGTACACTATTCCTATGGAGGCATATCTCAGATGGGTACGATCTCGTGCTCAGACACTCATGATGCCATATCCTGCCGTCCTACCAGTTACCATGGAACCTGTTGCTGAAGGAGACACAGCTTATACCATCCTTCACCCAGACATGCCTACTGATAAGGAAGACTTGCAGAGATCATGGATCCAACTGAAGGAGCAAAGGGATACTTTCGAGGCTCATTACAAAGCAAGCCAAGCAAGAATCCTAGAGCTAACAAAGCAACTTCACGAGGAACGAAACCTCAACTCATACCTCAACACAAAGAGGAAACGTCCATGGGAGACTTAAAACCCCATCTTTTGTACTTATTTCACTTTCATTTTTTGTAAGCCTAAAAGGCAAAACAAGTTATTACTAATAAAAAGTTACTTTCTTGTTTGTTTAAGCAAATTTAAATTCTGCGGTCCTTGAAAACATTGCATATGCATTCCCATACCATATCATTGCATCACAGGTTTATAATTGTGCACAGGTTTCTCATCTTCTCGCTGTTTATTTCAGCAATGGCTCTTGAACAATCAGTTAAGGATCTTCAGGCACAAAATGCACAGTTCCAAGAGCTGATCCTGAACCTATCCAAGGGGCAGGATGAATTGAAGACACTGCTGGCCAAGAAGACTAAGAAGACTAGAAGGTCTGCTGGGTTGCTCAACATGGGAAGAAGGTTCAAGGGTCCTGTCAAGACCAAGGAACAGATTGATGACTATGAATCTGAGGAATCTGAGAAAGAGGGAGGCAGTCTCCACAACACTATGGGGGACTCTGATTCTGAGGCTAATTACTATCATGAGCCTAATGAAGACAAATTCAAGATGCTGGTGGATAGGATGGATGCTATGGAATTGCAGAAATCATCTGGGATGGATTTTGAGGATTTGAGTTTGATATCTGGGGTTGTTATACCCATTGGTTTCAAAGTTCCTACCTTTGTTGTTTATGATGGGGTCTCTTGTCCCAAGCTGCATTTGAGGTCTTATGTCAGAAGGATTCAACCTCACACTGCTGACAAGAAGTTGTGGATCCATTTTTTTCAAGAGAGCTTATCTGGAGCTCAGCTGGAGTGGTATTATCAGTTGGAGAGTGTCAACATCAGAGACTGGAACGATCTTGCTGAAGCTTTCTACAAGCAGTATCAATACAATGCTGACTTAGCCCCCACTCGCATGCAGCTTCAGAGCATGTCTATGGGTGCCAAAGAAAGTTTTAAGGAGTATGCTCAGAAGTGGAGAGATTTAGCTAGAAGAGTTCAACCCCCTTTGACTGACAGGGAGCTGGTTGATATGTTCATGTGTACGCTGAATGGTCCGTTTTACAGTCATCTCATTGGAAGCTCATCATCTGGCTTCACTGAGTTGATCATGACAGGAGAGCGGGTAGAGAATGGTATCAAGAGTGGTAAGATCCAAGTGGGCACTTCTTCATCAGGTGCTGCAAAGAAGCCTCCCACTGGGAAGAAAGAATCCAATGCTGTTTATGGTCAACCTGATCGTAACAGATGGCATCAGTCTGTTAGTGCAGTTCATATTTCAAATCCAACTCCGGCAACAACAGAGCAGCCTCAAGGCAACCGACAGAGGGCTAGAAGACAGTTCACGAAGATCAACATGTCAATGGCTCAGGCATTGCAACACTTGTTGAAGGCTGAACTTATTACCCTGAGGGAGGCTCCTCAGAATCCCAATGTTACTTCTCCCAAGTACAATCCCAATGCACGATGTGCATATCATTCAAACTGTCCAGGACATGATACTAATAACTGTTGGGTCTTGAAGAACAAAATTCAAGATATGATTGATGCTGGAGAAATTGAGTTTGATCCACCAAATGTGATTACAGCACCACTGCCAAATCACGAGAAGACTGTCAATGCCATTGATGAAGACCTACATGTCTATTCAGTTATGGAGTTGACCACACCACTGTCTGTTATCAAAAAGAGGTTAGTACAAGCTGGGATCTTTCCAGGTTGTCGTGAAGATTGTCTGTATTGTACCTATAAGCCGGATAGTTGCTTCATTTTGAGAGATGGCATTCAACGTCTCATGGATAAGTATACTATAGTGTTTTAAAAAAGACCAGCATCTGTAGAAAGTATGGTGGATCATCTGACTCGGGGTAAGAAGATTGAAGAGGTTGACATGGTTGACAAAGTACCGGTAAGAATCACTTCAAAGGGTCCCATTAAAATCACTCATCAGGGCCCAATCAAGATTACTGCTGAAGGTCCTGTGAAAGTTGTTGCTGAAGTCAGAGTAGCTCCTGTAGTCATTACTACTCCTGGTCCTATTCCTTATACATCTGACAAAGTTGTGCCTTGGCACTATGGGTCTGATGTTTACATCCATGGTGTTAAGCAGGAGCCTTTACCTGATGTGCCTATTGACATTGATAATATTGCTGGATCTAGCAAGATCACTCGTAGTGGAAGAGTCTTCTCTCCTCCAGTTGCTTCTAAGAATGCAGTTACTCCTGCTGCTACTTCCACCACTGATGCTCGGGGCAAAGGTCTTGTTATTGAGCCGGTATCTTCTGATGTGCCAGCTGCTGATGATCTCTCTAAGCAGATGGAAGAAGTATTGAAAATCATTCGCAAGAGTGATTATGACATTGTTGACCAATTGGGGCATACTCCCTCAAAGATTTCTATGTTGTCCTTGTTGCTGTGTTCTGAGGCTCATGCCAAGTCCTTGATCAAGTTTCTGAAGTCTGCTCATGTGCCCAATGCCATTTCTGTTGACCAGTTTGAGAATTGTGTTGCCCACCTGACCTATGATAATGGGTTAGGATTTTCTGATGCTGATTTGACCCCTGCCAGGAGGGATCATAACAGGGCCTTGCATATTTCAATTGAATGCAGGGGCACTACCCTGTCACATGTGCTAATAGACAATGGTTCCTCTTTGAATGTGTTGCCCAAAGAAGTCCTTAACAAGCTGAGTCCTGAAGATGTTGTGCTGAAGCCCAATAATATTGTGGTAAAGGCTTTTGATGGTTCTAGAAGAGTAGTGCATGGGGAAATTGATCTTCCAATCAAAGTTGGTTCTCAGGTGTTTACTGCTACATTTTATGTGATGGATATTCGTCCCTCATACTCTTGTCTGCTTGGTCGTCCCTGGATCCATGGGGCAGGTGCTGTGACATCTACATTGCACCAAAAGTTGAGATATCCGGTGAATGGAAAAGTTGTTACTGTCTTTGGAGAGGAAGAATACTTTGTCAGCCATGTAAACACTTTCAAGTATCTGGAAGTGGAAGGTGAATACATTGAGACTCCGTGTCAGTCATTTGAAGTGGTTCCTTGGGTTGTTAATGATTGTGTAGCTCCTCCTGTTGTGAAGAAAGTTCCTGTGGTCATCAGAAAATCTCCAACAATGGCAATGGCCTCCCTCAATGATGCTAGGGCTGTGGTAGATGAAGGTGGTTGTACTATTTGGGGTCAGCTTCCTGATATTCCATATAAGTCTGACAAGTTTGGTTTGGGTTTCACTGCAGAGTCCCAGAAGGCTGTTCGTCGTGCTCGTGCTGCTCGTATCACCAATCAAGGGGTTATCAATGCTGTGGGAGACTATGATGAAGACTACAACTTGGATGCATGGATTTTTCCTACTGTGGGTGCTGGACTCAATAATTGGAAAGCTGAAGATGTTACCCTATCTCCTTTAGTCAGGAGTAAATACTATTACTGCGTTGTTGCTTTTTAAGTTTGTAATTTCTTGAACAATAAAACTTTCAAGCCATGTGCCTTACCCGGGGCATAATGGTGTGCTTGTTACGGGCTGTCATTTCATTTGCATACTTCATTCAATAAAATCAGTGGACGTTTCGTTTTAGTAAATATTGTGTTCCTTGTCTTTCTTTTTCTTTTATTTTTGCTTTATCATCTATGTGTTCTTACACACACCCACATCACTAAAATGCAGATCCTCATCCACTCTGGATCCTGTTGATAACAGTTCTACTATTGCCAATTATGATTTCGAGAATCCGATCTATCAAACTGAAGACGGAAATGAGGACGATTGTGAAATACCTGTAGAGCTTGCTAGGTTGTTACAACAAGAAGAGAAAGCTATACAGCCACATGAAGAGCCAGTCGAAGTTGTGAATCTGGGAACTGAAGAAAACAGAAAAGAGGTCAAGATAGGGGCTGATTTAGAGGACAGTGTCAAGAGCAGATTGATCCAGATGTTACGTGACTATGTGGAGATCTTTGCTTGGTCTTATGAAGATATGCCAGGGTTGGATACAGACATTGTGGTTCACCGTTTACCAGTGAAAGAAGATTGTCGTCCAAAGAAGCAGAAGGTTCGTCGTATGCGTCCTGAAATGTCAGAAAAGATCAAGGCAGAGGTAATGAAACAGTTCAATGCAGGGTTCTTAGCAGTGACTTCTTATCCTCAGTGGGTTGCAAATGTGGTACCAGTTCCAAAGAAAGATGGTAAGGTACGTATGTGTGTAGACTACAGAGATTTGAACAAATCTAGCCCCAAAGATGACTTCCCACTTCCTCATATTGATATTCTGGTAGACAACACCGCTCAGCATAAGGTATTCTCTTTTATGGATGGTTTCTCTGGTTACAATCAAATCAAGATGGCACCTGAAGATATGGAGAAGACAACATTTGTGACACAGTGGGGCACTTTTTGTTATAAGGTGATGCCATTTGGTTTGAAGAATGCAGGGGCAACATATCAGCATGCTATGGTGGCTTTGTTTCATGATATGATTCATCATGAGATAGAGGTATATGTGGATGATATGATAGCCAGATCTCAGAATGAAGAGCAACATCTTGATCATCTGCACAAGTTGTTTGAGAGGTTGAAGAAATACAAGTTGAGATTGAATCCAAACAAGTGTACTTTTGGAGTTAGATCTGGAAAGCTCCTGGGTTTCATTGTCAGTGGAAAAGGTATTGAAGTGGATCCTGCAAAAGTGAAAGCTATACGAGAGATGCCAGCTCCCCGTACTGAGAAGGAGGTTAGAGGTTTCTTGGGACGATTGAACTACATTGCAAGATTTATTTCCCAGTTAACTACCATCTGTGAGCCAATCTTCAAGTTGTTGAAGAAAGATCAGGTGATGGAATGGAATGATGAGTGTCAGACTGCCTTTGATGAAATCAAGATATATCTGTTGGAACCACCAATTTTGATGCCACCAGTTGATGGAAGACCCTTGATTATGTACTTAACAGTGCTAGACAACTCAATGGGGTGTGTGTTGGGGCAACATGACGAGTCTGGTCGAAAAGAGCAGGCAATATACTACCTTAGCAAAAAGTTTACCGACTGTGAAACAAGATACTCACTGCTCGAGAAAACTTGCTGCGCTTTGGCATGGGCTGCTCGCCGACTAAGACAGTATATGTTGACCCATACTACCTTATTGATTTCGAAGATGGATCCAATCAAGTACATATTTGAGAAACCTGCTCTCTCCGGAAGAATTGCAAGATGGCAAATGATCTTGACAGAATATGATATACAGTATACTACTCAGAAGGCCATTAAGGGAAGTGTTGTTGCTGATCATTTGGCTCATCAAGCAGTAGATGATTACCAGTCAATGAATTTTGAGTTCCCTGATGAAGACATTATGACTGTTACCAAAGAACCTGGACAATATGACGGACCTGAACAAGGATCCCGATGGACTATGGTTTTTGATGGTGCCTCTAATGCACATGGTAATGGTGTTGGTGTTGTAATTAGTTCCCCTGAAGGTTGTCATACCCCGATTACTGCCAGACTTTGTTTCTATTGTACCAATAACATGGCTGAGTATGAGGCATGTATCCTGGGTATTAAAGTTGCTATTGATATGAAGATTCAGTTCCTTGATGTGTATGGAGATTCAGCCCTGGTAGTAAGTCAGATTAAAGGAGATTGGGATACCAAGCATGATAACCTCATTCCTTACAGAGAGCATGTGTTGTCTCTGATCCCACATTTCAAAGAGATTACCTTTGGACATATTCCACGAAGAGAGAATCAGTTGGCAGATGCATTGGCCACCATGGCATCTATGTTTGAGATCAGCTGGGATGATGAAGCTCCCAAGATTACTATTGATAGATTTGAGAAGCCTGCATACTGCAATGAGATTGATACAGAAGGGGCAGGGGAGAAGCCTTGGTTCTATGAAGTGAAAAGATATCTTGAAGTTCAGGAGTTTCCTGAAGGGGCATCTGTCAAAGATAGGAAGTTTCTGAGGAGGTTTTCTGCCAAGTTCTTTTTGAGTAATGGGATTCTGTACAAGCGCAATCATGATTCAACTATGCTTCGTTGTGTGGACAAGAAGGAAGCAACTGAGATTATGGAAGAGATGCATGATGGGACCTTTGGCACTCATTCTAGTGGTCATACCATGGCAAAGAAGATTTTGAGAGCAGGTTACTATTGGTCTACCATGGAAGCTGATTGCTACCAACACTCCAGAACTTGTCACAAATGTCAAATCTATGCTGATAAAGTTCATGTACCTCCATCACCATTGAATGTGTTGACTGCTCCTTGGCCTTTTGCCATGTGGGGCATTGATATGATTGGTGAGATCAAGCCTACTGCTTCTAATGGGCATCGTTTCATCCTGGTTGCTATTGATTATTTCACAAAGTGGGTAGAGGCAGCTTCATTTGCATCTGTGACTAAGAATGTTGTGGCTCGGTTCATTAAGAATAATCTCATATGTAGGTATGGCATCCCTGAAAGGATTATTACTGACAATGGCTCTAATCTGAACAACACTATGATTACTGATCTCTGCACGCAGTTCAAGATTAAGCATCACAACTCTTCTCCGTATCGTCCAAAGATGAATGGAGCAGTTGAAGCTGCTAATAAGAACATCAAGAAGATTGTACAGAAGATGACTGTTACCTACAAGGATTGGCATGAGATGTTACCATTTGCTCTTCATGGTTATCGTACTACAATACGTACTTCAACAGGGGCAACCCCATTCTCCTTAGTCTATGGTATGGAAGCAGTTCTGCCCATTGAAGTTCAGATCCCCTCCTTAAGAATTATGAAGGATGCAGGCTTGGATGAAGATGAGTGGATTCAGACTCGACTGGACCAGATAAATTTGATTGATGAGAAGAGGTTAGCAGCAGTTTGTCATGGCCAGATGTACCAGAAACGGATGATCAAGGCTTTTAACAAGAAGGTTAAGCCAAAGGTATATCAGGCTGGTGACTTGGTAATCAAGCGTATCATATTACCACAGGGTGATCCTAGGGGCAAGTGGACTCCAACATATGAAGGTCCATTTGTAGTCAAGACAGTGTTCTCAAGAGGTGCCATGATACTGACTACAATGGATGGTGAGGACTTCCCACAGCCTGTAAACGCAGACATAGTTAAAAAATACTACGCATAAAAAGAGACCCGCTAGGTTGACAGGCCTAGGCAAAAATAAGGGCATCCCGGCAAACCAAAAGGGTTTGGGCAAAAATTAGGGATATATATAAAAAGATGTACACCCGGCAAGTCGAAAACCTGAAAAGGCGGCTTGGGCAAAAAAGGGTATCCTGGTGGATTGAAAACCTGAAAGGGCAATCCAGGCAAAAGTTAGGGATTAAAGCGTATGACTATGTCTCGTTTGGATCACCCAGGAAACTACAGCCAGTTGTACTACTTACTCAAGCTCGAACAGATAAAGCTCAATTCAATCGTTTCCGTCTCAACAGCAAGAAGATGAGATACTTGAAGGGCAATAGTAGAATTGAAACTCAATAGGACTGTTTCCCACATAGCTGATTCTCTTTTGTAAAACTTTATGACGAAATCCTCTTACTAGGGTTTATGTCTCCTTGTACAAACTTACCCGTGTATGGGTCACTTTTTGATATAAATAAATTCCATCTTTTGAATCCAGATTTACTTTTACCCTATTTACATAAGCGAAACGTCCATTGGTTGTGTTTGAATGTATGTATGCTTTTGAATATGATTGATGTTTACCAAAAATGCATGTATGCTTTTAATATGATTAATGTTTACCAGAAATGCATGAAAATGCAGTAATAGTATTTACTAAGGACGAACGAGGGAAGGATTTCAACGAAGCTTCACCGGTTCACCTCTAACAAAACAGTTACAAAACCCTCAGTAGGACGAATCCATCTTCATAAAGTCTCATCTCCCCTGGAATTTATATCCATCTCTTTTATCCTCATACGGATGTACGGGAAATTACTTTCCAATAAGGGTACGACGAACGAAGACGGGATGTTATACTTATCCTACTATCAAACGAAGACGAAGGTTATATATACCCTACTATCCCCAGCATACGGGAGGTTATATATACCTTACCATCCCCAGCATACGGGAGGTTATCTATACCCTGTTATCCCCAGCAGACGGAGGATTATATATTCTTCAGCAACAAATCGGGATTTATTTTCCCTGGCCAGCAGTTGTTATACGAAGATATCCAGACGCTTCCGGCAGTATCATATCATACATACATCATTTACATCATACCATAACATATACATCCATAGATACATAATACATTACTTAAGTGCATCATACCATACATGCATACATAATGCATAAACTAATACTATCATACAGAATGCTACTTTGTTTTCAGGTTAATTACCCAACAAACAAACTTATGATCTTCGGGACTGCTTTATCGTCACCTCAGGGTTACTTTATCCTCCTGATGAGCTTCTTATTACTTTGGGACTGCTTTATTGTAACCTCAGGGTTACTTTATCCTCCTGATAAGCTTCTTATTACTTTGGGACTGCTTTATTGTTACCTCAGGGTTACTTTATCCTCCTGATGACTTCTCATGACTTCAAGACTGCTTTAGAGTTATCATTATTGATGGCTCTATCCTCCTGAAATCATTACTTCAAGACTGCTTTAGAGTTATCATTATTGATGGCTCTATCCTCCTGAAATCATTACTTCAAGACTGCTTTAGAGTTATCAGTATTGATTGCTCTATCCTCCTGAAATCATATTATTACTTCAAGACTGCTTTAGGGTTATCATTATTGATTGCTCTATCCTCATGAAGACATGCTGTTACATCAGGATTACTCCAGTCTCCTGAAAGCATACCATCAATACCTCAGGACTGCTCCAGACTCCTGACAGCTTTCATTATACCTCCATATTTTGGACTGCTTTATCTTCCAAGAAATATATCTGAAGAACTTTCCCCTAGTGGCATCTTTAAGCCCACTCAATCATATTCAACTAGCCAACTGTATCACTCTATGCATTGGTGAGTGCAAATTTTTGGGCTTTTGTGTTCAATCCCCTTCAACCTTCCAGGTCACGACTGGCAAATATACCAATCTAACCCCTCAGGTTTCAGAAAATTGAACAGGGGCAGCTGTTGCACCCCAAAATTTGCCCTCACAATACAAGACTTTGTGTTCTAAGAAGGTTCACAAGGTTCACAAGTTTCCCAACACTTACAAGACCTTTCATGAGGTTCATAAAGTCCACAAGTTACTTTATGAAGGTTCACAAGGTTCACAAGTTTCTCAATGCTTATATAACCTTTCATGAGGTTCATGAAGTCTACAAGTCACTTCTTGAAGGTTCACAAGCTTCTCAACATTTACAAGACCTTTCATGAGGTTCATAAAGTCCACAAGTTACTTTATGAAGGTTCACAAGGTTCACAAGTCCCACAATGCTTTCAATGCCTTTCATGAGGTTCATGAAGTCTACAAGTCACTTCTTGAAGGTTCACAAGGTTCACAAGTTTCACAATGATTACAAAGCTTTCCTGAGGATCATGAGGTCTACAAAGCCACTTCATGAGGTTCACAAGGTTCACAAGCTTCAAAATACCTCCCATGAGGTTCACCAGACATTTTATTATGGTTCACAAGGTTCACAAAGTTCACAATTGGTCAAAAGAGTTGACAATTCCCTCAGACAATGCACCTCCTAAGCAGTGCATCCAAAACTAGGGTTTTGACTTTAATCAGGCTAAATGGACTTCCAATACCTCAAGTGAGTTTCATAACATCTTATATGTGTGTAAGAACCCCCATGACAAGTTTCAATACTTTTCTCAAAAGTTTGCTCAGTCAGATGATCAGATAAGTCAAAATCAGTCAATGCAGTTAAAAAGTCAAACTGAGGTCAACTGTGGTCAAAACAAAGTCAAACTTCATGATTTTTTGCCAACATCAAGTATATGAAGTAAAATTCATCATTTGATCAAGGGTTGATCATGATTCATCAAGGAGATTCCAGATCATCAATAATCAGGAGTTTCTAAATTAGGGTTTCCTTAGTAAAAGTCAACTGAACTTTGACCAGCCATAACTTTCACATACTTCATCACCAAGTCTCCATCCAAAGCTCATTTTGAAGTAAATTGAATTCTCTACAACTTTGATGTTTAAAGTTAAGCCCAAAAATGCTTCATTTGAAAGATATGATCTAAGACATTATAGGTCATTTCAAAAGTCAACAAAAAGTCAACAACTTCAAAAGGGCATAACTTGAGATTGGTAAATGATATGGACCTGAAACCAATGGGGTTGTTTAGAGGACTCTTCAAGCTTTCCAAAAAGTCCAAGAACACCCTCATACCTTTAAAATTGAGGGAGATGTGCCTTTGCAAAGTTGGGAAAATTTGTGATGGTTTATGATGAAAATGAGGGCCTAGAAGCAATTTTCTCCAAATGGGCTGGCCAAATTGTGACCCAACCCATACAATAACATCATGCACGAAATTTACATAATATTTTCATAATTTTTATTTTATTTAATTAATTTATTATGATTTTTTATACTTAAAATCATTTTAAATTTAAATAAAATATTAAAAATGAAGATTTATTTTTGTGATTGATTCTAGAAAGTCTTAATTGGTGATTAGAATTAAAGAAGAAGGAAATCATGTGAATAATACAAAAATAGCAAGTCTTCATAAGCCAATATTTGAAATTCAAAGCACCATCTTTTTCAATCTTTTTAAATCAATTCTTCCACATGATCCATCAAAGTTTTAACCTAGAATCATTCACCTATATATGCTGATCATAACCCTAGCCTCATACACGGATTTCCAGCAGCCAAAAGTGTAAGTGCATTGTTCAAAAAACTCTTCCAAAAGCCACATTCGGATTTCAAAACTCAGAGCACTACAAGGTATTTTAAGGACATGGCTGGCTTCCTTGATCATCATGGAACATAACCAGATCATTACATTGCCTCATAACATCACATATGGACAAATCCGATTCAAACTTTTTCACACTTTCATGATTTTTCGTTCTTGAACATTTATGCATTATTATTAAGTTTTGTTTGATGATTTGTGCTTTATGAAGGTTTGTGATGAATTCTGGGCAGGTTAATTGAAGAAACCATGGCCGAATCACATAGTGCCATTCTAGGGTTCATGACCTTCGTTTTAGGGTTTAACGCTCCAGTGAATATAAATGATTTTTAAAACCATGGCTTGATTTGGATTGACCTCTGGATTATGTTTACGCTCTCAATTTTGTGAAATTTCATAGTTTGGTTGATTGTTGAGTTTTGTAGGTTTTGCTAGGGTTTATTTTTTCGCAGGAAATATCATAGGTAAAATCGCAGCTAAATTCGAAGGATAGGAGGTTGAAGATGAAGACCAGTTCGCGCCAGTTTTGAAATTCAAATGTTGTTTTAAAATATAATATGTTTTCTCTGTTTGTATATCACAACCATTGAGTTGTCCCAGTGGAAAGGCGTATGCGTATTTGACCAAAGGGGAGAGGATCGAATCCTGCTTCCAGCCCATGTTTTGATATTTTTCTCATTTTAATTGCTTTCTTAATATATTATGATTTGTGGTTGTTTTATAAGCAGATGGGCTCTCCCAGCCAGGCGATAGCGCGCACATGCTTGCATTCATAAGGTCCTGAGTACGAATCACACCCCAGGCCTTTTTGCTTTTCTCTATTTTTCTGGATTTTGTAGATAAGGAATAAAACTCATTCTTCTCCCTATGATGATACGCATGAGAGGGCAGCCCAGTGGTGTGTTTTGTGTGTTGCAAGCAGGGGGGACTGGGTTCAAACCCCAGCTCCACCAGGTTTTGATTTCTATTTATTTTGCTTTATTTTTTTCTTAATTCAATTACTATTTTTTCTAAATAATTAAAATTATAATTTTTCTTATATGTATACTATGTGTTATAGTTCTAAAAATTATTTTTTTTCAAAATTCTAAATTCTTGTTTGTTCAAATTTTATTATTATTCATGTAGTTAAAATATAAGTATATTAATTCAAATATTTTTGTATATAAACAAACCCTAATTTTCTAATAAAACCCTAAAATATTTTTTTTTTTTTAAATAAAACATAATCCTATTTTTTCTAAATAATTTTATTTCTCTAATTTTTAATGTAATTATTTATGTACATGTATTTAGTATAAATCTTGTAAATATGTTTATAATTTATTTTTCTCTTTATATAATATGTGAATACTTTTATAATTTTTGTTTATTTAGAAATAATGGAATTTATAATAATTAAGTTTTGTAGTTATGATATATTTAAAAATAACTTAATAATTTGTAAAGATTAAAATAATTGTTTGCTCATATTTTTTCCTAAATATAATTGTTTATATTAAAAATTGTTGATCTATTATTATTATAATTTTGGGTTAATTTTATTTATTATTGTTATTACTAACCATATTATTTATTTTGCTTTATTAATTTTATATATTTCATTAATCTTTATTATTTATTAACCATACTATTATTTATTATTATATTTTTATTATTATGTTTCTAACCTTGTTTGTTATTTCTAATTATTATTATTATTATTATTATTTATCACTAACCCAATATTTATTTATTCATTGCTTACTATTTTGCTTATATATTTTTTAATTTGCTTATTATTTAATTTGCTATTTATTTATTTTTATAATTATGTTGTAATTGCTTCCTGGATGTAAAATTTGTGAATATATTTATTTTTGCTATGGTTAGTAATTAGGGAGTGCAAAAACATGTATGTTATTTAAAATTAATTTAGATCATGTTAATCATAAGATAATTAAAATAAACACTCACACACACGTAAGTCGATTTTTAATCGCCGTCTCACATTTCTAAGGTTATCCCTCAAGTTGCCTACGAATAAGGTCAAGTGGGGTGTATAAAGCAAGTCTCTTTCAAAAGAAAAAATCATCAAGTCCCTCATGGTTGCCTTTACGAATCGAGTCCCTTCGAATAAATGATGATAGTCCCTCATATGTGCTTAATACACCCCACAGTTGCCTTCATAACCAGAATGTCCCTCACATGTCCCTTAAAACATCCAAGGTAAAGACTACCTACTCCTTAATAGTAGGGATAGTCTTACCAATGAAAGGATAAAGAACAAGAAAGACTTTAAACTCTAGGGTAGGTTCCTCTTATGTACTTGCTCACTTCAAAAACTTTTCAAACTTTTCCACAATTTCAAACAAATTTTCAAAAACAAGTTTTTACACATCCGTACATGGATTATTATTAACTATTCTGAAAATTTTCTTATTCACACACTACACTTTCAAAAACAATTCAAAAGTGAGCTAAGTACCTAAGAGCCCATGGATAACCATGGATGTAAAGGGTGCTAACACCTTCCCTTTACATAACCTACCCCCCGGACCCAAAATATTCTCTTAAGGTCTTTCCTGTTCTTTTATACCCTTTCCTTATGGATAAAATAAAAGTCGGTGGCGACTCTTGTTATCCGCAACATTACTTAAAGTCGGTTCTCCCACCGTGTTACACTTTACACCTTACTTGACCTTTTGTTTAGGAAACTTGAGAGGTAACCCTTAAGAAGTGAGATGGCGATCCAAGATCGACTTACGTGTGTGAGTGTACCAATTCAAATATTTATCTTGAGATTAGTGATTTAAATTCAATTTTACATACAAACATGTTTTACACTCCCTATTTTACTAACCATAGCAATTAAAAATAAATAATAAAAATAATGCTACAACTATTACATAGTGGATACAATTACATTATTAAAATAATTGAAATAAATAAAATAAATAAGCAAATAAATAAATAATTAAGTGGGTTAGTAACAATAAACAAAAATAAATAAATATAAGAGGGTTAGTGATAATAAATAAAATAAATAAGTATAAAATGGTTAGTATAACAATATAATATAGACAAATAAAAAGCTCAAGATTAAATAAATAATTATTTTTTAAGAGAATTTAATAAAAGAAATAAATAATAAGTATTATGTACTAATAAAATATGCTTAATAGTCTAATTATTTAATTTTATATACATATTATAAAAATATCTAATTATAATTAAATAAATTATATTCACAAGATAAAATTAGGGTTTTTAATTGTTCTTTAAGAAAATAAATTGGAGTTAGTTAATTAACTAAATTATTTACATACATAAAACTATATACAAATTATAAAATAAATACACATAATTAAAATGTATAAATAAACTAAAAGTTATAATATAATTAGGATTTATAAAAGAAAATTAGGGTTAATCAAATAAATTAGGGTTTATGAGTTTAGAAAATAGAATTAGGGTTTTATTTATTAATTTACAAAATAAATCCATTTATTCACAACAATATGATAATTATACATATATTCATATTATAAAAATAAATATAACAAAATAATATTTTTAAGAATATATATACAAAAGTATTTTAATGATATTAGAAAATATTTTTTTATAATTTATATTACCAATCTAAATAAAATAGAAGTAATAAAATAAATTTAAATAAGAAAACATAGAAAATTGATCAAAAAGAAAGGACCTGGGATTTGAACCCAGGTCCCCTACCTTATATGCATAGCACAAAACCATCCAGGCCAGCGCGCGCTGGTGACATTTATGTGACTCCCAATCATTAAATAATAAACCTGCAAAATAAATGATAAAACACAAAAAATGTCCTTCAGCCAGAATCGAACCTGGGTCTTGAAGGTCTCTAACGCGCACGCTTACCACCAGGGCAAGCAGCCTTAGCTGAAATAAAATAGAAACAATTACAAAAAATATTAAACCAATTTTTGAATTTCCTGATGGCGCCAAGAGGTCATCTTCAACCTTGGTTCCTGCGAATTTTGTTGCGAAGTTTGTCACGAATTTTCCTGCGAATCTCATAATATATAAAACCTACGAATTTCGAATATCAACAAAATAGTACAATTATTACAAATTGATTAGTGAAACATGATCCTCAAGATCCATACAACACAACCATGTTTCCAGAATTCATTTATCTTTGATGAATCAAGAAACCCTAAAATGGCCGACGAACCCTAATCATGGTGATTCCTTAAACCTGTACCAAAAATCAAATTAAATGGCCCAGAAACAATCATGAGCTTGTCACAAACACAAAACCATAGTCAAATTCAATTTATATTGCATATATATATGAGAACGAAAAATTCAAAAGAGAGTTGAAAGTTTGATTCGGTTTGATCCATTCATGAGGTTTGGGATGCATATGAGTGTTGATACATGATCAGTGAAGTCCAAGGATCCTTCTTGTGTCCTTAAAATACCTTAAAAAGCTTTGTGATGAAGAATCCGAATTTGGAATTTTGATGAAATTTGAAAATTTGGAACTTGTTCTTGTGGCTGCAAATTCGTGTCATTGGCATTGTGATGAGTTCTATGTATATATGTGAACTGAATTAGGTCAAAAAGTTGGACTATCCTTTGGATATTTTGGTCATGGAAGATTGAAAAAGATCATACTTTAAAATTCAAATATTCTTTGATACAACCTTTTGTAACAGAGGTCAGGTACATCACCTGGCTCTTGAACATTGTATTAGTCAAAAAGAGCAATGGAAAATGGCGCATGTGCGTGTACTACACTGATCTTAATCGGGCTTGCCCGAAAGATGCTTACCTTTTGCCTAACATTGATAAGCTGGTTGACAACTCTATAAGTTTTAAATTGTTTTCGTTCCTCGACGCCTATTCCGGGTACAATCAAATACCCATGGTCGTGACCGATAAAAAATACACCGCTTTCATGGTCGAATTGGGCAACTATCACTACAATGTAATGTCTTTCTGCTTGAAAAATGTGGGCGCTAATTACCAGCGAATGATGAACAATGTATTTCAAGAAGAAATCGGGAACATGCTCGAAGTTTACATGGACGACATGATCGTTAAATTCCAAGAGGAGACTGATCACACTCTCAACTTAAAGAAAATTTTTGATCAAGCACGCAAGTGCAAAATGCGATTCAACCCCGAAAAGTGCATGTTTGGAGTACGAGCATGAAAATTCCTCAGTTTTTACCTAACCGAAAGAGGGATTGAGGCCAACCCCGACAAGTATCAGGCATTCGCCGAAACGCCCATGCCGACTTCTAAGAAGTCCATTCAATCACTAAACAGGGTACTCACATCATTGTCGTGCATCGTAGAAAAATCCGCTCAACAAGCCTTCAAATGGACAGAGGAGTGCGAGCAAGCCCTGACACACCTCAAAAAGGCTCTTTCAAAACTCCCAGTTCTCTCCCGACCAGAGGTTGGGGAAACCTTATTCCTAGATCTTGTCGTTGAAAATGAGGCTATAAGCGCTGCCCTCGTAAGAGAAACCCCCGAGGGACAGAAACCAATTTATTTCACGAGCAAAGCCTTATAAAAAGGCCCGAGCTTAGGTATCAACAGATTGAAAAATTTCCCTCGCACTCCTCCACGTTGCTAGGAGACTTAGACATTAATTTCTCATACACACGGTCGTAGTTCGTACGGACCAGCCCATCAGGCAACACCACGGTCGGCCCGATATGATCGGGAGAATGCTCAAGTGGTCACTAGAAGTATCAGAATTTGATATCCGGTATAAAGGCAGAGCATCCATCAAAGCGCAGGCCCTTACTGATTTCGTAGTCGAAATGACTACCCCGGATGACCAGATCTGCGCGTCCAAAAAATGGACTATTTTTTTGGACGGTGCTTCGAGCTCTATGGAAAGAGGCGCGAGAATTATCTTAAAGAATGAGGAGGGAATCCTGATTGAAGTATCCCTCGCCTTGTCATTCCCCACATCCAACAATCAAGTAGAATACGAAGCATTCCTCGGAGGTATGAGGCTCTGTAACACGGTGGGAGAACTGACTTTTTAAGTTTTGCTTTTACAAAAAATGTTGCGGTTAGCAAGAGTCGTCACCGACTTTTATTTTATCCAATTTTATTAGGAAAGGCATAAAATAACAGGAAAGACCTTTTTTAAAAAAAAAATTGGGTCCTAGGGGTAAATATACAAAGGGAATGTGTTAGAACCCTTTGTATCCATGGTTATCCATGAGCTCTTAATTGCTTGTTCACTTTAATTTGCTTTTTGAAATGTGTTGTGTGTTTAGAAAATATTTCGTAAAAAAAAGTTTAACTTTGTAATGATTATCGTATGAATGTATGCAAAGTGTTTATTTTAAAAAATATATATATTTGAAAGTATGAGGTGCAAAAAGTTTTTTTTTTTTTTATTTCAAGCGAGCATTTAAAAGTTACTTACCCTTAATGTAAGGTTTTTCTTGTATTTATCGTTTTCCTTGAAAGATAGTACTATCCATACCATTAGTGGGTAGGTAGTCTTATCTATATGATGTGGAGGGACATTGAAGGATCATCGAATGGTCATAGAAGGCAACATGTAAGGTTACCTTAGAAATTCGAAGGGACTATCATCATTTTTCCATAGGATCATCGAGGGACAAGATCATCTTTTCGTAGGCAACTCGAAAGGTCATCGAGGGACTATGATCTTTTTTCGTAGGAAACTATGATGATTTATTCGTAAGCTTCTTTTGCTAAGATACCCCTACGTTCGAGGGACATTACCAATTTGTCGAAAGGCACCAAGAGAGGTTACCCTAGAGGTGTGAGTGTGTAAGTGTGTTCAATTTAGTTATATTTATCTTGGAGGTTATGGCTATCTACCAATTATTTTTATCTTTCTATACAAGCCTATTAACATACATCCAACAGTTATAGAGAAGCATAAAGTGTGAGAAAAATAAATCCTAAGCTATTACATCGCTTTGGGAGAGATACATAAGTGTAAGAAATGCGGGAATGTAAAACCTAGACTATTACATGACCTATGGGCAATTACATAATAGGAAAAAATTGCGAGAAAATAAATCTACGTTATTACATTGTTTGTGCAATCATATACACTTGTTCTAGGAATTTAAATAGCAATAAAATAAGAACAATATTAGAAGAAAAAAAAATATTTTTAAAGTCCTAAAGTATAAATTAATGTTTTTTGTATTTTTTTTTTATGATTTAATTCTAGGTGTTATTAATAATTAATTAACCTAAGTTCTAGTTTATTTTACAAAATTAATTAATAGGAAATCTCAAGCCTAAATTAATTTGATAAAAAAAATTCGATTAGCCAAAACTACCTTTTTTTACGTATTTTTCTTAAAATAAAATAAATTATTTTTTTTTTTAAAATTTATTTACATGGTCAATTATAAAATAATTAAGCTCAATAAGAGAAAATCCCAAAATTTTAAAATAAACCTAAGTCTAAATTTTTATTGGATTTTTCGAGTTTCGTAAAAAAAAAAGTATATCACATTTCATCGATGTCAGATTATGAACTTTAGGATACGAATTCCATGGAACGCATTCTACCTGTTCTAAATAAACACATACACAAATTTAAAGGGTTAGTAATCAATAAGATTGGAGGAAATTGAAAATACAAATGATGGAAAATTCATAAAATCGGGGATAATGTATATGATTATTTCAAGTATGGATGGGTATAAAATAAGCTACTTGTACTTACCATTGGACGTCTCAAGAAGAAATTTGGACGATAGTATGGACTTAGAACCGACTGGAACTTGAGATAGGAAATTGCACCTCCTTTGAGAATATTTTGTGATCAAACTCTTGTTTCTTATGGCTATTCCAGCATATCTTTTTTTTCCTCTCGTTTTAAGGTTTAGTTTGGCCTCCTATTTATAGGAGATGAGGGTGTGATGTAGATGAGAAGAAACAAGTGTTTCATGGCCATCAAAGGGAAAAATTATTTCTATAATTTTTCAAAAATCTTCCTTGCATGAAGGTCGTGGTTTGATGAGGTATCATGGAGCTTTGAATGTTATTATCTTGCTTCTAGAAGCCCACAATGGGGTGCCCCATTATCCTTATCATTTATTTTATTCAATTTCATTTTATTTTGAATTTTTATAAATATAATCCAAGTTAAATGAAATAAAATTCAAATAAATAAAAATATAAATAATGAGATCCTTCAAGAGGTCATGAACATGCTTAGACCTTAAAACTTTGGTCCATTAGTCCAAATTTTCAAGTTTTGCTCAAAGTGACTTCATGCATTTTCTCAAAAATTGTCCAACTTGCACAAATCACAACTCTTTCAATTTTTGTCATATGAAGGTGATCTTGGGTTTTTTTTGGAAACTTCAAGACATCCCTTATAACTTCATGTTGATCATTTGAGCATAAATTGTCTTGAATATGTGAGGCCAAATTTGAGGGTCCAACAGCTGCCCCTATTCAATCTTCTTAAACCTGAAGAGTTAGATTGGCATATCGGCCTTTCATGGTCTAAAGGTGGAAGATGATTGAATACTCGTAAGTGCCCGGAAATTCGCACTCATAGATGCATGAAGCAAAAATGTTGGTTGACTTGTATCGAGAATGGGCTTAAAGATTCCATTCAGAAAAATGACGATTGGTCGTCGAAGATGGGCTTAAAGACGCCATCCAGAGTAAATGCTTTTTATAAATAAGAATATTGGAGTGAGCCCATGTTAGGATGAACCCATACCCAATTGCATCTACCGTTCATAGTACCTTAAACTCGTTATAGGCGTTTTCAAGTAACTGTCTCGTTTTGGGAGTTGAAGTAATAAATACTCGACCAGTTACAAGAGTTCAAATGCGTCTTAGCCATGTAGATATAAATGTCTTGTCGTCTCAGGGTTTAGTCTTGTATCCTTTTGCGAGACATTTTTTCGTCTCGGAATTTTAATCTCGTCCTTTTGAAACATCTCGTTGTCTTGGGTTTAAGTCTCATATCTTCACAGAATATCACGTCATCTCGGGGCTTAATCTTGCCTTTTGCAAAACAACCTATTGTCGTACCTCGAAAAATACGATCCTAAAACAAACAACAGAGTCGCCACCTAATTCTATTTATTCTACGATGGAAAAGGGAGATATAGACACAACCTAAATGGGATAGGAAATGGTCAACGAAACCACTAATCTAAGTTCGAGAGTCAGTTACGCGAAGGGAAGGTATTAAGCACCCCTCACGTCCGTTGTACTCAACGGGAACCTCTTAGTTTAATTTGCGCTTAAAATGCTAACTTATTATTATTTTCTTCTTTTAATGATTAAAGTTACTAAGATTTCTTATTAAAAGGGAAAAGAAAGTTATTATTTATTACGGAGAAAGGTTAAGTTTTATATTATTGTGCTCGCGAAAGATTAAAATCCCCGTGCCTACGTATTCCCTTATGCAATGGGAAAGTCAGAGCTTCGTAGTTCGTGCAACTACGATTTGTGTTTTTTAATTTAACTATTGTTTGAAAATGCTTTCTAATCTGCTAAGCGTTGGCTTATACTCGCGGTGGAGGTTGAAGCGCTAGCTTGTTTGCGAGATAGAAAGATTTAAACAATGTTCGTTTTGAAAAAGATGTTTGATCTTTATTAAAATGTTTTAAACGAGAGGGCGAATGAACCACGACGCGTGGGGCTAGCCCATGAGTGATTGCATTCAAGAACCCATGGAGTGCTGGACTCCAGAGTTCAGTTACTCGCTGATTAATTATGGAAAATAGTTTGTGTTGATTGGTAAGTGTTAAATTGTTTTTGAAAAGAAAGAGACAAGTCGTCATTTTTAAGGGAGGTATCTCGCCTAATCCACCACAAACATTTGAGGAATGAGAAATCGAAAGAAGCTTTAAACTTGGATACGAGGATCGACAAGCAATGTCACATTCTTTCTTTGAGAAATAAAATCAGAAGAAGCTTTAAACTTGGATATAATGATCAACAAGCAATGCCACATTGTTCTTTAAAAAATTCGGAAGAAGCTTTAAACTTGGATATGAGTATCGACAAGCAATGCCACATTCTTCCTTTGAGAAAAAATTATTTGTAAGATTTGATTTGTGCTTGTGGGGATAGGAGGAATATCTTCATATGGAGATAAATCATGTCTAATCTTTTATAGTTGTTGAATTGTTTTGAATATGAAAGAGTGAATGAATTATAAATCGGGGGATAGCCCCAACAGTAATTCAGTTGAAGCACCACCCTAGGAATGCTAGATTCCTGAGTTCAGTTCTTCGTATAATTAATTAAAAGTTTCTGTGTTTTAGGAACGATAGGGTGAATAACCACGTCGCGTGGGGCTAGACCAGGAGTGATTGCATTCCAGAACGTGCGGAGTGCTAGACTCCGGAGCTTTGTTCCTCCGTTATTTGATTTGCGAATTAAGACGCGATTTAAGATTTATGTTTTGAAAACGAAAGAGCGAATGAATTACAAATCAGAGGCTAGCCCTAACAGTAATTCAATTCAAAAACCCGAGGAATGCTAGATTCCTGAGTTTAGTTCTGACGTTAATTAATATATTAATTTAGAGACGTCTCGCAATTATTTTATGAATTAGGGTTCAGTGTTTTTATAACGAAGGAGTAAATGAAACACTACGCATGTGGCTAGCACAGGTGTGGTTCATTAAAGACCCACGAAATGCTAGATTCCAAAGCTCAGTTCCTCGTTAGTTAATTAGACGCGTGAAGTCATGCAGACGGCGATCACATAGTGACCGACTTACGTATGTACAAATGTACATGCGTTTTAAAAATATTTACTTGGCGTTGGACCAAGAAATTGAACTATTTTTGAAATGATTATTTATTGTGCGCTTTCATTTTTATTTATTTTGATAATTTATAGTCGTAAGCATAAAATCGGGTATATAATCGAGCAAAGGTGAACAACATAATTTTAGACAAAATAAATAAATAAATTCTAAGCAAGTAAATAAAGCAAGGGTTAAATGAGTACTCACACCTTCAAGAAATCAAGCATAGCAATTCAAATACACCAATCATAAAAGGATAATCAAAGAAAATTAACATGAATCTTAACGCTAATTAAGTTCTAACTAAATTTATTTCCATAAAGAAGAAAAAACAAAAATCTAGATAAATTATTTTATTTGGAAAAAAAAAAGGTGAATGCTCAAAGGGCAAATATCTAATAATTATCTACATTAGTGATAAAAAAAAATGATCCTTATAGTAAGCTGAAAATGAAAATATGAAAATAGGGTTTGTGAACAGCAAAAGAACAAATGGGCTTAGCCCAATCCGGAAAAAATAATAACAAAAAGGATTTAATAAAATAAAAAGGTAATATAATAAAAATGCAATAAAAAGAAAACTTTAAAATAAGAAAGGAAAACGAAAGGGCTTACCCTCCGCATCTCACCTCTTCCGCATATGCCTCCTCAATCTTTGAACTCTATCGTCTTCGCGTCTGCCGTAACAAGTCCAACCATCATCACCGATCTCTTCTCTAGTGTACCAGTCACCTTCTTCCTCTCAAAGATTTCGTTTTCTTGTTCTCACCGGAATAACCTCTTAATGGGGGTTGTGAGCGACGATGGGTAACGGATCTATGTGCTTTTTCGCGGCAGTTTCGACTCTCAATCTTCCTTTCACGCGACGGCTTTGTGTTTAGAATGTGAGTAACACGAATTCAAAAAAGATTTGTGCTGCTTCTGCCTCGTGGTGGTGGCCGGCGGAATGGCTTGGCGTTTGTAGCGGATTCGCGGCGGTTCTTCTCTGTCTCGCGAAGCTCTCACTCTCTTTCGCTCAGATTTGTTTACGGTGGTGAGTGGCTCGCGATTCAGGTGGACGTTTCTGTTTTTTCGGTCGTTCAATGGAGAGGGTGGCGAATTTGACTCACGATTTGTGGGTTTTTATACGACGGTTTTTCTGGTGCGGTTGTTCGTTGAAGGTTCGTGATGGTGGTATTTGTTGAGGTTGTGAAGAATTTTGTTTCGGTTGAAGGAATGAGCAAAGATGGTGATTTATGGTGATGGAGTCTACGACGAAGATGAGGATTCTTGTTGCATAATGTTTTTTTGTGTTTTTTTGAAATGAGAATATGGTTGTCTGTTTGAAGAGAGGGTGATTCGGTTGAAGAGATTGTGTTTCTTCGGTTTGGTGTGTGGTAGCAAAGGTTGAAGGGTTGAGAAAAGGTTTGTATTTAAGATTAGAGGAATGAAGTTATGTTTGAAATTTTGTAGGGTGATGAGATGAGAAGGATTTGTGTGAGTGGTGAAGGTTTTGTTGAGGTGAGAGGAGTGAATGGTTTTTGTTGATATTTGAAGGTATAAAAAAAATTCTGCAGAGAGTGTTTTTTGAGAGAGTTGTATGGAGAATATCAAAAAGAGTGTGAGTGCCAAGAGTGAGGCAATGGTTCGATGTGTTATGGTTGAAATGGGTTTTTTTTAGATCAGTTTTTGTGATTTCGGAAGGTTTTTATGGAAGCTGAGGTTTTCTCCCCCTTTTTCTTTTAGCTCTCTCTGTGTTTTGTTATATAAATGTTTTTCCTCTTGTTTTGGTTTCCTTTATTTTTCATATTTTTCCTCTTTTCTTTTGTATGCTCTCATATCCCTATATGGCATGGTCAAAGCTCCCTTTATCTTATGCAGGTTGCTTATAAACACAGATTGGTGTAATTTTGGAGCAGTGTCAACAGAGGGTAATGGTAGCAGGCTGTAGCATGTAGAGTGGAGGGAGTGATAACATTGGTTTGTGGTGATATGGGACCAAATTTAAAATGGGACTAAACTGTTGAAATGTGACTAAACTATTGAAATCTAACTAGAACTTATTTAAAATTAATACTGACTAATGATAAAACCTAAATCTAAATATAAACTATATAAAAATAAACTAAATAGAAATAGATTAATTAAGAGTAAAATGAAATCAATCTTAAAAAGGATAAAACTACTACTTAATTAAAATTAAGTCAAGTCAATAAAGTAATTAAAATATTAATTAATAAAAATTGACAAAATAGACATTAAACTGATTAAATATAAACTCAATAAAAAACATTCTAAATTTTAATTTAAAATTAAATTTAAATTTAAATTGGAATTAAACTAACTTAAATTATATTTTTGAACTATTATTATCATTTTAAAATAAAGAAAAAGAACAACTAACTATCTTAAAACATAATAATTATTTATACTACAATACACAACTCAAAATCAATTCCGACGTCTAGAACAAAAACTAGAAAGTTAATAAAATGATAATATTGAAGAAAAATGTATGATTAATGGAATATGAGATGTTTTAACTTAAAAATGCAAAAATGATCGATTTTCAATACATCGGCAAAAATGCGTCAAAATAAACAAAAATTGAACAATTTCTGGTCAAAATTTAGGGTATGACAGCTGCCCCTATTTAATCATCCTGAACCTAAATGTATGAGTAACAAAGTTTTTTTTGGACATTCAAGGTGGAAGAGGATTAAATATCAAAATACCTAAAATTTTGGCCGAAAATGCAGATGGAATGATATGATATGCAATGTAAAAATGCAAGACAAAAGTTATAACGCTGTCGGGAAGAAAATTGATACTACTGGGGATTAGATACACATGACTGGAGTACAATCCACACGAGGAAATTATCTTGAGCGAAGCCAGACGACAACTATCTACAAGTCCTAAGATGACTTGAAATCTTTGAACAAAATTCCACTTTGAGGAATCTACTGTTGAGATTTAAAACCTCATTTGGAAATACCTTCTGTTAAGGTATCAAAATGAACCAGAAATCTACTGCCGAGATTCTGGAAAGACAACATCTTCTGCTGAAGTCTACTGGAGATCTACTGCCAAGATTACCAGAGAATCTAAGAAAGAAATACCTTCTGCCGAGGTATCTAAATGAACCAAAAATCTACTGCCGAGATTCTGGAAAGAGAACATCTTCTGCTGAAGTCTACTGGAGATCTACTGCTGAGATTACCAGAGAATCTAAGAAAGAAAATACCTTATGTCGAGGTATCTAAATGAACCAAAAATCTACTGCCGAGATTCTGAAAAGAGAACATCTTCTATTGAAGTCTACTGGATATCTACTGCCGAGATTACCAGAGAATCTAAGAAAGAAAATACCTTATGTCGAGGTATCTAAATGAACCAAAAATCTACTACCGAGATCTTGGAAAGAAAAACAAATTATGTCGAAATCTGCTGGAGGTCTACTGCCGAGACTTTCCAGAGAATCTAAGAAAGAAATACCTTCTGCCGAGGTATCAAAATGAGCCAAAATCTACTGCCAAGATTCTAGAAAGAAAAACAAATTCTGTCGAAATCTGCTGGAAGTCTACTACCGAGATTTTCCAGAGAATCTAAGAAAGAAATACCTTCTGCCGAGGATTAACTGAGGATACACCTGTCACCAAATCTTCTGCCGAGATTTAACTAAGGATGTCATCGAATAGAACTCTCACCATACTTCCCTTCTTCTGAAAGAGACAACCATATGATGGAGAACAAACTTCACGCTCAAACTTCTCAACTTGTCTAGAAGAGATAGCCATTTGACGGAAATTGAAAATTCACAACAAACTTCTCACCTTGTCTGGATGAGATGCCATTTGTTGGAAAAAATAAAGAGATTCATACCAAACTTCTCAACGTGTATTGGATAGATGCCATTTGAAGAACTCTCACCATACTTCCCTTTTTCTGAAAGAGACGCCATATGATGGAGAAAAACTTCACACTCAAACTTCTCACCTTGTCTGAGAGAGATGCCATTTGACGAAAATTGGAAAATCACAACAAACTTCTCACCTTGTTTGGGAGAGATGCCATTTGCTGGAAAAAAATAGGAGATTCATACCAAACTTCTCAACGTGTATTGGAGAGACGCCATTTGATAGAACTTTCACCATACTTCCCTTCTCCTGAAAGAGACAGCCATATGATGGAGAAACAACTTCACGCTCAAACTTCTCAACTTTTCTGGAAGAGATAGCCATTTGACGCAAATTGGAAATTCACAACAAACTTCTCAACTTGTCTGGAAGAGATATCCATTTGTTGGAAAACTAAAGAGATTCATACCAAACTTCTCCGCCGAACAGGGGAGATTCCATTTGATAGAACAGAAACCTTGCTGAGGATGAACAAACTGCCCGAAAAGAGAATGCCATCTATTTATTTACTGGGAAATCCATGGATAAGAGACAAGCTTCTCAAATAAGGAGACGGCCACTAGTTGATTCCGCTTAGAGGTCTAGGGATAAGAACATGCTTCTCCAATAAAGAGACTGCCACTTGTTGATTCCACTTAGAAGTTCAAGGACGAAACAAGCTTCTCGAATAAAGAGACTACCACTTATTGTCAGGTGTAAGTATTCCAAGACAATGTTGTAACCACACTGCTGGAAAACAAAGTTTGTCTTCAATGGAAACCTCCAATAAATTCCTCTTGGGAGACAAATTATTCAAAGGTGCAAAATAAATGCACTTTCCATTTGGAAATCCAATTATTAAAATTGTCAAAGACCAAATTCAATCCAGGAACGAGCTGGAAAGAAACTGTCATGCAAGACGCTAACCCATGAGGAATGAACTCAACTGGGGATTTATCCTATCCAAGTGTGGAAAGGAGAACTGAAACAAACATCTTCCATGAGGGTAAAAACTCGATGGGGAATTAGAAATATCGTACATTTTCTGCCTAATGGCTGACAACTCTATTTTGAGAGAGACACATCACTTAGGGATAAACACAACCAAGGTGAAGGAGGTATGCATTAATGAATTCAACATGAATATGAATATGAATCATTTATGATGTACATGTATGTATATGAGTTATGTTTATGCTGACAAACAGACAAAACAGACACAAGAGATAAACTGGTGACGAAATAAACCTCACAACAAACGGATACTCGACCAATCTCGTCAAAGTGTAAGCAATCAATGAAGATAGGGTAGAGAATCATCCATGGAATAAAATTCTGCTACAAAGCTCAAATCTCTTTGAGGAGAGAAAGATATTTCAATCAGGAAATAGACCCAAGCAAATCTTCTAACTTCAATGTCCATCCGAGGGAGACAAACATACAAACTATGTTTGCTTAGGATGAAGTAAAATTTGTACTTCGTTGGGGGAGAAAATCACATTTAGCTAGAGAAGCTTGAATCACGGCTCAATTGGGGATACTAGACCTAGTATCTCACTAGAAGCACTAAGTAGTAAAAGGAACCCACCCGAAAATGTCGAGTCATGCCCCTGACACATCATAGCAACTTGGCGTAAGAACCCCGTCATCTGGAGATACTTGTGAGGTAGATCACAAGAGCGTCTTGCTTATGGAAACACGTGGTCATGCATCCACGAAATGGTTTGTGAGAAGAGATCATCTCAAAAGGATTTTATAGAAGACTTGACATTCAAAAAGCCCTAGTGTCTTCAAACTCTTGTAGGGATTCGTCAAATCTCGACGTCACTGCCTCAAATTAACTATGTTTGGCCCAAATAAGTCTTCAATACTTATCCTTTTAGGGATGATCAGAATGTGTAAGTAATAAATTGGGAAACAACTTACCCCTGTTTAGCAAAGTCTTCAAGCAACATGCCCCTGTCTGGCAAAGTCTTCAAGCAACATGCCCCTGTCTGGAAAAGTCTTCAAGCAACATGCCCTTAGGGATGATCATTCTCTGAAATGGTTGTTCAACTACTCATCAGAGTTTCAAATCTCAAGAGATTAAGCTCGTCACCGGTACTCTTACATAGGTTTCTATGATATCAAGCAAATGCTAACAAGCAAAATGTTAATTTCGAGACTGCTAATGTAACACCCATGTTTGTCTCGAAGTTTTTTTTATTTTAATGTTTTTGAAAAGATTTTCACAATAGCCTGTGACCGAATCACTAGCAAGGATGTGATATTCATTTTTTATATAAAGCCAACACAAATTTTGAGCATAGCTCATAGGAGTCAGAAAACACTATCTCATTGAGTATGCTTTCGAAATAAACCCTACTTCAATTAGGACTTTTGAGGGTTGTAATGTGGTTTGGTTCACGGTTCTTAGAAACAAAGGATAAAGGCTCAAAGTTTATTTGGTGCCCACCCATTCTCCGTGATGTTCTCCAATCCTAGGTCCAGCTAAATTGACACATACGTTTGTCTTGATAGCATAGAGATGATGCTCCAAGGTCCGCTTGAAATGACAGTCATCTTGTTTGTCCCCTATGGATATCAGTGACCCCTTGATTTTGGTATGGTGGTCACTAAATCTTATGTATTTGGGGACTTCTTTTGATTGACTTATTCTATTTGGTCCCTAAGTCTCTTTTTGTGTATTTGACTTAGCGGGATTTTTCATTTTTCTCTTTTTTCTTCTCTTTTTTCATTGGAAGGCTGAAAATTGTGACTGTCAAGTCGTTGGTTGTAATGGATTCCTTGATGGGATATTTCATCTTATGATGTGTAACCATATTAACTGAATACTACCCTGCCCCAGGTTAAGCGTAAGGGTTTTGAAATATCTGAAAGAAACTCCTACTTCTAGGCTCGAAGTGGTTGACTAGGGAATAACTCCTTATTTCTCCAGTGTTTGGGAATTTGAAACAATGCATGTACATTGTCAATAGGGTTTTATTCAAAAGCGTTCTGCTAGATAATGTGTTTTAATTTCGTCATCCTCCCTCTACTTCTCTGCCTAAGCGGGAGATGGGATAATGTTGGCATTATAAAAGTAGAAAAAGCATTATGAGTGAATACGAATGGATTACTTCAGGACAAAAATATTCATTACATTAATCATTCAAAACAAATAAGTTCTTACATGCCAAAAACAAATGCATTGATAAACAAAGAAAGATACATATGAAAAGCAGCGAATGAACTAAACATCTCAGAAGATAAACTTCAGAGCAGCTAATGATCATATGCGTAGAGGAACTTGTTCCATGTTCCAGCAACAAACTGACTTGGACAAAACCCTCTTGAGTTTTTTATCAGCACAAAGGCACTTCGTCCACAGATGGGATTCCTCCATTGAAGGCCAACACCCCGTAGTCGATCATCTCTTGAACCTTTTCCTGGAAGACTTTTCACTCTTCAATCGGATGCCCCAGTACTCCACCATGAAATTCACAACTGGTACTTGGATTGAACCAATGAGGGCGAGACCTCATGGCTCTGGTCTTTCTGGGTGTCATTATTGAATTCCTGGCGAAACAAGTCCACAGTTGGCTGTAAGTTATTGGGATTGGGTCAAATCGATGGGTTGCTCCTTCAGGACTATTTAGAAATCTCCGCTGATTCTGATGTCGCTGACGAGTAGAAGTAGAATTTGGCTGACGCTGAGAAATGACCAGATCTTTGATTAAAGAAATCAGTTGTCCCTTGCCAACTTTCAAGATGTGAATATCTTCTTGGAGTTCATTGTTCTCCTTTACAAGGTTTTCTACTAGAGTCTTCATTGTAGTCGAGAATATTCCCATACGGTTTCTCAAAGTAGTGACTTCATCTCTAAGCTCTCTGTTTTCCTGCTCAATTTGATCCATCTTTCTCTTGTGACTGGTCGAGTATAGTTGACTGACGGAGAATAAGACCTGTGTGAGTTGGATTGTTGGGATATGATATGCAATGCAAGTGCAAATGCAAATGATATACGAATGAATGCAATGCTCAGAAAGTTCAAGATCACACATATAAACAGTTCCAGAATTGGAGTATGAAGGAAAGATGTTGGATCCAAGGTACAAGTAATTCGGAATCTCCTAACTGGTAAGCCTTAAGTGGAGAGTTCTAAATTCTTTACCCAGAAAGCCCACTCACAGGGTATCTTCTATGGTGATGGTATAAGGATACTCAAGGTCACAGACATTTATCGTACTAACACCCCGCCGCAGGCTGGCTGCATTGTGACGATAATGACGATAAGGTCTATCTTGAGTAGAGTTCTCATGCTAGGCCAACAAAGGCGCGAGCCCTCGAAGCCTAACAATACACAACTACCAAAACTGAAACAGGTTCTAGGGAGTCCCAGAATCACAGCCCTTTCGTGATCAGGTCACGCGATAGGCTAGCTGTGTTGTGACAAGATCTACGAAAAGTCTAACTATCTAGGGGAGCTTTCATGTTAGGCTAGCAAAGAGCGAGTCCTTTGAGACTAACACTACTAACTACCAATTTTAACTTAGGTGTTCCCTCTTCTTTTTCAAAACTCAAATACAAATTCCTATCCGTGATGTCCCGAAATCCAATAGGAAAATATAATGAGAAAATATAATGAAGAAGAAAACAATAGATAAAATAACAGTAGTAAAGAAGACAGTTAAGACAAGTCAGCAAACAAACACAAACTATCATAAGCTAGGCTCGGCTCTCTTATGCATAAAGCATTTAGTCCCCAGCAGAGTCGCCAGCTGTCGTACCTCGGAAAATACGATCCTAAAACAAACAACAGAGTCGCCACCTAATTATATTTATTCTACGAGAGAAAAGGGAGATATAGACACAACCTAAATGGGATAGGAAATGGTCAATGAAACCACTAATCTAAGTTCGGGAGTCAGTTACGCAAAGGGAAGGTATTAAGCACCCCTCACGTCCGTTTGTTGCACCCCAAAATTTGCCCTCCACAAGACAAGACATTGTGTACTAAGAGGTTCACAAAGCCCACAAGGTTTAAAAGACATCCCATGAGGTTCACAAAGTTCACAATTAGTCAGAAAGTTTGACAATTCCCTCAGACAATGCATCCTCCTAAGCAATGCATCTTAAACTAGGGTTTGGACTTTCATCAGGCTAAATGGACTTCCAAGACTTCAAATGAGCTTCATAGCATCCTATATGTGTGTAAGAATCCCCATGTCAAGTTTCAAGACTTTCCCCAAAAGTTTGCTCAGTCAGATGATCAGATAGGTTAAAATCAATCAAGGCAGTCAAAAAGTCAAACTGAGGTCAAATCAAAGTCAAACTTCATGATTTTTGGCCAACATCAATTATATGAAGTAAAATTCATCATTTGATCAAGGTTTGATCGTGATTCATCAAGGAGATTTCAGATCATCAAGAATCAGGAGTTTCTAAATTAGGGTTTTCACAGGAAAAGTCAACTGAACTTTGACCAGCCATAACTTTCACATTCTTCATCAAAAAATTTCCATCCAAAGTTCATTTTGAAGGAAATTGAATTCCCTACAACTTTGTGTCTCACAAGCCAAGCCCAAAAATGCTTCATTTGGAAGGTATGAGCTAAGACATTATAGGTCATTTCAAAAGTCAACAAAAAGTCAACATCTTCCAAAGAGCATAACTTGAGAATGGTAAAAGATATGGACATGAGACCAAAGAGGTTGGTTAGAGGACTCTTTAAGATTTCCAAAATGTCCAATAACACCTTCATAGCATTTAAATTGAAGGATTTGTGCCCTTGCAAAGTTGGGAAATTTTTGGGAAATATATGAAGCAAATAAGGCCTTAAAACCAATTTTTGCTAAATGAGCCCACCAAATTGCCATCCAAACTTTACAAAATCATCAAGCACGACCCAACCCATACATGTTCTGATTTTTTTATATTTTATTTGATATTTATTTGAATTTTATTCATTAAAATACAAATTAAATTAAAATAAAATATAAAAATCATGTATTTGGAAAAGATTTTGATTTTAGAAGGTCTTAAAATCCATTTAAACTTGATTGACACTAGAATATTTCAGATCATACCAAAATAGTAATGGTAGATCAAGAAAAAATCAAGTTTTAATGTCACATCTTTTTCAATCTTACAAGGTCCAAAAATCCATAAGTTTTGTGAAAGTCTTGACCTAATTTCATTGAGTGGTATATAAACAACATTAAGCAATGCTAAGGACACAAATTGGCAGCCTCAAGGATAAGTTTCAAAAGTTCAAAGTTCATTAAAAAATTGAAATTCGGATTCTAATATTTTGTGGTTTTTCAGGTGAATTAAGGACACCAATCTCTTCCTTGAACATCATTGATCATGTAGCAATAGTCATATGCATCTCAAACCCCATGAATTGCTCAAACCGAATCAAACTTCTCACACCTTTATGAATTTCTCGTTCTCATATATTTGTGTAATATAAATTGAATTTGATTGTTGTTTCGTGTTTGTAACAAGATAATGATTGTTTCTGGGCAGTTTAATTTGAGTTTTGGTACAGGTTTGAAGATTGGCCATTGTTAGGGTTTTCGGCCTCTTTTAGGATTTTACCACTTAGCTAAGATAAATGAATTCTAAAGACATAGAAGGATCGTAAATGTCATTAGGAACTCAATGGCATTGTTAATTTCATGAAATTTCACTGTTTGTATGGAGTTTGACATTCACAGCTTTTCATACGAACACAAAATCGCAGGAAAACTCGCAGGAAATTTCGTAAGAAATTTCGCAGGTCATGAGGAAGAAGACGATTGAGTTGGCGCGAATCAGGATTCAAATATTTGACTTCTTTTATTTAGATTTTGTTTGGTATTATTATCACAAACGCGCGTTTGTCCTAGTGGTTGAGACTCTGTGTTGGTAAGCTTGGGGGGCGAGTTCGATCCCCAGGTTTTTCTTTTTTGCTTGGAAATTCTTTTATTTTGCAGGTTATTTACAAAAGGATTACTACCTGAATGCTATCACCAGCACGCAGCTGGCCTAGTGGCGAGCTTGCTGGTCCAAGGAGAGAGAGGAGTCCAGGGCGTGGGTTCAATCCCTGCCCCAGGTATTTTTTAGTTTTATTCAAATTTTCATTTATTTAGCTATGTTATTTAAATTTATTTTTATAAATAATTTTCTAAATAATATTTTATAATATAGTTTCTATATAATTTCATATTTCTAAAAAATCTCTAATTTATTTTCTAAACTTTAACTTAGTTTATATTTAATTTATAATATGTATATAATATTATCATATAGTTTATTTTTGTAAATAATTAAATTAATATTGTAATTTAAATTGTAAATCCTAATTCTATTTTCTAAAATTCATAACCCTAATTTCTAAAACCCTAATTTTATTTTTAAATTTATAACCCTAGTTCTTATTTTATTTAAATATTAAAATTAATTAAACTTTTCTAATATCTAATTAAAATAATTAATAATATTTTCTTTGTAAATATTTATTCCATGACTTCATATTATTATTCTCATTATGTTTTCTTTCAAAAATTCTTTTAAAAATGTTTATTTATTTTAAAAATAATTAATTAACTTGTATATATTTTTGTATTCATACTAACCTCTTTTTTTTTCTTATAATTATTTTTATTACTAACCCTTTTTATTATTTAGTTATATATTTATTATTTAATCGTTTCTATATTTATTTAAATGCGAAAGCCTTGTAATAGTCGTAGGTTTTATTTTCTGTCCTTATTTTATTATCTATAAATGTTTATATTGCCATGGTTAGTAATTATAGGGAGTGATAACCTATTTGCTTTAAAATTAATTTAGATCACTAATCATAAGATAAATATTTGAACATATACACGCACACACGTAAGTCGATCTTTGATCTCCATCTCACTTCTTAAGGTTATCCCTCATGTTGCTTAAATCAAAAGGTCAAGTAAGGTGTCTAAAAAGCAAAGTCCCTTCTCATGAATAAATCATCTAGTCCCTCCAATATTATAAGATCAAGTCCCTTTAAAGATTATAAGATCAAGTCCCTTCGATGTTGCCTACGGTAAATGATCTCGTCCCTTCGAATATAAGATGATAAGTCCCTTCGTATTGCTAAGACACCTTACAGTTGCCTAAACACAGATGACCCTTTACATGTCCCTTATAACATCCAAGGTAATGACTACCTATTACTTAGTAATAGGGATAGTCTTACCATTGAAAGAACATTTAAGAACAGTAAAGATTCAAATTAGGGTAGGTTCCTCTTAAGTACTTGCTCACTTTTCATCAAATCACTTCATTACACTTCACATTTTTAAACCAATTTTCAAAACAAAGTCTTTATATACATCCATACAAGGATCATTATAAAGTACTTAAGAAAATTTTCAATCACACACTACACTTCTCAAAACAGTTTAAAGTGAGCTATGTAACTAAGAGCCCATGGATAACCATGGATGTAAAGGGTGCTAACACCTTCCCTTTACATAACCTACCCCCCGAACTCAAAAATCTTTTAAGGTCTTTCCTGTTCTTTTATGTCCATTTCTTTTGGATAAAATAAAAGTCGGTGGCGACTCTTGTTATACGCAACACATAACTAAAGTCAGTTCTCCCATCGTGTTACAGAACTGGCGACTCTGTTGGGGATTTAATAAAGAGGGGTACCCTTAGGAATTAGATCACTTTAAAATTGTTTGCCTTGTTTGCTTTATACTTATCTGTTGGGTGCTCTTATGTGTGAAAGATCCTAACCCAGATCTAGTGTACCTTAGGTAAATGGCAATAGACCAAGGAAACTGTACGGCGTATACCGATATGGTTGATCTGGTGGCCATAGTTAGTGTGACTTCTTGGTTGGTGCTTATGTTCCTTAAGCAAGTTGAGGATAATATGAGGCTGCCATATGTTGTCAATACACTAACTGACTTTTAGAATCCTAGTCATCCCATCTTGGCCTTTAGAAAAGTAGTGAGATAACCGGCTTTGGTGAAGACTGAAGTTGGTTGATACTCGATACTACACTCATTGAGATCTTAAACTTGGAGGGTTTTGGTTGGCAAGTAAGTTGCCTACTGAACAACCACCCTTGTGAAGGATCAATGATATTGAGATCCCTTAGAACCTGGTTACTTTATAGGACAGGATGAACCATCTAAACTTCGGGGGAGGGTACTTACCTTTAAACCTCATGTAAGCCTTCAAACCTAGGGCTATTGTGTGACTTGTTTGTGTGTGCCACATGTTTGTGATTGAGCATAACATCATAACATCATCATGCATCATAAGCATAGCATTTTCACTAACCATTTCAAGGACCAAAGGATTTATCTTTATTCTTTGTTGTAGGTTATGGCTTCTGTTCGTAGGAATACTATCCGGATCAACTTTGTAGGGATACCTCCTAAGCTTAAAGAATTGGTCTCTCAAGTTTCTGAAAACTCCCAGTTCATCAATAGACATGGTCATCTACTGGATCTAGTCACTTCAGGGTTCAATGAAGATATGATGAGTGTTCTGTTTCAATTCTTTGACCCTAAACATCATTGCTTCACATTCTCCGACTATCAGCTGGTTCCTACAATGGAAGAGTTCTCCAAGCTTCTGGGTATACCTATTCTCAACCAGAGATCTTTCACAGGCTTAGAAAAAGAGCCTAAACCTGAAGTCATTGATGCAGCTCTACATTTGAAGAAATCAAACATTATCCTAGAAACAAGGAGTGAAGTTAAGGGTATTCTTGCTAAGGTATTGATGGAGAAAGCTCAAGTGTTCCTGAAGGCTATGAGTTATGATGCTTTTGAGGAGATCTTAGCCCTATTGATTTATGGCTTAGTGTTGTTCCCCAATCCAGACCAGTTCATAGACATACACGCCATCAACATATTTCTGAGTCACAATCCAGTGCCTACATTACTTGGAGACATCCTACATTCTCTTCATACCCGTACTACGAAGGCACGAGGAACTCTGATGTGCTGCATACCTTTATTGTCTAGGTGGTTTATTTCTCACCTTCCTCGATCAGTAATGAAGAATGAACAAGGGTTCAGGTGGTCCAAGAGAATCATGTCACTTTCTTATTCAGATATTCATTGGTGCTCTAGATCTATGGAGAATGTTACTATCATTGACCATTGTGGGGAATTCCCTAATGTGCCACTCCTAGGCATAAGTGGGGACATTACCTACAATCCTTCCTTAGCTCTACGTCAGTTTGGTTACGCTCGAAGTGATGGTCCTGATGATATGCTTATTCAGGGTATTGTGTTTGACTACGACAACAATCTACAAGGTTACCGTCAAAGGTTTATACGAGCATGGGGTAAAGTGAACAAGGTTGACAGCAAGACTCTGGAACCAAAGTACACTATTCATATGGAACCTTATCTCAGATGGGTACGAGCACGGGCTCAGACTCTTATGATGCCATATCCTTCCATCCTGCTAGTTACTATGGAGCCTGTTGCTAAAGGAGATACTTCTTATATCATTCTTCACCCAGACATGCCCACTGACATGGAAGAGTTACATAGGTCTTGGATCCAGTTGAAGGAGCAAAGAGATACTTTTGAGACTCATTACAAAGCAAGTCAAGAAAGAATCCTGGAGCTAACAAAACAACTTCATGAGGAGCGGAATCTCAACTCATACCTCAACACAAAGAGGAAACATCCATGGGAGACTTAAAACCCCATCTTTTGTATTCATTTCATTTTTATTGTAAGCCCAAGGGGCAAACAAGTTTATTACTAATAAAAGTTTACTTTTTGGTTGTTTAAACAAATTTAAATCCTGCGGTCCTTGAAAACATTTCATACGCATTTATACACCATATCATTGCATCACATGTTTCTTATGTACAGGAATCTTATCTTCTCGCTGTTTATTTCAGCAGAAATGGCTCTTGAACAGATTGTCAAAGATCTCCAGGCTCAGAATGCACAATTCCAAGAGTTGATTCTGAACTTGTCCAAGGGACAAGATGAGTTGAAGACACTGCTGGCTAAGAAGACTAAGAAGACTATAAGATCAGGAGGCCTTATCAATATGGGAAGAAGGTTCAGAGGTCCTGTCAAGACAAAGGAACCGGTTGATGATTATGAGTCTGAAAAATTCTGAGAAAGAAGGAGGTAGTCTCCATGATACTGTGGGAGATTCTGATTCTGAAGCAAATTATTATCATGATCCTAATGAAGATAAGTTCAAGATGCTGGTGGATAGAATGAATGCCATGGAGTTACAAAAATCCTCTGGGCTAGATTTTGAAGACTTGAGCTTAATATATGGAGTGGTTATACCTATTGGTTTCAAAGTTCCTACTTTTGTGGTGTATGATGGTGTCTCATGTCCCAAGCTGCACCTAAGGTCCTATGTCTAGAGGATTCAACCACATACTGCTGACAAGAAGTTATGGATTCATTTCTTCCAAGAAAGTTTGTCTGGAGCTCAATTGGAATGGTACTATCAATTGGAGAGTGTCAACATCCGTGATTGGAATGATCTTGTTGAGGCCTTCTACAGGCAATACCAATATAATGCTGATCTAGCACCTACTCGCATGCAACTCCAAATCATGTCAATGGGTGCTAAGGAGAATTTCAAGGAGTATGCCCAGAAATGGAGAGACTTGGATGGCAGAGTTCAACCTCCTCTGACTGACAGGGAGCTAGTGGATATGTTCATGAGTACGCTGAATGGTCCTTTCTATAGTAATCTCATTGGAAGCTCATCCTTTGGCTTCACTGAGCTGATAATGACTGGAGAGCGTATGGAGAGTGGTATAAGAAGTGGTAAGATACAGGTGGGTGCCTCTTCATCAAGCACTGCAAAGAAGCCCCCTAGTGGAAAGAATGATTCTAATGCTGTGTATGGTCAACCTGGTCGTAGCAGAAGTCACCAATATATGGGAGCAGTTCACATCTCTAATCCTACTCCTGCAGCACCAGAGCCACCACAAAACCATCAACCAAAGCCTAGAAGACAATTTACCAAGATCAACATGTCACTGGCCCAAGCCTTGTAGCACCTGTTGAAAGGGGAACTCATTACTTTGAAGGACCCTCCTCAGAATCCTAATATTTCCTCTCCTCGATACAATCCTAATGCACGATGTGCCTATCATTCTAATTGTCCGGGACATGACACCAACAACTGCTGGATATTGGAAAACAAGATTCAAGATATGATCGACGCTGGAGAGATTGAGTTTGACACTCCTGGTACTCCAAATGTGATTACTGCTCCCATGCCAAATCATGAGAAGACTGTTAATGCCATTGATGAAGTTTCATATATTTCCTCAATTGCAGATGTGACTACTCCATTATCCGTTATCAAGAAGAAGTTGGTACAGGCTGGATTCTTTCCAGGTTGTAATGAAGACTGTTTCTATTGTGCTTACAAACCTGATAGCTGCTAGAAGTTGAAGGATGGTATTCAACGCCTCATGGACAATTACACTATATTGTTTGAGAGGACACCTTCTGTGGAAAATATGGTTGAACATCTGACCCGGGGTAAGAAGGTTGAAGATGTGGATATGGTTGATAAAGTGCCAGTGAGGATTACTTCCAAAGGCCCTGTTAAAATCACTTCCAAGGGACCTATCAAGATTACTGCTGAAGGTCTAGTAAAGACTGTTGCTGAAGCAAGAGTGGCTCCCATGATTATTACTACTCCTGGTCCAGTTCCGTATACCTCTGATAAAGCTATACCCTAGAATTACGGTTCCGATGTTTATATCCATGGTGTTAAACAAGAACCTTTGACTGATACACCTGTTGCTAATGATAACCTTGATGTTGATAATATTGTTGGATCTAGTAAGATCACCAGAAGTGGAAGAATTTTCTCTCCTCCGGCTACCTCAAAAAGTGCAGTTACTCTGACTACTACCTCCACTTCTGAGCCAAGTACTAATGCTCGGGGCAAAGGTCCTGTAATTGAACCTGTGCAAGCTGAGGCACCGACTGCTGAAAATCTTTCCAAACAGATGGAAGAAGTACTGAAGATCATTTGTAAGAGTGATTATGATATTGTTGACCAATTGGGGCATACTCCCTCCAAAATTTCCATGTTATCATTGTTGCTGTGTTCTGAGGCTCATGCAAAAGCCTTAATCAAGTTCTTGAAGACTGCTCATGTGCCAAATGAGATTTTCGTGGATCAATTTGAAAATTGTGTTGCACATTTGACTTATGATAATGGGTTAGGTTTTTCTGATGCTGATCTGACTCCTGCCAAGAGAAACCATAACAGAGCTTTGCATATCTCCATTAAATGTAGGGGCACTACCTTGTCTCATGTGTTGATAGACAATGGCTCCTCATTGAATGTACTTCCCAAAGAGGTTCTGAACAAGCTCAGTCCTGAAGATGTTGTGTTAAGACCAAGTAATATAGTGGTGAGGGCCTTTGATGGCTCAAGAAGAGTGGTGCATGGAGAAATAGATCTCCCGATCAAAGTAGGCTCTCAAGTCTTCAATTCTACCTTCTATGTAATGGATATTCGTCCTGCGTATTCCTGTTTGCTTGGATGCCCCTGGATCCATGGGGCAGGTGTTGTAACCTCCACTCTACACCAGAAGTTGAGATACTAGTGAAGGGAAAGGTTGTCACTGTTTACGGAGAGGAAGAATATATGATCAGTCATGTGAATACATTTAAGTATGTTGAAGTGGAAGGTGAATATGTTGAGACTCCTTACCAGACATTTAAAGTAGTTCCTTGGGTTGTTCCTGCTACTGAAGCTCCCCTTGTTGTTAAAAGAGTTCATGTGGTTACCAGAGTACCTCCTACAATGGCCTCCCTCAAAGACGCCAGAGCTGTGGTTGAAGAAGGTGGTTGTACTATTTGGGGTCAGCTTCTTGACATTCCTTACAAGTCTGACAAATTTGGTTTGGGTTTCACTGCAGAGTCCCAGAAGGCTGTTCGTCGTGCTCATGTTGTTCGTATCACCAATCAAGGGATCATGAAAGATCAAATCAATGTTGTGGGTGACTATAGTGAAGACTACAACCTGGATGACTGGATCGTTCCTACTGTGGGTGATGGGCTCAATAATTGGAAGGCTGAAGACGTTATTCCGATCTCCTTTAGTCAGGAGTAAATACTATAACTGTGTTGTTATTTTTAAGTTTGTAATTTTTGAACAATTAAACTTTTAAGCCTTGTGCCTTACCCGGGGAACAATGGTATGCGTGTTTCGGGATGTCATTTCATTTGCATACTTCATTCAATAAAAATCACTGGACGTTTCGTTTTCGTAAATATTGTGTTCATTGTCTTTCTTTTATTTTATTCTTCTTCTATCAGCTATGTGTTCTTACACACACCCACATCACTAAAATGCAGATCCTCATCCACTCTGGATCCTGTTGATAACAGTTCTACTATTGTCAATTATAATTTCGAGAATCCGATCTATCAAGCTGAAGATGGAAAGGAGGAAGATTGTGAAGTACCTGTAGAGCTTGCTAGGTTGTTACAACAAGAAGAGAAAGCAATACAACCACATGAAGAGCCAATCGAAGTTGTGAATTTGGGAACTGAAGAAAACAGGAAAGAGGTCAAGATAGGGGCTGAATTAGAAGATAGTGTTAAAAGCAGATTAATTCAGATGTTACGGGATTATGTGGAAATCTTTTCTTGGTCTTACGAAGATATGCCAGGGTTGGATACAGACATTGTGGTTCACCGTTTACCAGTAAAAGAAGATTGTCGTCCAAAGAAGCAAAGGTTCGTCGCATGCATCCTGAAATGTCAGAAAAGATTAAAGCAGAGGTGATGAAACAGTTTGATGCGGGGTTCTTAGCTATGACTTCTTATCCTCAATGGGTTGCAAATGTGGTACCGGTACCTAAGAAAGATGGTAAGGTACGTGTAGATGTCTTGAATTGGCAGAATTTTTGACCAACAAGAATTATTGAATTCAGTTCAGAATGTCCTATCAAATGTTGGGACATTATCAAACAGAGTATATGAACTTATTTCAGGATGTCTTACCAGATGTTGGGACATTGTGTTAATGACTTAAGTTCAGTTTTTCAGGATGTCCCAACAGATGTTGAGACATCTCAAACCTGCTACCAGAATTAATTATTGACTAACTGATCAGAGATATTTAAGGAGAGTTATCTGGAATTAATTAATGATGGATAAAAACAGAACAAGGCGCATCTGTAGGGAGTTTTATATTGAGGATTCAGATTAAAACAGAAGGCCTAAATCACCTAGAATCTAGGAAGTAACAAACCCTAAATTCAAGGTGGAAGCTGCATGCGCATTAGGGCTGGATCATTCTACAGAAAGCCCAAATTACAGATACCTATTTAATCAACAGAAACTCATAGAATTGAGTACGAATTTCAGAAGACCAAATAGGGTGTCTAGTGTTTTAATAGCAGGTTGTTTTTATTGTACCACTTTATGAGCTTTTAAGCAAAAGTGCATTTGTGACTTGATTGAAACTGTGAAGTAAGATCAAGCTGTTTTTGTTTGAAGTATGACTTCAATTTCATTAAACTTGTAAACAAATCACTGTGTGATTGAGGGCGAGTGAGTAGGGTACTCTTATCTAAGTTGTGACTTAGGTAGAAATTGCATTGGGTAGTTATTAAGTGATAGATTAAACAGGGTGGTTTAAGTCTAGAATTAATATTACTTATAGTGGATTTCCTCCTGGCTTGGTAGCCTCCAGATGTAAGTGTGGTTATACACTGAACTGGGTTAACAAACTTCTGTGTTGTTTACTTTTCTTGCTATTTAAGTTTTGGTTAAATCTGTCAAGTGTTGGGACATCTCTTAGGACATCTCATACCTGATCACAGAATTTCAATTGGCATCAGAGCAGGCACCCTGCCTGTTTATACTGGGTGAGATCTAGGGAATACAAATTCTGTAACATGGACAGAGATATAGGGTCAGTAAATAGACCACCTATACTGGATGGATCTAATTATGACTACTGGAAGCCAAGAATGATTGCATTCTTAAGATCACTTGACAACAGGGCATGGAGAGCAGTGAATGTTGGATGGGATCATCCTGTCCAAGACACCAAAGATGGATCAAAAGTGCTGAAACCTGAAGAAGAATGGAGTAAAGAGGAAGAAGATTCAGCACTAGGCAACTCAAAGGCCTTAAATGCTTTATTCAATGGCATTGATAGGAACATCTTTAGACTTGTGCATCATTGTGAGCTAGCTAAAGATGTGTGGGATACTCTCAAAACAACTCATGAAGGAACATCAAAGGTAAAAATGTCAAGACTTCAACTTCTCACCACCAAGTTTGAAAACTTGAGAATGAAGGAAGATGAGACAGTTCATGAATTCTACATGAACATCTTAGAAGTAGCTAATACTTCTGGAGCTTTGGGAGAAAAGATGACTGATGAAAAGCTTGTAAGAAAAATACTCAGATCTTTGCCAAAAAGATTTGACATGAAAGTCACAGCAATAGAAGAAGCTCAAGACATTTGCTCTATGAAAGTTGAAGAACTCATTGGTTCCCTTCAAACTTTTGAGATGGGAATGAATGACACAAATGCTAAGAAGAACAAAAGCATAGCCTTAGTAACAAATACTGATGAAGAAGAAGATGATGAATCAGAAAATAATAAAAGCTTATCAGACAACATTGCTATGCTTGGAAGACAATTCAAACAGATTCTCAAAGGAATGGAAGGCAAATCCAAACCCAGTGGAAGATACACAAACTCTTCTGAGAACAGGAGACCTTATGATGCTAACAAAAGGTCAAATTATGCTGAAAAGACCAGTCAAGAAAAAGGAGTCAAATGCCATGGATGTGAAGGATATGGACACATCAAGAATGAATGTCCTACTTACTTAAAAAGGCAGAAGAAAGGACTATCTGTAACCTGGTCTGATGAAGACTCAGGAGGTGATTCAGAAGAAGAATCAGCTAAGCATATCACAGCTTTAGCTGGACTATGTGAGTCTGAAAGTGAATCCAGTGATGGAGAGCTTACTTATGAAGATCTTGAGCAAGCATTCAAAGATCTATACAAAAGAAGCACTGAAATATGCAGTGAGGTTATAAAACTAAAGAAGCAGAATGAGGCATTAGAAGATGAAAAAGCAAGTGATCAAGAGACCATTGACACCTTGAAAAGTGAAGTAACTATTCTCAACTCCAAGTTGGAACATATGTCCAAATCTGTTAGAATGTTGAACAGCAGCTCAAATACACTAGATGTTATTCTCAACAACAATAAGCACTCAGGGGATAAAAGTGGACTGGGATTTAACAAAGTAAATAAAGATGAAGCTAGCTCTAGCAAAACAACTTCAAAATCCAAACAGTCAAACAAGATGTCCCAACAGATGCTTCAACATCAGGAAAAGAACACAAAGTCAAACATAATGTTCCAACAGATGTCTCAACATTCTGGAAAGAACAAAATGAAGAAGAAGTATCAAAGATGGAGATGCCATCACTGTGGAAGATTTGGACATATCAAACCTCACTGCTATAAGCTGCATGGATATCCAAATCAGATGTGTCAACAACCTTCTAAGCAGAAAATAGAAGCTAACAAGAAAGTGCTGCATAAACATCAAAGAAATCAGCAACCTCCTAAGCAGAAGACAAAAGTCATCAAAAAGGTATGGAGACCAAAAACTAGCATTCAGGCTGATCAAAGCTACATACCCAAGAACAAGATCAACAATCAATCTTGGAGATCTGCTGTTGAACAACACACAGGGCAAAGACATCAAAAGAAATCTCATCTCAAATGGTCAAAGAAAGGTACTGCATATATAGCACATACATCACTAAGAGTATCAGCTAAAGAAGACTGGTACTTTGACAGTGGATGTTCAAGACACATGACTGGATTGAAGAATCTGCTAGTAAACTTAAAGTCACATTCATCCAGGTATGTAACCTTTGGAGATGGAGCTAAAGGAGAAATCAAGGGAGTTGGAACCTTGGACTGTCAAGATGTTCCAAGACTAGATGATGTGTTGCTAGTTAAAGGTTTAACTGCTAACCTGATCAGCATAAGTCAATTATGTGATCAAGGGTACAATGTAAACTTTACCAAAACTGAATGCATAGTGACTAACAAAGAACAAGAGGTTGTCATGAAAGGAGCCAGATCTAAAGACAACTGTTACATGTGGGAATCTCAAGACTTCAGTCTTACTTCAACCTGCTCCTTAGCTAAAGAAGAAGAAGTGAAACTATGGCACCAAAGACTAGGTCATCTTCATTTCAGAGGCATCAAGAAGATAATATCTATGGATGCTGTAAGAGGTATTCCTAAACTGAAGATTGATGATGGCAAAATATGTGGTGAATGTCAAATAGGCAAGCAAACCAAGATGTCCCATCCAAAGCTCCAACATCTGACAACTTCCAAAGTTTTGGAACTTTTGCATATGGATCTTATGGGACCTATGCAGGTTGAAAGCCTTGGTGGTAAGAGGTATGCCTATGTGGTGGTTGATGACTTTTCAAGATATACATGGATAAATTTCATCAAAGAAAAGTCTGATGTATTTGATGTATTCAAAGAATTATGCCAAAGATTACAAAGGGAAAAATCCAGCTGTGTGATCAGAATAAGAAGTGATCATGGAAAAGAATTTGAGAACCAAAAGTTCTTAGATTTCTGCTTTTCAGAAGGAATCAATCATGAATATTCTTCACCTATCACTCCTCAACAGAATGGGATTGTTGAGAGGAAGAACAGAACTATTCAAGAATCAGCAAGAGCTATGATCCATGCTAAAAAGTTACCTTTGTACTTCTGGGCTGAAGCTATGAACACTGCTTGTTACATCCATAACAGAGTTACCTTAAGGAAAGGAACTTTGTCCACAATATATGAAGTCTGGAAGGGCAGAAAACCCACAGTTAAGTACTTTCATGTGTTTGGAAGCAACTGTTACATTCTGGCAGATAGGGAGCAAAGAAGAAAAATGGATCCTAAAAGTGATGAAGGGATTTTCCTTGGATACTCTATCAACAGCAGAGCATATAGAGTATTTAATTCTAGAACCAAGGTTATCATGGAGTCCATAAATGTGATAATTGATGATGCTCCTACAGATGTCCCAGAAGATGTTGGAACATCTGCTGATATCAAGATTGAAGCTGAAGAAAAGAATGATCATTATAACTTCACTCAAACTGATACAAGGACAGAAGAATCCAGCAAACCTCCCTCCATCAGAATACAGAAAGATCATCCCAAAGATTTGATAATTGGTGATCCCAACAGAGGTGTGAGCACTAGATCAAGAGAAGTAATTTCAGGTTCTTGTTTTGTTTCTAAAATAGAACCTAAGAACATCAAGGAAGCTCTTACTGATGAATACTGGATTAGTGCTATGCAAGAGGAATTAGGTCAATTCACAAGGAATGAAGTATGGAATCTTGTTCCTAGACCTGATGACATAAATGTGATTGGAACAAAATGGGTGTATAAGAACAAGTCAAATGAACAAGGAGTTGTTACAAAGAACAAAGCTAGACTTGTAGCTCAAGGATACACTCAAATTGAAGGAGTAGACTTTGATAAAACCTTTGCACCAGTAGCAAGGCTTGAATCAATCAGACTACTTTTGGGAATTGCTTGTATCTTAAAGTTCAAGCTATTTCAAATGGATGTGAAAAGTGCCTTTTTAAATGGATATCTTAATGAAGAGGTATATGTAGAACAGCCCAAAGGATTTGTTGATCCAAGCTGTCCAAATCATGTATACAAACTAAAGAAGGCACTTTATGGTTTGAAGCAAGCTCCAAGGGCATGGTATGAAAGACTGACCACATTTCTTATCAAGCAAGGGTACAGAAAATGTGGAATTGACAAAACCCTGTTTGTTAAAGATGAAGAAGGAAATGTCATGATTGCTCAAATATATGTTGATGACATTGTCTTTGGTGGGATGTCTGAAAGGATGGTCAAACATTTTGTCAAGCAGATGGAATCTGAATTTGAAATGAGCCTAGTAGGAGAGTTAACCTACTTTCTTGGTCTGCAAATAAAGCAAATGGAAGACTCAATGTTCATTTCCCAAAGCAAGTATACCAAGAACATAGTCAAGAAATTTGGAATGGAAAATGCTACTCATAAGAGAACTCCTACCCCCACACATTTAAAGCTGACTAAAGATGAAAAGGGTGAGAATGTAGATCAAAGCTTATACAGAAGCATGATTGGAAGCTTGTTATACTTGACTGCTAGCAGACCTGACATAGCATTTGCAGTAGGTGTATGTGCAAGATATCAAGCTGATCCAAAAGTCAGTCATCTCAATCAAGTCAAGAGAATTCTTAAATATGTTAATGGTACTTGTGACTATGGCATAATGTACTTTCATGGATGTAAACCAATTCTCACTGGCTTCTGTGATGCTGATTGGGCTGGAAGTGCTGATGACAGAAAAAGCACTTCAGGAGGATGCTTCTTTCTAGGAAACAATTTGATTTCTTGGTTCAGTAAGAAACAAAATTGTGTATCCTTATCTACAGCTGAAGCTGAATATATAGCAGCTGGAAGCAGTTGTTCTCAGTTGGTTTGGATGAAGCAAATGCTCACTGAGTACAATGTCCCACAGGATGTCATGACATTGTACTGTGACAACTTAAGTGCAATCAACATATCAAAGAATCCTATTCAACATAGCAGGACCAAACATATTGATATCAGACATCATTTCATCAGAGATCTTGTAGAAGAAAAGGTGATTTCATTGGAACATGTAGCTACAAATCTGCAGTTAGCTGATATCTTTACCAAAGCATTGGATGCTACACAATTTGAGAACTTAAGGGGCAAACTGGGAATCTGTTTATGTGATATTTAGCAGTTAATGAGATGTGCCAACATGTCATATGACATTGTATGGCATAAGTTCCAGATCGCAAAACCAGTCTGGACAAGAACCTTGGGAATTCCATTCCTAATAATTTGCAAAGTAACAGCTACTTATTTAGTAACTGTTTATAATCAGCTATCAAGATTCTCATCATACTATCACAAGCGAATCACATTAACTAGCTATTCTTCAGAAATCATAAACCCTAAAGCTCTTCATCCATCTTCCTTAACAATGTCTCAAAACCCTAACACTCCTGAAGAAGTTCTCAACAAAGAAGACGTAGTTCATGCAACTCCCATCTATGTGGTACCAATGAAATCAACCCCATTAGACGAACTCAGAGGAAGTGCTTCTCATGCTAAAAAGCCAAGAACTCCAAAAAGAGCTAAAGATCAAGTCTGCAGCAAAGCCAAAGGAGGCATTCCTTCTCCAGCAAACATGCCTCCAAAATCGTCTGACTATGTGGATGCTTCCATCAAGGAGATAGTCAACAAGATTCTTTTTGAACAGAGAGTGGTTAGTGGGATTTCTGTTCCTCTGAACACCATGCCTGCACCTCAAGAAGAACAAGCTCAAGCTGCAGAGGACACTCCTGCTCAACAGGATGTCCCAATAGATGTTGGAACATCTGAGGATGAGAAAAAGAACTCATCTGATGCTGAACAAACTGAGGACCAGAAAAAGGCCTCAAATGAAAGTGATGAAGAAGACTCTGAGGATCAGACTAAAGCCTCAACTGAAGATCACATCTCTGCTGATCAACCAGCTGAAGAGGAGACTGCTCAATCTCCTCCAGTGGTGAACCTAGAGTAGGACTCTGATACAGAGATCATAGCCTCTGTTAGACCTAGCATAGCCAGAAGGCTCAGGTCTAGGAAAGGAAAGATGCAAGCTGAACCAGAAATTCCTGAGAAGAAGAAAGCTACTCCACAGAAAGGCAAAGCTAAAGCAGCTTTTGGTCCAACAAAACAATGGAGTAAAGTCCAAACCCAGAAAAGGAAAGCTGTCACCCCATCTGACTCAGATGTTGAATCAGATGTCCCAACATCTCCTCCCAAGAAGAAACCAGCCCCATCTAGGGCTTCAACTGCTGTTCCAGAAGCTCCCTTAGACAACATATCATTCCACCATGTCTCTAGTGTGAACAGGTGGAAGTTTGTGTACCAAAGAAGGGTTGCCCTAGAAAGAGAGCTGAGCAGCAATGCACTTGAGTGCACTGAACTGATTGACCTCATCTCTGCTGCAGGCCTCTTCAAAACAGTCTCAGATCTCTCTCCCTACTATGAACTTCTTGTCAAAGAATTCATTGTTAATCTTCAGGAGGATTGTGCCAATGGTAAGTCCTCTGAATTTAGAAAAGTCTTTGTTAGAGGTAGGTGTGTAGAGTTCTCTCCTCAGATCATCAACCAGTACCTAGGAAGAGAAACAGATGGACCAAATGAGCTAGGTAAAACAGATAACCAAGTCTGCAAGGTTATCACTGCAAACCAGGTCAAGGCATGGCCAGTGAAGGGAAAGCTCTCAGTGAGCATGCTAACAAGAAAATATGTTATGCTGAACAGGATTGGTACAGCAAACTGGGTGCCTACCAACCACACATCTTCAATATCCACTGGCCTGGCCAGGTTTATCTATGCTGTGGGAACTCAGACCAAGCTGGACTATGGAGCTTACATTTTTGATCAGACCTTGAAGCATGCCAGCTCTTCTGCAACAAAGCTGCCAATAGCTTTTCCCTCATTGTTGTGTGGTATAGTGCTCAATCAATACCCTGGGATCCTCACTGAAAAGGATACAGTCTGCAAAATAGAAAGCCCTTTGGCTTTTCACTACAAATTGTTCCTCAGTCATCATGCAGCAGATGTTGAAGCACCTTCTGGGACATCTGCAGGTCCTTCAACTGCCAAGACTCCAATCTCCAAGGCTGCTTTGATTGCTGAACTCAAGAGCACTTGCAAAGAGCTTGAAGCCAGAAAGCAGAAGCTTGAAGAAATCATTCAAAGGCTTGAGAGTGAAGGAGATCAGAAAGCTGCCTCTGATGAAGAAACTGCCTCTGAAGAAGAAACTGAAGTTGATGAAGAAACTGAAAGTGATGAGTCTGAGTGATCATTGTATGTGAGGACAAATGTAATGACAGCACTGCTTTGTAATTCTGGAATAGTGTCTTTGGCCCCATAATTTGTGTCTAACAAGGGGGAGAACAACAACAACCCAAAATGTATTGCTGTTTAATTATGAATGAAAATCTGTTTATCTATTTCTGAACTGAATCAGTGTGTTTTGATAAATATTTCTGTTGCAACAAGACTTGATACACATAGGTTTGAGGGGGAGTAATCTCAAATATGAATCAACAGAAAAGTAGGATTATACTCTGATAAAAGAACTTCTGCTGCACTCTGAAAACTAGAAAATATGTTAGCAAAAAATTAGCCAAAGGGGGAGTTTGTAGATGTCTTGAATTGGCAGAATTTTTGACCAACAAGAATTATTGAATTCAGTTCAGAATGTCCTATCAAATGTTGGGACATTATCAAACAGAGTATATGAACTTATTTCAGGATGTCTTACCAGATGTTGGGACATTGTGTTAATGACTTAAGTTCAGTTTTTCAGGATGTCCCAACAGATGTTGAGACATCTCAAACCTGCTACCAGAATTAATTATTGACTAACTGATCAGAGATATTTAAGGAGAGTTATCTGGAATTAATTAATGATGGATAAAAACAGAACAAGGCGCATCTGTAGGGAGTTTTATATTGAGGATTCAGATTAAAACAGAAGGCCTAAATCACCTAGAATCTAGGAAGTAACAAACCCTAAATTCAAGGTGGAAGCTGCATGCGCATTAGGGCTGGATCATTCTACAGAAAGCCCAAATTACAGATACCTATTTAATCAACAGAAACTCATAGAATTGAGTACGAATTTCAGAAGACCAAATAGGGTGTCTAGTGTTTTAATAGCAGGTTGTTTTTATTGTACCACTTTATGAGCTTTTAAGCAAAAGTGCATTTGTGACTTGATTGAAACTGTGAAGTAAGATCAAGCTGTTTTTGTTTGAAGTATGACTTCAATTTCATTAAACTTGTAAACAAATCACTGTGTGATTGAGGGGGAGTGAGTAGGGTACTCTTATCTAAGTTGTGACTTAGGTAGAAATTGCATTGGGTAGTTATTAAGTGATAGATTAAACAGGGTGGTTTAAGTCTAGAATTAATATTACTTATAGTGGATTTCCTCCTGGCTTGGTAGCCTCCAGATGTAAGTGTGGTTATACACTGAACTGGGTTAACAAACTTCTGTGTTGTTTACTTTTCTTGCTATTTAAGTTTTGGTTAAATCTGTCAAGTGTTGGGACATCTCTTAGGACATCTCATACCTGATCACAGAATTTCAGTACGTATGTGTGTAGATTACAGGGATTTGAACAAGGCCAGCCATAAAGACGACTTTCCACTTCCTCATATTGATGTTCTGGTAGACAACACTGCTCAGCATAAAGTATTCTCTTTCATGGATGGTTTCTCTGGTTACAATCAAATCAAGATGGCACCTGAAGATATGGAGAAGACTACATTTGTTACACAGTGGGGCACTTTTTGTTATAAAGTGATGCCATTTGGTTTGAAGAATGTCGGGGCAACATATCAGCGTGCTATGGTGGCTTTTTTTCATAATATGATTCATCATGAGATAGAGGTATATGTGGATGATATGATAGCCAGGTCCCAGAATGAAGAGCAACATCTTGATCATTTGCATAAGCTGTTTGAAAGGTTGAAGAAATACAAGTTGAGATTGAACCCAAACAAGTGTACTTTTGGGGTCAGATCTGGTAAACTCTTGGGTTTCATTGTCAGTGGAAAAAATATTGAAGTAGACCCCGCAAAAGTGAAAGCTATACAAGAGATGCCTGTTCCCCGTACTGAGAAGGAAGTTAGAGGTTTCTTGGGACAATTGAATTACATTGCAAGATTTATTTCCCAATTAACTGCTACCTGTGAGCCAATCTTCAAGTTGTTGAAGAAAGATCAGGTAATGGAGTGGAATGATGAGTGTCAGACTGCCTTTGATGAAATCAAGCGATATCTTCTAGAACCCCCAATCTTGATGCCACCAGTTGATGGAAGACCTTTGATTATGTACTTAACAGTATTAGACAACTCAATGGGGTGTGTGTTGGGGCAACATGACGAGTCTGGTCGAAAAGAGCAGGCAATATACTACCTTAGCAAAAAGTTTACCGACTGTGAAACAAGATACTCACTGCTCGAGAAAACTTGTTGCGCTTTGGCATGGGCTGCTCGCCGACTAAGACAGTATATGTTGACTCATACTACCTTATTGATTTCGAAGATGGATCCAATCAAGTACATATTCGAGAAACCTGCTCTCTCCGGACGAATAGCAAGATGGTAAATGATCTTAAGAGAATATGATATACAGTATACTACTCAGAAGGCCATTAAAGGAAGTGTTGTAGCTGATCATTTGGCTCATCAAGCAGTGGATGATTATCAGTCAATGAGTTTTGAGTTCTCTGATGAAGACATTATGATTATTACCAAAGAACCTGGACAATATGATGGACCTAAACAGGGATCCCGATGGACTATGGTTTTTGATGGAGCTTCTAATGCACTTGGTAATGGTGTTGGTGTTGTGATTATCTCCCCTGAAGGTTGTCATACCCCGATTACTGCAAGACTTTGTTTCTATTGTACCAATAACATGGCTGAGTATGAGGCATGTATCATGGGCATCAAAGCTGCCATTGATATGAAGATTCAATTCCTGGATGTATATGGAGATTCAACCCTGGTAGTAAGTCAGATTAAAGGAGATTGGGATACCAAGCATGATAATCTCATTCCTTACAGAGAGCATGTGTTGTCTTTGATCCCATATTTTGAAGAGATTACCTTTTGTTGCACCCCAAAATTTGCCCTCACAATACAAGACTTTGTGTTCTAAGAAGGTTCACAAGGTTCACAGGTTCCCAACACTTACAAGGCCTTTCATGAGGTTCATGAAGTCTACAAGTTACTTTATGAAGGTTCACAAGGTTCACAAGTCCCACAATGCTTTCAATACCTTTCATGAGGTTCATGAAGTCTACAAGTCACTTCTTGAAGGTTCACAAGGTTCACAAGTTTCTCAACATGTACAAGACCTTTCATGAGGTTCATGAAGTCTACAAATCACTTCTTGAAGGTTCACAAGGTTCACAAGATTCACAATGTTTACATAACCTTTCATGAGGTTCATGAAGCCTACAAGTCACTTCATGAGGTTCACAAGCTTCACAAGCTTCACAATACCTCTCATAAAGATCACAAGACATTTTATGATGGTTCACAAGGTTCAAAAGGTTCACAATTGGTCAGAAAAGTTGACAATTCCCTCAGACAATGCACCTCCTAAGCAGTGCATCCAAAACTAGGGTTTTGACTTTAATCAGGCTAAATGAACTTCCAAGACTTCAAGTGAGCTTCATAACATCTTATATGTGTGTAAGAAACCCCATGACAAGTTTCAAGACTTTTCTCAAAAGTTTGCTCAGTCAGATGATCAGATAAGTCAAAATCAGTCAATGCAGTTAAAAAGTCAAACTGAGGTCAACTGTGGTCAAACCAAAGTCAAACTTCATGATTTTTTGCCAACATCAAGTATATGAAGTAAAATTCATCATTTGATCAAGGGTTGATCATGATTCATCAAGGAGATTCCAGATCATCAATAATCAGGAGTTTCTAAATTAGGGCTTCCTCAGTAAAAGTCAACTGAACTTTGACCAGCCATAACTTTCACATACTTCATCACCAAGTCTCCATCCAAAGCTCATTTTTAAGGAAATTGAATTCTCTACAACTTTTATGTTGCAAGTTAAGCCCAAAAATGCTTCATTTGGAAGATATGAGCTAAGACATTATAGGTCATTTCAAAAGTCAACAAAAAGTCAACAACTTCAAAAGGGCATAACTTGAGATTGGTAAATGATATGGACCTGAAACCAATGGGGTTGTTTAGAGGACTCTTCAAGCTTTCCAAAATGTCCAAGAACACCCTCATACCTTTAAAATTGAGGGAGATATGCCCTTGCAAAGTTGGGAAATTTTGTGATGGTTTATATTGAAAATGGAGGTCTAGAACCAATTCCTTCCAAATGGGCTTGCTAAATTGTGATCCAATCCATATCATATCATCATGCACGACCCAAATGACCAAAATTCAGAATTTTTATTATTTTATTTTTATTTATTTTTTATTTAATTCATAAAAATCATTTTAAATAAATATAAAATATGAAAATCTATTTTTGGATGAAGATTGAGCTTCTAGAATCTCATCAATGTTGATTGAAGTTGAAAGAGAAAGAAATCTTGTGATTTATCCAAAAATAGCAAGCTTTCATGAGCCAATATTTGAATTTCATGACACCATCTTTTTCAATCTTCAAGTATCAAATCTTCCACACAACTAATCAGTTTTTTGACCTAGAATGATTCACATATATATACTAAACACAACCCTAGCCCTCAGACACGAATCCAGCAGCTTCAAAGGTAGGTTTTCACTTCAAAAAAATTCAAGCAAAAGTGATATTCGGATTCCATCATCCAAGAGGTTTAAAGGTAAAATAAAGACATAGAGAGCTTCATTGGACATCCTTGATCATAAACCATCACTCACATTCATCCAAATCATGCCATAATGCTCTACCCGAATCAAGCTTTGTCTTAAATTTCAATTTTTCGATTCTGTTTATTTGTGCATTGTTAATGAATTTTGTTTGAGTTTTTGTGTTTGTGAGGTTCCATAGATCGTTTCTGGACAGGAAAATCAAAGAACCCGTACCTAATTCATGAGATGCCATTATTAGGGTTTGGACCTAGGTTTAGGGATTTTGGATTTAAGAAACCTAAATGGATTCTAACAACACAGGATTGATCGTATGAATGTCTGGATTATAATGCTATGCTTAATTTTGTAAAATTGTACGGTTTTGTTGCTTATTGATTTTTGTAGGTTTTGCTGCCATGGAGAATTCGCAGGAAAAATGGAAGCAATTATCGCAGCAAATTTTGTAGGTCTCAAGGAAGAAGAAGATCAGTTCCCGCGCGCGTTTAAATTCAAATTGTTTGTATAATATTTTATGGATTGTTTGCTGTTTAAAGTCACACAAAGTGTGTTGTCCCAGTGGATGGAGGGAGCGTATGCAGAGGCTTGGTCTGGGGTTCGATTCCCCGTTTGTAATATTTTGCTCTTTTATTTTATTTGCTTTTCAGGATTAACATATTATCAATTATGGCCAACAAGCTAACAGTTAGGCTCTCCCAGCCAGGCGGTAGCGCGTGCATGCTTGTAATCAGAAGGTCCTGGGTACGATTCCCACCCCAGGCCTTTTGTTTTTCATTATTTTTCTGGATTTTTAAGACATTGCATAAAAACAATTGGAGTAATTCTATGATCACCAACGCATGGTTGGTCTGATGGTGTGTTTTGGTATTGGCAAGCATGAGGACCTGGGTTCAAACTCAGCCAAGGTAAGTTCTCATTTTTTATCACTTTTTTCTATTTTCTCTAATTAATTAGTTTATTTGTTTTATATTCTTAATAAAAAAAAAGGAATTATGTATATGTTCAAGCATCTAAAATAGCCTTTTATTTTCTAAAAATTCTAAACCTTTTATTTTCTAAAGAATCAAAAATTATTTTTATTATATGTGTAATATATGTATATTATTAAATAATTTGGTATAGTTAAATTAAAAAAAATCCTAAAAATATTTTTCTAACAAAATCCTAATTTTCAAAACCCTAATTTATTCTTTTTCTAAATACTTATTAAAAAACCCTAGTTATTTATTTTCTAATTCTTAATATGATTATTATGTATATTTATTTATTTATTTAATATGATTCATGTAAATTTTGTAAATATAATTATAAATTATTTTCCTCATATAAGATGTAAATATATTTTATGCTATGTTAATAACCTAAATTATTTTCTTTTGAACAATTAAAAATTAAATTTTGTAATTATAATAAATTAATAGTTTGTACATGAATTAAAAAATACCATGATAATTATTTAATTGTTCATATTAAAAATCTAACTTTTCTTGTTTGTTATTCTAATCTTGTTCTTATAATATTTTGCTAATTATATTTTATTAACCATTTTATTACTAATTTTTTATCATTATTATTATTTCTCTAACGTTATTTAATTTAATTTTACTAACCCTATTTTAATTATATTTATCACTAACCCCTATTTTATTTACTTATTTATTTTTGCTCATTATATTTATTTTGCTATATATTTATATTTTTTGCTATCTATTATTTTTATAATTATGTTGTAATTGCTTCTCGGATGTAAATTTTCTAATATTAAATTATTTAATTATTGCTATGGTTAGTAATTTAGGGAGTGCAAATATGTATTCTATTTTAAAATAAATTTAGCTCACTTTAATCAAAGATAATTAATATTGAACATTCACACACGTAAGTCGATTTTTAATCGCCGTCTCACTTTCTAAGGTTATCCCTCAAGTTGCCTAAATCATAAGGTCAAGTGGGGTGTATAAAGCAAGTCCCTTTAAAAAGAAAAATCATCAAGTCCCTCATGGTTGCCTTTACGAATCAAGTCCCTTCGAATAATGATGATAGTCCCTCCTATATGCTTATTACACCCCACAGTTGCCTTCATAAAAACAGATGTCCCTCTCATGTCCCTAACATCCAAGGTAATGACTACCTACTCCTTAATAGTAGGGATAGTCTTACCAATGAAAGGATAAAGAACAAGAAAGACTTAAAACTTTAGGGTAGGTTCCTCTTATGTACTTGCTCACTTCAAAAACTTTTCAAACTCTTCACAATTTCAAACAAATTTTCAAAAACAAGTTTTTACGCATCCGTACATGGATCATTATCAACTATTATGAAAATTTTTCTATTCACACACTACACTTTCAAAAACAATTCAAAAGTGAGCTAAGTAACTAAGAGCCCATGGATAACCATGGATGTAAAGGGTGCTAATACCTTCCCTTTACATAACCTACCCCCCGGACCCAAAAATATCTCTTAAGGTCTTTCCTGTTCTTTTATACCCTTTCCTTTTGGATAAAATAAAAGTCGGTGGCGACTCTTGCTATCCGCAACATAACTTAAAGTCAGTTCTCCCACCGTGTTACAGAACTGGCGACTCTGCTGGGGACTTAATATTAAAGAGGGGTACCCTTAGGAATTAGATCACTTTAAAATTGTTTGCCTTGTTTGCTTTATACTTACTTGTTGGGCTCTTATGTGTGAAAGATCCTAACCCGGATCTAGCGTACCTTAGGTAAATGGCAATAGACCAAGGAAACTGTACGGCGTATACCGATATGGTTGATCTGGTGGCCATAGTTAGTGTGACTTCTTGGTTGGTGCTTATGTTCCTTAAGTCAAGTTGAGGATAATATGAGGCTGCCATATGTTGTCAATGCACTAACTAACTTTTAGAACCCTAGTCATCCCATCTTGGCCTTTAGAAAAGTAGTGAGATAACCGGCTTTGGTGAAGACTGAAGTTGGTTGATACTCGATACTACACTCATTGAGATCTTAAACTTGGAGGGTTTTGGTTGGCAAGTAAGTTGCCTACTGAGCAACCACCCTTGTGAAGGATCAATGATATTGAGATCCCTTAGAACATGGTTACTTTTGTAGGACAGGATGAACCATCTAACTTCAGGGGAGGGTACTTACCTTTAAACCTCATGCAAGCCTTTAAACCTAGGGCAATTGTGTGACTTGTTTGTGTGTGCCACATGTTTGTGATTGAGCATAACATCATGACATCATCATGCATCATAAGCATACCATTTTCCCTAACCATTTCAAGGACCAAGGGATTTATCTTTGTTCTTTGTTGCAGGTCATGGCTTCAGTTCGTAGAAACACCATCAGGATCAACTTTGTGGGGATACCTCCCAAGCTTAAAGAGTTGGTTTCTCAGGTGTCTGATCACTCCCAGTTCATCAAGAGACATGGTCACCTATTGGATCTAGTCACTTCAGGGTTCAATGAAGACATGATGAGTGTCCTGTTTCAGTTCTTTGATCCTAAACACCATTGCTTTACATTCCCTGACCATCAGCTGGTTCCAACCATGGAGGAGTTCTCTAAACTTCTGGGTATACCTGTTCTTGACCAAAGACCCTTCACAGGTTTAGAAAAAGAACTTAAACCAGAGGTTATTGCTGCAGCTCTACATCTGAAGAAGTCTGACATTGTTCTAGAGACGAGAAGCAGAGTTAAGGGTATTCTTGCCAAGGTATTAATGGATAAAGCTCAAATGTTCTTGAAGGCCATGAGCTATGATGCTTTTGAGGAGATCTTAGCCTTGCTGATATATGGCTTAGCATTGTTCCCCAATCCAGATCAGTTCATAGACATTCATGCCATCAACATATTCCTGAGTCACAATCCAGTGCCTACATTGCTTGGAGACATCCTACATTCTCTTCACACCCGTACTACAAGGGCAAGAGGAACTTTAATGTGCTGCATACCTTTGCTATCTAGGTGGTTTATTTCTCACCTTCCTCGCTCAGTAATGAAAAATGAGCAAGGGTTCAGATGGTCCAAGAGGATCATGTCACTTTCTCACTCAGATATCCATTGGTGCTCCAGATCTATGGAGAATGTCACCATCATTGACCGTTGTGGGGAGTTTCCTAATGTGCCACTTCTAGGCATAAGAGGAGGCATCACCTACAACCCCTCTCTAGCTTTACGACAGTTTGGTTACGCTCGAAGTGATGGTCCACATGACATGTTGATTCAGGGCATTGTGTTTGATTACGACAACGATCTTCAGGGTTACCGTCAGAGATTCATACGAGCTTGGGGAAAAGTAAACAGGGTTGACAGCAAGACTCTGGAACCTAAGTACACTATTCCTATGGAGGCTTATCTCAGATGGGTGCGATCTCGTGCTCAGACACTCATGATGCCATATCCTGCCATCCTACCAGTTACCATGGAACCTGTTGCTGAAGGAGACACAGCTTATACCATCCTTCACCCAGACATGCCTACTGATATGGAAGACTTGCAGAGATCATGGATCCAACTGAAGGAGCAAAGGGATACTTTCGAGTCTCATTACAAAGCAAGCCAAGCAAGAATCCTAGAGCTAACAAAGCAACTTCACGAGGAACGAAACCTCAACTCATACCTCAACACAAAGAGGAAACGTCCATGGGAGACTTAAAACCCCATCTTTTGTACTTATTCCATTTTCATTTTTGTAAGCCTAAAAGGCAAAACAAGTTATTACTAATAAAAAGTTACTTTCTTGTTTGTTTAAGCAAATTTAAATCCTGCGGTCCTCGAAAACATTGCATATGCATTCCCATATCATTTCATTGCATCACAGGTTTATAATTGTGCACAGGTTTCTCATCTTCTCGCTGTTTATTTCAGCAATGGCTCTTGAACAATCAGTTAAGGATCTTCAGGCACAGAATGCACAGTTCCAAGAGCTGATCCTGAACCTATCCAAGGGGCAGGATGAATTGAAGACACTGCTGGCCAAGAAGACTAAGAAGACTAGAAGGTCTGCTGGGTTGCTCAACATGGGAAGAAGGTTCAAGGGTCCTGTCAAGACCAAGGAACAGATTGATGACTACGAATCTGAGGAATCTGAGAAAGAGGTAGGCAGTCTCCACAACACTATGGGGGACTCTGATTCTGAGGCTAATTACTATCATGAGCCTAATGAAGACAAATTCAAGATGCTAGTGGATAGGATGGATGCTATGGAATTGCAGAAATCATCTGGGCTGGATTTTGAGGATTTGAGTTTGATATCTGGGGTTGTGATACCCATTGGTTTCAAGGTTCCTACCTTTGTTGTTTATGATGGGGTCTCTTGTCCCAAGCTGCATTTGAGGTCTTATGTCAGAAGGATTCAACCTCACACTGCTGACAAGAAGTCGTGGATCCACTTTTTTCAAGAGAGCTTATCTGGAGCTCAACTGGAATGGTATTATCAGTTGGAGAGTGTCAACATCAGAGACTGGAATGATCTTGCTGAAGCTTTCTATAAGCAGTACCAATACAATGCTGACTTAGCCCCCACTCGCATGCAGCTTCAGAGCATGTCTATGGGTGCCAAAGAAAGTTTTAAGGAGTATGCTCAGAAATGGAGAGATTTAGCTGGAAGAGTTCAACCCCCTTTGACTGATAGGGAATTGGTTGATATGTTCATGTGTACGCTGAATGGTCCGTTTTACAGTCATCTCATTGGAAGCTCATCATCTGGCTTCACTGAGTTGATCATGACAGGAGAGCGAGTAGAGAATGGTATAAAGAATGGCAAGATCCATGTGGGTACTTCTTCATCTGGTGCTGCAAAGAAGCCTCCCACTGGGAAGAAAGAGTCCAATGATGTTTATGGTCAACCTGATCGTAACAGAAGGCATCAGTCTGTTAGTGCAGTTCATATTTCAAATCCAACTCCTGCAACAACAGAGCAGCCTCAGGGCAACCAACAGAGGGCTAGAAGACAGTTCACGAAGATCAATATGTCAATGGCTCAGGCATTGCAACATTTGTTGAAGGCTGAACTTATTACTTTGAAAGAAGCTCCTCAGAATCCCAATGTTACCTCTCCCAAGTACAATCCCAATGCACGATGTGCATATCATTCAAACTGTCCGGGTCATGATACTAATAACTGCTGGATCTTGAAGAACAAAATTCAAGATATGATTGATGCTGGAGAAATTGAGTTTGATCCACCAAGTACTCCAAATGTGATTACAGCACCAATGCCGAATCACGAGAAGACTGTCAATGCCATTGATGAAGACCTACATGTCTATTCAGTTATGGAGTTAAGTACACCATTGTCTGTTATCAAAAAGAGGTTAGTACAAGCTGGGATCTTTCCAGGTTGTCGTGAAGATTGTTTGTATTGTACCTATAAGCCGGATAGTTGCTTCATATTGAGAGATGGAATTCAACGTCTCATGGATAAGTATACTATAGTGTTTGAAAGGAGACCATCTTCTGTAGAAAGCATGGTGGATCATCTGACTCAGGGTAAGAAGATTGAAGAGGTTGATATGGTTAACATAGTACCGGTAAGAATCACTTCAAAGGGTCCCATTAAAATCACTCATCAGGGTCCAATCAAAATTACTGTTGAAGGTCCTGTGAAAGTTGTTGCTGAAGCCAGAGTAGCTCCTGTGATCATTACTACTCCTGGTCCTATTCCTTATACATCTGATAAAGCTGTGCCTTGGCACTATGGATCTGATGTTTACATCCATGGTGTCAAGCAGGAGCCTCTACCTGATATGCCTGTTGACATTGATAATATTGCTGGATCTAGCAAGATCACTCGTAGTGGAAGAGTTTTCTCTCTTCCAGTTGCTTCCAAGAATGCAGTTACTCCTGCTGCTACTTCCACCACTGATGCTCGGGGCAAGGGTCCTGTTATTGAGCCTGTGTCTCCTGATATACCAGCTGCTGATGATCTCTCTAAGCAGATGGAAGAAGTATTGAAAATCATTCGCAAGAGTGATTATGACATTGTTGATCAATTGGGGCATACTCCCTCAAAGATTTCTATGTTATCCTTGTTGCTGTGTTCTGAGGCTCATGCCAAGTCCTTGATCAAGTTTCTGAAGTCTGCTCATGTGCCCAATGCCATTTCTGTTGACCAGTTTGAGAATTGTGTTGCCCACCTGACCTATGATAATGGGTTAGGATTTTCTGATGCTGATTTGACCCCTGCCAAGAGGGATCATAACAGGGCCTTGCATATTTCAATTGAATGCAGGGGCACTACCCTATCACATGTGCTGATAGACAATGGTTCCTCTCTGAATGTGTTGCCTAAGGAAATCCTGAATAAGCTGAGTCCTGAAGATGCTGTGTTGAAGCCCAGTAATATTGTGGTAAAGGCTTTCGATGGTTCTAGAAGAGTAGTACATGGGGAAATTGATCTTCCAATCAAAGTTGGCTCTCAGGTGTTTACTGCTACATTTTATGTGATGGATATTCGTCCTTCATACTCTTGTCTGCTTGGTCGTCCCTGGATCCATGGGGCAGGTGTTGTGACCTCTACGTTGCACCAAAAGTTGAGATATCCGGTGAATGGAAAGGTTGTTACTGTCTTTGGAGAGGAAGAATACTTTGTCAGCCATGTAAACACTTTCAAGTATCTGGAAGTGGAAGGTGAATACATTGAGACTCCGTGTCAGACATTTGAAGTGGTTCCCTGGGTTGTTAATGATTATGTAGCTCCTCCTGCTGTGAAGAAAGTTCCTGTGATCACCAGAAAACCTCCAACAATGGCAATGGCTTCCCTCAATGATGCTAGGGCTGTGGTGGATGAAGGTGGTTGTACTATTTGGGGTCAGCTTCCTGATATTCCATACAAGTCTGACAAGTTTGGTTTGGGTTTCACTGCAGAGTCCCAGAAGGCTGTTCGTCGTGCTCGTGCTGCTCGTATCACCAATCAAGGGGTTATCAATGCTGTGGGAGACTATGATGAAGACTACAACTTGGATGCTTGGATTTTTCCTAATGTGGGTGCTGGACTCAATAATTGGAAAGCTGAAGATGTTATCCCTATCTCCTTTAGTCAGGAGTAAATACTATTACTGTGTTATGTTTTTTTAAGTTTGTAATTTCTTGAACAATAAAACTTTCAAGCCATGTGCCTTACCCGGGGCACAATGGTGTGCTTGTTACGGGCTGTCATTTCATTTGCATACTTCATTCAATAAAATCAGTGGACGTTTCGTTTTAGTAAATATTGTGTTCCTTGTCTTTCTTTCTTTTATTTTTGTTTTATCGGCTATGTGTTCTTACACACACCCACATCACTAAAATGCAGATCCTCATCCACTCTGGATCCTGTTGATAACAGTTCTACTATTGCCAATTATGATTTCGAGAATCCGATCTATCAAACTGAAGACGGAAATGAGGACGATTGTGAAATACCTGTAGAGCTTGCTAGGTTGTTACAACAAGAAGAGAAAGCTATACAGCCACATGAAGAGCCAGTCGAAGTTGTGAATCTGGGAACTGAAGAAAACAGAAAAGAGGTCAAGATAGGGGCTGATTTAGAGGACAGTGTCAAGAGCAGGTTGATTCAGATGTTACGTGACTATGTGGAGATCTTTGCTTGGTCTTATGAAGATATGCCAGGGTTGGATACAGACATTGTGGTTCACCGTTTGCCAGTGAAAGAAGATTGTCGTCCAAAGAAGCAGAAGGTTCGTCGTATGCGTCCTGAAATGTCAGAAAAGATTAAAGCAGAGGTAATGAAACAGTTCAATGCAGGGTTCTTAGCAGTGACTTCTTATCCTCAGTGGGTTGCAAATGTGGTACCAGTTCCTAAGAAAGATGGTAAGGTGCGTATGTGTGTAGACTACAGAGATTTGAACAAAGCTAGCCCCAAAGATGACTTTCCACTTCCTCACATTGATATTCTGGTAGACAACACTGCTCAGCATAAGGTATTCTCTTTTATGGATGGTTTCTCTGGTTACAATCAAATCAAGATGGCACCTGAAGATATGGAGAAGACAACATTTGTGACACAGTGGGGCACTTTTTGCTATAAGGTGATGCCATTTGGTTTGAAGAATGCAGGGGCAACATATCAGCGTGCTATGGTGGCTTTGTTTCATGATATGATTCATCATGAGATAGAGGTATATGTGGATGATATGATAGCCAGATCTCAGAATGAAGAGCAACACCTTGATCATCTACACAAGTTGTTTGAGAGGTTGAAGAAATACAAGTTGAGGTTGAATCCAAACAAGTGTACTTTTGGGGTTAGATCTGGAAAGCTCCTGGGTTTTATTGTCAGTGGAAAAGGTATTGAAGTGGATCCTGCAAAAGTGAAAGCTATACGAGAGATGCCAGCTCCCCGTACTGAGAAGGAGGTTAGAGGTTTCTTGGGACGATTGAATTACATTGCAAGATTTATTTCCCAGTTAACTACCATCTGTGAGCCAATCTTCAAGTTGTTGAAGAAAGATCAGGTGATGGAATACAATGATGAGTGCCAGACTGCCTTTGATGAAATCAAGAGATATTTGCTAGAACCACCGATTTTGATGCCACCAGTTGATGGAAGACCCTTGATTATGTACTTAACAGTGTTAGACAACTCAATGGGGTGTGTGTTGGGGCAACATGACGAGTCTGGTCGAAAAGAGCAGGCAATATACTACCTTAGCAAAAAGTTTACCGACTGTGAAACAAGATACTCATTGCTCGAGAAAACTTGTTGCGCTTTGGCATGGGCTGCTCGCCGACTAAGACAGTATATGTTGACCCATACTACCTTATTGATTTCTAAGATGGATCCAATCAAGTACATATTCGAGAAACCTGCTCTCTCCGGAAGAATTGCAAGATGGCAAATGATCTTGACAGAATATGACATACAGTATACTACTCAGAAGGCCATTAAGGGAAGTATTGTTGCTGATCATTTGGCTCATCAAGCAGTGGATGATTACCAGTCAATGAGTTTTGAGTTCCCTGATGAAGACATTATGACTGTTACCAAAGAACCTGGACAATATGACGGACCTGAACAAGGATCCCGATGGACTATGGTTTTTGATGGTGCCTCTAATGCACATGGTAATGGTGTTGGTGTTGTAATTAGTTCCCCTGAAGGTTGTCATACCCCGATTACTGCCAGACTTTGTTTCTATTGTACCAATAACATGGCTGAGTATGAGGCATGTATCCTGGGTATTAAAGCTGCTATTGATATGAAGATTCAGTCCCTTGATGTGTATGGAGATTCAGCCCTGGTAGTTAGTCAGATCAAAGGAGATTGGGATACCAAGCATGATAATCTCATTCCTTACAGAGAACATGTGTTGTCTTTGATCCCACATTTCAAAGAGATTACCTTTGGACATATTCCACGGAGAGAGAATCAGTTGGCAGATGCTTTGGCCACCATGGCATCCATGTTTGAGATCAGCTGGGATGATGAAGCTCCCAAGATTACTATTGATAGATTTGAAAAGCCTGCATACTGTAATGAGATTGACACAGAAGGGGCAGAGGAGAAACCTTGGTTCTATGAAGTGAAAAGATATCTTGAAGCTCAGGAGTTCCCTGAAGGGGCATCTGTCAAAGATAGGAAGTTCCTGAGAAGGTTTTCTGCTAAGTTCTTTTTGAGTAATGGGATTTTGTACAAGCGTAATCATGATTCAACTATGCTTCGTTGTGTGGATAAGAAGGAAGCTACAGAAATTATGGAAGAGATGCATGATGGGACCTTTGGCACTCATTCTAGTGGTCATACTATGGCAAAGAAGATTTTGAGAGCAGGTTACTATTGGTCTACCATGGAAGCTGATTGCTATCAACACTCCAGAACGTGTCACAAATGTCAAATCTATGCTGATAAAGTACATGTACCTCCATCACCCTTGAATGTGTTGACTGCTCCTTGGCCCTTTGCCATGTGGGGCATTGATATGATTGGTGAGATCAAGCCTACTGCTTCTAATGGGCATCGTTTCATCCTGGTTGCTATTGATTACTTCACGAAGTGGGTGGAGGCAGCTTCATTTGCATCTGTTACCAAGAATGTTGTGGCTCGATTCATTAAGAATAATCTCATATGTAGGTATGGCATCCCTGAAAGGATTATCACTGACAATGGCTCTAATCTAAACAACACTATGATTACTGATCTCTGCACGCAATTCAAGATTAAGCATCACAACTCTTCTCCGTATCGTCCAAAGATGAATGGGGCCGTTGAAGCTGCTAACAAGAACATTAAGAAGATTGTACAGAAGATGACTGTTACTTACAAGGATTGGCATGAGATGTTACCATTTGCTCTTCATGGTTATCGTACTACAATACGTACTTCAACAGGGGCAACCCCATTCTCTTTAGTCTATGGTATGGAAGCAGTTCTGCCCATTGAAGTTCAGATCCCCTCCTTGAGAATTATGAAGGATGCAGGCTTGGATGAAGATGAGTGGATTCAGACTCGACTGGACCAGATAAATTTGATTGATGAGAAGAGGTTAGCAGCAGTTTGTCATGGCCAGATGTACCAAAAGCGGATGATCAAAGCTTTTAACAAGAAGGTTAAGCCAAAGGTATATCAGGCTGGTGACTTGGTAATCAAGCGTATCATATTACCACAGGGTGATCCTAGGGGCAAGTGGACTCCAACATATGAAGGTCCATTTGTAGTCAAGACAGTGTTCTCAGGAGGTGCCATGATACTCACTACAATGGATGGTGAAGACTTCCCACAGCCTGTAAACGCAGACATAGTTAAAAAATACTACGCATAAAAAGAGACCCGCTAGGTTGACAGGCCTAGGCAAAAATAAGGGCATCCCGGCAAACCAAAAGGGTTTGGGCAAAAATTAGGGATATATATAAAGATGTACACCCGGCAAGTCGAAAACCTGAAAAGGCGGCTTGGGCAAAAAAGGGTATCCCGGTGGATTGAAAACCTGAAAGGGCAATCCAGGCAAAAGTTAGGGATTAAAGCGTATGACTATGTCTCGTTTGGATCACTCATGAAACTGCAACCAGTTGTACTACTTACTCAAGCTCGAACAGATAAAGCTCAATCCAATTGTTTCCGTCTCAACAGCAAGAAGATGAGATACTTGAAAGGCAATAGTAAAATTGAAACTCAATAGGATTGTTTCCCACATAGCTGATTCTCTTTTGTAAAACTTTATGACAAAATCCTCTTACTAGGGTTTATGTCTCCTTGTACAAACTTACCCGTGTATGGGTCACTTTTTGATATAAATAAATTCCATATTTTGAATCCAGATTTACTTTTACCCTATTTACATAAGCGAAACGTCCATTGGTTGTGTTTGAATGTATGTATGCTTTTGAATATGATTGATGTTTACCAAAAATGCATGTATGCTTTTAATATGATTAATGTTTACCAGAAATGCATGAAAATGCAATAATAGTATTTACTAAAGACGAACGAAGGAAGGATCTCAACGAAGCTTCACCGGTTCATCTTTACAATACAGTTACAAACCCTCAGTAGGGCAAATCCATCTTCATAAAGTCTCATCTCCCCTGGAATTTATATCCATCTCTTTTATCCTCATACGGATATACGGGAAATTACTTTCCAATAAGAGTACGACGAACGAAGACGGGATGTGGTATTTACTCTACTATCAAACGAAGACGAAGGTTATGTATACCTTGCTATCCCCAGCAGACGGGAGGTTATATACACCTTGCTATCCCCAGCATACGGGAGGTTATCTATACCCTGCCTTCCCCAGCAGACGGGAGGTTATATATACCTTGCTATCCCCAGCAGACGGAGGGTTATATATTCTTCAACAACGAATCGGGATTTATTTTCCCTGGCCAGCAGTTGTTATACGAAGATATCCAGACGCTTCAGGCAGCATCATATCATACAGGCATCATTTACATCATACCATATCATATATATCCATAGATACATTACTTAGGTGCATTATATTATACATGCATGCATAATGCATAAACTAATACTATCATACAGAATGTTACGTTGTTTTCAGGTTAATTATCCAACAAACAAACTTATGATCATCAGGATTGCTCTATCCTCCTGAAAGCTTCTTATTACTTCAGGGCTGCTCTATCCTCCTGAAGACATGCTGTTACATCAGGATTACTCTAGTCTCCTGAAAGCATATCATCAATCTTATAATCTCATCAGGACTGCTCTATCCTCCTGAAGACATGCTGTTACATCAGGATTACTCCAGTCTCCTGAAAGCGTATCATCAACCTCTCAAGATTGCTCTATCCTCTTGAAATCTTATTGTTACCTCAGGACTGCTCCAGCCTCCTGACAGCTTTTTATACATCAGGAATGCTTTATTCTCCTGAAAACATATCACTACATCAAGGTTGCTTCATCCTCTTGAAAATTCCTAGTACCTCAGGATTGCTCCAGCCTCCTGACAGCTACCATTATATTTTGGATTACTTCAAGACATGTATCTGAAGAACTTTCCTCCAAGTGGCATCTTTAAGCCCACTCAAGCATATACAACCAACCATCAATATCACTCTATGCACTGGTGAGTGCAAATTTTTGGGCTTTTGTGTTCAATCCCCTTCAACCTTCCAGGTCACGACTGGCAAATATACCAATCTAACCCCTCAGGTTTCAGCAAATTGAACAGGGGCAGCTGTTGCACCCCAAAATTTGCCCTCACAATACAAGACTTTGTGTTCTAAGAAGGTTCACAAGGTTCACAGGTTCCCAACACTTACAAGGCCTTTCATGAGGTTCATAAAGTCTACAAGTTACTTTATGAAGGTTCACAAGGTTCACAAGGTTCACAAGTCCCACAATGCTTTCAATACCTTTCATGAGGTTCATGAAGTCTACAAGTCACTTCTTGAAGGTTCACAAGGTTCACAAGTTTCTCAACATGTACAAGACCTTTCATGAGGTTCATGAAGTCTACAAATCACTTCTTGAAGGTTCACAAGGTTCACAAGATTCACAATGTTTACATAACCTTTCATGAGGTTCATGAAGCCTACAAGTCACTTCATGAGGTTCACAAGGTTCACAAGCTTCACAATACCTCTCATAAAGATCACAAGACATTTTATGATGGTTCACAAGGTTCACAAGGTTCACAATTGGTCAGAAAAGTTGACAATTCCCTCAGACAATGCACCTCCTAAGCAGTGCATCCAAAACTAGGGTTTTGACTTTAATCAGGCAAAATGAACTTCCAATACTTCAAGTGAGCTTCATAACATCTTATATGTGTGTACGAAACCCCATGACAAGTTTCAAGACTTTTCTCAAAAGTTTGCTCAGTCAGATGATCAGATAAGTCAAAATCAGTCAATGCAATTAAAAAGTCAAACTGAGGTCAACTGTGGTCAAACCAAAGTCAAACTTCATGATTTTTTGCCAACATCAATTATATGAAGTAAAATTCATCATTTGATCAAGGGTTGATCATGATTCATCAAGGAGATTCCAGATCATCAATAATCAGGAGTTTCTAAATTAGGGCTTCCTCAGTAAAAGTCAACTGAACTTTGACCAGCCATAACTTTCACATAATTCATCACCAAGTCTCCATCCAAGGCTCATTTTTAAGGAAATTGAATTCTCTACAACTTTTATGTTGCAAGTTAAGCCCAAAAATGCTTCATTTGGAAGATATGAGCTAAGACATTATAGGTCATTTCAAAAGTCAACAAAAAGTCAACAACTTCAAAAGGGCATAACTTAAGATTGGTAAATGATATGGACCTGAAACCAATGGGGTTGTTTAGAGGACTCTTCAAGCTTTCCAAAATGTCCAAGAACACCCTCATACCTTTAAAATTGAGGGAGATATGCCCTTGCAAAGTTGGGAAATTTTGTGATGGTTTATATTGAAAATGGGGGTCTAGAACCAATTCCTTCCAAATGGGCTTGCTAAATTGTGATCCAATCCATATCATATCATCATGCACGACCCAAATGACCAAAATTCAGAATTTTTATTATTTTATTTTTATTTATTTTTGATTTAATTCATAAAAATCATTTTAAATAAATATAAAATATGAAAATCTATTTTTGGATGAAGATTGAGCTTCTAGAATCTCATCAATGTTGATTGAAGTTGAAAGAGAAAGAAATCTTGTGATTTATCCAAAAATAGCAAGCTTTCATGAGCCAATATTTGAATTTCATGACACCATCTTTTTCAATCTTCAAGTATCAAATCTTCCACACAACTAATCAGTTTTTTGACCTAGAATGATTCACATATATATACTAAACACAACCCTAGCCCTCAGACACGAATCCAGCAGCTTCAAAGGTAGGTTTTCACTTCAAAAAAATTCAAGCAAAAGTGATATTCGGATTCCATCATCCAAGAGGTTTAAAGGTAAAATAAAGACATAGAGAGCTTCATTGGACATCCTTGATCATAAACCATCACTCACATTCATCCAAATCATGCCATAATGCTCTACCCGAATCAAGCTTTGTCTTAAATTTCAATTTTTCGATTCTGTTTATTTGTGCATTGTTAATGAATTTTGTTTGAGTTTTTGTGTTTGTGAGGTTCCATAGATCGTTTCTGGACAGGAAAATCAAAGAACCCGTACCTAATTCATGAGATGCCATTATTAGGGTTTGGACCTAGGTTTAGGGATTTTGGATTTAAGAAACCTAAATGGATTCTAACAACACAGGATTGATCGTATGAATGTCTGGATTATAATGCTATGCTTAATTTTGTAAAATTGTACGGTTTTGTTGCTTATTGATTTTTGTAGGTTTTGCTGCCATGGAGAATTCGCAGGAAAAATGGAAGCAATTATCGCAGCAAATTTTGTAGGTCTCAAGGAAGAAGAAGATCAGTTCCCGCGCGCGTTTAAATTCAAATTGTTTGTATAATATTTTATGGATTGTTTGCTGTTTAAAGTCACACAAAGTGTGTTGTCCCAGTGGATGGAGGGAGCGTATGCAGAGGCTTGGTCTGGGGTTCGATTCCCCGTTTGTAATATTTTGCTCTTTTATTTTATTTGCTTTTCAGGATTAACATATTATCAATTATGGCCAATAAGCTAACAGTTAGGCTCTCCCAGCCAGGCGGTAGCGCGTGCATGCTTGTAATCAGAAGGTCCTGGGTACGATTCCCACCCCAGGCCTTTTGTTTTTCATTATTTTTCTGGATTTTTAAGACATTGCATAAAAACAATTGGAGTAATTCTATGATCACCAACGCATGGTTGGTCTGATGGTGTGTTTTGGTATTGGCAAGCATGAGGACCTGGGTTCAAACCCAGCCAAGGTAAGTTCTCATTTTTTATCACTTTTTTCTATTTTCTCTAATTAATTAGTTTATTTGTTTTATATTCTTAATAAAAAAAAAGGAATTATGTATATGTTCAAGCATCTAAAATAGCCTTTTATTTTCTAAAAATTCTAAACCTTTTATTTTCTAAAGAATCAAAAATTATTTTTATTATATGTGTAATATATGTATATTATTAAATAATTTGGTATAGTTAAATTAAAAAAAATCCTAAAAATATTTTTCTAACAAAATCCTAATTTTCAAAACCCTAATTTATTCTTTTTCTAAATACTTATTAAAAAACCCTAGTTATTTATTTTCTAATTCTTAATATGATTATTATGTATATTTATTTAATATGATTCATGTAAATTTTGTAAATATAATTATAAATTATTTTCCTCATATAAGATGTAAATATATTTTATGCTATGTTAATAACCTAAATTATTTTCTTTTGAACAATTAAAAATTAAATTTTGTAATTATAATAAATTAATAGTTTGTACATGAATTAAAAAATACCATGATAATTATTTAATTGTTTATATTAAAAATCTAACTTTTCTTGTTTGTTATTCTAATCTTGTTCTTATAATATTTTGCTAATTATATTTTATTAACCATTTTATTACTAATTTTTTATCATTATTATTATTTCTCTAACGTTATTTAATTTAATTTTACTAACCCTATTTTAATTATATTTATCACTAACCCCTATTTTATTTACTTATTTATTTTTGCTCATTATATTTATTTTGCTATATATTTATATTTTTTGCTATCTATTATTTTTATAATTATGTTGTAATTGCTTCTCGGATGTAAATTTTGTAATATTAAATTATTTAATTATTGCTATGGTTAGTAATTTAGGGAGTGCAAATATGTATTCTATTTTAAAATAAATTTAGCTCACTTTAATCAAAGATAATTAATATTGAACATTCACACACGTAAGTCGATTTTTAATCGCCGTCTCACTTTCTAAGGTTATCCCTCAAGTTGCCTAAATCATAAGGTCAAGTGGGGTGTATAAAGCAAGTCCCTTTAAAAAGAAAAATCATCAAGTCCCTCATGGTTGCCTTTACGAATCAAGTCCCTTCGAATAATGATGATAGTCCCTCCTATATGCTTATTACACCCCACAGTTGCCTTCATAAAAACAGATGTCCCTCTCATGTCCCTAACATCTAAGGTAATGACTACCTACTCCTTAATAGTAGGGATAGTCTTACCAATGAAAGGATAAAGAACAAGAAAGACTTAAAACTTTAGGGTAGGTTCCTCTTATGTACTTGCTCACTTCAAAAACTTTTCAAACTCTTCACAATTTCAAACAAATTTTCAAAAACAAGTTTTTACGCATCCGTACATGGATCATTATCAACTATTATGAAAATTTTTCTATTCACACACTACACTTTCAAAAACAATTCAAAAGTGAGCTAAGTAACTAAGAGCCCATGGATAACCATGGATGTAAAGGGTGCTAATACCTTCCCTTTACATAACCTACCCCCCGGACCCAAAAATATCTCTTAAGGTCTTTCCTGTTCTTTTATACCCTTTCCTTTTGGATAAAATAAAAGTCGGTGGCGACTCTTGCTATCCGCAACATAACTTAAAGTCAGTTCTCCCACCGTGTTACACCTTTGGACATATTCCACGAAGAGAAAATCAGTTGGCAGATGCATTAGCCACCATGGCATCTATGTTTGAGATTTGCTGGGATGATGAAGCTCCCAAGATTACTATTGACAGATTTGAGAAGCCTGCATACTGCAATGAGATTGACACTGAAGAAGCAGAGGGGAAGCCTTGGTTCTATGAAGTGAAAAGATATCTTGAAGCTCAGGAATTCCCTGAAGGGGCATCTGTCAAGGATAAGAAGTTTCTGAGGAGGTTTTCTACTAAGTTCTTCTTGAGTAATGGGATTTTGTACAAGCGCAATCATGATTCAACTTTGCTTCGTTGTGTGGATAAGAAGGAAGCAACAGAGATTATGGAAGACATGCATGATGGGATTTTTGGCACCCATTCTAGTGGTCATACTATGGCAAAGAAGATATTGAGAGCAGGTTACTATTGGTCTACCATGGAAGCTGACTGCTATCAACATTCCAGAACATGTCACAAGTGTCAAATCTATGCTGATAAAGTACATATACCTCCATCACCATTGAATGTGTTGACTGCTCCTTGGCCTTTTGCCATGTGGGGCATTGATATGATTGGTGAGATCAAGCCTACTGCTTCTACTGGGCATCATTTCATCCTGGTTGCTATTGATTACTTCACAAAATGGGTGGAGGCAGCTTCATTTGCATCGGTTACTAAGAATGTGGTGGCTCGATTCATTAAGAACAATCTCATATGTAGGTATGACATCCCTGAAAGGATCATCACAGATAATGGCTTTAATCTGAATAATACCATGATTACTGATCTCTGCACACAGTTCAAGATTAAGCATCACAGCTCTTCTCCGTATCGTCCAAAGATGAATGGGGCACTAGAAGCTGCTAATAAGAACATCAAGAAGATCCTACATAAGATGACTGTCACTTACAAAGATTGGCACAAGATGTTACCATTTTCTCTTCATGGCTATCGTACTACAATACGTACTTCAACAGGGGCAACCCCATTCTCCTTAGTCTATGGTATGGAAGCAGTTCTGCCCATTGAAGTTCAGATCCCCTCCTTAAGAATCATGAAGGATGCATGCTTGGATGAAGATGAGTGGATTCAGACTCGACTTGACCAGATAAATTTGATTGATGAGAAGAGGTTGGCAGCTATTTGTCATGGTCAGATGTACCAGAAACGGATGATCAAGGCTTTCAATAAGAAGGTTAAGCCAAAGGTATATCAGGCTGGTGTCTTGGTAATCAAGCGTATCATACTACCACAGGGTGATCCTAGGGGCAAATGGACTCCTACATATGAAGGACCATTTGTAGTCAAAACAGTATTCTCAGGAGGTGCCATGATGCTTACTACTATGGATGGTGAAGACTTCCCACAGCCTGTGAACGCAGACATAGTTAAAAAATACTACGCATAAAAAGAGACCCACTAGGTTGACTGGCCTAGGCAAAAATAAGGGCATCCCGGCGAACCAAAAGGGTTCGGGCAAAAATTAGGGATAAATATATAAAAAAAGGTACACCCGGCAAGTCGAAAACCTGAAAAGGTGACTTGGGCAAAAAAAGGGTATCCCGGTGGATTGAAAACCTGAAAGGGCAATCCAGGAAAAAGTTAGGGATTAAAGCGTATGACTATGTCTCGTTCAGATCACCCATATAGCCCCAACTAGTTGTGTTAACTGATCCAAGCTTGAACAGATAAGGATCAATCCAATCGTTTCCATCTCAACAGCAGAAGATGAGATACTTGAAGATAATGGCAATAGTAAAATTGAAACTCAATAGGATCATTTTTCACATAGCTGTTTTCTTTGTTTTGTAAAAATTTTCACGACGAATTCCTCTTACTAGGATTTTTGTCTCCTTGTACAAACTTGCCTATGTATAGGTCACTTTGTGATATAAATAAAATTTCATCTTTGAATCCAGATTTACTTTTACCCTATTTACATAAGCGGAACGTCCATTGGTTGTGTTTGAATGCATGTATGCTTTTGAATATGATTGATGTTTACCAGAAACGTATAAAATGCAGTAATAGTATTTACTAAGGACGAACGAAGGTAGGGATTCAACGAAGCTTCGCCGGTTCGTCCTCACAAGACAACTACAAATCCCCAGTAGGGCAAATCTCTCATCATAGATACTTTAAGTTACGTCTCCCCTTGAATTTATGTCCATCTCTTTTATCCTCAGTCAGGATACTCAGGAACTTATTCCTTCAATAGAAGTACGATGAACGAAGACGGCAGGTTATAAATACTATACTATCAAACGAAACGGGAATAAGTTCTTCATACTCTTCAGCAACGAATCAGGATTTATTTTCCCTAGCCAGCAGTTGTCATACAAAGATATCCAGACGCTTCAGGCTGCATGATTCATACATACATCATTTACATCATACCATAGCATATTCATAAATGCATAATACATTTACATAGACGCACCATGCCATGCATGCATACATATTGCATAAACTAACATTTTCTTTGCAGGACAGTTATATGCAGGTAAAACAATATCAACAATTCACAACAGGTCAGAAATGATCTATACATTACTCAAGATGTCCTCGGAGAGTAGGCAAACGATCTGTACAAAGATCTATTCCCTAATCCAGGATATTTAATCTTGACACTCTTTTTGTCCTCGGAGAGTAGGCAAACGGTCTGTACAAAGATCCATTCCCTAATCCAGGATATTTTTAGGAGATTTAATCCTGACACTCTTTTGTCCTCGGAGAGTAGGCAAACGGTCTGTACAAAGATCCATTCCCTAATCCAGGATATTTTCAGGAGATTTAATCCTGACACTCTTTTGTCCTCGGAGAGTAGGCAAACAGTCTGTACAAAGATCCATTCCCTAATCCAGGATATTTTCAGGAGATTTAATCCTGATACTCTTTTGTCCTTGGAGAGTAGGCAAACGGTCTGTACAAAGATCCATTCCCTAGTCCAGGATATCTTCAGGAGACTTGATCCTGATACTCTTTTTGTCTTTGGATATTAGGCAAACGGTCTGTACAAAGATCCATTCCCTAGTCCAAGATATTTTCAGAAGATTTAATCTATTTGTGCTTGAATAGTAGGCAAACGGTCTGTACAAAGATCCATTCCCTAGTTCAAGATATTTTCAGAAGAATTAATCCTGATATTCTTTTGTCCTTGGAGAGTAGGCAAACGGTCTGTACAAAGATCCATTCCCTAATCCAAGATATTTTCAGAAGAGATAATCGTCACGAAGATTTATTTCTACTAGTCTATTCAACAATTCAAACCATGTTGCATAAACGATTCAGAGACGGCCTATACGAAGACCTAGTACTGATATCCAGCATCAACATAAAGATATCATCACCTCCTGATATTTTAGATGGCATCTCTAAGCCCATCTCCAGTTCTTCCAAGTGGCATCTTCAAGCCCACTCAAGCATATACAACTAATCATCAGTGTTACTTTACGCACCGGCGAGTGCAAATTTTTGGGCTTTTGTGTTCAATCCCCTTCAACCTTCCAGGTCACGACTTGCATATATACCAATCTAACCCCTCAGGTTTCAGAAAATTGAACAGGGGCACCGTTGTACTCAACTGGAACCTCTTAGTTTAATTTACGCTTAAAATGCTAATTTATTATTATTGTCTTCTTTTAATGATTAAAGTTACTAAGATTGCTTATTAAAAGGGAAAAGAAAGTTATTATTTATTATGGAGAAAGGTTAAGTTTTTTACTATTGTGCTCGCGAAGGATTAAAATCTCCGTGCTACGTATTCCCTTGTGCAATGGGAAAGTCAGAGCTTCGTAGTTCGTGCAACTACGGTTTGTGTTTTTTAATTGAACGATTGTTTGAAAATGCTTTTAATCTGCTAACTGTTGGCTTATACTCGCGGTGGAGGTTGAAGCGCTAGCTTGTTTGCGAGATAGAAAGATTTAAACAATGTTCGTTTTGAAAAAGATGTTTGATCTTTATTAAAGTGTTTTAAACGAGAGGGCGAATGAACCACGATACGTGGAGCTAGCCCAGGAGTGATTGCATTCAAGAACCCGTGGAGTGCTGGACTCCAGAGTTCAGTTACTCGCTGATTAATTATGGAAAATAGTTTGTGTTGATTGGTAAGTTTTAAATTGTTTTTGAAAAGAAAGAGACAAGTCGTCATTTTTAAGGGAGGTATCTCGCCTAATCCACCAAAAACATTTGAGGAATGAGAAATCGAAAGAAGCTTTAAACTTGGATACGAGGATCGACAAGCAATGCCACATTCTTTCTTTGAGAAATAAAATCGGAAGAAGCTTTAAACTTGGATATAATGATCAACAACCAATACCATATTCTTCTTGAAAAAATTCAGAAAAAGCTTTAAACTTGGATATGAGTATCGACAAGCAATGCCACATTCTTCCTTTGAGAAAAAAATGTTTGTAAGATTTGATTTGTGTTTGTGGGGATAGGAGGAATATCTTCCTATGGAGATGAATCATGTCTAATCTTTTATAGTTGTTGAATTGTTTTGAATACGAAAGAGTGAATGAATTACAAATCGGGGGCTAGCCCCAACAGTAATTCAACTCAAGCACCCGAGGAATGCTAGATTCCTGAGTTCAGTTCTTCGTATAATTAATTAAAAGTTTTTGTGTTTTAGGAAAGAGAAGGTGAATAACCACGTCGCGTGGGGCTAGCCCAGGAGTGATTGCATTCCAGAACGTGTGGAGTGATAGACTTCGGAGCTTTGTTCCTCCGTTATTTGATTTGAGAATTAAGACGCGATTTAAGATTTACGTTTTGAAAACGAAAGAGCGAATGAATTACAAATCAGAGGCTAGCCCCAACAGTAATTCAATTCAAAAACCCGAGGAATGCTAGATTCCTGAGTTTAGTTCTGACGTTAATTAATATATTAATTTAGAGACGTCTCGCGATTATTTTATGAATTAGGGTTTAGTGTTTTTATAATGAAGGAGTAAATGAAACACTACGCGTGGGGCTAGCCCAGGTGTGGTTCATTAAAGACCCGCGGAATGCTAGATTCCGAACCTCAGTTCCTCGTTAGTTAATTAGACGCGTGAAGTCGTGCAGACAGTGATCACATCGTGACCGACTTACGTGTGTACAAATGTACATGCGTTTTAAAAATGTTTACTTGGCGTTGGAACAAGAAATTGAACTATTTTTGAAATGATTATTTAGTGTGCGCTTTCATTTTTATTTATTTTGATAATTTATAGTCGTAAGCATAAAATTGGGTATATAATCGAGCAAACGTGAACAACATAATTTTAGACAAAATAAATAAATAAATTCTAAGCAAGTAAATAAAGCAAGGGTTAAATGAGTACTCACACCTTCAAGAAATCAAGCATAGCAATTCAAATACACCAATCATAAGAGGATAATCAAAGAAAATTAACATGAATCTTAACACTAATTAAGTTCTAACTAAATTTATTTCCATAAAGAAGAAAAAACAAAAATCTAGACAAATTATTTTATTTGAAAAAAAAAGGTGAATGCTCAAAAGGCAAATATCTAACAATTATCTACATTAGTGATAAAAAATGACCCTTATAGTAAGCTGAAAATGAAAATATGAAAATAGGGTTTGTGAACAGCAAAAGAACAAATGGGCTTAGCCCAATCCGAAAAAAATAATAACAAAAAGGAGTTAATAAAATAAAAAGGTAATATAATAAAAATGCAATAAAAAGAAAACTTTAAAATCAGAAAGGAAAACGAAAGGGCTTGCCCTCCGCATCTCACCTCTTCCGCATATGCCTCCTCAATCTTTGAACTCTATCATCCTCGCGTCTGCCGTAACAAGTCCGACCATCATCGCCGATCTCTTCTCTAATGTACCAGTCACCTTCTTCCTCTCAACGATTTTGTTTTCTTGTTCTCACTAGAATCACTTCTTAATGGGGTTGTGAGCGACGATGGGTAACGGATCTGTGTGCTTTTTCGCGGCGGTTTCGACTCTCAATCTTCCTTTCACGCGATGGCTTTGTGTTTAGAATGTGAGTAACACGAATTCGAAAGAGATTCGCGTTGCTTCTGCCTCGTGGTTGTGGCCGGCGGAATGGCTTGGCGTTTGAAGCGGATTCACGGCGGTTCTTCTCCGTCTCGCGAAGCTCTCACTCTCTTTCACTCAGATTTGTTTACGGTGGTGAGTGGCTCGCGATTCAGGTTGACGTTTCTGTTTTTTCAGTCGTTCAAAGGAGAGGGTGGCGGATTTGACTCACGGTTTGTGGGTTTTTTTACGACGGTTTTTCTGGTGCGGTTGTTCGTTGAAGGTTCGTGATGGTGGTTGTTGTTGAGGTTGTGAAGAATTTTGTTTCGGTTGAAGGAATGAGCAAAGATGGTGATTTATGGTGATGGAGTCTACGACGAAGATGAGGATTCTTGTTGCATAATGTTTTTTGTGTTTTTTTTAAAATGAGAATATGGTTGTCTATTTGAAGAGAGGGTGATTCGGTTGAAGAGATTGTGTTTCTTCGGTTTGGTGTGTGGTAGCAAAGGTTGAAGGGTTGAGCAAAGGTTTGTATTGAAGATTAGAGGAATGAAGTTATGTTTGAAATTTTGTAGGGTGATCAGATGAGAAGGATTTGTGTGAGTGGTGAAGGTTTTGTTGAGGTGAGAGGAGTGAATGGTTTTGGTTGATATTTGAAGGTATAAAAAAAATTCTGCAAAAAGTGTTTTTTGAGAGAGTTGTATGGAGAATATCAAAAAGAGTGTGAGTGCCAAGAGTGGGGCAAAGGTTCGATGTGTTATGGTTGAAATGAGTTTTTTTTTGGAGATCAGTTTTTGTGATTTCGGAAGGTTTTTATGGAAGCTGATGTTTTCTCCCCCTTTTTCTTTTGGCTCTCTCTGTGTTTTGTTATATAAATGTTTTTCCTCTTTTTTTGGTTTCCTTTATTTTTCAGATTTTTCCTCTTTTCTTTTGTATGCTCTCAGATCCCTATATGGCATGGTCAAAGCTCCCTTTATCTTATGCAGGTTGCTTATAAACACAAATTGGTGTAATTTTGGAGCAGTGTCAACAAATGGTAATGGTAGCAGGCTGTAGCATGCAGAGTGGAGGGAGTGATAACATTGTTTTGTGGTGATATGGGACCAAATTTAAAATGGGACTAAATTGTTGAAATGTGACTAAACTATTGAAATCTAACTAAAACTTATTTAAAATTAATACTGACTAATTATAAAACCTAAATCTAAATATAAACTATATTAAAATAAACTAAATAGAAATAGATTAATTAAGAGTAAAATGAAACCAATCTTAAAAAGGATAAAACTACTACTTAATTAAAATTAAGTCAAGTCAATAAAGTTATTTTCAATAAAGTAATTAAAATATTAATTAATAAAAATTGACGAAATAGACATTAAACTGATTAAACATAAACTCAATAAAAAAAACATTCTAAATTTTATTTGAAAATTAAATTTAAATTTAAATTGGAATTAAACTAACTTAAATTATATTTTTGAACTATTATTATCATTTTAAAATAAAGAAAAAGAACAAATAACTATCTTAAAACATAATAAATATTTATACTACAATACACAACTCAAAATCAAATCCGACGTCTAGAACAAAAACTAGAAAGTTAGTAAAAATGATAATATTGAAGAAAAATGTATGATTAATGGAATATGAGATGTTTTAACTTTAAAATGCAAAAATAATCGATTTTCGATACATCGGCAAAAATGCGTCAAAATAAACAAAAATTGAACAATTTCTGGTCAAAATTTAGAGTATGACACCTGTCGTCTCAGGGTTTAGTCTCATTTTGTAGAATATCTCATCGTTTCGGGGCTTAATCTTGTTTTTACAGAATATCTCGTTGTATCGGGTCTTAATCTTGTCCTCAAGTCATGAACATGGTTTTTTAGGATTTCTTTTCATCAGTAAATGTAAAACTGCTATTTCATGAATATAATTTTTCTATTTATACATGGACAATATTTTTTATATTAAATTATTTATGTTCAAAATGGGTTATTGTTTTGAGAATGCAAGGATAAATTAATTAGTTGTTATGGAATCAATATAGAAAGTCTTATGGCAATGTCACAAATGTTTGGAGTATATGGTGTCAAGTCAATGAGTTTGTTTATAAAATACTACAATTCTTAATATCATTAAATTTATATTTTTTTTTGTAGGTTTAAAACAAATCTTTTGCTGCTATAATTATATGGAGAATTGTAAATCAAGTAAGTTTGAGTACTTGCTGAGGTAAAACTATTTTATGTTTTCATGACAGTTTGATGCAGATTCAGTTGGAGTCTCGTGTTGATGAATTGTTTATGATCTGATGTCAATGGAATTCCACCTCCAATTCAAAGTTACGGTATTAGTATTGGTCATGCTCCTCAATAAAGCAACAACTCAGCCAAAAAGTTTATAAGAATAGATCATAATTATAGTAGTTTGGAATATGTAGTTTTTCAGGTCTTTTTTTACTATGTTCTAAAGTTTATCAAACAATAGTATTATTTGGACGTGTTTGGTGTTTCATGTTTAAGAATACAATATACATTTCTCTTGACATGCACAATATGCATTTCTCTTTGACATGTTTGGTGCTTCTAATTGTTATCTTGGAATTATCACTATAGTTTGTAATTTTGAATACAATATACATTTCTCTTGACATATTTTAATTAAATCATTTTAAATTTTGAATTTATATCTAAATATATTAATATCGCATCAAATAAATTTTTTATTTCACATGTCATTATCGCATCAAAATTTTCTTTTTTGTCTTTCTTTATCTCACGAGTTTTTTTTAATTTCACGGGTCATTATAAACAATACAATACATATTTTATTTAAATCAATAATTACCTTAATTTGAAAGATAAAATATTTATTTTCAAATATTAAATTTTGTTTTATATCTCACGAGTTCGTATTTTTCTTTGTATTTAATACAATTGAATTTATATAAATTATTGTTTATTTTAAAATTAATAACTAATTTATAATTTAAATATGAAGTATACTTAGTTCAAACAATAAAAAACAACTAAACAACAAAATTCAAAAATAATTCGGCAAGAGTGATGTGTTTTTCGGTTCGGTCTCACTCATACGATTCGGTTCTTCTCAGACGTGGTTTTGGTCTCATCTCTGCTCAGACGCGATTCGGTCTCATCTCTGCTCACGTCTCGGCTTTCTGTTCACATTGAAGGAGGGTTCGATTTTAATGTTATTCGGTTTTGCTTTAGGAGTATTGTTCTGTATCCACGAGACCACAGAGGAGAGAACTATGTATCAATTTATTTAGAGTCTGAGCAAATTCAGATTACCAATAACTCAAATGAATGGAGCATGGAGCCATGGTTTAAGCAATGGATGGAGCAAAGATGTGAAGGGGTTTATTTTGGAGGATATATGTGTTGTTGGTGCAGAAAGAAATTAAAATCTAAACATTAAAAAATTGAGATGAGATGAAGATAAAGATAAATCTAAACGATATATAAATCCAGGTTCAAGAATGGTGGTGGTGTGTATGAAACAACAATGAAGAAGAAAGTGGTTGTGATGATATGACATGATGATGTTCCTTTGCAAGTTTGGAAGTTTGAAAGTTTGAATTGCCCATTCAGCATGTGTGGTAATAGAGTGTAGTAAAAGTTGGTTTTTGGTTTTATAAAGGGGACTTTATAAAAATAAAAAAACTTCAGGAGGAAATAGCAAATTTCGCCCTAATGGTAGGGGGATTTCATATAATTATCCCAAATAAATTTGTTATGTTGTGTTAGTCTGATTTTTGTGTGTGTAGGTTCTCGCATTCCTTTGCTTAAAGAGTCGATATTAATCCCGGCGGCTCAGTTTTCACGAAAGTTCTGATTTGGAGGTTCAAGCAACTTAAGGTATATGATGTTGTTGCATGAGAAAGTTATGTTGGAACTATGGTCAAACAATTTCCAAAAACAGAAATGGAATGGAAATGAGGTAGAATTACATGAAGTTAGGATAGAGTAAAATATGATGGAGGAAAGTTTGTTATAGATACATACATAGACTATTTCAAGTAGTATTTAATTGGAAGCTTGATAATTATAAGACTGATGTGGACAAACATGAAGAGCACAAGATAACAAATTGAAGGTGTGAAGGTTTCAAATTGTGTGTTTATTTTAACTCTAGAAAAGATCAACATGCAATGCAATTCCATCATACAGAATAATCATATAGAACACTCCATCAGAACAACACACTTGTAACACAAGAAAAGATCAACAAAAACAAAAAATTTAAAGCTTAATGCATAATAAACTCATAAGAAAAGCTCAATTTTTTACTTCATAGTAACACATTATTACAAATATTTTGTTGAAAGTACTATCTTTGTACAAATAGTAACAGTTTTTTACTTTATTGTAACAATGTTATAAATTCTCATTTAAAATGACTTTTATACAAGTATGTTTCAAAAATTATAGCTGCTATATCAAATAAATTTAATATTTTACTAGTTTCTACTAAAAACATCTCATTGCTACTGAAAACTTCGGTGATAGGTATCATCCATTGTGTGGTGCTGGTTGCTACCGTGTAAATTAAAGTTTGAATAAGTCAACACTATCATGCTATCAAAAAGAAGAAAAACAAAAAATCACAACATCAAAGTCTTTGGTCAGTCAACCCAAGAGTCCAACACCCTCACCCTTACATTACACAGTACTCCCTCCCTCTCTTTACTCTTCATTGATACTTGAAAAAAAAAATTATTCTACAATGGTTTTGCTTTCCTTTCTTTGTTACTTGTTTATGACAACTATATCACATGTCAAAGCCGGAGATGCTTTTTCATGTAATAACAACCAAGGCAACTACACGGCCAACAACACCTACGACAACAACCTTAAAACACTTCTATCCACTTTCTCTTCCCATAAAGAAATCAACTACGGTTTCTACAATTTCTCATACGGCCAAGATCCCGACAAAGCATACGCCATAGGATTATGTCGTGGAGATCTCGAACCAAAAACCTGTCTCATAAACATAAACAATTCCTTTACATATCTCAAACAACAATGTCCAAATCAAAAAGAGGCAATTGTATGGGGTGGTGATTTCACTCTATGGTATTCAAACCGTTCAATTTTCGGAAGAGTAGAAACTTTGCCCACAATATTTCTAGTATTGGAAAGAAATGTAAGCGATGTAGATGCATACAACAAAGCACTGAGTAACTTGATGACAAATCTAAGAAACAAAGCTGCTTATGGTGATTCTCGTCGTAAGTATGATGCTGATAATGTTTATGAGTCTGCAAATTTTGCAACTATATACGGTTATGTACTGTGTATGCCGGATTTGTCTTCGCAACAATGCGATGATTGCTTGGAAGAAGCCATTTCTCAAATTCCAGTCTGTTGTAGAGGAAAAATGGGAGGAAATATTCTTAAACCAAGTTGTCGTATTAGATTTGATCCTTATCGGTTCTATAATCCCACGATTGTGTTGGATCCGAATGCGACGCCTCCTTCACCGTCTCTACAACCACCATCAGAATCTACCAATAACAGTTCTTCACCATCTACAAATATCACTTCTTCAGGTACCTAATCAACTATAATATTGTTTATGTATATTTATCATATACAGTTTTTTCTTCTATTAACTTTATATTACAATTTTTTACAAATTGAAATACAATTTTACAGAGAGAATTTTCTAATAATTTATTTTAAATGTTAAATAAAATAAAATTTTACACAAACTCTATTCCGGCTACCACCACCAATCACTCACTCATTCCAACAAGATAAGAGGGCCCATCTCTTCCAACCAACCACAACCATAATAAATAAATGTTACTCTACATGTGAAGCAATTTTAAATTGAGATAGAACAATTTTTTTTTTTTTAATAATACTATCTCCGTTTTTTATTATAAACAGTTTTAGAAAAAAAAATTGTATTACGATATAAATCGATTTATAATTTCAATGAATTATTAATGTTATTTTCGTTATTATACCTTTAAATATTTTATTATTTTCTCTCCTTTCAATTATATAAATTTATCTTTCTAATATCATTAATGAAAGACAATTTTGTAAAACCCTTCGTAATTTCTCATTCTCATGTCATAATTATTACTTTTCTTAATATGTGTGAAAAGTAAAAAACAACTTATTAAAAAACTGAGGGAGTAAAGATGAACAATATATAAATCAAATGAAGAGTAAGGTGTTAAGGGTGGCAAAACATATCCGATTTATTGAGATTGTCCGTTTTAATCTTGCTTTAGTGAGAGCACAAACAGTAATATAAATTTTGTATTTTTAAACTTAAAATGTGCAGTGTCTGCGAGCCCGATCTGTTGGACATCTCATTTTACTCACACTTTAGTGTGAGGCGGCGAGTTTAGCTTTTAGACTCACATCCTCAATTATGTATGTCTCGTGTCATTTTTCTACGGGCTTTTACTAGGCGAGTCTAAACGGGACATGCATGCCCATTTGTCATCTCTAAGGACGATATAACAATAAATTTAGACAAAAACAAGGTAAAATTCAAAAACCAAACCAAAGAGAAAAAAACTACAACATAGTGAAAAGAAAAAAATTACATTTAAGTGGCTCCCGCTTACAGCATAACAGTGAAATGAAAAAATCTAGAGCACGAGAGTTGACCCACTTGAGTGTGGACCCAATTCCATGTGATATAGATAATTGAAGACATCAAGTGCGTCAAACATTTTCAGCAAAAAATGATTTTACTCCGCAATTTTCAAATAGTTCATACCACTGAATGTCAGATCGAGACCATGCCTAAAGACACCTTATTACCCTGACCTAAACCCTGAAACATCTCAAACACCCTTAAAATCAAATGGGCGGAAGCCCAAACTGCTCCACCCACCTAAGAAGCTCTAAATACTTACAGGGAAGAGTTAGCCTCATTAATACTAAACATATTACTCTCAGAAAATACACTTTAAGTCCCGAGACAACCTCTAAACTTCTAAGAACCACCTTAATAATCAAAAGATTTTCAATCGATGAGACTCTTACAAGCACTGTATCATCGACTTATTGGATAAGAGTCACTTCTATCACTTCATTACCTCCATTAAACCCTTTAAAAACACTTATTGCAATCACTTTTTTCAAGGAAGTACCAAGGCCTTTCACAACTAGAAGAATGAGTAACGGTGCTAAGGGATCTCCTTGTTTATGGCCCTTATGGATACTAATCTCTTTTGTTAAGAACACATTCACCAAAATAGAAAGACTCTCCGAATAAACACAAGCTCTAATCCCAATCTTTAACCTACATTCAAATCTAAATCTCAACAACATATAGTTTAGTAAAGCCTAACTAATATAGTCATAAGTTTCCTCAAAATTCACTTTGAACACAAAACACTTTCTCTTGGACACCTTAAAAAGATCTAAAATCTCATTATGAACGACCACACCATATACCAATTGTCTCCCCTTAACTAAAGTTCATTGCACTGAAGAATAAATATCTCTCGTCACCCTTGTCAGCCAGCCTAGCGATCAACACCTTTGTGACCAGTTTAATTATACAAATAATCAAGGATAAATATATGTCTAAAATCTCCCAACTACAAAGGAGAATCAACCTTCAGAATAAACATAACAAAAGAATGGTGTCAGACTCTTCAACAAAACAAATTATGAAAAAAATAGTCACGCTTCACATAAATCTTGGACTTAATCAAGAAAAAAATTGAAACCATCAAAACCCAAACTCTTGAACCCATCATCTCGACTATCACTTCATCCAATTTCAAAGGCATAAACCTAACAAAAAGGAACTCAACCTCAACCAACGAGAAACATGGGAGAGAAACACCACCAAAGTAGACCTAGATTCCACTAAACACCATCAAACACCATCTAAGTGCTCCTTAAAGAATTTAGAAAGGCCTTTTCTAACATCAGAAACCTTATCAACCCTCTGATCTCATGCTCGAAGAACAACCAAGATATTCCTCTTGCAACCAAGCGGGTTAGTTAAAAAATAAACTAGTTCTTCAAGTTAAAATAAGAAAGAGCTTTATCATTCTATTGAATTCACTTAAAAATGAAAATAATATATATATATATATATATATATATATATATATATATATATATATATATATATATATTGCAATGATACTCATACTATTTGCGCAGGGCATAGCAAAAATATACGAATCGTTATCATCTCCATTGCATTGCCAGCTGTTAGTGTGGTTTTGATACTCATTTTTATTTGCATCTATTTAAGATCGAGAAAGCCAAAACAAATGTTTCAAGGTATGTCAAATTTATTATTATCTTTTTCTCATGAAGTAGAAATTTTGATAAGAATGTTTAATTTACTTTAACAATTCATGGAGAAATTCTACCAATTTTAAGGGATAAAACAGACTTTTACTTCTTCATAAAATCACACAAGTCATTATCAAATCATCACTTCTACGATTTTTCAAAGTGGTTGGCACTTATAAGTTCAATTTTGCTACGCAACTTCTTTAACTTTGTTGACTTCAACTCTAAATTAATAGAACTCTTATCACGTAATAAATAGTTCTTAGATTTTGATTATTCTAAAAAGTCGTTGACCTTTTTGTTAAATAATCAATAGTAATAATCAAGTATTTGGACTCAAGTGATAAATGAGTATATGTTATTCAATCAAATCAAGTAATATGGAATCACACAAATCTACATATGGTTGGTGCATAAAGTGTGTGACTGTTGAAAAGCCTAGGGATCAAGTTGATTAGTAGGAAACAATCTTATGTTGTGAAAACGATGCCTAGGTATCAAGTTGATTACTAGGAAAAAATCTCTAGTATTAAGTATGTTGTGAAAATGATAGCTAAGAAATAGAGAATGAGCAGTTTCTTTATCAACAAGAAAACCAAAAAGTAAAAAAGAAAAGAGAGAGAAGAAAGAGAAAGACAATTCAAAGTGATTTAAAATTATGGATTCTTGATTCAATTAGACATTAGGAAACAATATTTACAATTGAATCCCAACCATATCATTTTCTCCCTCTGATCAGGATTATTAAGGATCGTATGAAGAATTGATGACTAGTATGTTGTTTATAAGGAAATTAAATCCTAGCTTTCAACTAAAATACTAAGCAATTGGCCTAACAAACTGGCCCAATTCGACATCCTAACAACCTATCATATTTGTTTACAGCTATACTAACTCTTCGACTTCGATAGAGTGTGCTACAACACTAGCTTATGATCCATAAACTACAAATATCTACCTTGCAAAAAACTTTGAACCATGAAACCAACTAGTTGTCATCATGCAGTTCTATCAACTACATAATATGGAAAAACTTGCAACTCGGTAATGTCTTGATGATCATATCAACAACATTGTCATCAGTCGAAACCTTCAGCACTTAGACTTCTCCATGCTCAATTATCTTTGTAACAAAATACAACCTCACATCGACATATTTGGTTCGCTCATGATAGTCTTAATTCTTCGACATGTGTACTTTGACTATCACATTTAACAGTGATTTCTTGACCTTAAAGTTTCATCTCCTTAGAAAAACCTTAAGGCACAATGCTTCTTTCACAGGTTCAATGAGGGAAATGTACTCTACTTCACTAGTTGATAAGGGAATAATCTTCTGACGTGTTGATTTCCAACTGATTGTTGTGTCAAACATAGTAAACACATATCCAGAAATAGATTTATGAAATCTATACAACCTGCATAATCAGAGTCGACAAATCCTTCGATTTCTACTTTGTTATCATCACCACAGGCTCCACCATAAATCAAGGACTATGCTCAATGAACCATTTATGTATCTTAAAATCCCCTGCAATGCTTGCCAGTGCGCCTTTCTAGGATTGGTCATGTACCTACTTACAAGGCCTATGCATGTGTTATGTCTGGCCTCATACATACCATATGATGCATCAAAGAACATACTATACTAGCATATGTAATGTTATTCATGTAGGCTCTTTTGACTTCAGTACTATGACTATGAGTCTTACTTGGGTTGAATCTAGGATTAATAGGTATTACAACAGGCTTTGTATTTGACATACCAAATTTGTTGAAAATCTTCTTCAGGTATGTCTCTTGAGATAAGCATAACCAAGATTGCTTTATATCTCTCTAGATGTCAATCCCAAGGATTCTGAAGACAACTCCTAAATCATTCATGTCGAACTTATTAGTGATTTCAACCTTCACTTTCACTACATCATCGACATTGTTGCTTGCTATGAGAATGTCAACCATATGAAGAAACAAAATAAAAATTGAATTTTCATGTCAAAATTCGAGTTAAACACAATGGTCGAACTGACTACTAGCGTAACCTATGTGTGCCATGAACTTGTCAAATCTATTCAATTTTCGAGGAGATTGTTCTAGGCCATATAACAACCTATTTAGCTTGCACACATAATCTTCCTTTCCCTTTTCTACATACCCTTAAAGTTTCCTCATCAGGATTGTTTCATGACCACCATATAGAAAAACAATATTCACATCCATTTGTTCCAATTTTAGGCCGAACTTTGCCACCATGGCTAACAACATTTTAACGAAACTATGATTTACAATAAGTGAGAACATATCATTGAAGTCTACTCTTTCTTTCTAAGTGAAACCCTTAGCATTTAACCTTACCTTAAATCACTTCAATATCATTCCTTCGATTTCTTCCTTAATCTTGAAATTTCACTCACTTCTTACTAACTTGGTCCTTGTAGTATTCTCGATCATAATCCATGGCTTTAAGCCATTCAATCATATCTCTACTCCTTATAACTTCCTTATAGTCTATAGGTTCTTCATCCAGAACCTTAATTGCAGAGATTAAGGCATAAGATATAAGATCTACATAAGAAGCTTATGCTTGATTATCGACTTCAATCATCTCTGAGGTGGCTTGATGACTCTTCTCGATATGTCTCACTCAATCCATTAGGTGGTCATTATCAGTCTCCTTATCTTCATAATAAGCTTATGCTTGATTATCGACTTCATTTGGGTTTTGTAATTCATCATCGTTATGCTTTACCTCTACAATAATCTCTTCCTGTTCCAACTCCTTTATAATATTTTCGTACTTCGACCAACGTCATCAGTTTTTATGAAAGCCACCTCAACTTCATTGAAAACTACATCTCGACTTGTGATACACCTCATGTGACTTGGATCTAGGCACCCTTACTTATAAGCTTTGACTCCTTCAGGGTACCCAACGAACATACATCTCAGAGCACTAGGTTTGACCTTGTCTGGCCTAATATGATCATATGTTACACAAACAAATACTCTAATTTTATCGAGGTCTGATGAATGACCTGACCAAACTTCTTCAGGTGTCTTCATCCCTAAAGCAGTCGAGGGACGCCTATTTATCAATTAAGTTGCATTTGTGACGACCCCAGCCCAAAAAACCTTATTTTATCTCGCACTAAGCAACATGCACCTCACTCTTTCTAGAATGGTCCGATTAAAACTTATATCCAAACAATTTTGTTGGGGAGTACCTACAATAGTTATGTGCCTTGCATACCAAACGCATCACAATATTTGTCGAAAGCCTCATTGCAAAATTCAAGACCATTATCGGTCTTCAACCTCTTGACCTGCCTGCCATTTTGGTTTTCGACCAATGTCTTCCAACTTTTAAAATTTTCAAAAGTTTCATCCTTAGCTATCTGAATGAATACCTACAACTTTTCTGAGTAATCATCAACTATGGATAGAAAATATCTTGCACTTGAGTGTTAAGTATTTCTTGCATGCCCAAAATATTAGCATGGATATAATCAAGGAATCCATGTGTTATTTTTTTTTTACCTTTGTTAAACTCCACCATACAGGATTTACCAAATATACAAGGTTTACTATACTCCAGTTTTTGATCTTGTCACCACATAACAGATTTTGTTTAGATAATTAGACCAGACCTCTTTCACTGACATGGCTAGGTCTCTTGTTCCCTAGTTGTGTCTTTGACATAGGTTTTTTGGATGCCACATCTACTAAACCACTTGCAACCTCGGTTCCGAGGGTATATAGGTCTTGCCTCTTGATACCTCTCAAGACTTCCTTCGACCCCTTCATTACCCTTAGGATACATTGTTCACCTTAAAAAAGATATCCTTTCTTGTCGAATTCACCAAGAGAAATCAAATTTCTCTTAAGATCAAATACATACCTTACACCATTCAATAGCTTTATTGAATCTTACCATGAAGTTTGAATTTGACAGATCCAATTCCTGCAACTTTGCAAGCTTTGTTATTTCCCAGTAATACTGAATCACCATCTTGATCACATAATTCCTCAAACACTTATTTTTTTTTGGGGAATGTTCCTAGTGCAACTTGAATCCATGATACATTCCTTGCTAGAAATTCTTCTTGAAACGACCAGGACATCAAATGATTCATAATCATCTTGCATAATGGTTGCATTACTATTATCTTTTCTACCATGGTTATTCATATGTTTAGGGCACATTTTCTTATATGACCCTCATTCTAATATTGATAACACCTAATTGCAGAAGCATTACCACCATAAGAATTTTGTAGAACTTTACATTTCTTCATCTCATACTTACCATCTTTCTTTGAGAACTTTTCTGTAATGGACAAACTTTCTCCAACAGATGATGGCTTTTACTCTTTTCTTTTGTTCAAGTCCTTAAATTACAAGGATGATTAACTTGTTCAAAGGTTAGGGACTCTCTTTCATACAAGATAGTTTCTTTGAAGTGAGCATGAGATCTTGATAAAGCATACAATAGAAACAACGCTCGATCTTCATCATCAATCTTTACCTCGATATTCTCAAGATCAAGAATTAACCTGTTGAACATATCTAACTGCTCAGGCTAGAATTTGTCTTCACTCATCTTGAATGAATACAAAGCTTGCTTCAGGTAAAAACAATTTACCAGGGATTCAGTACCACGAGTTTTCTCCACACACTTGTCGTTGTCTTCTCATTCAAGACCTGTCACAGAAACTTATCACCAAGACTTAATATGATGGCATTGTGGGCTTTCTAGATCATTGTCATCTTCTCCTTTTCCATTAGGGAAGAATCTTTTTATCCACGCTCACCGCACCAAGTTGTTGTGAAAATCGTGCCCAAGAAACAAAGTATGGTCAATTTTTTTATCAGCAAGAAAACCACAGTAAAAATAAAAGAGGGAGAAGAAAGAGAAAGACAATTCAAAGTGGTTTAAATCCCTAGATTCTTGATTCAATTATACATTAGGGAACGATGTTTACAATTGAATCTCAACCACATCACTTTCTCCCTCTGATTAGGATTATTAGGGATCATATGAAGAAGTGATGACTAATATATATATAAGAAAACTAAACTCTAACTTTTGACTAACATACTAAGCAATTGACCCAATAGACTGACCCAATTCGACATACTAACAACCTAGAATATTTTTGACAGCTACACTAATTCTTTGACTTCGACAGAATTTATGCAACACTAACTTATAACCCATAAGCTATAAAGTAAAATTTTAAAATAAATAAGTCTTTTCTTTCAATTATTATTTTGCATCAAGAAGTTGTATCAATAATTTGTACTTTTATTTCATTTAAAATTATTATGTTTGAAAAAATAACTTCTTCATCTTGGTTATTGTATGAAGCAAATTATAGAAAACATGATGATGAAGATGAAGATGAAATTACAATTGTTGAGTCATTACAATTCAACTTTGATATTATACGAGTTGCTACGAATGATTTCTCAGATTCTAATAAACTTGGGCGAGGTGGATTTGGAATTGTTTATAAGGTAAAATAACATTTTCTTTAATTAAAAAACATCACTGAATAACATTATATAATTTACTATACTATATTTCAGGGAAAACTTCCAGATGGACAAATGATTGCTGTTAAAAGATTGTTAGAAGAATCTAACCAAGGAGAAGGGGAATTTAAAAATGAAGTATTATTATTAGCCCGACTTCAACATCGAAACCTAGTTAGACTACTTGGTTTTTGTTTAGAAGGAAATGAGAGGCTGCTTATTTATGAATTTGTTACAAATAAAAGTCTTGATTACTTCATATTTGGTAAGTTTGAATATTAACATAGCTAGCTACACGGTTGCAATTCCTTATACATTATTTGTGATGTAATAGTACAATTACTAACAAATATGATTTTGGTCATTTTTGTAGATCCAATAAGGAAAGCTCAATTGAATTGGGAAAAACGCTACGAAATCATAAAAGGTATTGCCCGGGGACTTCTTTATCTTCACGAGGATTCTCGTTTGCGCATTATACATCGTGATATCAAAACAAGCAATATTCTATTAGACAATGAAATGAATCCTAAGATATCTGATTTTGGATTGGCAAGATTGTTTGATATCGATCAAAGTCAAGGAAATACAAAGAGAATCGTTGGAACCTAGTAAGTTTCTGAATATGCTTGAGTTTACTAGTTGACTTAATTTGAATCGAGTATAAGTAAAATAGTAATTTCAAAGTATGATGTATTACTTGATTGATTCAAAAACCAAACCTTTTAAAAATATATCACACTGTATGATTCATCCATGATATATAACATTTTTAGACCAAGAGAAACATAATTAGAAATATTATAATTCTCTTACTAATTAAGTTTGTCTAAATTGGGATGCAGTGGATATATGCCACCTGAGTATGCAATAAATGGACTATTTTCGGTGAAATCAGATGTTTTTAGTTTTGGAGTACTGGTTCTTGAGATTATAAGTGGTCATAAAAATAGTGCAAACATTCGTCATGGAAATGATATAGAGTATCTATTGAGCTTTGTAAGTAACACTTTTCTCTCTATAATTTCTTTCATTTCATTAAATGTATAGATAATAGATTATAGAAATTGATTGGTGACCTAATTGTTTTTTTTATTATCTACACTTGAGCAGGCATGGAAAAGTTGGAGAGAGGGGAAATCTGCAAATATTATAGATCCATCATTGAAAAACTATTCACCAAATGAAATAATGAGATGTATTCATATTGGTTTGCTTTGTATTCAAGAAGATGCATCTGATAGACCAACCATGGCAGCTGTTGCACTCATGCTCAATAGTTATTCTCTTAGTCTCACACTACCTTTGAAACCTGCATACTTTTATGGAAGTAATATTGGATCTAGAACTGGAAGCTTACAATACAAGCAACCATGGGCTGAAAATCAATATGCAACAATCTCAAAAGAATCGATAAACGAAGCTTCAAATACTGATCCATACCCTCGATAGATTTCATTGATAAGCATGATTTTTTTAGTCAATGCCTATGTTGATCTATAAATTTAAAATGTCAGTTTCTCTTAAATATAAGAATGAAAAAAACGTCTTCGAAATTTATAGATGTTAGTTATTTAAATTACAATGTTAATTTGTTAAGCTAGATGTGCGAGATTAACGTGTATAGTAAATCCGATATTTTTAAAGTCATGAGAAAAATGGAAAAAGATATTTCAAGGACAAAGAAAAGTTAGGGTCATTAACTGACCAACATCCTGCTTTAAAATAGGGATTCGGCGGTTTATTATTGACTGAGTGGGAGATGACCCTTCTCAATAGAACCTTAGAACTTAGAGATCTATATAAATACTCATCCTTATATGGGAAGAAGGACATATCATTACACTCTAAAGAATAGCGTTTAGCTAGATCATCACTCATACTAATCACACCATTAATAAACTTATGCCTAAACATATCTTCCATCCATAAAGCCTCTCACCTCACGTGAGCAGGACTCCTAAAACCATCGTCAAACACCATCATACAGGGATTCTCTCCGCCATGGGAAAATCCTAACTACCATACATCGTAACATACCTACTAAGGCCTCTAAGCCCCCATGTCTTTGTAGGAAGAAGAGACACACCTGTACTTTTTTACTAGTATAGTGGTGCCCATCGTGCGGTACTGATAAAACTAAAATGAGTCACACTCCTACTCTAACTCCCTCCATATTCCCTACGAAGATGGCCAACAAAACCCAAACTTATAACACAAACACCATAGTCAGAGGTTTCATCGATGGAGGCACCCCTAAAATATAAACCTTTTGTCACACTAAACAGAAGGTGTGAGAAAAACACAAAAAAAGGGGATTGAATTGAGGTTTTCACTCTTGACTACTTTTTGCAAATGGTTGGATTGTGTTAAGTTATGCTATGATTGCATTCGGAAGCATAAACATAAAGTAAAGCATAATGCAAGAGTAAGAAACTCACGATATATCATGATTCACTTGAGAACTTCTCAAGCTAGTCCAGTCCACCCGCCAAGGTAATTCCGCCTTAATTAAGGACTTAATCCACTATAACCAACATATGATTATAATCACACGGATACTATCGTGACTAACTGCAAAACCAAAGTTTTGACTTCCTTGCGCGACCTACAACCGTGACTAACTGCACAACAACATGTTGTTACTTCCTTGCACGACCTACAACCGTGACTAACTGCCTAACAACCATTGTGACTTCCTTGTGTGGCCTACAACTGTTACTAACTGCACAACAACCATTGTGACTTCCTTGTGCGGCCTACAACAATACTAACTACACAACAACCTGTTGTGACTTCAGGCTCAAAAACAGATAGTTTTGAGTAACACTAGAACCATATCCCCAGAGTAATTTATAACACCCTAACTTTTGCCCCTAAGATTGTGTTTTGCATTTGTATCACTCTGCATACAAACAAGATCGCACTGGTTCCTCGATCTTTCTCGGTTGCAAGTTTATGCCTCACAGGGGATCACCATTGTTTTTTTGTGCCTTTTATTTGTTTATGTTTATCTAACCCCTAATCAAAATACCAAAAAATGTCGCATTTATCTTCTTCTCTCTTTCTCTATCTATGTGTTTTTAGGTATTATAGGATTGTCAAAGGCAAATCCGCGTTTTCAAGCTAAATGTGGTTGTTTAGTTCATGATCCGATTCAGATAGAAGTTTGACATAATCTTGGTCAAACTATCAAAAGATTTTTTCAATTGCAAGATCTTTATGCCAGTGGCTTATTTCTCAGACAATGCATATTCAAATTCGAATGGTAACTCCCACATTGAATCTTCGACCTCCTCGTATGGGACGATGGTAACTCCCACATTGAATCTTTCGACATCAGGTGATACTTAAAGAAACCCTCAGCTTCCATGCATACCAAGTGTTCCCAATGTTTGCTACTCAGATCCTCAACAACTTTGATCATCACAACATCATTTGTGAAGCCTTCAGTGACTTCAACCCTCATATGGTTTCCCATGGCTTCGAATGAATCCAGGTTGTTGGAGCCATCAACAACTTATTCAGAAACTTCGACCCAATTCACTTCAGAGGGCTCAGAGTAGTTGGCCTCAGCAGTCTGAAATGGATCAGTGTCAATCTTTTTTTGAGCCTTGGGCTTATCCCCAAACCTGAGTCTTCTTTCTTGGATAGCATTCTGCACCAAATCCCTGAAAATAAAACATTGAGAAGTCTTATGACCCAATAAATTATTGTATTTTCAAAAACCTTTTTTCTTTCTTTGATCTAAAGGTGGTATTTTATCGCCTGGAGGCACAAGTATTTGACCATACTTAACTAATAAATAAACAATTTCGTCACATTTAGTGACGTAGAAAGTATATGTTTTCCTTGGAAATATTTCATCCTTTTCAATTTCGACATGATTCTTTCCATTTAAAGGGACTAAAAGTTTACAGGAATAAGAAGGACCCTGCTTGAGTTCAGCTAGGTCTATCTCATTATCATCAAGGGGTAGGGTTTCGTCATAGACATTTTTGACCCCCTCATGATACTCAACATAGGCTATTTTCTTATACTTGTTAGCCCAAGATTTTTCGTCCTTCAGACATTCAAGCTGTCAAACTCTATCTGCTAATTAGGCCATGTCTCTCAAGTACCTAGTATCCAGCTTCTTCCTGATAAAATAGTCTAGGCCACCAGCAACCATTTTGAATAGTTCACGCTCAGGTACTTGGGTAAAACACCTGGCCTTGAGCAGTCGAAATATGTTCAAGTAGTCATCAATTGACTCGTTAAACTTTCGTTTAACACTAGCCAGTTCTTTCAGATTGATCTTGGTCTGACCCATGTAAAATTGTTCATGAACAAACGCTCCAACTGAGTCCAATTACAAATCGAACCAGGGGGTAACATGGTGAACCAAGTAAACGCATTCTTGGTGAGAGAACTAAGGAAATATTTAATCCTCAAACTTTCATCATTGGCAATTTCACCAGCCTCTATCAAGTATCGTGCCACACGTTCGACCGTAGATTCAGTCGTATCTCCTGAGAACTTAGTGAACTTTGGAATATTCGTCCTGGGAGGTAATTCTTACTGATGTATGTAATCCATTATTGGTGAAGTGATGTTTGGCCTAGAAAAAGTTGTATTTATCCCACTTTTAGCCATTATTCGTTTGACAAGGGCTGCTAAGTTGTTTTCTGCTGCCAAGTTGTTCTGTCGAACTTGTTGGACCACATGGTCAACATCCTGATGCCTATTTATCATCATTACTCTTGGCTCATCCTTCATTGACATTTGCCTTACATTTATGATGGGTTTGACTCCTAATGGTTTGAGATAAAGTTTGAACCATTTGCATGTTACTATCACCCATCTGATGTCTTAAATATGTTGCAGACTCATTTGTTAGAGCGTGACTCTGAGTCGAATGTCCCAAACCAATAGTTTGACTATTCCTTCCCATGTTTATTCCAGACCTAGATTCCTGCAAACGTGAAGGAACCATATTCTCTGAAAAAACTTGAGTTGCATTCCTTAGGCCCATCATCATTGTTATTGGCATACCATAATGTGGATTTCTAGGCAAAGGCTGAGAAAATCCTGGAGGGACGAAATCTCTAAATGTTGATGTATTTGGTGGTGGATTTTGATGGCTTAGGCCAACATACTCCAATATTTGTTGGTCATAATATCCAATATATGTTACTTCGGTCCTCATCATCGAAGAAATTGGTTATGACACCATACTAAAAAGTATTGGTCCCCCGTCGAAGGGTTGGAGACTAGAATGGCCTCACTCCTTGGCACATCTTGCGGATCTACACTATGAGCATTTGAACTGCTCAATTGAGGATTTGTTCCAGTTGTATTGGGATTTTAATCATCTTGATTTCCTTGTCTAGACGCCATCTTCCTTATATTTCTTCTCCTTGGTATATAATGATTTGTATTGGCTACTTTCCCACTTCTCAAATGCATGCACAAGAGTAACCATTTTTTTGACCAATACACCCACGTAAGAAAATAAGTTACAAAAAATAAAGAAGTTACTAAAGAGAAGTTATAAAACTTCTAAAGATTAACTAGCACTGTCCCACTTGGTGTGCCAATTTGTTTACCCCCAAAATTGGTAAACAACCGCTGGTCCTCTAAAGATACTTAAAATATCCTCAGTTACTTGCAGGATCAACCAGATTGATCATAGGACATGTGCTAGTTGTTGGTTAATTGTAATATTTTTTTGGGAAAAAGGTCATGAATCCTTCGACAGGATTCAGAAGGTAGTAAAAGTAAGAAATTAAAGTAAAGAAAAACAATGTAAGAGCAAGTGCTAAATGCAAGAAATGTTTAAAAGGCTTTCAAAGTAAATGTAAAGATAGATTATAGAGTAAATGAAATGCAATGAAATTTAAATGGCTGGAAATGTAAAGAAAAGATAAATGCAAAACAAGAATGTTAAAGAGCAGGAATTGTAAATGAAATGTAGTAAACTGCTTGCAAAATAAATGGCTTGAAAGATAAATGCTTTAACATATAAGGCTTTGGAAGTTAAATGACTTTAAAGATAAATAACTTGAATGATAAATGAAATTGAAGATAAATTGATGCTTTAACATAAAAGTCTTCAGAAAATATAATGGTGGTGTTTACATCACGTACATTTTTACAACACTCTTTTCTCTATACGCGGATACTTTGAGTGTTATACGGAGTTACTCAGTACAATGTGATTTTCACGCACAGTTATTCTAACACTAGACTAAGCTATTTATAGAAAATACAAGATAACTGTTTTCGAAGGTTCTACTCTAAGATGATGACACTTGTCCCACTACATGTTGGAGAAGCTTTATCTTGCACCATTTGTCACTGTCTTTGAATTGGATATTACATATTTTCCCTCCAAGGCTTGAACGTACATCATTTGGGTAAATACCACTTTGTGTTGAATCATGTGTTGGTCGGATCCCACTAACAATTAGAAAATATTCCAAACTCAGAACTTCTATAAGTACAAGAACTGTAGGTGGGGAATTCCTTCGACTTTCACCATTTCAATGAGTAAGGTCGAAAGACCTCATTTTAGCTTATAACAAGAAAACTCTTTTCTAAGACAAATAACTCAATTATGCTAGCGTCAAAATTTGGAGGTGACTCTTACTTCTCATTTTCAAGACGGTATGCACTCGAGCCAGACAAGTCAGACACCTGAGCATAGGCATATGCAGTTCAAACCCTAAAAACACAAGCAAGTTATGCCAGTCTTCTTGAGTCGAACTACGATGTCCTGACTTTACCATTGCACAAAGGGAATACATAGGCATAAATGACGAAGCTTGGTGAACACAATCCTTCAGTCTCTTTCCTTGTTCTTCGTGTCATTTCATCTCCTTATCTTTTCATCTCATTCTTCCTTATTTCTTTTCAGTCCTTTCCAATAGCACTTGTAGCAGTAGTAGATACCCTCAACCTTTGAAACAGTGCTAGCAACTGTGGATCCCATCGAGTACGACTGACGATCTGGGTGCTAATACCTCCCCTTTTCGTAACTGACTCCCTTACCCTTTCTCTTTGGTTCGTGAGACCCTACTTTCTCCTTCTTCCGGGTTTGTGCGGCATTACCCTTCCTTTGGGATAAAAATGTATGGCCGACGACTCTTTCTTTTCTGCGCCACTTTCGCGTCTGTACCAGGATGAAAATCTCGGGAGCAACAATATATTGAGGAATAGGATGTTCTTGTTGAATATCCAAAGCGGCATGGCAAAATGTCTCAAAGCTTGCTACAATGATATGTCGTGGCTCTAGATTATTCGATTTAGGAACATAAATTTGGGAGGCTTGAGTTTGTTGTTAAAACAAAATATGGTGAGTGGTTTACCATTAATCAATCATTTGGATCAGATGTGCGAAGGATTCTTACTTGAAAAACAATTTATTGTGAGTTTTCCAAAGGAGTCATGCTCAAGAGCTAAAAAGCCATTCGATATTATACATGTTATATGTGTGGGCCAATCAAGACAAGTTCACTAGGAAAAAACAATTATTTGCTTATTTTAATTGATTATTTTTCAAGAAAAGTTTTGGTTTATTTTTGAGGTAGAAATCAGAAGTATTTACTACCTTCAAGAAGTTCAAAGATGTTGTGGAGAAAGAAAGTGGTCGAGAGATAAAAGCTATGTGAACATGTCGAGGAAGTGAATTCACTTCAAAAGAGTTTCAAGAATTATGTGAGTAGAATGGAATTAGACGTCCACTAATAGTTCTAAGACACCCCAGCTGAGATGTGGTCTTTGATGAAGAATGAGAATGGCACTTTGGTACTAAAAAAGGACTATAGTTTCTTTCTAGAATTTGAAGAAGAAACGTCTTGAGAAGTTCAATAAGAGTGTCACTCACCGATGCCATCCACTTCGGAAGACACTACATGAAAGGATCATGACACGTACACAAAGTGTGTAAGATATATATATATATATATATATATATATATATATATATATATATATATATGAAAACACAGAGGCCTTATCACCACGAAAGCTTGAAGATCTCTATGAAGTAACTGAAGGTATATATAATTTAATACTATTGTGTCTTTCTGCAAACTATGAATCAAAAAACTTTGAAACTCTTCAAATTGAGAGATCAAGAAAATAAATGGACAAAGAAAGGAAATCCATGAAGAAGAAGGATTCATGAGAACTCATTTTCCTTCTAAAATAACATAAGGCTATGGAAGTAAAGAAAATGTGCAAGTTAAGAAAGAATGTCAAGGGAAAGGTCAAAAGATACAAGACACAACTAGGAAAAAAAGACTACAACAAAAACGCTATGTGTGATTGTATTAAGGCGTTTTGTTTCATACATCTGCATGTATATCATAAAAATCATAATATCTCAAGCGTCTCAACACAAGCTAAGAATTCATGAGATATACATGAAGTGTGCCTTTTTGGATGGAGTCCTCAAGGGAGAAATGTTCATCGAGCCATTACTGAGAAACAAGGTGAAATGATACAAAGTCAATGAGTTTAAGGTAAGCAAGATATTTTATTGGGAAAATCGAATTTAAGAGAGGGTGTTTTATTATAAATTTGGATGTACATGAGTCCTTTCTCCTCGATCTCATCCTTGCTCAGGTATCATTGTTAGTATCTGGATTGTTGCTCTTGTTTTTGGCTTAAATTCCTAGCCTTTTAACTACTTGAGTTTGAAGAGAAGAGTTAACATGTCTATTTACTGTTTTATTCATTTCTAACATGAGTCCTTTCTCCTCGATCTCATTCTTGCTCAGGTATCATTGTAAGTATCTGGATTATTTCTCTTGTTTCCGGCTTAAATTCCTAGCCTTAGGGCTAGAGGCTTTGGCAAGTGGTGATAAATCTAGGGCTTCAACATGATTTCCTTGGGAGACCTTGGATGATCCATGTTAGTAGTGACTCTGTGTTTTTCTTCATCAGGTTTTTGTTTTAGATTGGTTTTGTTGGTTTTTCTCTATTATCTGAGGCATAATGGCTTAGGTAAAGGTAACAAGGAAGACCCATTTTAGAAATAGTGGTGGTTTTTCAGTTTGGAAGGAAAATTAGGGAAAAGGAGCAGATTTAGGTGAACCGAAGACCTCGTTCTTCGTCACGGAATTCCCAGATTCCATGAATGCCAAAGATCTCTTTGAAGTTTTCTTGGTATATGGAGTTATATCGGAGATGTACATCTCTATGAGAAGGGACAAACGTGGAAAAATATTTGGTTTCGCTAAATTCAGGAAAGTTCACGATGCGCAGATTATGGCCTCGAACCTCGACAATATAATTCTGGAAGGAAAGAAAATCTATGTTAACATTCCAAGGTTTGATTCGGAGGTAAAACATAGTCATCAAGTTGGTGGGGTTCCAAAGAGATGGTTTAAAGAGATTCATCAAGTTGATTCGGAGCTAAGAATTCTTCCGTCCATAATAATGCAACTAGGTCTTTCGCACAAGTTGTGGGGGGGCAAGCCTCATTCTGCGTTTGAGAGGAATCAGACTGAGGTTAACCCTGCATCTGGAAATGGAAGACTATAAATTGGAAGTGTTCAGGTGTATGCAGGTTGGGATTCTAATGGAAGATGGTAATGCTTTCAATATGCAGAGAAGTTTAAACGAAAAAGGGTTCTTCAACATCAAAGCGACCCCGTTAGGAGCTTCGAAATGCTTATTAGAATATGTATTTGGGGGTAACATTGAAGATTTCTTAACTGAATCCCGAGAATGGTTGGAGGTTTGGTTTGATAACATCTAACCGTGGTCTCCAGAGGTGGTGGATAAGTATAGATTTGTTTGGGTCAAGTGTTACAGGTTGCCTTACTTTATGTGGAAGGATAATATTTTTCAGGAAAGGGGCTTCTTGTTTGGGAACGTTTATTCAATGTGATAAGAAGACAATTAGAAAAGATTGTTTTGATATGTCTAGGATGCTGATAAAGTCTAACCTTGGCACCTTTGTGAAAGAAGAAGTTTGTATTAAGGTCAATAACCTTCCTTTTTCCATCCAGCTCGTTGGAGATTTCTCTTGTGGGAGGAATTCCATCTTGATGGAAGATGAAGATGAATTCATTCAGTCGGATGACCTGGACTCATCCTTGCCATCTGATTTGGAAAGTGCGTGGGACGAGGATGAAGAGGTTGAGTGCGAGGTGTCAAGCAATCCAAAAGAGGTGTCAGATGATGTTGGGAATAATCTAAAGGATTATTCAGGAGGTAACATTAACATCAATCCTGATAATAATTCCTTTATTGGAGACAGTGTGGAAGTGTACAAATCTAGGGGTGGGACCGAGGAATTTGACTTATTGGTTCCTTGTGATAGTCTTCATCCTACTATGGCTTTTAATAGTGAGCAGGCTTTATTGGAGAATACGAGGGGTGCTGATAAAAGTGATGATTCAATTGAATCTTTTTCCTTGGAGAATCGTAACCTTGTTATGGATAATGTTAGGAGGGAACCATATTTTGTTGACGCACTCCCCAAGGCAGCTAATCAGTTGGACTTTTTCAATGGAGAACTAATTGTGGATTTAGGTTGTGTTGGCCCCATGACTGGGCCTTCAGGTGGGTTAGTTAGGCCTTTAAAATGGGCTAGACATAAAAACAATTGGTTCATGAGGTGTATGATTGTGTTAAGATCCCGTACACACCTTCGTATTTCTCTTCTCTCTTACATGCTGCTATGGAAAAAAAGGAAGCTAGACAAAATAGTGAGATGTTTAAGGACTCTTGCAAAAGAAGATCTGACAGGATTTCTCCAGCTCAATCAAGTGCTTCTCTTCTTTTTTGTGAATCAATTATGGATATGGATGTGATTAGAGGCAACTCTAGATGCAAGAAAGTCCTTGAAAATGTCCCTTCTAAAGTGCGGGACACTTTGAAGAAATTGGGTGTTGTTTTAGATGTTGACGATTGCGTTTTCGATGGTTTACTTAGAAATTTGGACAAGAAGGATAAGGAAGCCAGATGTAACAAGAAGGTTGTAGCTATTAGTGTTCCATGAATATAGTCACATATAATGTTAGAGGGTGTTGCAACTCTATAAAGAGAAGACGCGTGTCTCTCACTCTTTGTGGAGGAAAAGCAGACGTTTGCCTTATCCAGGAATCTAAAATAGCCGATTTGGATCAGAAATTGGTGGATAATATCTAGAAACCTCAAGACGTGGATTGGTCGTACTTGAAATCTGAAGGTCGTGTAGAATCAGAATGCGCCTAAGGGGGGGGGGGTGAATTAGGTGTTATCAAAATTTTCTCGATTCTTTTTCTTAGATGGATGGATTGTGCTTTTACGGTTAAAGAACGAAAATTGTAAAGCAGAAAAGTAAAGAACACACGAAGGTTTATCCTGGTTCCCTTCACAATCCGAAGGTACATCCAGTCCCCTTTCAACACGAAAGAGATTTCCACTAGTTTTCTTTAGAACAGTACAACCTATCACACCTTCAATGGTGAGGCCTACTTTCTATCAAACTATACAAACAAGTGTGCAAGAACAATCATCTTGCCACACTTACCCTTATGTCCAAACAATCCTTGGAACACAAGTCACAAAATAGAAAGAAACTTTCTATAATATTGTTTTGAGTGAGAGTACAATAAAATGATATCAATAAAATTGATCTTCTCCTAAAATCAAGAATTCACTATAAATATTCAACACAAGTGTTCAAGACAAAATATGAAATTTATGAACTTATGAACACTTTTGAAAGATGAAAAGAATTTGAATAAAGTGAATTTGATTGTATGAAAAATTTGAAATTGTCTAGGAGGTGTTTATGAATTTGAAATTTTTAGAATTTATAATAGTTTAGACACCTATTCAAAAAGGTATGAAAATTTGAAAAGAATTTCATTTGAAAAGGTATAAAAACTTATGAAAGAAAATCATGAAGAGGTATAACTTTAACAAAATATTTGAATTTGAAAGGAAACAATTTTTCAACATTTCTTCAGTGTTAACCGGTTAACCAAATAGGTTAATCGGTTAACGCCTATGAACGTTACCACAGAATTGAAAAATTGTTGCCGTTAACCGGTTAACCCATATGGTTAACCGGTTAACACTGTTAAAATACAGAAAAATATTTCTATTAAAAGTGTTAAACCAGTTCCGATTTCTTTTTCAAAAAAAACTATGCACATGCAATAAAATTATGAAGATTATGTTGAACACTTGTATATCATATTTAAGAAGTAATTAATGATATACCTAAGCCTTGAGACAAGTCTTGAAAGAGTAGCACAAAATCTTGAATCGATCGGAAACATTCCATTGATGATGCATAGCCATGGTCTTGATCGTTTGTTGTCATCTCGACTTTTTGCAATCTGGAATGAGCTTGGATAATGTTGACGTCATCTAAACAAAGAGCTTGAAGTATGCTTCTACATTCTCCCCCTTTTTGATGATGACAACCGAGCGAATTTGCGTACAAGCTTTGATCGATCAATGATGTTCTAGACTTGCTTCTCCCCCTATGTTCAGCAGCTCCCCCTATCTTAAACAGAAGCAATATTCTGCACAGAGAGATATTAGAAACCAAAGCTCTAAAGCTCTTCTCCCCCTTTGTCATTAGCAAAAAGGAAGAGAGGATCAAGCAAAAATATGACAAATACAGCATAAATTTCAGCAAGATGCAACTTAGTATGAAAGCATATATGAACACATACACATAACAAAAACATAATTTGATTAAAAACGGATAAGAGTACGAGAACATAATTGAAACAGAATCAAAATTGCCTAACAAACATAGGACTTATAACAAAATTTTAAAAACTAAAACAATAAAAATAACAAGACAAGCATGTTCATTCCTCTTCCGACATATCATCCCTTTCATCTTCACCATCTTCACCATCTTCAATACCGGCTTCACTTTCATCTTCCTCTTTGGGTTGGTTGTGAGAACCGATAATCAATTTCCGAAGACTTTTGAGAGTGCGTTGGGTTTCACGGTGGTTTTGTTGAGCTTCTCGGTGGTGTGTCATGATGGTGGTGTAAAGGAAGTCATTGGTTATGCCACCTTCGGGAATAGGAAAGGATGGAGCGGAGGAACCATTGGCATATTCATAAGAACCATCGTTGCGTAACTCAATTCCGGTATTCTTCACAATAGTAATCTCATTGATCTCATTCGTCGTAGCCTTCATGGCGATAAAAGGTTCCCTACCAATAACTAAGTCGGTTTGCTCAATGATCCGAGAAATGAGCCTAGCATACGGAAGTCTTGTCTTCAAAGAGAGTTGTTGCTTCAAGTGATACATCATAGTAAGCATCTAATTAATCTTTACTCTTTTCTTGATAGAAAATAGAACTTGCATCTCCAAGTCGTTGATTTGAGAGTGGTTTGAATCCTTGGGCAGCAGCACATAGCAAATGATGTAGTGTAACAACCGATCATCAACGGTCAAATTCTTCGCATATCATAGTGTTCTTGAAGTGCGATGTCCCGATGTCACAACATCCTTTGGAAAACGGCAGATTGAGTAAATAATACTCCATTTTGTTGTAGCCGTACCAAATGTCATCAATGTGATTCACACCTTTGCGGAGAAACACACCGGAAAATGGAATGTTCAAGGATGCAGCCAAAGCACCTAAATCCTCCTTAATTTCACAATTCCGAACAAGAGTATGCAACTTATGTTTACCATTCCTATCCATGTTGAGAGAAAAATTATGCATAAAGGATTGGACCAAATCTGGGTAAATTCTCCCGTTGTCAGCAACAAAATCAAGCATTCCTTGAAATTCTAGCAATGTAGGAAATCTAAATGTTGGAGGTTTGAAGGATTTCAGAAGAACATATTTACCCTTAAGCAGTGGTCTGACTCTGACTTTGAAATCCAGCCTCCTCTTCTTGATAGACTCCATTGTTTCAACAGCTGGAGCTTCTTCTGACACAGACGCCGGTTCCTTTCCTTTCCTTTGGGGTGCCATGAACAATGATGGAGTTAGGGTTTATGGAGGAGATGATATTTGGTAAGTTTAATGTAGTTTGAAGAGTGTTATAAAGATGAAGAGATAGTGGGTTTTAAATGAGGGTTTAAGTTGTTGAAGGTTGGAAGTTGGAAGAGGATGATAAATAGTGTTTTGGTAGTCAAAGAGTTGAAGAGTTTAAAACATGTGGAAGAGAATTAACCAAAACATGCAATATGTGTACTAGAATAATATAATAAAACATAGTAAAACAAATAAAACAAAAACAATTCAAACAGACAGAAGCTGAAACCTGTGCTGGAATTCAAGTTTTGGATGTGTTAACCGGTTAACGTAATAGGTTAACCGGTTAACGGTTAAACAATTTGAATTTTTTGAAAAATCCAGCAGCATGTTTTAGCCTAAAAATAATCATTTTTTCATAAAAACAAATTCATAAAGTGTTAGCACTCATCAAGACGCAACTTTTGATCAAAAAAATTTTTGAAACCGATAATTTTCAGGTATACGAAAGTGAGAAAAACGAAAAACGGAGAAATGGGAGTGCTAGCCTTTTATGACAAAATATGAACAAGCATCCATAAAATGCAATAAAAACATACAATAAGCAATTTTAAAGTAAAGGTTAGATGTCACCTTCATTGAGAATATCAAGTTCTCGTCGAATCTTGTAAAATTGCTCTTTAGCCAACGATTTAGTGAATATATCGGCGAGTTGATTGTGTGTATCCATGAATGTAACATCGACATCTCCATTTAGAACATGATCTCGAAGGAAGTGGTGCCGGATATCAATGTGCTTTGTTCTTGAATGCATGACCGGATTCTTCGTGATATTAATGGCACTTGTGTTGTCACACCGGAGAGGGATACAACCGAGATCTATACCGAAATCGAGAAGTTGTTGTTTAAGCCACAAGATTTGAGCACAACAACTTCCTGCTGCAATGTACTCCGCTTCGGCCGTGCTAAGTGCAACACATGCTTGCTTCTTGCATGCCCACGACACTAGAGCATTCCCGAGAATGTGACAAGTACCACTTGTACTCTTTCTATCGGTCTTACATCCTGCATAATCAGCGTCAAAATAACCAATTAAAGAACAAGTACTACCTTTAGGATACCATAGTCCGACGTGCGTTGTTCATTTGAGATACTTCATGATCCTCTTTACGGCAGTGAGATGTGATTCCTTCGGATTAGCTTGAAAGCGGGCACACAAACAAACACTAAACATAATGTCAGGATGGCTCGCCGTCAAATATAAGAGTGAACCGATCATACCTCGATACTTTGTAATATCTATTGAAGTGTCAGAAAGATCTTGATCAACATACGTTCCGGATCCCATTGGATTAGACATCTCTTTGCAATTGTCCATGTCAAATATTTTCAATAACTCCTTGCAATACTTGGATTGGTTGATGAAGATGCCATCCTTTGTTTGCTTGATTTGTAAACCAAGGAAGTAGTTCATCTTTCCCATCATGGACATCTCGAATTCGCCTTGCATCATAAGAGAGAATTCTTCGCAAAGATCTTTGTTTGTTGAACCGAAGATGATGTCATCGACATAGACTTGAACAAGTAAGGTGTTACCCTTAAGATTCTTGATGAACAAAGTCTTGTCAACCTTTCCTTTAGTAAAACCTTTCTCACATAGGAAGTTGCTAAGGCGATCATACCAAGCCCTTGGTGCTTGCTTTAAGCCATAAAGAGCCTTCTTCAACTTGTAGACATGAGACGGGTTCTTGAAGTCTTCAAAACCGGGAGGTTGTTTGACGTAGACTTCTTCATTGATGTAACCGTTTAGGAAAGCGATTTTGACATCCATCTGGTACAACTGAAAATTCATAGAACAAGCGTAAGCAAGTAATAATCTAATTGCTTCTAACCTTGCTACCTGAGCGAATGTTTCATCAAAGTCGATTCCTTCTTCTTGGTTATAGCCCTGTGCGACCAATCTTGCTTTGTTACGAACTATGATTCCATTCTCGTCAAGTTTTTTCTTGAACACCCATCTTGTGCCTATGATATGTTTGTTGTCCGGTCTTGGTACAAGAGTCCAAACTTGGTTCCTTTCGAATTGGTTGAGTTCTTCTTGCATAGCTATTATCCATTGATCGTCGCCTAAGGCTTCATCAATTTTTGTTGGTTCAATTTGAGACACGAACGCCATGTTGAGGCAAGCATCCTTGAGATTGAGTCGAGTTGCAACGCCTTGGCTAATATCACCAATCACTTTATCTATCGGGTGATCTCTATGAGTTCTCCATTCTTTTGGAAGATCTTGATGTTCTTCAATGGTTGGTGACTTCTCTTCTTCTGATATTGCTTGTTCTTTTGATATCTCCTTTTGTTGTTGTGATAGATCTAATACATCATCATCATCATCCACAATAATATTATCCTCTTTCGAGGGGTTAGTCTCATCAAACGAAACATGTATGGATTCTTCAATGGTAAGAGTACGTTTATTGAAAATTCTAAAAGCTTTACTTGATAGAGAATATCCAAGAAAAATACCTTCATCGGATTTCTCATCAAACTTACCAAGGTTGTCCTTACCGTTGTTGAGAACGAAGCATTTGCATCCGAAAATGTGGAATAAAGATATGTTGGGTTTCCTTCCCTTGAACAACTCATAAGGGATCTTCTTGAGAATAGGTTGAATATTGACACGGTTACTTACAAAACAAGTCGTGCTAACCGCATCCGCCCAAAAATATTTAGGAAGATTTGAGTCGCTAAGCATTATTCTTGCAAGTTCCACTAGTGCCCTATTCTTCCTTTCTACTACACCGTTTTGTTGAGGAGTCCTAGGTGCGGAAAAGTTATGGGAGATTCCATGCTCTTCACATAAATCTTCAAATGAAGAATTTTGAAACTCGCCACCATGGTCGCTTCTTATGGAAACAATTGAGAGTGACTTCTCATTTTGAATTTGCTTGGCATACTTCTTGAATGCTTTAAAGGCATCACTTTTCTGCACTAAAAACAAAGTACAAGTATATCTAGAGAAATCATCAACAATAACTAGTGCAAAAATGTTACCTCCGAAGCTTTTTGTTCTTGATGGACCGAAAAGATCCATATGTAACAATTGGAGTGGTCTTGTAGTAGATATAACTTTCTTGGTCTTGAAGGATGTTTTGGTTTGCTTCCCTTTTTGACATGCGTCACAAAGCTTATCCTTGATAAACTTCATCTTTGGAAGACCAACAACTATATCATGCTTTAATAGTTTATTCAAATGCTCCATGTGAATGTGAGCAATCCTCTTATGCCAAAGCCATGCATCGTTGTTGTTTTCCATTAAGCACTTCACCTTCAAGAGAGAGTCATCAAAAGAAATCATAAAAATGTTATTAAATCGTTTACCTTTTAGCAAGAGTTCATGAGTGACTTCGTGTTCTATCAAACATTCCTCCTTTGTGAAGTTGATTTGGAACCCTTTGTCACACAATTGACTTATGCTAAGAAGGTTGTGTTTAAGGCCTTCCACATAAAGGACGTCTTCGATGATTGTATGAGGAGATGCACCAATGGTTCCAACTCCAAGAATTCTTCCTTTGTTATCATCACCGTAAGTCACGTATCCTTTGGCCTTAAGTGTTAGACTTGAAAATTTTTTGATGTCGCCCATCATATGCTTTGAACAACCGCTATCGAGATACCATTGCGTAGAAGTTGTTTTCAAGCATACCTACAAAACAAAGTCAAGTTTTGTTAGGTACCCAAATTGCTTTGGGTCCTTGATAGTTAGTACCCTTTTCAACCCACACATAATGCCCTTTAGCAACACCAATGTTGCGCACATAGCAAGCATTAGGTGTATGGCATTTGATTCCACAATAAAAGCAAATAGGTTGAAATTGACTTTTGAATTTAGGAACATATTTTTGTTTCTTAATAATCCTTTTCTTTTTATGACTTTGATGCATAGTTTTAGCATTGTTAGTCTTTTCCTTAACAATTTGTTCACTAGCTTTTACGAAAACGGTTTCACTTGTGCTTGGTTTGGAAAACTTAGAATACCCTAGGCCACTTTTATCATTTGGATATCTTTGGTGCCTAAGAATTTCCTCCAAGCCAATTTGACAATTTTCATATCTTTCTAAAACTCTTTTTAGTTGAACAATTTGAAAGGACAATGACTCACAATTTTTACATGTAAGGCTTTGTTTTTCATCCTTTATCTTTTGTTTTTCATCTTCAATGTATTTTTCAAATGATTTATTTTGTTCTTCTAAGGATAATATTTTCTTCTTTTTGGGATGAAATATTTTTATACAAAGTCTTACATTCCTTTAGAAGTTCATCTATGACTTCTTGAGCATCATTTTCATAAATTGAAAAGTTACTACTAACCTCGTCATTTTCTTCATCGGAGTGATGTGACGCCATTAACGCCATATTTGCACATTCGTCGCTTTCCGATTCCGATGAGGAACTCACTTCATTGTCATCCCACGCGACATAAGCCTTTTTATTCTTGAAGTCCTTCTTGCCTTTGAATCCTCCTTTCTTCGCAAGTCTTGGACAATCCGGTTTTGTGTGACCTTGCTTTCCACATTCATAGCATGTAACTTCTTGATTCGATGTGGATGCATCCTTCTTCCTGAAATGTTTATTCTTTTTAGGAAAAGAAGAATTATTATTTTTGTTAAAAAACTTACCAAGCTTCTTAACAAGAAGCATGAAGTTCTCATCTTCGGAGATCTCGTCATCTTTGTCCTCCTTCGTGTCAATCTTCAAAGCAATTCCTTTGGACTTTTTCTCTTGACTTTCATGCTTCTCGAGCCTTCCAAGTTCCAATTCGTGCTCTTGAAGTTTGCCGAATAGAGATGCGGACGTCATTGTTGAGAGACTCTTCTTCTCCGAAATCGCGGTCACCTTCGGTTGCCATTCCCTTGTCAAAGACCTTAGAACTTTCAAGTTGAGATCATCGTTGGTGAAGGTCTTTCCAAGTGCAATCAAATGGTTGGTTAGATGAACAAATCTTTTTTGTAAAGCCACAATAGATTCTCCGGGCTGCATGCGGAACATTTCATATTCTTGACTTAAAGTGTTAAGCCTTGATCTTTTAACTTCTGTTGTTCCTTCATGTGTTTCTACCAAAGTATCCCAAATCTCCTTCGCCGATTTGCATTGTGATACACGAAAAAATTCGTCCATACTAAGAGCGCTTTGAAGTATGTTGATTGCTTTCTTCTCATTTAGGATCTTCTTTTTATCATCTTCATCATACATATTTTTCAACTTCGTTGTTCCAACACCGTTGATCAAATTGACGGGATTATGCGGACCTTCTTCGATTGCTTCCCATATGCCTTCTCCTTGGGCTTCAAGATGTGCCCTCATTCTGATTTTCCAGAAATCGAAGTATTCACCAGAGAAGAGCGGAGGCTTGTTGCTACTTCCACCATCTTTGAAAACGGGGTTCGAGTTTGCAGAAGCCATAAGGATCTTGTTGGAACAGGTTACCTAAACCTGTTCTGATGCCAATTATAGAATCAGAATGCGCCTAAGAGGGGGGTGAATTAGGTGTTATCAAAATTTTCTCGATTCTTTTTCTTAGATGGATGGATTGTGCTTTTACGGTTAAAGAACGAAAATTGTAAAGCAGAAAAGTAAAGAACACACGGAGGTTTATCCTGGTTCCCTTCACAATCCGAAGGTACATCCAGTCCCCTTTCAACACGAAAGAGATTTCCACTAGTTTCCTTTAGAACAGTACAACCAATCACACCTTCAATGGTGAGGCCTACTTTCTAGCAAACTATACAAACAAGTGTGCAAGAACAATCCTCTTGCCACACTTACCCTTATGTCCAAACAATCCTTGGAACACAAGTCACAAAATAGAAAGACACTTTCTATAATATTGTTTTGAGTGAGAGTACAATGAAATGATATCAATAAAATTGATCTTCTCCTAAAATCAAGAATTCACTATAAATATTCAACACAAGTGTTCAAGACAAAATATGAAATTTATGAACTTATGAACACTTTTGAAAGATGAAAAGAATTTGAATAAAGTGAATTTGATTGTATGAAAATTTTGAAATTGTCTAGGAGGTGTTTATGAATTTGAAATTTTTAGAATTTATAATAGTTTAGACACCTATTCAAAAAGGTATGAAAATTTGAAAAGAATTTCATTTGAAAAGGTATAAAAACTTATGAAAGAAAATCATGAAGAGGTATAACTTTAACAAAATATTTGAATTTGAAAGGAAACAATTTTTCAACATTTCTTCAGTGTTAACCGGTTAACCAAATAGGTTAATCGGTTAACGCCTATGAACGTTACCACAGAATTGAAAAATTGTTGCCGTTAACCGGTTAACCCATATGGTTAACCGGTTAACACTGTTAAAATACAGAAAAATATTTCTGTTAAAAGTGTTAAACCAGTTCCGATTTCTTTTTCAAAAAAAACTATGCACATGCAATAAAATTATGAAGATTATGTTGAACACTTGTATACCATATTTAAGAAGTAATTAATGATATACCTAAGCCTTGAGACAAGTCTTGAAAGAGTAGCACAAAATCTTGAATCGATCGAAAATATTCCATTGATGATGCATAGCCATGGTCTTGATCGTTTGTTGTCATCTCGACTTTTTGCAATCTGGAATGAGCTTGGATAATGTTGACGTCATCAAAACAAAGAGCTTGAAGTATGCTTCTACAGGTCGTTTGGGTGGGATTATTACTATGTGGAACTCTAAATCAGTTACTGCTTGCGCAAGTTTATGTCGGAAAGGATTTTTGGGAATTCAATTTTGTTGGAATAATTAGATGTTGATGGTGGTTAATGTTTATTCGTTGTGCGGTGGTACTGAGAAAAGGAGGTTGTGGAGTGACATTCTAGATTTGAAGAGCAGATATCCGAGTGGAAAGTGGATTGTTGGCAGGGAATTTAATGCCGTTAAATTGATGGAGGAAAGGATAGGTGTTCATGGAACTAGATATGCTGAACTGAGGGATTTTGGTAATTTCATAGATGACATGAACCTAACTGATTTACCGTTAATTGGCCACAAGTTTACTTGGTTCATTTCTAATGGCAAGAGTAGAAGTCGTTTGGATAGATTCCTGGTTGATGATGTCGTTATAGCCTTGTTATCTTTGAGTAATCAAGTTGTTGGAGATAGGGACATTTCAGATCAACGTCCGGTATGACTAAAGTCTAATTTTATTGATTGGGGTCCTAAACCTTTTAGGACATTCAATTGTTGGTTCGAGCATGGTGATTTTCTACCTTTTTTCAAGAAGGCTTGGAATTCCTATTCATTTTCCAGTTCTTTTAGCTTTGTGCTAATCAGTAAATTCAGAGCCTTAAAAGTGGATTTGAGATTTTGGAACACTAACGTTTTCGGTCATTTGGATCTTAAGATTGAAGACGAAGTAACTCATATGAATTACTTGGAATCTAATTTTGTTTTGGGAGTTAGCAGTCAATCGGAAGATCAGGTTAAAGCCAAAACTCGTGCTCAGAAGGAGTTTTTGAAGCAATCGAGGCTGAAAGAAAGTATAATTTATCAGTAATCTCGTGCGAGATGGCTGAACGATGGAGATCTTAACACAAAATATTTCCATGACTCGTTAAAAATTCGAAATTGCTCTAATGGTATTTCAGCTATGAAGATTGGAGATACTCTTTTAGATAAACCGGAAGAAATAAAACGAGAAGCTATTGTATTCTTCAATAGAAGGTTCAGGCGCCCTGTCAACCCATCTTTTAGCAGAAACATTCAGTTTGTGAATAAATTACAAATGAACGAAATTTGTTCGCTTGAGGAGGATTTTAAAGATGAAGATGTTAGAAATGTTGTCTTTAGTTGTGATGGGAACAAATGCCTAGGGGTGGATGGTTTTAATTTCAAATTCATTAAATCTTGCTAGGAAATTATTGGTGCGGATTTTACTGACTGTATTTTGGAATTTTTCAAGACTGGTTTCTTGCCTAAAATGTTTTCTTCATCATTCATCTCTCTTATTCTGAAGTCTGCTAACCTCCAGGGTTTCGATGAATTCATGCCTATTAGCTTGGTTAGTTGTGTTCTTAAAATGATCTCCAAGATGCTAGTGAATAGATTGGGTAAGTTCATCCACTAGTTGATTTCTCCTTCGCAAACCCCGTTTACTCCTGGGCGGAAAATTTTTGATGGTATTCTATTGGCTAATGAAATTATTGATTATGCTAAAAGAACTAAAAATTATTGTTTGCCCCTAAAAGTTGATTCTGGTAAAGCTTATGATTGCATAGATTGGTCGTACTTGGAAGACACTATGTTAAAGATGGGCTTCAGTTGCAAGTGGATGAAATGGATTAGAGGATCTGTTTTTAACAGTTACTTCTCTATCCTTATTAATGACAGCCCCTCGAAAGACTTCAAGGCATCGAGGGGTTTGAAATAGGGCAATTTGCTTTCCCCGTATCGATTTGTAATTGTTGTGGAGGGTTTGAATTGTTTGGTGAGGTATGCTACTGATTGTAATATGTTATCTGAATTCAAAGTGCAGAACTTCCATTCGGGTAGCATGTTACGATTCACAGATGATACCTTGCTTATTGGAGATGGTTAGGCCTCTAATATTTGGGCGTTTAAATATATTCTTCGGGCTTTCGAATTTATTTCCGGTTTGAAGATAAATTACGCTAAAAGTTGTTTGTATGGAATCAGAGTGGATCCAGACTTCATAGTTGCAGCATAATAGTTTCTAAATTGTAAATCAGGTAGCCTTTCGTTTCTTTTTCTTGGGTTATCGATTGGAGGTAATCAATATCGATACTCTTTTTGGAAACCGATTATTTCGTGCCTTAGGAATAGACTTTCAAGTTGGAAAGGAAAGAATCTATCCATTGGCAGTAGAGTTTCTCTCATTAATTTGATTCTCGTTATCCTCCTGATACATCATTTGGCGTTTTTCAAGGCTCCGATGAAAGTGGTGAATGAGATTATAACTTTACAACATTGTTTTCTTTGGGTCGGTTCTTCCAACAATCCTTTTGTTTCCTGGGCAAGTTGGAATTTTGTTTGTAGATCTAGAGACCGTAGAGGGTTGGGCATAAAAAATGTCGGTCGTTTTAATAGAGCGCTTTTGGCAAAGTGGTCGTGGAAATTCACCCAAGATGGGAACGAGTTATGGAGGCCTGTGATGGGTGCTAGATACGGTAATCTGATCATGAAAATGCAGAATTATTTGGAAGTTGGCAATTTGAAACATGACTTAATTTGGATGAGGGATTTTATGGCTTGTTCTATTGGTGATAGTCATTTCATCTTCTGCAACTTGCTGACTGACAGAGTAGGAAACGACACGGATACCGCATTTTTGAAAACTCTTTGGCTTAGAGATACTAAATTCAAGTATAAAATTCCTTTGTTATATCAACCCTGTAGGAATGCCTACTGCTCTATATCAGAAATTGGAGTTTGGGAAGTTGATCATTGGAGGTGGAAATTTGTTGAATCGCTTGAGGAGAACAACAAAATGCTGGATTCGGAGATTGATCAGTGTAACCAAGTCTTGGCTGAGGTGGAATTACGCAATAATGTCCAGGACAAGTGGGGATGGTCGTTGGACGTAGAAGCTGGATTTTCGATTTCGTCGTACTATTTTGTTCTAAATGCTAATGAACATGCGACTGAGTTAGAGGAACGCATGGCTAGTTTTTTGTCTTCTGTCTGGAGAACTACTATTCCGGTGAAAGTCCAAGTTTTCGCTTGGAGTTTAGGGATTGGTAGATTACCAACGAGAATCAACTTGACGATTAGGAACATAATCGTTAACGAAGAAGATAAGGTTTGTGTTTCTTGTTTAGAAGAATGGGAAGATTCGAACCATATCTTTTTCTCTTGTCGTAAATCGGTGTCGGCATGGAGTAAGATTTGCGAGTGGATTGATATGAAAACTCAATTTGTTGACTTTATGCTAAGACTTGGAATTCGCGTCTTAAAGGTCAAGGTAAAGAAGAATTATTAGACTCTATTTTGTTTATAACTTGTTGGTATATTTGGAGGGTTAGAAACAATCTTTTGTTCAACGAGTCGAATAGTAGTGCGAATGATATAGTTGATGCTATTAAGATAATTTCTTGGAATTGGTTGATCCTTGAAAATCCTTTTAATAAGAAGTATAACTTATACGAGTGGTATAAATTCCCTTTTAATTTTATGTAATTTCTTTTGCTTGTTGGTTGTAACTCTTTTCTTGAGATTTTCTTAATCTCTTTTAATGAAGTTTGCTTATAAAAAAAATTGCTTTGACCCAATAAACTAATAAAGATTTAGGTCTATTTTGGTTTTAGTGGTATAAACTAAGGGAAATTTTAGAGACATGTAGATTAAATTAAAATTAGTGGAATCATAATAATAAATGTAAGTAGTAGACATAAGGTATAGACTTCTCTCTTTTTCATAAGGTGTCTGTATGTAGAAATTTCCCTTATAGCATATAAATAGGGAAAAACTTATCATTGATAAACCAAAAATTATCAAACTTGTAAAATATCCTCTCAAACAATAAAAATTATCGTTCTTTCAACTAGTCTCTCCTTCCCATCCCTCACAAAATCTCATTATAGCATTTTTCTTTTCCAACAATTTTTAGTACAGATAATAAAACTATATATGGTCTTGCTTCTTAATCATAAACTATCAATTAAATGTATCACCAGATAATGATTATAGTCAAGAACTCAAGTGTATGATTCCATTGTTGTTGCTGCTACTGTGCTCGTTCTAATCTGTTTCTGTTCAAGAATATGATGGAATTATGTAAGCAATGGAAAATTGATGCATACAAGAATCACTCCATTGTTATGGTCACACTCAAAATACACTGAAAGACACAACTATTGGTTGTATGTTAGAATATTTGAAATATCATCAGTGGGGAAATGGATCATTGAGGTGGATCACTTCCAAGTGGTGCACTCGTAATTAATTAAGGATTATTAAAGGACTAGTACTTGTGATGAACAGATTAATTTTTATTCATCTTCTATGCATTCATCCAAAGTATGTAAAACATATTTTTAAAAGAAAAAATATTTTATTCAAAGTTTGGTTGATTATGGTGCCATAACCACTTTCTAATTTTTATTTTATTTAATGTTTATTTTTAATTTTTCTTTATCGCCTATGAATCTAGGAAAATTCGATAATAAAATCATAATATTGACCGATCAGATTTATATCATAAAACTTTCAATTATCATATAAGATTATATGGTGCATCCAAATTTACGTTAACCTCATATTTATGAATATTGCAATTAAATCCATAAATATTTTTTAATTTTTGAATACCAAAATTAATAAAATATTTTTTGATATTTCATTCAACCAACATCATCTTCGTCAATTTCATCTTTGTCAACTAACCAACAACGAATTCATCTTCTTTACTCCAACCTATAGAATTTTCATCAACTTCATATTCTTTAACCAACCAACAACAACTTCCTCTTCCAACTCAAATTCAAATTCCATAAAAACAATTTTTTTTTTTTAAAACTCGAGATGGGTTTGGATGGATCTTTACTAACATGGATTATGATAATTATTTGATGTTAGTTATCACAAGTAACAAACTTTTACTTGTGACTCTAAGTGGTGATCGATGTCTTTTCCCCAACTTTAACTAAAAAAATTCTCCATCTTCTTTTGGCTAGGTAGTGGATCATTGATTCAATCTTTAAATATTATAAAAAAAAATTTACAAATTATATCAAACATCACCATTCACCAAGAAAGGTTACTTCATCTTTGCCTATAAAAACTCATCCCTATATCTAAACCTTCAAATCATCCTATTAATTCATCCCCAAACTACAACCAACATGTCTATATTTCTCTCTTTAACTCCACTTTCCTTCCTTTGTAATCTCTTTCTCATCACTATCCTTATCACATCTAAATCCAAAGCAGCCAACAACGACCAAAATTTCCATTTCTTCTGTGACCAAAACAACGACAGAGGTAACTACACAACCGGTGATACCTACTACAACAACCTCAAATTCGCTTTGTTTCACCTTACTTACGACAACCCTAACCCTAAATACGGTTTCACCAACACCATTTACGGCAAAAACAACGACAAAGTAAACCTGATAGGACTATGTAGAGGCGACATTAACCCTGAAGACTGTCGCACATGTCTCATTGGCTCCAGATTCAATCTCACACAAGAATGTCCCAACAAAAAAGAAGCAATTGGTTGGTACGAGGACGAGAAATGCATGATACGATATTCAGACCGTTCGATATCAGGCATAAACGAAATCGGACCAGCTTATTTTGCATGGAACTTGAACAACGCGACGTTGGCAGATCGGTTTAACGTTGTTGTGAAACAGTTGTTGAATGATTTAAAAAGCAAAGCTATCAAAGGTGACTCGAATAATCGTAAGTATGTTGTGGGAACATTACCAGGTCCTAGTAGTGGTGACACAATATATGGTCTTGTTCAGTGTACACCTGATTTGAGTGGTCCACAGTGTGATGATTGTTTGATTTCATCTATTGTTGAAGTTTCGAGATGTTGTAGTAATAGGATTGGTGCTAGAATTGTTAGGCCTAGTTGTAATTTGAGATTTGAAACTTCCTATCGGTTCTATCAACCATCGGCAGCACAGGCTTCAAATATTCCATGATTCACAACAGTGGATTTTCAGGAATTATTATTGAAATAATATAGTAAGTGCGGAAAAAGCCTCACATTGAATAAATACATGGTAATGTGAGTATTTATAAGTGAGAGAATTCATTCATCTATTATCTTAAGATTTTAGATGGATAAATAATGTATCTCTTATAAAAATGTTTAATACATATGTTTGATGTTGGTTTTGTTATTGTGCCTACTTTTATATGTATCCGATAGAAAATAAGGATAAATAAAGAATTTGGTACTTAAGTGATAGACCTACTCATTATTCTCTCTCTCTCTCTCTCTCTCTCTCTCTATATATATATATATATATATATATATATATATATATATATATATATATATATATATATATATATATATATATATATAAAAGCAAAATTATATTAATAAGAGGACTACAAAATCACAAAAAATCACAAGGAACATTAGATCAGTCAAAATAGTTACAAGTACTTCTATGTTTCTTGCCTAACCACCACCATGAAAAAATAATTACTTTGTTCGTGATAGTGTCGAAATCCCAAAATTCTCCTCTGAACATTATATTGTTCCTCGAAGACCACAACACCCAACATATGATCAACCACAAACCAACCACCTTTTTGACTTCGATGTGCTTCCCCACCAACCTAGCTATCCAAGCGTTCAAATGACCAAGAGTACTCCCTAAATAAATTTCTCCGACACCCAACCAATTGCAAACAAAATTCCAAATCAATATAGTTTTGGAACAATGAAATAATAGGTGATCAAGAGATTCATCATGCATAAAACAAAAAGGGCAAACCAACTCGAAATTATTAGTTAGCACTCCACGCTTATGTAATTGGTCTTTCATTGGGATTTTGTTGTGAAATACCCTTCAACCAAAAACTAGGACCTTCATGGGAATGAGAGCTTTCTCAAGCAAAATAAATTCCAGATTTAAAACAATCCCCGGATCCAAAACTAGCATTTGAGAAACTCCCTACATCTGCCGCGAATAATCTGATTTGACGGAAAATTCATCGTCTTCATCCAGCAGCCAACAAACAACATCTATTGCATCAGGGCAGCAGGAAATTCCGATAAGCAGCTCACAAAGTTCGCGAAACTGCACAAACACAGCAACAACGGTTGCTCCTAGCATCACAGCAGGCTGCCAGCCCCATATACCTCCCTCAAAGCGATCATTGTCTGCGAGCAAGCTGAATTTATTAGATGCAACATTCCATAAATCCGGAAATAAGCTAGAAAGAGGATCATTACCGCACCGCCGAGAAATCCAGAAAAATGTCATATTTCCATTGCCAATCTTATGAGAAATAAAATCTGAAAATTTAGATCCCTCAAAATTGCTTGATAGCTTAACCAAATCTCTCCACCACAACAAAGGAAGCATGTTGTATTTCGGTAAAACACCACAATAGAGAGATAGAACACAATTTGGATACCGTTTATCCAAAATATCACTCCAAATGTAATTTGTCCCCAAAATTATTTTCCAAATCCATTTAGACAACAAAGCCCTATTGAAGAGAATAATGTCCAAAATGCCAACTTCTTCTTTTGGTTTACACAGAACCTTCCAACTAATCCACGAAATTCCTTTCTTATTGATAGAATCACTCCATAGAAAGCGTCTTTGAATGGAAGTGAGTGTACGAGCAACTTTGGATGGAAGCTTGTAGAATGACATATAGTGAATAGGAAGGTTTGATAATACCGATTTGATAAGAGTAACTCTACCGCCCATCGACAAAAATTTCTCTTTTCACGAAGATAATCTAGCCTTAACCATATCAACCAAAGGCTTCCAAAATGATATAAGTTTATGGTTGCCACCAATGTATATGCCAAGGAACTTAAAGGGGCAAGTAGAAATTTTGCAAGATAAGAAATTTTCCGCCGCCAAAAGAAATGTGTGATTGACACCAATACCAATAAGAGAGCATTTATTAAAGTTGATTTCAAGGCCGGAAACAAGTTGAAATCCTTTCAAAATCACCTTCAAAGCCCATAGGTTGCTCCAAGAACCATCACCGATCAAGCCCGGATCATCGGAAAATTGGAGTAATTAAAACGATGTATAGTTGCCTACCTTAAAGTCGACAAAAAACCCTTCAACCTCTCTATTCAATAAGACCGCAAGCCCTTCTTCCGCAATAGCAAAAAGAAAAGGAGATAGTGGATCCCCTTGTCTAAGCCCACGAGATACCTTAAAATCCTTGGAAGTACTACCATTTACAAGCACCGACATAAAGCTATGCATCACTCCTTTATCCATCCAACTCGTCCATTTTTCTCCAAACCCCATAATGTCCAAAACACTACGAAGATAATTCCACTCTACGCAATCATATACTTTAGCAAAATCTACCTTTAGAATCATACCATGTTTTTTGCTTCTCTTAGCATAGTCAACAATCTCATTGAGCGCAAACACACCATCAAGCAAATTTCTCCCTTCTATAAAAGTCGTTTGAGATTTAGTGATGACACTTCCAATAACGGATTTAAGTCTGTTAGCAAGAATATCAAAAACAAAATTTAACATTCTTTCCATTTTAAAATTATTGTCGTTTTAGAGAAAAATATTATTTTAAAATTATGAATGTCATTCACATTTTTCAATATTAAAATGACTATCGTTTTAGAAAAAAATATTATTTTAAAATTATGAATGTCATTCACATTTTTTAATATTAAATTATTGTTATTTTTTCAATTATACACTCTAATTATTATTTTGTACACTACCTCAAGTTTACCTACATTTACCTCTAACATTGTTAATCATGACACTCATTATTTTATGACTAACTGCATACATTTAATAAATATTTTGAACAATTTTCTTGTGGCGTGTAATTCACGTCGCAAACTCAAATTCAAAAATATAAATAATAATAATAATAATAATAATAAGTGGGAAACAAGACTGACTTAGAATTGATGAGTCTGACACCTTTAATTAGTGGCTTGGTGACCACGTCACTAATTTATTCTCGTTACTCATTTCTGACGTGATTATTACATCGTTATACTCCCACGTGGCTTTCACATCACTAGGCTCCCTATATATTTCCTTTAAGTATGCTGGGAATGACTTGGAATTGATGGGTCTGACACCTTTGACCAGTGGCATGCAGACCATATCACTAAATTATTATCGTTGCCCATTTCCAACGTGATTATTACATCGTTATGCTCCCACGTGGATTCCACGTCGCTATGCTCCCTATATATTTCATTTCCATCTCGTCTTCCTCAAATTCATCTTTATCTTCTTCAGTTTTTTTTTCAAACTCTCTCTTCATTCCCTGTTTCTATAAATTCCCTTTTCACTCCTCATCTCCACGGATTCACTTCCTAGGTATGATTTTCACTTCTTTCTCCTTATTTTTTATTCTTTTTTTTTTTTAATTTTCTTTTTAAGTTTTAACTTAATATTTTCTGATTTTAAATTTATGGTGTTTGTTGTTCAAAGAGAAATTTGAAAGATTCAAGATCTCATCAAGATTCAAAATTATTGTTCAAACTTTGTTGTTGCTTCATTGAGGTATTATTGCAATTTCAATTATTTTCCAAATTTATATGAATGAGATTATTTGATTGATTGGTTGTTGTTGTGTAATTTTTTAGTTATTAAATTTTTTCAGATTTTAGTAGGTTAAAAATTATTAAATTATATTATATATTATAAAAATAAATAAAATATTATTTAATTTGAAAATATATTTTATTTTAATAATATATTATTTTAAAAATATATATTGATTTATCAGAAACATATTGTAATGTATTATTTTATAAATATAGTTAATTTATCAAAAACAGATTTTATTTTATATTTTATATTTTATATTTAAAAGATATTATGTTATATTTTACTAAAAACAAATATATATTAAATCTTTATTAAAAACAGAATATAAAATAATTTTTGCCTCACAATCAAACCATTTTGTCCAACAAGATGAAGATGACATATTTATTAGTGTGATGAATAATTTTTATTTTTTTATTATTATTATAATTATTATTATTATTATTATTATTATTATTATTATTATTATTATTATTATTATTATTATTATTATTATTTATGTTTGTGGCGTGAATATCCCGTGAGTAAATATTTTATTTTTTTAATGATTATAATTATTAGAAAATTTGACTTTTTTAATCAAAAATTATTTTAATTTTTGCATTTTATTATTTATTAATTAATTTTTGTATCTTTTCAAATTAGAGTTTTTTATTTTTTTTAATTAAATATTAACCTGCGAAATACAAATCACTTGGCTATCTGGCTGAAAAATAAAATTCATCAATGACATGATATTCACGTCACTAAATCATAAAAAGTTTTGAGTTTTGTGACATGAATTTTGTAACACCCCAAAATCAATTTAATTATATTGATGTATTTTCTTATGAATTATGATATTTGTGATGTTTATTAATGTTTTGTGAAGTTGAGGGAAGCTTATTATTAATTAGAATAATTAAGTACCTGGGGTTTAGTTTATTATTTGAGATTTAATTAAATAAAATAAAAAGGAATTAGAGGATGAGGGCATTGTGGTCTTTTTATTGAGGATAAGTGAGGGTTTTATGGGGAAAGACTAAAAGGGGTCCTAGGGGAAAGAGTGACATAAGAGGGAAAAGTTGGAAAGAAAGATCATTTGGAACGATCGCGCTTTTGGGGAAAAGAGCTCTGGAGAAGAAGAGAAGCTAGGGCTTGAAGGCTAGAGAGAAATTACGAAAAGTTTATTGAAAGCTTACGGAATTAAGGTATGGGGAGTATTTTCCTTTCGATAATATAATGTGGGAAGGAAATTTTGGGTTTTTATGGTGTAGATAGGGAATAAGGTTTGATTTTTATGATTTTGTGTTGTTGAGGGTGATTTCATGATGAATTAGATGAATACAATGATATATATGATGTTGATATGATGAATATTGATGTTAATGAGGTTTTCTGGTGTAATGCTGATGAATTGTGGGTTTTTGAGGGGTTTTGTCGCAGAGGGAGAAGACTGAAATCGCAGAAAAATTCTGCAGAATCGCGAAGCTCACTTAGTGAGAAAAGACAGTGAAGTGGGCGCTTACCGAACGTGAGGTCTCTCTTAGCAAGCCTTGGAAAACTTAGAAAAATGTTTTATTTTTTAAAACTTTTTTTAAGGTAGTAATTCTAGGTTGCCATGTGTTGCACCCCAAAATTTTCCCTCGTTTTGTATTTCGGTTTTTGTGTCTCACACATATGCATCGCATTCGATTTGTGTCATATCATTGGTTTTCCCAGGGCATAGGATTTACAACCTTTGAAGAATTAAGGTTTTGCATCATGTTTGTGGTTATTAGAATAATCTGTAGTGAAATGCGGGTTGCTTTTTCTCCTCAAGATGGGTGTCGTTCACCCTCGAGAGTCGTAAAACAAGTATGTAATATGGTTTGGCTCTGTTAAATTCTCAAGTGGAGGCGTCCAGACTTAATCAACTGATATTTGTTTGGTTTAAAGTCATGGACCTTTTCAGTACACGTTTCAAGCTAGTTATTGTTTAAATAATTCCATTTGTTTTGAGATGTTATGCATCTTTAAGATTAAGGTATTGGTAACTTTGCTCGAGTTTGGTATCTGAATTTTAAAAGAATCTTCTCAAAGTTTATTTCCAATAGTTAATGCATGAGTAATTAGTTAGGAGTTCAAGGTTTGATTACAAATGTGCAAGTAATGCTTAACTCAAATTCAAGTCTTGTGATGTAAAACCTTCAAGCCCTACTTTTTCGGTGCATTGGAATTCAAATTTTAAGGACTGTTTTTTTCATTCAAAAAAAAAACCTTTGTTTCGTTTATATCTCAATCTAGTTTATGAGAAGAAATTTTGTGATTAGACAAAAACAATATGCTGCAAATTCAAGTCAAGTACTTACTCCAAAGTCAATGGAGCTTAAAAGTATAATATCATATAAAAATGGTTCACATAACAAAAATAATGATACAATTTTTTTACAATACATTTTTGTTTTTTTAGACATATAGTACAACTTTTCAGTTCCAAATATAAAGAGCTACAAAGAAAAACACTCATTTTTTAGGTCTCGCCAAATTTCGTAGTCTCCATGTGACCTCCAAGAACATTGTAGTTGTAGTATCAACAAGCGTTTCAAAGGATTGTTTATCACTATCTTATGCGCATCAAGAAAAAAACAAGGGTACAAAGTAGCATTCAGAAGCACACCAATTTTGAAATACATGAAGGCCAAGGTCATGTCTTACATCTATGGGAAGTCAAAACAAGGAAAATTATCAGTATTCACAAAAACACACAGCAGTAAAAAGGGAAAAAGCTAGCAGTCAAACTAATTCAAATTCAAAATAGGGGGACCAAGCTATATCAACCATAATCAGACAAAAACAAAAGCAGAACACAGCAGGTAACAGACAAGAGCAGATACACCATTTTGGCAAGACAGGTTTGAGCATCTAAAAAGGCAACATCAAACATATTATGGTGAAAGATTCCTCAGCAGAGATTACAACAACACAAACCGTAATTCATAACTATAAAAGAGGAGGCATTGTTCAAAAAAGGGGAGGAAGAAAAATTTCAAAGAAACTGAAAAAAGTTCACGAAAAAAAAACTGAGAAAAATTAGGAATAGTAATCACAAAGAATACCTGTTGAGTTCAAAATTTCTTCCTTATGACCTAACATCATAATAGGATCGAAAAAGCTTCGTCCAAAAACCGTAAGACCACACCTCTACCGACATTGCCGCAGTGCACCATCCAACCTTTTCAGTTAACTTTTCGCCTCACCTCAAAGCCGTTCCGCCGCCGACGCCACTACTTCAAGTCCACTAAGTTCCATCGTTCGACACCATCTATCACGAACTCACTGTTTTACCAGTGACAATCTCCTCACTGTAGGTAACTTTTCTTTTCTCCTTTTTCCATCACCGCTTTTGCCAACTCTTGTTGCTGTCTGTTTTTTTTTTGCTTTCATTGAGTTCTGATTGAGAGAGTATTTCGAAGGAGAGGTCGATTTGAGTTAAGTAGATGAATTGATTGAATACTTTGTAGAGAAAAAACGATGATTGAGAGAAATTGCGAGTTTGGCTTGCGGATGAGGGAGTAGACGTCGGAGAAGAGAGTGTCTCTTTTGTTGAAAATAGGAAAGGAATGGACGTCGTCTGAGATTAGGGTTGAGCTTATACCCTTTCTCAATGTTTAAACAAACCGGGTCGCGGGTTGAGGACGACTCGTTCTTCTTACTGCGGGCCTCCCCCCTTTTGGGCTTTTCTTTCTTTTCTTTTTGTCTTTGCAAACCTTATTTTATTTCCCACCTTTTTTTTTTGTTGCTCTTTATATCTTATGCTCTCTATTTTATCTTTTTAGGTTATTTTAATTTTCCTTTTTTTTTATAAAAAAGGTAGACAAATTGTGAAAATATGTTTGACGTTAATTATTTATGTTAATTAATTTTATCTAATTGGTTTATTAATTAGTTTTTTTTTCTTTTTTTGGTAAATAATTACTTTTAATTTAGTTTTTTTTATATATATGTTGTAAGGTTCTCTGTTTATTTTTCCCGCTCATCATTTAGTCGCACGGTGATAATATCTGACTTGTGCAAACATAAATCCCGTTCTCGATTCCTACTCATAAATTGTTAAGTGAGACTTAGAAAAAATGTTAATTAATTATTTTTAAAAGGGAAATATAATTAAATTTTGGTCCAACGCCAAGTAAAATCTCGCTTACATTTTTGCACACACGTAAGTCAGTCACTAAGTGATCGCCATCTGCACGACTATACGCGTCTTACTTAATTAACGAGGAACTGAACTTTGAAATCTAGCATTCCGCGGGTTCTTTAATGAACCACTCTTGAGGCTAGCCTTCGAGTTGTGTTTCATTTACTCCTTCGTTTCTAAAATCTTAACCCTAAATCAAAAAAACAATATTCAAACAAAATACGATACTTAATACATATATTTATTAACATAAGAACTAAACTCAGGAATCTAGCATTCCTCGGGTTTTTGAATTGAATTATTGTTGAGGCTAGCCCTCGATTTGTAATTCATTCGCTCTTTTGTTTCCAAAACGTAAATCTTTAATTAAAAAAATCGTGAAAGAACTAAACTCAGGAGTCTAGCATTCCTCGGGTTTTTGAATTGACTTATTGTTGGGGCTAGCTCTCGATTTGTAATTCATTCGCCCTTTCACAATGAAAATACAACTTAAAACCTACCAACCAATACAAACCCTTTTCTTACTAATCAACGAGTAACTGAGCTCTGTATTCCAGCACTCCACGGGTTCTTGAATGCAATCACTCATGGGCTAGCCCCATGCGTTGTGGTTCATTCGCCCTCTCGTTTAAAACACTTTAATAAAGATCAAACATCTTTTCTCAAAACAAACATTGTTTAAATCTTTCTATCTCGCAAACAAGCTAGTGCTTCAGCCTCCACTACGAGTATAAGCCAACGCTTAGCAGATTAGAACGCATTTTCAAACAATTGTTCATTAAAAAACACAAATCGTAGTTGCATGAACTACGAAGCTCTGACTTTCCCATTGCACAAGGGAATATGTAGGCACGAGGATTTTAATCCTTCGCGAGCACAACAATAAAAAACTTAATCTTTCCCCATAACAAATAATAATTGAAACATTCCCTTAAAAGCAATCTTAACAAAAAGAAGACAATAAAATAAGTTAATATTTAAGCGCAAATTAGACTAAGAGGTTTCCGTTGAGTACAACGGACGTGAGGGGTACTTAACACCTTCCTTTTGCGTAACTGACTCCCGAACTTAGATTAGTGGTTTCGTTGACCATTTATTGTCCTTATTTAGGTTGTGTCTATATCTCCCTTTTCTCTCGTAGAATAAATAGAATTAGGTGGCGACTTTGTTGTTTGTTTTAGGATCGTATTTTTCGAGGTACGACAGATGGCGACTCTGCTGGGGACTGATGCCTTATGCATAAGAGAGTCGAGTCTAACTTAGGATAGTTTGTGTTTGTTTGCTGACTTGTTTGATTTTCATCTTTATTTATTATTGATATTTATCTATTGCTTTCTTCTTCACTATTTTTGCTCATTATTATATTCACATGTTGGATCTTGGGGTTACTTCACGGGAGGAACTTTATACTTGAGTTTTTAAAAAGAAGAGGGAATACCTAAGTTTAGAATTGGATGTTATTAGTGTTAGTCTCCAAGAACTCGCTTCTTGAGGGCCTAGCATGAAAGGTCCCCCAGATAATTAGACTTTTTATAGATCCTGTCACAACGCAGCTAGCCTGCTGCGTGATTTGATTTGTGAAAGGGTTGTGATTCTGGGACCCACCTTAAGAACCAGTTACCATTTTGGTTGTTGTGTAGTGTTAGTCTCCAAGGGCTCGCCTCTTGAGGGCCTAACATTAGAACGCCACTCGAGGTAGATCTTATCGTTATTATCGTTGCAATACAGCTAGCCTGTGGCGGGGCGTTAATACGATTAGCATCCGTGACCTCGGGTTTTCTTTAATTCATCACCATAGAAACTATCATGTGAGGGGACTTTGTGGGTAACAAACATAGACCCATCTTTTAGAGCTTACATATTAATAGGTTTCGTGATATCTCGGATACAACTTTATGCATTCATGATCATATAGAATATGCATCATAACTTACACATTTTCTATTTCAGGAAGAACACATTCATTGTATCCTGCATTCAAAATATCCATGGGGTCAAAAAAAAGGGAAGCTTTACCACTAAGGGCTTCCATGCCAAACACAGTTGTCCTTATGGAGTGTTTAGGAAAGATGCCATATTCTTACAAGAGAGCTATAGAAGTAAGGTTTGGTCAGGTGCTCCATCTTCTAGAGGTTGATGTACAGATTCCTGCCCTCACGGCCCTGGCACAATTATATGATCCCCTAATGCAGAGTTTCTTGTTCCAGGATTTCCAGTTGATACCATATTTAGGAGAATTTGAAGGTTTTTTGGGTTTCTCCATGAAGGGTAGAGCACCCTATGCTATGGTTACTCAGAATCCCAAGGTAGAAGAATTGGCAGAAGCTCTACGACTCTCTATTCCGATCGCCAAAGCAAACTGGAAGAAGAGAGAGAGAGAGAGGAATTTTGGGGTTTTCCAAGGTCTTCTTTGGAAAAGGAGAGTAAGAGATTGAAAAAAGAACGCCAATGGGGTGATTTGGTGAATGTGTTGGATTTCCTAATATACGGGTTAGTTTTGTTTCCAACTTTCGAAGAGTTTATTGACGTTGCTGCAATCAACATATTCCGGGAAGTATGGAAAGGGGGTCAAAGCCCGGTGTATCCATTACTAGCAGACATATTTCATAATCTTCACCTTCGTCACGAAAAGAAGGGCAGTGTTTTAACCTTATGTTTCCCCTTGCTCTATAAATGGCTTACTTCTCATGTCTTCAAGCGTTACTCATTGATCCCCAAGATGACAGGAGGGGAATGGTCCCAAATGCTAGTTTCTCTCACATAAAGGAATATTATCTGGTATCCCAACAAGTTAGATGTCGATCAAATTATTATGAGTTGTGGGAACTTCCAAAATGTGCCTTTGATGGGATCAAAAGGTTGCATTAGTTATAACCCCATTTTGGCCATACGACTGTCGCTCCCGGGATTTTCATCCTAGTACAAACGCGAAAGTGGCGCGGAAAGGTTAGAGTCTCCAGCCAGACATTTTTATCCCGAATGAATGGGAAAGGTAATGTTGCACAAACCTGAGGAAGAAGGAAAGGACAAGGTCCTACGAACCAAAGATCTGAGTTCGGGAGTCGGTTGCGACCCGGGAAGGTATTAGCACCCCAGATCGTTCGTCGTACCCGACGGGATCCACGCTTGCTTGTTTGTTTCAAAGGGTGAGAAATAAGATGCTGTTCAAAGGAAAGAATGACTATCTGGAATAAAATGGAAATGAGAAATGAAATGGAATTGACAAATGGAATGAAAGAATGGGGAAAATGTAGGGAAAATAAAGAATGTGCTCGAACGGGCCCTACCCCGCTGCCTACGTACCTCATCGGGATAATGAGGATCAGAGTCGACGTAGTTCGCCTAACCTAGGCGGGAACTATTTGTTTGTGTTTTTTATGCTGGAACTGCGTATGTCTATGCTCAGGTGTTGCAGGCTCGTCTGGTACGAGTGCGTTTACCGTCTTGCAAATGAGACAAGTCGTCGCGAGTTCGCGTTGTGAGTGAATGAGATGAGAAAAGAAGTTCCCGCAGGATAGTCGCTTGTTATTTATTTTTTGTCTTTTAAGAGAAGTATTTTGAATTTGTTTGTGAACGGTCTTGTACTAAGACCTATACATCGCGGGAAGCATTTATACCTCGCCCCGAAACAGGACGCGTATAAATACTCCGCAACAAAGTCTCGTGTCGTACAAGATTGTTCGGTTTTTATTAAGTGTTTTATTGCTTTTCTTTATGAGATGAGAAAGAATGACTCAAGTTGATAAAAGGAAAAATCTAAGGGACTAAGACTCAACCCTAATTTTATTTGTTTATTTACAAGAGAGGTCCTATGGTTAATGAGGTATTCTAATCCTAAGAAAGAAAAGGAAAAGAAGAAAAGAGAGCTTAGAAACTAACTTACTTCCTAAGGAAGTTAAGTTGTCTCTAAAGAAAGGGAAAACCTAAAAGCAAAGCACAAGGTGCTAAGGCAAACAAAATTAAAATGCATAAGAGATGGGAATGAAGTAATGCTTACCTCAATCTTCCCCCCTACAAAACAAAAGTTAGCATGACAATGCATATTGAAAGTAAAAATCAAAGCATGAAAGCGATTAAGTACCATAAACGTCCTAGAATGGAACTAGGGTTCAAAATAAGACCTAAGTCTAAAGGTGAAGGTACCTAAAGGTTACATGACTTCTAAAATCAGTAGCTACATGATATAGATCCCTAAGGATGCTAGGATACCCCACAAGATCAAACTATGTCAAACTATGTACAAAAAGTTCACCTAAGTTCACATGAATGCAAATTAGGGTTTATGGATGAAGTATGAATGCATATGGCTTACAAACATGAATTAATACATGAAATGAACATAAAAGTCAGTAGTGAATGCTTATGAAGATGGATGAATGAATATACAATCATGGATGCAATGGATTAGTCATATGGAGCAATGAGAAGAAGATGTGAGATGAAATGGAACAAACATCGTATAAGATCGCAAATGATGCAAACTAAGGAAGAATAGCATGTGAATATGAATGAAATGATTATGGGTAAGTAGCATACAAGATGTGAAATGCAATTAGAATGCATGAATAGGCATTGATTATTTCCACATAATTCAAGTTAAACATGAGAGGAGATTAGCAACCCGTTTAAGTTAAACTAGTTCACATAAGTATGCACTTTAAAGCACCAAAACAAACCAAATGAGTATGGTTCAAAAAGTGGCCTATAACTGGAATTAAGGACATAAAAATGACCTATAATCAACTCCTAAAAGTTACCAAAAAGTTCCTCAATCAAATGGCATGAATGCCTTCCTATCATTTAAGATATGGAGCAAATACACACATGAATCAACCTAGGATCTAGGTGACATGGAAAAATAGAAAAAAGCCTTTAAAAATTATGAAATTAAATCCCTGGAATAATAAAGTCATTATCTCACATTGTCCAAAAGGATTCCACAAAATTATGCACCAAAATGCCAAAACAATTCCTTGACTAGCAAGGTAACAATGAATGATCACCCAAAAAATACCTCCACAAAGTGGATCAAAAAGGGCATCTAAAATTATGAAAAAATGCCTAAGGAGCATCAAAATGTCACAAATTACAGTAATTAATCATACACAAAAATTAGGTCTCACACCTATGGGGAAAAATCGATTTCGGTCCCTTATGCCAAAACCTTCCTTTTTGGGACAACTCATGAACTAAAATCCAAATTAATTATTAAAACCACCCAAATCTGGAAACAAAAAAATATGACAAATTAATTAAGAGGATGAGGATCACTCATAAATTTTTCCAGAATTTTATCACACCTAAAACTATTTTTAATAAATGCGACGAAACGGGTGAAAAAGTGGATTTTAAAGGGAAATGAAAAGAAGCGATCCTAATGGTTCTTAACCTAATCCCTAAGTTCCGAAATCGATACATATCATCATAAATCACAAATATAACCAATGCCTCAGGTGGGAGGGCCCAATATGCACCTTAAGTTACATGGTCCTAAGCCGCATACAACTATAATGATGCTTAAAGGCTTGAAATCACTTACTTGATCGAAGTGCCGATTACTCACAAAAAGAAATCCGAAAAAACCTTAAGCAATGTCTTGTAGTCTCCCATAAGCAAAATAAATGCTTATCATCCATATTTGCTTTTGTGAAGCTCCACCACAATCAAAATCGATGAATATCGATCAAAGACAAGTTTATGGACACTTTAATTCATAATTAGTACTAAACTCAATTAAAATTATCAACAAAATTCTAATTAAATTTGTCAAGAACTAACTCAAATATTAACCCACCAAATCAAAATTAATTAACAATTTACCAACTCAAAACCTAATCCTCCAATTTTCATGAGATTAATTAACAAATAGCAACCACATTAAATTAATAATGTAGACATCAGAGAGGTGTAAGAGAGGTTTAAAGACTGCAAATAGCCAACAGATTGGCCCAAGGCCCATCTGCCTTCAACCACTGGCGCAGGGAGGTGCAAATAGAATTTATGAGGGTGCGAATGGGATTTTTAATGGAGCATGGGCCCATTTCAGCAACTTCCAGCGCATGAGGGAGGTGCAGACAGTGAAAAACAAGGTTTAGAAAGTAATCCATGGCCCAAAGAAGAATGAAAAGCGTCTTGAAAGCAATTTATGGTGACTGAACTTGTGCAGGCTCGATCCAATTGAACACACTCCTCCATGATTCACCATGAAACCCTAAAATCAAACTTCCCCTCTTTCATAAACATACAAAGCCTCTGTTTGTATCCTCTCCTCACCGGCAAGCACAAACGGCGCCGGAAACGCGTCTTCGGCCTCTCACAACTTCGGCTTCACCATCACTCGATTATTTCTCTCTCCTGTTTACAGAATTAGCCTCCATCGGCATTCCTCTTCTTCATCAACACGGCTGGAGATTCCTTTACCCTCTCTCCAACATACCCGACGATTCATCCACACCGTGAATCTCGTGTTATGCTGCTAAAAAGTCACCTCCGCCATTGTGGCTTCATCGTCCTGTCGCGGCTTCTCATCAGCCTTGGATAAATCCTCGCCGTCAAAGAACGACGGCCTCACCATCGCAGAACAACAACCTCGCCGACTCCGTCACAATTACGTTCCAAAGACCCTCGCGGAACCGTCTTAGGGAGAGTCTGGTTCTTTCTTAAATCGGAGAAGATGATCGAAAAAATAGAGGTAAGAATCGATTACTCCCTCTTCTTCTCCACGACTTTGTATTGTTTCTCCACGAGTTCGTATTGTGATTGCTGACGCGATTCGTTATTACTCTTGAATCTCGTAGATGCTGAACCTCGTTTTTGTTGACGCAGATCGTGGACTTCGTAGCTTGCTCGAAGTTGTATGGTGTTCTTGATGAAGATTGTTGATACCGATGTGTTTCTTGTGTAAGTCTCTGAATCGATCTCCTTATTCTTTCTGGATTCTTGGCCTTCATATCACGAGTCGAAAAAAGATCCATACGATACCCGAGGTCGCAGGCTTTGACGTTCACTGTTATAAGAGTACTCAGCGATATCTCAAATGTCGTCGACGTTGACGAACACGGCGGTGACGACCCTCTCATCTGCTTCGATATTGTTGATTCTGAGCCGAGAGAAACATTGGGTATTGAAGGTGAAGTTCTGAAGTTTTGATGAAGAAAAGGAAGAAGATTTTGTTTTCTGTTCTTTTTGTTCAAGAGAGTGATGGAGATTGATAAGGGAGGATCAGAATTGATGCTGAATGATTTCTGGATTGAAGTTAGTTTTGATGTTTTTCTATTATTGTGAAAATGCAGGTTTGTTGCAATTGTGGTGATTATGAATTCATGAGAGATGAGAGTTGATATAGATGAAGGTGATTAGAGGGATTTTGAGTGTTTTCTGTTACTGTTTTGCTGGATTTCTTGGAGGGTGAAGAAGAGTGAACGAGATTGATACCAGTTACCTTTTTTTCTGCCCCTGCATTTTTCTATTATATCAGTTTACAACTGAATTTCTTCTTTTCTCCTTTTGAGTTTCTGTCAATTCAGTTTTTGTCAGTTAGGATTTCTAACTGATTTTTGGTATCCTTTTTATTTTTTCGAAACTCTCAGATTGGATCTATGTATCTGTATGTCTTTGAAGAGAAAAAATATATAAAAGTAATAAAAACTCATTTGTTCAGATATTGGATTGGATGTATAAGTCTTGGACTTAAATTGGATTGATTGATGAAAAATGTTCTATAATTGAGAATTGGATTGATTATTGGAAAAAAATATGACTATGGACCGATTAATGAACTTGGTTTAGGGATAAAAATGAAACAAAATAAATGGCTTTGATGATTGGTTAATTGGATATATGGTTTATGGTTTGTAAATGAGAAGAAGAAAAATGGTTAAGAATAGGTATGGTTTAATGGGCTTGAAAAGTTTAGGGAATTGATTAAGAAAATAATATTTGGAAAAATGGAAAAATGAAAGAATTTTGGTTGGAAGAAATATTGGGTAATTAGTTACATGGTTACATGCAATAGATGTGGATATTGGTTTTGGATGGTAATTCAAAAATGGATGTTCAACTTTGGATATAATTATGACTAATAGAACTAAGACTTGGCTAGAAACAAAAACAATATGAATTTGGTTAAAGATAGAATTTAAAGAAATAGACAAACAAAAATGGTTAATTGGATATTTGGATATGGGCCTAAAATGTGATTGGATTAGAGTAAGTGGGAATTGGTTATTGAAGAAAGTGTGGAATTATATAAAAAGATATGGATTGAGACCGAATGTCGGGAATCGAATATGGATTTTTTTAATGAATGGTTTAAATTGGACAATAAGAAAGACAAATGGTAACGGCTCATATCCCATATAGGCATGGTGTACTTGAATTCGAACTTGAATGATGCCTTCAAAATAAACCAAAAATTGTGCATTCCCCTTCAATCCTAAACCGAATCCTTCAGAATAATCCACTCTTGACGCCACAATAAACTCCACACAATCTCAAATTATTGCTCCATAAACAAATGGATCCAAACCAACCTTTAAAACACTGAATCTCAACTGGTGAAGTGTCATCAAATCATGAGCCGGAATTCCAAATTCCCCTTGAGATGTTCAATGAAGAAGAATTTCACTTGAGACGTTAAGAGGAGCCGAAACTCTTGTTCAAAGCAAATCTGATTAGTCACCTCAATAATAGATTAGATGCACCAGTGAATAACCTTCATCATTTCTAACCCTGATGAATACAGACAAAGTACGAAACCTTAACTTCCAAGATCCTTGATCATATGCCTTATGAATTCAATGCAAATGCAGGGTTATGAATATTATGACCTAGTGAAAAATGCAAATGAATGCGAAGCGTAAGCCAGTTAGGGAAAAAAGAATGAGGGCAAATTTTGAGGTATTACAGCTGCCCATATTCAATCATCTGCAGACCTGAACGAATAATTGCAACAGCTTTTAGACGTTCAAGGTATGGAGTGATTGAATACTCGAATAAAACCTGAAAATTTGCACACTGAGGGTAATGGAAATGCCATTCGCCCATTTATTTATTTATGTATTTTTTGTTTTTGACCTCTGAATAGGTAGCGAAAATAGAACCAGGTGGAAATATGCTGGGAAGAATGCCATCCTCGAATGACAACTCAAAAGATCCTCGGATCTAGCACGAAACCATCCTCGAATGGAGACGCAAAGGTATACCAGCCTCGACTGATAACCAAACACAAAAGAAAATAGGGCAAGATGGAACGGGATCATTGTACTTAAATGATAACCCGAAACGTGACCGTTGTACTGAAACGGAGACACGAGAAAATGAGATTGTTGTACTGAAACAATACTCAAAGGCGAGACCATTGTACTTAAATGGAGACTCGAATGGAATGGGGTCGTTGTACTTAAACGAGAGCCCAAGACGTGACCGTTGTACTGAAACGGAGACGCGAACAAATGAGACTGTTGTACTGAAACAAGACTCAAAGACGAGACCATTGTACTTAAATGGAGACTCGAAAGGAACGGGATCATTGTACTTAAATGATAACCCGAGACGTGACCGCTGTACTGAAACGGAGACGCGAAAAAATGAGACTGTTGTACTGAAACAAGACTCAAAGACGAGACCATTGTACTTAAATGGATACTCGAAAGGAACGGGATCATTGTACTTAAATGATAACCCGAGACGTGACCGCTGTACTGAAACGGAGACGCGAAAAAATGAGACTGTTGTACTGAAACAAGACTCAAAGACGAGACCATTGTAATTAAATGGATACTCGAAAGGAACGGGATCGTTGTACTTAAACGAGAGCCCAAGCAAACAGGATCATTGTACTTAAATGATAACCTGAGACGCGATCGTTGTACTGAAACAGAGACGCGCAAAAATGAGATTGTTGTACTGAAACAATACTAAAAAACGAGACCATTGTACTTAAATGGATACTCGAAAGGAACGGGATCGTTGTACTTAAACGAGAGCCCAAGCAAACAGGATCATTGTACTTAAATGATAACCTGAGACGCGACCGTTGTACTGAAACGGAGACGCGAAAGAATGAGACTATTGTACTGAAACAAGACTCAATTGGGGATAACAACAAGACTTGGTAGAAGTAACCACCCTGGGAAACAGAGTTGCATTCTGTGGGGAACATTTCAATCTGATTGGAGCTGTAACGGGTCTTATGTAATATACCTCAAAACTGGCCCATGCTGGCATGCATATGTTTGAATTTATGGCGTAATGCTCCATGAGGATAGAAATGCTACGCTTTGGAGGATGCAAATGTGATGATGATTATGCATATGCAAATGCAAAGAGATCTTCTGACAAGAAGATTGCAAGTATCCCATATGGCTTGGCTGGGGAGAAACGATGATCACTGCATTGATTTGGTTTATCCTGATGAGGAGGAAACATCTCTGCGGGGAATGTTGTTAATGATACACCGGCTCTGAACAGCCGCCACTGCCAAAAATAAATTGGAGTTTGAGATTGGAGAACCAAGACCCTGCTGGAGATGGACTCTTCTTGAACTCTGGTGGGGAACCAAAGGCATGATACTGCTGAGGAAGCAACTGCTGGGGAGGCGAAACACTCCTTATACTGCTGAGAATTGCCCCTGTCTGAAGGGAACCTTCTGCTTGGGGATGACACCCACTCTCTTCTACCTTGTTGGGAGAGATTTCAACTTCCACTTTACTGGGGTTGACAGATAATGTCAATGATAAAGCTTCCCGCTGAAGATAAGAGCTCAAGTTGCCACTTGCTGGGGATAAAAGATAAATCCTCTCATGTTGGGAATGAGAGATGTAAGGCGTCTCATGTCGGGGATGAGAGACGATGATATCCTTCTGCTTAAGAAGTAATCTTCCATTTGCCGCACTACTGGAGAAGGGATTGTCTAATGAGACTTCCTAAGGAATTTTGATCAATGAAGCTTGCCGACGAAACAACTCTTGAAATAATGTGCCGACAATGGCTTTGTCCCTAGCCCTGGGTTGATAGGTTGCTAACTAATCATGAGTGAACAATGGTTCTTTGCACTTTTCAACTCGCCTCAGATTAAGGTCCATCAGAAGAAAATGTCTCAAGAGGATTTTACAGAAAACATGACATACGAAATGCCTTAGTGTCTTCAAACTCTTGGAGAGATTCGTTGGATCTCGAAATAACTACCCCAGACTGCACGGTCTGTGAAAGAAATTGTCTCGCAAGGATTCATGAAGAACTTCATATCACTGTGAGATATTCTTCCCCCGTATTTTGAACCTTGGATAGGTGCTTTTGAATTGAAGGTCTTCGGGAGAAAGTGACTTCCCATGCCCATGAAGAAAATATCCATGACTGACTTGTGCTTTGAAGAAGAACACCCAGATCAACTGTTCTTTGAGAGATTGAATCTCGAAGTAACTGCCCCAATTTGGCTGAAATTTGAATAATGCCTCCGCCTGATGGCTCTTTGAGAGATTTGATCTCGAATTGATTGCCCCAGCTTGGCTGAATTTTGAAGAGATTGCTCGACATGATTTCCCCAGATTAATTGGCTCTTGCTACGACTGTTGGGAAAGTCCCTACTCAATGGAGTTTTTTTTTTTGGAAAATTACATCTTCATAGATTGTCCTTCGGAAGTTTCAGACTTCTCAACTTGGCAAGATTAAGCTTCTGGACTGAAGTTTCATGTGTGAATTTTTATGATACCCAACAAATATATGCAAGCAGAAAATGTTTATTCTAAGAATGAAAATTCTAGTGCAACACACATGTCAATCTTGAAGTTTTACTGAAAAAGATGTCGCAAACCTTCGCGAGCGAGTCACTGGTTAAGATACGACATTAATAATTTTTTTTTTGAATAATAGAAAGCATGCACATGCAACAACAACAAAGATCTTTCAACACCACTCATAGGAGTCAGGAACGCGGTCTCGTGGTAGTACGCTCTCAAAAATAACCTTGTTTCAGTTAGGACTTTTGAGGGTTGTATCGTGGTCTGGTTCACGGTTATAGAAACAAAAGATATAGGATCGAAGTTTATTTGTGCCCACCCATCTTCGTGATGTTCTCCATTCCTATGTTCAGCTAGCTTTCACAAGCGCTCACATCTTAAAAAGGATTTTGTGATGGTTGAGGAACCAATGACACTAACGGTTTTAAACACCAATTAGGTTGTCGTTTGGAGTCAGTCACCCCTTCACCTTTTGTGTCTGTATCACACGACTTTGTTCTTGTTCAAGGATCTTTCTTGTGTAATCCTTTTTGTCTTTTGCTTTTGCATTATTTTTCTTATCCCTAACTTTTGCCTGGACTGATTCTTGTGAATCTTTGATTGTGAAGTCCAGCGGGATGCCCTATTTTTTTGCCTAAGTCGCTTGTTTTCAAGTTTCGACTTAGCGGGCTTTTTCATTCATTTTTTTTTCAATTCTTCTTTTTTGAACAAATCGTGTGACACTGTTTGTCTTGATTGCTTTGAAAGGCTCGTGACTGTCTCACTTCTTGGTTCAGGAAGGATAACCTTTGTGGTTTCCGGTCTTTGGACTCTTGATTGGGATAACCATTGTGGTTTCTGGTCTTTGAACCTCTTGATTTGGTACAACGAAAGGTAATGGATCCTCAGATTCGCACTCCTTTTGAAATTTGAACGCTTGGTCAAACTAACTGACGCCTACCCTGCCCCTGGGTTAATTGCGAGGGTTTTTTCATGCAAAAAGAAACCCCTACTTCAAGGCTCAAATGGGTTGGCGAGGGTTTATCTCCCTTATACCTCCGGTGTTTAGGATTTGAAACAATGCCTGTACATCGTCAACAGGGTCTTTCTCAAAAACGAACAATTAGAGTTTTTGCGTTTTCATTTCGTCATCCTCCCTGATAGAGTTTAAACACAAAAGTTGGTATTGTAATGCACATACACAAAATCATGAGTGAATACGAATGGATTACTTCAAGAAAAACATGTGCATTTTATTATGGTTAACATTCAAAAACAAATAAGTTTCATGCATGCATACAAATGTTTAAACAAACAATATAAACTACAAATGAAAATGCAGTAAAGAAGCTGAACATTGCCATCATTGAGGAGACTTGACTCCGTCTGGACTTATTGCTTCTGAAGATGCCCTTGCAAACTAGGATGCCAATTTGATAAGGAGATTTCAATATGTGAGCAGACCTTCTGGCATGATGACCTTTGAGTCGGCCAAATTTTGCATCTTGTATTTGAACACATCACAGTTGTCAATTAGTATGTCTAAATGCCTCTGAGTGGTACTTGCATCTAGCCTTTACGTCGTGGTGGCCATTATTGAGGAGGTTTGAATGCGTCTGGACTTATTGCTCTCGGAGACTTTCAGCAGTCAGTAGTCTGGATGTTTACTCAATCCAATTCGCGACCTTGGTTTTACCTTTGCCTCTGAAAGACTTGCAATCTTCAATTAAAAGGCCAGGTGCCCTAGAATGGTAATCATACTTGGCATTGAAACCCCAAAGGAAGCTTTGTCGGAGATGATCCTGATGCAATTAGCTCAACCACTCTGAATTTGTGTAAATGAGGAAACTTGTTGCACGTACGTCATCAGAATATGATCAAACTTCTTCTCAAGTGGTTTTGGTCTTTACCCTTATGCTCTGATCCTAGGACTTTCTTGGGAAGCTGAGGTTAGATGCTGACAAACGACATCTGGAGGGAAGAGGTTGATAGAGTTAATAGATAAGGTTGCTCGGAAAGATCTCAGGTGATCTCCTGCCTACGTATCTCCATTGACCAATGGAGAATCAGAGCAGCGTAGTTCCCCTCAATAGGGATGAAAAATAGCTTCGTTCAGAATTTCATAACCAAGCTCATCTGAGTCTTCATCTGGTTGACTTCCTCTTTCAATAGTTTCTGATTCTGAAATAAGGCTTACACCTCTGTCCTGAATGGCCTCAGCTGGGTCTTCCTTCTATTACCTCCGCCCGGAGTTGCTTCAAATATATACCTTGATGATTGTGATTCAAGTTGTCCATTCTGATGAGAAATCAAGTCAGGAAAAGAATTTGTCTCTGAACACCTGTCAAGAATGCAAGGATGTATGCAAATGCCATGTTCAATTATTTCTGAGGAATCTATCCGCTTTGATTCGAGTTTTCACACATACAAAGTCCAATGGCATGATTCAGATATGTGATCCTCAGAAATAACTGAACATATATGCTGGAATGATATGATGTCATGTATGCAATAGGCATGTGATCAATGATCTGATGTTGGTGCCGGTGTTGAGCAATGAGTCAAGTGTCTGAATAGAACCATAATAGTAACACCATCTCTGTATAGAACCCCATAACTGAGAACCCAATAACTGTAGAACTGGATCACATAATAGCATAATCACTGATGGTGTTGAAGTTGAACAACGAGCCCAGTGCCTGTGGAGAGTCATAATAACAGTTACAATATCATGGTCACAGTGGTAATCACAATAACAATTTCTCTGGATAGAAATCTCGGATCTCAGAATCAAAGAAACAAATAACACTGAACAATACTGGCAAAGTGGGTATGTTGAAGTTTAGGGTTCCTGCAAACCTGTAAACCCCTCCCAATCTCACGGGTGTGCTACTCGGGTCAAACATCACGGACTCTCGAGGCCGAATAGCAATAATACTTTCACCATTTCCCAGAAATGGCTCATGACCAAATCAGGGAATCGGTTTGGCATTATGTACTACTCAGGGAGGTCTTAGTTGAGTCCGGAAAGAATAAGCATCCCTCACAAGTCTCCAGCTTCAAGCACTGAATCGAGAAACAATAGTACATTCATCCCGAAGGGTACAATACTATCGTCATACGATCAGTTTGCTTTAACTGAATTCCTATGAGAGAACCAGGCCATCCTATGCGAGTTCCTAGAGGGCCCTCGGATGCGAGTGGGTTTGCCAACAAATGTGGTCTGCCACTGTCATCACTGGAGAGGGATGTTTCCACAAAGGTTCTCAATGATCGGTCCCCTGATTGCACATAACTATCAAGGTAGCGTATTAACCCAGAAAGATTCCGGTATCAATACATTCCCGAGAAGGTCGCAAGTCAAGGTGTGGAACACACTTCTACCAACATAGCAAGATGCCATGAAGCCAAAGTGGAACCACTCTAAGTCCTAGGGTGCACTCGAGCCCCGGTTACGAGCTCATCTCACAGTAACCCCATCCCACAGAAAAAATGAAAACCAGCACAGCCAGACAGTCCAGTATAATATGATGCATGGAAAATAAAATACTGAAAGCGATAAATAAATGCGATAAAGTAAAGCTGTAAATAAAACTGTAAATAAACAATAAAGCCAAACTAAAGCACACAACAACAAACAAACACCCAAAGAAGCAAAACCAAACAGGCGCTAGGATTGACTCTACAAGGGAAACCGGAAGAATCAGGTTAGTCCCCAGCAGAGTCGCCAGTTGTCGCTCCCGGGATTTTCATCCTAGTACAAACGCGAAAGTGGCGCGGAAAGGTTAGAGTCGCCAGCCAGACATTTTTATCCCGAATGAATGGGAAAGGTAATGTTGCACAAACCTGAGGAAGAAGGAAAGGACAAGGTCCTACGAACCAAAGATCTGAGTTCGGAAGTCGGTTGCGACCCGGGAAGGTATTAGCACCCCAGATCGTCCGTCGTACCCGACGGGATCCACGCTTGCTTGTTTGTTTCAAAGGGTGAGAAATAAGATGTTGTTCAAAGGAAAGAATGACTATCTGGAATAAAATGGAAATGAGAAATGAAATGGAATTGACAAATGGAATGAAAGAATGGGGAAAATGTAGGGAAAATAAAGAATGTGCTCGAACGGGCCCTACCCCGCTGCCTACGTACCTCATCGGGATAATGAGGATCAGAGTCGACGTAGTTCGCCTAACCTAGGCGGGAACTATTTGTTTGTGTTTTTTATGCTGGAACTGCGTATGTCTATGCTCAGGTGTTGCAGGCTCGTCTGGTACGAGTGCGTTTACCGTCTTGCAAATGAGACAAGTCGTCGCGAGTTCGCGTTGTGAGTGAATGAGATGAGAAAAGAAGTTCCCGCAGGATAGTCGCTTGTTATTTATTTTTTGTCTTTTAAGAGAAGTATTTTGAATTTGTTTGTGAACGGTCTTGTACTAAGACCTATACATCGCGGGAAGCATTTATACCTCGCCCCGAAACAGGACGCGTATAAATACTCCGCAACAAAGTCTCATGTCGTACAAGATTGTTCGGTTTTTATTAAGTGTTTTATTGCTTTTCTTTATGAGATGAGAAAGAATGACTCAAGTTGATAAAAGGAAAAATCTAAGGGACTAAGACTGATCAGTCACCATTTATGCTAGTCATTTCACTATTTAACCGTAAATAAATCAGGTAAACTGTATAAACTGAAGCACTTTTCGTTAGAAATAAGCTCAATTCCATGATAGTAAGTGTGTTGTTACTAATGAGTTTCTTGAGGATATTTTACACTTTTTGGTATGTTAGCAGGTAAAAAGCTAGTTTGGAAGCTCAGGGGATCAAACGTCAGATGAGAAATCGAGCCTGAGCAAACCAACGGAAGAAAAAGTCAATTTTTGGAGAACTTGCTGTCCATACGCGTATGACCTTACTTGATACGCGTATGGACCTTCATAGTACGCATACCATACGCAAAGGACCAGAGGGAAGGAAAATTCAGCCAAAATACAAGCTTCTGGTGATACGCGTAACAACTTGGTGATACGCGTATCAACTTGGGCAATACGCGTAACATGCTGGCCAATACGCGTACCATCTGCTGTGTTACGTCCAATACGCGTTTCCTACTAGGCAGTACGCGTATGGGACAGCGCAGTACGCGTATGGAGCACAAATTCAGGGAATTTCCAACTGAATAGCTATAAAAAGGCCAGACCGCAATTTTCCTAGGAGGGGGACATTTTTGGAAAGGAAATATACGCGTTTTGAGAGCTGGAGACTCAAGGAAGATCACAGGATTCATATGTTCAAGAGTTTTCCGACTATTGAAGATTGATTCCTCACGAAATTCTGTAATGACAACAATGTTTATTTTTGTTTTTACTTTTATTATGAGTAACTAAACCCCTATTGCTAGGGGGTGACCCTGATTCTGAATGTGACAGTATTAATGTTTATGACAGTATTGCTATTTCTTCTTATACATTAATTTGTTCTTATCGCCGTTCTTTATGCATTATTTGTCGGACCAACGAATGATGATTCTTATGAATAGTGTAAGCTGGACAGCAATTATTCTTTGACCTGGATAAGAACTTTGGATAGTAAAAATAACCTAGGACTAGGGATTTTCTATCTGACCGGTAATTCTTGATATGTGAATGCTTGAGTATGAACCTAATTGTTTATGGACATAGTAATTAGGTTACAAAATCAAAGGTCTATTACTAAGGACTTAATAATAGATACCCTTGAGGACCGGAATTAATCTGACAGGAATAGCTCTACGCCGTCATAAATTATAGCTGTTACAAGAGGTTTCATTCACCGAACCCTAGCAATCTTCTCTCAATTGTATCTCGTTCAACCCTTTACTTGTTTTATTTATTTGCAATAGGTAGTATAATTACACCACAACACAAAAACCAAAGACTTTTGTCTAATTGAAACAATCTATAAACTCTGTATCGTCAAGCAATCCTTGAGATCGACACACTGGGAACTTCCCTTTTATTACTACAGTGAGAAAAATAGTACACTTGCTATTTTCACATCAAGTTTTGGCGCCGTTGCCGGGGATTGCCAAAGATAATAGAGTTTATTAATTTATTTTCAATTAGAATTTTGTTGCTCTGCATCCAAAATTTTATTTATTGTTAATTTTATTTTTATTATTATAACAACTAACTTCTTCTAATCTGTGTATGCGAGGTAAGACCTCAGCTCATTTTCATTTTGACGCAGAACCAGAGAGAACACTGCGCAAAAAGCTCAGAGAAGAAAGAAAAAAGAAACAGGTCAATTCTGACACCGAAGAACCGGCCACGCCAGTCACTCCAGTTTCTGTTCACTTCGAGCACATGGCTGCAGAACCACCTCCACCAGAGAGACTTTTAGGTGACTATGGCAGACTGAATAACCCAGCAGTGCGGTTGACCATTGTTAACCAACCTGTTAATGTTGCTCACTTCCAGTTACATCCCTCAACCATCCGCCAGTTAGAAAGTAAACCTTTTGCAGGAAAAATCAATGAGGATGCGAACAAGCATCTGCAGAGGTTTCTGACTATGACCACATCATTAAAAATTGATGGGCATTCTGAAGAGGCAAAGAGATTGGTCATGTTCCCATTCACCTTATCTGAGGACGCTGAGGAATGGTTCTATTCCCTACCCGCAGGAAGTATTACTACTTGGCAACAAATGGAAACAACATTTTTGAACGAGTATTTTCCTGCTTCTGTGTATATCCGTAAGAGGTATGACATTGTGAATTTTAAACAGAAAGACGGAGAGACACTTGGAGATGCATACAAAAGATTCAAGAGATGTTTAGTTGCATGTCCTACACATAATTTGGATGAGACTGAACAAATGCAGAATTTTGTAAACGGGCTGAAAATGAAAACTAAGCAACTCATTGATACAGCTGCTGGTGGCTCATCTAATTTTTCAACAGCAACCGGTATCAAAAAGATCATCGAAGCTATTGCAGCAAATGAGCATTTGGAATTATATGACCGCACTGTGAATCAGCCGGAAGGAAAAATTGACTTGAAATTAGCAAATCAGGTAGTGAAAATGGAAGACCAAATTGCAGCTGAGGTTGAAAGAAGATTGAAAGCTATGAATATAGATACCCAGACAGTTGCTCAAGTGCAACCGGTTCAAACCATGATTTGTGAGATTTGTAGTGGACCACATTTTACCATGCATTGTGTTGCAACCGCAGAACAAGTGCAAGCTATAAATTACCTGAGACAGAATAATCCCTACTCAAATACCTATAATCCGGGGTGGAAAAATCATCCTAATTTTTCTTGGAAAGATCAGCAAGGTAATATTCAAGGACCTCCACAACAACAACCACCGTCCCAACAGCAACCTTATCAGCAAGTACCGAAGAAAGCGGATTGGGAGATCGCTATAGAGAAGATGGCAACTCATAATATGCAATTTCAGGAGGAAACCAGGAATAATCAGAAAAGCACCAATGCATCAATTAAAAATCTGGAGATTCAATTGGGTCAGATAGCACAACAGATAACAAATTCCCAAATACCAGGCGCATTACCTAGTGCAACAGTGACAAATCCAAGGGAGCACAATAATGTGAGTGCGGTAACAACAAGAAGCGGAAAATCTGTTGAAGATCTTAAGAAGAAGGATGAAGAAGAAGATACATTGTGTGAAGTGGACCTGGAAATCTTAGAAAATAAGACACCACCTGAGGAAGAAAGTGTGAAAATGCCGGTGGTACAAGAAAAGCTACCTGAACCAAAACCCATCATTAAGCTTCCTTTCCCACAAAGAAATAAAAAGAAGAATCAAGATGAGAAAAATTTTCAGAAATTCATGGAATTGTTCAAGAAATTAGAAATCAATATTCCATTCTCTGAAGCACTCGAGCAGATGCCTATCTATGCGAAGTTCATGAAAGACATCATCTCCAAGAAGCGCAACACTGACGCTGACCCTGTTATATTAACTGAAACTTGTAGTGCTATTTTGCAGGGTATGAAGATTCCAGTAAAGAAGCCAGATAGAGGGTCTGTGACCATCCCGTGTACCATTGGAGATAGGTCTTTTAAAAGGGCGCTGATTGATTTGGGTGCTAGCATTAGCCTTATGCCTTTGTCTATTTACAGGAAGCTGGGAATTGGCAATGTTCAGGATACCAGAATGACACTTCAGTTTGCTGACCACTCAGTGAAGAGACCTTATGGGGTAGTTGAGGATGTTCTGGTCAAAGTTGATAAATTTGTTTTTCCTGTTGATTTTGTAATTTTGGAAATGCCAGAAGATGAAGAGATACCTCTGATTCTGGGAAGACCGTTCTTAGAAACAGGTAGATGCTTGATAGACATGGAGGGAGGTACCTTAACCTTAAAGGTATATGATGAAGAGCTCAAAATTGATGTCCACCATACTATGAAACATAAAGAGGAAATGTGTACAAACCACTCTGTTGAAGTAATTGATCAAATAGTGACGAGCACAATGCAAAGAAAGTTTCCTGAATTACCATTGGAAAGAGTTCTGAGTCTGTCAGTCAGAGAGATTGAAGAGAATGATGATGAAAAAGAAAAAGAAGTGCTCGCCATGCTAGATACACAACCTCTTTGGAAGAAACCCAAACCACGTCGGTGGGAGGACCTGAGATCTTCACCAGAATTAGAAAATGAAAAGGTAAGTAAACCAGGTATAAATTTTGAATTAAAACAATTGCCGGTAAATCTTAAATATGTCTTTCTAGGATCTGGGACAAATTATCCTGCTATTATCAGTTCTGAGCTAAATGCCATAGATGAGGAAAAGTTAATACAGGTACTAAAGAAGCATAAGAGTGCTATTGGGTGGACTATTGAGGATTTAAAAGGTATTAGCCCCACAGTATGCATGCATAAGATACTGATGGAGGATAATCAGAAACCGGTAGTGCAACCACAGAGGAGGTTAAACCCAGCAATGAAAGAAGTGGTAAGGAAAGAGGTTGTAAAGTTGTTAGATTCGGGAATGATTTACCCAATTTCTGACAGCTCGTGGGTGAGTCCAGTGCATGTGGTACCCAAGAAAGGAGGAACCACAGTAATTCTAAATGAAAAGAATGAATTGATCCCAACTCGCACAGTGACAGGGTGGCGAGTATGCATCGATTACAGAAGATTGAACACTGCAACAAGAAAGGACCATTTTCCTCTCCCATTTATTGATCAAATGTTAGAAAGACTTGCAGGTCATAAGTATTATTGCTTTCTGGATGGATATTCGGGATACAACCAAATTGCTGTAGCCCCGGAAGATCAGGAAAAGACGGCATTTACATGTCCTTATGGTATTTTCGCTTACAGACGAATGCCATTTGGGCTGTGCAATGCCCCAGCTACTTTTCAGAGGTGTATGACATCTATATTCTCCGACATGCTTGAAAAGTATATGGAGGTGTTTATGGATGATTTCTCTGTGTTTGGTTCTTCTTTTGATAATTGTTTAACTAACTTGTCTCTTGTTTTGCAAAGATGTCAGGAAACTAACCTTATTCTCAATTGGGAGAAATGTCATTTCATGGTGCAGGAAGGAATTGTGCTAGGACACAAAATTTCCCACAAAGGAATAGAAGTGGATAAAGCCAAAGTGGAGGTGATAGCTAACCTTCCACCTCCTGTGAATGAAAAAGGGATAAGGAGTTTTTTGGGTCATGCAGGTTTTTATCGCAGGTTTATCAAAGACTTCTCAAAAGTCGCTAAACCGTTGACTGATTTGCTAGTCAAGGACAAGCAATTTAATTTTGATAAAAACTGCATGATAGCTTTCGAAACTTTAAAGAGTAGGTTGATCAGTGCACCTGTTGTTATCGCCCCCGATTGGTCATTACCTTTCGAAATAATGTGTGATGCAAGTGACCTTGCTGTGGGGGCTGTCCTAGGACAGAGAAAGGACAAATTATTGCATGTGATTTATTATGCTAGTCATGTCCTTAACCCGGCCCAAATAAATTATGCAACCACCGAAAAGGAGTTGTTGGCCGTGGTTTATGCTTTTGACAAATTTAGATCATATTTGCTTGGTTCAAAAGTCATTGTGTATACTGACCATGCTGCTTTAAAGTATTTGTTTGCTAAGCAGGAATCGAAGCCGAGACTTTTGAGATGGATCCTCCTCCTTCAGGAGTTTGATTTGGAAATCAAAGACAAAAAGGGATGCGAGAACACGGTCGCGGATCACTTATCTCGCATGTCCCCAATAAAAGAAACTGAGGAGGAGCATCCTATTCAGGACACGTTCGTTGATGAGAAAATACTTGCTGTTCAAGAGATACCATGGTTTGCTGATTATGCAAATTATGTGGTAGGTGGGGTTATACCTGATGACTTTAATTCTCACCAAAAGAAAAAGTTTCTTTATGATTGCAGGTTATACTTATGGGATGATCCATTTCTTTACAAAAAGGGAGTGGATGGTTTGATTAGAAGATGTGTTCCAGAAAGAGAGCAAGCCGACATTCTGAAAGCTTGTCATAATTCTGAGTATGGTGGACATTTCAGTGGAGATAGAACTGCAGCAAAAGTCCTCCAATCGGGTTTGTATTGGCCGTCGCTATTCAAAGATGCAAATTATATAGTCCGAGAATGTGATAGGTGCCAACGAATAGGTAACATTACAAAACGGAATCAGATGCCACAAAACTCCATGCTAGAAGTTGAGCTGTTTGATGTTTGGGGAATTGATTTTATGGGACCCTTTCCGCCATCATTTGGTAAGAATTACATATTGGTTGCGGTCGATTATGTGTCAAAGTGGGTAGAAGCTGTGGCATTACCAACTAATGATGCTAAAATGGTGGTGAAGTTCTTGAGGCATAACATCTTCTCTAGGTTTGGGGTACCAAGGGCTTTAATTAGTGACCAAGGTACGCATTTTATAAATAAACTCTTTGAGAATCTGTTGAAGAAGTATAATGTAAAACATAAGATCGCCACACCATATCACCCTCAGACGAGTGGGCAAGTGGAGGTATCTAACCGTCAAATAAAGCAAATCTTGGAAAAGACGGTAAGTGCTTCCCGGAAAGATTGGTCAGTAAAGCTGGATGATGCATTGTGGGCATACAGGACTGCATTTAAAACACCAATAGGTATGTCTCCCTATCAATTAGTTTACGGTAAGGCTTGTCATTTACCACTCGAACTCGAGCATAGAGCCTTCTGGGCCTCCAAATTCCTTAACTGTGATCTTTTTAAAGCCGGTGAATCCCGAATTCTTCAACTTCACGAGTTGGAGGAATTCAGGAATCAAGCTTATGAAAATGCCAAAATTTACAAAGAACAAACAAAAAAGTGGCATGATAAAAAGATACAGAAAAAGGAATTTCGGGAGGGACAACTTGTACTTTTGTTTAATTCCAGGTTGAAGTTGTTCCAAGGGAAATTGAGGTCAAGATGGTCTGGACCGTTCGTCATTAACAAAGTACTTCCTTATGGAGCAATAGAGCTTAAAAATGAGAAGAATGGAGACACTTTCAAAGTTAATGGTCAGAGGTTAAAGCCGTACAATCCCGGAGAAGGGGGGCCAATTGAATCCGTTAGACTCCTCTGAGTATGAGATGTCCCGTCGAGCCATGCGACGTTAAACGAAGCGCTGCTTGGGAGGCAACCCAAGGGAGGTTTGAATCTTTCTTTCGTTTTATTTTTGCCGAGTCAGTAGTATGTAGAAAAGAAAATTTTTGCTAGAAAACAAAAAGAAAAATTTTTTGAAAAATGAATCTGCCAATACGCGTATGGGTTTGTGATACGCGTATTGGTCATCAAAAGTGGAGCCTTCTGGTGAAACGCGTATGATACGCGTATAGAGCTTCTGAGTATGAAGCATACGCGTATGATACGCGTAAGGGACAGTCCATACGCGTATCACCTGATGATACGTGATCTGTTACGCAGATCAATTTTTAAACTTGTTTTCGCAGCGTATGATACGCGTATGGAAAAATGATACGCGTACGGTACGCGTATGGCAGTCTGATACGCGTACCTGCAGCGTATGTTACGCGTATCAGATTTTTGGGGCTGTATAAATATTTTTTGTCCGTACGGACTTCATTTTCTCACTTTTTCATTACGAATTTTCTGCGTATTACTCTGCATTTTCTTTGTTTTCTTCTTGTTCATTTAGTTTACAGAGCAACATCATGTCTCAATCACCGTCAGAGATCAACAACTTCCGTACCACCCACCATGAAGAACGTTATGAACAAATCAAGGGTCGAAACATAGTTGAAGAAAAACATTGGATGTATCAGAATGATACATATCCAGAGGTCACGAATATCTTGAAGAAGCAGAAGTTGATTTTCTTTAATGACAAAATCCAACCTGTTTCACTTGATCTGATCTGGGAGTTTTACGCGAATGCGTTCAGGGTAACATCTGATGAAGAAGATCCAACAGGTAATGAAGCATTCGTATCATGGGTCAGGGGCACAGTCATCAAATTTGATGCCAGAACGATCAACAGGGTGCTGAAATGCAAGTTTTATGATTCTGTTTGTCCGTTTAATGAGATGAAACGGTCGGACAAAAACCGTTGGCCTTATGCTGATATGAAGGATTCACTGATTAGGCCAGGCCACGATTGGGCCCCCACATCAAAAATCTCTCCTGCAAAAGTTATGGTGGTTGATCTAGCACCGATTCCGAAGGCTTTGGCCTATTTCATTCATCATAATCTGAGTACCAATAGAAGCGGATCTGAATTAATATCCGAACGTGCCTTACTGCTCCATCAGATCCTGCGTCAGAGACAAGTGAACATTGGACAAATAATAGCTGCTGATATGGATGACATAGCTCAGTCGCCTAAGAAATCCTTAGGCCATGCGACTGTGATTTACCTGCTGTGCAAAAAAGCGGGTGTCCCAGATTTCTCTGATTCACCATTGTTGCGACCAGCTGCACCGCTGAACGCCCACTGGATGAAAGAGAGGACGGTCACAGATGATCAGCCCCGACCTCTGAGGCAACCGCGAGTCAGGGAGGGAAGCACCAGTGCTCCGCAGCAGGAGGCTCAGCCAGCTGCAGCAGATACTCAGCCTCCTCCGATTGATGAGAACTCCAGAGAGTATCGGATGCAGATGTCCCAGTTTTGTTTGATGCAGGATTTTTGTTTTCAGTATGGGCTATCAGGGAGAGTTCTGACTCATCAGACGGATCTGTGGGAGGAGGCACAGCGTTTCAGAGATAGATTCTCGGGACCGCCTCCAGCCCCTCATTTTGGCCAGTTCACCTATCCTTGGTGGAACCAGCCAGTGCAGATAGGGGGAGAGATTCCGCAGCAGCCACCGCAGCAGCCACCGCATCAGCAACCACCCCAGCAGCAGTCTCCGTCGGCCCACACAGAGACATTGACGCCTATCTCGGCATTCGCACGAGGGCAGACTAGTTTGGACCCGACAGATATGATTAATTTTGATACAGACATGCAGGACGGTGGACTTTGATTGTTGTTTTTGTATTTTTGGTTTTATTTGTTTAATTTTTGTTTTTTTTAGTTATGTAGTTTAATTTCTGTTACTCTGATGTAACCACCTATTATGGGTTGGCAAATTCTAATGAATATGATTTGGTTTATCTCAATTTTTCTGTTTATTTCCTTAGATACGTGATTATGTCTGGCTATTGGTTTCGCGATCACTTACACCAACTACTTGGGCATCCCCCCTTTCATTCCTCTGACGTTAGATACTGTTGTTTATGATTGGACGCACTGGTTAAGATTAACATCAGAACCACGAGCATGAGCTTTGAACTCAGAGGTATGATAGAACAAGTCAGCTTAACCCGTCCTGGTGAGTTCATAAAAAGCCAAACACTTATTATCATATGAGCGATATCAGGTATGTCTTTATCAATCTTGGTTTGCGTATGTTCTTTTGTTATTATTAACTGTACGAATGCACACACTGAGGCATATTTTTGTTATCACCTAGAGCCTTTCTAGCCATCCCATTATTATGATTATTATCCATTGTTTTACCCCGTTGAGCCTTTAATCATTTAATGTTGATATACCCATTTTTTTTTCTAAACCCATGACCTTGGACTTATCTTACCCTGTTCAGAGTATGTGAGAAAGTAATTTCATATCTCTTTTTCTATTTAAGTTTGGGGTTGCTGTTGGTATAGCAACCTTTAAGTTTGGGGTAGCTTTGCAGTCAAAAGAGGTAGTAAGTGAATGTTCTAAAAAAAAAAAAAAAAAAAAAAAAAATGAAAGAGAAAAGCGAAGAACAGCTTTTGAAAGATGCTACATTCACTAGAAATAAAAGAAAAAGAGGATTGCACCACCCTACAGGAATAATAACAAAGAAACTAGTAAGAGAATGAATTCATGTACTCTGAACCTTAGGTTCCACCTTCATAGCCTACCTAAACCCAAGCCCAGTTACAACCCTAAAAGACCTCAAAAAGTGTGTGTGATTGTACATGTTGATAGGATGAGAGAATTTATTCAAACTGTTGATTTGATATTGCATATTGTGATTTGAGAGTGATAAAACTTTAACCCAGAGAGACTTGGTGAGAGTGTGATATAAGCTGACAGGTGAAGTCATATTTCTGAGGGAAAGAGTTTCTAGCTCGTTGGCTATGTGGAAGAATCAGAAAACCTGAAAAACATCAAGAGGTCCAGTGCGAAAGATTTCAGCAGTATTGTGGTAAGAACTGTTTTACAGTAAGTTTGGGGTGACATGATTTTTGAAGGTAATAAGATGTTACTTGAGGACAAGCAACAAGCTAAGTTTGGGGTTGTGATCAGTCACCATTTATGCTAGTCATTTCACTATTTAACCGTAAATAAATCAGGTAAACTGTATAAACTGAAGCACTTTTCGTTAGAAATAAGCTCAATTCCATGATAGTAAGTGTGTTGTTACTAATGAGTTTCTTGAGGATATTTTACACTTTTTGGTATGTTAGCAGGTAAAAAGCTAGTTTGGAAGCTCAGGGGATCAAACGTCAGATGAGAAATCGAGCCTGAGCAAACCAACGGAAGAAAAAGTCAATTTTTGGAGAACTTGCTGTCCATACGCGTATGACCTTACTTGATACGCGTATGGACCTTCATAGTACGCATACCATACGCAAAGGACCAGAGGGAAGGAAAATTCAGCCAAAATACAAGCTTCTGGTGATACGCGTAACAACTTGGTGATACGCGTATCAACTTGGGCAATACGCGTAACATGCTGGCCAATACGCGTACCATCTGCTGTGTTACGTCCAATACGCGTTTCCTACTAGGCAGTACGCGTATGGGACAGCGCAGTACGCGTATGGAGCACAAATTCAGGGAATTTCCAACTGAATAGCTATAAAAAGGCCAGACCGCAATTTTCCTAGGAGGGGGACATTTTTGGAAAGGAAATATACGCGTTTTGAGAGCTGGAGACTCAAGGAAGATCACAGGATTCATATGTTCAAGAGTTTTCCGACTATTGAAGATTGATTCCTCACGAAATTCTGTAATGACAACAATGTTTATTTTTGTTTTTACTTTTATTATGAGTAACTAAACCCCTATTGCTAGGGGGTGACCCTGATTCTGAATGTGACAGTATTAATGTTTATGACAGTATTGCTATTTCTTCTTATACATTAATTTGTTCTTATCGCCGTTCTTTATGCATTATTTGTCGGACCAACGAATGATGATTCTTATGAATAGTGTAAGCTGGACAGCAATTATTCTTTGACCTGGATAAGAACTTTGGATAGTAAAAATAACCTAGGACTAGGGATTTTCTATCTGACCGGTAATTCTTGATATGTGAATGCTTGAGTATGAACCTAATTGTTTATGGACATAGTAATTAGGTTACAAAATCAAAGGTCTATTACTAAGGACTTAATAATAGATACCCTTGAGGACCGGAATTAATCTGACAGGAATAGCTCTACGCCGTCATAAATTATAGCTGTTACAAGAGGTTTCATTCACCGAACCCTAGCAATCTTCTCTCAATTGTATCTCGTTCAACCCTTTACTTGTTTTATTTATTTGCAATAGGTAGTATAATTACACCACAACACAAAAACCAAAGACTTTTGTCTAATTGAAACAATCTATAAACTCTGTATCGTCAAGCAATCCTTGAGATCGACACACTGGGAACTTCCCTTTTATTACTACAGTGAGAAAAATAGTACACTTGCTATTTTCACATCAAAGACTCAACCCTAATTTTATTTGTTTATTTACAAGAGAGGTCCTATGGTTAATGAGGTATTCTAATCCTAAGAAAGAAAAGAAAAAGAAGAAAAGAGAGCTTAGAAACTAACTTACTTCCTAAGGAAGTTAAGTTGTCTCTAAAGAAAGGGAAAACCTAAAAGCAAAGCACAAGGTGCTAAGGCAAACAAAATTAAAATGCATAAGAGATGGGAATGAAGTAATGCTTACCTCAATCTTCCCCCCTACAAAACAAAAGTTAGCATGACAATGCATATTGAAAGTAAAAATCAAAGCATGAAAGCGATTAAGTACCATAAACGTCCTAGAATGGAACTAGGGTTCAAAATAAGACCTAAGTCTAAAGGTGAAGGTACCTAAAGGTTACATGACTTCTAAAATCAGTAGCTACATGATATAGATCCCTAAGGATGCTAGGATACCCCACAAGATCAAACTATGTCAAACTATGTACAAAAAGTTCACCTAAGTTCACATGAATGCAAATTAGGGTTTATGGATGAAGTATGAATGCATATGGCTTACAAACATGAATTAATACATGAAATGAACATCAAAGTCAGTAGTGAATGCTTATGAAGATGGATGAATGAATATACAATCATGGATGCAATAGATTAGTCATATGGAGCAATGAGAAGAAGATGTGAGATGAAATGGAACAAACATCGCATAAGATCGCAAATGATGCAAACTAAGGAAGAATAGTGGTAAGAAAATAGCAAGTGTACTATTTTACCTATTGTAGTAATAAAGGGAAAGTCCCAAAAGTCGATCTCAAGGACTGCTTGATGATAAGAATTCACAGATTATTTCAATTAAACAAAAGTTTTGGTAATAGGGTAATATTTTTGATTAAGAATGCAATGTAATAAAGCGAATAGAAAGTTGAACAGAGAACAAATATGAATAGACTGCTAGGAGGTGTGAATGATTCTTTATGTAATGATTCGATTTATCAACGCAATAACAATATTCCACACAAACGATTACCAGTTCTTAAGTACATCTATTTCCAAGTCCTCAGAAATAAATCTTTGGTCATGTAACCTAATTACTATGTCCATAGTTAATTCTGTTCATGATCAAGCCTGTGATTAACAAGAATGTCCGGTTCAGATAAATTATTCCTAGTCCTAGGTCATAATTATTATCAGGTGCTCAAGTCCAGGTCGATGAATAACCGCTGTCCAGCCTTTAATTATTCACTAATCTCGAAATTCGTTTTTCCGACAAATTAAGCATTACGAACAGTGACATGAACAAATCAATCGTAAAGAAAAAAACTTTAATATTGCATTAATAAAATGAAGTCATTACAATCCGAATCAGGGTCACCCCCCTAGCAATGGGGGTTTAGCTACTCATAACTAAAAAGAAAACAAAAGATAAAAGTGTTGTCATTACAAATAATCGTGAGGAATCTATCTTCAATCGTTAAGACTCTTGAACATAAGAAACCCTTACGAAATTCTGAGTATCCAGCTCTTCAATCCGTATTTTTCGCTCTCCCAAACGTCCAACCCGGTGTAAATCGCGTTCTGGGAATAAATAAGTGAATTTTTGATTTTCTGACTTTTTTGAACTCATTACACGTAATGCCCATGCTATTACGCGTAATGGGCAATTTGCACTGCAAGTTTCTACGCGTAAGGGCGTATGGGCCAGCCAGCACGCCAACTGTTACGCGTAACGGTAGTCCTTTCCGCGTAACACCAGAAGCTGCTATTTTCTTTAGCTTTTCACCCTTTCTGTTCCAATGCGTATGTTACGCGTAACTCCTTAGGCACTACGCGTAATGTATAGGCCATTACGCGTATTGGCAGCAGCTGTTGCTTCTCTTCCGTTTTCTCGCTCCGGCTCGGTTTTGCATCCAATGCCCTTTCCTCTTAGCTTGAAAAACTGTTATTCACCTGCTGACATACCAAAAGCGTAAAATAACCTCAAGAAAATCTATAATACTGACACACTTCACTTTATTGAAAATATACTCAATTCTACTGAAAATACTCAAAAACAATACAGTTTACCTGAATTATTCCTAATTAAACAGTGAAATATTAACACAAATGGTGACTGATCACAACCCCAAACTTAACTTGTTGCTTGTCCTCAAGTAACACCTTATTAGGCATTAATCACGTCACCCCAAACTTACTGTTAAACAGTTCTTTCCACAACACTGCTGAGATTTTTCGCATTGGACCCTTTGATGTTGCCTTGGGTTTTCTGATTTGTCCGTCATAGCCAGTGAGCTAGAAACTCTTTCCCTCGGAAACACTACTTCACCTGTCAGCTTATTTCACACTCTTTCCAATTCTCTCGGGGTTAAAGTGTTATAATCGCTCAAATCACAGTAAGCAATATCAGATCAATAGTTTGAATAAATTCTCTAATCCTATCAACATGCACGACACACACACTTTTTGAGGTCTTTAGGTTGTAACGGGGCTTGGGTTAAGGTGGGATATAAAAAGGAAAACAAGGGTTTTTGGTTCAGAGTACGTGAAATCATACTTATCACTATGTTCATTCTATGATATTTTGTTTGGTGCTTTTTCTTTCTATACGGTGAATGCACACATTTTCTCCTCATTTCTCTCTCTTTATTTTTTCAAAATTTTTCTTTTCTTCTTTTTCCAAGGTTGAATTTTTATTCACCTACTTTTTTTTCTTTTTTTTTATCTATAAATATATATGCACTCACCACCTTCAATATATGCACTGCATAGCTACCCCAAACTTAAAGGTTGCTATTCCAACAGCAACCCCAAACTTAATTTTGAAACATAGATCCAAAAATAAGAACACATACTCTGAACAGGGTAGGATAATAATATTAAAGCTTATGGGTTAATCATAACGGGTAAAAACAAACAAAGGGATAAAGGCTCGAATGGGGTAAACAACGGATAATAATAATAAGAAACGGGATGGCTAGAAAGGCTCTGGGTAAAAAAAAAAAAAAAACTTGCCTCAGTGTGTACGTTAATACAGTCAATATTCAAAAAGAACGTACGCAAACTATGATAAATAAAGTCATACCGGATGTCTCTCATGATGCAAGGTGTTTGGCTCTTTCTGATCTTACCAGGAGGATTAAAGCTGACAGTTTCCATAGTATCTCTCTGTTCAAGGTTCTTTTGTTCCTGGTTCTGAGACTTGAAGTAACCAATGCGTCCAATCATATTCAGCAGTATCAATAGTCTGGGTGACTTAAATGAGAGGATAGTCAAGTGTTTATGGGAGCGATCCTTGTCATCCACTGTATGCCAGGACAATCACATATCTAACTAGAAATAACCATGAAACTGTAAGAAAATCAAAATGAACTGCATATCATAAATGGAAAACCCGTATAGGGCAGTTACAGTCAAAAGAAATAAAAAAAACAAACTAAAAACTAAAAAGAAAAAGACAATAATAATAACTAAATAAATCAAAACTGCCACAAACAACTCTGTCCATCCTGCTGCATCGCATCCTCAAAATCCTGCTCTGTAGTACCATCAAAGTCCATCTGAAAATCGCCTCGTATAAAGGCAGTAATGGGCGTAGTCTCTACACCTCCGCTCGAAGGTGGTGGGTTCGGCTGCTGCTGAGGGATATACGGGCTCGACTGAGGAGTCCTCGGATGCTGGGTATGCTGCTGCTGTGACTGTGACTGGTGCGGTGGCATAGACGGTCCACCGATACGTACAGGATTCGCGCACCCGGGATAGGTGAACTGGCCAAAATAAGGAGCTGGAGGGTCGCCTCCGAATCTGTCTCTGAAACGCTGGGCAGCCTCCCAGGTGGATGTCATGTGAGTCAGATACCTGCCAGGGAGCCCATACGCATAGCAAAAATCCTGCATCATACAGAAATTCGCCATCCTCATCTGATGATCCACAGAATCCTCATCAACAGGAGGAGGAGGATGGGATATCTCTGGCTGAACCTGAGAGCTAGAACCGGCCCCTCCATCACGAGTCCGTCTGAGTGGTGGAGGCATATCATCAACCTGTGTCTTCTCCTTCATCCAGTGAGCATTTAGCACTGCTCCTGGTCTCACAAACAGTTCTCCATCCAAATCTGTCACTCCTGCTTTCTCGCACAGGAGATAAATCACTGACGCATGTCCTATAGACTTCTTCGGTTGCTGAGCTATTGCATCCATGTCTTCAGCCAGTATCCGACCAATGTTCACCTGCTTCTTCTGCAGCAGGTGATATAACAATACCGCTCTCTCAGTAATCAACTCTGACCCACTCCTGTTTGTGCTAAGATTATGATGCATGAAATATGCCAACGCCTTAGGCACTGGTTTTAGATCCACCACCTGCATCATCGAAGGGAATGCCTTCGACGTCGGATTCCAGGTTTTACCGGCTCTAGCGATAGTTTGTCTGATCTCCTCGTATGGCCACCGATTCTTGTCAGATTTCTTCAATTCATTAAATGGGCAAAACGACCCATGAAATTTACACTTGAGGACGCGATTTATCGCTTTTGGATCAAATTGGATTTGCTTCCCTCTAACCCAGGTTGTATACAAAGAATTATCAATAGGATCTTCTTCATCTGTGTGGATTCTGTAAGCATTGGCGTAAAATTCCCACATCAGCTCTTTAGATACAGTCCTGATTTTTGAATTGAAGAATTTGAGTTTCTGCTTCTCCAGCATTACTGTAACTTCAGGATAAGTTTGCTCTTGATAAGACCACTGTTTTTCTTCCACAATTTTCCCCTCAGAAATCTGGGCATATCGTTCTTCATGGATAGAAGAGCGGAATCTCTTGACTTTCTCTGGTGATTGAGACATGATGATCCCTGAGAATAAGATGAAACAAGAGACAAACAACAACAAAAAAATAGAAAGAGCAGAGCTATACGCAGAATTTCGTAACAAAGAAAAACGGACAATGACGTCAGAAGTACGGAAAAACTATAAATATTAAGGCACACAACCAATTACGCGTAACTTACGCCAGTGTTACGCGTAAATGATCTATTACGCGTAACTTACGCAGCGAAAAATAGTTATAAAACTTAATTTTGCGTAATAGATCACGTATAGGTGAACTTTACGCGTAATGGCCCCATTTTGCGTAATAGATCACGTAATGGTTTCAATTACGCGTAATACTTTGCGTAACAGCAGAGGCTTACGCGTAAGTTACGTGTATGAGCAGAGGGGTAGTTTTTTTTTTTTTTTCAGGCTATTACGCGTAACATCCCAAGCTTACGCGTAACAGCAGAGGAAACTCCACTTTTTCAAAAATTTTGGTTAAACAGATCATCTTGTTCAATCTTGTGGATTTCCTCTTTGACCCTCTGCTCATTTTTCACAAACATTCTCCGATTAACTTGAATACAAAATAACATCAAAAGAAAATGAATTAAATAAGTGAAATGACAATGATAAAATTAAAATAAAAAACTTACTCCCTTGGGTTGCCTCCCAAGAAGCGCTTCGTTTAACGTTGCATGGCTCGACGGGTTACCTCATGCATCGATGAGTCTAACCTCCTCTATCGGTCCTCCTTGACCTTGGTAATACGGTTTCAGTCTCTGACCGTTTACCTTGAAAGTATCACCGTTTTTCTCATTCTTCAGCTCAATGGCTCCATGCGGGAACACTTTATTAACGATGAACGGACCCGACCACCTCGACTTCAGCTTACCAGGGAACAACTTCAACCTGGAATTAAACAATAGCACCAATTGGCCTTCCCAAAATTCTTTTCTCTGGATCCTTTGATCATGCCATTTTTTTGTTTTTTCTTTATAAATCTTGGCATTTTCATAAGCGTGATTCCTAAACTCTTCTAACTCATGGAGTTGAAGAATTCTGGATTCACCAGCTTTCAAAAGATCACAGTTTAAGAATTTGGTAGCCCAAAACGCTTTGTGCTCGAGTTCGAGCGGTAAGTGACAAGCTTTTCCATAAATAAGCTGATAGGGAGACATACCTATAGGTGTTTTGAATGCAGTTCTGTATGCCCATAATGCGTCATCCAGCTTCACCGACCAGTCTTTTCTCGAAGCACTAACCGTTTTTTCCAGAATCTGCTTTATCTGCCTGTTGGACACTTCTACCTGTCCACTTGTCTGAGGATGATATGGGGTAGCAATCTTATGCTTCACATTGTATTTTTTTAACAAATTCTCCATAAGTTTATTAAGAAAATGAGTGCCTTCATCGCTAATTAAAGCTCTTGGCACCCCAAATCTAGAGAAGATATTGTGCCTCAAAAAATTGACTACCACTTTAGCATCATTTGTGGGTAATGCAACGGCTTCTACCCACTTTGACACATAGTCTACTGCCACCAAAATATAATTTTTACCGAAAGATGGTGGAAACGGTCCCATAAAATCAATACCCCAGACGTCAAACAATTCTACTTCTAACATTGAATTTTGAGGCATCTGGTTCCTTCTCGAGATGTTACCTGTTCTTTGACATTTATCACACTCTTTAACTAGATAATGAGCGTCCTTAAACAGAGTAGGCCAGTACAAGCCAGATTGAAGGACTTTTGCAGCTGTCCTATCTCCACTAAAATGGCCTCCATATTCAGAATTGTGACAAGCTGTAAGAACTTCTCTTTGTTCACTTTCCGGGACACATCTTCTTATCAAGCCATCCACTCCCCTTTTGTAGAGGAATGGGTCATCCCACAGATATAACCTGCAATCATAAAGAAACTTTTTCTTTTGGTGAGAGTTAAATTCATCCGGGATAACACCACCTACCACATAGTTCGCATACTCAGCAAACCATGGTACACTATTGACTGCAAGTATTCTTTCATCAGCAAATGTATCCTGAATAGGATGCTCTTCCTCCGTTTCCTTTATAGGACTCATGCGAGAGAGGTGGTCAGCCACAGTATTCTCACACCCCTTTTTATCCCGGATTTCCAGATCAAATTCCTGGAGAAGGAGTATCCATCTTAAAAGCCTCGGCTTGGATTCCTGTTTGGCAAACAAATACTTCAAAGCAGCATGATCAGTATAAACAATACTTTTAGAGCCAAGCAGATATGACCTAAACTTATCAAAAGCGTAAACCACGGCCAACAACTCTTTTTCAGTAGTTGCATAATTCCTTTGGGCCGGATTAAGGACATGACTAGCATAATAAATAACATGTAACAGCTTGTCCTTTCTTTGTCCTAAGACAGCCCCCACTGCAATGTCACTTGCATCACACATTATTTCGAACGGTAAAGACCAATCTGGGGCAATAACAACAGGTGCAGTACTCAACTTACACTTTAGAGTCTCAAAAGCTACCAAACAATTGTTATCAAAATTAAACGGCTTGTCTTTGACAAGCAAATCAGTCAATGGTTTGGCCACTTTTGAGAAATCTTTAATAAATCTGTGATAGAAACCTGCATGGCCTAAAAAACTCCGTATCCCTTTTTCATTCACAGGGGGAGGAAGGTTGGCTATCACCTCCACTTTGGCTTTGTCCACTTCAATCCCTTTGTGAGAGATTTTGTGTCCTAGCACGATACCTTCCTGCACCATAAAATGACATTTCTCCCAGTTGAGAATAAGGTTAGTTTCCTGGCATCTTTGCAGAACAAGAGATAAGTTAGCTAAACAAATATCAAAAGAAGAACCAAAAACAGAAAAATCATCCATAAACACCTCCATATGCTTTTCAAGCATGTCGGCAAATATAGATGTCATACATCTCTGAAAAGTAGCTGGGGCATTACATAACCCAAACGGCATCCTTCTGTAGGCAAAGATACCATAAGGACATGTAAACGCGGTCTTCTCCTGATCCTCCGGGGCTACAGCAATCTGATTGTACCCCGAGTACCCATCCAGCAAACAATAGTATTCATGACCTGCAAGTCTTTCTAACATCTGGTCAATAAAAGGGAGAGGAAAATGATCTTTCCTTGTTGCAGTGTTGAGCCTTCTGTAATCAATACAAACTCGCCAACCTGTTACTGTGCGAGTTGGAATCAATTCATTCTTCTCATTTAGGACCACTGTTGTACCTCCCTTCTTTGGTACCACATGTACTGGGCTTACCCAAGAGCTATCAGAAATAGGATAAATCAATCCTGCATCCAACAACTTTACCACCTCTTTCCTTACCACTTCTTTCATAGCTGGATTCAACCTTCTTTGTGGTTGTACTACTGGTTTTTGGTTATCCTCCATCAGTATCTTATGCATGCATACTGTTGGGCTAATGCCTTTCAGATCCCCAATAGTCCAACCAATGGCACTTTTGTGCTTCTTTAGCACCCGTATCAGCTTTTCCTCATCCTTTTCATTCAAAATAGAACTAATGATAGCAGGACAATTTGTTCCAGATCCTAGAAAGACATATTTCAGATTATCAGGTAATTGTTTTAATTCAGAACCTGTACCTGCTTTGCTTTCCTTTTCAGTTTCTGGTGAAGCTCTCAAATCTTCCCACCGGTGTGGGTTAGATTTCAACCACGGCGGTTGTGCATCTAACATAGCAAGAACTTCTTTTTCTTCGGCATTCTCATTATCCTCTATCTCTTCAGTTGACAAACTCAGAACTCTCTCTAAAGGTAACTCAGGAACCTGACTATGAATAGCTTTTACTACCATTTGATCAATTACTTCAACAGTGTGACTAGTGCCAATATCTCCTTTATGCTTCATGGTGTCTCTTACATTAATCTTAAGCTCCTCGTCATAAACTTTAAGAGTCATGGTACCACTCTCAATGTCTATCATACACCTACCTGTCTCTAAAAATGGTCTTCCCAGAATCAGAGGTATTTCCTCATCTTCTGGCATATCCAGAATCACAAAATCAATAGGAAAAACAAATTTGTCAACCTTTACAAGAACATCATCCACCACCCCGTAGGGTCTCTTAACTGAATGATCTGCAAATTGGAGTGTCATTCTGGTATCTTGAACACGTCCTATCCCCAGTTTCTTGTAAATCGACAAAGGCATCAGACTCACACTAGCTCCCAAATCAATCAGCGCTCTTTTAAAGGACCTATCACCAATGGTACAAGGAATAGTAACTGAACCTTTATCTGGCTTTTTCACTGGAATCTTCATACCTTGCAAAATAGCACTACACGTTTCAGTTAGTAAAATAGAATCAGTGTCAGTGGTGCGCTTCTTTGAGATGATATCCTTCATGAATTTAGCATAGAGAGGCATCTGCTCAAGTGCCTCAGAGAATGGGATGTTGATTTCTAACTTTTTGAACATCTCTACAAACTTCTGGAAATTTTTCTCATCTTGCTTCTTCTGCTTATTTCTCTGTGGAAATGGAAGCTTAATGACAGGTTTTTGTTCAATAGGCTTTTCTTTCACAACTGGCTGTACTACTACTTCTTCCTCATGTGGTGTCTTGTTTTCTAAGATTTCAAGATCCACTTCAAGCAATTCATCTTCTTCCTCAGATTTATTTTTAAGTACTTCAGCCGATTTCCCACTTCTGGTTGTAACTGCATTCACATTATTTTTCTCTCTCGGATTTGTCACAGTTGCACTAGGTAGAGCACCTGGTGCTTGAGAATTTGTGATTTGCTGTGCTATCTGACCCAACTGAACTTCCAGATTTTTGATAGAAGCATTTGTATTTCTTTGGTTGTTTCTGGTCTCTTCCTGAAATTGAACACTTTGAGCTGCCATCTTCTCAATGGATATCTCCCAATCAGCTTTCTTTGGCCCCTGTTGCTGAGGTGGCTGGTATTGTTGCTGGTAAGGTGGTTGTGGCTGGGGTCTGTATTGCTGCTGTTGAGGTCCCGGCTTCTGAACATTACCCTGCGGATCTTTCCAAGAGAAATTAGGATGATTTTTCCATCCGGGATTATATGTATTCGAATAGGGATTATTCTGCCTCAGGTAATTTATAGCCTCCACTTGTTCCGCAGTAGCGACACAATGCATGGTAAAGTGTGGTCCACTACAGATTTCACAGATTATTGCTTGAACAGGCTGAACAGGTTGAACTTGAGCTACAGTTTGAGTTCCTACATTCATAGCTTTCAATCTTCGTTCAACTTCAGCCGCAATCTGGTCTTCCATCTTCACAACTTGATTTTCCAATTTTAGATCAATTTTACCCTCCGGATGACTCACAGTACGGTCATACAATTCCAGATGCTCATTCGCTGCAATAGCTTCAATGATTTTCTTAACACCGGTGGCTGTTGAGAAACTGGTTGACCCACCGGCTGCTGTATCAATGAGTTGCTTTGTCTGAATTTTTAACCCATTCACAAAGTTTTGCATTTGTTCAGTTGCGTCCAAATTATGAGTAGGACAAGCAACTAAACACCTCTTAAACCTTTTATATGCATCTCCCAGTGATTCTCCATCTTTCTGTTTAAAATTCAGGATATCATACCTTTTCCGAATGTACACAGAAGCTGGAAAATACTCATTAAGAAAAGATGTTTCCATTTGTTCCCAAGTGGTGATACTTCCTGCAGGTAGGGAATAAAACCATTCTTCGGCATCTTCAGATAAAGTAAATGGAAACATAACAAGTCTTTTGGCTTCTTCAGAATGCCCCTCGATCTTCAAAGATGTAGTCATAGTCAGGAATCTCTGTAAGTGCTTATTTGCGTCCTCATTTATTTTTCCTGAAAATGGTTTGCTTTCAAGCTGACGAATAGTAGAAGGGTGCAACTGAAAGTGAGCCACGTTGACCGGTTGGTTGACAATGGTCAACCTCACTGCTGGATTGTTTTCTCTGCCATAATCACCCAAAAGTCTTTCCACTGGAGGTGGATCTGCAGCCATAATGAGGACTTCTGGTATTAACTCTGTGTCTGACTCGTTTTCGGAATCTGAGTGCTCAGAATGAACACTTATCTGCACTTCTCTTTGCTCCTGTATTACAAGATCTACTTCAGATGCCGCCAGTCTCTCTCTTTTAGCTTGTCTGAGCCGAGCGCGTCATGAGCGTTCTGGTTCTGCGTCAAAGGAAAAATCAGCTGAGGCCTTACCTCGCATACACAGATTAGACAGAGATTAGTAATTGAATAATAACATAAAAAATAAATAAAATGCAAAAAATTAAAATTTTAGTCGCAGAGCAACAAAATTTTAATTGAAATAAATCGTAGATTCTATTATCTTTGGCAGTCCCCGGCAACGGCGCCAAAAACTTGGTAAGAAAATAGCAAGTGTACTATTTTACCTATTGTAGTAATAAAGGGAAAGTCCCAAAAGTCGATCTCAAGGACTGCTTGATGATAAGAATTCACAGATTATTTCAATTAAACAAAAGTTTTGGTAATAGGGTAATATTTTTGATTAAGAATGCAAAGTAATAAAGCGAATAGAAAGTTGAACAGAGAACAAATATGAATAGACTGCTAGGAGGTGTGAATGATTCTTTATGTAATGATTCGATTTATCAACGCAATAACAATATTCCACACAAACGATTACCAGTTCTTAAGTACATCTATTTCCAAGTCCTCAAAAATAAATCTTTGGTCATGTAACCTAATTACTATGTCCATAGTTAATTCTGTTCATGATCAAGCCTGTGATTAACAAGAATGTCCGGTTCAGATAAATTATTCCTAGTCCTAGGTCATAATTATTATCAGGTGCTCAAGTCCAGGTCGATGAATAACCGCTGTCCAGCCTTTAATTATTCACTAATCTCGAAATTCGTTTTTCCGACAAATTAAGCATTACGAACAGTGACATGAACAAATCAATCGTAAAGAAAAAAAACTTTAATATTGCATTAATAAAATGAAGTCATTACAATCCGAATCAGGGTCACCCCCCTAGCAATGGGGGTTTAGCTACTCATAACTAAAAAGAAAACAAAAGATAAAAGTGTTGTCATTACAGATAATCGTGAGGAATCTATCTTCAATCGTTAAGACTCTTGAACATAAGAAACCCTTACGAAATTCTGAGTATCCAGCTCTTCAATCCGTATTTTTCGCTCTCCCAAACGTCCAACCCGGTGTAAATCGCGTTCTGGGAATAAATAAGTGAATTTTTGATTTTCTGACTTTTTTGAACTCATTACGCGTAATGCCCATGCTATTACGCGTAATGGGCAATTTGCACTGCAAGTTTCTACGCGTAAGGGCGTATGGGCCAGCCAGCACGCCAACTGTTACGCGTAACGGTAGTCCTTTCCGCGTAACACCAGAAGCTGCTATTTTCTTTAGCTTTTCACCCTTTCTGTTCCAATGCGTATGTTACGCGTAACTCCTTAGGCACTACGCGTAATGTATAGACCATTACGCGTATTGGCAGCAGCTGTTGCTTCTCTTCCGTTTTCTCGCTCCGGCTCGGTTTTGCATCCAATGCCCTTTCCTCTTAGCTTGAAAAACTGTTATTCACCTGCTGACATACCAAAAGCGTAAAATAACCTCAAGAAAATCTATAATACTGACACACTTCACTTTATTGAAAATATACTCAATTCTACTGAAAATACTCAAAAACAATACAGTTTACCTGAATTATTCCTAATTAAACAGTGAAATATTAACACAAATGGTGACTGATCAAATAGCATGTGAATATGAATGAAATGATTATGGGTCAGTAGCATACAAGATGTGAAATGCAATGAGAATGCATGAATAGGCATTGATTATTTCCACATAATTCAAGTTAAACATGAGAGGAGATTAGCAACCCGTTTAAGTTAAACTAGTTCACATAAGTATGCACTTTAAAGCACCAAAACAAACCAAATGAGTATGGTTCAAAAAGTGGCCTATAACTGGAATTAAGGACATAAAAATGACCTATAATCAACTCCTAAAAGTTACCAAAAAGTTCCTCAATCAAATGACATGAATGCCTTCCTATCATTTAAGATATGGAGCAAATACACACATGAATCAACCTAGGATCTAGGTGACATGGAAAAATAGCAAAAAGCCTTTAAAAATTATGAAATTAAATCCCTGGAATAATAAAGTCATTATCTCACATTGTCCAAAAGGATTCCACAAAATTATGCACCAAAATGCCAAAACAATTCCTTGACTAGCAAGGTAACAATGAATGATCACCCAAAAAATACCTCCACAAAGTGGATCAAAAAGGGCATCTAAAATTATGAAAAAAATGCCTAAGGAGCATCAAAATGTCACAAATTACAGTAATTAATCATACACAAAAAATAGGTCTCACACCTATGGGGAAAAATCGATTTCGGTCCCTTATGCCAAAACCTTCCTTTTTGGGACAACTCATGAACTAAAATCCAAATTAATTATTAAAACCACCCAAATCTGGAAACAAAAAATATGACAAATTAATTAAGAGGATGAGGATCACTCATAAATTTTTCCAGAATTTTATCACACCTAAAACTATTTTTAATAAATGCGACGAAACGGGTGAAAAAGTGGATTTTAAAGGGAAGTGAAAAGAAGCGATCCTAATGGTTCTTAACCTAATCCCTAAGTTCCGAAATCGATACATATCATCATAAATCACAAATATAACCAATGCCTCAGGTGGGAGGGCCCAATATGCACCTTAAGTTACATGGTCCTAAGCCGCATACAACTATAATGATGCTTAAAGGCTTGAAATCACTTACTTGATCGAAGTGCCGATTACTCACAAAAAGAAATCCGAAAAAACCTTAAGCAATGTCTTGTAGTCTCCCATAAGCAAAATAAATGCTTATCATCCATATTTGCTTTTGTGAAGCTCCACCACAATCAAAATCGATGAATATCGATCAAAGACAAGTTTATGGACACTTTAATTCATAATTAGTACTAAACTCAATTAAAATTATCAACAAAATTCTAATTAAATTTGTCAAGAACTAACTCAAATATTAATCCACCAAATCAAAATTAATTAACAATTTACCAACTCAAAACCTAATCCTCCAATTTTCATGAGATTAATTAACAAATAGCAACCACATTAAATTAATAATGTAGACATCAGAGAGGTGTAAGAGAGGTTTAAAGACTGCAAATAGCCAACAGATTGGCCCAAGGCCCATCTGCCTTCAACCACTGGCGCAGGGAGGTGCAAATAGAATTTATGAGGGTGCGAATGGGATTTTTAATGGAGCATGGGCCCATTTCAGCAACTTCCAGCGCATGAGGGAGGTGCAGACAGTGAAAAACAAGGTTTAGAAAGTAATCCATGGCCCAAAGAAGAATGAAAAGGGTCTTGAAAGCAATTTATGGTGATTGAACTTGTGCAGGCTCGATCCAATTGAACACACTCCTCCATGATTCACCATGAAACCCTAAAATCAAACTTCCCCTCTTTCATAAACATACGAAGCCTCTGTTTGTATCCTCTCCTCACCGGCAAGCACAAACGGCGCCGGAAACGCGTCTTCGGCCTCTCACAACTTCGGCTTCACCATCGCTCGATTATTGCTCTCTCCTGTTTACAGAATTAGCCTCCATCGGCATTCCTCTTCTTCATCAACACGGCTGGCGATTCCTTTACCCTCTCTCCAACATACCCGACGATTCATCCACACCGTGAATCTCGTGTTATGCTGCTAAAAAGTCACCTCCGCCATTGTGGCTTCATCGTCCTGTCGCGGCTTCTCATCAGCCTTGGATAAATCCTCGCCGTCAAAGAACGACGGCCTCACCATCGCAGAACAACAACATCGCCGACTCCGTCACAATTACGTTCCAAAGACCCTCGCGGAACCGTCTTAGGGAGAGTCTGGTTCTTTCTTAAATCGGAGAAGATGATCGAAAAAATAGAGGTAAGAATCGATTACTCCCTCTTCTTCTCCGCGACTTTGTATTGTTTCTCCACGAGTTCGTATTGTGATTGCTGACGCGATTCGTTATTACTCTTGAATCTCGTAGATGCTGAACCTCGTTTTTGTTGACGCAGATCGTGGACTTCGTAGCTTGCTCGAAGTTGTATGGTGTTTTTGATGAAGATTGTTGATACCGATGTGTTTCTTGTGTAAGTCTCTGAATCGATCTCCTTCTTCTTTCTGGATTCTTGGCCTTCATATCACGAGTCGAAAAAAGATCCATACGATACCCGAGGTCGCAGGCTTTGACGTTCACTGTTATAAGAGTACTCAGCGATATCTCAAATGTCGTCGACGTTGACGAACACGGCGGTGACGACCCTCTCATCTGCTTCGATATTGTTGATTCTGAGCCGAGAGAAACATTGGGTATTGAAGGTGAAGTTCTGAAGTTTTGATGAAGAAAAGGAAGAAGATTTTGTTTTCTGTTCTTTTTGTTCAAGAGAGTGATGGAGATTGATAAGGGAGGATCAGAATTGATGCTGAATGATTTCTGGAATGAAGTTAGTTTTGATGTTTTTCTATTATTGTGAAAATGCAGGTTTGTTGCAATTGTGGTGATTATGAATTCATGAGAGATGAGAGTTGATATAGATGAAGGTGATTAGAGGGATTTTGAGTGTTTTCTGTTACTGTTTTGCTGGATTTCTTGGAGGGTGAAGAAGAGTGAACGAGATTGATACCAGTTACCTTTTTTTCTGCCCCTGCATTTTTCTATTATATCAGTTTACAACTGAATTTCTTCTTTTCTCCTTTTGAGTTTCTGTCAATTCAGTTTTTGTCAGTTAGGATTTCTAACTGATTTTTGGTATCCTTTTTATTTTTTCGAAACTCTCAGATTGGATCTATGTATCTGTATGTCTTTGAAGAGAAAAAATATATAAAAGTAATAAAAACTTATTTGTTCAGATATTGGATTGGATGTATAAGTCTTGGACTTAAATTGGATTGATTGATGAAAAATGTTCTATAATTGAGAATTGGATTGATTATTGGAAAAAAATATGACTATGGACCGATTAATGAACTTGGTTTAGGGATAAAAATGAAACAAAATAAATGGCTTTGATGATTGGTTAATTGGATATATGGTTTATGGTTTGTAAATGAGAAGAAGAAAAATGGTTAAGAATAGGTATGGTTTAATGGGCTTGAAAAGTTTAGGGAATTGATTAAGAAAATAATATTTGGAAAAATGGAAAAATGAAAGAATTTTGGTTGGAAGAAATATTGGGTAATTAGTTATATGGTTACATGCAATAGATGTGGATATTGGTTTTGGATGGTAATTCAAAAATGGATGTTCAACTTTGGATATAATTATGACTAATAGAACTAAGACTTGGCTAGAAACAAAAACAATATGAATTTGGTTAAAGATAGAATTTAAAGAAATAGACAAACAAAAATGGTTAATTGGATATTTGGATATGGGCCTAAAATGTGATTGGATTAGAGTAAGTGGGAATTGGTTATTGAAGAAAGTGTGGAATTATATAAAAAGATATGGATTGAGACCGAATGTCGGGAATCGAATATGGATTTTTTTAATGAATGGTTTAAATTGGACAATAAGAAAGACAAATGGTAACGGCTCATATCCCATATAGGCATGGTGTACTTGAATTCGAACTTGAATGATGCCTTCAAAATAAACCAAAAATTGTGCATTCCCCTTCAATCCTAAACCGAATCCTTCAGAATAATCCACTCTTGACGCCACAATAAACTCCACACAATCTCAAATTATTGCTCCATAAACAAATGGATCCAAACCAACCTTTAAAACACTGAATCTCAACTGGTGAAGTGTCATCAAATCATGAGCCGGAATTCCAAATTCCCCTTGAGATGTTCAATGAAGAAGAATTCCACTTGAGACGTTAAGAGGAGCCGAAACTCTTGTTCAAAGCAAATCTGATTAGTCACCTCAATAATAGATTAGATGCACCAGTGAATAACCTTCATCATTTCTAACCCTAATGAATACAGACAAAGTACGAAACCTTAACTTCCAAGATCCTTGATCATATGCCTTATGAATTCAATGCAAATGCAGGGTTATGAATATTATGACCTAGTGAAAAATGCAAATGAATGCGAAGCGTAAGCCAGTTAGGGAAAAAAGAATGAGGGCAAATTTTGAGGTATTACAACGACAATATGAGTACCCCATGTTAGGAAAACCAGAAGATGTAGAGCTAGAAGAAATGATCCTCCACGACAGAGGTATAGGGAACCCAGCACTACTTCACCGAATATGCCGGTCCTGGGAAAAGGTTCACACGAGAGGAACTGATTTAAGGAAAAGAGACAGTGTGGCTAGGATGCCGTATCGACAATGGGTTATTGAAAGGGTCGAGATTATCAAGTTACCTTTTTCTGTAGAAGCACCTACTAGGCCTCCTACCCCGGAACAGGTACCAGTTTCTTTCAAAGAAGTAGAAGAACTTAGAGCTAGGATAGCTTGCCTTGGGAAGGAAACTGAGGAGAATGAGCTTAAGTATGACCTCACCCGCAAAACCTCCCAATTCGAAGAAACTCAAGAAAGGTTTGTTGAAGAAGAACGAAAAAAGAATAATGTCAAAGGATGTTTGGATCAGACTTATGATCGGGTGGTTCATTTGAAGAACGATTTGAACAGGGTTTGTAAACAAAGTGCGAGTAATGAAGATTGGTACATCCGAGCAACTAAGAAAGTGAATAATGAAAGGGCTAAATTTGAGAAAAAAATTGAAGAACTCACTGCAGCCCTTGATCAGGCAGTGAAAAGCTCGAATCAAGAATATGAACTTAGAGTCCAAGCCATGAGTGTCTCAAATTTTACCTTGGAAGACTGGGACTACAAATGCCAAGAAGTAAACCGCGCTGAAGGAAAGGCCCGACATTGGAAGGAGCAGTATGAGGCTTTACTTAAAGACCGAAATATCTGGGAGGCAGTAAGAATGGAGGTGCAAGGTCATTTCCAAGGATACGGACAAGCTATATAGATTCGGATCGAAGAGAGAGAGATATGTACCGTAATAAGCTTAACCAGCTTATTGAATGGTGCAACCTATAGATGGAGGAGCTACCTTTCCGGCTTTCTATGGCTAGAGGAGAATTTGAAGATGACGGATCCTACCCGGCCGTGATTTACTTTCTTTCGATCTACTAGACTATGTTGAAGACTTTCAAGGAAGAAGTAAAAGAGTGTGGAGCCCGAAGATCAAAGAATTAATCCTATTGTTGTAATTTTTCTTTATTTTTGTTTATTTAGGAAAAGAATTATTGATGTACTTTTGTAATAGTTAATGAACCAGAATCTTTGTACTTTATGCTTTTAAAACATTGATGAATGAGAATGATTGAAGCTTTAAGTTTTCCTTTAATCCTTGACCTCTGTGATGTTCTGAATGCCGCAAATTTTGATACTTATGAATGTTCTCCTGGAAATAAAAATTTTTGTGACATTTCATCCATACATTTCCATCATTTGTTGCATTCGTTAAAACATAAAGCTCACACGTGTCTTTTTAATCAGTCGTCAAACTGTTTCGTCCGTACAAAATCGGAGCCGACCGTCGAATGAGGATGGAGAAACTCGAACAAGAGAATAAAGAGCTTAGAGGAGAAGTGACCACTTTGAAGGACAGTTTAGAGAGGCTCACTAATATGATGGAAACAATGGTGGCTGCTCAGAACCAAACATCACAAAATTCTCTAGAGACTGGACAAAGGACTGAGGCCATAGTTATCCCAACAACTGCAGCACCTAGCAACGATTCCCAACATGTTGTGCCGACTGGTTTCCTTTGGGGAATGCCCCGTGATTTCGTACCAGAAGTCCATCAACCACACGTTTCACAAGTCACGACCATAATGACCACTTCTCAACCCGTGATACATACCGCCCATTACAATAATGAACCCCTATTTCATACTGCACCAAGCAAAAACTTAGGAGTGGACGAGAGGTTGGATGAGTTCCAAGACCTCTTTTTGGAGATGCAAAACGAGATCTGGGCTCTTCGAGGCCAGGATTTGTTTGGAAGAAAGGCTTCTGATCTTTGCTTGGTCCCTAATGTCGGGGTCCCACACAAGTTCAGAGTGCCTGAATTTGAAAAGTATAAGGGGAATTCATGCCCTCAAAGCCACTTAGTAATGCACGCCCGGAAGATGTCCACTCAGCAGGACAATGACCCATTATTGATTCACTACTTCCAAGACAGCTTGACAGGTGCCTCCCTGAAATGGTACATGAGTTTAGACAGTGCAAAGATCAGAACCTTCAATGACCTTGGAGAAGCTTTCGTCAGACAGTACAAGTACAATCTTGACATGGCTTCGGACAGGGGTCAACTCCGGAGCATGTCTCAGAAGGACAAGGAAAGTTTTAAAGAGTACGCTCAAAGATGGCGTGAGGTTGCTGCTCAGATATGTCCCCCTCTGGAAGAATAGGAAATGACAAAAATTTATTTGAAGACTTTGAGCATATTCTATTATGACCGCATGATTGCAAGTGCACCCAGTGATTTTACTGAAATGGTAAATATGGGAATGTGACTTGAAGAAGCCTTCAGAGAATGACACTTAGTAAAAGAAGCGGGATCGTCCAACGGCGTCAGAAAGTTCGAAAATGGTTTCCATAAGAAGAAAGAGCAAGACGTCAGCGACATTCATCAAAAAATAAGTTATCAGCAACATGTAGTTGCAGTGACCCCGGTTGTTAATCCGATTCCAAGTCCCACTTATCGACCCCATTTTCGTCAAAATCAACAGACTACTACACATCATCAACATCAACCCCCACAATTCCAGCAACGGCAGCAACAACCTCCACAACAGGCTCGCCCCTAGTACAACAACGAACTTGTTCCGAGAACATACGTTTATGATCCTATACCAATGACCTATGCAGAGTTGTTCCCAGCTTTGCTATAGAAGGGGCATATTCAAACGAGACCTCCCCTTCCTCCTCCCAAGAATCCTACTTATAGGTTCAAAGCCGACCAATTCTGCGCTTATCACCAAGGCGGACCCGACCATAATATTGAGAACTGCTATGGCCTGAAGGCTGATGTCCAGAGGTTAATCAAGAATGGTGTCTTGACTTTCAAAGATATCAATCCGAATGTTCAAGCGAATCCTCTGCCTCCGCACGGAGGAGCTTCAGTGAATATGGCTAGTCCTAAGGATGATTTCTAGCTACCGCACATTGACATGTTGGTCGACAATACAGCTAAGTTTAAAGTTTTTTCTTTCATGGATGGTTTCTCTGGATATAATCAAATTCGAATGGCTCCAGGGGGAGTTTGTAGATGTTTAGAATTGGCAGAATTTTTTACCAACAAGAAGTAATGAATTTAGTTCAGGATGTCACACCAGATGTTGTGACATTATCAAACAGAGTATAAGTAAATTCAGGATGTCACACCAAATGTTGTGACATTGTATCAGTTAATGAAGTAAGTTCAGTTTACAGGATGTCACACCAGATGTTGTGACATTGTATCAGTAAATGAAGTAAGTTCAGTTTTCAGGATGTCACACCAGATGTTGTGACATCTCAAACCTGCTACCAGAATTAGTTAATGATTAACAGAACTGAGTAAATTCAGGGAAGTTATCTGGAATTAATTATGGATGGATAAAACAGAAGAAGGCGCATCTGTAGGGAGATTTGTTATGTGACTTCAGCATAATCAGAAGAACTGAATCACCTAGAATCTAGGAAGTAACAAACCCTAATTCAAGGTGATGGCAGCATGCGTATCAGGATTGGATAAACCTACAGAAAGCCCAAAATCCAAACACCTATTTAAGCAACAGAAACAATCAAAATAGAGTACGAAATTAAGAAGACCAAATAGAGTGTTTTTGTGTTTTAATAGCAGGTTGTTTTATGTGTACCACTTTATGAGCTTTTAAGCAAAAGTGTATTTGTGTCTTGATTGAAACTGTGAAGTAAGATCAAGTTGTTTTGTTTGAAGTATGACTTCAATTTTATTAAACTTGTAAACATATCACTGTGTGATTGAGGGGGAGTGAGTTGGTACTCATATCTAAGTTGTGTCTTAGGTAGAAATTGCCTTGGGTAGATATTAAGTGAAAGATTAAACTGAGTGGTTTAAGTCTAGAATTAATATTACTTATATTGGATTTCCTTCCTGGCTTGGTAGCCCCCAGATGTAAGTGTGGTTATACACTGAACTGGGTTAACAATTTCCTGTGTTTTTTAATTTTCCTGCACTTTAAGTTTTGGTCAAGTTGTCAAGTGTTTAAACATCTCATTCGACATCACGTACCTGATCACAGAATTTCAATATTAATTTGATATAAGTTTTCTTTTAAGAAGTATATTTTAGAAAAGTCTTAGAAAAATATTTTAGTAAAGAAGTTTAGAAAAGTATTTTAAAAAACAATTTAGAAAAGGATTTTAAGAAAAGATTTTTTAGAAAATGATTTAAAAAAGATTCTAATTCTTTTATGGATCTACTTTTAGATCCATTTTTCTTCATCTTTTTTTTTAATTTTGGTCGATGACAATCTCCGATTCGGGATTGTTGATTTCCGATTAGTTTAACCTTTATTATTTCAAATCTATGGATGAATGATCATTTGGATCATTCTCCATACTTTGAGATCGTGATAGGTTGCTTTTCGATGAAATTCAACGAAAATCTCGATTAAGATTAGACCTTCCTTTTTCTTTTAGTGTGGCATGTTTTCGGAGAACGATCCATTATATCGTTTCTCTAACATGTATTAACACGAATATTTTCCACTTTAATTAGTGGTGGCTGGCCTCATTTGTAGGGTAATTACTCCGTAAATTACTCGGCGATTGCTTAACATAGACCTAAAGTTGTCCCGATTCGAATTAAGATCCACTTGGATCCGGTTGCCTCAATTTTATTATTCCTTGTCGTGGTTGTGCTTGATTAAGTTCATCATACCACTTTATATTGTAAATATTATAATATTGTGAATATAATTTGTTTAAATTTAATCTCTCGCACCTTATCCTTTTATTTTAATCTCTTGCTCCTTTATCTCTTTATTATGCTTTATCATCTTATATCATATATCATTTGTTTATGTTCATATTATGCTTGTTTTTTTATTTTGTCCATTTGGATATCAACACACTAATAAAGGCTTAAACACTTAAAAGACTTGTGACTTCTAATTTTGGACTTATGGTTACTATCCCTTGCTTTGGAGAATGGACTTAGACTTTAAGATCTTCCCCCTTACTCAAGTTGGAATGGATTAGAAACCTCGGCCTCAAGTTATGTCCTTAGCCTTTGAAGATGGAAGTCCGAATTTTGAAGAATTGTGCATATTATGGTTTGGTAAACTCTTATCTTAGCTTTTAATTCAAGCATTAGGATTAGTCCCTTCATCTCCTCCCCATTCTTAAATTTTCAAAACTTCTTCCTATTTCAAAAATCTTCTTGTTTCTAAACTTCAAACACTTTCATAACTAAACCTTGACTTCGGTCAAGCGATTTTAAAATTTTCACTTTGTTTTCTTAATAAACGTTAATTCATGTAAATATATCAAAATCATTTTCTTATATACTTTAAAAAAACACAAAACTCACTCAATTGTTTTTGTGCCTTGTGCACCTTTTCTTTTCACATGTTTAGATATGATTCATCTTTTCTAGCGGAATTATTCGCTAAAGGATGACGACTTATCTCTACATTTTAAAATCAATTCAACTCATTGTTCTTTTCAAATTTTGTACCACGAACTACGAGGTTTTGATCTCGCATTGCACTTTGTGGGTGCGTAGGCATAAGGCGTTAAAACCTTATCAAACACAAAATCATTAAAAAATATTCTTCCCCTCATCTCTTCCATCTTTTCAAGCAAACCAATTTCAGACCAAAAAAGCAATAAATATTTCAAAGGGCTCCCGTGGAGTACCACGGACGAGTCGGGTGCCTAAAACCTTCCTGGTTCGTAACCAATCCCCTTACCCATTCTCTGTTTGTTTCTTTTAGCTTTTGATTTTAGACTCCTAGGTTTTTATTCGTTCTTTTACCTTTTTCCTTTCGGAAATAAATAAAAGCGCGGTGGCGACTCTGTGTACATTGAGTTAAGTTAATCAATAGCTTACACTCACGATTTTACCACTACACCATGCACAACTTTTATGTGCCCGCCACTGGGTAAATACAAGCCAAGAGAAATAGAGTGATATGCATCTGGATCCTTCAAATTGAGAGTATGTTGATGCCTCGCAGAAAAGTCAAATGTCCAAAAGATCATTTAGTAAAGCACCATCAAATAAAAAATGTCTAGTAAGTCTTCAAGATACCTTTACTTGTCTTTGTTTTCTATTTTCTTGCATTAAAATATTATAGATGTGAAGTCTATTGGAAATTGTAGTTTCTGTGCTATTGGAGATTTACTTTGATGAGTGAAGATTCATGGGCATTGGTTAGGACGCAACTACTTGTTGAAGTTTCTGAAAATAATCATTTGTATTCCAATGTGTTCTATGACACAATATTAAAATAAAGGAATCCATTGTGAATCTATAGGTTGGGTGTTCAATGACGTGAGAAATGGATGACAATTTTTGACATGGGTTATCCTATTGTTTCCAAATAGAGGGTGATACTGGTCACTTTGTCATGTAACCTTAACATCACATTCTTCTCATTTATGGTATCCTATTTATGTCTACAAGTATACATAAAATTATTGTTGTTGGCTTTGTCAACAACAATCATTAGGTTCAAGTGAAGTTGAATTTGATTGTCTATTGCCTCTTGTCATTGGCCGTTTGAGAGAGAACTATAGTGAATATGCAAGAGTATGGAAAACATCATGTGTTGAACATATAAGGCAATGGAAAGAAAAAGCCAAAACAGTCAATATGATTTAGATTATATCGATATTGTTGTATAGTTAAGATTGTATTTATATTTTTGTAGGGTTGTGATTGTAACAGACACTTTTTATGTTCATTTTAAATTATCTTCATGTTAAGTTATATTCTCATGCTGTGCTAATGTGATAATTTTCATGTAATACATTTTTAAGTAAAAGTGTCAACAAAACAAAATATTGCCAGAGATGATAAGTGAACAAGCACCACTAGAGACAACAAATAATGGCATCTCTTATCTTCACTACATTAAAAATATATATATGGAAAAAAAATATTGCCCTACTGGATTTTTAAAAAATCAAACAACCCTGTATACCAAATTTTCAAAATATTCGATAGCCAAATTTACAACCTTATTGACAATATTTAAGAATCATGAGTTCAATATGCATTTTTACCCAACAATTTTGAAAAATCTTTAAAAAAAACTGAATTTTCTTAGTAATATGGTAAAAATGCTTTAAAATATTATATTATACCGGATATTTATAAAAGTATAACCGAATTTTTGGTAACTGCAGTTAAAAAAACAATAAAAAATTCATAGATTATGTGCAAAATCCATTATCATTATATCATAGTAAAAAAAATTGGTAAAAAAAAAAAAAATTCTACTTTCTTGCCAAAAGGCCGATACATTTTCCAACATACCTCTGACTCAAAAATAGTTTAAAATTGATTTTTCTAATTTAAATATATTATGTCTAATTGTTGGAAATGTGAGGTGCCAGATAGAGGTGTGGGGTGAGTGTGTAGATTTTTCACAAAAGCTGTTATCAGTGGCCACATTTAGTACACGATATGGCCTACCCACCGAAACTGAAACCAAATTGAACAACTATTAACACCTAGTTTTTGCTACTCTTACACCTATTTTCTCATTAATTATTTGATGTATATGTGTCATGTTTTGTCGTCGATTGATTCTTTAACATATCACATTTATTACATATTCTCAGTTCTCAACTCTTACTCCACATTATTATTATTATTATTAGCTATATAACATGTTTCGATCAATTAATATAAAAACTCTCTTGAATAAGAGGCTAGCATAAAAATAAAAGAATAAGGGAAGAAAATGAAAGAATAAGAAGCTAGCATAAAAATAAAAGAAGCAATAGTAGCAGAAAGTGGAAAGTTCAAATAAATTATACATATCCCAGACCCAGACACGATCATACACCTTATGTACCTTTCAACATCTTGTCTTGATACATTTTTGAATCAAGCAAAAGTTTCTATAACCCAATCACCATCCTCTAAATTCACTCTGCTGAATTTTCATCGCCGTCGTTTCCTTCATTTTGAATATCCGGCAACGTATCAAGATCAGTTTGAGCCGTTGTCATATCCTCGTGTATGTTTTGAGTGTCAGAAAGATCAATGGCGTCGTGTATAACTGAGTCTAGAATTTTATTGGCAGAGGAAGTGTCTGGTGTTTCATCAGTTTCACCTGTATGAGTATTGCCCTTGAACGTCTCGTCCACCGTGGCGTTGATGTTCTGAGTTTCGTTCGCTTCATTAGTTTCGGTGCTACCTTTGGATTTGTCGCTTTCAGTGGTATCAGAGGTCACATTTATGTCCAAGTTACCAGAAATGTTTTCAGTTTCATTTGAAGCTACAAGTTCGATAGTCTTCTCGAACGCATTAGCCTCTAGAGTAGGAGATTCTCGCGGAGCAGCATCATGATTTTCAGTTTTAACAGAGACCGTTGCATCGTTATCAGGCAGGTTTCCTTTAGAAATTTTATTGCCACTCTGCTCTAACCCTTCAATTTGCTTTATATCTCCAGCAACTGTTGTATTAGCTGTCGCATTTTGAGCATTATCAGACTCGGATGCAATAACTGTTTTAATTTGTTCGGACGAATTTGTCGTGTCATCACCAGCGCCTGTTGAGTTATTGCTTGCATCAGTAATCACTCCTGTCAGATTACTTCTTACATCCAAGTGGCTATCAGTGTTTGTTTTGGCTGTTTCGGTAGACAAACTGTTATTTCCAGTTTCTTTACCTGCAGTCACATTAGAAGAAACTGTATCTGCCGCTTCACCTTCTCTATCCTTCAAATCAGAATCGTTTTGATTCCTGTTATTCTCTTCAGAATGAAAACTTGTCGTCGTGTTGTCTGGTTGTTCGATATTCATTTGTACGCTTAGACCAGCCTGTGTCAAATTTATCGGTTCAGTTTCAGTGCTAGTTGTCTGAGTGTCATGAGCCACAGCACTAGACGCATCATCACCCTTGTAATGTTCCTCCCGAGCTTCATGATTTTCATCTAAACCCCCCTTTTCCTCGTCCTCTTTGTCTTCATTCTCCGTCTCATCACTATCTTCTACTTTGTCTTTCAATTCATCCGCATCGTCATCGTCTTGATCATTATCAGCATCTGATTTCTCATTCTCATGTTCATTTTCATCTATCTCAACATCTCCTTCATCTTCAATCTCTTCGGTTTTATTTTCACCTTCCTCCTGTTCTTCTGTTCCATGCTTATTTTCCTCTTCATCCTGTTCTTCTCTTTCTTCACTTTCATGCTTGTTCCCTTGTTGTTCTTCACCGTGTTCGAGTTTATTTTCCACATCCTCTACAACAGATTCATCTTCCTCTTCTTCTTGCTTTCCATTCTGATCTACTTCATCCTTAACGGGATGAAGGTCCTTTCTACCGAGTTTCACAACCGTGTCCGTCTCAGTTCTGACCGATGATAGTGTTGAATCATTCTTATCGAACTCCTTCTTCTTGTCGTGATTGTGCTTAACCTGGTAGACCAACCAGAAGCACACACCAAGCAACAGAATAACCTGCAGAACATGCTTTAACTTAACACCTTTGGATCTTTGATTCCTACTACTCGGCAACCTTTTTATCATGATTAACTTAATTACAAAAAATCAACTCGTCTTCTCCAAATCGCAAGATTATGCCACCTGCTTCGGATATCAAATGCAATATTAAGAATCTCAAAAACATACGATCATCGAGCGCAACTTTATTTCAAATACTTATCAACAACAACAACAACAATATCATAGACTACATGGATGAATCGACATCATAATGTTCTATCTTATTTCCAACTCACTAACATGTATGAAATACTTAAAAAGGTTTTAAAAAAAGTCCCTTGTAAGGAAAACGGCTGCGACAAAATGGTATCGGAAGATCCCGATCCCAATACCGTATTTATGATAAAGAACAAATTGTGGTTAATTCACACTGCAACGACCGCAATCAATGTTGCAATACCTGTATCAAAAATCGCGATAGTCTTTATGTGACTGCGACCGTTATTTAAAACCTTACACACTGTACATAGAAAACACTAACAAGAGCACTAATTGACCTCAGCAAAACAATAAATCAAAAGGATTAAGAACCACAAACTCTAAATAAGAACAGGTTGCTTTAAAAAGATGAAACTTCTACAAAAATGCAGTAACAAACACACTCTTTCTCAGGTTTTAGGGCTTTTTCCAATTCAAGAAAGCAATGTTCAACAAAACCAGGTTAACAACAACACAAAAAAGGTTACAACTTTCATACTCAACAACCATGCAAATGAAATTAAGAATCCAAGCTACTACAAAAATAAACTAAAAAACAGTATAACAGATCAATCATAACAACAGATCAGTGATAATAATATTAATAATAATAACAAATAGAATCCTATTTTGTGGCATCCCAGTGAAACCCCAAATGGTTAAAAATCATGATTATGTCAGAGTAAGAATAAAAATTGAACCTTTATGAATATTTAATGAAACCCATGATTGAAAAATGTAAGCAAACCCTTGTTCTAGTAACAATAAAGAGAAAAGGAAAGAAGTGAGATGGATAGGAAGTTACCTGAATGAGAAGAGAAATGGAAAAGGAAAGCAGTAAAGAGGAAGCAGAAGTAGAGTTTGATGAGAGAGAGATTCTAGAGAGAGAGAGTATAGATATAGGTGTTGAAATTGAACTGTTTTGCTTCTGGACTTGAACACGATCTAACAAAAACAACCTAGCTCTCTTCTTTGACATTGAGCATATCAATTATATGAAATATTTATATTAAATTTCTATAACTTCATTTATTATTTTTCGATTTTGATATCTAGTTGCCTAGCTGGCAGCTGCCCTTACATTATTAAGGAAATGAAAAACTTTTTTTTATATATATATTTTGGATAAGATTATACATATAATTATTTATTATTATATTTTGTAATTTTTATCTTGAAACATAAAAGGATAATATTGACAGATATTAGTTAATGTATCAATGAATTTTGAAATTAATAAATAAATACAAATACAAATTTCTATAAAAAAGAAAATTTAAAAATACTAAAATGAAATATAAAATTATTGTTGATTTGTTAAAATTATTAATTTCGTTTTTAAAAAGTGTAAAAGGTTTTTTTTTTTTTTAATAAAATCAAATATATTCCCAAAAAAAATTGCTAAAAGAAAAAAGAGGAACTAGGTAAAAAATTTCTCAATAAGAGACAAATCTAAAAAAAAAAACATGTTCTAAATGATGTTACAGTGATTTCTCCATCTGGTCTTAAGCTGCCAAGGGATTGAGTCAGAGTTAGCAGAAGCAAACACATTAACAATAATAAGGGAGTCTGACTCGAGCGAAGACGGAGACAACTCATGTTCCTTATCAATCTCATACACCTGAGAGCAACACAAAACTCACAGAACATAGCATTTATAGACTCTAAAGGCTCGACAAAGGCTAAAAGAAAGTGGCTCATGATATCTCCGAAGATTCCTTCAATACCTGTAAAAGAAGGATGAAGGTGAGAAAAACACGAGAAAAGGGGTTAAATTGTGTTAGTTTTTTTTCTTTCTTTTATATAAAACTCCTATCAGATTTTGAACAAAAAAATCTAGATCTTAATCAGAGTTAAGTGTTTAGCAACAAATTAAAACAATTCAAATGTAGAAAGGAAAGAAAAAGAGGCACAAACAATTATTCTGGTTTCTCCTATAAATCAAGAGTAGTTCAGTCCCCTTGCACTTTAAAGGGATTTCATTATAATAAAAGTTGATTACAATTGCTCAAACACAAAGCAAGAGACTTCTAATGCTCAAACACACAAGTAGGATACATATAATGCTCAAGCACACAAGCAAGAGACATCAGATGCTCAAACACACAAGAAAGAGTCTCCGTACACTCTAACTTACAGTTAAGAGATTGTGAAAAACTACATTCGATATACAATTAAAGGTGTAGAAAAAATATAACACACAAAGACTCTTTATGACTTAAGAATTTCTAAGGTGTACAAGTGTTAAGAAATTTTAAGTTAAATTTGTGTTTTTTTTGTTTGAAATAGAAACAACTCTTTTATTATCAATGGTTTGTTATTCATTCTTTAAGTCTCCAGTTTCTTATATAAAAGAGTCGTTGAATAGCACAAGTGAGTCTTAGAGAAGCTTGATCATAAATGTTGAAAGATTACTTGATATGGTTAATTCCTTTGAAAAGATAATTTAAATTATTTTGCTTCAAAAGGAATTATCTATTACATTTCAATTGTCTGTAAAAATGTTAACTTAAATCTTAATGTGATTAGAAGACAAATTGCTCTTTGTTTCTAAAAGTGTCCATCAATCTTCGCGATTCGTGCGTTGACTGACCTCAGAGTCTAATAGTGACTTATCAAAGTCTTATTGATTCTTATGTTTGATTGACTTCAAAGTTTGATTCTTCAGAGTCTTCAGGTTCTGATTTTTCAAAGTCTGAGTCTTCAAAGGTTAACTTCCTTCAGAATTTGAGACCTCGGAATTTGATTTTGATCTTCAAATTCTAGATCTTTTAGCATCTCTTTAAATGTTCTTTTTAGTATCAGAACTGACTATTACTAAGAAATTTTAGTCTATGGTTTTTCACACTTGAACATATGTTACAATATCCAATTGTTATTTAAATATTTTGTTATCATCAAAATATTAGAGATATGACACAAATCAATTTTGTTCCAACAAAGAATTCTCAGTGTATGTCCCCATCTACAATGCACTTGATTTGATTCTCATTTGGAGGAGTCCACAAAACCCCTTTGATGATATGCGCCTATAGGAAATGCTAGTAAAACATAAGTGTTTCCAGAAACCACTAATGATGCAAGTTTAAGGGTTCGAACCTTTGTTATTTACAAAATTTTGATTATTATTTACATTCTAATTCATTAATTTCTTATATTAATTTTCAAAACATATAACTAATATTCAAAAAATATATAATTAATTTAAACAATGTTAATATAAAAAAAATATTTAAAAAATTAGATAATTTATTTCATGTTATTTTAGTTTTATAAAATATTTTTACTTTTATTTTCAAACACTATTATAAATATTAATTAATGTTTTTATTTTATTTTTATCCTTGTCACAAATGCTACATATTAATTAATATTATTATTTATTTATTTTTATATCTTAATCATCAATATCATTTCATTGTCTTTTATGCAAATTGGAAGTGGATAAATAAATTCAAGAAATATTAAACTTAAGGATGATTATTTAAGAGAAACTAAATCATTAAAAAAATTCAAATAATGGATTAAAATTGTATTTAAGCTTAGACTTTATAGACAAAATATCATTTTTGATCCCTTAACTTTGCCATTAGGGTTTAGTTTGATCCATTAACTTTAAAAAGTGATATGTTGGTTCTTTAACTTTTAAAATGGTATCAACTGAATCGTAATTGTTAATTGGCCTCAAACGTTTGTTATGTGTTAATACATGATAGATGACATGACAAGACAACTTCATCTTCTGTATTAGATACAGTTACACAACTCAAGAAAATAAATACAATTATTCAAGTCTTCAAAATTCTGTTATATAGTAGCATTTTCTACATCTATATATATATATATATATATATATATATATATATATATATATATATATATATATATATATATATATATATATATATATATATATATATATATATATATATATATTCTGGAAAAAAAACTAATGCTACATGCAAATTGGTTTATGAGAATTTCATTTTAAAGAAAAGTTATTATTTTACTATTTAACATTGAAACTTTTGTTTGTGAAAGTAAGCTGAAGTTCTTATGTAGTATGTCAATCTCTCTTCCTGATGACCTATTAAGATACTTTAAATCTACTACTTACTATTCTATACTTGTTGTATACATGTGAAGGAATCTACTTGTCATCCATCATTCATTTTAGACACTCCCTAAATTCAATGAAAAGACTAAAGTGACCATAAAAGAAAACATATTGACATTTTACACTGTCAGATTTTTCAAAAAAATTTACGATACCGAGAATTTAGAGTGAACTACCGGATATTTGGAATTTACAAGTAAGTTTTACCGATTTTTTTATAAATTACTGGTAAGAAATACCGGAAATTTCAAAAATTCCGGTGATATTTACCGGAAATTTCAAAACTATAGGTAACTATTTCCCGGATATTTGAATTTTCCGGTAGTTCAAATTTTACATTTTTACCGGTAATTTACTTTTTTGGTTAATTATTTGTTTAATAAGTGTTTTTTCCAGTGAGGACTATAGGTGTTGATGGTAGCCCTAGTGGGAGGACGCGTGACTTGGCTGTAGCTGGTAGGGAGAGGGGTACATTCACTCCCGATGATGAGTCTACCCATGTACGAGCTGGACGGGTTGTCCCAATCGGTTCGCACCAGAAGAGAATGGTTGAGCAACAGGGGTATTTCCAGGCACCTCGCACCGTTATGAGACGTGGAGGTCTTTCTTCACAGCAGGTCACACCGGAGGTCGTTCCTGATATTCAGCCTCCACCGGTGGATGCTATTGAGAGAGATGTTCAAGTGGAGGATGTTGTTAGGGATGTCGTAGAGGAGACTGTTAGAGTGTCAGCTGAGGGCGTGCAGGAGGGACATGTTGATGGTGAGAGTGATGTCACTGGAGGGGTCGTGGTACAAGAGACCTAGAGGAGACTGTTCAAACGGATGTGACGGTTCCTTCGACCGAGACATCCATACACACGAAGCCAGGATTCCCTAGTGGGCCGATATTAAAAACCTAAACACTACCAAATGCTTCAGGGCATTTCATCATTGTCATTATTTCATCAACTGATTTTGCCAACTACACATCTAATGCCAGCAGACCCCTTGTTAGCCTACGGCGAAAGAATCTCCACATTTTGCTGACGTCTTCATCGTTCTTCAGCTCAATTAGATTATTATATTTCACACTACCATCACCCCAATCCTCCCTAAAATCGATCTTCAACATCTTTCTATTCTCACCATCAGACAACAATTCGTTCAACGTCGAAGTCAGGCCGACAAAGGAGGTTGTGTCATCCGTGAGCATAAATTAGACAGGTTGAAAACCTCTCTTGAAGTAAACTTTTGTCTTAATTAAAAATGTTGGAATAATCATTTTTTCATATATGTTTACCCACAAGACCTAACCCCTATTTATACTAGTGTGCAACAATTCTGAACCACACAAATTGTCGGTGCAATCACAACCATACAAAATTGTTAGCAAAATCTCAGCCGTTTAGAAAAAACCTAAAAAAACCCTAAAATTATGCCTACTGGAAATTTCAAAGGATTTGATTTTATACCGGAACTTTTTTATCCCTACTGGGAATTTGTTTCAGAAATCGTTTGTTAAAAATTTAGGGGCATTTTTACCATTATGTAAATTAAGGGGGGTGTCAGGAATAAGTGAGGGTGGTAAGTAGATTTCTCATACTTGTGGCATGGAGATTGTATTGTATGTCAAGACAAAAAATGATGATGAGCTTTTTTCATGGATTAAATTATTAGAGCAGAGAGTCGCGTATGTCACAGTCAGTGGGAAATGGGTAAGATTGAAGATAGGAATACCACGACTTTTGCGGAAGATATATAAGGAAGTAACAAAGGAATATACTTGGATTATTATATTATATGTTATATTCACGTCGCCAAAAAAAATCACCTGACAAATGTTTATCAACTTTGACTAACAGCAATCGAGGACAAACGTAACATAATTTTAAAAGTTAAAGGACTAATATGTCACTTTTAAAGTTAAGAAATCAAATTAGACCCTAGACAAAGTGGTATTTTGCCTAAAATATATTTATAAGAAAAAAATTTTTTTATCTATATTTATATATAACATGAAATATTTATTTTTGGTGTAGTGTCTTTTTAATTATACTTTTTATATTCCTAATTAAGTGGCAAGAAGCTTTTTAGGTAATTATACTTTTTTATTTAAACTATTATATTTATAATTTTTTTAAATGTTATTTAAATATTTAATTAAAAATATGTTTTAAATTCTATTTCAATAGAAACAAACCCTCTAAAATTATATAAATAGTGGTAATTAAATCTTTATTTTAATCTTATTTTCCAAAATTATATTATTGTGGTCCATGCCAAAAAAAATTATAATTATGTGCAATAAAATAAATATATAATTAACCAAAAACAGATAGACAGACATTGTCTGTGTTTTCCTCAATTATAATAACTTATTTTATCGGATTACTTACTGAATATTAATTTTTATTCATGTTATTATTATTACTATTAATATTATTATTTTATAAACTTTATGATATCATTATTAATTTTTTGTATTTTTTAATTTATTTTTTCCTATAAAAACTCCTATAGGCCCAGAGCAACAAAGCGTATAGTAGCAAAATTTGAGCTTATACCTTCTTAATTCGTTCCACATCCCATATATATTGTGAATAAAAAAGATGACTTGTCACTAAAAGTTGACTTTATAAATAGAATTTATATTAATTTTGATATATACTACGTCTCTAATAATATATAAACAAAAAATTAATAATTCATATTTATTAAAAAAATTAAATTTTTGTATTATTTTATAATCTTTTAGGAGAAGATGTAAATATATTTTTCATTGGTGATTGTTTATAAAAAATAATAAGAGAAAACAAATTAAATATAATTATATTTATTTTTACTTTAAAAATTACTTTTTAAAATAAAATACTTAGACAAAATAATGTTCGTGTATTTCGATAAGAGCAATGTCATTTAGTAAGAAAGAATTTGATGGAGTGTAAGAATGCACACATGTCACTATTTCAGAAGTTAATTTTAAATTGATTTTAAATTTAACTTTCTTTTTAATAGTGATCATGAGATAATGATGTTAATAAATGATTGAGATTTATTCTTGCATTTTTTATTTTCATTTTTTTACTATTAAGCACTTTTCTTTCGATAAATATTATCAAATATAATAAAGTTTCATTGATAATAGAAAAATAGTAAAATTGATATTTTTTTAAATAATTTAGAATAAAAAAATGTGTATTTTTCTTATAAATTGTTACGGAGGAAATAGTAATAAGTATAAATATATAAAAAAAACTATAAAAATAAAAGACACTTATTAATGGAGTTAGAAAAATTTATATGTAGGAATTTATGTGTTGGAGTGAAGTTAGAAAAAATTATAAATACGTTGTTGTGTTTGAATAAATGTTGGATGCATTTAATAATCTGTCTATATTGTCCTACTACATTACTTTGAAAATAATGGCTCGCCTTTATATGTTTTCTATGGCTATTTACGCATGGTTTGCATAACTCTCTGACAATAATTGAAGTGTTCAAGAACAAAGATAGCGAAATAATTTAGTATGGTGCCATCATTTATGTTAGTTATAAAACATGTTGACTTCTCACATTTTGCATTAGAGTTTCTTTGAGTGTGATTGTTTTGGGAGAGTTAGAGTTGAGAGAGTCATTGAAGAGAGAATGAGAAGAAGTATCGCACTTCTCTTGCTTGGATAGAAGAAAAATAGGGAAGAGAGATTCAAAATAAGTGGGTTCCACTCCTTTTTTCATTTCTCTCCTTGGATGAGAGAAGAAAGGGAAAAGAAACACTTTTTCATTTTTATATGTCCATTAAACCCTTGTTTTAGTTTACCAACCTAGAGTGTGTTTGGATTATAATAGAATTGAGTTTGGTAGCCTGGATTGATTTTACCTAGTATTTTCAACAAAATATTTAAACAAAATAAAAAAGAGAGTAAGGTATTGTTCTGGATTGGACTAACGACTAGGTACGACCCAATCCTCTTTTGTCTATGTGACGGTCAAATAGTTCAAATATCAAAGGGTTCCACCATATTCGTATCCTCCTAGATTGACTGCGGCTCGTCGACCATGTCTGGTCGTGGTCGATCCTCTCTCCCCGCTCTTGACATCTGCCCGACATCGACAGAGATCACCCAGGTTCGACTAAGATGACTTTTGCTCGGATGATCATGCGCTCAACGCATCAATATCACGACAAGAATGCTCGTCTGACGATTAGTTTCTGGCAGTTACCTATTTTCGGGGGATCCGCGATTCAGGCCCAAAGTAGGAACAGTTGGCCACGCGTTGGGGGCTCTCTATATAAACCCTCTCACTTGAGGGGGTAGGTATCGAATATTCATTCCCTAAACACTTTTACTTGTACTTGCTATCTCTTGTGCCCGTTCTGACTTTGGCATAGGAGTACCTTGCAGGTACACCCCCGTTCTCCTCAGTATCCGAGCAGACTTTGAAGTCCACGTCAGCAGCCATTGGAGATTCTAATCTCAGGTACGATCAGTGGCGCCGTCCGTGGGAACTTTGTTGCTCTATTTTCTCATCTTCAGTTCGTGAAAATAAAAACATCATCGTTCAATCTCCTTCTCGGTGGCTCACCAAGACGATCCCGTCAGTGCTCACCTCGTCACCAGCATCCCCATTAAGTAATGGGAGAGTGACGAAACTAACCCTCCCCTCAGAGAACCAGATCGTTTCCTCGAAGGGAGAACTGCCTCCCCGTCACCCGAACCTTCCTACTAACCTGAGATCACTCCTGTAGATCTCCCACTGATTCCCATCCCTTAAGGGACGAATCAGACACTAGCAACTCTGGTCGAAGCGACCAACAACATCAACCTCTTCTTACTTCGCCAGGGCGAAAGATTGAAGGTTCTTGAAGAAGCAAGACGTGTGAGATCCCCCACTCCCGTGAGGAGACATCGTCGGTCCCATTCAAGATAGCCCAGGCAAAGGAAGGACCACCACCAGCCTGAGGCCTCTGGATCCATCAAGAAGAGGACCCATTCGTCCCCTCGACAAAATAAGTCCCCAAAAACAAAAAAGACCCGACGAACTCTCCAGTCGGGAGCGCGACCAACACCAGAAGGCGCGAGAAATCATTTGAAATCTCCTCCATGCAGGCATATGAATGATTGTTCCTGCTCCCTCTCCCCGTTCTCCAGCGACGAGGACGAACCTCGTGGCCCCCTTTTAGAGGAGATCATATCCATAAGTCTCCCTAAAGGGCTTGAGAAGCCCCCACCACTGGGAACATACGATGGGACCATAGATCCAGATGAGCACATCGAAAACATCGACGCTCTATTGGACTACAGAGGTGTTCGGGGAGCTATCAAGTGCCGCCTTTTCCCCACGACTTTGAGAAAGGGGGTGATGGCTTGGTACAAAAGTATTTCTCACGAGTCTATCACCTCATGGAGGCAACTAGGGAGAACATTCTCTCGACACTTCACTGCCTCGCGACGCCATCCCAAAATCGAAGCGTCTCTAGAGGTGTAGACAAAGATTTTCTATGCCATCAAAATAAAGCTCAAAGTGATATATTTCGACTAGGAAAGGAAGTTGGAGAACATGTTTAGAAAGAAATTTCGACAAAGCCAGATGAAGACATGATTTTGGACGTCTTCGATAGATTCGACAGTTTTGAAGGGATGCGGCGTTTCAACGCAAAGAAAGAAATTTAAAATTTAAAGATTGATACGTTTGGCAGAAACACGCATGGAAGCATTTGGTGGAAAAAAGACATGCCGAAGGCCAAGTGTCATAGTTTTAGGATTTTTCCGTTAGTGGCAGTTATTTTATTTATGTAAAAATAGGGTAGTTCTTGTCAGAATTGTGTGCGAGAAAATATTGTACAAAATTCCTACAAATACTCAAAGTAACCTTGTGTGAGAAAATAGTTTATTATGGAAAATGTACGTGTGCAACACCATTTCATTTTACAAAGTTTAATAAAATTTCAAAGTTATTTACCATTCGTTTATATTTCCAAGTCATTTACTTTAAGCGTTAAAAGTTTATTTCCTGTAAGTTTTTTCCAGAGACTTCTACTCATTTGTTAGACAGATTATCTATATGCATAAAAGACTTAATAAAAGTAAAACCAAAGTTTGTTGAGAGATAGAAAGTTTGTAAGAAAGCACTTGTGTCATAGGATTTATATGGTTGATCCTGCAAATAAACTAATTTCGTTAAAATTGGAAACCAGCGATTGTTCACCAAAATTAACAGCGAACAAGAGGCAATTATTCAGGGGAAGGACGAGCCCTTTCGAGCATATATCGAAAGGTTTAACAAAGAAGATATACAGATCTCGACCACGGACGATATGAAAAAAATACCTTTTGGAAAAAGGACTCCGCCCCCAGAGGGATTTCAGAAGGGCCATGGGGATCGAAACACTGTCCACGCTTGACGCTTTCCTCCTTAAAGCACAAGCGTACATATAGTACGAGGAGAAAGAAGCAGCGAGCGCTACCCGTGACACCCGGCAGAATGAAGACGCCAAATCTTCCAAGCACGACGACTCCTCGACGTCCCGTCAAGGAGGGGACAAAAGAAAGGAAGATCGCTCCCGTGAACCGCGGGAGCACAAGGGCCCCATCGGGAGGTTCCACGAGTATACACCTCTCACAGCGACCAGGGAAAAGATTTTGTCCGAATGCGTGAATTCTGAATTTCGCCAAGCAGGAGTCAGATTCCTGAAACATCTACCAAACAAACCAAATACTGACAAAACAAAGTATTGTCACTTCCACAAATCTCACGGGCATAATACCGAGGATTGCATTCACTTAAAGGACGCCATTGAGATACTCATCCGGGATGGTCATCTCAAGCAGTTTACTAAGAGTAAAAAGACCCTCCCACAGGAAGTACAAGAGGCTCGAAAAGCTGAAGACGTCATTCCACCGGTCGCAGAAACAAACCTTCAGGTCGCCCTCAATATAACGCAACCAGAAGATTTCTATGTTCCCGAGCCATAAACCGACCCTACATACTTTTTTGGATACAGCCTATGGGAATCCTTCCCGTCAGCAATGGTCATCTCTGGGGGGGCCAATAAGGTCACGGTAGGATCAGTGAATCGACGATTCGACCAACTGATCAACACCAGTTCTAACCAGAACTTGCCCCTCCTCGAGGAGGATCCATTCCCAATTCATTCTACAAAGAAAATCTCCTCGGAGGAGCGCCAAACGCTAGCGTTCCTTTGTTGGTTCGTGCACAGATCGAAAATTTCAATGTCCGTAGGATCCTCGTCGATCAAGGAAGTTCCGTCGACATAATGCACTCCCAACTATTCGCGACCCTTCAGCTGAACGAGACGCACTCGACGCCATATGTAGGCTCAGATCTCCAAGGGTTCAACGAGACAGTTTCTAGGCCTTGGGGTTATGTCGACCTGATCGTCACATTTGGTGTTGGAGATACCGCGAGGTCCATCACGATGCAATTTCTTATGATAGACTTCCCATCCCTATACCAGTGCATCTTAGGATGACCCACTCCGGCCGAGCTCATTGTAGTACCTTCCACGATACACCTAAAAATGAAGTACTACACATCATCAGGACAGGTAGCCACCCTCCAGGACATAGAAGCGGCTCGCAGGTGTTACGAGGTTGCATCCAAAGACCTCCACACCATCTCTGCCAAGCCGATCAAAGCAATCCTCACCCACACTTCCGAAGAGCCAAAGGCGCTACCCTGTGTGGATTCCATAGATCTCAACAGCAGATTCACCGATTAAGAAGAGCAAAAATAGATGGTTGCAAAGCTTTCTTCATCCGCTCGACCCGTCCCCAACGGTGATTTTGAGCTGGTTGCATGGGGAGAGGTTCCATCGAAGGGAGTGAAGATTGGAGTAGACCTCCCTGACCTGGAGAGGAAGCAACTCAGAGCCTGCCTCAGAGAAAATGTTGATTTGTTCGTGTGGAGCACTGTAGAGATGTCGGGCTTGGATCTAGAGATGGTGTGCCACCATCTGTCCATAGATCCCTCAATCCGAGCAATTGCGCAACGAAAGAGGAAGAAGTCCCGGGAAAAGGTAGAAGCAGCCGAGCAGGCTGTAAAAAACCTCTTAAAGGCGCATTTTGTAACAGCGGCCAGGTACACCACTTGGCTCTCGAACGTTGTACTAGTTAAAAAGAGCAATGGAAAATGGCACATGTGTGTTGACTACACCAATCTTAACCGGGCTTTCCCGAAAGACGCTTACCCTTTGCCTAACATTGATAAACTAGTCGATAACTCTACAGGTATTAAATTATTTTTGTTCCTCGACGCCTACTCCGGGTACAATCAAATACCCATGGTCGTGAATGACAAAAAGTACACCGCTTTTATGATCGAACCGAGAAACTATTAATATAACGTAATACCTTTCGGCCTGAAAAACACGGGTGCTACTTACCAACGAATGATGAACAAAGTCTTTCAAGCGGAGATCGAGAACATGCTCAAGGTTTACATGGACGACATGATCTTTAAATACCACGAGGAAACCGATCACGCTCTCCACTTAAATAAAATCTTCGACCAAGCACACAAGTGCAAAATGCGATTCAACCCTGAAAAGTGCACATTTGGAGTACAAGCGGGTGAATTCCTCGGGTTTTACCTAACCTAAAGAGGAATAGAGGCTAACCCCGACAAATGTCGAGCATTCTCTGAAACTCCCATGCCAACTTCGAAAAAATCCATCCAATCACTAAACAGGGTGCTCACATCGTTATCATGTTTTGTAGCAAACTCCACTCAGCATGCGCTCCCCTTCTTCAAGCTCATCCGCAAGGAGACTGCCTTCGAATGGACGGAGGAGTGCGAGCAAGCCCTGACACACCTTAAAAAGGCTCTGTCAGAACCCCCGGTCCTCTCGCGACCAGAGGTATGGGAAATCTTGTTCATCTACATTATCGTTGCTAACAAAGCCATAAGTGCCACTCTCGTGCGAGAAACACCCGAGGGGAAAGAACCAATCTATTTCACGAGCAAAGCCTTACAAGGGCCCGGACTTAGATATCAACAAATTGAAAAGGGCTGCCCTGGCACTCCTCCATGCAACAAGGAGACTTGGACATTATTTCCTCACGCACTCGATCATGATACGTACCGACCAACCCATTTGACAACTCCTCGATCGACCTGATATGTCCGGGCGAATGCTCAAGTGGTCGCTGGAACTATCTGAATTCGATATCCGATACGAGGGTAGAGAAGCCGTTAAAGCACAAGCCCTCGCTGATTTCATAGCCGAAATGACCGCACCATAAAGCCAGACCTGCGCGTCCAAAAGTTGGACCATCTTCGTGGATGGAGCTTCGAGCTCGATGGGAAACGGTGCGAGAGTTATCTTAGAGAATGAAGAGGGAATCCTGATCGAAGTATCCCTCACCTTATCATTCCCCACGTCCAAAAACCAAGCAGAATATGAAGCATTCCTCACAAGCCTGAGGCTCACTGATGACCTGGGATCGGAAGAGATAATTATCTGCACAGACTCCCAGCTCTAAGCCATGTAGGTCAAAGGCGAAAACCAGGTCAAAAACGACAATTTATCAGAATACTTAGCCCTGGTCAAGGAAATGATTGCGAAATTCACATCTGTGGAAGTTAAACACATACCCCGCGAGAACAACATATGAGCAGGCATGCTCTCAAAGCTCGCTAGCACAAAGAGGAAAGAAGGTAATAAGTCTGTCATACAAGAGATACTTCCTCGTCCCAATATCGAAAAGTTAAGCCCGACAGTAGACATAAACGTCATTAGCGAGGCCAGCTACTGGATGACCCCGATATACAAATCCCTAACCAATGACGAACTATCTAAGGATCCGAAGGAAGCCAGTATGTCAAGGGATGGGCCTGTTCGTACGTCTTGGTCGAAGGAAAACTATACCAATAAGGATTCTCCATTCCCCTCCTCAAGTGCGTCGAGGAAGAGCTAATTCCTCACATCTTACGAGAGATCCACAAAGGCATCAACGCTCAACATTTAGGTGGAAGGTCCCTCGCGAGGAAAGCCCTTCGGGAAGGATATTACTTGACCACTATGCAGAACGACACCAAAGAACACGTAAGAAAATGCGATAAATTCCAAAGGCACGGAGACATGCTCCTCGCACCACCCAACAAGCTCAAAACGATGTCGTCCCCGTGGCCATTCGTATGGTGGGGCCTGGATATCCTCAGACCTTTCGTCGTCGGTTCAAACCAAAACAAATACTTGATCGTCGGAGTTGACTACTTCACGAAGTGGATCGAAGTTGAACCCCTATCCAAAATCACAGCCCTCAACATATTGCGTTTCTTCAAATGTAACATTCTTGCCCGGTGTCGCACCCCAAAAAATACGACCTCGCGATTAAAAGAACCGCGCGCTGGGAAGACATTAGAGTCGCCACCTAATTCTCATTTATTCCCATAAGGGGAAAGGGAAGATATAGATAAAACCCGTATAAAGAGAGGATAAAGACAAAGGTCTCGAAACCATTTCCTGGGTTCGGAAGTCGGTTATGCAAGGGGAAGGTATTAGTAAATCTCTAGGAGTCAGTTTACACAACCTTGTTGGTAGCATGCTTTCAGAATAAACCTTGCCTCAATTAGGTCTTTTGATGGTTTTAACGAGGCCTGGTTCAAGTTTATTGAAACAAAGGATATAAGGCTCAAAGTTTTATTTGTACCCTCCCATTCTTCATAATGTTCTCCAGTCCTATGTTCAGTTAACTCTACACATGCACTTGTCTTCCAAAAGGGATTTGACGTTGTAATAGTGAAGATGAAGCTTCGAGTTTTTCTTGGACGTGACAATCATCTTATTTTATTAGTGACCTTTTGATTATTGATGTGGTGGTCACATGATCTTTATTTTGTTTTTGCTGAGGATTTGAGATCATCTTCTTGCTTTGTTCTTTTTTTTTTTGTTGACTAAGTCTCCCTTTGGGTGCTCAACTTAGTGGTTTTCTCTTTTTTCTTTTTTTTTGTCTCGCTTAAGTCTCCCTTTGGGTGCTCGACTTAGCTGTTTTCTTGATTTCTTCTTTTTTTTGTTGACTAAGTCTCCCTTTGGGTGCTCAACTTAGTGGGTTTCTTTGATTTTTTTGCCTAAGTCTCCCTTTGGGTGCTCAACTTAGGGGTTTTTTTTCTCGCTTAAGTCTCACTTTGGGTGCTCGACTTAACGGTTTTTTTTTAATGTTGTGACTGCCAAGTCATTTGTTGATGGTCCTCAGACGGGATGTTTCATCTTGCGATTTGAAGGTGTAGTCAGGTTAACTGAACACTACCCTGCCCCTGGTTAAGTGTAAGGGTTTGTATCTGAAAGAAACTCCTACTTCTAGGCTCGAAGTGGTTGACTAGGTATTAACTCCTTATCTCTCCAGTGTTTGGGGATTTGAAAAAAACGCATGTACATCATTGACGAGGTTTTATCCGAAAGCATACTGCAACAGTTATGGGTATTCAGTTTTCATCATCCTCCCTCAAATCTTTGCTAAAGTAAAGTGAGGAAATATTTTTGTGATTTTGTGATAAATGATAAATGATGAGCGAATGCGAATAGACTAATTCAAAATATGCATACATATAACATTAACAAAACCAAATACGAATAACAAGGTTCAAAGCAAATAGTACTTAAACAACAATACAAAATACAAGGATGTGAAATAATAAATGGTGACGACTGCCTTGATTTGAGGAATGAACTTCTCTTGATTGAATCTTTAAAGTAGGAGACTACTCAGCTTGGTCTTCTGCAACCTCTTCAAAAACATTCATTGACGGGACATTTGTGGCAACATAGGCTTGTTGAATTTGATCCATTACTCGTCAGACGTTGGCTTGAGCAGCATGGGAGTGTCGAGGAATCAACTGGATGATTTTTGTTGTTGGAAGATGAAATGAAAGATGCATAATGATGCGAATACAAAATGAAATGATACACATATGGATGCAATGTTAGAATCCAGGATCGCAAGATCAGGGTCTTGAGTTAATCCAGAATTTTTAATAATGTGAATTCATGAGTCCGAGGTAAGGATAAAGGATAAGGCTTGCTCTCCTCACAAGGATCTCACCAGGTTGAATCTAGAGTTTTAGGAACCCCAAAGTTGTCAATTCATATGGCTGTTCATCACACACACTATAAGCATGACGGTTGATTGACTCCCCCATATGAATCTATTTTGGGTGAGATCTTCGTATCGACAACCCACAAGAGCAAATTTCTGGGGAGCCCATACTACACGACCATCGACATGAGGTATAAAACAAAGGTCTTAAAGTTATGGACTTTGCTTAATTATTTGATGCACATGTCAGCTTTTGATAGTCAATCAACTTCATTGAGAAAGTCTATTCTAAGTGAGATCTTCGTATCGACAACCCACAAGACAAAATTCTCGGGAGCCCATATTACGCGACCATCAAGTTTTGTTTCGACCAAAATGTTTACGGTTCTAAAAGTCCTCAGAGTTGATGACCCTAATGAAAACAACTGAACACACACGCCAAAAGCTTAACGGTTGTTAGTATTCTCATTAGAATCTACTCCAAGTGAGGTTTTCGTATCGACAAAGAGCAAATTTATCGGGAGTCTATACTACACAACCTCGCTAACTTATGTTTGTACTCGTAAGCCCGAGTATAGAGCCTTTCCCTCAAGTTTCTTTTGCGATCAAAGTATCGATCCAAATTATAGTACCAAAGAGCCACAAGATATATAATATGGAATACAATAAAGAAAGCGGTAAAGAAATACAAGTAAGACATACAATAATATATCCAAACAAGAGTGGAAACCTATACTAGGCTTGACTTGCATAGGGGCGAACCAGTCCCCAGCAGAGTCGCCAGCTGTCGCACCCTGAAAAATACGACCTCGCGATAAAAGAACTGCACGCTGGGCAGACATGAGAGTCACCACCTAATTCTCATTTATTCCCATGATGGTAAAAGGAAGATATAGATAAAACCCGTCTAAAAAGAGGATGAAGACAAAGGTCGTCGCAATCATTGCCTGGGTTCTGTCGCTCCCGAAGATTTGCATCCAGGTACAAGCGCGAACGGTCGGCGAAGGGAACAGTGAGAACACACAGCCGTGAACTCACTGGAGAATGAATAGAGTCGCCAGCTAGGCATTTTTATCCCGGAGGAAAGGTAATGCTGCATAGACCTAGAAAGATACGGATAAGACGGTTTGCGAACCAGAGAGACTGAGAAAGGGGGTTGGTTACAACCTGGGAAGGTATTAGCACCCAAATTGTCCGTCGTACTCGACGGGATCCACGCTTAAAAGATTTGTGTTTTAGAGGGGTAGTGTCAGTGCAATCTGTGTGTAAAATAGCTGGAAAAGAATGTACAGGTGTCAGTGCAAAAGAAGTGTGAAGTGTAATATGTATAGTGTCAGTGTAAGAAAGAGTATGCTCATGATCATGAGGCTAAAAGAATGAAGCTGGAAAGAGGGGGAATATACAGAGACTTTTGTTCGATAACTGTTAAGTTATGCCTACGTATCCTCTCGTGCAATGAGGAAGTCAGAACACCGTAGTTCGACCCAAAGAGACTGAAAGATGAATTGACTTGTGAACTTCTTACTTGCCTATGCTCAAGTGTATGATCTGTCTGGCACAGATGCAAACTGTCTTGCATTAGACGGAAGAAGCGAGTTCTCGATTGTGAGTGAAGGTGATGAGAAAAGAATCCCGGAGGAGACGATTATTGTTTGTTTTTGAGTTTTCAGTCTTTTATTGCTTTTGAAGTTTGTCATAAGTTAATGAGCTTAAGCCTAAACCAATGGGTTAGTAAACTCATCACATCTTCCCTCTGATTAGGGGTAATGAGAGTACCTTAAGTGTGAAGTCAGATTCTCACACTTAATCACCTTTGGTGCAGGATTAAGATCATTAACCTACTTGTGATTATTTAGATGTTTTTGTGATTTTGTTTAGTGTTGAGTAATGAGGTTAAGCCATAATCAGGGATTAAACAGACTCATTACACCATCCTAAGAGAAGGATAATAGATGAGAATGTTTAAGCTGAGGAAGGCTCCTCAACTTAATCCATGATTAGGGATTAAACCCATGACAAAACAAGCCTTTGATTAAGTGGATTTTATTTAGATTAATGGTATGATGATGAAGTGTTTTTTATGATTTGTAAGACAACTTGAGGGGGACTTGTCCATTAACACTAGGGTTAGTCCTTCTTAACCAATTAAGGAAGAATTAGAACCCTAATGCAAGGCCCAAGTTACAAGTGTGATGTCTTGATGATTATTAGATGAATTGGTTAAGAGATTTAAACACCTTAAGGGTTTAATACTTAGGATTAAAGTTATACACTCCATCCTAAAAGAAGGATGCAGGCATAAGCTTAATCACAAAGTCTTAAAGCCTTTAGGGTTTAGTCCCTGATTATGAGGTGAGAAAAGAGGACTCAAAGAGAGACACAAAGGTAAAACTACGGGGGGAACTAATCAAAACCCTAATTCATTGTCATGCTTGGATGATCCTAAGGTTTGTGAGGTTTTCAAGAACAATCTTCAAAGGCCACCAGGAAGCAGATGAACAGGATCAAGAGAAGCAAAGTGACTTGCTTCATTCAAGAAGTCAAGTCACTTGAAGAAAGAAAGTAGGAGGAAGAAGAATGAGCAAGCTCAAACTCAAACACAAATAGAAATGCAGCAATGGATGCAAGAGAGATGAAAAGAAAAGTTATGAGAAGTGAAGGCAAATTCACTTCCCAAGTTACTTACCACCTGAAATGTTAGAAAGAAATGCAATGCAATGCAAGATGAGATGAAATGGTATGATGCTTAGCAAAACCAGAAGCATGTTGATGATGATTATGATGTTATGAGGTGCTGCAAACATGAGGCAAGACAATGGGGATGTTCATACAAGATTATGAATGCAAATGATGCAAGTTAAGGAGCATGAACAAACATGGAATGTTATGAAGCATACAAGACAAATGACATGGCAAATATGTAATGCAATGATCAAACATGGTTCTATATGTCTTAAGATGTCAAATGAATCATAAACATGTACAAAATGCAAAGACAAGTCATGTTATGCAAAAGAATGCAAGGAGGATGCAAGAGAGAGCCCAAATTAGGGTTCATGGATCAAACATCAAACAAAAACCCAAAACAGAAGCAAACCTCATGATAAAAAATGGAAAATGGCACCCAAAGAAACCCTAGGCCTATAGTGAACCACTGCCCAAAGGGGAGCTCTCAACTCTCAACCAATCTCAAGATATGAATTTTACAAGATATTAGGGTTTTTTAGGGTTCTTAACAAAACAAATGCCAAACAATTTGAAAATGCAAGAACAATTCATGGCCTTTTTATCCTAGGAACTACATGCAAAACAAAAGACAATGCAAGAAGAATCAATGTCTCAACCTTCACCAATTGGCAGAAATGAATTTTTGAATCCATGATCAAAATAATGCATAAAAAATGATTTAATTCAATGAAAAATTCTTAAAATGCATCAAGATCAAAAAAGAAATTTGGTTTGAAGGTTGGACAATGTTTCTAAATGTCTTAGAACATTTCATGAATTTTTTTGTAATTTTTAAATACCTAAAAGTATTTTTAATTAATTAATTCTCATTAATCAATTAAAAATAATCTTTTAAATATTTAAAAATACTTTTTTAATGATAAAAAATAAAATAAAAATATTTTGGGGTCTTAAAAATTAATAAAACTTTAAAGAAAAAGTTTCATAATTTTTAAGAATTTTTTGCTATTTTTAATTAAATATGCAAGACAAATGAAAAAGAAATGGATTAAATTAAATAAAACTGAAGTAATCAGGATGGATGGATGAGATTGGCTCTGAGTTTGAATTCATTGACTGCGCGCGTGATCTTGTGGCCAGGATTGACTCTGATTAAATTATTTAATTATGGATTAATTAAGTTAACACGTGGATTAGGGCATAAGTAAGCTGATCTGGGCCATCCAAAAGAGAGGGAAGTCAACTGGTCAATGGCTATCTACGGCTCACATTCAAACTGAAGTTAATTACACAATTAGGGCACAAATTACTTTCAGGTGGCCGGAGAAGACTTCCGGTCGTCTTCTCCGGCCAGCACCTCACCTGAGAAACTCACCAACTCCTCAAAACGTACCAAAAATGAAAACCAAGAACATGGAAATGATCATCATCCTCTCACGAACCAAACCCCTCTCTCAAAACAAATTTATATTTCCTAAATCAACTGAATCGAAGAGAAAAAGTTCTAGGTCACGCAAGCTTCAGAAACAAATTAAATGCTCAAATCACAACCATTTTCAAAACCAATGGTACCAGGATGATCAGGATAACACAAAGAACAAGTTTGTAACAAGAAAAACAACTTCTGGAAAAATAAATTTCAGGCTACCTGAGATTCGAAGCTTTCAGTTTAGGAACTTTCTGGCCACCTCTCCTTGTGCAATCCACTCCACCTGATCCCCAGATGATGTTTGAATGCTCAAATGGAGTTTAAGTTGGCTGGATAGTGAGATTCGACAGCTTCTGCTCAAGCTTGCTCAAAAATGGCAATGGTGTTTCTGGAGGTTTCAGGCCATGGTGAGTGATTGTTTGAGGTCCAAATGATGTATGGAGAAGCTTTGCAAGGTTTGTTTGGCTGTTTGTAAGCTAGGATGAGAGTTTCGAATGAAACTGCAAAATGGAGTGAGAAATGGCAGTGAGTTATTCTGGCTGTTTCAGGCTTGTGCTTTGGGTGGTTTGAGGTCTATGAAGTGTGTTGAGTTGGATGATGAAGATAGTTTGAGTGTTTGGTGGCTGTGCAAGCAGATTCGAAGGAACTTGCAAATGGGAGTGTTTTTGTGAATGTGTTGAATGAGTTGGTTTCAGCCTTGCTTCTTGTTATGGCTAGCTTGCAAATTGTCCACATAACTCTCTCTCATTGGTCAGTTGATTTGACATGTGCTTTATGGATAGGTGAGGCAACTTTTGCAAAAAGTCAAATAATGTGTAAGAGAAGCATGGCTCATGATCTAGGCAAGTACATGGGCATGGGCTGGCGCAGCAAGGTGAGGTGAGAGGCTAGCAAAGCTCAGCATCCAAGGCTGCAAGTAGGAGGGAGCATGATCATGAGTTTTGCAACTTGTGACATTTTGGTTCACATGTGATTCTTTTGCCTAACCAAACATGTAACCATGGGCAATCTTAGTTCAAATCTGATTTTTAGGACTTAGAGAAAGTTTATGTAATGGTTTGAGATGAATTAGAGGTTGCAATGTGCATTGGTTCAAGTCTTTGCAAAATTTCCATTTGAAGCATGCCTTAGGAATTAATGATTTTTGCCAACTTTGCATGGCCATAACTTTTGATCCAAGAAGAGTTTGATCATGTTCTTGTACTTTTTGAAAAGGGAAAGATGAGATCTACAACTTTCATGACCAAAGTTTTTCCATTTGGAGCCTTTTTGGACCAAGAATCAAAGCTTGAAAATTGACCTAAAATGAGGCATTCTTGAAAGTCAACTATGCCCAAAAAGTCAACATTTGCAAAAACCCTAAATTCTTGATTTCTATGAACTTCAACCTTCTTCCATGATCAAATAAAGATCATATACACTCAAAATGATGAAGATCACCCATTGGTTGGGTCATTGGGGGCCTCAGATGCCCTGATTTTGCACTAACTTGTCTGAAAAGTCAACTCTTGATCAGATGACTTCCCCATGGAATTTCTTCATGCAAAATGATATGCATACTCCCTATACCATATAGAGATCAATGGAAACAAGAATGACCAACAAATTTGGAGTTATGGCCTCTGAAACCAAAACCCTAATTTTCAGTCAACTGTGCAGTTCACCCTGGCTCTGCATCCACTCAAACCCTAGTTCTTGTGATTCCTCTGCATTTTTGACTTTGAGGAGATGAAATATGATATAAGAACACACATGGACCCCTTTGAGTTGATTGGTTGCCTTTGGAATGGCTCAAGATGCTTTGTGATTGCTCAGATCACAAACCCTAGGTGCAGATGCCTTGAAAGCTATGCAGTGGATAAAAAATGTACTATGAGATGATATGATTGTGCTTATGCATATGAGAATGATCACAAGCCATGGTGTGAATGGGTGAGGGCAAATTTGGGGTGTTTACAGCTGCCCCTATTCAAACATGAGTTAGCTGTGCAGGTTGTAAGCGACGGCTTAACAGGCCAAACAAGATAACTTGTGGTTGAATACCAAAGACAGTCCAAAATTTGCACTCACAGAATGAAGAAGAAAAGGGATATAGATTGTAAAGGCAAAATAAAGTATATTGTAAAGTGTGGGCGACGGAGGACGACCGTCGAGCAGAGGAAGACTGCTGGGTAAAGTGGTATGTGAAGCAAAGCGATGACGGGGACGGCCGACATGCTGGTAAAGTGCAGGAAATAAAGCGATGACGGGGACGGCCGACATGCTGGGGATAAAAAGTAAAGCTAAGACGGGGACGGCCGACTAGCTGGGGAAAAACAAGTAAAGCTAAGACGGGGACGGCCGACTAGCTGGGGAAAAACAAGTAAAGCTAAGACGGGGACGACCGACTAGCTGGGAAAAATAGGATATTATGATGGGGACGGCCATCAAGATAAAGCTGCAAAGTTCTCTGGGGATTAATGAAACATGACGGGGACGGCCATCAAGTTCATAAAGGTCGAGTAACCAACGATGGGGACGGCCATCGGGCTAAAAAGGAAAAGGGACCACGACGGGGACGGCCATCGGGTTAAAGAATAAATGAAATAAACAGATGATGGGGTACGGCCATCAAAGGTGAAGGACGATCACCTAGCAGGGGACGGCTGCTCTGTTGGGTATAAAAGAAATATGATGGGGACGGCCATCAAAGGCGGAGGACGACCACCTGGCAGGGTACGGCTGCCGAAAATATCAACGATGGGGACGGCCATCGGATAGAAAAGGTCAACGATGGGGACGGCCATCGGACGAGCAAGATGGAGGACGACCATCAAGAAGTGGAGGACGACCACTCAGCAGGGGACGGCTGCTCTCAAGGTTTATCATGACATAGGACGAATGTCAGATAACCAAAATCAACAATGGGGACGGCCATTGGATAAAATGATGAAGGACGATCATCAAGAGGTGGAGGACGACCACCTAGCAGGGGACGGCTGCTAAAAATCAATGATGGGGACGGCCATCGGATGAGCATGATGGAGGAAGACCATCAAGAAGTGGAGGACGACCACTCAGCAGGGTACGGCTGCTCTCAAAGGTATCATAACACAGGACGAGTGTTAGATAAAAAGAAAATTTGCTTTGCGATTTACTGGGGATATAGTAAACACGGACGAGCGCTTACATCCAAGAAAGGAAAGGTATAAGTGTTTGGTATTGTGTATAGATTAAAGATGCGGACGAGCATCCCTAAGACTATGATACGGACGAGTATCATGTAGAAACAAACTGACACATGTTCAGAGATGATGATACGGACGAGTATCAACTGGTTAACAAAGAACACGGACGAGTGTTGCATCCGAAGGGACTCTTCTGGGGAATAATAGACACGGACGAGTATCTATATTCAAGAAGACATAAGTATTTGACACGGTGTATGGATTAAAGATGCGGACGAGCATCCTTAAGACTATGATACGGACGAGTATCATGTAGAAACAAACATAAGACGCAATGTTCTGAGATGATGGTACGGACGAGTACCAACTGGTTAACAAAGAACAAGGACTATTGTCGAATCTGTGGGGATATGAGTGATGATGTATACAAGATACGGACGAGTATCTGTATAAGTGTACCATGAGTAGTATGAGTATATAAATATGAGTGTTTATCTGCTGGGGAGAGTGACACGGACGAGTGTCAAGAGAGAAAAGTATAATATTAACAAGTATATGAGTGATGAAAGGTGTAAGCGACTGCGCTGGGGATATGACACGGACGGGTGTCAAGAAAATGTATATAAGTATATGTGAGTGCAAAGAGGATGTCTTTGGCTTTTTGCTGGTGATTTGACACGGACGGGTGTCAGGATGTATCTGTAGTACGAGTGATTTTGTTTATTGAGTGTATTCAGGCGACCTGTTTGGGGAAGGATGACACGGACGGGTGCCAAAAGGTGTATATACTGGTGTTTGTGATTTGAAAGGGCAGCTGCTTTTGCTGGGACTCTGATGGGGATGTTTGTATAATGATGATGAACGGTTTATTATTCACAAGTGTTCACTTCACAACATGACTTATGATTATGCTATGCATTTGATTTTTGCCGTAATGCTCCGTATTAGACGGAATGCTACGCTCTGAGGGTATAATATGATGCGAATGCTATGATCATGCAAAGAGGCGCCGATCCGGAATTCGGATCCTATTGCCGCGAAGATCTCTGGATGATCTGCTTGAAGTGAACATCCCAGCTGGGGATGAGATCATTGGTAGATCTAATGATGTATCTGCTTGGGGATATAGGTCACTGGTTGACATATCCTTGTAATACGGGACCCAGCTGGGGTTTGTAGAAGCTTTCTGTACTCTGTTGTGACTTCTCCGTGCGTTGCTCTTCTGAATAAAGGCTTGAAGCTCTGTGGGGAGATGATTCCCTGATTTCTGCATTCTGCTGAGGAAGAATGGTTGGCACTACAGCTGGGGAATGCTGTTGATAACTCAGCTGGGGAGAATAATGAGAGGCAACTCGGCTGGCGAGAAAACATCCTGAGTGTTAAGCCTGTTTGTTGATTTGGCAACTTTGCTGGGGGAAGCAATGGGGAGCAACTCAGCTGGGGATAGAGCATTTCCGATGCTGAGATTGAGTGTATGTTGATTTGGCAGCTCCGCTGGGGAAATGGGCACCTTCTAGTGCCATGTGGAAGATAGACCGAGTTGATAATGATTCGCCTACTTGCTGAGACGTAACCTGCATGCCCCAGGTTGCGTTCTGGATACCTGCAAACCTGCAAAGGTAAGGAAACGTACAAAAGGTCCCGAGGTATCCCTTACCGGATTCCATCATAGGAGTTAAGTACTTTCGAGAATAATCAGATTCCCTGTAAGCATGTGTTTTCATTTTTAGAGAAAGGCATCTGTACTTATGCAATTGTATTTTTAGAGATATCAGACGACTCTTTGCAAAACATAAATGTAAAACGAAACATGACTGAAAATCTGATTTTATTAATTCATGTGCCCTGAATTGGCAAGATACAGTCAAGGAAACATATCTCCTGAAATGAGGAGATTGTTACAAATTGAGAAATAAAGTGCTGGCGGTGTTGACGACGCTTTCAAGGAGCTTCCTCTTCTGCTATGACTCGTATGACAATGACGTTCTTCTCGTCTTGCTTTCTGGAGAGAGTTGATTCTGATTGAAGCTTGATCCTTTGGAAGCTTACCAAGTTGCAGGTGATACAGACGAACTCAGAATGCAGTTGTTCGCTTATTCCCTTATTTTGCATGGACCGCCCTTTCGGGTTTTCAATCCATCGGGATACCCATTTTTGCCTGAGCTGTCCAATGCGGCTTTTCAACTCAGCGGGTGTACATTTTTTTATTCATTTTCCCTTACTTTTGCCCGAGTCTTTTATTCTGTTTTTGACTCGCCGGGATGCCCTATTTTTGCCTGGACTTACATTCTGTTTTTATGTCCAGCGGGTCATTTTATGCGAAGTATTTTTTAACTGCATCTGAATTCACAGGGGATGGGAAATCTTCACCATCCATGGTGCTGAGCATCAGTGCTCCACCAGAGAAAACTTTCTTTACAACGAATGGTCCTTCATAATTTGGAGTCCATTTGCCCCTGTGGTCTGTATGAGGAGGGAGGATTCTTTTCAGCACAAGATCTCCTACTTGGTACTCTCGGTGCCTGACTTTCTGATCGAAGGCTCTCTTCATTCTCTTCTGATATAGCTGCCCATGGCAGATTGCAGCCAATCTCTTTTCTTCGATCAGACTCAGTTGTTCGTATCGGGACCGAACCCATTCTGCTTCACTCAGTTTAACATCCATCAATACCCGTAGAGAGGGTAATTCAACTTCAACAGGTAGGACTGCTTCCATACCATACACAAGCTGATACGGTGTTGCCCCAGTGGATGTTCTGATTGATGTGCGGTACCCATGCAAGGCAAACGGTAGCATTTCATGCCAGTCTTTGTAGGTGACTACCATCTTCTGCACAATCTTCTTGATATTCTTATTTGCCGCCTCAACAGCACCATTCATCTTTGGCCTGTAAGGAGAAGAATTGTGATGTTGGATCTTGAAGTCCCAGCACAGTTCTGCCATCATCTTGTTGTTTAAGTTGGAACCATTATCAGTAATGATTCGCTCGGGCACTCCATACCGACAGATGATATCTCTTTTCAGAAATCTGGCTACCACTTGTCTCGTGACGTTTGCATATGAGGCTGCTTCAACCCACTTGGTGAAATAGTCAATGGCGACCAGGATGAATCTGTGGCCGTTTGAAGCAGTTGGCTCAATTTTTCCAATCATATCAATGCCCCACATAGCAAAGGGCCAAGGTGAAGACATGATGTTCAAAGGATTGGGAGGTACATGCACCTTATCTGCGTAAATCTGGCATTTATGACATTTCCTGGCGTAAGCACAACAGTCTGCATCCATCGTGATCCAGTAATAGCCTGATCTTAACAATTTCTTTGCCATGGCATGCCCTCCTGCATGGGTACCAAAAGATCCTTCGTGCACTTCATGCATCAGCAAATCTGCTTCCGTCTTGTCAACACATCTGAGGAGTACCATGTCAAAGTTCCTCTTATATAAAGACCCATCAGTGTTCAGAAAGAAACTTCCAGCAAGCCTTCTCAAAGTCTTCTTATCATTGGAAGATGCCCCAGGTGGGTATGTCTGATCCTCCAAGAAGCACTTAATGTCATGGAACCAAGGCTTGTCATCTTTTACAACATCTGCTGCAAATACATATGCTGGTCTATCAAGTCTAGACACTGAAATCTGAGGTACAAAGTTAGCAGCTTGAACTTTGATCATGGACGACATGGTAGCCAAGGCATCTGCAAACTGATTCTCGTCCCGAGGGATATACTCAAGCTTGACTGTTGTGAAGAAAGTCAATAACCTCCTTGTATAATCCCTGTAAGGTATCAGATGATCCTGGTGTGTGTACCATTTGCCGTTGGTTTGATTGACTACCAAAGCTGAATCCCCGAATACGGTCAATGTTTTGATCCTGAGGTCGATGGCTTCCTCAAGACCCATAATGCAAGCTTCGTATTCAGCTTCGTTGTTAGTGCAGTTGAAAGTGAGTTTTGCCGAGAAAGGCATGTGAACTCCTTTAGGTGTAATGAGTACCGCACCAACACCACGGCCATTCATGTTGACAGCCCCATCAAACATCATGGTCCATTCTTCCTCCGGGTCAGGCCCTTCGGTGTGAATAGGCTCCTCGTGATCTTTTGCTTTAATGAACATGATATCTTCATCAGGGAAGTCAAACCTCATAGGCTGGTAGTCATCAATGGGTTGCTCAGCAAGATATTCAGATAGTACACTGCCCTTGATGGCTTTCTGAGATGTGTACTGTATGTCGTATTCTGTGAGAATCATCTGCCATCTTGCAACCCGTCCGGTAAGAGCTGGCTTCTCGAAAATGTACTTAACTGGATCCATTTTTGAGATTAACAAGGTAGTGTGGGTCAACATATACTGCCTTAGTCGGCGAGCAGCCCACGCTAAAGCACAGCAAGTTTTCTCGAGCAGTGAATAACGTTGTTCACAGTCGGTAAACTTTTTGCTTAGGTAGTATATTGCATACTCTTTTCGACCAGACTCGTCATGCTGGCCCAGCACACACCCCATTGACTCTTCTAGCACTGTCAAGTACATAATCAGAGGTCTTCCTTCTACTGGAGGCATGAGGATTGGAGGTTCTTGTAAGTACTCCTTGATCTTGTCAAAAGCCTTCTGGCAATCTTCGTTCCACCTGACCGTTTGTTCTTTTCTTAACAGCTTGAACAAGGGTTCACAGGTTGCTGTAAGGTGGGATATGAACCGCGAGATGTAGTTCAATCTACCTAAGAACCCTCGAACTTCTTTCTCAGTTTTCGGTGCAGGCATTTCCTGAATAGCTTTGACTTTATCTGGGTCAACCTCAATCCCTTTCTCGCTTACAATAAAGCCTAGCAGCTTACCGGATCGCACCCCGAATGTGCATTTGTTGGGGTTCAACTTTAGTTGATACTTCCTCAGACGCTTGAACAACTTCAGCAGATTCACCAGGTGATTCTCCTCTGTAAGGGACTTGGCGATCATATCATCCACATAACATTCTATTTCCTTGTGGATCATATCGTGGAATAATGTCACCATAGCCCGTTGATATGTGGCACCAGCATTCTTCAGTCCGAATGGCATCACCTTGTAACAGAACGTGCCCCAAGGTGTAATGAATGTTGTCTTCTCCATGTCTTCAGGTGACATCTTGATCTGATTATATCCTGAAAATCCATCCATGAAGGAGAATACCGAGAACTGAGCCGTGTTATCCACCAATACATCAATGTGAGGTAATGGGAAGTCATCTTTCGGGCTGGCTATGTTCAGATCCCGGTAATCAACACACATTCTTACTTTGCCGTCCTTCTTAGGCACAGGTACTATGTTAGCAACCCACGGCGGGTAGCTAGTCACAGCAAGGAACCCGGCGTCCCATTGCTTTTGTACCTCTTCCTTGATTTTCATAGCCATGTCTGGGCGAGTTCGGTGCAGCTTCTGTTTAACTGGTGGACACTCTTCTCTCAAAGGCAGCTTGTGCACAACTATATCGGTATCCAACCCTGGCATATCTTGATACGACCAAGCAAACACATCAACATACTCTTGAAGCAGATCAACCAGTTGCCTCTTCACTGAGTCTTGCAGGCAGGCCCCGATTTTAACCTCTTTCACGCCTTCATCAGTACCAAGATTAATCACTTCAATCTCCTCCTGGTGAGGAGTAATAACCTTTTCCTCCTGTCTTAACAACCGGGCTAGCTCTTCAGGAAGCTCATATTCTTCATCAACCCCTTCATCAGCTTGATTGATTGGATTGTCAGAGTCATACGATGTCATAGCCGTGCTGTTGTCGGTGCAGTCTGGAAGGCACTCTCTGCAAGGGTTAAGTTTGTTCATTTTAGTGATTGATTTTAATCTTGCTTTAGAAAAAGTGAAATGAAGTTATCATTTTGAAAACACCGCCATTTATTTTTGTACAAAAAAGAAATGGAAAAACAGTGAGCAGAAAAGAAAAAAAGACTCGTTTGCAAAAAGATGTCTGATACTTCATTAATTTAATCTTGTTTGCACAAAAGTACAGATGGCCCTTATTACAAAATGAGTCTTGTCATCTTGGGCAAGATGCAAGACTTTGATGCATGCTATAAAAAAATACAGGAAATAATAATTACTCTGCATGAGTAACCCTTATAATTTCCTGGGAAGACCAGTTCGAGATACTGCTCCCCGGGATCTTCGGACGAATCCAATTCTCCAGATTGCGCTCCTCTTCCAGCTCGTCTTCCAGACAGTTGATAGCATCGGGGGTGAGCATCCCCCCACTGACAAAACCAGGCTCTGCAGCAGCCTTTGCTTGATGTTGAGTTGGTCTGTAACCCAACCCAAATTTGTCCTTCTTCTCCTCCACAGCTAAGACCTTGCCCCAGCCTAGGGCAGTTCCTTCCTCAACAACCTTCCGGGCTTGTTGGTAAGATGACATGGAGATTCCAGATACAGCAGATGCTTCATTGACATTCAAGGCTTCAAAACCATGGCTCATTGTTTCATGGATCTCCCCATCCATCTCAATGTATTTGTAAGTAGCCAGATGGCTAACGAAAATATCCTCTTCTCCACAGATTGTGACAACTTGACCTTCCCACTCAAATTTTAACTTTTGGTGAAGGGTAGACGTTATTGCGCCGGCGGCGTGAATCCAGGGTCTACCCAACAAACAGCTGTAGGCGGGCTGAATGTCCATCACATAAAAGATAGTTTTAAAGGTCTGCGGGCCAATTGTCACAGGCAGTTCAATCTCTCCCAGAACCGATCTCTTCGAACCATCAAAGGCTCGTACCACCAGGTTGCTGGGTCTCAATGCCAATCCATCATATTCTAACTTCACCAGAGCCTTCTTTGGTAAGACATTCAGGGAAGAACCTGTGTCTACCAGCACATGAGAAAGGACAGCTCCTTTGCATTCCAGGGTTATGTGCAAGGCTTTGTTGTGATTGCGGCCATCCGCTGTCAAGTCAGAATTGGTAAACCCTAGCCCATTGCTAGCAGTAACGTTTCCAACCACGGTTTCCAACTGGTTGACAGTAATCTCCTCAGGCACGTAAGCTGCGTGCAGGACTTTAAGTAGTGCATTCCGATGGGCTTCGGAGCACATAAGCAGTGAGAGGATGGAGATTTTGGATGGTGTCTGGTGAAGTTGATCCACAATTTTGTAATCACTCTTTTTGATGATTCGCATAAACTCATCAACTTCCTGATCGAATGGAGTCTTCAGGGTTTCTTTGGCAGCTGGATCTTCCTGCACCGGGCCTTTTCCCTTTGCCTTGGCAGCAGCTTCTGCTTCGGCAGTAGGTCTTTGAACTTGTGAGGCAAAGAGACGTCCGCTTCGAGTGAAGCCTCCGCCTCCCCCCACATTATCTACTTGTGGTGCAGGTGCTGATGTTTCAAGAGTGATTCTTTTCCCTTCACAGTATACGTCAGAGCCGTAGTGCCAGGGGATGGCCCTATTGCTTTCATATGGTACTGGTCCAGGCACCGTGACAGTGACTGGACTGATTGCTGCTGCTGAAGGGACTGTAATCGTTTGTGGATCAAAAAAGATTGTAACTGGTGCTCTGGTGGGAGCAGCACCTTCTGAATGGTAGGCGGAGTTATTTTCAGGATCGTAGAATATGGTAACAGTAGAGACATCTTCGTGATTGATTGCTGGTGTTGTAGGAGGTTCTGTTGGAAGGACTGTTGTTGTTGTTGATGGAGAGTCGAAATGGAATGAAGCTGAAGTTGTAGCAGGAGAAACTGTTGAAAACTGATCATTTGGGAGGACAGATGAAGTACTGGTTGATGTTGCTGGTGAGTTGTCGGGAACAATAGTTGTTACATTTGTAGGAGGATCTGAAACCGTTGTTGATGAAGTTGTCGAATTTGCCGGAAATGATGTAGTGATCTGTAGTAGGCCATTTTGAATAAGGCTGTCAATGCCATTCCTCAGGTCCTCACACCCATTCCATGAGATATTGCAGTATGGACATCCTAGTTCACACCCCGGAAATATATTGTTTTCACGGAGTTGAGCTTTGATTTCCACCAATGGTGTCCTGATCTGATCCACACTAGTTATCAAATAAGACGGTTGGTATTCTTCAATAGCATTAATTCGGGGACCACCATGGTTTGGCATTGGGTTTTTATTGACATTGGGCGGAGGTGCAAAATTCAGAGCCTTGGAATCTACCAAGTCTTGTACCTTCATATGCAGAGCCCTGCATTTTTCTGTACTGTGACCAGGTGCGTTCGAATGAAAAGCACACCTAGCGTTAGAGTCATAGTTTCTTGGTAAACTGTTGGGATCCGGAGGTGCCAACGTTCTTAGCTCAACTAGGTTGAGTTTCAGAAGTTGTGGCAGCAAGGCAGCATACGGCATTGGGATCGGGTCGATCACTCGGTTAGCTTGGGATGGCCTTTGTTGGAATGGCCTCTGTTGATTGTTGTTGTTGGAGTTGCTGTTGTTGAAGTTCCTTGGAGGATACTGATTCTGCTGATACTGAGGTTGTTGTTGGAAGTTTTGCTGAGGAGGTTGATAAACCGGCTGTGGATGAGCTGGAGCAGGGATAGTGACTGCTGCTATTGACCTCTGAGCATATTGGGGCCTACCCCTGTTGGTGTGAATGGAATTGGTCTCGCCAGTTCTTCTCGGGCCTGTAAAAGGCTTTCTTGTACCACTGGACGAGCTGGCACCATTATCTGAAATCTTTCCCATCTTCAACAGGCTTTCAATTCTCTCCCCAGCTATAACAACATCCGCAAAGCTAGTGGAAGAGAAAGCAGCTAACCTGTCAATATAGGTTCCCTGAAGAGTGTTCATAAACATGTCTGCCATTTCTCTCTCAGACATTGGTGGTTGAACGGCAGCAGCCAATTGCCTCCACCTTTGGGCATACTCTCGGAAACTTTCCCTCGACGACTGTGACATTCCCATTAGGAGAGTCCTGTTGGGCGCCATATCTAAATTGTATTGATACTGTCGGATGAAGGCCTCTGCCAGGTCCTTCCAGCATCTAATTGTTGCTCTTGTCAGATGGGAATACCACTCCCTCGAAGCTCCAGTCAAGCTATCTTCAAAATAAAACATCCACAATTTTTCATCCATTGTATAGGCTTTCAGCCTTCCCAGAAATGATTGCAAATGAGTCCGGGGGCATGAAGTCCCATTATACTTTTCGAAGCAAGGAGGCTTGAACTTATGGGGGATCCTGACCCCTTCTACCAAACCCATGTCCATGACGTCGAAACCCAAAGAATTTTGAGATTCTAGGGACCTCAACTTCTCAGCTATTTCTTCCAATCGTCTATCATAAGTTTCCTCTCCGGCACCCATTACTGTAAATTGGTCCTCCTGAGGATCTTCTTGAAGTACCCTGGCTGCAGTAGCTGTTCCTTGAATGTTTGCCGGAATATTAATCTCAGGATGTAGATGTGGACCAAACACAGGGGGGTTAACATGTGGTTGCACCCTTTCATTGTTACTGGTGCCTGCAGTTCCTACATGAGGCTCCTCTTGATTTTGCCTCTCCACCATGGCCCTCAGTCTCTCCTGGCTCTGGGCCATGTTGTTCATAACTTCCATGAACTGCGTCATCTGCGTTCTCATCTCTAACCTTTCATTTGCCATCTGATTTCTGACCTCTGTAAGGTCTTGTTGCATCTGATCCATCTGAATTCCCGGAAGGTTGTTTCTAGTTGGGTACCTGTGAGGCCTGTTGAGAGGAAATACCCGGCGGCGAGCAATAATTCCTGAATATCACAACAGAGGTTAGCAACAACAAAACAAAAACCTACAAAACAAACAAAAGGGTTAGCATGCAATGCAGTTATGCTTATTTGCTCTCAAGGTATCCGGTTTGGCCTTCAGTTTTGACCCTTCCAGACCCTTGAAGATGATGCTGTTGAAGGTGCTTTTGAAGTAACCCAGATGGAAACTAACACAAATATATTACAAAGAGTGAAATAAATACAACTTGTTCATTTTTACAACACAAACCCTCTAAGGGGTCAAAATACATCACAAAAAACAAAAGTACATGGAATAGGAACAACAACAAGCAAGTGATCAAACTCCAAGGCCAAACTCATCCTCACGAACTTCCTTGAGAAGTGCTTCGGTCACAGGATCAGCCGGATGCTCCGTAAGATTCCTAATGAGAAGGTTTCTTGTTGCAACAGCTGCAGTCAACTTCTTGTTCTGACTTTGGTCTTTAGACCTCTTCACTCCTGCTTTAATTTTCAGCTCTGATATTTCCTCCTGGGCTGCTGCCAAGGCTTTTTCCATCTGCTCCATCTTGTCCTGAACTCTCTTGTCTTCTAGAGTACGGGCCTCAGTGATCCGGACCCACCTGGCCTGACTCTCTTTCAAATACGAGTCTGTTCTTGCTCTCTGGAACTGGGCTTCTTTACAAGCGTTCTTCAGAATCTGCTCACCAGCTTTAGACTTGTTGATATAATCCCCAGACTTCTCAATCTTAGTCAAGTGTTCCACTCTCAACTTCTCTAATCTCTCAATCTCCCTCACACCTTCACTCCTCTCTCTGAGGGTCTTCTGCAAGGCTTGGGTTAACTTCTCATTTCTTTCCTTCAAGCTTTCAAACTCCTCCAAACTGAAAGTGACAGGGGGTGGTGCTGAAGACGACTCAGGCATGTCTTCTATGGTGAAGGGCATTCCAGAGAATTGGGCCCTAGCACGGGACCACTCATAATATTGGACTGATGCCACATTATTGCACTTCCCCAGAATGGTGATTCCCTTGGTTTGAACATGATCCCAGGCCCAGGCAGCCTGTCTAACAACAGCCAAACTAATCTTGTTCTCACAGTAGAGGGTCTCAACCAAGTCTTGTTCCCTTGGGGTATGAACCAGTGCATAGCCTAATTGCCTTCTGAACAGCAGAGGGTTGTAATTGATACTTCCCTTAACTCCTATTAAGGGCACATTGGGAAAGTGACCACAGCTGGTGATCATATCTCTGCCCTTGGTGCTCTGAGTACACCATCTGATGTCTGCTGAAGTTAGAATAGTGAGCCTCTTAGCCCAGTTGCTTTGCTGATGAGGATTTAGAAATGCATCTGTCCTGGGTAGATGCTTAAGAAGCCAAGCATGGAATAATGGAGCATAAATCCTCACTAATCTTCCCCTCTGCTTCTCATTTCTCTGATGGACTGAGTAATAGAGATCTCCTAGCAAAGTTGGCACTGGGTTCTTCAGGATGAACAAATGGATTGCATTCTTGCTAATGAATCGAGGCTCATCTGCAAACAACACAATTCCATATACACTTAAGGCCAACAGAGCACAAACAGCTTTCCACTCTCCCAAGGAGGCCTTCAGACTAGCTTGAGAAATCAGGAAGTCCAGGTGAAATCCAGGGATCCCAGCTTTAGAGGTCATGTGTTGCTCAACCAAAACAGGCTCTAGATGCAAAGCCTTTGCCACCTCTCCATTGCTGGGAAAGACCATTTCAGGGTTGAATGGGATTTCTCTTTTGATGGGCAGACCAGTCAATGATGAGTATTCTTCTAAAAGAGGTCCCAACTGAAAGTCTTGAAAGGTGAAACATCTCAATGGGGGGTCATAAAACTGGATGCAGGTGTGGATCAAACTCCTCTGAGATGGGTCCAGATCCATGACCAAGTCAAGTATATCCCCATAATGCTCCCTGAACAAAGGTATGTGCTCTGGAGTGATCAGGGTTTGGATCCTCCTGATGTCTGATAAGTCTGGTTGGAAGAAATGATAAGTGATGTTGCTTTTCTTTGGAGCCATGATGCTGAAGATTAAGTAGAGTAAGTGCTGATGAAGATGCTGAGGAGTGGGCCACTGGCTGGCTAGTGCAAGTATCTGAAGTATATGGCTGACAAACTGAAGCAAGTGCTGGTGGAGATAAGTCAAAACTGCAGATGGGGTCAAAACCAAAACCAGATGAAAAATGGATACCCTGAAACACAAATAAGCACATGTTAATATGATGCAATGAGTATGTATGCAAATGATATGCAGGGGTTTGTGACTGAGCTGGATCTGATCAAAATGCCCTGATATAAGTCCATGTGTGTTCAAGAATTCCAGATGGAGGTCTAAAAATCCAGTAACCAGGGTGGGGGACTCAAATAAAGAGCCACAAGTCCAAGGTTTTAGAATCACAAGAACTGTCCAACATGGAGTATTCTTAACAAAGTCAAAGTAACAGGGTATTCTGAGGTCAAGGTACCTGCAAACCTGTAAACAGCCCAACCCCCTCACAGGTGATGATCTAGAACAAGGATCCTCAGACTTGGATCAGTCATGAGAAGTGTAAACACTTCTAACCCGGAGGTACAGTGTTTACAATAACCATAACAATTCCTCCTCTAATTCACCTCAGTTTCTGAAGGTCAATACTAAAAGGTCATCCAGACTTAGCAGGCTTCCCAGATAGCCCTAGCATTGCAGGAAATCTGCAACACAGAGTTCTCAAGAAGAAACCCATATCTGAACCGTGTTTCATATTCCCGCACCAGACCGAAATGGAATGGGAAAGAACATGAACCACTCTAGCCTAGGTGTCACTCAGGTCCCAGGTATAGGACCTTAACTCTCAATGAAACACCCACCCACCAAAGCAAACAGATCCAGCCAGACAGCATGACAGTATGATATATGTAAAGCAATAAAGAAAGCAGTAAAGCAACTGTACATAAAGCAATAAACAAAAATAAATACAAACACAAACAAGCACATAACACCCCAGTAAACACGAATCAATCAAGCGCTAGGAGGAACCCACAAAAAGAACCAGAAGCCTTGGTTGCAGCATAAAGATTCCCCAGCAGAGTCGCCAAGCTGTCGCTCCCGAAGATTTGCATCCAGGTACAAGCGCGAACGGTCGGCGAAGGGAACAGTGAGAACACACAGCCGTGAACTCACTGGAGAATGAATAGAGTCGCCAGCTAGGCATTTTTATCCCGGAGGAAAGGTAATGCTGCATAGACCTAGAAAGATACGGATAAGACGGTTTGCGAACCAGAGAGACTGAGAAAGGGGGTTGGTTACAACCTGGGAAGGTATTAGCACCCAGATTGTCCGTCGTACTCGACGGGATCCACGCTTAAAAGATTTGTGTTTTAGAGGGGTAGTGTCAGTGCAATCTGTGTGTAAAATAGCTGGAAAAGAATGTACAGGTGTCAGTGCAAAAGAAGTGTGAAGTGTAATATGTATAGTGTCAGTGTAAGAAAGAGTATGCTCATGATCATGAGGCTAAAAGAATGAAGCTGGAAAGAGGGGGAATATACAGAGACTTTTGTTCGATAACTGTTAAGTTATGCCTACGTATCCTCTCGTGCAATGAGGAAGTCAGAACACCGTAGTTCGACCCAAAGAGACTGAAAGATGAATTGACTTGTGAACTGCTTACTTGCCTATGCTCAAGTGTATGATCTGTCTGGCACAGATGCAAACTGTCTTGCATTAGACGGAAGAAGCGAGTTCTCGATTGTGAGTGAAGGTGATGAGAAAAGAATCCCGGAGGAGACGATTATTGTTTGTTTTTGAGTTTTCAGTCTTTTATTGCTTTTGAAGTTTGTCATAAGTTAATGAGCTTAAGCCTAAACCAATGGGTTAGTAAACTCATCACATCTTCCCTCTGATTAGGGGTAATGAGAGTACCTTAAGTGTGAAGTCAGATTCTCACACTTAATCACCTTTGGTGCAGGATTAAGATCATTAACCTACTTGTGATTATTTAGATGTTTTTGTGATTTTGTTTAGTGTTGAGTAATGAGGTTAAGCCATAATCAGGGATTAAACAGACTCATTACACCATCCTAAGAGAAGGATAATAGATGAGAATGTTTAAGCTGAGGAAGGCTCCTCAACTTAATCCATGATTAGGGATTAAACCCATGACAAAACAAGCCTTTGATTAAGTGGATTTTATTTAGATTAATGGTATGATGATGAAGTGTTTTTTATGATTTGTAAGACAACTTGAGGGGGACTTGTCCATTAACACTAGGGTTAGTCCTTCTTAACCAATTAAGGAAGAATTAGAACCCTAATGCAAGGCCCAAGTTACAAGTGTGATGTCTTGATGATTATTAGATGAATTGGTTAAGAGATTTAAACACCTTAAGGGTTTAATACTTAGGATTAAAGTTATACACTCCATCCTAAAAGAAGGATGCAGGCATAAGCTTAATCACAAAGTCTTAAAGCCTTTAGGGTTTAGTCCCTGATTATGAGGTGAGAAAAGAGGACTCAAAGAGAGACACAAAGGTAAAACTATGGGGGGAACTAATCAAAACCCTAATTCATTGTCATGCTTGGATGATCCTAAGGTTTGTGAGGTTTTCAAGAACAATCTTCAAAGGCCACCAGGAAGCAGATGAACAGGATCAAGAGAAGCAAAGTGACTTGCTTCATTCAAGAAGTCAAGTCACTTGAAGAAAGAAAGTAGGAGGAAGAAGAATGAGCAAGCTCAAACTCAAACACAAATAGAAATGCAGCAATGGATGCAAGAGAGATGAAAAGAAAAGTTATGAGAAGTGAAGGCAAATTCACTTCCCAAGTTACTTACCACCTGAAATGTTAGAAAGAAATGCAATGCAATGCAAGATGAGATGAAATGGTATGATGCTTAGCAAAACCAGAAGCATGTTGATGATGATTATGATGTTATGAGGTGCTGCAAACATGAGGCAAGACAATGGGGATGTTCATACAAGATTATGAATGCAAATGATGCAAGTTAAGGAGCATGAACAAACATGGAATGTTATGAAGCATACAAGACAAATGACATGGCAAATATGTAATGCAATGATCAAACATGGTTCTATATGTCTTAAGATGTCAAATGAATCATAAACATGTACAAAATGCAAAGACAAGTCATGTTATGCAAAAGAATGCAAGGAGGATGCAAGAGAGAGCCCAAATTAGGGTTCATGGATCAAACATCAAACAAAAACCCAAAACAGAAGCAAACCTCATGATAAAAAATGGAAAATGGCACCCAAAGAAACCCTAGGCCTATAGTGAACCACTGCCCAAAGGGGAGCTCTCAACTCTCAACCAATCTCAAGATATGAATTTTACAAGATATTAGGGTTTTTTAGGGTTCTTAACAAAACAAATGCCAAACAATTTGAAAATGCAAGAACAATTCATGGCCTTTTTATCCTAGGAACTAAATGCAAAACAAAAGACAATGCAAGAAGAATCAATGTCTCAACCTTCACCAATTGGCAGAAATGAATTTTTGAATCCATGATCAAAATAATGCATAAAAAATGATTTAATTCAATGAAAAATTCTTAAAATGCATCAAGATCAAAAAAGAAATTTGGTTTGAAGGTTGGACAATGTTTCTAAATGTCTTAGAACATTTCATGAATTTTTTTGTAATTTTTAAATACCTAAAAGTATTTTTAATTAATTAATTCTCTTTAATCAATTAAAAATAATCTTTTAAATATTTAAAAATACTTTTTTAATGATAAAAAATAAAATAAAAATATTTTGGGGTCTTAAAAATTAATAAAACTTTAAAGAAAAAGTTTCATAATTTTTAAGAATTTTTTGCTATTTTTAATTAAATATGCAAGACAAATGAAAAAGAAATGGATTAAATTAAATAAAACTGAAGTAATCAGGATGGATGGATGAGATTGGCTCTGAGTTTGAATTCATTGACTGCGCGCGTGATCTTGTGGCCAGGATTGACTCTGATTAAATTATTTAATTATGGATTAATTAAGTTAACACGTGGATTAGGGCATAAGTAAGCTGATCTGGGCCATCCAAAAGAGAGGGAAGTCAACTGGTCAATGGCTATCTACGGCTCACATTCAAACTGAAGTTAATTACACAATTAGGGCACAAATTACTTTCAGGTGGCCGGAGAAGACTTCCGGTCGTCTTCTCCGGCCAGCACCTCACCTGAGAAACTCACCAACTCCTCAAAACGTACCAAAAATGAAAACCAAGAACATGGAAATGATCCTCATCCTCTCACGAACCAAACCCCTCTCTCAAAACAAATTTATATTTCCTAAATCAACTGAATCGAAGAGAAAAAGTTCTAGGTCACGCAAGCTTCAGAAACAAATTAAATGCTCAAATCACAACCATTTTCAAAACCAATGGTACCAGGATGATCAGGATAACACAAAGAACAAGTTTGTAACAAGAAAAACAACTTCTGGAAAAATAAATTTCAGGCTACCTGAGATTCGAAGCTTTCAGTTTAGGAACTTTCTGGCCACCTCTCCTTGTGCAATCCACTCCACCTGATCCCCAGATGATGTTTGAATGCTCAAATGGAGTTTAAGTTGGCTGGATAGTGAGATTCGACAGCTTCTGCTCAAGCTTGCTCAAAAATGGCAATGGTGTTTCTGGAGGTTTCAGGCCATGGTGAGTGATTGTTTGAGGTCCAAATGATGTATGGAGAAGCTTTGCAAGGTTTGTTTGGCTGTTTGTAAGCTAGGATGAGAGTTTCGAATGAAACTGCAAAATGGAGTGAGAAATGGCAGTGAGTTATTCTGGCTGTTTCAGGCTTGTGCTTTGGGTGGTTTGAGGTCTATGAAGTGTGTTGAGTTGGATGATGAAGATAGTTTGAGTGTTTGGTGGCTGTGCAAGCAGATTCGAAGGAACTTGCAAATGGGAGTGTTTTTGTGAATGTGTTGAATGAGTTGGTTTCAGCCTTGCTTCTTGTTATGGCTAGCTTGCAAATTGTCCACATAACTCTCTCTCATTGGTCAGTTGATTTGACATGTGCTTTATGGATAGGTGAGGCAACTTTTGCAAAAAGTCAAATAATGTGTAAGAGAAGCATGGCTCATGATCTAGGCAAGTACATGGGCATGGGCTGGCGCAGCAAGGTGAGGTGAGAGGCTAGCAAAGCTCAGCATCCAAGGCTGCAAGTAGGAGGGAGCATGATCATGAGTTTTGCCACTTGTGACATTTTGGTTCACATGTGATTCTTTTGCCTAACCAAACATGTAACCATGGGCAATCTTAGTTCAAATCTGATTTTTAGGACTTAGAGAAAGTTTATGTAATGGTTTGAGATGAATTAGAGGTTGCAATGTGCATTGGTTCAAGTCTTTGCAAAATTTCCATTTGAAGCATGCCTTAGGAATTAATGATTTTTGCCAACTTTGCATTGCCATAACTTTTGATCCAAGAAGAGTTTGATCATGTTCTTGTACTTTTTGAAAAGGGAAAGATGAGATCTACAACTTTCATGACCAAAGTTTTTCCATTTGGAGCCTTTTTGGACCAAGAATCAAAGCTTGAAAATTGACCTAAAATGAGGCATTCTTGAAAGTCAACTATGCCCAAAAAGTCAACATTTGCAAAAACCCTAAATTCTTGATTTCTATGAACTTCAACCTTCTTCCATGATCAAATAAAGATCATATACACTCAAAATGATGAAGATCACCCATTGGTTGGGTCATTGGGGGCCTCAGATGCCCTGATTTTGCACTAACTTGTCTGAAAAGTCAACTCTTGATCAGATGACTTCCCCATGGAATTTCTTCATGCAAAATGATATGCATACTCCCTATACCATATAGAGATCAATGGAAACAAGAATGACCAAAAAATTTGGAGTTATGGCCTCTGAAACCAAAACCCTAATTTTCAGTCAACTGTGCAGTTCACCCTGGCTCTGCATCCACTCAAACCCTAGTTCTTGTGATTCCTCTGCATTTTTGACTTTGAGGAGATGAAATATGATATAAGAACACACATGGAACCCTTTGAGTTGATTGGTTGCCTTTGGAATGGCTCAAGATGCTTTGGGATTGCTCAGATCACAAACCCTAGGTGCAGATGCCTTGAAAGCTATGCAGTGGATAAAAAATGTACTATGAGATGATATGATTGTGCTTATGCATATGAGAATGATCACAAGCCATGGTGTGAATGGGTGAGGGCAAATTTGGGGTGTTTACAGGTTCGGAAGTCGATTATACAAGGTATTAACACCCCTCACATCCATCGTACTCGATGGGGACCATCTAAGTTGTCACGCGCAAAAGGATGTCTATGACTAATGAGTTACTTGCTAAGGGAAACAAGTTTAATTATAATTTAGATTGATCTTAGGTGCTCGACAAGGATTGAGATCCTTGTGCCTACGTACTCCCTCATACAATGGGAAAGTCAGAGCCTCATAGTTCGGCCTACTACGGTTGGTGGTTATTATTTCTATTACCTTTCTTTGAAAAAAGGATTTAGGAGTCGAATTTCACTAAAGAATATGGGTAGAGGTGATTATTCTGAACCATCAAGCCAAGCGTCTTGCGACAAAATAATCAAAGCGAGTAGCGAAAGCTCATTATCCTCCTTTCTACCACTTAAGGCTCGTGGCATACAATTATTCTCATATTATTAATGTGTTTTATTTACCTACGACCGCTTGACATTGGATCAAGGGTTTGTGTCTAAAAGAAACATTTTGGTTTTTTATTGAGGTTTGATGGCAATGCGCGAAGCACTCGACTTATGGGTAAATGCAAATGAAGGTTTATTGTTTATTAACGAGGCACAATATGCTCAGCTCGCAAGGTTAAGTGGATCTGATTCCTAGTCCCTAAGGGTAATCCTAGCAATACGAAACCATAACCGAAAAAATAAAGTGCAAGTGTGTGTGAGTGCAACCACTTGGCGTTGGACCAAGGGTTCGCGATCTAAACTAGTCCCTAAGGGTGCTCCTAGCGATCAAAATGATAAATAAAGCAGAAAATAAAATGCGTACATGAAATGGGGGGAGGGATACAAAATAAATTACACGGGATTGCATGAAATAAAAGGTTTCATTGTATTGGTCCAAGAGCAAGCGTGTGTGAAATGTTCTAAACTATTCGGAGGCATTGGACCTTGAATTTCACTGGAGGCGTCAAAATGTAACTCTTTAACTACCTTAGAACCGATTCAATGTTAGAATCGTTCTATGAGGAGTCGAGCGTTGATATTGAAATGAAACAAATAAAATAAACTAAATAAAAATGGTCTCATCATTTAATCGAGACGTCGAGTCGGCTTGTGACGAATCTCAAGATTACTTAGATGCTCATCAACCATACAAATGAAAATAAAACGATAAAATAAACTAAACTAAATTGCCTAATATTGATCAAATTTTTCGATTTAATGAAATCGAACACAATTTGACCGTATAATATATCACTAGCCCATTAATTGAAATTAGAATTGAAACAACAATCTAAAAAAGATATAAAAAAAAAAGAAAAACTAAACTAAAAAAACAAAGAAAAAATGTGTAATAATAATAAATAAATAAAAGAATAGAGTGGGTGTGTGTTTGATCCAGGAGGGTATGGATAGGAAAACTCAGATGGATTGGCCCATAAAACTTTAACATAAAAAAACAGATAATATGACAAAAAAATGAAGTGTGCAGTGGATCAGTGGGTGTGTGCATAGTGATTCCATAATGGGCCTAACCCATCTTATTAACAACAAGAAAATTGAACCTTGTACCCCTACAATCGTTCCCCTACCCCTACACTTAAATTTTTTTGGACGAAATTTACCTTATATAAATAGTATGTGATTAAAAAAATTTAACTTTTTCACCTCATTTTTTCCAGACACGTTTTTTTTTACCAAATTCAACTCTCTCCTTAATTTCGCTACCGGATAACACAGACACCCTAAATCCAGTTCTTTGAATTGCACTCCGGGAAACCCCAGTAAGTGAAATCCGGTTTGTCTTTTTTTTTTATGTTACACACCGGAAGTAAGTTGAGGGCTACTTCTGATTCAACAAGAATTAACACCGAATTTAGCTCTTTAGCTATATTCGGTTAAGGGGATTTGAAAAATACACACCGGATGTAGTCTCCTTGCTACATCCGGTTGTGTTTCGTTTATGTTTTTTTTTTAATTTTATTTTATTTTTTATTTTTTAATTTATGTTTTTTATTTTGTTTATTTTTATTTGTATAATTTTTTCTGCTTTTTTTTCTTCAGTGTCTCGAATTTGAGGGCGCGACAGATATATTCATCGGCGATTGCCCGATGGAAGGACAGTCCCGACTCATCTGTATCAGCATGAATTTGAGGCACTTCAGGCTGCTAATCCTATTGTGTTTCATGTTCCACCGCATCCACCATTCCCCGGAGGATCGTCTGATACCTCATTTTTTGTGAGGTACCAGAATCACATTGCTCGACATTTGTGGGATGGCGAGGTAAGACAACCTATAACCTTTCAATAGTGAATAAATGATATTTTAATTTTTAGTGGATAATGACATATAATATGTATCTTTTTTCAGGAGAGACAACCGAAGAAGGAGCTTAAGGTTCCTGCACATGGCAGCAAACTTATAGGACGGGTTCCACAATATCTCCCACCTCAGATTGAGGAATGGATATCTCAGTCCGGTCTATCCTATCTTCAGAGGACCAGCTTGTCTGGGATCGATGCGAACCTCGTATCTGCATTTGCTGAGAGATGACATCCTAAGACGTCGTCGTTTCATATGTCGTTTGGAGAGATGAACATCACGTTGGACAATGTATTCTGCCTCCTTCACATACCTATTAGAGGCGAGTTATGTATCCATGAAGAAGGGCTTACTGACACAAAGGCTATCAGTCTGGCTATTCGTCTGATGGGTACTCCTTTGAAGGATGCAGCCGAGGAGGTCCGTGTTTCTAGAGCTCCATATTATAGACTTGATTGGTTGAAGACTCATTTTGTATGTCTGCAAGTTGGGGGGGAGATTTGATTGTGCGACTGATGCGTGTTTTTCGCAAGTGTACGAACACGTCAGAGTAATATAAAAGATTGTCGAATCCACAGAGACCAAGTGTCAATCTATCGTACCTGTTGTTATGGTGTGTATCTAAGGCAACTAATTTTAAGGGTTTTAGTAAGGGTGCAATGGTAAATAAAATTATAATTTTAAATAATAAATAAAAGACAGGCTCGAATGTAATTCACGTAATCAATGATAATCCAGTATTTGTTAATGGAACTACTTATGGGCAATGTTTTCTCCTTTGAAAAGAACTAATTTAACAGGAACTGTCGCTTTCGCGTATTCAGAACCGAGTTGTACTCTCTAATCAACCCCTCCTATTGTCACGGATAAAAAGGTGCGTACTGCGTTAGAGTAGTAAACCTATTTTTAAGAAATGTAGTATCTTAACAAAGTTGAAAAGTATTTTAACCTGAACTTCTTAGCAAAAAGAGGTTCTTACGAACCAGACTCTAAACTTCCTAACGCGTCCGAAAATCGTTTTAAAATCTCTTTTCTTTTTAATCTAAAAACTCCTAATGAACTAGACAAAGCGCTTTTGGCTGTATTTGAAATAGTTAAAAACAATTACTTGAATTGAAAGATAAAATAGCCCTTAAGTGTTTCCACGAACAATTATACGGATTACTGGTTCAATTACGATCCTTACATTCTAACCTTTATGGAATTAGTTAGACATGATAAAGTAAAGATTCTTTTTATAATTTTTCATAAAAGTAATTTAGTGCGAGTGCGGAAAGTAAATGAATTTAGTGCGAGTGCGAGAAATAAAGTAATTTAAAGCGAGTGCGAGAAATAAAGTAATTTAAAGCGAGTGCAGGAAATAAACGAAATAAAGTGCGAGTGCGGATAATAAAGAAAGTAAAGCAGTGCAGGAAATAAACGAAAATAAAGTGCGAGTGCAGGAAATAAATAAAGTAAAGCGGTGCAGAAATAAATAAAGTAAAATACGAACTTGAATTAAAATGGCGGCAGGATTAACTTCCTCCAGAGTGCTCCAAAACTCGATCGCACAGACAGATTACAGACTCGATCACTCGATTGCAGAGGCACCCCGATGTGGAATGGCAACTGCTTTATAACTGATATATGCCTAGAGAAATCTAATTCTGGATGAAGAAAAACCAAAATCTAAGGTCCTATTTATAGGAAAACTGAAAGCATGAAATGACTGGGATGCCCCTCCACTAAAAAGTGGAGGTTACTGGATTTGGCCTTGTGGCGCCCGCCACAGGCCTATGGCGCCCGCCATGGTCCCTACAGGGGATTGTGGAGTGGGGATCGTGGGTCTTGGAGGTTGAGGAGTGGTCTTGAGACGTGGCCACGTCATGGCTAACCCCATGGCGCCCGCCACGGTGGGTGCCGCAAGTGCAAAACGCTGAATTTCTAGGTTTTCGTCCGTTTTCACTCCTTTTTCGCTCCTTTTCCCGATTCAAGCTCCGATTATTATAAAAACCTGAAAACATAAGAAAACAAAGCAATAACAAAGCAAAACAACAATAAAAGCTAAGAATGCATGCGAAATCGGAGTCAGAAATACGGTGAATTTTAGTGTGATCAAATTCTCCCACACTTAAACCTTTGCTTGTCCTCAAGCAAACATTAAAGCTTAAGAAAATATGGTGTCAACACGTGTCTTTGGGCTAAAGGGATTCTAAGTTCAAGTCAGGATGCAGTGACAGATACTAACTAAGTGAACCAAGGGTACCATAGTAACACAAACACAAACTTCAATCCTATATTAACCACTCCATATCATCCCACAAAACCTAGGCCTATCTTCTCATCTTTTTGTGTCCTTTTCATTCAGGCGCAATCACATTAAGCCCGTTATCCGTACATGCTTCATAGTAGAGTGACCGGTTAGTGATTCTGATCCATAACATAAGGTTTATGGCACATAAGCATGTGTAAACCTGTTTTTATTTCGCCTAAATGTAGCTGCGGGGGATCGGATCGTAATCCGCCCTACCAAGTTCAGTGCCAGATACCTCTGAACCAACTAACAATAGGTGACTTGCAATTTTTTTTCTTTTTGTGGCAAAATTTTTTTTCTTCTCTTTTTTCGGTTTAAATGACTTTGTGAGGGTCACCTATACCAGAGTTTTGCCTTTTTTTCTTTTTTTTTTATTAGCACTGGATCATTCACTTATGTTCATCGACCCCCTACGTAGAGCATGCTTAGGCCGGAGCTGACTGCTAAAATAAACTACTTAGGACAATTTTTAAATGATAATAAAGGCCATGGTGGTGGGGTTTAGGAGTGATTCCTATATTCAAGAGGTCTATGGTGCTAAAATGGTTCTGATGTTTCAAAAAGTTGACCTAAGTCACCACATCCTAATCTAAACCTGTCTCAAAGCCCAAAAAACATGTGAAACAACATTATTTTCTTTTTAAAATTTTTCTGGTAAGGCTAAGGAAATGGAAAAACTGAAGATGAACTAAAAAGACACTATACTGGTGACTCGTCAGACTCATGCATTATCTAAGAAAAATAAATTACTGAAAAGGGAAATAACTGAAAGGAAATAATTAACTAAAAAAGGAAAATGACAGAAAGCAATAAAATCCCCTCCCACACTTAAATCGAACATTGTCCCCAATGTTTCGAAATAAGATAAGGGGGGTAACCTGAAAAAGACTACTGAGGAGGGGCACTGGTGCCTTCGCCGTCCTGATGTGATGGTCTGGAACGACGGGATCTACTACGATGCTGGTCCCTCCGGTCGAGTCGTGCTGATAAAGCAGCCTGAGCACTCCGGACCTCTCGAAGGTTACCCAAGATGGAACCCTGAGTAGCCTCTACAAGCTGGTAGTGTCGGCTGTTGAACTCTCTCTGACGGTTCTGTTCTAATGAGATATCGTTCAAGGTACGGCAAACGTTGCTATAAGCACGATCCGAAACCAATCGCGATTGTTGCATGAAGCTCATGTTGTCCGTCAGTTGTTGTGAAATAGTGCCTTCTTTGCACCTCCGGTCTTCGGGGGGTCTGGATAGCGTTTTCTTCTTCTTTTCAAGGCATGAGGCTTGCATATTTTTTTGTGAAGACAAAAATGAAAATATTTTTGTCTTATATTTTTATTTTTCTTTGCACGACAAAAATAAAATAATTAAAAATCAAAAAAGAAAAAGAAAAATTAACATTAGTGCATAATACGTATATATATATAAGGAATTCAAAGTACATGAAAATATAAAAGCTGCAATAAAGTAATATATGTCTGGAAATGCGATAAATAAAATAAAGCGTAAAAAGGAAATTAAATACTAGGGTAGCGATGTCAGTGTAGAATGAGTCATGTGGTAGGTTTCTTCTCCTGGCTTGATCCACGAATCTCAGCTATCTCCCTCTGAAGCTCTTCAATCGCCTGATATAGAGCATCGGCCTCTGAGGCATGAGTGAGATCAGAAACCTGCATCTGTAACTCCGAGTCTGCCACTTCCTGCTTGAGCAGGGCAGTCTCCTTACGGAGCTCATAAATCTGTGTTTGTAGGTCAGGTGGCTGCAGAGACATATTGTTAGACATAACAGTGATTCGGGGAGTAAGAGGTGTAGGAGTGTACTCAGCGGCGGGAGGCGATTTCGGCTCTTCGACAGTCTCTCCATAACCCTCTAGAGCATAACTCCAATTTTCGGGATCATGGACACTGGTCATCAGCTGATCTGGTAATGTAAAGTAGTGTATCGCTTCGCCGTCGATCAGCAATCTAAACATGTTGGGCTCAAAAGAAGCCCTCCTCATCAGTCCTCTATCAAGACAAAAATCAATATCCAGGGTGGTGTAGCAGCAGAAGGTCCTGAGGTGCAATAACTTGCGAGACAAGCCCAATGCAGTAGCTATCTGTGTAACAATCCCACCGATATGTATGATTCCTACTGATGATCTGGCAACACTAGCAAGGCCCTTCAACAGAAAGTTGCCACAAGCAACTGAGCGAGACTGAGTCGCACAAAACAGTAGGAAAATCTCCTCTTCACTTAGCAGGGTCTCTGTATCTGGCAAACCTAGGAAAGAATGTGCTAGAATCATCTGGAAGTACCTCAATGCAGGGTTGTGGATTACCTGAGAAAACTGGGTAGAAGGATCTTGGCTCCCTCCGCCTGATATTTTAGTCCAAAACGTTTCCACTTCTCTGCTCATAAAATACCCCATCGGTGTCTCTGGAATAGCATCAGGAGTAGTCTGGAAACCTAGTAAATCACCAAACTCTTTGTGAGAGAATGAGTAGTCGATCCCGAACAACCTGAAAACAGCGAGTCCATCGGGTCCAGCCCAAGGGTCATGATGAAACGAGCTGAGGAACTCAAGAGTCAAGTTCCTATAAGTGTTGTTCCTGTCGTCAAACTGGTCCCACTGGAGTTGATGGCATAAAAATCTGACGCTTGGCTCTATCCCCAAGGCATCCATGCAGTCATGGTCAGGGTACCTGGTAGGAGCCATAGGGCGTCTCATGTGGACATAGTAACGCTCTCTCTGTGCATCATCTCTAAAGGCCACGTGCATGTCATCAGGGTTCTGCATTCTGTACAAGGTTAGCAAACAAGTCCTGAAAGCACATAAAACATTCAATCGTTAGTCCTGACATAATAATAATAATAAACAAATTAAAATAAAGTAAAAATAAATAAAAAGTACAAAAATAAGAAAACCATGGGTTGCCTCCCATGCAGCGCTTGTTTAACGTCATTAGCTCGACGACCGATTTTTAAACATCATTGGAAGGATATGGTGGATCACTCAGAGTATGGCAGGTGTATGTTGTTGGAATGTCACCTCCTTCGTAGGGCTTCAACCTCTGTCCATTGACGATGAATGGTTTACATGTCTGGTTCTTGATTTCAATAGCACCGGATCTTAGGATCTTAGATACTTCGAAAGGGCCAGTCCATCTCGAACGGAGTTTACCTGGAAAAAGTCGTAACCTAGAATCGAACAGGAGAACAGGATCGCCTATTTTGAAGTCTCTTCTTATGATTCTTTTGTCATGCCAAGCTTTTGTTCTTTCTTTGTATATGATGGCATTTTCGTAGGCAGATTGCCTGAGCTCTTCTAACTTGTGGATGTCAAGGATACGTTTCTCACCAGCTGTCAAGTAATCCAAATTCAAAGTTTTGATGGCCCAATAGGCCTTATGTTCCAACTCAAAAGGTAAGTGACATGATTTTCCATAGACCAGTTGATAAGGGGTTGTTCCTATAGGAGTTTTGAAAGCGGTTCTATAGGCCCATAATGCTTCTTGAAGTTTCTGTGACCAATCCTTTCTAGATATAGAGACAGTCTTCTCGAGGATTTGTTTGATCTCCCTATTAGATACTTCCACTTGTCCATTGGTCTGTGGGTGGTATGGTGTTGCTACTCTATGCTTAACTCCATACTTGCTTAAAAGTTTATCAAATATTCTCGATATGAAGTGTGATCCTCCATCACTTATGACTAAACGGGGTGTTCCAAACCTGGGAAATATATAATTTTTGAATAATTTGATGACTACTCTGGTGTCGTTTGTGGGTGCGGCGATAGCTTCAATCCATTTAGACACGTAGTCAACAGCTACTAATATGTACTGATTTCCAAAAGATGGTGGGAACGGTCCCATAAAGTCTATACCCCATACGTCGAAGAGTTCTACTTCTTGGATATTTCTTAACGGCATTTCATTACGTCTTGAAATATTTCCTGTGCGTTGGCATCTATCACACTTGACAATGAAAGCATGGACATCACGCCACATAGTAGGCCAGAATAGGCCAGCTTGAAGAATCTTGGTGTAGGTCTTAGATGTGCTCGTATGTCCACCATAGGGTGCAGAGTGACAATGCTCAATTATATTATTTACCTCTTCTTCTGGAACACAACGGCGGAAAATGCCATCTTTACCTCTCTTGAAAAGAAACGGTTCGTCCCAATAGAAGTTTCTCACATCACTATAGAACTTCTTCTTCCGGTGGTAGTTTAGATCAGGGGGTATGATGTCAGCAGCTAGGTAATTAACAAAGTCTGCATACCAAGGTACATTGCTTATAGCTAAGGATTTATGAAATTGCTCATGTGGATCTGGGTTATCATCTTCAATAGTTTCTAGTTGGGCTATCAGTCTATCATAGGCAAAATCGTCATTTATGGGTACTGAATCAGGTTTCAGGTATTCTAGCCTAGATAGGTGATCAGCTACCACATTATCAGTGCCTCTCTTATCACGGATATCCAAATCAAACTCTTGTAATAATAGAATCCATCGAAGTAACCTAGGCTTGGCATCCTTTTTGCTTAGTAAGTAACGAATGGCAGCATGGTCGGTGTAAACTATAATCTTGGCTCCTACTAGATAAGATCTAAATTTGTCTATTGCGAAAACTACAACTAGGAGCTCTTTTTCGGTTGTTGCGTAGTTGAGCTGTGCAGCGTCTAGGGTTCTACTGGCATAATAAATCACATGTAACTTCTTATCTTTTCTCTGACCTAGAACGGCTCCAACAGCATAATCACTGGCGTCACACATTATCTCAAACGGTTCTGACCAATCAGGGGGTTTCATTATAGGTGCTGAAATCAGAGCTTGCTTCAGAAGATTAAATGCTTCAGTACATTTTTCATCGAAGATAAATTCAGCATCTTTCATTAAAAGACCAGTTAAGGGCTTTGTTATTTTGGAGAAATCCTTGATAAAACGTCGGTAAAATCCGGCATGTCCAAGAAAACTTCTTATCTCCCTGATAGTCTTCGGTGGTTTTAGATTCTCTATGACTTCTATTTTTGCTTTATCTACCTCTATACCTTTTTCGGAAACTATATGTCCTAAAACAATCCCTTCGGTGACCATGAAATGACATTTCTCCCAATTTAGCACAAGGTTTACCTCCACACATCTCTCCAGGATTTTCTCAAGGTTGACAAGACAATTTTTGAAATCTGATCCACAAACTGAGAAATCGTCCATAAATACTTCCATAATTCCATCTAAATAATCAGCAAAGATAGACATCATGCAGCGTTGGAAAGTGGCAGGAGCATTACAAAGTCCAAAAGGCATTCTTCTATAGGCAAAAGTTCCAACTGGGCATGTAAAGGTAGTTTTTTCTTGATCTTCGGGGTGAATAGGTATTTGGAAGAATCCTGAATATCCATCTAAATAGCAAAAGTAAGAGTGTCTGGCTAGGCGCTCCAACATTTGGTCTATGAATGGTAATGGGAAATGGTCCTTCCTAGTTGCTTTATTTAATTTTCTATAATCTATGCACATACGCCAACCTCCATCAGTTCTTTTTGCTACAGGTTCGCCCTTCTCGTTTTGCACGACTGTGATGCCTCCCTTTTTAGGTACTACATGCACAGGACTCACCCATTTACTGTCCGAGATCTGATATATTATACCTGCCTCTAATAACTTAAGAACTTCAGTCTTAACTACAGTACTCATTATAGGATTTATTCTTCGTTGGTGTTCTCTGGAAGGTTTTGAATCTTCTTCAAGCAAAATCCGATGCATGCATACGGATGGGCTTATTCCTTTTAGATCAGAGATCTTATATCCTAAGGCTGAGGGGTACCTACGTAACACTTCTAATAATTGATCGGTTTCTTCTTGGTTTAAGGTAGCACTGACTATAACTGGACGGTTCATATCTTCATCAAGAAATTCATATCTCAGGTTTTTAGGCAGTTCCTTAAGTTTTACGGTCGGTTTCATAGGGCAATGCATAGGATCTGGGGTAAGAGATAAACATTCGTGAAGGTTATCATCAATGTAGGGTCTTTTATAATTGTCATCTTCCAAAATAAGGGTTGACGGCAATTTTATAGATTCAGTTTCTTCTTCTTGTTCTAATTCCCTAATGCATTCTTCGATGATATCTAAGGCATAACAAGCATCTCCTATCACAGGTGCCATAAGAAATTTTGACAATATAAATTCTATCTTCTCGTCACCTACCTCAAAAGTTAGTTTTCCTTTTTTAACATCTATTACGGCTCCAGCAGTCGATAAGAATGGTCTACCTAGGAGTATTGGTATGTCGTCATCTTCTTTAATGTCCATGACAACAAAATCAGTAGGTATAAACAACTGACCTATCCTAACAGGGACGTCTTCAAGTATGCCTATAGGATATTTAACGGATCTATCAGCTAATTGAAGTGACATCTTAGTAGGTTGTAATTCTCCTAAGTTTAATCTCTCACAAACTGCTAAAGGCATTAAGCTCACACTAGCTCCTAAGTCTAGAAAAGCTTTTTCGATGACATGATTCCCCAAAATACAAGGAATGGAAAAATTTCTGGGATCTTTATCTTTCTTTGCTAACCTATTTTCGGAAATAGAATTACATTCCACGGGTTTCGGATCTTCAAGTCTACGTTTATTCGTAAGTATGTCTTTGAGAAACTTAGCATAAGAAGGTATTTGGGTGATGGCTTCTGTAAAGGGGATTTCTACGTGAAGTTTTTCTATAACCTTAACGAATTTTTGATATTGATTATCGATTTGGGTTTTCTTTAATCTTTGAGGGTAAGGTATTGGTGGTTTATATGGCGGTGGTGGTACATAGGTTTTATTTTTAGGTTCTTCTCCTTTTTCTTGACTTTCTGGGGTTTCAGGCTTCTCTGGTTCCTTCTCCTCATTCCTCTCAGAAGTTTCGGGCTCACTTAATCTAGGGTTCAAAGGTTCCTTATAAGCGGTTCCACTTCGTAGAGTAATGGCATTAGCTTGCCCTTTCGGGTTTTGTTGAGGTTGTCCAGGGAACTGTCCTCCAGGTGTAGTCTGTGGGGCTTGGTTTAACGCTACCTGAGAGATCTGGGTTTCAAGCATCTTATTATGAGTAATAATTTGATCAACCTTGGTTCCTAACTGGGTAATCAGTTCGTTAACATGGACGTTTTGGTTCATGAACTCTTTGTTTTGTTTTACTTGAGCAGTGATAAAACTTTTTACACTTTCCTCAAAGCTCGGACTAGGTGGTACAGGTTGCATAGGTTGATTTGTTCTAGGGGCTTGGTAACCTTGTTGTCTCGGAGGTGCGGTATTTTGAATAGGGTTATTATTTTTGTAGGAGAAGTTTGGGTGATTCCTCCATCCAGGGTTATATGTGTTTGAAAATGGGTTCCCTTGGGTATAGTTCACTTGCTCAGTGTTGGTTTCATTCAACAGATTGCATTCGGCGGATTGGTGTCCTTGCGTTCCACATATCTCACAATTCAGCGAAACTGCGGCTACAGTATTCGGAGTTGTACACATATGTTCGACTCTAAGGGCCAACGCGTCCATTTTAGCCTGCATCATGTCTATAGAGCTTAGCTCATGTATTCCTCCTTGGGCTTCCTTCTTTTCCACTGTCGCTCGTTCTACTCCCCATGATTGATGGTTTTGGGCCATATCCTCGATAAGGGCACTAGCTTCAGGGTAAGGTTTGTTCATCAGTGCGCCACCAGCGGCAGCGTCGATGGTCATTTTAGTGTTATAATGAAGTCCATTATAGAAGGTTTGGATGATTAGCCAATTCTCTAGGCCATGATGTGGGCATGCTCTTAATAGTTCTTTATATCTCTCCCAGGCTTCGAACAACGACTCTCCTTGGTGTTGGGTAAATCTAGTTATTTGGTTTCGAAGAAGAGCGGTCTTACTTGGGGGAAAATATCTAGCAAGGAAAACTTTTCTAAGGTCATCCCAAGTTGTTATTGAATTGGGTGGAAGGGAATCTAACCATGATAGAGCTTTATCTCTGAGGGAAAAGGGAAATAATCTTAAGCGTATCGCCTCAGGAGAAGCTCCATTGGTTTTAAAGGTGTCTGCTAACTGAAGAAAGTTTTTTAAATGTTGGTTTGGGTTATCAGTAGCGAGACCTGCGAATTGTCTCTGTTGCACTAATTGCAGCAGGGATGGTTTAAGTTCAAAATTATTGGCTGGGATAGCGGGGTTTACTATACTGGAACTAGGTTCCTCGTTTGATGGTTGGGCGAAGTCCTTAAGAGGTCTTCGGTTTTGATCTTCGGCCATAGCTCTCCTATTCCTATGGAAAAACAAACGTGCGCGAGCGTAACGTTCAGGTTCAGCTAGAGGGTCTACTAAACTTCCGGCACTGCGAGTCTTTCGCATTGACCGGTGGGTAACAACCTTAGTCTAAACGGTATAACTACAGGGTAATGAAATTTGACGATATTGGTTCCCGGCAACGGCGCCAAAAACTTGATGCGTGTTTTTCGCAAGTGTACGAACACGTCAGAGTAATATAAAAGATTGTCGAATCCACAGAGACCAAGTGTCAATCTATCGTACCTGTTGTTATGGTGTGTATCTAAGGCAACTAATTTTAAGGGTTTTAGTAAGGGTGCAATGGTAAATAAAATTATAATTTTAAATAATAAATAAAAGACAGGCTCGAATGTAATTCACGTAATCAATGATAATCCAGTATTTGTTAATGGAACTACTTATGGGCAATGTTTTCTCCTTTGAAAAGAACTAATTTAACAGGAACTGTCGCTTTCGCGTATTCAGAACCGAGTTGTACTCTCTAATCAACCCCTCCTATTGTCACGGATAAAAAGGTGCGTACTGCGTTAGAGTAGTAAACCTATTTTTAAGAAATGTAGTATCTTAACAAAGTTGAAAAGTATTTTAACCTGAACTTCTTAGCAAAAAGAGGTTCTTACGAACCAGACTCTAAACTTCCTAACGCGTCCGAAAATCGTTTTAAAATCTCTTTTCTTTTTAATCTAAAAACTCCTAATGAACTAGACAAAGCGCTTTTGGCTGTATTTGAAATAGTTAAAAACAATTACTTGAATTGAAAGATAAAATAGCCCTTAAGTGTTTCCACGAACAATTATACGGATTACTGGTTCAATTACGATCCTTACATTCTAACCTTTATGGAATTAGTTAGACATGATAAAGTAAAGATTCTTTTTATAATTTTTCATAAAAGTAATTTAGTGCGAGTGTGGAAAGTAAATGAATTTAGTGCGAGTGCGAGAAATAAAGTAATTTAAAGCGAGTGCGAGAAATAAAGTAATTTAAAGCGAGTGCAGGAAATAAACGAAATAAAGTGCGAGTGCGGATAATAAAGAAAGTAAAGCAGTGCAGGAAATAAACGAAAATAAAGTGCGAGTGCAGGAAATAAATAAAGTAAAGTGGTGCAGAAATAAATAAAGTAAAATACGAACTTGAATTAAAATGGCGGCAGGATTAACTTCCTCCAGAGTGCTCCAAAACTCGATCGCACAGACAGATTACAGACTCGATCACTCGATTGCAGAGGCACCCCGATGTGGAATGGCAACTGCTTTATAACTGATATATGCCTAGAGAAATCTAATTCTGGATGAAGAAAAACCAAAATCTAAGGTCCTATTTATAGGAAAACTGAAAGCATGAAATGACTGGGATGCCCCTCCACTAAAAAGTGGAGGTTACTGGATTTGGCCTTGTGGCGCCCGCCACAGGCCTATGGCGCCCGCCATGGTCCCTACAGGGGATTGTGGAGTGGGGATCGTGGGTCTTGGAGGTTGAGGAGTGGTCTTGAGACGTGGCCACGTCATGGCTAACCCCATGGTGCCCGCCACGGTGGGTGCCGCAAGTGCAAAACGCTGAATTTCTAGGTTTTCGTCCGTTTTCACTCCTTTTTCGCTCCTTTTCCCGATTCAAGCTCCGATTATTATAAAAACCTGAAAACATAAGAAAACAAAGCAATAACAAAGCAAAACAACAATAAAAGCTAAGAATGCATGCGAAATCGGAGTCAGAAATACGGTGAATTTTAGTGTGATCAGCGGCCAGGGTGTATATGTTGTTGATACTTGGCTGCACTATTTTTATGGATAAGACCTTTAGTCTTGTAGTGGAAAAGTACTTAACGCTGTTTGAGGACCTGAACAGATGTAGTAGATATTGTTGGGGAGCTGCTGCACTTGTCACCCTTTATAAATACCTATGAGATGCTTCATTTTATTCGTGCAAGAAGCTTGATGGATATGCCACTCTTATACAGGTACAAATATTTTATTTTAAGTTACTTTATAATTGTATTATTTAATTTATAATACTTTTAACTGATAATTTTCATATTTTGATGATAGTGTTGGATTCACGAGTATTTTCCAACTATTGGGAAGAGAGGATTCTCGAAGATTTCGAATGTTGGTAGTCCCTTTCCGAGGGTGATGAAGTGGTGCTACAAGAAATCGACGATAAAAGTTGGAGAGATCAGAGATCAATTATATGGATTGACACCCAGTGATGTCATCTGGAGCCCATTCGAGGATCATAGGCAGCACATACCCTTTGATGATATCAGTTTGTACAAGGGTGGTCTACGGTGGTACGATACATCTGTCCTTTATTTACTTGAAAGATGCTTATGACAGTTTGGATACTAGCAGTATGTACCATCACATCCACCTGACATTGATTCACTGGACATAGTCATTGATTGGGTCAGTTACCACCAGAGCGTTAGGCAGGTGATTCAGCATGCGCGTTTTGCAGATGTTCCATATGATACAGTGGCAGAGTACCTGGCTTGGTACTACACAATATCTCATCCTTGTTTGACTCCACCACGTCGGGAAGATGACACAGAGGTTCCAGTTCCCGAGTTTGATGGTGGACCGTTAGATCCGAGGTTACATCATATTTCAATAAATCTATGTCTATGAGGTTTCAACCATGTGTCTTTCACATAATCAATAAAAGGTCCGTAATCCAAACAAACATTCTCAAATAATTTCAATCTTTGATGATACTCAACCTCATCACTAGCCAGAATAAATTCGTAAAAAAGCCTCTATATTGGTTCTTGCATACCGTCCACAACATACTCCTTGCACTTCGCTTTCACATTCTTGGTTATGTGAAATCGACAAAGCATATTAACTGTCGTTGGAAATACAGTTTCAATTTCTTTCATCAAATCAATATCTCTATCAGTTAAAATTACTTGGGGCCATAACCCTTGTTTAGTGAATAACTGTTTCAGTTTATCTAGTACCCAACACAAAGTCTCTGTTTGCTCAGATTCTATATAGGAAAATGCAACAACAAATGTTAATTCGGTTGATGTGACACCAACTATTTCAAACAAAGGTTGCCTATACTTATTGGTTTTATACGTACTATCCATAATCAACACAATCAGGAACATATTCAACAATTTCTTAGAGTTTAGATGGTCCTAGAAGATGTCTTTCACAACTTCTGATTCATCTTTTTTTCTAGTATAATAAACATAATTCGATTCATCAATCAACTTAAGCAAATGTTGTATTTTTGTTCTACTTTACCTGATTTTTTTCCTGAATCTTACTCTTATGTTTATATATTTGGGTGATTCGAGTCACATTGTTTGGATCTCGCTCTTGAAAAGACAACAATATATGTCTTGGAGGAACACAACATTTTGATAAATCTAAAATATGTTGTTGGTCATCTTTAGTGAGCCGACTAACAAACGCATGACCTTCAAATTTATCAGGTAAACCATGGTTGTGAACTCCACATTTTACATCGATTTTCCAACCGAAACCATCCTTTGAAGATGTTGATCTAACTTTGAAAGGACACTCACATCTTTCAGAAGCACTTTGTGTTTCGCTTTCTCGTTCTTTGTCCTTTCCACCTCTATCGCAGCCAAATATAACTTTGTCAATTTCTTCCTCTCTTGTTGGTCTTTGTGTCCGAACGAGTGATTATAATAGTAACCATATTTCTAAGTCCAACCTTCCTAATTCATCGAGTCACCTATTCTCTTGTAGGAAATTTTTGTGTAGTAGAGAATATCTCTATTTTATCTACTTTTGAGTCATCCTTCGCGCATATCATCAAAGGCAGATTCTTGTCTCCTAAAACAAATTGTAAAAATTAAATATATATATATATATATATATAGGAATGGGAAAACCCAACATAGCTACTTCCGGTTAAGAAAACCCTAAATCGGATAACACAAGCGTGTTACTTCCGGTGAAATATTTTCGTTAACCGGATAACTTATCCTAGCTACTTCCGGTTTGGAAATTTCTACACCGGAAAACCTACCCATGGTACTTCCGGTTCATCTCGTCCAATGTAAAAAAATAATATTTTTTTAATCTGACTTCGCGGTAAAAGTTAAAAATAATTAATTAAATATTGAAAGGGAAAATTGGAATATTGGAAATTATGTAGGGGTAGGGGATAAGTGTAGGGGTACAAGGTTTAATTTTCCAACAACAACCATGATGCTCTCACAGAAAATAATAAGGGTTTAAAATATGAACATAAACAGATTCAGCTCAAAAACTTTATCAAAAGGGACTCTACTCATCTCAGAAAAACCGAAAAATAATAACACGCAAGCTAATATTCAGAAAGAAAGAAAAAAACTTAGAAAATTAACCTCAAGAAAACGCGTTTTCAATTCTACGTTCACTCACGACAGTTTCAACATTTTGTATCGGTGATGAAGGGTTGGTTCGGATTTTTGACGATGGTGATGAAGTGGTTACGGATCCGGTTTCATGATGGAGGTGGTTTTCGCGGTTGTTTGGAGGTTCAGTTTCAGACTCTCTCGTATAAAAGTTTCGATTCACGGTGGTTGTTTATGCATCTCGCGGTTTGGCTTGTTTGTTCTACATTTTCGGATTATTTCACGCTCAGTTTCGTTTTTGGTTTTTAATGGTGATGTTTGAATCTCTCCTCATCTCTGTTTCTTGGCTTTGTGGTGGTGTTGTTAAATGGTTCCACTCGGTCTCTCGATTTTGTTTCAAAAGCTCTCACGGTTTTCGTCCTCTCACAAAATCTCTCTGTCTTAGTTAGAAAACCCCTCCCACTAATTTCTATTTATGACTTTTATTTGTTTGTGCGAGGGTTTGTGTATTCTATTGAAAGCTTTGAAGGTTTAATGGAGGGTTGTGTTGGTGAAGGTTAGTGTTGAAGGGGTTAGAGAGTTTATTTATGCGGTTTACATGAGTTATGCAGAGTTTTTTTTTAATGGTTTTTTGTTGTTGAAGCTTGGTATTGGGAAGTATTTTGGCAGGGTTTTAATAAGGTTTTCCAAGCTTGTTTTATGAGAGGGATAAAAGTGTTATTTATAGGTGAAATGAGGTATGAATTTGAGGATACGGATGAAGGATTTGGAAGGAATATGTTGAGTTGTTCTTTTGAAAATTTACAGGGCATGAAAAGTTTGTTGTGGACGTTGGTAATGCGCGGACGTTGGTGGTGGAGGCAGTGAAATCCGTTTTCGTTTTTTTGTTTGTGGTATAGTGGAAATAGTGGAAATTGTCACGTGAACTTGTATATGGCTTTGAGCGGGGTCACGAAAATAAAATGTTGTGTGTATGGAGGAATTGAATCAAATAAAACATGTTGGTGATATTAATAATAATAACAAGAAACAATAATAATAATAATAATAATAACAATAATAATAATAAAAAAAACTATGATAATGGAATTTAATAGTAATAAAAAAAGTAATAATAGTAATAATAATAATAATAATGAAAATAATACTAATAAAAAGAAGAAAAATAGTAATAGTAAGAATAATAATTAATTTTTTTAATGATTTTTTTAAATAATGAGCTTTATGAATTTGGATAAATGAAAAATGATATATTAACAAAAATGGATATGATTTATAAAATAGTAAATGGATGTTGATAAAATGAACATGAAATCGATTATTTTGGAAATATGGATATGGACGGATAAAATCGAAAGATGGTTATGGATAAAAATAAAAGGAAATAAAGGAGGAATTGTAAATGGATTTTTTATTTTATTTTTGTGATAAAAATGAATAATGGATAATGAGGGTAATAATCGGACAAATGCCTTCACACAATACACCGACTTTTTAAAGCAACAATACACACACACACACACACACACACACACACACACTTGATTTGATCCATGTAACAGGATGGGAGAACTGACCTGTGCGTTTTTGTTTCCAAAAACTATGTTGCTGATAGCAAGAGTCGCCACCGACTTTTATTTTATCCAATTTAGGAAAGGGTATAAAATAACATGAAAGGCCTAAAAAAGATTTTGAGTTCGGGGGGTAGGTTATACAAAGGGAATATGTTAGCACCGTTTGTATCCATGGTTATCCATGGGCTCTTAGTTACTTAGCTCACTTTAACTTGTTGAAAAATGTGTAGTGTGTGTTTAGAAAATTTTCAGAAGTCTTTGTAATGATCCTCGTATGAATGTATACAAAGCATTGAGTTTGAAAATGTTTTAAAATTGGGGTGTGAAAAGAGTTTTGAAAGAGTGAGCAAGTAATTAAGTGATACCTACCCTAAGTTGGTCTTTCATGTTTTTCTATTTCCTTTCAAGGGTAAGATTGTCCTTACTATTTAGGAGTAAGTAGTCATTACTTTGGATGTGATTAGGGACGGGCGTAGGGTCATCGTATGGTCATAAAAGGCAACTGGCAGGGGTGTCTTAGTAATTCGAAGGGACTGCCATCATTTTCGTAGGGTCATCGAGGGACAAGATCATTATTTCGTAGGCAACTTCGAAGGGACTATGATCTTTTAATCTTGAAGGGACTATGATGATATTTGTTTGAAGGGACATTTCTTTAAGACACCTCCACGTTCGAGGGACTTGACCATTTGTTAAAGGAAACTAAGAAGGGAAACTCTAGGATGTGCAGATGGCGATCGTAGAACGATCGACTTACGTGTGTGAATATTATTTTCAATTATTTATCTTATGATTAGTGATCTAAGTCCAAATTAATTTTCATTTATTATTTACACTCCCTAAATTACTATCCACGCATTAATATTTACAGAAATTTAAAAGCGGAATTTAAAAGGTACTACGCTATTACATGGCTTTAGGGCAATTACATAATAATCGAGCGAAAGAGAAATAAATTACATAAGAAAAATGCAACCTATACAACTTTTTCTAAATAAAATAAATAAAGTGAATTAAATAATAAAAGAAAAGAAATTATGAATAATTAAGGTTTTTAAAAAAAATTAGGGTTTAGAAAAATCAGGTTTGAAAGTTAGGGTTAGGGTTTAAGAACATCAAAGTTTGAAAAAAGATTAGGGTTAATAAAAGAAATTAGGGTTTAATTAGGTTTTTTTGAAAATAAATTAAATTAGGTCTTAGTTAAAATAAACACTAATTATCTAAATTATTTAATTAACTTAATAAAATAAGAATTATGTGAGAAAATTATTTTTTTAAGTTAATTAACTAATTAATTTTACAAATTTAATAAGAAAAACTAAATATTATAAACTATGGTAAAAATAAATTTGTGAAGAAAATATTTACAAAATTTATTATTTTTTAAGAAAAATAGATTAGATTAATTTTAAATTAATGGTTAATTGTGTATTAGTTACTTAGTTAATTAATGGTGGTTAACTAAAATAATAATAAAAAAACACTAAAAAATAAGAGGAAAAGAACCAGGTTGCCAAAAAGGGCTGCAGGCTGGATTCAATCCCCTCCCCTCTACTTCATATTTACGTTTATCATCCACTGGGCCAGCGCACGCCAGGTGTTTATAACCTGAAACTAATGAATAATATAATAAAACTAGAAAAGTAAACAAGTTATGAAAAAAAAATGCTAAAGACTGGGTTTGAACACATGCACTTTGGTTCGTATACGCCTCCTTCAACCACCAGCCCAAGCACGCATGTGTGATATAATCCTGAAACAAATAAATAATAAAATAAGTTGGTTTTTGAAATTCTGAACGCGCGCCAAATGTCTTCGTCTTCAACCTCTTGACTATGCTTTTAGCTACGGTTTCCCTATGAATTAGCTACGAAAACCTTCGTAGCTAAATGACCTGCATTTTTTCAATCATCCAGTACATACACGATTAGTTCAAATTAATGATACCAAATGATTCCCCACAACCTGCATAGTCTAAATATGTCTTTAAACAATCTTTAAACAACCTAAATCAAGAAACCCTAAAGTTGAACTTGAAACCCTAACAATGGTGTAATTTGATTTCGGCCATGAAACTCCAAACCAATAACCCAGAAAGCATCCTTGTATCATAATAAACACAAATCAATAATTAGATTCAGTTTATAACAAGCATATGTATGTAATCGAAAATGCAAAAACAAGAAGAAAAACAATTCAGTTATGGTAATATAGCATGAATTCGATGGTGATGATGATTGATATATGTTTAGGGAACCTCAAAGATTGATTTACAACCTTTAAATAACTTGGAAATAGCTTAAAACTTAGAAACCGAAAATCCAATTTTTTTGAAAATTTAGTTTTGAAGGTGCACTGTTTGTCTCTTAAAATCGTCCCTATCCTTGTGGTCTTGTTGTGTTTATGTAGTAGTGTAATCTAGGGTAAAAAAATTGGGCCTTGGTGAAGAATTTGTAGGTTACTTGATTCTGAAGAAATTCAAATTACCATATTTGTCCAAAAATCAAATTTGATCATGCTATTTTGGTCTTGTATGAATTTGGCAATGATCAACCACCTTAAACATCAAATATTTGATCTAAAAATAAATCTTAGATCAGATATTTGATTTTTCATAGTTTATTTCAATTAAAATTAAATTTAAATGTTTAAAATTCAATATAATATAAAATATATAATAAAAATCAGAAAAATTGATCATTGGATCGTGAATGGTCTCATATTTAAGTTTGGGTTGAAATATTATGGGTCCATTTGGAGAAATCTTGAGTTTTGGCCATTTTTGCTTCATACACCTCCTCAAAATTGTCCAACTTCAACAATGCATAACTCACTCAATTTTTATGAGCTTTGGAAGAAGTTGACTTTTTGTTGACTTTTTAAAAGGACCTGTAATGTCTTGGCTCATATCTTTCAAATGAAGCATTTTTGGACTTGGCTTGTGAGACAGAAAGTTGTAGAATTGAATTTACTTCAAAATGAGCTTTGGATGGAAAATTCTTGATGAAGTATGTGAAAGTTATGGCTGGTCAAAGTTCAGTTGACTTTTCCTGCACAAACCCTAATTTAGTAACTCCTGATTCTTGATGATTCTGAGGTTTCCTTGATGAATCATGATCAACCCTTGATCAAATGATGAATTTCACCTCATAATCTTGATTTTGACCAAAAATCTTGAAGTTTGACTTTATGTTGACCACAATTGACTTATTGACCAAATTAACTGATTTTTAAGTATTTGAGCATCTGACTGACCAAACTTGTAGGGAAAGCCTTGAAACTTGACATGAGGATTATTTGAGGTATATAGGATGTCATGAAGTCCACTTGAGGCTTTGGAAGTCCACTTTGCCTTGAGAAACTCAAAACCCTAGTTTAAGATCCATTGCTTTGGAGGAGGCTTTGTCTGATGAAACCTTGAATCCTCTTGAGTAGTTGTGAATCTTGTGACCATCAGGAGACCTATTGAGACATATTGTCTTGAATATGGGAGGGAAAATTTTGTGGTAATACAACTGCCCTTGCTCAAATTTGTGAAACCTGAGGAGTTAGGTTGACATGTACGCCATTTGTGACTTGAAGGTGGAAGAGGATTGAACAGTTAAGCCGAAAAATTTTGCACTAGCCGATGCGCAAAATAATACTGTTGGTTGATTATATTGATTGAATAGGCTTAAAGATGCCATTCAGAGTAACTGGAGATGGGCTTATAGATGCCATCCAAAGTATTTGTGGGTAGGAGTATCAGAATGTGTCTACGATTGACTCTATCTGAATGTTGTCACTGCACTAAGTATCAGAATTAGATCTTCATCTCGATCATCTCTGAACTGTCTCTATAACATATCCAAACTAAGTATTAGCACTAAATCTTCGTTTAGATCATCTCTGAACTATCTATGGGGGAAAAGATACCATGCACTAAGTATCAACACTAGATCTTCGTATAGATCTTCTCTGAATTGTCTCTGGGAAAATATATTGAGTTAAGTATCAGAAATAAATCTTCGTTTCGATTATCTCTGAATTGCTTATGGAAAGTATCCTGCACTAAGTATCAGCATTAGATCTCCGTGTAGATCGTCTCTGAATTGTCTCAAGGACAATTTCTTGAATTAAGCATCAGAATTAAATCCTCGTTTCGATTATCTCTGAATTGCTTCTAGAAAGTATCCTGCACTAAGTATCAGCACTAGATCTTCGTGTAGATAGTCTCTGAACTGTCTCAAGGATAATTTCTTGAATTAAGCATCAGAATTAAATCTTCGTTTCGATTATTTCTAAATTGCTTCTGGAAAGTATCATGTACTAAGTATCAACACTAGATCTTCGTGTAGATCGTCTCTGAGCTGTCTCAAGGACAATTTCTTGAATTAAACATCAAAATTAAATCTTCGTTTCGATTATCTCTTAATTGCTTCTAGAAAGTATCTTGCACTAAGTATTAGTACTAGATCTTCGTGTAGATCGTCTCTGAACTGTCTTAAGGACAATTTCTTGAATTAAGCATCAGAATTAAATCTTCGTTTCTATTATCTCTGAACTGCTTCTGGAAAGTATCCTGGACTAAGTATCAGCACTAGATCTTCGTGTAGATCATCTCTGAATTGTCTCAAGGACAATTTCTTGAATTAAGCATCAGAATTAAATCTTCGTTTCAATCATCTCTAAATTGCTTCTGGAAAGTATCATGCACTAAGTATCAGCACTAGATCTTTGTGTAGATCGTCTCTGATCTGTCTCAAGGACAATTTCTTGAATTAAGCATCAGAATTGAATCTTTGTTTCAATTATCTCTAAATTGCTTCTGGAAAGTATCATGCACTAAGTATCAGCACTAGATCTTCGTGTAGATCATCTCTGAATTGTCTCAAGGACATTATCTTGAATTAAGCATCAGAATTAAATCTTCGTTTCGATTATCTCTGAATTGCTTCTAGATAGTATCCTGCACTAAGTATCATCACTAGATCTTCGTGTAGATCGTCTCTGAACTGTCTCAAGGATAATTTCTTGAATTAAGCATCAGAATTAAATCTTCGTTTCAATTATCTCTGAATTGCTTCTGGAAAGTATCCTGCACTAAGTATCAACACTAGATCTTCGTGTAGATCGTCTGTGAACTGTCTTAGGGAGTTGGTAATGTTTATCTAACTGTGAACTATCCTGAAAAGGAAAGATTAGTTTATGCAGGATTGTTTTCATGTATGACATAATGTTCTTAATATGAGTGAGAATGTCGTATGCATTATGGATGTGTATGGCATGATATAATATAAATGATGTATGTATGAATTATGTAGTCGAAGCATATTAGTAGCTTCATGTAATAACTGCTAGTTGGGGAAAATAAATCCTGATTCGTTGAAGACATCGTTCCCGTCTTGTTTTAGAATATTGTACTTAGGATCTTCTGTTTCCTATTCGTCACATTTCTTATTGAAGGATTAAATTCCTAAATACCCTGACTGGAGATAAAAGAGACGAACATTCCCCTGAGAGACTTATCCGACCAAGTGTCAATTCTTCAGAGGATATCAGACTTGAAAGAAATCTGCTTGGGGATCTCGTAGAGCTGAAAGTATAAGAGGCCATTTGGAATATTTCGCTGAAATAAATCTGTAAAGATTACTCTATGGGGATGAACCTGCGAAGATTCGTTGGATATGAACTTTACTGGGGATTCCTACCTCCGATCGTCCTTAATAAATGCTATTATTGTAATTCTATATTATTTTATATGTATTTCTGGTAAACATCAATCATATTCAAAAGCATTCAAACATAATCAACGGACGTTTTCACTTTAGTAAAAAGGGAAAAGTGTCGCTCCCAAAGATTTGCATCCAGGTACAAGCGCGAACGGTCGGCGAGAGGGACAATGAGAACACACAGCCGTGAACTCACTGGAGATGAAAAGAGTCGCCAGCTGGGCATTTTTATCCCGGAGGAAAGGCAATGCTGCATAAGCCTAGAAAAAGATGGATAAGACGGTTGCGAACCAGAGAGACTGAGAAAGGGGGTTGGTTACAACCTGGGAAGGTATTAGCACCCAGATTGTCCGCCGTACTCGACGGGATCCACGCTTAAAAGATTTGTGTTTTAAAGGGGTAGTGTCAGTGCAATCTGTGTGTAAAATGGCTGGAAAGCAATATGTACAGGTGTCAGTGTGAAGGAAGTGAAGTGTATAATGATGTGTCAGTGTAAAAGAGAAAGAGGTGAAATGCTCATGACAATGAGGCTTAAGAATGAAGCTGGAAAGAGGGGGAATGAACAGAGACTTTTGTTCGATAACTGTTAAGTTATGCCTACGTATCCTCTCGTGCAATGAGGAAGTCAGAACACCGTAGTTCGACCCAAAGAGACTGAAAGATGAATTGACTTGTGAACTGCTTACTTGCCTATGCTCAAGTGTATGACCTGTCTGGCCCAGGTGCAAACTGTCTTGCATTAGACGGAAGAAGCAAGTTCTCGATTGTGAGTGAAGATGATGAGAAAAGAATCCCGGAGGAGACGATTATTGTTTGTTTTTGAGTTTTCAGTCTTTTATTTCTTTTTGGAGTTTGTCATAAGATAATGAGCTTAAACCTAAACCAATGGATTTAGTAAACTCATCACATCTTCCCTCTGATCAGGGGTAATGAGAATTACCTTAAGTGTGAAGTCAGATTCTCACACTTAATCACCTTTGGTGTAGGATTAAGATCATTAACCTACTTGTGATTATTTAGATGTTTTTGTGATTTTGTTTAGTGTTGAGTAATGAGGTTAAGCCATAGTCAAGGATTAAACAGACTCATTACACCATCCTAAAAGAAGGATGATAGATGAGAGTGTTTAAGCTGAGGAAGACCCCTCAACTTAATCCATGATTAGGGATTAAACCCATGACAAAACAAGCCTTTATTAAGTGGATTTTATTTAGATTAATGGTATGATGATGAAGTGTTTTTTATGATTTGTAAGACAACTTGAGGGGGACTTGTCCATTAACACTAGGGTTAGTCCTTCTTAACCACTTAAGGAAGAATTAGAACCCTAATGCAAGGCCCAAGTTACAAGTGTGATGTCTTGATATTTATTAAATGAATTGATTAAGAGATTTAAACAAACAAAGGGTTTAACACTTAGGATTAAAGTTATACACTCCATCCTAAAAGAAGGATGCAGGCATAAGCTTAATCACAAAGTCTTAAAGCCTTTAGGGTTTAGTCCCTGATTATGAGGTGAGAAGAGAGGACTCAAAGAGAGACACAAAGGTAAAAAACTATGGGGGAGACTTATCAAAACCCTAATTCATTGACATGCTTGGTTGTTCCTATGGTTTGTGAGGTTTGCAAGAAAAAATCTTCAGAGAAACCACCAAGAAGCAGATGAAAGAAGCAAAGAGAAGCAAAACAACTTGCTTCACTTAAGAAGTCAAGTTGTTTGAGGAAAGAAAGTAAGGAAGAAGGATGAGCAAGCTCAAACTCAAACACAAGTAAAAATGCAGCAATGGATGCAAGGGAGATGGAAAGAAAAGGTATGAGAAGTGAAGGCAAATTCACTTCTCAAGTTTACTTACCACCTGAAATGTTAGAAAGAAACACAATGCAATGCAAGATGAGATGAAATGGCATGATGCTAGACCAAACCAGAAGCATGTACATGATGATTATGATGTTATGAGGTGCTGCAAACATGAGGCATGACATGGGGATGTTCATACAAGATTATGAATGCAAGTGATGCAAGTTAAGGAGCATGAACAAGCATGAAATGTTATGAAGCATACAAGGCAAATGGCATAGCAAAGATGTAATGCAATGATCAATGATGCTTCATACATGTCTTAAGATGTCAAATGAATCATAAGAATGCACAAAATGCAATGGCAAGCCAACTTATGCAAAAGAATGCAAGAAGGATGCAAGAGAAAGCCCAAATTAGGGTTTATGGATCAAACATCAAGCACAAACCAAAAACAGAAGCAAACCTCATGATAAAAAATGGAAAATGGCACCCAAAGAAACCCTAGGCCTATGATGAACCACTGCCCAAAGGGGAGCTCTCAACTCTCAACCAAACTCAAGATATGAATTTCCTAAGTTATTAGGGTTTTTTAGGGTTCTTATCAAAACAAATGCCAATCAATTAGAAAATGCAAGATCAAATCATGGCCTTTTTATCTTTGAAAATACATGTCAAATGGAAAACAATGCAAAAAGGATCAATGTCTCAACCTTCACCAATAGGCAGAAATGAATTTTCAAACAAATGATCAAAATAATGCACAAAATATGATTTAATTCCATGAAAAAATTCTTAAAATGCATCAAGATCAAAAAAGAAATTTGGTTTGAAGGTTGGACAATGTTTCTAAATGTCTTAGAACATTTCATGAATTTTTTTGTAATTTTTAAATACCTAAAAGTATTTTTAATTAATTAATTCTCATTAATCAATTAAAAATAATCTTTTAAATATTTTAAAATACTTTTTTAATGATAAAAAATAAAATAAAAATATTTTTGTGTCATAAAAATTAATAAAACCTTAAAGAAAAAGTTTCATAATTTTTATAAATTTTCTGCTATTTTAAAATAAATGTGCAAATTAATTGAAAAGAAAATGAATTAAAATAAAATAAAATGAAAGTCAAACAAAAGGACGGATGAGATTGATCCTGGGTTTAAATGGATTGACCACGCGCCAGATCCAAGGGTCCACACAGTTTCTGATTTAATTAAATAAATTAAGATTAATTAACCCTAACACGTGGATTAGGGCTAATTAAAGTGATCCTGGCCTTCTATCTGCGCGCGAAGTCAAGGGAGTCAACGCATCCTATGGCCTAAATTCAAACTGACATTAATGACTGGATTAAGCCCTAATCACATTCAGGTGGCCGGAGAAGACTTCCGGTCGTCTTCTCCGGCCAGAAGCTCACCTGAAAATCTCAAAACCTCTCAATACGTACCAAAAATGAAAACCAAGAACATGTAAATGATCCTTATCCTCTCACGAATCAAACCCCTAACCTAAAACAAATTTAAAGTTCCTAAATCAACTGAATCGAAAGAAAGAAAAACTAGGGTTCGTGAGCTTCAAACGCAAATTAAATGCTCAAAACAAAACCATTTCAAAAACTAAAGGTACCAGAATGATCAGTGCATCATGAGGAACAAGTTTGTAACATAAAAAACCATTTCTGGAAAAATTAATTTCGAGCTACCTGAGATTTGGAGCTTTCAGTTTAGGAACTTTTTGGCCATTTCCTTTGATGCAAGCTGCTCTACTTGATCCCCCAAATGTGTTTGAATGCTCAAAAACAATTTATGCTGGCTGGATAGGGAGATTCGACAGCTTCTGCTCAAGCTTGCTCAACAATGGCAATGGAGTTTCAGGCACTCTCAGGTCATGGTGATGGGTTGTTTGAGGTCTATGCAATGTGTAGAGATGATTTGTGGTATTGGTTTGTGTGTTTGTGAGCTAGGATGGAAGATTCGAAAGTTTTTGCAAACTGAAGTAAGAAATGGCAGTGGGATTTCTTGGCTGTTTTAGGCTTGTGCTTTGGGTGCTGGGTGGCCTATGGAGTGTGGTGAGATGATTGATGAAGGAAGTTTTAGTGTTTGATGACTGTGTTAAAGGATTCGAAGCAAACTGCAGTTAGGAGTGTTTGTGTGAAGGTGGTGAATGTGTGTGTTTCAGCCTTGCCTCTTGAGTGTTTTTGCTTGCAAATTGATAACATATTTTAATCCAAGTGGCCAGAGGATGTGACTTGTGCAGCTGTGATAGGTAAGTTTGCTTTTGCATAAAAGGTCAACTTTGTGTAAGATAAGGCATGGGCAAGGTCTAGGCAAGTACAAGGCATGGCTGGCGCAGCAAAGGTGAGGGAGAGGCCTAGCAAAGCTCAGCAGCCAATGCACCAAGTTGTAGGAAGTGATCATGAGTGTTTTGCAAGTTGGCTAGCTTTTGGTTCACATGTGATAAAGCCTTGTTACTCAAACCAAACCATGAGCAAATTCAATTCAATTCTGATTTTTAGGACTTAGAGAATGTTTGTGTAATGGTTTGAAATGAATTAGAGGTCACATGATGCATTGGTCCAAGATTTTGCAAAGTTTCCAAATGAGGCATGCCTTGAAAATTAATGATTTTAACCAACTTTGCATGGCCATAACTTTTGATCCAAGAAGAGTTTGATCATGTTCTTGTACTTTTTGAAAAGGGAAAGATGAGATCTACAACTTTCATGACCAAAGTTTTTCCATTTGAAGCCTTTTTGGATCATGAATCAAGGCTTGAAAATTGACCTAAAATGAGGCATTCTTGAAAAGTCAACTATGCCCAAAAAGTCAACATTTGCAAAAACTCCAAATTCTTGATTTTTATGAAATTCAACCTTCTTCCATGATCAAATAAAGATCATATACTCTCAAAATGATGAAGATCACCCATTGGTTGGGTCATTGGGGGCCTCAGATGCCCTGATTTTGCACTGACTTGTCTGAAAAGTCAACTCTTGATCAGATGACTTCCCCATGGAATTTCTTCATGAAAATTGATATGCATACTACCTATACCATGTAGAGATCAATGGAAACAAGAATGACCAAAAATTTTGGAGTTATGGCCTTTGAAACCAAAACCCTAATTTTCAGTCAACTGTGCAGTTCATCCTGGCTCTGCACCCACTCAAACCCTAGTTCTTGTGATTCCTCTGCACTTTTGACTTTGAGGAGATAGAATATGATGTAAGAACACACATGGACCCCTTTGAGTTGATTGGTTGCCTTTGGAATGGCTCAAGATGCTTTGGGATTGCTCAGATCACAAACCCTAGGTGCAGATGCCTTAGAAACTATCCAGTGAATCAAAAATGAAATGTGAGATGATATGATTGTATTTATGCATATGAGGATGATCACAAGCCATGGTGTGAATGGGTGAGGGCAAATTTGGGGTGTTTACAGCTGCCCCTAATCAAACATGAGTTAGCTGTGCAGGTTGTAAGCGACGGCTTAACAGGCGAACAAGATAACTTGTGGTTGAATACCAAAGACAGTCCAAAATTTGCACTCACAGAAATGAAGGAGAAAAGGGATATAGATTGTAAAGGCAAAATAAAGTATATTGTAAAGTACAGGCGACGGAGGACGACCGTCGAGCAGAGGAAGACTGCTGGGTAAAATGGTATGCGAAGCAAAACGATGACGGGGACGGCCGACATGCTGGTAAAGTGCAGGAAATAAAGCGATGACGGGGACGGCCGACATGCTGGGGATAAAAAGTAAAGCTAAGACGGGGACGGCCGACTAGCTGGGGAAAAACAAGTAAAGCTAAGACGGGGACGGCCGACTAGCTGGAAAAAAAAAGGATATTATGATGGGGACGGCCATCAAGATAAAGCTGCAAAGTTCTCTGGGGATTAATGAAACATGACGGGGACGGCCATCAAGTTCATAAAGGTCAAGTAACCAACGATGGGGACGGCCATCGGGCTAAAAAGGAAAAGGGACCACGACGGGGACGGCCATCGGGTTAAAGAATAAATGAAATAAACAGATGATGGGGTACGACCATCAAAGGTGAAGGACGATCACCTAGCAGGGGACGGCTGCTCTGTTGGGGATAAAAGAAATATGATGGGGACGGCCATCAAAGGTGGAGGACGACCACCTGGCAGGGTACGGCTGCCGAAAAAATATCAACGATGGGGACGGCCATCGGATAGAAAAGGTCAACGATGGGGACGGCCATCGGACGAGCATGATGGAGGACGACCATCAAGAAGTGGAGGACGACCACTCAGCAGGGGACGGCTGCTCTCGGGGTTTATCATAACACAGGACGAGTGTTAGATAACCAAAATCAACAATGGGGACGGCCATTGGATAAAGTTGATGAAGGACGATCATCAAAAGGTGGAGGACGACCACCTAGCAGGGGACGGCTGCTAAAAATCAACGATGGGGACGGCCATCGGATGAGCATGATGGAGGACGACCATCAAGAAGTGGAGGACGACCACTCAGCAGGGTACGGCTGCTCTCAAAGGTATCATAACACAGGACGAGTGTTAGATAAAAAGAAAATTTGCTTTGTTGGCGATCTACTGGGGAGATAGTAAACACGGACGAGCGTTTACATCCAAGAAACAAAAGGTATAAGTGCTTGGTATTGTGTATAGATTAAAGATGCGGACGAGCATCCTTAAGACTATGATACGGACGAGTATCATATAGAAACAAACTGACACATGCTCAGAGATGATGATACGGACGAGTATCAACTGGTTAACAAAGAACACGGACAAGTGTTGCATCTGAAAGAATCCTTCTGGGGGAATAGTAGACACGGACGAGTATCTATATTCAAGAAGACCTAAGTGTTTGACACGGTGTATGGACTAAAGATGCGGACGAGCATCCTTAAGACTATGATGCGGACGAGTACCATGTAGAAACAAACACTAGACGCAATGTTCGGAGATGATGGTACAGACGAGTACCAACTGGTTAACAAAGAACAAGGACTACTGCCGAATCTGGGGATATGAGTGATGACGTATACAAGATACGGACGAGTATCTGTATAAACGTACCATGAGTAGTGAGTATTGTATGGTATAGATGAGTATTTATCTGCTGGGGAGAGTGACACGGACGAGTGTCAAAAGAGAAAAGTATAATATTAACAAGTGTATGGGTTGATGAAAGTGTACGCGACTGCGCTGGGGATATGACACGGACGGGTGTCAAGAAAATGTATATATAAGTGCATGCGAGTGCAAAGAGGATGTCTTTGGCTTTCTGCTGGGATATGACACGGACGGGTGTCAGGACGTATCTGTAGTACGGGTGATTTTGTTTGTAAAGGGTGTTCAGGCGACTTTACTGGGGAAAGATGACACGGACGGGTGCCAAAAGGTGTATATACGGGTGTTTGTGATTTGTGAGGCAACTGCTTTTGCTGGGACTCTGATGGGGACTCTTGGGGAAAGTAATCTGTATTCTGATAAATGGTTACTAATCACAAGCGTTCAATTCACAACATGACCTATGATTATGCCATGCATTTGATTTTTTTGCCGTAATGCTCCGTGTTAGACGGAATGCTACGCTTTGTGGGTGAATATGACGCGAATGCTATGATTGTGCAAAGGGGCACGGATCCGGGATTCGGATCCCATTGCTGCGAAGATCTCTGGATGATCTGCTTGAAATGGACATCCCAGCTGGGTATGAGATCACTGGTAGATCTAATGATGTATCTGCTTGGGGATATAGGTCACTGGTTGACATATCCTTATAATACGGGACCCAGCTGGGGTTTGTAGAAGCTTCCTGTACTCTGTTGTGATTTCTTCGTGCGTTGCTCTTCTGGATAGTGGCTAAAGATTCTGTGGGGAGATGATTCCCTGCTTTCTGCATTCTGCTGAGGAAGAAAGGCAACTCGGCTGGGGAAGTGAGAGGCAACTCGGCTGGGGATAGCAACAAGAGGCAACTCCGCTGGGGATAGGGCATTTCGGATGCTGAGATTGAGTGTATGTTGATTTGGCAACTTTGCTGGGGAAGGCAATGGGGAGCTACTCAGCCGGGGATAGGGCATCTCGGATGCTGATATCTTTTGTTGATTTGCCAGCTTGCTGGGATGTACCTTACATGCCCCAAGTTGCGTTCTGGATACCTGCAATCCTGCAATGATAAGGAAACGTACAAAAGGTCCCGAGGTATCCCTTACTGGATTCCGTCATAGGAGTTAAGTACTTTCGAGGATAATCACATTCCCTGTAAGCATGTGTTTTTATTTTTAGAGAAAGGCATCTGTACTTATGCAATTGCATTTTTAGAGATATCAGACAACTCTTTGCAAAACATAAATGTAAAAGACGAGACATGACTGAAAAATCTGATTTTATTAATTCATGTGCCCTGAATTGGCAAGATACAGTCAAAGAAACATATCTCCTGAAAGGAGGAGATTGTTACAAATTGAGAAACAAAGTGTTGGCAGTGTTGATGACGCTTTGAGAAGCTTCCTCTCCTGCTATGACTCGTATGACAATGACGTTCTTCTCGTCTTGCTTTTTGGGGAAAGTTGATTCTGATCGGAGCTTGATTCTGTCAAAACTTTCCAAGTTGTAAGTGATACGGACGAATTCAGAGTGCAGTTGTTCGCTTATTCCCTTATTTTGCATGGATCGCCCTTTCGGGTTTTCAATCCATCGGGATACCCATTTTTGCCTGAGCTGTCCAATGCGGCTTTTCAGCTCAGCGGGTGTACATTTTTTTATTTATTTCCCTTATTTTTGCCCGAGTCTTTTATTCTGTTTTTGACTCGCCGGGATGCCCTATTTTTGCCCGGACTTACATTCTGTTTTTATGTCCAGCGGGTCATTTTACACGAAGTATTTTTTAACTGCATCTGAATTCACAGGGGATGGAAAATCTTCACCATCCATGGTGCTGAGCATCAGTGCTCCACCAGAGAAAACTTTCTTGACGACGAATGGTCCTTCGTAATTTGGAGTCCATTTGCCCCTGTGGTCTGTATGAGGAGGGAGGATTCTTTTCAGCACAAGATCTCCCCACTTGGTACTCTCGATGCCTGACTTTCTGATCGAAGGCCCTCTTCATTCTCTTCTGATATAACTGCCCATGGCAGATTGCAGCCAATCTCTTCTCTTCGATCAGACTCAGTTGCTCGTATCGGGACCGAACCCATTCTGCTTCACTCAGTTTGACATCCACTAATACCCGCAGCGAGGGTAACTCAACTTCAACTGGTAGGACTGCTTCCATACCATACACAAGCTGATACGGTGTTGCCCCAGTGGATGTCCTGATTGACGTGTGGTACCCATGTAAGGCAAATGGTAGCATTTCGTGCCAGTCTCTGTAGGTGACTACCATCTTTTGCACAATCTTCTTAATATTCTTATTTGCCGCCTCTACAGCGCCATTCATCTTTGGCCTGTAAGGAGAAGAATTGTGATGTTGGATCTTGAAGTCCCGGCATAATTCTGCCATCATTTTATTGTTTAGGTTGGACCCATTATCAGTAATGATTCGCTCGGGCACTCCATACCGACAGATGATATCTCTTTTTAGGAATCGGGCTACCACTTGCCTTGTGACATTTGCATATGAGGCTGCTTCAACCCACTTCGTGAAATAATCGATGGCGACCAGGATGAATCTGTGGCCGTTTGAAGCAGTTGGCTCAATCTTGCCAATCATATCAATGCCCCACATAGCAAAGGGCCATGGTGAAGACATGATATTCAAAGGATTGGGAGGCACATGCATCTTGTCTGCGTAGATCTGGCATTTATGGCATTTCCTGGCGTAGGCACAACAGTCTGCATCCATTGTGATCCAATAATAGCCTAATCTTAGCAATTTCTTAGCCATGGCATGCCCTCCAGCATGGGTACCAAAAGATCCTTCGTGCACTTCATGCATCAACAAATCTGCTTCCGTCTTGTCAACACATCTGAGGAGTACCATGTCAAAGTTCCTCTTGTATAAAGACCCATCAGCATTCAGGAAGAAACTACCAGCAAGCCTTCTCAAAGTCTTCTTATCATTGGAAGATGCCCCAGGTGGGTATGTCTGATCCTCCAAGAAGCACTTAATGTCGTGGAACCAAGGCTTATCATCTTTTACAACATCTGCTGCAAATACATACGCTGGTCTATCAAGTCTAGACACTGAAATCTGAGGTACAAAGTTGGCCGTTTGAACTTTGATCATGGATGAAATGGTAGCAAGAGCATCTGCAAACTGATTCTCGTCGCGAGGGATATACTCAAGCTTGACTGTTGTAAAGAAAGTCAGTAACCTTCTCGTATAATCCCTGTAAGGTATCAGATGATCTTGGTGGGTGTACCATTTCCCGTTGGTTTGATTGACTACCAAAGCTGAATCTCCGAATACGGTCAATGTCTTAATCCTGAGGTCAATGGCTTCCTCAAGACCCATAATACAAGCTTCGTATTCAGCTTCGTTGTTGGTGCAGTTAAAGGTGAGTTTTGCTGAGAAAGGCATGTGAACTCCTTTAGGTGTGATGAGCACTGCACCAACACCACGACCATTCATATTAACAGCCCCATCGAACATCATAGTCCATTCTTCCTCCGTGTCGGGCCCTTCAGTGTGAACAGGCTCTTCGTGATCTTTTGCTTTAATGAACATGATGTCTTCATCAGGGAAGTCAAATCTCATAGGCTGGTAGTCATCAATGGGTTGCTCAGCCAGATATTCAGATAGTACACTGCCTTTGATGGCCTTCTGAGATGTGTACTGGATGTCGTATTCTGTGAGAATCATCTGCCATCTTGCAACCCGTCCGGTAAGAGCTGGCTTCTCGAAAATGTACTTAACTGGATCCATTTTTGAGATTAATAAGGTAGTGTGGGTCAACATATACTGTCTCAGTCGGCGAGCAGCCCACGCTAAAGCACAACAAGTTTTCTCGAGCAGTGAATAACGCTGTTCACAGTCGGTAAACTTTTTGCTTAGGTAGTATATTGCATACTCTTTTCGACCAGACTCGTCATGCTGGCCCAACACACACCCCATTGACTCTTCTAATACTGTCAAGTACATTATTAGAGGTCTTCCTTCAACTGGGGGCATAAGGATTGGAGGTTCTTGCAGATATTCCTTGATCTTGTCAAAAGCCTTCTGGCAATCTTCGTTCCACCTGACCGTCTGTTCCTTTCTTAATAGCTTGAACAAAGGTTCACAGGTTGCTGTGAGGTGAGATATGAACCGTGAGATGTAGTTCAATCGACCTAAGAACCCTCGAACTTCTTTCTCAGTTTTAGGTGCAGGCATTTCCTGTATAGCTTTGACTTTATCTGGGTCAACCTCAATCCCCTTCTCGCTTACAATAAAGCCCAGCAGCTTACCGGATCGCACCCCGAATGTGCATTTGTTGGGGTTCAGCTTCAATTGGTATTTCCTCAGACGCTTGAATAATTTGAGCAGATTCACCAGGTGATCTTCCTCTGTAAGGGACTTGGCGATCATATCATCCACATAGCATTCTATTTCCTTGTGGATCATATCGTGGAATAATGTCACCATAGCCCGTTGATATGTGGCACCAGCATTCTTCAGTCCGAATGGCATCACTTTGTAACAGAACGTGCCCCAAGGTGTAATGAATGTTGTCTTCTCCATGTCTTCAGGTGACATCTTGATCTGATTATATCCTGAAAATCCATCCATGAAGGAGAATACCGAGAACTGAGCCGTGTTATCCACCAATACGTCAATGTGAGGTAATGGGAAGTCATCTTTCGGGCTGGCTCTGTTCAGATCCCGGTAGTCAACACACATTCTTACTTTACCGTCCTTCTTTGGCACAGGTACTATGTTAGCAACCCACGGCGGGTAACTTGTCACAGCAAGGAATCCGGCATCCCATTGCTTTTGTACCTCCTCTTTGATCTTCATAGCCATGTCTGGACGAGTACGGCGCAGCTTTTGTTTGACTGGAGGGCACTCTTCTCTCAAAGGCAACTTGTGCACAACAATATCGGTATCCAACCCTGGCATGTCTTGATACGACCAAGCAAACACATCAACATACTCTTGAAGCAGATCTATCAGCTGTCTCTTCACTGAGTCTTGCAGGCAGGCCCCGATTTTGACTTCTTTCACGTCTTCGTCTGTACCAAGATTAATCACTTCAATCTCCTCCTGATGAGGAGTAATAACCTTTTCCTCTTGCCTTAACAACCTGGCTAGCTCTTCAGGAAGCTCATATTCTTCATCAACCCCTTCATCAGCTTGATTGATTGGATTGTCAAAGTCATACGATGTCATAGCCGTGCTGTTGTTGGTGCTGTCAGGAAGGCACTCTCTGCAAGGGTTTAATTGGTTCATTTTAGTGATCTGATTTTAGTCTTATTTAGAAAAGTGAAATGAAGTTGTCATTTTGAAAAACACTGCCATTTATTTTTGTACAAAAAGAAAAATGGAAAAACAGTGAACATAAAAGAAAAAGACTTGTTTGCAAAAAGATCGTCTGATATTTCATTACTTTAATCTCGTTTGCACAAAAGTACAGATGGCCCTGATTACAAAATGAGTCTTGTCATCTTGGGCAAGATGCAAGACTTTGATGCATGCTTATAAAAATACAGGAAATAATAATTACTCTGCTAGAGTAACACTTATAATTCCCTGGGAAGACCAGTTCGAGACACTGCTCCCCGGGATCTTCGGACGAATCCAATTCTCCAGGTTGTGCTCCTCTTCCAGCTCGTCTTCCAGACAGTTGATAGCATCGGGGGTGAGCATCCCCCCACTGACAAAACCTGGCTCTGCAATAGCCTTTGCTTGATGTTGAGTTGGTCTGTAACCCAACCCAAACTTGTCCTTCTTCTCCTCCACAGCTAAGACCTTGCCCCAGCCTAGGGCAATTCCTTCTTCAACAACCTTCCGGGCTTGTTGGTAAGATGACATTGGAGTACCAGATACAGCAGATGCTTCATTGACATTCAAGGCTTCAAACCCCTGGCTCATTGTTTCATGGATCTCCCCATCCATTTCAATGTACTTATAGGTTGCCAGGTGGCTGACAAAAATGTCCTCCTCTCCACAGATTGTGACAACTTGACCTTCCCACTCAAATTTTAACTTTTGGTGAAGGGTAGACGTTATTGCGCCGGCGGCGTGAATCCAGGGTCTACCCAACAAACAGCTGTAGGCGGGCTGAATGTCCATCACATAAAAGATAGTTTTAAAGGTCTGCGGGCCAATTGTCACGGGCAGCTCAATCTCTCCCAGAACCGATCTCTTCGAGCCATCAAAAGCTCTAACCACCAGGTTGCTGGGTCTCAATGCCAGTCCATCATATTCAAGCTTCATCAGAGCCTTCTTTGGTAAGACATTCAGGGATGATCCTGTGTCCACCAGCACATGTGAAAGGACAACTCCTTTGCATTCCATGGTTATGTGCAAGGCTTTGTTGTGATTGCGGCCATCCACTGTCAGGTCAGAATTGGTAAACCCTAGCCCATTGCTAGCAGTAACATTTCCAACAATGGTTTCCAATTGGTTGACAGTAATCTCCTCGGGCACGTAAGCTGCGTGCAGTACCTTCAGTAGTGCATTCCGATGGGCTTCGGAGCACATAAGCAGAGAGAGGATGGAGATTTTGGATGGCGTCTGGTGAAGTTGATCCACAATTTTGTAATCACTCTTTTTGATGATCCGCATAAACTCATCAACTTCCTGATCAAATGGAGTCTTCAGGGCTTCTTTGGCAGCTGGATCTTCCTGCACCGGGCCTTTTCCTTTTGCCTTGGCAGCAGCTTCTGCTTCGGCAGTAGGTCTTTGGACTTGTGAAGCAAAGAGACGTCCGCTTCGGGTGAAGCCTCCGCCTCCGCCCACATTATCAATTTGTGGTGCAGGTGCTGATGTTTCAAGAGTGATTCTTTTTCCTTCGCAATACAGGTCAGAGCCATAGTGCCAAGGGATGGCCCTATCGCTTTCATATGGTACAGGTCCAGGCACCGTGACGGTAACTGGACTAATTGCTGCTGCTGAAGGGACTGTTATTGTTTGTGGATCAAAAAAGATTGTGACTGGTGCTCTAGTGGGAGCAGCACCTTCTGAATGGTAGGCGGAGTTATTTTCTGGATCGTAGAATATGGTAACTGTGGAGACATCTTCATGATTGTTTGCTGGTGTTGTAGGAGGTTCCGTTGGAAGGACTGTTGCTGTTGTTGATGGAGAGTCGAAATGGAATGAAGCTGATGTGGTAGCAGGAGAAACTGTTGAAGTCTGATCACTTGGAAGGACAGGTGAAGTATTTGTTGATGGTGCTGATGAATTATCGGGAACAATAGTTGCTGTATTTGTAGGAGGGTCTGAAACTGTTGTTGATGAAGTTGCTTGAGTTGCCGGAAATGATGTAGTGATCTGCAGTAGGCCATTCTGAATAAGGCTGTCAATGCCGTTCCTCAAGTCTTCACACCCATTCCAAGAAATATTGCAGTAGGGGCATCCTAGTTCACACCCCGGAAATATATTGTTTTCACGGAGTTGAGCTTTGATTTCCACCAATGGTGTCCTGATCTGATCCACACTAGTTATTAAATAAGACGGTTGGTCTTCTTCAATAGCATTAATTCGAGGACCACCATGGTTTGGCATTGGGTTTTTATTGACATTGGGCGGAGGTGCAAAATTCAGAGCCTTGGAGTCCACCAAGTCTTGTACCTTCATATGCAGAGCTCTGCATTTTTCTGTACTGTGACCAGGTGCGTTGGAATGAAAAGCACACCTAGCATTGGAGTCATAGTTTCTTGGTAGACTATTGGGATCCGGAGGTGCCAACGTTCTTAGCTCAACCAGGTTGAGTTTCAGAAGTTGTGGCAGCAAGGCAGCATACGGCATTGGGATCGGGTCGATCACTCTGTTAGCTTGGGATGGCCTTTGTTGGAATGGCCTCTGTTGATTGTTGTTGTTGGAGTTGTTGTTGTAGTTATTTCTTGGAGGATATTGATTCTGATGATACTGAGGTTGTTGTTGGAAGTTTTGTTGCGGAGGTTGATAGATTGGCTGAGGATGAGCTGGAGCAGGGATAGTGACTGCTGCTATTGACCTCTGAACATATTGGGGCCTACCCCTGTTGGTGTGAATGGCATTGGTCTCGCCAGTTCTTCTCGGGCCTGCAAAAGGCTTTCTTGTACCACTGGACGAGCTTGCACCATTATCAGAGATCTTACCCATTTTTAACAGGCTTTCAATTCTTTCCCCAGCTATGACAACATCTGCGAAGCTGGTGGAAGAGAAAGCAGCCAACCTGTCAATATACGTTCCCTGAAGAGTGTTCATAAACATGTCTGCCATTTCTCTCTCAGACATTGGGGGTTGAACGGCAGCAGCCAATTGCCTCCATCTTTGGGCGTATTCTCGGAAACTTTCCCTTGACGACTGTGACATTCCCATCAGGAGAGTCCTGTTGGGTGCCATGTCTAAGTTGTATTGATACTGTCGGATGAAGGCTTCTGCCAGGTCCTTCCAGCATCTTACAGTTGCCCTTGTCAAGTGGGAATACCATTCCCTCGATGCTCCTGTCAAACTGTCTTCGAAGTAGAACATCCAAAGCTTCTCATCCATTGTATAGGCCTTCAGCCTTCCCAGAAATGATTGCAGATGAGTCCGGGGGCATGAAGTCCCATTATACTTTTTGAAACAAGGAGGCTTGAACTTATGAGGGATCCTGACCCCATCAACCAAACCCATGTCCATGACGTCGAAGCCCAAAGAATTTTGAGATTCTAAAGACCTTAACTTCTCAGCTATTTCATCCAATCTCCTATCATAAGCATCCTCTCCAGCACCCATTACTGTAAATTGGTCCTCCTGAGGATCTTCTTGAAGTACCCTGGCTGCAGTAGCTGTTCCTTGAATGTTGGCAGGAATATTGATCTCAGGATGTAGATGTGGGCCAAACACAGGGGGATTAACATGTGGTTGCACCCTTTCATTGTTACTGGTGCCTGCAGTTCCTACATGAGGCTCCTCTTGATTTTGCCTCTCCACCATGGCCCTCAGTCTCTCCTGGCTCTGGGCCATGTTGTTCATAACTTCCATGAACTGTGTCATCTGCGTTCTCATCTCTAACCTTTCGTTTGCCATCTGGTTTCTGACCTCTGCTAGGTCCTGCTGTACCTGATCCATCTGAATTCCCGGAAGGTTGTTTCTAGTTGGGTACCTGTGTGGCCTGTTGAGGGGAAATAACCGGCGGCGAGCAATAATTCCTGAGATTCACAACAGAGGTTAGCAACAACAAAACAAAAACCTACAAAACAAACAAAAGGGTTAGCATGCAATGCAGTTATGCTTATTTGTTCTCAAGGTATCCGGTTTGGCCTTCAGTTTTGACCCTTCCAGACCCTTGAAGATGATGCTGTTGAAGGTGCTTTTGAAGTGACTCCGATAGAAGCCAACACAAATATATTACAAAAGGGTAAAATAACACAATTTGTTCAATTTACAACACAAGCCCTCAAAGGGGTCAAAATACACCATAAAAAGCAAAAGTACATGGAATAGGAACAACAACAAGCAAATGATCAAACTCCAAGGCCAAACTCATCCTCACGAACTTCCTTGAGAAGTGCTTCGGTCACAGGATCAGCCGGACGCTCCGTGAGACTTCTGATGAGAAGGTTTCTTGTTGCAACAGCTGCAGTCAATTTCTTGCTCTGACTTTGGTCCTTAGACCTCTTCAATCCTGCTTTGATTTTCAGCTCTGATATTTCTTCCTGGGCTGCTGCCAGGGCCTTTTCCATCTGCTCCATCTTGTCTTGAGCTCTCCTGTCTTCTAGAGTACGGGCCTCAGTGATCCGGACCCACCTGGCCTGACTCTCTTTCAAATACAAGTCTGTCCTTGCTCTTTGGAACTGGGCTTCTTTACAAGCATTCTTCAGAATCTGCTCACCAGCTTTAGACTTGTTGATATACTCCCCAGACTTCTCAATCTTGGTCAAGTGTTCCACCCTCAGCTTCTCCAATCTTTCAATCTCCCTCACACCTTCACTCCTCTCCCGGAGGGTCTTCTGCAAGGCTTGGGATAACTTCTCATTCCTTTCCTTCAGGCTTTCAAACTCCTCCAGACTGATAGCAGCAGGGGGTGGTGCTGATGATGACTCAGGCATGTCTTCTACGGTGAAAGGCAATCCAGAGAATTGGGCTCTAGCATAAGACCACTCATGATATTGGGCTGATGCCACATTATTGCACTTCCCCAGAATGGTGATTCCCTTGGTTTGAACATGATCCCAGGCCCAGGCAGCCTGCCTAACAACAGTCAAACTGATCTTGTTCTCACAATACAGGGTTTCCACCAAGTCCTGTGCTTTGGGAGTATGGACCAGAGCATATCCCAACTGTCTCCTGAACAGCAGAGGGTTGTAATTAATACTTCCCTTGACTCCTATTAAAGGCACATTGGGAAAGTGCCCACAGCTTGTGATGATATCTCTGCCCTTGGTGCTCTGAGTGCACCATCTGATGTCTGCTGAAGTGAGAGTAGTGAGCCTCTTAGCCCAGTTGCTCTGCTGATGAGGATTCAGGAATGCATCTGTTCTGGGTAGATGCTTGAGGAGCCAGGTATGGAATAATGGAGCACACATCCTTACTAACTTCCCCCTCTGCTTCTCATTCCTCTGATGCACTGAGTAATACAGATCACCCAGCAAAGTTGGCACTGGGTTCTTCAGGATGAACAGGTGGATTGCATTCTTGCTGATGAATCGAGGCTCATCTGCAAACAACACAATTCCAAATACACTTAAGGCCAACAGAGCACAAACAGCTTTCCACTCCCCCAGGGAGGCCTTCAGACTAGCTTGAGAAATTAGGAAGTCCAGATGAAAACCGGGGATCCCAGCTTTAGAGGTCATGTGTTGCTCAATCAAAACAGGCTCCAGATGTAAAGCTTTTGCTATCTCTCCATTGCTGGGAAAGACCATTTCAGGGTTGAAAGGGATTTCTCTCCTGATAGGCAGACCAATCAATGATGAGTATTCTTCCAGGAGAGGACCCAACTGAAAGTCTCTAAAGGTGAAACACCTCAATGGAGGGTCATAAAACTGAATGCAGGTGTGGATGAGGCTCCTCTGAGACGGGTCCATATCCATAACCAAGTCCAGTATATCCCCATAATATTCTCTGAACAGAGGTATGTGCTCTGGAGTGATCAGGGTTTGAACCCTCCTGATGTCTGATAAGTCTGGTTGGAAGAAATGATAAGTGATGTTGCTTTTCTTTGGAGCCATGATGCTGAAGACTGAGTAGAATAAGTGCTGATGAAGATGCTGAGGAGTGAGCCACTGATAGGCTGGTGCAAGTGACTGAAGTATATGGCTGGCAGCTGAAGCAAGTGCTGGTGGAGGTAAGTCAAAACTGCAGATGGGGTCAAAACCAAAACCAGATAAAGGTGGATACCCTGAAACACAAATAAGCACATGTTAATATGATGCCATGAGTATGTATGCAAATGAAATGCAAAAGGGTTCGTGACTGAGCTGGATCTGATTAACTGCCTTGGTATAGATCCATGTGTGTTCAAGAATTCCAGATGGAGGTCTAAAAATCCAGTAACCAGGGTGGGGGACTCAAATAAAGAGCCACATGTCCAGGGTTTTAGAATCACAAGAACTATCCAACATGGAGCATTCTTAACAAAGTCAAAGTAACAGGGTATTCTGAGGTCAAGGTACCTGCAAACCTGTAAACAGCCCAACCCCCTCGCAGGTGGTGTTCTAAAACAAGGATCCTCAGACTTGGATCAGTTATGAGAAGTGTAAACACTTCTAACCCGGAGGTACAGTGTTTACAATAACCATAACAATTCCTCCTCTAATTCACCTCAGTTTCTGGAGGTCAATACTAAAAGGTCATCCAGACTTAGCAGGCTTCCCAGATAGCCCTAGCATTGCAGGAAATCTGCAACACAGAGTTCTCAAGAAGAAACCCATATCTGAACCGTGTTTCATATTCCCGCACCAGACCGAAATGGAATGGGAAAGAATATGATTCACTCTAGCCTAGGTGTCACTCAGGTCCCAGGTATAGGACCTTAACTCTCAATGAAATACCCACCCACCAAAGAAAAACCAGATCCAGCCAGCACAGTATGACAGTATGAAAAATATAAAGCTATAAAGAAAGCAATAAATCAACTGTACATAAAGCAATAAACAAAAATAAATACAAGCACAAACAAGCACATAACACCCCAGTAAACACAAACCAATCAAGCGCTAGGAGGAACCCACAAAAAGAACCAGAAGCCCTGGTTGCAATCTAAGGGTCCCCAGCAGAGTCGCCAAGCTGTCGCTCCCAAAGATTTGCATCCAGGTACAAGCGCGAACGGTCGGCGAGAGGGACAATGAGAACACACAGCCGTGAACTCACTGGAGATGAAAAGAGTCGCCAGCTGGGCATTTTTATCCCGGAGGAAAGGCAATGCTGCATAAGCCTAGAAAAAGATGGATAAGACGGTTGCGAACCAGAGAGACTGAGAAAGGGGGTTGGTTACAACCTGGGAAGGTATTAGCACCCAGATTGTCCGCCGTACTCGACGGGATCCACGCTTAAAAGATTTGTGTTTTAAAGGGGTAGTGTCAGTGCAATCTGTGTGTAAAATGGCTGGAAAGCAATATGTACAGGTGTCAGTGTGAAGGAAGTGAAGTGTATAATGATGTGTCAGTGTAAAAGAGAAAGAGGTGAAATGCTCATGACAATGAGGCTTAAGAATGAAGCTGGAAAGAGGGGGAATGAACAGAGACTTTTGTTCGATAACTGTTAAGTTATGCCTACGTATCCTCTCGTGCAATGAGGAAGTCAGAACACCGTAGTTCGACCCAAAGAGACTGAAAGATGAATTGACTTGTGAACTGCTTACTTGCCTATGCTCAAGTGTATGACCTGTCTGGCCCAGGTGCAAACTGTCTTGCATTAGACGGAAGAAGCAAGTTCTCGATTGTGAGTGAAGATGATGAGAAAAGAATCCCGGAGGAGACGATTATTGTTTGTTTTTGAGTTTTCAGTCTTTTATTTCTTTTTGGAGTTTGTCATAAGATAATGAGCTTAAACCTAAACCAATGGATTTAGTAAACTCATCACATCTTCCCTCTGATCAGGGGTAATGAGAATTACCTTAAGTGTGAAGTCAGATTCTCACACTTAATCACCTTTGGTGTAGGATTAAGATCATTAACCTACTTGTGATTATTTAGATGTTTTTGTGATTTTGTTTAGTGTTGAGTAATGAGGTTAAGCCATAGTCAAGGATTAAACAGACTCATTACACCATCCTAAAAGAAGGATGATAGATGAGAGTGTTTAAGCTGAGGAAGACCCCTCAACTTAATCCATGATTAGGGATTAAACCCATGACAAAACAAGCCTTTATTAAGTGGATTTTATTTAGATTAATGGTATGATGATGAAGTGTTTTTTATGATTTGTAAGACAACTTGAGGGGGACTTGTCCATTAACACTAGGGTTAGTCCTTCTTAACCACTTAAGGAAGAATTAGAACCCTAATGCAAGGCCCAAGTTACAAGTGTGATGTCTTGATATTTATTAAATGAATTGATTAAGAGATTTAAACAAACAAAGGGTTTAACACTTAGGATTAAAGTTATACACTCCATCCTAAAAGAAGGATGCAGGCATAAGCTTAATCACAAAGTCTTAAAGCCTTTAGGGTTTAGTCCCTGATTATGAGGTGAGAAGAGAGGACTCAAAGAGAGACACAAAGGTAAAAAACTATGGGGGAGACTAATCAAAACCCTAATTCATTGACATGCTTGGTTGTTCCTATGGTTTGTGAGGTTTGCAAGAAAAAATCTTCAGAGAAACCACCAAGAAGCAGATGAAAGAAGCAAAGAGAAGCAAAACAACTTGCTTCACTTAAGAAGTCAAGTTGTTTGAGGAAAGAAAGTAAGGAAGAAGGATGAGCAAGCTCAAACTCAAACACAAGTAAAAATGCAGCAATGGATGCAAGGGAGATGGAAAGAAAAGGTATGAGAAGTGAAGGCAAATTCACTTCTCAAGTTTACTTACCACCTGAAATGTTAGAAAGAAACACAATGCAATGCAAGATGAGATGAAATGGCATGATGCTAGACCAAACCAGAAGCATGTACATGATGATTATGATGTTATGAGGTGCTGCAAACATGAGGCATGACATGGGGATGTTCATACAAGATTATGAATGCAAGTGATGCAAGTTAAGGAGCATGAACAAGCATGAAATGTTATGAAGCATACAAGGCAAATGGCATAGCAAAGATGTAATGCAATGATCAATGATGCTTCATACATGTCTTAAGATGTCAAATGAATCATAAGAATGCACAAAATGCAATGGCAAGCCAACTTATGCAAAAGAATGCAAGAAGGATGCAAGAGAAAGCCCAAATTAGGGTTTATGGATCAAACATCAAGCACAAACCAAAAACAGAAGCAAACCTCATGATAAAAAATGGAAAATGGCACCCAAAGAAACCCTAGGCCTATGATGAACCACTGCCCAAAGGGGAGCTCTCAACTCTCAACCAAACTCAAGATATGAATTTCCTAAGTTATTAGGGTTTTTTAGGGTTCTTATCAAAACAAATGCCAATCAATTAGAAAATGCAAGATCAAATCATGGCCTTTTTATCTTTGAAAATACATGTCAAATGGAAAACAATGCAAAAAGGATCAATGTCTCAACCTTCACCAATAGGCAGAAATGAATTTTCAAACAAATGATCAAAATAATGCACAAAATATGATTTAATTCCATGAAAAAATTCTTAAAATGCATCAAGATCAAAAAAGAAATTTGGTTTGAAGGTTGGACAATGTTTCTAAATGTCTTAGAACATTTCATGAATTTTTTTGTAATTTTTAAATACCTAAAAGTATTTTTAATTAATTAATTCTCATTAATCAATTAAAAATAATCTTTTAAATATTTTAAAATACTTTTTTAATGATAAAAAATAAAATAAAAATATTTTTGTGTCATAAAAATTAATAAAACCTTAAAGAAAAAGTTTCATAATTTTTATAAATTTTCTGCTATTTTAAAATAAATGTGCAAATTAATTGAAAAGAAAATGAATTAAAATAAAATAAAATGAAAGTCAAACAAAAGGACGGATGAGATTGATCCTGGGTTTAAATGGATTGACCACGCGCCAGATCCAAGGGTCCACACAGTTTCTGATTTAATTAAATAAATTAAGATTAATTAACCCTAACACGTGGATTAGGGCTAATTAAAGTGATCCTGGCCTTCTATCTGCGCGCGAAGTCAAGGGAGTCAACGCATCCTATGGCCTAAATTCAAACTGACATTAATGACTGGATTAAGCCCTAATCACATTCAGGTGGCCGGAGAAGACTTCCGGTCGTCTTCTCCGGCCAGAAGCTCACCTGAAAATCTCAAAACCTCTCAATACGTACCAAAAATGAAAACCAAGAACATGTAAATGATCCTTATCCTCTCACGAATCAAACCCCTAACCTAAAACAAATTTAAAGTTCCTAAATCAACTGAATCGAAAGAAAGAAAAACTAGGGTTCGTGAGCTTCAAACGCAAATTAAATGCTCAAAACAAAACCATTTCAAAAACTAAAGGTACCAGAATGATCAGTGCATCATGAGGAACAAGTTTGTAACATAAAAAACCATTTCTGGAAAAATTAATTTCGAGCTACCTGAGATTTGGAGCTTTCAGTTTAGGAACTTTTTGGCCATTTCCTTTGATGCAAGCTGCTCTACTTGATCCCCCAAATGTGTTTGAATGCTCAAAAACAATTTATGCTGGCTGGATAGGGAGATTCGACAGCTTCTGCTCAAGCTTGCTCAACAATGGCAATGGAGTTTCAGGCACTCTCAGGTCATGGTGATGGGTTGTTTGAGGTCTATGCAATGTGTAGAGATGATTTGTGGTATTGGTTTGTGTGTTTGTGAGCTAGGATGGAAGATTCGAAAGTTTTTGCAAACTGAAGTAAGAAATGGCAGTGGGATTTCTTGGCTGTTTTAGGCTTGTGCTTTGGGTGCTGGGTGGCCTATGGAGTGTGGTGAGATGATTGATGAAGGAAGTTTTAGTGTTTGATGACTGTGTTAAAGGATTCGAAGCAAACTGCAGTTAGGAGTGTTTGTGTGAAGGTGGTGAATGTGTGTGTTTCAGCCTTGCCTCTTGAGTGTTTTTGCTTGCAAATTGATAACATATTTTAATCCAAGTGGCCAGAGGATGTGACTTGTGCAGCTGTGATAGGTAAGTTTGCTTTTGCATAAAAGGTCAACTTTGTGTAAGATAGGGCATGGGCAAGGTCTAGGCAAGTACAAGGCATGGCTGGCGCAGCAAAGGTGAGGGAGAGGCCTAGCAAAGCTCAGCAGCCAATGCACCAAGTTGTAGGAAGTGATCATGAGTGTTTTGCAAGTTGGCTAGCTTTTGGTTCACATGTGATAAAGCCTTGTTACTCAAACCAAACCATGAGCAAATTCAATTCAATTCTGATTTTTAGGACTTAGAGAATGTTTGTGTAATGGTTTGAAATGAATTAGAGGTCACATGATGCATTGGTCCAAGATTTTGCAAAGTTTCCAAATGAGGCATGCCTTGAAAATTAATGATTTTAACCAACTTTGCATGGCCATAACTTTTGATCCAAGAAGAGTTTGATCATGTTCTTGTACTTTTTGAAAAGGGAAAGATGAGATCTACAACTTTCATGACCAAAGTTTTTCCATTTGAAGCCTTTTTGGATCATGAATCAAGGCTTGAAAATTGACCTAAAATGAGGCATTCTTGAAAAGTCAACTATGCCCAAAAAGTCAACATTTGCAAAAACTCCAAATTCTTGATTTTTATGAAATTCAACCTTCTTCCATGATCAAATAAAGATCATATACTCTCAAAATGATGAAGATCACCCATTGGTTGGGTCATTGGGGGCCTCAGATGCCCTGATTTTGCACTGACTTGTCTGAAAAGTCAACTCTTGATCAGATGACTTCCCCATGGAATTTCTTCATGAAAATTGATATGCATACTACCTATACCATGTAGAGATCAATGGAAACAAGAATGACCAAAAATTTTGGAGTTATGGCCTTTGAAACCAAAACCCTAATTTTCAGTCAACTGTGCAGTTCATCCTGGCTCTGCACCCACTCAAACCCTAGTTCTTGTGATTCCTCTGCACTTTTGACTTTGAGGAGATAGAATATGATGTAAGAACACACATGGACCCCTTTGAGTTGATTGGTTGCCTTTGGAATGGCTCAAGATGCTTTGGGATTGCTCAGATCACAAACCCTAGGTGCAGATGCCTTAGAAACTATCCAGTGAATCAAAAATGAAATGTGAGATGATATGATTGTATTTATGCATATGAGGATGATCACAAGCCATGATGTGAATGGGTGAGGGCAAATTTGGGGTGTTTACAAAAAGTAAACCTGAATTTGGAAATAGAGTTGTATCAATTTTGAAAGTGTATACTCATTCAAAGTAACCAATGGATTTAGAACTTCTGATATTCTCGACTTCCTTGAGTAATTCTCCTTGGAATTATGATGACTGAATCCGAAGACATGATACTAGCACCATCTGATATTATTGACACAAACAATTAATTTCCACAATGGCTTCTGTTGAGAATCCAATATCAAGGCAATGTAATGAGAGGGATGTGTTTTCAGAATACGGTGGACCGTATACGCTCCGGGTAATGATTAAGGAGCTTGATCTGATTAGATTTGAAAAGAGAGTGTTTCCCCTAGCTAAGGATGATTTTTCCTAGAACGGAAGTATTTGAGAGGAGCTACCTCAAGAGAAATAAACAAAATGCCCCACAATAATATGCCCCTGGCATCGTGAACTTAGTAATGTTACCTCTGGTAATTGAGATGAGGAGACATGCCCCTAGCTATTTAAACATTGTTGAATCTTGACCTGACTTCCCGAGATGAATTGGAAAATAACATGGCATGCCCCTTTGATTGGAAGATAGTGACTATGCCCCTTGTATACATTGGCTTTGATCCAGGAAGCAACTTTGTCTGTCAGGAGGACTTTGGGTTTATTGAATGTTCATCATGTAAGCTTCTCTGCTATCAAACACTTAGTTATATACAAACAATGATATTCAAAATGCAACGCTTATATCTGTCTTGAAGTTTTGAAAAAGAATTATTTTAGCAAAACAATGTTTGTAAAAAAGGTGATATTAACTCAAGATTTATAATAAGCCCTAAAGGAGTCAGGATACCTTTTTGTAGCAGTATGCTTTCGAACTAACCATGCTTCAGTTAGGATTTTTAAAGGTTGTAATGTGGCCTGGTTCACAGTTTAAGAAACAAAGGATAAATACTCAAATTTATTTGTACCTAACCCATTCTTCGTGATGTTCTTCAGTCCTATGTTCAGTTAACTTATGCATTAAGGCTCCAAAGGAGTTTGAAACTGTAACACTGATAGCAGTTTATTTGAAAAGCCATTCATCTTTTTTTTTTGAGGATTTGTAATGACCTCTTTTTTTCTTTTGACTTTGTTATTCCTTCTTTTTTCCTGAACTGTTTTTTTCAAGATTATAGTCAGTGGGATGTCTCAATTTTTACTAAGTCTCCTTCATAGGTTTTGACTTAGTGAGCTTTTCTTTTGCTAGATATTGAGTGTCAGACTTAACGATTATAGGGAACCTTCATTAGTTGTGTACAAAAGGACAATTGGCATAATTGATTTAACTGAAGAACTACCCTACCCCAGGTTATGATTAAGGGTTTTAATTTGTGTGAGAATGAAACTACTACTTCATAGGCTCAAAAGGGTTTACTAGGGATTAACTTCCTTATATCTCCACTGTTTAGGAATCGAAACAATGCCTGTACATCGTCAACATAGTCTGTTCAAAAGCATACTATATGAAATTATGGTATCGCCTTCGTCATCCTCCCTCTAAAGGCTTACAACTTTAACAAGAGTTAAATATTACAAAAGAGAGGTAAGAAGTATAGTTTTAATATAGTGAAACAAATGGATTAATTCAAGACAAACATATGCAATGCATTACTGTGAAAAAGTTTGACATAATAGTAAGTGTTTAAGTCGATAAAATAAATTACAAATGAAAATTCAAATGTTCTCAAAGCCTCATCCTCTAAACTTGTCACTTCGGATGTCTGGAAGCTTTGGTGTTTGATGGACAATAGGAGAATTCAATTTGGTCTTCTGGCGTAACCTCGAGGATTCATTCGTCAATCAGGTCTTGAATCTTATTCCTCAATGCCCAACAATTATCAGTGTCATGTCCAGGACAGTTGGAGTGATATGCACACCTTGCATAAGCATTGCAAAGTTTGCGACATTGGCATGTTGATTTTGATAAACTATCTTTTGTATTCCTTGTATTGAGGCAGACTAACCCTATAAGACCTTCTTTCTTTAATTTAAGGACTATCAGTAGTAGTCTGTCTCTTTCTGTAAACACCCCAAATTTTCCCTCACCCATTCACACCATGGCTTGTGATCTTTTCATATGCATAAGTTCAATCATAGCATCTCATACCACATTTTTGCTTCACTGCATTGTTTCTAAGGCATCTGCATCTAGGGTTTGTGATCTGAGCTATCCTTGAGTCACTTGAGCCACCCCAAAGGTAATCAATCACTTCAAAGGGGTCCATGTATGTTCAAGCATCATATTATATCCTCACAAAGTCAAGGAAGTCAAAGAATCACAAGAACTGAGAAAGGCATGGAAGCAGAGCCAGGCTTGACTGCACAGAGGACCTAGAATTAGGGTTTTGGGTTCAGAGGCCATAACCCCAAATTTTTTGGCCATTCTTGTTCCTATTGGTCTCTATATGTCATAGGGATCATGCATATCAAATTTCATGAAGAAATTCCATGGGGAAGACATCTAATCAAGAGTTGACTTCTTGGGCAAGTCAGTGCAAAATCAGGGCATCTGAGGCCCCCAATGACCCAACCAAAGGGTGTTCATCATCATTTTGAATGTGTATGATCTTTATTTGATCATAGAAGATGTTAGAAGTTCACAAAATTGCAAAATTCCAAGCCATTTGCAAAGTTGCCTTTTTGGGAAAGTGACTTGTAATGTAAACTTGCCATTTTGGGAAAGTTTTTCAAACCCCTCAAATTGATTCAAAAATGCTTCAAATGAGAAAACTTTGGTCATGAAAGTTGTAGAATGGATCATTACCTTTTCAAAAAGTACAAGAAATCATTCTAATTCATTTTGGATCAAAAGTTATGGCTTGTCAAAGTTGGGAAAAATCACATAATTTCAAGTTTTGCACCAAAGAGGCAAAGTTGCAAAACCTTTTGTCAAGGCAAATTGTGACCTCAAAGTGACTTCTAACCTTTGCAAAAACATAAACCAATGCCTAAAATTCAGAATTCACCAAGAGTTTGTCCATTTTCATGACTTGTACTTTAAGAAATCACAAAAGGGCCAAAAAGTCACAAAGTTGCAAAACCTATCACAAACCCTAATCCACTTGCTGCATTGCTTCTAATCCATTTCCTTGGCTCTCCCTGATCTCAGCTGAGCCAAACCATGCCCCTATCACAGCCTCACACTTTCCCATACCTCAAGTACACCTAACTTGGACTTTATGCAAAAACACCCATACCAATCCCACAGTGCCACACCAACTTCTCTGACCCATCCAGATGTGATAAGTGGACCAAAAGGGACTCAACACAACAGACACACAAGCCTGAAACATCCCCCAAGCCATAGTTCCAATTTTTCACCTCTTATGCACTTTCCTTCGAAACTCATTACACAAGACACAAATACCAAAAAAAACTTCATAGAAACTCTCAGCATGTTCCACTGATCATCCCTGACCCTTCACCTTGCCCTGAAACCCCCTAAAATCAAAATACGATTTCTCCCCCTCTCTGAACAGAACCTCTTCAAACTCACAAACCAGTCACTCTAAACACCAACCAAGCTTCAAAGCTTCATCAAGAGGATCATTGGGGCCATTTTGAAGCAAAGAGGCAAGCAGAAAGTTCCTGGATCGAAAGCTCAACCTCAGGTAACATGATGAACAAATTTTCCAGAACCTTGATTTCTTGTTAGAATATTGTTCTATGTGTTGCCCTGATCATGGGGATCTATTTATTTTTGAAAATGAGCCAGAAACAAGCATGTTGTGATGTTCTGAAATTTTTGCCCTAAGATTTGTTTTCTTCGATTCTCACTGTGTAGTTGATGTAAATGGTTTTTGGCCCTGGATTCTTGTTACCCATTGTTGAGAGATTGATTCTGGAGTTTTGGGGGTCTTGGGGATGCGTTTGGGGTGATTCTGGTGAGGGAGACAGCCGGAGAAGACGACCGGAGCTTATCTCTGGTCGCCTGAGATTAATTAGGGTTAAGTGTGATTAATTAGGAGTTCTGAATATGGACCCTTAGATGTGCTTTCCCGCGCGTGAATGAGTGGTCTGGATTTGTCATTTAAGCCCTAATCTCCAATTAAATAATTAAATCTTGTTTAATTAAATTATAAAACAAAATTAGCCAGATTTGAATCTGGGCCTTTGGATCTGGCGCGCAGTCAACCAGTCCAAACCCAGATCAAATCCTGGCCCTTCTTTGGGTTGACTTTCCATATTTTCATTTTAAATTCATTTTCTTTTCATTTTATTTATACGAATTATTTAAAATAGCAAAAATCATTTAAAAATTATGAAAATTTTTGTCAAAGATTTCATTAATTTTTAAAACCCAAAAATATTTTTATTTTTATTTTTTGCACTAAAAATTATTTTTAAATCATTTAAATGTTTATTTTTAATTAATTAATGAAAATTAATTAATTAAAAATGCATTTAGGTATTTAAAAATCACAAAAAAAATTCACATTGCATTTAGAAACATTGTCCAACTCTCAAACCAAATTTCTTTTTTGTTCTTGATGCCTTTTGATCATTTTCATTGGAATTAATTTCATTTTAAGGCAATATTTTGGTTCAATCTTCAAAAATTTTATTCTGCCTAACCATTGAGAGTTGGATGGTGATTCTTCTTGCATTGCACTCTTCATAGCATGTAGTTTATAGGATAAATTTGATTTGGTTTGATCTTGCATTTTCAATTTGTTTAGCATTTTTCTTGATGAGGTACCCCAAAACCCTAGCAATCTTAGGAAATTCATAACTTTCACTAGGTTAAGAGTTGGATCCTCTCCTTTGGGCAGTGTGCTTGTATAGGTCTAGGGTATCTTTGCTCCCATTTGCAATTTTTATCATGCCTTATGCTTCTGATTTTGAGTTTTGCTTTGTGTGTTGATCATAAACCCTAATTTGTGCCTTCTCTTGCATCCATCTTTCATTTGCTTTTATCCAATGACTTGCCATGACATCTTGTGCATCCACATGATCCATAATACACCTTAGGACATATTAAAGTTATGTTTGATCATTGCATCCTTCATATGTCATGTTGTATGTCCATTGCATTTCATAACTTTTCATGTACATTCATGGTTCAAAACATGCTTCATCTGCATCCATGTCCTTGTGGGATCATTCTCATGTCTTGCCTCATGTTTATATCATCTCTTAGCATCATTAACATCATGTGAATGCTTCTGACTTTGGTTTACATCATGACATTTCATCTCATTTGCATTGCATTTCATTTCTTTTGGCTAACTTTTCAGGTGGTAAGTTGTTTTGAGAAGTGGATTTGCCTTCACTTCTCACAATCTCTTCTCATCTCTCTTGAATCTTTGCTGCATCTTATCTTGTGTATTGGATTGAGCTTGCTCATTCATGTTCATCTTACTTTATTTCTTCAAGCAACTTGACTTCTTAAGTGAAGCAAGTTGTTTTGCTTTTTATTGCTTCTTCCTCCTTTCATCTGCTTCCTTCCTGGTGGTTTCTCTGAAGATCTTCTTGCAAGACTCATTAACCCTAGGAACAACCAAGCATGATAACAATTAGGGTTTGATTAGTCCCTCATTAGTTTTACCTTTGTGTCATCTTTGAGTCTTCTCTTCTCACCTCATAATCCAGGACTAAACCCTAAAGGCTTTAAGGCTTTGTGATTAAGCTTATACCTGCATCCTTCTATTAGGATGGAGTGTATAACTTTAATCCTAAGTGTTAAACCCTTAATGTGTTTAAATCCTTTAATCAATCCATCTAATAATCATCAAGACATCAAACTTGTAACTTGGGCCTTGCATTAGGGTTCTAATTCTTCCTTAATTGGTTAAGAAGGACTAACCCTAGGGTTAATGGACAAGTCCCCCTCAAGTTGTCTTACAAATCATAAAATCCATTTCTTCATCTTACCATTAACTAAAATCCACTTTAATAAAGGTTTTGTTTTGTCATGAGGTTAATCCCTAATCATGGATTAAGTTGAGGAGTCTTTCTCAGCTTAAATGTTCTCATCTGTTATCCTTCTATTAGGATGGTGTAATGAGTCCATCAAATCCCTGATTATGGCTTAAACTCATTACTTAACACTAAACAAGAACAACAAAAACATCTAAATAATCACAAGTAGGTTAATGATCTTAATCCTACATCATGGTGATTAAGTGTGAGGTGTTTACTTCATACTTAAGGTATTCTCATTACCCCTAATCAGAGGGAGGATGTGGTGAGTTTACTAACCCTTGGTTTAGGCTTAAGCTCATTAACTTATGACAAACTTCAAAAAGCAATAAAAGCCTGAATGCACAAAAACAAACAATAATCGTCTCCTCCGGGAGTCTTTTCTCATCACCTTCACTCACAAACTAGAACTTGCTTCTTCCGTCTAATGCAAGACAGTTTGCACCTGAGCCAAACAGGTCATACACTTGAGCATAGACAAGTAAGCAGTTCACAAGTCAATTCATCTTTCAGTCTCTTTGAGTCGAACTACGGTGTTCTGACTTCCTCATTGCACGAGAGGATACGTAGGCATAACTAAACAGTTATCGAACAAAAGTCTCTGTATATTCCCCTTCTTCCAGCCTTATTCTTTAAGCCTCTTTATCTTGAGCATTTCACTCCTGTTCTTACACTGACACTTCTCATATTTCACTTCACTTTCTTTCAACACTGACACTTGCATTCTTTCTAGCTTTGACACACAGACAGCACTGACACTACCCCATTAAAACACAAATCTTTTAAGCGTGGATCCCGTCGAGTACGGCGGACAATCTGGGTGCTAATACCTTCCCAGGTTGTAACCAACCCCCTTTCTCAGTCTCTCTGGTTCGCAACCGTCTTATCCACATTCTTTTCTTAGGTTTATGCAGCATTACCTTTCCTTCGGGATAAAAATGCCTAGCTGGCGACTCTATTCATTTCTTTCTCCTTTCGCCGACCGTTCGCGTCTATACCCCTTCTGACCAGGTGTCATTTGGTGGGAGCGACAACTTGGTGACTCTGCTGGGGACCCTTATACTGTAACCAGGGCTTCTGGTTCTTTTTGTGGGTTCCTCCTAGCGCTTGTTTGATTTGTGTTTACTGGGGTGTTATGTGTTATTTGTGTTTATATAGTTGCTTTATTTATTGCTTTATGTACAGCCTTATTTATTGCTTTCTTTACAATTTTTTTTTCATATTTCATACTGTCATTATCATTGCTGGATCTGTTCTTCTGTCTTGGTGGGTGGGGTTTCATTGAGAGTTTAAGGTCCTATACCTGGGACCTGAGGGACACCTAGGCTAGAGTGGTTCATGTTCTTTCCCATTCCATTTCGGTCTGGTGCGGGAATATGAAACACGGTTCAGATGTGGGTTTCTTCTTGAGAACTCTGTGCTACAGATTTCCTATAGTGCTAGGGCTATCTGGGAAGCCTGCTAAGTCTGGATGACCTTCATTATTGACCTTCAGAAACTGAGGAGAATTAGAGGAGGATCTTTTATGGTTATTGTAAACACTGTACCTCCGGGTTAGAAGTGTTTACACTTCTCATAACTGATCCAAGTCTGAGGATCCTTGTTCTAGAACACCACCTGTGAGGGGGGTTGGGCTGTTTACAGGTTTGCAGGTACCATTGGCCACATCATACCCTGATACTTGTTTTGATTAAGAATGCTTCACTTTGGACAGTTCTTGTGATTTAACCCTGGACATGTGACTCTTTATTTGAGTCCCCCACCTTGGTTACTGGATTTCTGAACCTCCATCTGGACTTCTTGAACATACATGAACTTTATATCAAGACAGATAATCAGATCCATCTTGATCACAAACCCTTGCATATCATTTGCATACATCATCATTGCATCATTTGACATTTGTTTATTTGTTTTTCAGGGTATCCACATTACATCTGGCTTGGTTTTGACCCCTTCATCTGCATAGACCTCTGTTCATCAGCTATCTGCTTCAGCTATCTTCATCAGATTGATTGCTTCAGTTACCTTCATCATCAGTTTATCAGTGGCTCATCTCCAGTACCAGTTTTGATCTTCATCAGCACTTGTCTTCAGTTCTTCATCAGCAGTCATGGCACCCAGGAAGAGCAACATTTCATATCATTTCTTCGAGCCTGTGCTGACTGGCATCAGGCAGGTCCAGGCACTTATCACTCCAGATCACATCCCATTATTCAGAGAGAATTATGGAGGTATCCTCGACATGGTTATGGACCTAGATCCTTCCCAGAGGAGCATGATCCACACTTGCCTACAGTTTTATGACCCTCCTTTGAGATGCTTCACTTTCCCAGACTTTCAGCTAGGACCTCTGTTGGAGGAATTTTCATCATTGATTGGAGTGCCTGTCAGGGGTGGGATCCCCTTCAACCCAGAGATGACTTCTCCCAGCAATGGAGAAGTGGCAAAAGCACTATACCTGGAGCCTTCTTTGATTGAGCAGAATATGACAACAAAGGCTGGGATCCCTGGCTTGCACTTAGACTTTCTGACTTCTCAGGCCATCCTGAAGGCCTCCTTGGGAGAATGGAGGGCAGTTTGTGCATTGTTAGCCCTCAGTATATATGGGGTTATACTATTTGCAGATGAGCCCAAATTTATCAGAAGGAATGCCATCCATCTTTTCCTTCTGAGAAACCCAGTACCCACATTGCTGGGAGATTTCTATTATTCCATTCATCAGAGGAATGAGAAACAAAGAGGGAAGTTGGTGAGATGCTGTGCACCTTTGTTTCACACTTGGTTGCTCAAACACCTGCCCAAGACAAATGCCTTCCTGAATCCTCACCAACAGAAGAATTGGGCTAAGAGACTTATTACTTTGACTTCAGATGACATCAGATGGTGCACCCAGAGCACCAAAGGCAAAGACATCATCACTAGCTGTGGGCAGTACCCCAATGTACCTCTGGTAGGAGTGAAGGGTTGCATCAATTACAATCCTTTACTGTTCAAGAGACAACTGGGCTATGCTTTAGTACACCCTCCTAGAGTGCAAGATTTAGCTAAAACCCTGTATTGTGAGATAAAACCTAATCTAGCTGTTGTTAGACAAGCATCCTGGGCTTGGGACAACATTCAGACCAAAGGGATGGCCATTCTTGGGAGGTGCAATAATGTGGCTTCAGCTCAGTATTATGAATGGTCTCATGCTAGAGCTCAGATTTCTGGGATTCCTTTCTCCATTGAGGATGCACCTGGACCATCCACAGTACCACCTCCAGCCACTGTCAGCCTGGAAGAATTTGAGAAGCTGAAGGAAAGGAATGAGAATCTGTCTCAAGCTCTGAAGAAGACCCTCTGGGAGAGGAGTGATGGTCGTCTAGACATTGAGAGGTTGGAGAAGCTTAAGGTGGAACATCTGACCAAGATTGAGAAAGCAGAGGACTACATCAAGAAATCAAGAGCTGGGGAGCAAATATTGAAGAATGCCTGTAAAGAGGCCCAGTTTCAGAAGGCTAGGACTGATCTCTATCTGCAAGAAAGTCAAGCTAGGTGGGTCAGAATCACTGAAGCTCGTACTCAAGAAGATAAGAGAACTCAGGCCAGGATTGAGCAGTTGCAGGCCAATGAAGAGAAACAACAGGAAGCCTTGCTGGCAGCCCAGAAGGAGATTTCAGAATTGAAGCTTAGGGCTGGTCTGAAGAGGTCAAAGGACTAGGACATGCACAAGAAGCTGACCACTGTTATTGCCACCAGAAACCTCCTTATCAGGAACATTACAGAGCATCCGGCTGGTCCTGTAACTGAAGCACTTTTGAAGGAAGTTAAGGAGGATGAGTTTGGATTAGATGTTTGACTTCTTTGCTTGTTGTTATTTCCATTTGGTGTACTTTTCTTTTTATGTTGTATTTTGACCCTTCAGGGGCATATGTTGTAAAAAACAAACTATGTATGATCCACCATTTGTATTGTATTTGTTAGTTTATTTCAATGAGTTTCTTTTCTCAAGCAACATCAGAACATATTCCTCAGGGTCTGGAAAGGTCAAAACCAAGAGCCAAGCCGGATACCTTGGAAAGCAAATAAGCATACTGCATTGCATGCTAACTTTTGTTTTGTTTTGTAGGTTTTGTCATTATTTTATTTGTTTCTAACTCTGTTGTGGTTCAGGAATTATTGCTCTCCGCCGGGTGTTCCCTCTCAACCGTCCGCACCGGTATCCTACTCGCAACAATCTTCCTGGTATCCAAATGGATCAAGTACAGCAAGATCTGACAGAGGTCAGAACTCAGATGGCTAATGAAAGGCTGGAGATGAGAAACCAAATGACTCAATTCATGGAAGTAATGAATGGCTTGGCCCAAAGTCAAGAAAGGTTGAGAGCATTGGTAGAAAGACAAACTCCAGAAGAACCCCATCTGGGAACTGGAGTAACAAGTAACAATGAAAGGGGTCAGCCTCATGTTAATCCACCAGTATTTGGGCCTCATCTACATTCGGAAGTCAACATCCCGGGTAATGTGCAAGGAAATACTACTGGGGGAAGGATCTTACAGGAAGACCCCCAAGAAGAACAGTTTACTGTAATGGGAGCTGGGGATGAAGTTTATGATAGGAGGTTCGATGAAATTGCTGAGAAATTGAGGTCTCTGGAGTCTCAAAATTCCCTGGGCTTCGATGTAATGGATATGGGGTTAGTGGATGGGGTAAGGATTCCCCACAAGTTTAAACCCCCGTGCTTCGAGAAGTACAATGGAACTTCCTGTCCGCGAACTCACTTACAGTCCTTCTTGGGAAGACTTAAAGCATATACAATGGATGAGAAACTGTGGATGTTTTACTTTGAAGATAGTTTGACTGGAGCTTCAAGAGAGTGGTATTCACACCTGACTAGAGCTACTATCAGATGCTGGAAGGACTTAGCTGAAGCTTTCATCAGGCAGTACCAATACAATCTAGACATGGCACCTAACAGGACCCTTCTGATGGGAATGTCTCAATCCTCTAGGGAAAGTTTCAGGGAATATGCTCAAAGGTGGAGACAGCTTGCTGCTGCTGTCCAACCACCCATGTCGGAAAGAGAAATGGCCGACATGTTCATGAATAATCTGCAAGGAACATATATTGATAGGCTAGCTGCCTTTTCTTCCACCAGTTTCACTGACGTAGTTATAGCCGGTGAAAGAATTGAGAGCCTTCTGAAGATGGGTAAGATTTCTGATAATGGTGCAAGCTCGTCCAGTAACCCCAGGAAACCTTTTGTGGGACCTCGAAGAACCGGTGAGACAAATGCCATTCATTCCACCAGGGGCAGACCTCAGTATGTCCACAGATCAGTAGCAGCTGTCACTATTCCAGCTCCGGTTCCTCAGCAACCAACATATCAACCACAACAACAACCACATTATCAACAACAAGTTCAGTATCCGCCACAGAGAGCCTACAACAACAACTACAGCAATCAACAACAGAGACCTTTTCAGCAAAGACCGTCTCAGGAAAATAGGGTGATTGATCCTATCCCTATGCCCTATGCTGCCTTATTGCCACAACTCCTGAAGCTCAACCTGGTTGAGTTAAGGACATTGGCACCACCAGACCCCTCCAATCTTCCAAGGAATTATGATGTCAACGCCAAATGTGCTTTCCACTCCAATGCACCTGGCCACAATACTGAGAAATGCAGGGCTTTACAAATGAAAGTACAAGATCTGGTGGATTCTAAAGCCCTCAACTTTGCACCCCCTCCAAATGTCAACAAGAATCCCATGCCCAATCATGGAGGGCCAAGAATTAATGCCATTGAGGAAGACAAGCCATCTTTCTTGATAACCAGTGTTGGACAGATTCGGACACCTCTGGTCGAAATTAAAGCTCAGCTTCTAGAGTACCAGATGTTCCCCGGGTGTGAGCTCAGTTGTGGGTACTGCAACATTGCAGTCAATGGGTGTGATAACTTGAGAAGCGGCATAGATAGTCTTATCAAAGATGGCATACTTCAAATCACAACAACGGCGCCTACAAATCCAACAATTACTTTGACAACAATTCCTGAGTCTCCTACAACTGCAGCAATAATCATTCCGACCGATTCATCAATATCATCAACAATGGCTCCGTCCATCACTTCAACAAATCAAATGACAACAACCCTTCCTTCTACAACATCAGCATCCATTTATTCAGCAGAATCTTCTACAACACCAGCAAGACTTGATGAAGATATCTCAGCAGTCACCATCTACTATGATCCATCAAATGTTCCTCCAAACAACAACTTTCAACAACAAACAGTGGAACCTCCTGCCAGGTCACCAGTCATAATTTACTACGATCCGCACACCATTTCAGTACCCTCCTCTGCTGCAGTCAGTCCAGTTACTATCATGGTACCTAGACCAGTTCCATATGAAAGCAGTAATGCCATACCTTGGCATTATGACTCTGATCTTTACTGCAACGGGGAGAAAATCACTTTGGATTCTTCAACCTCTTATCCACAAATTGATAATGTTGGGGGAGGCGGAGGCTTCACCAGAAGCGGACGCCTTTTTGCCTCACAAGTGCAAAGACCTAATGCCGAAGCAGAAGCTGCTGCCAAAGCAAAGGGAAAGAGTGTGGTATTTGAAGAGCCGGCTGTCAAAGAAACTCAGAAGACATCTTTTGAACAAGATGTAGACGAGTTTATGAGAATCATAAAGAGAAGTGATTACAAGGTGGTGGATCAGCTTCACCAAACTCCCTCAAAGATCTCCATATTATCCCTGTTGATGTGTTCTGAAGCTCACAGGAATGCATTACTGAAAGTCCTGCACGCAGCATACGTGCCAGAGGAGATCACTGTTAATCAGCTAGAAACTGTGGTAGCAAATGTCAATACCAGTCATGGACTGGGTTTTACCAATGCCGACTTAACAACTGAGGGACGTAACCATAACAAGGCTTTACATATTACCCTGGAATGCAAGGGTGCTGTTTTATCTCATGTAATGGTGGACACTGGGTCGTCACTCAATGTTCTACCAAAGAAAGCCTTGGTGAAGCTGGAGTATGATGGCTTAGCATTGCGTCCGAGTAATTTGGTGGTGAGAGCATTTGATGGCTCTAAAAGATCAGTGCTTGGGGAGATTGATCTGCCTGTGATGATTGGCCCGCAGACTTTTAAAATTACCTTCTATGTGATGGACATTCAGCCGGCCTACAGCTGTTTGTTGGGTAGACCTTGGATCCATGCCGCTGGCACTGTTACGTCTACCCTTCACCAGAAGCTGAAATTCGAGTGGGAAGGCCAGATCATCACCATCTGCGGGGAAGAGGACATCTTTGTTAGCCATCTGGCTACGTACAAGTACATTGAAATGGATGGAGAAATCCATGAAACCATGAGCCAGGGGTTTGAGGCCCTAAACATAAATGAAGCATCTGCTGTACTGGGAACCTCCATGACGTCTTATCAGCAAGCCAGGAAGGTTGTTGAAGAGGGTACCGCCCAAGGCTGGGGCAAGCTGTTGCCCGTGGAAAAGAAGGAAGACAGATTTGGGTTGGGTTACAAACCAACTCAGCAAGATCAACCAGAGGCTGCCAAGAAGCCCAACTTTGTCAGCGGGGGAATGCTCGCCCCGGATGCTGTGAACAACTTGGAAGATGAGTCGGAAGATGAGCGCAACCTGGAGAGCTGGATATGTCCAAGGACCCCGGGGAGCCATGTCACAAACTGGTCTTCCCAGGAAATTATAAGGGTTACTCCTGCAGAGTAATTATTATTTCCTGTATTTTTAAAGCATGCATCAAGTCTTGTATCTTGCCCAAGATGTCAAGACTCATTTTGTAATCGGGCCATCTTGTAATTTTGTGCAAACAGATCAATCAATGAATATCGGACATCTTTTGCAAATGAGTTTGTTTTTTCTTTTCCGCTCACTGTTTTTCATTTTTTCTTTTTGTACAAAAATAAAATGGCAATGTTTTCCAAAATGATAACTTCATTTCACTTTTTCTAAACAAGATTAAAATCGATCACTAAAATGAACAATCTAAACCCTTGCAGAGAGTGCCTTTCAGACTGCACCGACAACAACACAGCTATGACTTCGTATGACTTTGACAATCCAATCCATCAATCTGATGAAGGGGTTGAAGAAGATTACGAGCTACCTGAAGAGCTAGCCAGGTTGTTAAGGCAAGAGGAGAAGGTTATCACTCCTCATCAAGAGGAGGTCGAAACGGTTAATCTTGGTACGGAAGAAGATGTGAAAGAGGTTAAGATCGGGGCCTGCTTACGAGATCCAGTGAAAGAGCAACTGATTGATATGCTTCGGGAGTATGTGGACGTCTTTGCTTGGTCTTATCAGGATATGCCAGGATTGGACACCGATATTGTCATGCACAAGCTGCCTTTAAAAGAAGACTGCCCACCGGTAAAACAGAAACTGCGTCGTACTCGCCCAGATATGGCAATGAAGATTAAGGAAGAGGTGCAAAAGCAGTGGGACGCCGGGTTCCTTGCTGTGACTAGTTATCCGCCGTGGGTTGCTAATATTATACCTGTGCCTAAGAAAGATGGTAAGGTGAGAATGTGTGTGGATTACCGGGATCTGAACAGAGCCAGCCCGAAAGATGATTTCCCTTTACCTCACATTGATGTATTGGTTGATAATACGACTCAGTTCTCGATATTCTCCTTCATGGATGGATTTTCAGGATACAATCAGATCAATATGTCACCTGAAGACATGGAGAAGACTACTTTCATCACGCCCTGGGGCACGTTCTGTTACAAGGTGATGCCATTCGGACTAAAGAATGCGGGTGCAACTTATCAACGGGCTATGGTAACATTATTCCATGACATGATCCATAAAGAAATCGAAGTTACGTGGATGACATGATTTCCAAGTCCCTCACAGAAGAAGACCACCTGGTGAACCTTATAAAGTTATTCAAGCGTCTGAGGAAGTACCAACTGAAGTTAAACCCCAACAAATGACCTTCGGGGTGCGATCCGGTATGCTGCTGGGATTCATAGTAAGTGAAAAAGGGATTGAAGTTGACCTTGATAAAGTTAAAGCCATTCAAGAGATGCCTGCACCAAAGTCAGAAAAAGAAGTTCGGGGTTTCTTAGGTAGATTGAACTATATTTCACGGTTCATATCTCACCTTATAGCCACCTGTGAACCTTTATTCAAGTTGTTAAGAAAAGAACAAACGGTCAGGTGGAACGAAGACTGCCAAAGGGCTTTTGACAAAATCAAGGAGTACTTGCAAGAGCCTCCAATCCTGATGCCTCCAGTTGAAGGAAGACCTCTAATCATGTACCTGACAGTATTAGAAGAGTCAATGGGGTGCGTGTTGGGCCAGCATGACGAGTCTGGTCGAAAAGAGTATGCAATATACTACCTAAGCAAAAAGTTTACCGACTGTGAACAACGTTATTCACTGCTCGAGAAAACTTGCTGTGCTTTAGCGTGGGCTGCTCGCCGACTAAGGCAGTATATGTTGACCCACACCACCTTGTTGATTTCAATAATGGACCCAGTTAAGTACATTTTTGAGAAGCCAGCACTTACCGGACGGGTTGCAAGATGGCAAATGATTCTCACAGAATATGATATTCAGTACACATCTCAAAAGGCCATCAAAGGCAGTGTATTGTCTGATTATCTTGCTAAGCAACCCATTGATGATTACCAGCCTATGAGATTTGACTTCCCTGATGAAGACATCATGTTCATTAAAGCAAAAGATCATGAAGAACCTATTCACACTGAAGGGCCTGACCCCGAAGAAGAATGGACTATGATGTTTGATGGGGCTGTTAATATGAATGGTCGTGGTGTTGGTGCAGTACTCATTACACCTAAAGGAGTTCACATGCCTTTCTCGGCAAAGCTCACTTTCAACTGCACTAACAACGAAGCTGAATACGAAGCTTGTATTATGGGTCTTGAGGAAGCCATTGACCTCAGGATCAAGACTTTAACTGTATTCAGAGATTCAGCTCTGGTAATTAACCAAACCAATGGCAAATGGTACACCCACCAGGATCATCTGATACCTTACAGGGACTATACAAGAAGGTTATTGACTTTCTTCACAACAGTCAAGCTTGAGTATATCCCTCGAGATGAAAATCAGTTTGCGGATGCTTTTGCTACCATTTCATCCATGATCAAAGTTCAGGCTACCAACTTTGTGCCTCGGATCTTAGTATCCAGACTTGACAGACCAGCATATGTGTTTTCAGCAGACATTGTCAAAGATGATAAGCCTTGGTTCCATGACATCAAATGCTTCTTGGAGGATCAAACATACCCACCTGGGGCATCTTCCAATGATAAGAAGACATTGAGAAGGCTTGCTGGCAGTTTCTTCCTGAATACTGATGGTTCCATATACAAGAGAAACTTTGATATGGTACTCCTCAGATGCGTTGATAAGACAGAAGCAGGATTATTGATGCACGAGGTGCACGAAGGATCCTTTGGTACCCATGCAGGGGGGCATGCAATGGCTAAAAAGTTGTTAAGATCAGGCTATTACTGGATTACAATGGATGCAGACTGTTGTGCTTATGCCAGAAAATGTCATAAATGCCAGATTTATGCTGATAAGGTGCATGTGCCTCCGAATCCTCTGAATGTGATGTCTTCACCTTGGCCCTTTGCCATGTGGGGAATTGATATGATTGGCAAGATTGAACCGACTGCTTCAAACGGCCACAGATTCATCCTGGTTGCTATTGACTATTTCACCAAGTGGGTTGAAGTAGCTTCTTATGCAAATGTCACCAGGCAAGTGGTAGCCCGATTCCTGAAGAGGGACATCATTTGTCGGTATGGAGTTCCCGAGCGAATCATTACTGATAATGGTTCCAATTTAAACAACAAAATGATGGCAGAACTGTGCCGGGACTTCAAGATCCAACACCACAATTCTTCTCCTTACAGGCCAAAGATGAATGGCGCTGTTGAGGCAGCTAACAAGAATATCAAGAAGATTGTACAAAAGATGGTAGTTACCTACAAAGACTGGCATGAAATGCTACCATTTGCCTTGCATGGGTACCACACGTCAATCAGAACATCCACTGGGGCAACACCGTATCAGCTTGTGTATGGTATGGAGGCAGTCCTACCCGTTGAAGTTGAATTACCCTCCCTGCGGGTATTGATGGATGTTAAGCTGAATGAAGCAGAATATGTCCGATCCCGATACGAACAACTGAGTCTGATCGAAGAAAAGAGATTAGCTGTAATCTGTCATGGGCAGTTATATCAGAAAAGAATGAAGAAGCCTTCGATCAGAAAGTCAGGCTCTGAGAGTACCAAGTAGGAGATCTCGTGCTGAAAAGACTCCTCCCTCCTCAAACAGACCACAGGGGCAAGTGGACTCCGAATTATGAAGGACCATTCGTAGTAAAGAAAGTTTTCTCCGGTGGAGCACTCATGCTCTGTACTATGGATGGTGAAGACTTTCTATCCCCTGTGAATTCAGATGCAGTTAAAAAATACTTCGCATAAAAATGACCCGCTGGACATAAAAACAGAATGTAAGTCCAGGCAAAAATAGGGCGTCCCGGCGAGTCAAAAACATAATAAAAGACTCGGGCAAAAATAAGGGAAAATAAATAAAAAAATGCACACCCGCTGAGTTGAAAAGCCGCATTGGACGACTCAGGCAAAAATGGGTATCCCAGTGGATTGAAAACCCGAAAGGGCAATCCACGCAAAATAAGGGAATAAGCGAACAACTGCATTCTGAATTCATCTGTATCACTTACATCCTGACAAGTTCCGAAAGGTTTGAGCGTTGATCAGAATCAACCTTCTTCAGAAAGCAAGACGAGAAGAACGTCAAATGTCATACGAGTCATAGCAAAAGGGAAGCTCTTTGAAGCGTCATCAACATTGCCAACATCTTTGTTTCTCAATTTGTAACAATCTCCTAATTTCAGGGAATTTGTTTCTTTGACTGTATCTTGCCAATTCAGGGCACACGAATTAATAAAATCAGATTTTCAGTCACACTTTGTCTCGTACTCTTTCATTTGCAAAAATGTCCGATGTCATTATCTTGTTAATTGCATTAGTACAAATGCGTCTTTCCTAAACTACATGCTTACAGGAAATATACTTACTCCCGGGGGTGTCTAAACTCCTATGATGGAATCCAGTAAAAGATACCTCGGGATACTTGTGCATTTCTCTGTCTTTTCGAGATTGCAGGTAATTCAAAACGCAACATAGGGCATGGAAGCTTCTCCCTAGTAGGCTGCCGAATCATTGTTTCCACAACACACTTTCCAAACAGTACCAGGGATGCTTTCTCCCCATTAGAGTTGCCAGGCATCACTTCTCCAACATTTCTTTCAAAGGGCAACACTGTCATACCCCAAATTTGTCCTACCTGCACTATTTTACTGTCTAATCATTGTTTCAAAAAAATCAAAAAAAACTTGTACCATTTTATTTATCTGTCCAATAAATATTTCGAAAATTTTAAAAAAAAACATGTATTATTTTATTTTGTCTGATATTATAAAAATTCAAAAATAGGTCACATTTCCTTTTATTCGAAAAATGCATTTTTCTCTTCTTATTTCAAGTTTCTTTTATCCTTTTCTTTATTATTTAATATTCTATAAAAAAAATCCCATCTATATTTACTTTAATTTCCATTTTTCTAAAATCACCTTATTTTTTTTTATGATAGCAAGAGACATCTTCACTTTTTCTTTTTTAATTTGGAAATCCATTCACAAAAAAATCTTGTCCTTTTTCTTCAATTTCATATTATTCTTTAGCTACTTTTTTTAGGGAATCATAATGCATGTTTAATTTCTATCATCATTTTCCATTTTCTAATATTTCTATCCTTATTATTATTTTTCTCACATATTATTTTATTCCTTATTTTCTTATTATTACTAAACCATTTTTTTAACCCATTAGTTTTTTTTCTTTTTAGGCCCATTATTAGAAAATGCTAAAAAAAATATATTTCCATTATTCAAGTTTTATTATTACTTTTATTATTATTAGTATTTTATATTATTATTAGTATTTTATATTATTGTTATCAAGTATTATTATTTTTATTATTATTTTTATTGTTATATTTATTACTTTTATTTTTCCTTTTGATACAAAAAACCCACCAATTTCTCACTCATTGATGCAAGGAAGCAGCTGTCAATTACATGCCAATTTATCCCCACCTTAAAAAAATTTTTTGATCCGTACATAACAGATTCTAAGGACGTATCCACCCACCAAGCACTCAATGAACAAACTTTTACTCCATTTTGTTTTTCTTCCGCCAGCTCATAATAATCCATAATAAAATCACAACAATACCTCCATTCAATCTTCCGCCTCCTCCATTCCACACCCCAAACCACTACAACAAACCCTCTGTTACATTTTTCTTTCACTCACAACTACAGAATACAATCATTAAACAATATCATTCACCACCACTGTAAACAAAACCAGAAAAATACCATTCAATAAACTCTCTAATCTCAGTTTTTTTAAACCTATCTCTCAAAAGCTTTCCTCAATAAAAACACCTATTTCATCTCCTTCCACCTTCACCCTTCATAAAACCCACGACCACCATAAACCGTAAAAAACCACCATCTTCCCAAAACAACACAAACCGCATAACAACCAGCCCACAGAACCCCACTCATGAACCTAAAAAAAAACAGAATCGCAAAACCCAAAGATAGACCTCACATCTTCATCTTCCGAAACCCACACGAACCAGAAAATCAGTCACCTTGAAAAAAACCTTGAGCCACTGTTAACCGAAAACCACTAGACTCACAGACCACTTTCTTCAACATATTTATTCAACCTTCATTTTCAACAAAACACCACCACCATCAAACAATGAAAAATCAGAAAAGAAATAGAAACAAAAATCTGAACCAAAAACTACCGAAAATCCACCATTAGCAGAAAACCACCTCACTAAAATCCACCATTAGCAGAAAACCACCTCACTAACCTTCGCAAATCGAAAACCCGTTGCCAAACGAATCCGAACTATCACCACTGTAAAAAAAAAACCGAGCCGAAATCCGCATCTTTCCACCCCCTTTTCTCAAAACAGAACAAGATCGAAATCACCCTTTCGCTTTTCGCAAAATCTTCACTGCAATAAACAAAACCTTCAGATCCATCATCAAAACCATCAAATCCACAAAGAACCGCCGTGAAACTCCATCCGGCCCAAAAACAGCCATCGCTTCACATCCACAAAAGCCAACAATCACCATACTCGCCGGAAACGCAGAACCAAGTTTGAACCAAAGCCGTGAATCTCGCCGTGAAACAACCATCAGAAACAAATCCTATTTTTTCCAACCAAGACTGAAATCAATTCGCTCCTCAAGCCTTCACCGTATCCAAACCAGCGCGGAACCGATGGCCCTTTTCTCAACACCACCGTGAAGCACATCCCGCCGCTCACACTCAAATCACCACCTTCAAACGCTCACGAGGAAACAAGCTACCACCGTCCGCACCTTCTTCAAGCCGTGCGAATCTACCACGAGCTTGCCCTAAGATCTTGAAACCGCCGTCACCCATTGTGAAAACGAAGCTGAGTGAGAAACTGTGAGAGAACAAAGTCAAATCGCAGAGAGATTTGGAATGAGCCAATTCGAAAAAAGCACAGATCTAAGCGCGATTCGAGAGCAACAAGACGAAGCTGAAGCAGAGAGAAAGCTCGAGGAAGACAAACACAAACCGCCGTGAACGTAAAAGTCGTCGCTGAGAAGATACCAGCGCTGAGGATCTGGTATCGTGTTCCTTTTTCGTTTGCATGGTAAACCTTGTTTTTTTGTTTTGTTTTGACTGATGGCTTAATGTTTTTAGACTTCATACTTTATGGCTTTTGTTTGTTTTGAACAAGTTATTGTCATTCTTAAAATCATTGCTGCTTATGTGTTTCATAAGTCTCATTAACCCTCATTCTTTAACAAGGGAACCGAACTGGGTTAGGTATTTTTATTGGGCTTGTTTTCTTCAGTTGCATCATCATTTGGGCATGGTCTCCATTTTCCCACTAATTCATTTTGTTTATAAATACACCACCAATTTAACCGATGCACCAATTCCCCATTTTTATATGTTTTCTCTTATTTTAAGTTCTTTTTTTTTTTTTTAGATTTTTTTTATGATGCCTTATTATTGTCACCTAATTTAAATTCTTTATTTTTTGGGCCAATGATATAATAAACGGCCAATTTATCGCCCGATTCTAATCGGTGATTTTTGGTCAATATGAGGCCCCCCTTTTGTAATTATTTTTATTATTATTTCGACAAAACAAACATGTATTTTAATTTAATTCATTTTATTATCCTTGATATTATTTAATTCATTTATTATTTATATTCATTATTTTATTTTTTCTAACAATTCAATTCATTTAATTTATTTATTTTTTCGCATTTTAAAAAGTATCGATTCGACTCCTTATAGAATGATTCCGATTCTGAATCGATTCTAAGGCAGTTCACGAACCAAATTTCGCCGCGTCCCGAAAAGGTCCAACGCCTTCAAATAGTTGCGCTCGATTAAAAGGTCCAACGCCTTCGAATAGTTGTGTCCCGAATAAACAGGCCGAATGCCTTCGAATAGTTCAAACACACTGCACACACGCTTCCTCTTGGGCTAACTACAACGAGACCTTTTTATTTCGCGCAATCCCCTGTATTTATTTTGTACCCCTCTCCCTATTATTTTGTACGCACTTTTATTTCTCGCATTTTATTTCTGAATCCTTGGTCCAACGCCAAGCGATCTCACTTGCACACTTGCACTTTATTTTCCAGTTATTATTTCGTTTATTAGGATCCTCATATCCTTGCGAGCCGAGCGCTTCGTGTCTCGCTAACAAACCACAAAAATAAACTCCACTTGCATTTACCCTTTAAACCTCAAAAAACCAAAACGTTTCGATTAGATCCAAACCCTTGATCCAACGTCAAGTGGCTTTAGGAAATAAAAACACTTTAACAAATACGAGAAGATCTGTACGCCACGAGCCTTAAGCGGTAGAAAGGAGGATAACGAGCTCTCGTTACTCGCTCCGATTATTTTGACGCAGGACGCTCGTCCTGTTGGGCGAGATAAACTATCCATAGTCTTTAGTGCATTTCAACTCCTAAACCCTTTCATCGACGAAAGATAATAAAATCAACAACCATTACCCTTAGTAGGCCGAACTACGAGACTCGGACTTTCCCATTGCACACAGGAGTACGTAGGCACGAGGATCTCAATCCTTGCCGAGCACCTAGGTTCAATCTAACTTATAATTCAACTCATTTCCCTCGCGCGTTAACTTAGATGGTTCCCATCGAGTACGATGGATGTAGGGGGTGCTAATACCTTCCCCCTGCATAACCGACTCCCAAACCCAGGCAATGGTTCCGTTGACCTTTGTCCTCATCCTTCTTTTCCTCTCGGGTTGTATCTATATCTTCCCTTTCCCTCTTCGGGAATAAATAGAGTTAAGTGGCGACTCTTTAGTCCGTCCGGCGCGCGGCTCCGTCCATTTCGGATCGCGTAAGGTCGTATTTTTCGGGGTACGAGAAGCACCAGGGGGTGTTCATGTCCCCAGCTGAGTTATCAAGTATCATCCTCAGCAGGGTCCCCACAAAATCTCTAAGAAGATCTTTCAGCAATCTTTCTTCTTCCCCAGCCAAATGCTAGATAGAGAAATACTTCCCCATAGAGTCTCAACCTCTATCCAGCGAAGCAATACCCGAAGGTCTCACAACAGAGTGACGAAAGCTTCTACGAACCCCAGCTGGATCCCTCATTACCGGGACAGATCTATCAGTGATCTACTCCCCCAGGCAGAGTCACATATGCTAGATCTACCAATGATCTTATCCCCAACTAGGATGTCTACCTCAAGCAGATCAGCCTGAGATCTCCACGGCAACGGGATCCGAATCCCGGATCGGTATCTTTGCATAATCATAGCATTCGCATCATATTCTCCCCACAAAGCGTAGCATTCCGTCTAATACGGAGCATTACGGCAAAAATCAAACATACTGCATAATCATAAGCCATGTTCTGAATCAAACACTTGTAAGTACTAACAATCCACCAACGATATACAGAAAACTCCCTAGATTCCCGAGCAGAGAGCCAAGGCAATTTCCCTAAAGATACAAATACTTGACATATCCCTAGTAGAAAGCCAAAGCGTCCCCTCTGCACTCACAGATACTTATACACAACTTCCTTGGTACACATATGCTTGTTTATACTACAATTTTCTCATTTTGACACTCGTCCGTGTCACTCTTCCCAGCAAGTTAAACACTCGTCTGTACATCACTCATACTCATGCAGATACTCGTCCGTATCTTGTATATACCACTTAAATCCCCTCAGATTCGACACTCGTCCGTGTTCTTTGTTAACCAGTTGGTACTCGTCCGTATCATCATCTCTGAACATGCGTCAAGCGTTTGTTTCTAACTGATACTCGTCCATATCATAGTCTTAAGGATGCTCGTCCGCATCTTTAATCTATATACAGTGTCAAACACTTATACCTTCATCTCTTGGATTTAGACACTCGTGTGTGTCTACCCTTCCCCAGAAGAGTCCCAGCAAATCCCAATGAATTATTACCTTTCTATCTGACATTCGTCCTATGTCATGATACCTTTCGGCAGCCGTACCCTGCCAGGTGATCGTCCTTCACCTTTTTGATGATCGTCCTTCATCACCCCCACTGGAGTCTCTATTCATTAGAACCCCTTTTTATCCGACATTCGCCCTATGTTGTAGCAGCCGTCCTCTGCTAGGTGATCGTCCTTCACCTCCTGATGATCGTCCTTCATCATTTTATCCCATGCCCGTCCCCATCGTTGATCTTGTGATCTGACATTCGTCCTATGTCATGATAAGCCCTCAGAGCAGCCGTACCCTGCTAGGTGATCATCCTTCACCTCTTGATGATCGTCCTTCATCATGCTCATCCGATGGCCGTCCCCATCGTCGACCTTTTTATCCGGCATTCGTCCTATGTCGCGATACTTTTTGGCAACCGTACCTTGCCAGGTGATCGTCCTTCACCTTAGATGACTGTCCCTCATCTTATCCCCAACAAAGCAGCCGTCCCCTGCTAGGTGATCGTCTTTCACCTTTGATGACCGTTCTTCATCATTTATTTCTTCAACCCTATGGTAGTCCCATCATTTACCTTTAATCCCCAGAGATTCTCGTTTCTTTTCCTGATGGCCGTCCCCATCATGATCTCTTATATCCCCAGCTTGTCGGTCGTCCCCGTCATTGCTTTACTTCCCGCATCTTCCCTAGCATGTCGGTCGCCCCCGTCATTGCTTCATCCCCAACAGTCGTCCTTTGCTCGGCGGTCGTCCTCCGTCGCCCGCACTTTATAAATATACTTTATTTTACTCTTACAATCTATATCCCTTTTCTTCTTCATTCCGTGAGTGCAAATTTTGGACTGTCTTTGGTATTCAACCACAAGTTATCTTGTTTGTCTGTTAAGCCGTCGCTTACATCCTGCACAGCTAACTCATGTTTGAATAGGGGCAGCTGTAAACACCCCAAATTTGCCCTCACCCATTCACACCATGGCTTGTGATCTTTTCATATGCATAAGTTCAATCATAGCATCTCATACCACATTTTTGCTTCACTGCATTGTTTCTAAGTCATATGCATCTAGGGTTTGTGATCTGAGCTATCCTTGAGTCACTTGAGCCACCCCAAAGGTCATCAATCACGTCCAAGGGGTCCATGTATGTTCAAGCATCATATTATATCCTCACAAAGTCAAGGAAGTCAAAGAATCACAAGAACTGAGAAAGGCATGGAAGCAGAGCCAGGCTTGACTGCACAGAGGACCTAGAATTAGGGTTTTGGTTTCAGAGGCCATAACCCCAAATTTTTTGGCCATTCTTTTTCCTATTGGTCTCTATATGTCATAGGGATCATGCATATCAATTTTCATGAAGAAATTCCATGGGGAAGGCATCTAATCAAGAGTTGACTTCTTGGGCATGTCAGTGCAAAATCAGGGCATCTGAGGCCCCCAATGACCCAACCAAAGGGTGTTCATCATCATTTTGAATGTGTATGATCTTTATTTGATCATATAAGATGTTAGAAGTTCACAAAATTGCAAAATTCCAAGCCATTTGCAAAGTTGCCTTTTTGGGAAAGTGACTTGTAATGTAAACTTGCCATTTTGGGAAAGTTTTTCAAACCCCTCAAATTGATTCAAAAATGCTTCAAATGAGAAAACTTTGGTCATTAAAGTCGTAGAATGGATCATTCCCTTTTCAAAAAGTACAAGAACTCATTCTAATTCATTTTGGATCAAAAGTTATGGCTTGTCAAAGTTGGGAAAAATCACATAATTTCAAGTTTTGCACCAAAGAGGCAAAGTTGCAAAACCTTTTGTCAAGGCAAACTGTGACCTCAAAGTGACTTCTAACCTTTGCACAAACATAAACCAATGCCTAAAATTCAGAATGCACCAAGTCACGGCAACGGGATCCGAATCCCGGATCGATATCTTTGCATAATCATAGCATTCGCATCATATTCTCCCCACAAAGCGTAGCATTCCGTCTAATACGGAGCATTACGGCAAAAATCAAACATACTGCATAATCATAAGCCATTTTCTGAATCAAACACTTGTAAGTACTAATAATCCACCAACGATATACAGAAAACTCCCCAGATTCCCCAGCAGAGAGCCAAGGCAATTTCCCTAAAGATACATATACTTCTTGACATATCCCCAGTAGAAAGCCAAAGCGTCCCCTCTGCACTCACAGATACTTATACACAACTTCCTTGGTACACATATTCTTGTTTATACTACACTTTTCTCATTTTGACACTCGTCCGTGTCACTCTTCCCAGCAAGTTAAACACTCGTCTGTACATCACTCATACTCATGCAGATACTCGTCCGTATCTTGTATATACCACTTAAATCCCCTCAGATTCGACACTCGTCCGTGTTCTTTGTTAACCAGTTGGTACTCGTCCGTATCATCATCTCTGAACATGCGTCAAGCGTTTGTTTCTAACTGATACTCGTCCGTATCATAGTCTTAAGGATGCTCGTCCGCATCTTTAATCTATATACAGTGTCAAACACTTATACCTTCATCTCTTGGATTTAGACACTCGTCTGCGTCTACCCTTCCCCAGAAGAGTCCCAGCAAATCCCAATGAATTATTACCTTTCTATCTGACATTCGTCCAATGTCATGATACCTTTCGGCAGCCGTACCCTGCCAGGTGACCGTCCTTCACCTTTTTGATGATCGTCCTTCATCACCCCCAATGGAGTCTCTATTCATTAGAACCCCTTTTTATCCGACATTCGCCCTATGTTGTAGCTGCCGTCCTCTGCTAGGTGATCGTCCTTCACCTCCTGATGATCGTCCTTCATCATTTTATCCGATGGCCGTCCCCATCGTTGATCTTGTGATCTGACATTCGTCCTATGTCATGATAAGCCCTCAGAGCAGCCATACCCTGCTAGGTGATCGTCCTTCACCTCTTGATGATCGTCCTTCATCATGCTCATCCGATGGCCGTCCCCATCGTCGACCTTTTTATTCGGCATTCGTCCTATGTCGCGATACTTTTTGGCAACCGTACCTTGCCAGGTGATCGTCCTTCACCTTAGATGACTGTCCCTCATCTTATCCCCAACAAAGCAGCCGTCCCCTGCTAGGTGATCGTCCTTCACCTTTGATGACCGTTCCTCATCATTTATTTCTTCAACCCGATGGTCGCCCCCATCATTTACCTTTAATCCCCAGAGAGTCTCGTTTCTTTGCCTGATGGCCGTCCCCATCATGATCTCTTATATCCCCAGCTTGTCGGTCGTCCCCGTCATTGCTTTACTTCCCGCATCTTCCTTAGCATGTTGGTCGCCCCCGTCATTGCTTCATCGCCAACAGTCATCCTTTGCTCGGCGGTCGTCCTCCGTCGCCCGCACTTTATAAATATACTTTATTTTCCTCTTACAATCTATATCCCTTTTCTTCTTCATTCCGTGAGTGCAAATTTTGGACTGTCTTTGGTATTCAACCACAAGTTATCTTGTTTGTCTGTTAAGCCGTCACTTACATCCTGCACAACTAACTCATGTTTGAATAGGGGCAGCTGTAAACACCCAGAATTTGCCCTCATCCATTCACACCATGGCTTGTGATCTTTTCATATGCATAAGTTCAATCATAGCATCTCATACCACATTTTTGCTTCACTGCATTGTTTCTAAGTCATCTGCATCTAGGGTTTGTGATCTGATCTATCCTTGAGTCACTTGAGCCACCCCAAAGGTCATCAATCACGTCAAATGGGTCCATGTATGTTCAAGCATCATATTATATCCTCACAAAGTCAAGGAAGTCAAAGAATCACAAGAACTGAGAAAGGCATGGAAGCAGAGCCAGGCTTGACTGCACAGAGGACCTAGAATTAGGGTTTTGGTTTCAGAGGCCATAACCCCAATTTTTTTGGCCATTCTTGTTCCTATTGGTCTCTATATGTCATAGGGATCATGCATATCAATTTTCATGAAGAAATACCATGGGGAAGGCATCTAATCAAGAGTTGACTTCTTGGGCAAGTCAGTGCAAAATCAGGGCATCTGAGGCCCCCAATGACCCAACCAAAGGGTGTTCATCATAATTTTGAATGTGTATGATCTTTATTTGATCATATAAGATGTTAGAAGTTCACAAAATTGCAAAATTCCAAGCCATTTGCAAAGTTGCCTTTTTGGGAAAGTGACTTGTAATGTAAACTTGCCATTTTGGGAAAGTTTTTCAAACCCCTCAAATTGATTCAAAAATGCTTCAAATGAGAAAACTTTGGTCATGAAAGTTGTAGAATGGATCATTCCCTTTTCAAAAAGTACAAGAACTCATTCTAATTCATTTTGGATCAAAGTTATGGCTTGTCAAAGTTGGGAAAAATCACATAATTTCAAGTTTTGCACCAAAGAGGCAAAGTTGCAAAACCTTTTGTCAAGGCAAATTGTGACCTCAAAGTGACTTCTAACCTTTGCACAAACATAAACCAATGCCTAAAATTCAGAATGCACCAAGAGTTTGTCCATTTTCATGACTTGTGCTTTAAGAAATCACAAAAGGGCCAAAAAGTCACAAAGTTGCAAAACCTATCACAAACCCTAATCCACTTGCTGCATTGCTTCTAATCCATTTCCTTGGCTCTCCCTGATCTCAGCTGAGCCAAACCATGCCCCTATCACAGCCTCACACTTGCCCATACCTCAAGTACACCTAACTTGGACTTTATGCAAAAACACCCATACCAATCCTACAGTGCCACACCAACTTCTCTGACCCATCCAGATGCGATAAGTGGACCAAAAGGGACTCAACACAACAGACACACAAGCCTGAAACATCCCCAAGCCATAGTTCCAAGTTTTCACCTCTTATGCACTTTCCTTCGAAACTCATTACACAAGACACAAATACCAAAACAAACTTCATAGAAACTCTCAGCATGTTCCACTGATCATCCCTGACCCTTCACCTTGCCCTGAAACCCCCTAAAATCAAAATACGATTTCTCCCCCTCTCTGAACAGAACCTCTTCAAACTCACAAACCAGTCACTCTAAACACCAACCAAGCTTCAAAGCTTCATCAAGAGGATCATTGGGGCCATTTTGAAGCAAAGAGGCAAGCAGAAAGTTACTGGATCGAAAGCTCAACCTCAGGTAACATGATGAACAAATTTTCCAGAACCTTGATTTCTTGTTAGAATATTGTTCTATGTGTTGCCCTGATCATGGGGATCTATTTATTTTTGAAAATGAGCCAGAAACAAGCATGTTGTGATGTTCTGAAATTTTTGCCCTAAGATTTATTTTCTTCGATTCTCACTGTGTAGTTGATGTAAATGGTTTTTGGCCCTGGATTCTTGTTACCCATTGTTGAGAGATTGATTCTGGAGTTTTGGGGGTCTTAGGGATGCGTTTGGGGTGATTCTGGTGAGGGAGGCAGCCGGAGAAGACTGTAAACACCCCAAATTTTCCCTCACCCATTCACACCATGGCTTGTGGTCTTTTCATACGCATAAGTTCAATCATAGCATCTCATATTGCATTTTTTATTCATTGCACTGGTTCTAAGTCATTTGCATCTAGGGTTTGTGATCTGAGCAATCCAGGAGCTTCTTGAGCCACTCCAAAGGTCATCAATCACTTCAAAGGGGTCCATGTATGTTCAAGCATCATATTATATCCCCTCAAAGTCAAGAATGTCAAAAAAATCACAAGAACTGAGATTGGCATGGGAGCAGAGCCAGGTTTAACTACACAGATGACCTAGAATTAGGGTTTTGGTTTCAAAGGCCATAACTCCAAATTTTTTGGTCATTCTTGTTTCTATTGGTCTCTATATGGTATAGGGATCATGCATATCAATTTTCATGAAGAAATTCAATGGGGAAGGCATCTGATCAAGAGTTGACTTTTTGAGCAAGTCAGTGCAAAATCAGGGCATCTGAGGCCCTCAATGACCCAACCAAAGGGTGTTCGTCATCATTTTGATTATATATGATCTTTATTTGATCATATAAGATGTTAGAAGTTCACAAAATTGAAGAATTTCAAGCCATTTGCAAAGTTGACTTTTTGGGAAAATGACTTGTAATGGAAACTTGCCATTTTGGGAAACTTTTTCAACCCTTGCTTTTTGATTCAAAAATGCTTCAAATGGGAAAACTTTGGTCATGAAAGTTGTAGAATGGATCATTCCCTTTTCAAAAAGTACAAGAACTCATTCTAATTCACTTTGGATCAAAAATTATGGCTTGTCAAAGTTGGGAAAAATCACATAATTTCAAGTTTTCTACCAAAGAGGCAAAGTTGCAAAATCCCTTGCCAAGGAAAATTGAGACCTCAAAGTGACTTCTAAACTTCACACAAACATGAATCATTGTCTAAAAGTCAGATTGCATCAAGAGTTTGCTCATTTTTATGACTTGTGGATCAAGAAACTTCAAAAGGGCCAAAGATGAACAAAGTTGCAAAACCTCACTCAAACCCTAATCCATGAGCTGGCTGACTTCAAAATTGATCCTATGGTTCTCCTCACTTCTTGCTGCGCAGGACACCCCTCTTGTCCTTGGCTAGCCATGAGCCCATACCTCTCTTACACAAAGCTTGACTTTTTGGCAAAAGACCCATACCAATCACAATAGGGCACACCAACTCCACAGACCTATCCATGAGTGATAAGTGGACAAAATGGAACTCAACACCACACACAACTCATGCGGAAACACTCCCCAAGCCAGAATTCTCATTTTCCACCTCTTATGCAACTTCCTTCGAAACTCATCATACAGCCTTCAAGCACAAAAACAAACTTCATAGAATATCTCAGCATGTTCCACTGATCACAAACCAACCATTGTGTTGGCCTGAAACCTCCCACATCACAAATACGATTTTCACACTCCCTTGGCCTGAGCTTCTGCCAACTCCCTCTAGAGGCCATATAAACTCCAGCTAAGTGTCAAAAGCTTCAAAGGAGGATCATTGGAGCTTGTTTGAACCAAAGAAGCAGCCAGAAAGTCCCTGTTTCGAAAGCTCAATCTCAGGTAGCATGATGAACAAATTTTCCAGAACTTTAATTTCTTGTTAGAATATTGTTCTATACGTTGCCCTGATCATGGGGATCTATTTATTTTTGAAAATGAGCCAGAAACAAGCATGCTATGATGATCTGAAAGTTTGCCCGTAAAAATGTTTTTGCTTGTTTCCTTTGATTCAGTGAAAATAAATGTTGTTTGATTTAGGGTTTATGCTTAGTGGTGTTCATAGATTGATTCTGGAGAGTTTTGTGAGGATTTGATGCGTATTGAGAGAGATTGAGGTTTTGGCTTGCCGGAGAAGATGACCGGAACATTGTTCCGGTCATCTGAAAGTAATTAGGGTTTTGGATTAGGGTTTAATCATAATTAGGCCAGTTTGAATTTGGGCTGTCCATTAGCGCGCCAAGTCAATTCCCGCCCCTGTGAGTTTGAATCTCATCCATTGGATTGGCTGACTTTCCTATTTTTCATTTAAAATTCATTTTATTTTCATTTGTTTTGATTTATTTTGCACGAATTATTAAAAATAGCAAAAAATGTTTAAAAATTATGAAAATATTTGTCAAGGTTTTCATTATTTTTCAGAACACAAAAATATTTTTATTTTTATTTTTTGCATTAAAATTATTTTTAAATCATTTAAAAGCTTATTTTTAATTAATTAATGGAAATTAATTAATTAAAAATACTTTTAGGTATTTAAAAATCACAAAAAAAAATCATGTGACATTTAAAAACATTTAGAAACATTGTCCAACTCTCAAACCAAATTTCTTTTTTGTTCTTGATGCCTTTTGATAATTTTCTTTGGATTTAATTCCATTTCAAGGCATTATTTTGTTTCAAACTTCAAAAATTCATTTCTGCCTAACCATTGAGAGTTGGATCATGATTCTTCTTGAATTGCATCTTGTATAGCATGTAGTTTATAGGATAAAATTGGTTTTATTTGATCTTGCATTTTCAATTTGTTTAGGATTTTTCTTGACAAGGTACCCCAAAACCCTAGCAATCTTAGGAAATTCATAACTTTCAATAGCTTAAGAGTTGGATCCTCTCCTTTGGGCAGTGAGTTTGTATAGGTTTAGGGTATCTTTGGTTGCATTTTCAAATTTTTATCATGTCATTTGCTTCTGGTTTTGGATTTTTGCTTTGTATGTTGCATATAACCCTAATTCATGCCTTCCTTTGCATCCATCTTCCATTTACTTGCATACCATGACTTACCATGACATTTTGTGCATTCATTTGATTCATAACACATCTTAAGACATATTAGAATCATGTTTGATCATTGCATCTTTCATTTGCCATGTTACATGTCTTTTGCATTCCATAACTTTTCATGTACATCCATGGTTCAAAACATGCTTCTCTTGCCTCCATATGCTTGTATGATCATTCTAATGCTTTTCCTCATGTTTGCATCATCTCTTAGCATCATTAACATCATACTCATGCTTCTGGTTTTTGGTTTGCATCATCACATTTCATCTCATTTGCATTGCATTTCATTTCTTTTGCTAACTTTTCAGGTGGTAAGTTGTTTTGAGAAGTGGATTTGCCTTCACTTCTCACAATCTCTTTTCATCTATCTTATGCATCATTGCTGAATTTTATCTTGTGCTTTGGATTGAGATTTCTCACTCTTGTTCATCTCACCTTCTTTCTTCAATCAACTTGTCTTCTTAAGTGAAGCAAGTTGTTTTGCTTCTCTTTGCTCCTTTCATCTGCTTCTCTCCTTGGTGGTTCCTTGAAGATTTCTTTCTTAAACCTCACAAACCCTAGGAATGACCAAGCATGATAACAATTAGGTTTGATTAGTCCCCCATTTAGCTTTTACCTTTGTGTCTCTTTGAGTCTTCTCTTCTCATCTCATAATCAGGGACTAAACCCTAAAGGCTTTAAGGCTTTGTGATTAAGCTTATGCCTGCATCCTTCTATTAGGATGGAGTGTATAACTTTAATCCTAAGTGTCAAACCCTTAATGTGTTTAAATCCTTTAATAAATTCATCTAATAATCACTAAGACATCAAGCTTGTAACTTGGGCCTTGCATTAGGGTTCTAATTCTTCCTTAATTGGTTAAGAAGGACTAACCCTAGTGTTAATGGACAAGTCCCCCTCAAGCTGTCTTACAAACCATAAAACTCACTTATTCATCTTATCATTAACTAAAATCCATCTAATAAAGGCTTTGTTTTGTCATGAGGTTAATCCCTAATCATGGATTAAGTTGAGGAGTCTTCCTCAGCTTAAACATTCTCATCTATTATCCTTCTATTGGGATGGTGCAATGAGTCTGTTTAATCCCTGATTATGGCTTAAACTCATTACATAACATTAAACAAAAACAACAAAAACATCTAAATAAATGCAAGTAAGATAATGATCTTAATCCTACATCAAATGGTGATTAAGTGTGAGATACTGACTTCACACTTAAGGTATTCTCATCACCCCTAATCAGAGGGAGGATGTGAAGAGTTTACTAACCCATTGGTTTAGGCTTAAGCTCATTAACTTATGACAAACTTTCAAAAAAGCAATAAAAGGCTGAAAACATCAAAAACAAACAATAATCGTCTCCTCCGGGATTCTTTTCTCATCTCATTCACTCACAAATGAGAACTTGCTTTTTCCGTCTAATGCAAGACAATTTGCACCTGAGCCAGACAGGTCATACACTTGAGCATAGACAAGTAAGCAGTTCACAAGTCAAGTTATCTTTCAGTCTCTTTGGGTCGAACTACGGTGTTCTGACTTCCTCATTGCACAAGAGGATACGTAGGCATAACTTAACAGTTATCGAACAAAAGTCTCTGTATATTCCCCCTCCTTCCAGTTTCATTCTTTTAAGCCTCATGATCTTGAGCATTTCATTCTTGTTCTCACACTGACACTTTACTTATACACTTCACTTTTCTTTTACACTGACACTTACATTCTTTTCCAGCCTTGATACACAGATAGCACTGACATTACCCCTTTAAAGCACAAATCTTTTAAGCGTGGATCCCGTCGAGTACGGCGGACAATCTGGGTGCTAATACCTTCCCAGGTTGTAACTAACCCCCTTTCTCAGTCTCTCTGGTTCGCAACCGTCTTATTCATATCTTTCTAGGTTTATGCAGCATTACCTTTCCTTCGGGATAAAAATGCCTAGCTGGCGACTCTTTGTCTTTTTGAGTTCACCCCTGTGTGTTCTCTCCTCCTTTCGCCGACCGTTCGCGTCTGTACCCCATATGACTTAGCCTCATTTTGTGGGAGCGACAGCTTGGCGACTCTGCTGGGGATACCTTATATTGTAACCAGGGCTTCTGGTTCTTTATTGTGGGTTCCTCCTAGCGCTTGTTTGATTTGTGTTTACTGGGGTGTTATGTGCTAATTGTGTTTATATAGTTGCTTTATTTATTGCTTTATGTACAGTTATTTATTGCTTTCTTTACAGCTTTATATACATCATACTGTCATACTGTTATCTGGCTGGATCTGGTTTTTGTCTTGGTGGGTGGGGTTTCATTGAGAGATAAGGTCCTATACCTGGGACCTGAGTGACACCTAGGCTAGAGTGGTTCATGTTCTTTCCCATTCCATTTCGGTCTGGTGCGGGAATATGAAACACGGTTCAGATGTGAGTTTCTTCTTGAGAACTCTGTGCTACAGATTTCTTGTAGTGCTAGGGCTATCTGGGAAGCCTGCTAAGTCTGGATGACCTTTATTATGACCTTCAGAAACTGAGGTGAATTAGAGGAGGATCTTTTATGGTTATTGTAAACACTGTACCTCCGGGTTAGAAGTGTTTACACTTCTCATAACTGATCCAAGTCTGAGGATCTTTGTTTTAGAACACTACTTGTGAGGGGGTTGGGCTGTTTACAGGTTTGCAGGAACCCTTGGACACATCATACCCTGTTACTTATTGAGTTTAAGAATGCTTCACTTTGGACAGTTCTTGTGATTTAACCCAGGACATGTGACTCTTTATTTGAGTCCCCCACCTTGGTTAGTGGACTTCTAGACCCCCATCTGGACTTCTTAAACATACATGTACCTTTATATCAAGGCAGAAATCAGATCCAGCTTGATCACAAACCCTTGCATATCATTTGCATACTCATCATTTGCATCATTTAACATTTGTTTATTTGTTTTTCAGGGTATCCACATTATATCTAGCTTGGTTTTGACCCCTTCATCTGCATAGACCTCTGTTTCATCAGCTTTCTGCTTCAGCTATCTTCATCAGTTGCCTGCTTCAGCTACCTCCATCCTCATCACCATCCTAGCAGTGGTTCATCTCCAGTATCAATCATCATCATCAGCAGTTATTTTCAGCTCTTCATCAGCAATCATGGCACCCAAGAAGAGCAATATTTCATACCACTTGTTTGAGCCTGTGCTGGCTGGCATCAGGCAGGTTCAGGCACTTATCACTCCAGACCACATCCCATTATTCAGAGAGCATTATGGAGGCATCCTTGATGTGGTTATGGACCTAGACCCTTCACAGAGGAGTTTGATCCACACTTGCCTACAGTTCTATGATCCTCCTTTGAGATGCTTCACTTTCCAGAATTTTCAGTTGGGACCTCTGTTGGAGGAGTTCTCATCTTTGATTGGAGTACCTGTCAGGGGTGGTATCCCCTTCAACCCAGAGATGGCTTCTCCCAGCAATGAAGAAGTGGCAAAGGCACTATATTTAGAGCCTATTGTGATTGAGCAGAACATGACAACAAAGGCTGGAATTCCTGGCCTACACTTGGACTTTCTAACTTCTCAGGCCATCTTGAAGGCCTCCTTGGGAGAATGGAAGGCAGTTTTTGCATTGTTAGCCCTCAGTATATATGGGGTTATACTTTTTGCAGATGAGCCCAAGTTTATTAGCAATAATGCCATTCATCTCTTCCTTCTGAGGAACCCAGTGCCCACATTACTGGGGGATTTCTATTATTCTGTTCATCAGAGGAATGAGAAGCAGAGAGGGAGGTTGGTGAGGTGCTGTGCTCCTCTATTTCACACTTGGCTGCTTAAACACTTACCCAAAACTGATGCCTTCCTGAACCCTCACCAACAGAAGAATTGGGCTAGGAGACTTATTGCTTTAACTTCAGATGACATCAGATGGTGCACTCAGAGCACCAAAGGCAGGGACATAATTACTAGCTGTGGGCAGTTCCCCAATGTACCTCTGGTAGGAGTGAAGGGTTGCATCAACTACAATCCTTTGCTGTTCAAGAGACAATTGGGCTATGCTTTGGTTCACCCTCCTAGAGTGCAAGACTTGGCTGAAACCCTGTATTGCGAGATAAAACCAAATCTAGCTGTTGTCAGACAAGCATCCTGGGCTTGGGACAACATCCAGACCAAAGGGATGGCCATTCTTGGGAGATGCAATAATGTGGCTTCAGCTCAGTATTATGAATGGTCTCATGCTAGAGCTCAAATTTTTGGGATGCCCTTTACCATTGAGGATGCACCTGGACCATCCACAGCACCACCTCCAGCCACTGTCAGCCTGGAAGAATTTGAGAAGCTGAAGGAGAGGAATGAGAATCTGTCTCAAGCTCTGAAGAAGACCCTCTGGGAGAGGAGTGATGGTCGTCTAGACATTGAGAGGTTAGAGAAGCTTAAAGTGGAACATCTGGCCAGGATTGGGAAAGCAGAGGACTACATCAAGAAATCAAGAGCCGGAGAGCAAATTTTGAAGAATGCCTGCAAGGAGGCCCAGTTTCAAAAGGCTAGGACTGATCTTTATCTAAAAGAAAGTCAAGATAGGTGGGTCAGAATCACTGAAGCACGCACTCAAGAGGATAAGAGGACTCAAGCAAGGATTGAGCAGTTAGAGGCCATTGAGAAGAAACAACAGGAGGCTCTGCTAGCAGCCCAGAAGGAAATTTCAGAATTGAAGCTTAAGGCTGGTATGAAGAGGTCAAAGGACCAGGACAGACACAAGAAGCTGACCACTGCAATTTCCACCAGGAACCTTCTTATCAGAAACATCACAGAGCATCCGGTTGGTCCTGTAACTGAGGCACTTCTGAAGGAGGTTAAGGAGGATGAGTTTGGATTAGATGTTTGATTTCTCTGCTTGTTGTTTTTTCCATTTCATGTACTTTTATGTTGTATTTTGACCCCTCAGGGGCATATGTTGTAAAAGCAAACTATGTATGATCCACCATTTGTAATATATCTGTTAGTTTGTTTTATTAAGTTCTCTTTCTCTCAAGCAACATCAAAGCATCTTCCTCAGGGTCTGGAAAGGTCAAAACCAAGAGCCAAGCCGGATACCTTGGAAAGCAAATAAGCATACTGCATTGCATACTAACCTTTGTTTTGTTTTGTAGGTTTTGTTTTTGGTTTGTTTGTTACTAACTCTGTTGTGATTCAGGAATTATTGCTCGCCGCCGGGTGTTCCCTCTTAACCGTCCGCACAGGTATCCTACTCGCAACAATCTTCCTGGTATCCAAATGGATCAAGTACAACAAGAGCTGACAGAGGTCAGAACCCAGATGATTAACGAAAGGCTGGAGATGAGAAACCAAATGACCCAGTTCATGGAGGTAATGAATGGCTTGGCTCAAAGTCAAGAAAGGCTGAGGGCATTGGTGGAAAGACAAACCCCAGAAGAACCTCCCCTGGGAACTGGAGGAACAAGTAACAATGAAAGGGGTCAGCCTCATGTTAATCCACCAGTATATGGGCCTCATCTGCATCCGGAAGTCAACATCCCGGGTATTGTGCAAGGAAATACTACTGGAGGAAGAGTCTTACAAGAAGACCCCCCGGAAGAGCAGTTTACTATGATGGGAGCTGGGGATGAAGTTTATGATAGGAGGTTCGATGAAATTGCTGAGAAGTTGAGATCTCTGGAGTCTCAAAACTCCTTGGTTTTTGATGTCATGGATATGGGGTTAGTGGATGGGGTAAGGATTCCTCATAAGTTTAAACCCCCGTGCTTCGAGAAGTACAATGGAACTTCCTGTCCACGAACTCACTTGCAGTCTTTTCTGGGGATACTTAAGGCATACACCATGGATGAAAAACTGTGGATGTTTTACTTCGAAGATAGTTTGACTGGAGCTTCAAGGGAGTGGTACTGACATTTGACCATGGCTACTATCAGATGCTAGAAGGACCTAGCTGAGGCTTTCATCAGGCAGTACCAATACAATCTGGACATGGCTCCTAACAGAACCCTCCTGATGGGAATGTCTCAATCCTCCAGGGAAAGCTTCAGGGAGTATGCCCAGAGGTGGAGACAGCTTGCTGCTGCTGTCCAGCCACCCATGTCGGAAAGAGAAATGGCCGACATGTTCATGAATACTCTGCACGGAACATATATTGATAGGATAGCTGCCTTTTCTTCCACCAGCTTCGCTGACGTAGTCATAGCTGGAGAAAGAATTGAAAGCCTTCTGAAGATGGGTAAGATTCTTGATAATGGTGCAAGTTCGTCAAGCAATCCCAGGAAGCCTTTTGTGGGACCTAGAAGAACCGGCGAGACAAATGCCATTCATGCCACCAGGGGCAGACCTCAGTACGTCCACAGATCGGTAGCAGCTGTCACTATTCCACCTCCGATTCCTCAGCAACCGGCATATCAACCACCACAACAACCACACTATCAATAGCAAGTTCAGTATCCGCCACAGAGAAACTACAACAACAACAACAGCAATCAACAGCAGAGACCTTTTCAGCAAAGACCATCACAGGCAAATAGGGTGATTGACCATATCCCTATGCCTTATGCTGCTTTATTGCCACAACTCCTGAAGCTCAACTTGGTTGAGTTAAGGACATTGGCACCTCCTGATCCTTCCAATCTTCCAAGAAATTATGATGTCAACGCCCGGTGTGCTTTTCACTCCAATGCACCTGGCCACAATACAGAGAAATGCAGGGCTTTACAAATGAAAGTACAAGATCTGGTGGATTCTAAAGCCCTCAACTTTGCACCCCCTCCAAATGTCAACAAGAATCCCATGCCCAATCATGGAGGACCAAGAATTAATGCCATTGAGGAAGACAAGCCATCTTTCTTAATCACCAGTGTTGGGCAGATTCGGACACCTCTGGTAGAAATTAAAGCTCAGCTTCTAGAGTGCCAGATGTTCCCCGGGTGTGAGCTCGGTTGTGGTTATTGTAATATTTCGGTCAACGGGTGTGATAACTTGAGAAGCGGCATAGATAGTCTTATCAAAAGTGGTATACTTCAGATCACGACATTAGTACCTACAAATCCAGCAATCCCTTTGACAACAATTCCTGACTCTTCTACAACTGCAACAACCATCATTCCAACCAATTCATCAATATCATCAACAATGTCTCCACCCATCACTTCAGCAAATCAAATGTCATCAACCATTCCTTCTACAACATCACCACCCATTTATTCAACAGGATCTTCTACAACGCCAGCAGAAATTAATGAAGATATCTCAGCGGTCACCATTTACTATGATCCGTCAAATGTTCCTCCAAACAACAACTTTCAACAACAAGCAGTGGCATCTCCTGCCAGGTCACCAGTCACCATTTACTACGATCCGCACATCATTTCAGTACCCTCCTCTGCTGCAGTCAGTCCAGTTACCATCACGGTGCCTGGACCCGTTCCATATGAAAGCAGTAATGCCATACCTTGGCACTATGGATCTGACCTTTACTACAACGGGGAGAAAATCACTTTGGACTCTTCAAATTCTTCTCCACAGATTGATAATGTTGGGGGAGGCGGAGGCTTCACTCGAAGCGGACGCCTTTTTGCCTCACAAGTGCAGAGACCTAATGCTGAAGCAGAAGCTGCTGCCAAAGCAAAAGGAAAGAGTGTGGTATTTGAAGAACCGGCCGTCAAAGAAACTCAGAAGACATCTTTTGAACAAGATGTAGACGAGTTTATGAGAATTATAAAGAGAAGTGATTACAAGGTGGTGGATCAGCTTCATCAAAATCCCTCAAAGATCTCCATATTATCCCTGCTGATGTGTTCTGAAGCTCACAGGAATGCATTACTGAAAGTCTTGCACGCAGCGTACGTGCCAGAGGAGATCACAGTTAATCAGCTAGAAACTGTAGTAGCTAATGTCAACACCAGTCATGGACTGGGCTTTACCAATGCTGACTTAACAACTGAGGGACGTAACCACAACAAGGCTTTACACATCACTCTAGAATGCAAGGGTGCTGTTCTATCCCATGTACTGGTGGACACCGGGTCTTCACTTAATGTTCTACCGAAGAAAGCCTTGGTGAAGCTGGAGTACGATGGTTTGGCACTGCGTCCAAGTAATTTAGTGGTGAGAGCATTTGATGGCTCTAAAAGATCAGTGCTTGGGGAGATTGATCTGCCTGTGATGATTGGCCCGCAAACCTTCAAAATTACCTTCTATGTGATGGACATTCAGCCGGCCTACAGCTGTTTGTTGGGTAGACCCTGGATCCATGCCGCTGGCGCTGTTACGTCTACCCTTCACCAGAAGCTGAAATTCGAGTGGGAAGGCCAGATCATCACCATCTGTGGTGAAGAAGATATCTTTGTTAGCCATCTGGCTACGTACAAGTATATTGAGATGGATGGAGAAATCCATGAAACCATGAGCCAGGGATTTGAGGCCCTGAACATAAATGAAGCATCTGCTGTACTGGGAACCTCCATGACGTCTTATCAGCAAGCCAGGAAGGTTGTTGAAGAAGGGACTGCCCAAGGTTGGGGCAAGCTGTTGCCTGTGGAGAAGAAGGAGGACAGATTTGGGTTGGGTTACAAACCAACTCAACAAGATCAATCAGAGGCTGATAAGAAGCCCAATTTTTTCAGCGGGGGAATGCTCACCCCGGATGCAGTGAACAACTTGGAAGATGAGTCGGAAGATGAACGCAACCTGGAGAGCTGGATACGTCCAAGGATCCCAGGGAGCCGCGTCTCAAACTGGTCTTCCCAGGAAATTATAAGGGTTACTCCTGCAGAGTAATTATTATTTCCTATATTTTTAAGCATGCATCAAGTCTTGCATCTTGCCCAAGATGACAAGACTCATTTTGTAATCGGGCCATCTTGTAATTTTGTGCAAACAGATCAATCAATGAATATCAGACATCTTTTGCAAATGAGTCTTTTTCTTTTCCGCTCACTGTTTTTCATTTTTCTTTTTGTACAAAAATAAAATGGCAATGTTTTCAAAATGATAACTTTACTTCACTTTTTCTAAACAAAGATTAAAATCGATCACTAAAATGAACAATCTAAACCCTTGCAGAGAGTGCCTTTCAGACTACATCGACAACAACACAGCTATGACTCTGTATGACTTTGACAATCCAATCAATCAAGCTGATGAAGGGATTGAAGAAGATTATGAGCTTCCTGAAGAGCTAGCCAGGTTGTTAAGGCAAGAGGAGAAGGTTATCACTCCTCATCAGGAGGAGGTTGAAACGGTTAATCTTGGTACGGAAGAAGACGTGAAAGAGGTTAAAATCGGGGCCTGCCTACAAGATTCGGTGAAAGAGCAATTGATTGAGATGCTTCGGGAGTATGTGGATGTATTTGCTTGGTCTTATCAGGATATGCCAGGGTTGGTGTCGCTCCCGACAAAATGACACCGGGTCACATGAAGGTACAGACGCGAACGGTCGGCGAAGGGAACAACGAGAACACACAGCCGTGAACTCACTGTAGATGAATAGAGTCGCCAGCTAGGCATTTTTATCCCGGAGGAAAGGCAATGCTGCATAGACCTAGAAAGATACGGATAAGACGGTTTGCGAACCAGAGAGACTGAGAAAGGGGGTTGGTTACAACCTGGGAAGGTATTAGCACCCAGATTGTCCGCCGTACTCGACGGGATCCACGCTTAAAAGATTTGTGTTTTAAAGGGGTAGTGTCAGTGCAATCTGTGTATAAAATAGCTGGAAAAGAATGTACAGGTGTCAGTGTAAAAAGAAATGTGAAGTGTATAAATGATGTGTCAGTGTAAGGAAAAGAGTATGCTCAAGATCATGAGGCTTAAGAGAATAATGCTGGGAGGAGGGGGAATGTACAGAGACTTTTGTTCGATAACTGTTAAGTTATGCCTACGTATCCTCTCGTGCAATGAGGAAGTCAGAACACCGTAGTTCGACCCAAAGAGACTGAAAGGTGAATTGACCTGTGAACTGCTTGCTTGTCAATGCTCAAGTGTATGACCTGTCTGGCTCAGGTGCTTACTGTCTTGCATTAGACGGAAGAAGCGAGTTCTCGATTGTGAGTGAAGGTGATGAGAAAAGAATCCCGGAGGAGACGATTATTGTTTGTTTTTGAGTTTTCAGTCTTTTATTGTTTTTGGATTTTTGTCATAAGATAATGAGCTTAAGCCTAAACCAATGGGTTAGTAAACTCATCACATCTTCCCTCTGATTAGGGGTAATGAGAATACCTTAAGTGTGAAGTCAGATTCTCACACTTAATCACCTTTGGTGTAGGATTAAGATCATTAACCTACTTGTGATTAATTAGATGTTTTTGGTGTTTTTGTTTAGTGTTGAGTAATGAGGTTAAGCCATAATCAAGGATTAAACAGACTCATTACACCATCCTAAAAGAAGGATAATAGATGAGAATGTTTAAGCTGAGGAAGACTCCTCAACTTAATCCATGATTAGGGATTAAACCCATGACAAAACAAGCCTTTATTAAGTGGATTTTAGATTAATGATATGATGATGAAGTGTTTTTTATGATTTGTAAGACAAACTTGAGGGGGACTTGTCCATTAACACTAGGGTTAGTCCTTCTTAACCAATTAAGGAAGAATTAGAACCCTAATGCAAGGCCCAAGTTACAAGTGATGTCTTGATGATTATTAGATGAATTGATTAAGAGATTTAAACACCTTGAGGGTTCAAGACTTAGGATTAAAGTTATACACTCCATCCTAAGAGAAGGATGCAGGCATAAGCTTAATCACAAAGTCTTAAAGCCTTTAGGGTTTAGTCCCTGATTATGAGGTGAGAAGAGGAGACTCAAAGAGAGACACAAAGGTAAAACTATGGGGGGACTAATCAAAACCCTAATTCATTGCCATGCTTGGTTGGTCCTAAGGTTTGTGAGGTTTGCAAGAACAATCTTCAGAGGAGTCACCAGGAAGCAGATGAACAGGATTAAGAGAAGCAAAGTGACTTGCTTCATTCAAGAAGTCAAGTCACTTGAAGAAAGAAAGTGGGAAGGAGAAGAATGAGCAAGCTCAAACTCAAACACAAATAAAAATGCAGCAATGGATGCAAGAGAGATGAAAAGAAAAGGTATGAGAAGTGAAGGCAAATCCACTTCTCAAGTTTACTTACCACCTGCAATGTTAGAAAGAAAATGCAATGCAATGCAAGATGAGATGAAATGATATGATGCTAAGCAAAACCAGAAGCATGTTGATGATGATTATGATGTTATGAGGTGCTGCAAACATGAGGCAAAGCAATGGGGATGTTCATACAAGCTTATGAATGCAAATGATGCAAGCTAAGGAGCATGAACAAGCATGAAAAGTTATGAATCATACAAGACAAATGACATGGAAAATATGTAATGCAATGATCAATGATGCTTTATACATGTCTTAAGATGTCAAATGAATCACAAGAATGCACAAAATGCAAAGACAAGTCATGTTATACAAGGAAATGCAAGAGGGATGCAAATGAAAGCCCAAATTAGGGTTCATGGATCAAACATCAAACACAAACCAAAAAACAGAAGCAAAACCCTAAAGTAAAAAATGGAAAATGGCACTCAAAGAAACCCTAGGCCTATGATGAACCACTGCCCAAAGGGGAGCTCTCAACTCTCAACCAAACTCAAGATATGATTTTTACAAGTTATTAGGGTTTTTTAGGGTTCTTAACAAAACAAATGCCAAACAATTAGAAAATGCAAGAACAAATCATGGCCTTTTTACCCTAGAAACTACATGCAAAACAAAAGACAATGCAAGAAGAATCAATGTCTTAACCTTCACCAATTGGCAGAAATGATTTTTGGAACTTATGATCAAAATAATGCACAAAATATGATTTAATTCAATGAAAAGTTCTTAAAATGCATCAAGATCAAAAAAGAAATTTGGTTTGAAGGTTGGACAATGTTTCTAAATGTCTTAGAACATTTCATGAATTTTTTTGTAATTTTTAAATACCTAAAAGTATTTTTAATTAATTAATTCCCATTAATCAATTAAAAATAATCTTTTAAATATTTAAAAATACTTTTTTAATGATAAAAAATAAAATAAAAATATTTTTGGGTCTTAAAAATTAATAAAACTCTAAGGAAAAAGTTTCATAATTTTTAAGAATTTTTTGCTATTTTAAATTAATTATGTAAGTTAATGAAATAAAAATGAATTAAAAATCAAATAAAATAAAAGTAATCAGGATGGATGGCCAGGATGGGCTCTGGATTCAAATTCGTTGACCAGCGCGCAAATGAAGGGTGTGGATTGCATCTGATTTAATTAAATTAATTACGAATTAATTAAAGTTAAATAAGTGGATTAGGGCTAATGAAGAGATCATGGCCTTCTATCTGCGTGCGAAGTCAAACAAATCAACGCAATCAAGGGTCCAAATTCAAACTAACATTAATTATGCAATTAGGGCACAAATGACTTTCAGGTCACCGGAGACGAGCTCCAGTCATCTTCTCCGGTGACCTTCTCCCCTGAAAACTTCTAAATCCTTCCCTAGGTCACTAAAATGAAATCTAAAAACATGGAAATGTTCCCCACATCCTCACGAATCAAACCCCTATCCTAGAACAAATTTATTCTTCCTAAATCAACTGAATCGAAGAGATCAAGTTCTAGGTCACGCAAGCTTCAGAAACAAATTAAATGCTTATATCACAACCATTTCAAAAACTAAAGGTACCAGAATGATCAGGATAACACAAAGAACAAGTTTGGAACAAAAGAAATGATTTCTGGAAAAATTATTTTCGAGCTACCTGAGATTTGAAGCTTTCAGTTTAGGAACTTTCTGGCCTCCTCTCCTTGTGCAATCTACTCCTTAGAACCTCTTGATGATGTTTGAATGCTCAAATGGAGTTTAAGTTGGATGGTTGATGAGTTTCGAAAGCTTCTGTTCAAGCTTGATCAGAAATGGCAATGGTGAAATAGGCACTTTCAGGTCATGGTGAGGGGTTGTTTATGATCCTGAGGGTGAATGGAGAAGGTCTATGGTGTTTGTTTGTGTGTTTGCAAGCTGTGGCAAGAGTTTCGAAGGAACTTGCAGCTTGGGGTGTGAAATGGTTATGGAGTAATCTGGCTGTTTCAGGCTTGTGCTTTGGGTGCTTTTGACTCAATGAGACATGGTGAGATGATTGGTGAAAATGGTTTGGATGTTTGAAGTCTGGACAGAGAGATTCGAAGAAGTTTGCAAATGAGAGTGTTTTTGTGAATGTGGTGAATGTCTGAGCTTCAGCCTTGCTTGAGGTGTGTTATGGCCAGCAAATTGTCCACATAACTCTCTCTCATTGGTCAGTTGACAAGACATGTGCTTTATTGATTGGTAAGTTGCCTTTTGCAAAAAGTCAAAAATTGTGTAAGAGAGGTATGGTGAAGTGCTAGCTTGGTACAAAGCCTAGGGGCTGCGCAGCATGGGATGGTGAGTGAGCTAGCAAGGTCAGCATCCAAGGTCACAAGTTGTAGGAAGCATGATGAGTGGTTTTGCAAGTTGTTGTACTTTGGTTCACATGTGAAGATCTTGTTCCAAAAGTCATGAAACATGAGCAATGCCTAGTTCATTCTGAATTTTAGGACTTAGAGAATGTTTATGTAAAGGTTTGATACCAATTAGAAGCTGCAATTTGACTTGGTGCATGATTTTGCAAGTTTCCCATTTGGTGCATGTCTTGAAATTTAGTGATTTTTGCCAACTTTGATGCACCATAACTTTTGATCCAAAATGAATTAGGTCATGTTCTTGTACTTTTTGAAAAGGGAAAGATGAGATCTACAACTTTCATGACCAAAGTTTTTCCATTTGAAGCATTTTTGGATCATGAATCAAGGCTTGAAAAATGACATAAAATGATGCATTCTTGAAAAGTCAACTATGCCCAAAAAGTCAACATTTGCAAAAACCCTAAATTCTTGATTTCTATGAACTTCAATCTTCTTCCATGATCAAATAAAGATCATATACACTCAAAATGATGAAGATCACCCATTGGTTGGGTCATTGGGGGCCTCAGATGCCCTGATTTTGCACTGACTTGTCTGAAAAGTCAACTCTTGATCAGATGACTTCCCCATGGAATTTCTTCATGAAAATTGATATGCATACTCCATATACCATATAGAGACCAATGGAAACAAGAATGACCAAAAAATTTGGGGTTATGGCCTCTGAAACCAAAACCCTAATTTTCAGTCAACTGTGCAGTCTAGCCTGGCTCTGCATCCACTCAAACCCTAGTTCTTGTGATTCTTTTGCATTCTTGACTTTGAGGAGGTGAAATATGATATAAGAACACACATGGACCCCTTTGAGTTGATTGGTTGCCTTTGGAGTGGCTCAAGAAGCTTTGGGATGGCTCAGATCACAAACCCTATGTGCAGATGACTTAGAACCAATGCAATGAATCAAAATGTGATATGAGATGCTATGATTGTGTTTTATGCATATGAAATGATCACAAGCCATGGTGTGAATGGGTGAGGGCAAATTTGGGGTGTTTACAGCTGCCCCTATTCAAACATGAGTTAGCTGTGCAGGATGTAAGCGACGGCTTAACAGGCAAGCAAGATAACTTGTGGTTGAATACCAAAGACAGTCCAAAATTTGCACTCACAGAATGAAAAAGAAAAGGGATATAGATTGTAAAAGGCAAAATAAAGTATATTGTAAAGTATGGGCGACGGAGGACGACCGTCGAGCAGAGGACGACTGCTGGGTAAAGTGGTATGTGAAGCGAAGCGATGACGGGGGCGGCCGACATGCTGGTAAAGTGCAGGAAATAAAGCGATGACGGGGACGGCCGACATGCTGGGGATAAAAAGGTAAAGCTAAGACGGGGACGGCCGACTAGCTGGGGAAAATAAAATAAAGCTAAGACGGGGACGGCCGACTAGCTGGGGAAGGTAAAATCATGATGGGGACGGCCATCACGATAAAACTGTAAAAATTTCTGGGGATTAATGAAACGTGACGGGGACGGCCATCAAGTTCACAAAGGTAAAGTAGTCAACGATGGGGACGGCCATCGGGCTAAAAAGGAAAAGGGACCACGACGGGGACGGCCATCGGGTTAAAGAATAAATGAAATAAACAGATGATGGGGTACGGCCATCAAAGGTGAAGGACGATCACCTAGCAGGGGACGGCTGCTCTGTTGGGTATAAAAATGATGGGGACGGCCATCAAAGGTGGAAGACGACCACCTGGCAGGGTACGGCTGCCGAAAATATCAACGATGGGGACGACCATCGGATAGAAAAGGTCAGCGATGGGGACGGCCATCGGACGAGCAAGATGGAGGACGACCATCAAGAAGTGGAGGACGACCACTCAGCAGGGGACGGCTGCTCTCAGGGTTTGTCATAACACAGGACGAGTGTTAGATAACCAAAGATCAACAATGGGGACGGCCATTGGATAAAGTTGATGAAGGACGATCATCAAAAGGGTGGAGGACGACCACCTAGCAGGGGACAGCTGCTAAAAACAACGATGGGGACGGCCATCGGATGAGCATGATGGAGGACGACCATCAAGAAGTGGAGGACGACCACTCAGCAGGGTACGGCTGCTCTCAAAGGTATCATAACACAGGACGAGTGTTAGATAAAAAGAAAATTTGTTGGTGATCTACTGGGGATAATGTAAACACGGACGAGCGTTTACACCCAAGAAACAAAAGGTATAAGTGTTTGGTATTGTGTATAGATTAAAGATGCGGACGAGCATCCTTAAGATTATGATACGGACGAGTATCATGTAGAAACAAAATAACACATGTTCAGAGATGATGATACGGACGAGTATCAGCTGGTTAACAAAGAACACGGACGAGTGTTGAATCTGAAGGGACTCTTCTGGGGAATGGTAGACACGGACGAGTATCTATATTCAAGAAGACCTAAGTGTTTGACACGGTGTATGGATTAAAGATGCGGACGAGCATCCTTAAGACTATGATACGAACGAGTATCATGTGGAAACAAACACTAGACGCAATGTTCTGAGATGATGGTACGGACGAGTACCAACTGGTTAACAAAGAACAAGGACTACTGCCGAATATGTGGGGATATGAGTGATGATGTATACAAGATACGGACGAGTATCTGTATAAGCGTACCATGAGTAGTGAGTATTGTATTGATGATGAGTGTTTTAACTGCTGGAGAGAATGACACGGACGGGTGTCAAGAGAGAAAAGTGTAATATTAACAAGTATCTGCTATACAAAGTCTAGGCGACTGCGCTGGGGATATGACACGGACGGGTGTCAAAAAGGGTGTATATACAAGTACATGTGAGTGCAAAGAGGATGTCTTTGGCTTTCTGCTGGGATATGACACGGACGGGTGTCAGGACGTATCTGTAGTACGGGTGATTTTATTTGTAGAGTGTATTCAGGCGACTTTACTGGGGAAAGATGACACGGACGGGTGCCAAAAGGTGCATATATTGGTGTTTGTGATTTGTGAGGCAGCTGCTTTTGCCGGGGCTCTGATGGGGACTCTTGGGGAAAGTAATCTGTATTCACAAGCGTTCAATTCACAACATGACTTATGATTATGCTATGCATTTGATTTTTGCCGTAATGCTCCGTATTAGACGGAATGCTACGCTCTGAGGGATGAATATAATGCGGATGCCATGATTATGCAAAGGGGGACAGATCCGGGATTCGGATCCCGCTGCTGCGAAGATCTCTGGTTGATCTGCTTGAAGTGAACATCCCAGCTGGGGATGAGATCATTGGTAGATCTAATGATGCATCTGCTTGGGGATATAGGTCACAGATTGACATATCCTTATAATATGGGAAACCCAGCTGGGTTTTGCAGAAGCTTTATGTACTCTGTTGTGATCTCTTCATGCGTTGCTCTTCTGGATAGGGGCTGAAGATTCTGTGGGGATATGATCCCCTGACTTCTGTATGCTGTTGAGGAAGAATGGCAACTCGGCTGGGGAGAAAGAGAAATCATTGAGATCTCCCTAGGGATTCTGCTGAAGAGGATTCTTGACTCAGCCGGGGATATAGGTGCCTCCTGTGATGCCTGGCAACTCTGATGGGGGATGCTATTGGTAGCTCAGCTGGGGAGAGCAACAAGAGGCAACTCAGCTGGGGATAGAGCATTTCCGATGCTGAGATTGAGTGTATGTTGATTTGACAAATTTTGCTGGGGAAAGCAATGGGGAGCAACTCAGCTGGGGATAGAGCATCTCGGATGCTGATATCTTTTGTTGATTAGCCAGCTTGCTGAGATGTAACTTGCATGCCCCAAGTTGCGTTCTGGATACCTGCAATCCTGCAAATATAATGGAACGTACAAGAGGTCCTGAGGTATCCCTTACTGGATTCCGTCATAGGAGTTAAGTACTTTCGAGAATAATCACATTCCCTGTAAGCATGTGTTTTTATTTTTAGAGGAAGGCATCTGTACTTATGCAATTGTATTTTTAGAGATATCAGACAACTCCTTGCAAAACATAAATGTAAAAACGAAACATGACCGAAAATCTGATTTTATTAATTCGTGTGCCCTGAATTGGCAAGATACAGTCAAGGAAACATATCTCCTGAAATGAAGAGATTGTTACAAATTGAGAAACAAAATGCTGGCGATGCTGACGACGCTTTCAAGGAGCTTCCTCTTCTGCTATGACTCGTATGACAATGACGTTCTTCTCGTCTTACTTTCTGGAGAAAGTTGATTCTGATTGAAGCTTGATTCTTTGGAGGCTTACCAAGTTGTAGGTGATACAGACGAACTCAGAATGCAGTTGTTCGCTTATTCCCTTATTTTGCATGGATCGCCCTTTCGGGTTTTCAATCCATCGGGATACCCATTTTTGCCTGAGCTGTCCAATACGGCTTTTCAACTCAGCGGGTGTACATTTTTTTATTCATTTCCCTTACTTTTGCCCGAGTCTTTTATTCTGTTTTTGACTCGCCGGGATGCCCTATTTTTGCCTGGACTTACATTCTGTTTTTATGTCCAGCGGGTCATTTTATGCGAAGTATTTTTTAACTGCATCTGAATTCACAGGGGATGGGAAATCTTCACCATCCATGGTGCTGAGCATCAGTGCTCCACCAGAGAAAACTTTCTTTACCACGAATGGTCCTTCGTAATTTGGAGTCCATTTGCCCCTGTGGTCTGTATGAGGAGGGAGGATTCTTTTCAGCACAAGATCTCCCACCTGGTACTCTCGGTGCCTGACTTTCTGATCGAAGGCTCTCTTCATTCTCTTCTGATATAACTGTCCATGGCAGATTGCAGCCAATCTTTTCTCTTCGACCAGACTCAGTTGTTCGTATCGGGACCGTACCCATTCTGCTTCGTTTAGTTTAACATCCATTAACACCCGTAACGAGGGTAGTTCAACTTCAACAGGTAGGACTGCTTCCATACCATACACAAGCTGATACGGTGTTGCCCCAGTGGATGTTCTGATTGATGTGCGGTACCCATGCAAGGCAAACGGTAGCATTTCATGCCAGTCTTTGTAGGTGATTACCATCTTCTGCACAATCTTCTTGATATTCTTGTTAGCTGCCTCAACAACGCCATTCATCTTTGGCCTGTAAGGAGAAGAATTGTGATGTTGAATCTTGAAGTCCCGGCACAGCTCTGCCATCATTTTGTTGTTTAAATTGGAACCATTATCAGTAATGATTCGCTCGGGCACTCCGTACCGACAGATGATATCTCTTTTCAGAAATCTGGCTACCACTTGCCTTGTAACATTAGCATATGAGGCTGCTTCAACCCACTTGGTGAAATAGTCGATGGCGACGAGGATGAATCTGTGGCCGTTTGAAGCAGTCGGCTCAATCTTGCCAATCATGTCAATGCCCCACATAGCAAAGGGCCAGGGTGAAGACTTGATGTTCAAAGGATTGGGAGGCACATGCACTTTATCTGCGTAGATCTGGCATTTGTGGCATTTTCTGGCATAAGCACAACAGTCTGCATCCATTGTGATCCAGTAATAGCCTGATCTTAACAACTTCTTAGCCATGGCGTGCCCTCCTGCATGGGTACCAAAAGATCCTTCGTGCACTTCATGCATCAACAAATCTGCTTCCGTCCTGTCAACACATCTGAGGAGTACCATGTCAAAGTTCCTCTTGTACAAAGACCCATCAGCGTTCAGAAAGAAACTACCAGCAAGCCTTCTCAAAGTCTTCTTATCATTGGAAGATGCCCCAGGTGGGTATGTCTGATCCTCCAAGAAGCACTTAATGTCATGGAACCAAGGCTTATCATCCTTTACAACATCTGCTGCAAATACATATGCTGGTCTATCAAGTCTAGACACTGAAATTTGAGGTACAAAGTTGGCCGTTTGAACTTTGATCATGGATGAAATGGTAGCAAGAGCATCTGCAAACTGATTCTCGTCTCGAGGGATATACTCAAGCTTGACTGTTGTGAAGAAAGTCAATAACCTCCTTGTATAATCCCTGTAAGGTATCAGATGATCCTGGTGGGTGTACCATTTCCCGTTGGTCTGATTGACTACCAAAGCTGAATCTCCGAATACGGTCAATGTCTTGATCCTGAGGTCAATGGCTTCCTCAAGACCCATAATGCAAGCTTCGTATTCAGCTTCGTTGTTAGTGCAGTTGAAAGTGAGTTTCGCCGAGAAAGGCATGTGAACTCCTTTGGGTGAAATGAGTACTGCACCAACACCACGACCATTCATGTTAACGGCCCCGTCAAACATCATAGTCCATTCTTCTTCTGGGTCAGGCCCTTCAGTGTGAATAGGCTCCTCGTGATCTTTTGCTTTAATGAACATGATGTCTTCATCAGGGAAGTCAAATCTCATAGGCTGGTAGTCATCTATAGGTTGTTCAGCAAGATATTCAGATAGTACACTGCCCTTGATGGCTTTCTGAGATGTGTACTGTATGTCGTATTCTGTGAGAATCATCTGCCATCTTGCAACCCGTCCGGTAAGAGCTGGCTTCTCGAAAATGTACTTAACTGGATCCATTTTTGAGATTAATAAGGTAGTGTGGGTCAACATATACTGTCTCAGTCGGCGAGCAGCCCACGCTAAAGCACAGCAAGTTTTCTCGAGCAGTGAATAACGCTGTTCACAGTCGGTAAACTTTTTGCTTAGGTAGTATATTGCATACTCTTTTCGACCAGACTCGTCATGCTGGCCCAGCACACACCCCATCGATTCTTCTAATACTGTCAAGTACATTATCAGAGGTCTTCCTTCAACTGGAGGCATGAGAATTGGAGGTTCCTGCAGATACTCCTTGATCTTGTCAAAAGCCTTCTGGCAATCTTCGTTCCACCTGACCGTTTGTTCTTTTCTTAACAGCTTGAACAAGGGTTCACAGGTTGCTGTGAGGTGAGATATGAACCGTGAAATATAGTTCAACCGACCTAAGAACCCTCGGACTTCCTTTTCTGTCTTCGGTGCAGGCATCTCTTGAATAGCTTTGACTTTATCAGGGTCCACTTCAATCCCTTTCTCGCTTACAATAAAGCCCAGCAGCTTACCGGATCGCACCCCGAATGTGCATTTGTTGGGGTTCAGCTTCAATTGGTACTTCCTCAGACGCTTGAATAATTTGAGCAGATTCACCAGGTGATCTTCTTCTGTAAGGGACTTGGCGATCATATCATCCACATAACATTCTATTTCTTTGTGGATCATATCGTGGAATAATGTCACCATAGCCCGTTGATACGTGGCACCAACATTCTTCAGTCCGAATGGCATCACTTTGTAACAGAACGTGCCCCAAGGTGTGATGAATGTTGTCTTCTCCATGTCTTCAGGTGACATCTTGATCTGATTATATCCTGAAAATCCATCCATGAAGGAGAATACCGAGAACTGAGCCGTGTTATCGACCAATACATCAATGTGAGGTAATGGGAAGTCATCTTTCGGGCTGGCTCTGTTCAGATCCCGGTAGTCAACACACATTCTTACTTTGCCATCCTTCTTAGGCACAGGTACTATGTTAGCAACCCACGGCGGGTAGCTAGTTACAGCAAGGAACCCGGCGTCCCATTGCTTTTGTACCTCTTCTTTGATTTTCATAGCCATGTCTGGGCGAGTTCGGCGCAGCTTTTGTTTCACTGGTGGGCATTCTTCCCTCAGAGGCAGTTTGTGCACAACTATATCGGTATCCAACCCTGGCATATCTTGATACGACCAAGCAAACACATCAACATACTCTTGAAGCAGATCTATCAGTTGCCTCTTCACTGAGTCTTGCAGGCAGGCCCCGATTTTAACTTCTTTCACGTCTTCTTCCGTACCAAGATTGATCACTTCAATCTCCTCCTGGTGAGGAGTAATGACCTTTTCCTCTTGTCTTAACAACCTGGCTAGCTCTTCAGGAAGCTCATATTCTTCTTCAACCCCTTCATTAGCTTGATTGATTGGATTGTCAAAGTCATACGATGTCATAGCCGTGCTGTTGTCGGTGCTGTCAGGAAGGCACTTTCTGCAAGGGTTAAGTTGGTTCATTTTAGTGATTGATTTTAATCTTGCTTTAGAAAAAGTGAAATGAAGTTATCATTTTGAAAACACCGCCATTTATTTTTGTACAAAAAGAAAAATGGAAAAACAATGAGCAGGAAAGAAAAAGACTTGTTTGCAAAAAGATGTCTGATATTTCATTAATTTAATCTTGTTTGCACAAAAGTACAGATGGCCCTGGTTACAAAATGAGTCTTGTCGTCTTGGGCAAGATGCAAGACTTGGATGCATGCTATAAAAATACAGGAAATAATAATTACTCTGCATGAGTAACTCTTATAATTTCCTGGGAAGACCAGTTCGAGACACTGCTCCCCGGGATCTTCGGACGAATCCAATTCTCCAGATTGCGCTCCTCTTCCAGCTCGTCTTCCAGACAGTTGATAGCATCGGGGGTGAGCATCCCCCCACTGACAAAACCTGGCTCTGCAGTAGCCTTTGCTTGATGTTGAGTTGGTCTGTAACCCAACCCAAATTTGTCCTTCTTCTCTTCCACAGCTAAGACCTTGCCCCAGCCTTGGGCAGTTCCTTCTTCAACAACCTTCCGGGCTTGTTGGTAAGATGACATTGGAGTACCAGATACAGCAGATGCTTCATTGACATTCAAGGCTTCAAAACCTTGGCTCATTGTTTCATGGATCTCTCCATCCATTTCAATGTATTTATAAGTAGCCAGATGGCTAACAAAAATGTCCTCCTCCCCACAGATTGTGACAACTTGGCCTTCCCACTCAAATTTTAACTTTTGGTGAAGGGTAGACGTTATTGCGCCGGCGGCGTGAATCCAGGGTCTACCCAACAAACAGCTGTAGGCGGGCTGAATGTCCATCACATAAAAGATAGTTTTAAAGGTCTGTGGGCCAATTGTCACAGGCAGCTCAATCTCTCCCAGAACCGATCTCTTAGAACCATCAAAGGCTCTTACTACCAGGTTGCTGGGCCTCAATGCCAATCCATCATATTCAAGCTTCACCAGAGCCTTCTATGGTAAGACATTCAGGGAAGAACCTGTGTCCACCAGCACATGAGAAAGGACAGCTCCTTTGCATTCCAGGGTTATGTGCAAGGCTTTGTTGTGGTTGCGGCCATCCACTGTCAGGTCAGAATTGGTAAACCCTAGCCCATTGCTAGCAGTAACATTACCAACCACGGTTTCCAATTGGTTGACAGTAATCTCCTCAGGCACGTAAGCTGCGTGCAGGACTTTAAGTAGTGCATTCCGATGGGCTTCGGAGCACATAAGCAGTGAGAGGATGGAGATTTTGGATGGCGTCTGGTGAAGTTGATCCACAATTTTGTAGTCACTCTTTTTGATGATCCGCATAAACTCATCAACTTCCTGATCAAATGGAGTCTTCAGGGCTTCTTTGGCAGCTGGATCTTCCTGCACCGGGCCTTTACCCTTTGCCTTGGCAGCAGCTTCTGCTTCGGCTGTAGGTCTTTGAACTTGTGAAGCAAAGAGACGTCCGCTTCGAGTGAAGCCTCCGCCTCCCCCCACATTATCTACTTGTGGTGCAGGTGCTGATGTTTCAAGAGTGATTCTTTTTCCTTCGCAGTATATGTCAGAGCCATAGTGCCAAGGGATGGCCCTATTGCTTTCGTATGGTACTGGCCCAGGCACCGTGACAGTGACTGGACTGATTGCTGCTGCTGAAGGGACTGTAATTGTTTGTGGATCATAAAAGATTGTAACTGGTGCTCTGGCGGGAGCAGCACCTTCTGAATGGTAGGCGGAGTTATTTTCAGGATCGTAGAATATGGTGACGGTAGAGACATCTTCATGATTGATTGCTGGTGTTGTAGGAGGTACTGTTGGAAGGACTGTTGTTGTTGTTGATGGAGAGTCGAAATGGAATGAAGCTGAAGTTGTAGCGGGAGAAACTGTTGAAAACTGATCATTTGGGAGAACTGATGAAGTACCTGTTGATGCTGCTGATGAATTGTCGGGAACAATAGTTGTTGCATTTGTAGGAGGATCTGAAACCGTTGCTGATGAAGTTGCCGGATTTGTCGGAAATGATGTAGTGATCTGTAGCAAACCACTCTGAATAAGGCTGTCAATGCCATTCCTCAAATCTTCACACCCATTCCATGAAATATTGCAGTAGGGACATCCTAGTTCACACCCCGGAAATATATGGTTTTCACGGAGTTGAGCTTTGATTTCCACCAATGGTGTCCTGATCTGATCCACACTTGTTATTAAATAAGACGGTTGGTCTTCTTCAATAGCATTAATTCGGGGACCACCATGATTTGGCATTGGGTTTTTATTGACATTGGGCGGAGGTGCAAAATTCAGAGCCTTGGAGTCTACCAAGTCTTGTACCTTCATATGCAGAGCCCTGCATTTTTCTGTACTGTGACCAGGTGCGTTGGAATGAAAAGCACACCTAGCATTGGAGTCATAGTTCCTTGGTAGACTGTTGGGATCCGGAGGTGCCAACGTTCTTAGCTCAACCAGGTTGAGTTTCAGAAGTTGTGGCAGCAAGGCAGCATACGGCATTGGGATCGGGTCGATCACTCGGTTAGCTTGGGATGGCCTTTGTTGGAATGGCCTCTATTGATTGTTGTTGTTGGAGTTGTTGTTGAAGTTCCTTGGAGGATACTGATTCTGATGATACTGGGGTTGTTGTTGGAAGTTTTGTTGAGGAGGTTGATAGACTGGCTGAGGATGAGCTGGAGCAGGGATAGTGACTGCTGCTATTGACCTTTGAGCATATTGGGGCCTACCCCTGTTGGTGTGGATGGCATTGGTCTCGCCAGTTCTTCTTGGGCCTGTAAAAGGCTTTCTTGTACTACTGGACGAGCTTGCACCGTTGTCTGAGATCTTACCCATTTTTAACAGGCTTTCAATTCTCTCCCCAGCTATAACAACATCCGCAAAGCTAGTGGAAGAGAAAGCAGCTAACCTGTCAATATAGGTTCCCTGAAGAGTGTTCATAAACATGTCTGCCATTTCTCTCTCAGACATTGGTGGTTGAACGGCAGCAGCCAATTGCCTCCATCTTTGAGCATATTCTCTGAAGCTCTCCCTCGAAGACTGTGACATTCCCATTAGGAGGGTCCTGTTGGGTGCCATATCTAGATTATACTGATACTGTCTGATGAAGGCCTCTGCCAGGTCCTTCCAACACCTTATAGTTGCTCTTGTCAGATGGGAATACCATTCCCTAGATGCTCCAGTCAAGCTATCTTCAAAATAGAACATCCACAATTTCTCATCCATTGTATAGGCCTTCAGCCTTCCCAGAAATGATTGCAAATGAGTCCGGGGGCATGAAGTCCCATTATACTTTTCGAAACAAGGAGGCTTGAACTTATGGGGGATCCTGACCCCTTCTACCAAACCCATGTCCATGACGTCGAAACCCAAAGAATTTTGAGATTCTAAGGACCTCAACTTCTCAGCTATTTCTTCCAATCGTCTATCATAAGTTTCCTCTCCGGCACCCATTACTGTATACTGGTCCTCCTGAGGATCTTCTTGAAGTACTCTGGCTGCAGTGGCTGTTCCTTGAACATTTGCAGGAGTGTTAATCTCAGGATGTAGATGTGGACCAAACACAAGGGGGTTAACATGTGGTTGCACCCTTTCATTATTACTGGTGCCTGCAGTTCCTACATGAGGCTCCTCTTGGTTTTGCCTCTCCACCATGGCCCTCAGTCTCTCCTGGCTCTGAGCCATGTTGTTCATAACTTCCATGAACTGCGTCATCTGCGTTCTCATCTCCAACCTTTCGTTTGCCATCTGGTTTCTGACCTCTGTAAGGTCCTGCTGCATCTGATCCATCTGAATTCCCGGAAGGTTGTTTCTAGTTGGGTACCTGTGAGGCCTGTTGAGAGGAAATACCCGGCGGCGAGCAATAACTCCTGAACATCACAACAGAGGTTAGCAACAACAAAACAAAAACCTACAAAACAAACAAAAGGGTTAGCATGCAATGCAGTTATGCTTATTTGTTCTCAAGGTATCCGGTTTGGCCTTCGGTTTTGACCCTTCCAGACCCTTGAAGATGATGCTGTTGAAGTTGCTCTTGATGTGAACCCAGATAGAAACCAACACAAATATATTACAAAGGTGAAATAATACAATTTGTTCATTTTACAACACAAACCCTCAAAAGGGTCAAAATACATCACAAAAAAGCAAAAGTACATGGAAAAGGAACAACAACAAGCAAATGATCAAACTCCAAGGCCAAACTCATCCCCACGAACTTCCTTGAGAAGTGCTTCGGTCACAGGATCAGCCGGATGCTCCGTAAAACTTCTGATGAGAAGGTTCCTTGTTGCAACAGCTGCAGTCAACTTCTTATTCTGATTTTGGTCCTTTGACCTCTTCAATCCTGCTTTGATTTTCAGCTCTGATATTTCCTCCTGGGCTGCTGCCAGGGCTTTTTCCATCTGCTCCACCTTGTCTTGAACTCTCTTGTCTTCTAGAGTACGGGCCTCAGTGATCCGGACCCACCTGGCCTGACTCTCCTTCAGGTACAAGTCTGTTCTTGCTCTTTGGAACTGGGCTTCTTTACAAGCATTTTTCAGAATCTGTTCACCAGCTTTGGACTTGTTGATATACTCCCCAGACTTCTCAATTTTAGTCAAGTGTTCCACTCTCAACTTCTCCAATCTCTCAATCTCCCTCACACCTTCACTCCTCTCCCGGAGGGTCTTCTGCAAGGCTTGAGTTAACTTCTCATTTCTTTCCTTCAAGCTTTCAAACTCTTCCAAACTGATAGTGGCAGGGGGTGGTGCTGAAGATGACTCAGGCATGTCTTCTATGGTGAAGGGCATTCCCGAGAATTGGGCCCTAGCATGGGACCACTCATAATATTGGACTGATGCCACATTATTGCACTTACCCAGAATGGTGATTCCCTTAGTCTGGACATGATCCCAGGCCCAGGCAGCCTGCCTAACAGTTGCCAGACTAATCTTGTTCTCACAGTAGAGGGTCTCCACCAAGTCTTGTTCCCTAGGAGTATGAACCAGTGCATAGCCTAATTGCCTTCTGAATAGTAGAGGGTTGTAGTTGATACTTCCCTTAACTCCTATCAAAGGCACATTGGGAAAGTGCCCACAGCTGGTGATCATATCTCTGCCTTTGGTGCTCTGAGTGCACCATCTGATGTCTGCTGAAGTGAGAATAGTGAGCCTCTTAGCCCAGTTGCTTTGCTGATGAGGATTTAGAAATGCATCTGTCCTGGGTAGATGCCTGAGAAGCCAAGCATGGAATAATGGAGCACAAATCCTTACTAATCTTCCCCTCTGCTTCTCATTTCTCTGATGGACTGAGTAATAGAGATCACCCAGTAAAGTTGGCACTGGGTTCCTCAGGATGAACAAATGGATTGCATTCTTGCTGATGAATCGAGGCTCATCTGCAAACAACACAATTCCATACACACCTAAAGCCAACAGAGCACAAACAGCTTTCCACTCCCCCAGGGAGGCTTTCAAACTAGCTTGAGAAATCAGGAAGTCCAGATGAAATCCAGGGATCCCAGCTTTAGAGGTCAAGTGTTGTTCAATCAATACAGGTTCCAGATACAAAGCTTTGGCTACCTCTCCACTGCTGGGAAAGACCATTTCAGGGTTGAATGGGATTTCTCTTTTAATGGGCAGACCAGTCAATGATGAGTATTCTTCCAGAAGAGGACCCAACTGAAAGTCTTGAAAGGTGAAACATCTCAATGGGGGATCATAGAACTGGATGCAAGTGTGGATGAGGCTCCTCTGGGATGGGTCCAAATCCATGACCAAGTCAAGTATATCCCCATAATGCTCTCTGAACAAGGGTATGTGATCTGGAGTGATCAGGGTTTGGATCCTCCTGATGTCTGACAAGTCTGGTTGGAAGAAATGATAGGTGATGTTGCTTTTCTTTGGAGCCATGATGCTGAGGACTGAGTGGGATAAGTGCTGATGAAGATGCTGAGGAGAGGGCCACTGACTGGCTAGTGCAAGTAACTGAAGTATGTGGCTGACAAACTGATGCAAGTGTTGGTGGAGATATGTCAATATAACAGATGGGGTCAAAACCAAAACCAAAGATGAAGGTGGATACCCTGAAACACAAATAAGCAAATGTTAATATGATGCAATGAGTATGTATGCAAATGAAATGCAAGGGTTTGTGACTGAGCTGGATCTGATTAACTACCTTGGTATAGATCCATGTGTGTTCAAGAATTCCAGGTGGAGGTCTAAAAATCCAGTAACCAGGGTGGGGGGACTCAAATAAAGAGCCACATGTCCAGGGTTCAGAATCACAAGAACTATCCAACATGGAGCATTCTTAACAAAGTCAAAGTAACAGGGTATTCTGAGGTCAAGGTACCTGCAAACCTGTAAACAGCCCAACCCCCTCACAGGTGGTGATCTAGAACAAGGATCCTCAGACTTGGATCAGTTATGAGAAGTGTAAACACTTCTAACCCGGAGGTACAGTGTTTACAATAACCATAACAATTCCTCCTCTAATTCACCTCAGTTTCTGAAGGTCAATACTAAAAGGTCATCCAGACTTAGCAGGCTTCCCAGATAGCCCTAGCATTGCAGGAAATCTGCAACACAGAGTTCTCAAGAAGAAACCCATGTCTGAACCGTGTTTCATATTCCCGCACCAGACCGAAATGGAATGGGAAAGAATATGATTCACTCTAGCCTAGGTGTCACTCAGGTCCCAGGTATAGGACCTTAACTCTCAATGAAATACCCACCCACCAAAGAAAAAACCAGATCCAGCCAGCACAGTATGACAGTATGAAAAATATAAAGCTATAAAGAAAGCAATAAATCAACTGTACATAAAGCAATAAACAAAACACAAATATACAAACACAAATAAGCACATAACACCCCAGTAAACACAAATCAAACAAGCGCTAGGAGGAACCCACAAAAAGAACCAGAAGCCCTGGTTGCAGTATAAGATTCCCCAGCAGAGTCGCCAAGCTGTCGCTCCCGACAAAATGACACCGGGTCACATGAAGGTACAGACGCGAACGGTCGGCGAAGGGAACAACGAGAACACACAGCCGTGAACTCACTGTAGATGAATAGAGTCGCCAGCTAGGCATTTTTATCCCGGAGGAAAGGCAATGCTGCATAGACCTAGAAAGATACGGGTAAGACGGTTTGCGAACCAGAGAGACTGAGAAAGGGGGTTGGTTACAACCTGGGAAGGTATTAGCACCCAGATTGTCCGCCGTACTCGACGGGATCCACGCTTAAAAGATTTGTGTTTTAAAGGGGTAGTGTCAGTGCAATCTGTGTATAAAATAGCTGGAAAAGAATGTACAGGTGTCAGTGTAAAAAGAAATGTGAAGTGTATAAATGATGTGTCAGTGTAAGGAAAAGAGTATGCTCAAGATCATGAGGCTTAAGAGAATAATGCTGGGAGGAGGGGGAATGTACAGAGACTTTTGTTCGATAACCGTTAAGTTATGCCTACGTATCCTCTCGTGCAATGAGGAAGTCAGAACACCGTAGTTCGACCCAAAGAGACTGAAAGGTGAATTGACCTGTGAACTGCTTGCTTGTCAATGCTCAAGTGTATGACCTGTCTGGCTCAGGTGCTTACTGTCTTGCATTAGACGGAAGAAGCGAGTTCTCGATTGTGAGTGAAGGTGATGAGAAAAGAATCCCGGAGGAGACGATTATTGTTTGTTTTTGAGTTTTCAGTCTTTTATTGTTTTTGGATTTTTGTCATAAGATAATGAGCTTAAGCCTAAACCAATGGGTTAGTAAACTCATCACATCTTCCCTCTGATTAGGGGTAATGAGAATACCTTAAGTGTGAAGTCAGATTCTCACACTTAATCACCTTTGGTGTAGGATTAAGATCATTAACCTACTTGTGATTAATTAGATGTTTTTGGTGTTTTTGTTTAGTGTTGAGTAATGAGGTTAAGCCATAATCAAGGATTAAACAGACTCATTACACCATCCTAAAAGAAGGATAATAGATGAGAATGTTTAAGCTGAGGAAGACTCCTCAACTTAATCCATGATTAGGGATTAAACCCATGACAAAACAAGCCTTTATTAAGTGGATTTTAGATTAATGATATGATGATGAAGTGTTTTTTATGATTTGTAAGACAAACTTGAGGGGGACTTGTCCATTAACACTAGGGTTAGTCCTTCTTAACCAATTAAGGAAGAATTAGAACCCTAATGCAAGGCCCAAGTTACAAGTGATGTCTTGATGATTATTAGATGAATTGATTAAGAGATTTAAACACCTTGAGGGTTCAAGACTTAGGATTAAAGTTATACACTCCATCCTAAGAGAAGGATGCAGGCATAAGCTTAATCACAAAGTCTTAAAGCCTTTAGGGTTTAGTCCCTGATTATGAGGTGAGAAGAGGAGACTCAAAGAGAGACACAAAGGTAAAACTATGGGGGGACTAATCAAAACCCTAATTCATTGCCATGCTTGGTTGGTCCTAAGGTTTGTGAGGTTTGCAAGAACAATCTTCAGAGGAGTCACCAGGAAGCAGATGAACAGGATTAAGAGAAGCAAAGTGACTTGCTTCATTCAAGAAGTCAAGTCACTTGAAGAAAGAAAGTGGGAAGGAGAAGAATGAGCAAGCTCAAACTCAAACACAAATAAAAATGCAGCAATGGATGCAAGAGAGATGAAAAGAAAAGGTATGAGAAGTGAAGGCAAATCCACTTCTCAAGTTTACTTACCACCTGCAATGTTAGAAAGAAAATGCAATGCAATGCAAGATGAGATGAAATGATATGATGCTAAGCAAAACCAGAAGCATGTTGATGATGATTATGATGTTATGAGGTGCTGCAAACATGAGGCAAAGCAATGGGGATGTTCATACAAGCTTATGAATGCAAATGATGCAAGCTAAGGAGCATGAACAAGCATGAAAAGTTATGAATCATACAAGACAAATGACATGGAAAATATGTAATGCAATGATCAATGATGCTTTATACATGTCTTAAGATGTCAAATGAATCACAAGAATGCACAAAATGCAAAGACAAGTCATGTTATACAAGGAAATGCAAGAGGGATGCAAATGAAAGCCCAAATTAGGGTTCATGGATCAAACATCAAACACAAACCAAAAAACAGAAGCAAAACCCTAAAGTAAAAAATGGAAAATGGCACTCAAAGAAACCCTAGGCCTATGATGAACCACTGCCCAAAGGGGAGCTCTCAACTCTCAACCAAACTCAAGATATGATTTTTACAAGTTATTAGGGTTTTTTAGGGTTCTTAACAAAACAAATGCCAAACAATTAGAAAATGCAAGAACAAATCATGGCCTTTTTACCCTAGAAACTACATGCAAAACAAAAGACAATGCAAGAAGAATCAATGTCTTAACCTTCACCAATTGGCAGAAATGATTTTTGGAACTTATGATCAAAATAATGCACAAAATATGATTTAATTCAATGAAAAGTTCTTAAAATGCATCAAGATCAAAAAAGAAATTTGGTTTGAAGGTTGGACAATGTTTCTAAATGTCTTAGAACATTTCATGAATTTTTTTGTAATTTTTAAATACCTAAAAGTATTTTTAATTAATTAATTCCCATTAATCAATTAAAAATAATCTTTTAAATATTTAAAAATACTTTTTTAATGATAAAAAATAAAATAAAAATATTTTTGGGTCTTAAAAATTAATAAAACTCTAAGGAAAAAGTTTCATAATTTTTAAGAATTTTTTGCTATTTTAAATTAATTATGTAAGTTAATGAAATAAAAATGAATTAAAAATCAAATAAAATAAAAGTAATCAGGATGGATGGCCAGGATGGGCTCTGGATTCAAATTCGTTGACCAGCGCGCAAATGAAGGGTGTGGATTGCATCTGATTTAATTAAATTAATTACGAATTAATTAAAGTTAAATAAGTGGATTAGGGCTAATGAAGAGATCATGGCCTTCTATCTGCGTGCGAAGTCAAACAAATCAACGCAATCAAGGGTCCAAATTCAAACTAACATTAATTATGCAATTAGGGCACAAATGACTTTCAGGTCACCGGAGACGAGCTCCAGTCATCTTCTCCGGTGACCTTCTCCCCTGAAAACTTCTAAATCCTTCCCTAGGTCACTAAAATGAAATCTAAAAACATGGAAATGTTCCCCACATCCTCACGAATCAAACCCCTATCCTAGAACAAATTTATTCTTCCTAAATCAACTGAATCGAAGAGATCAAGTTCTAGGTCACGCAAGCTTCAGAAACAAATTAAATGCTTATATCACAACCATTTCAAAAACTAAAGGTACCAGAATGATCAGGATAACACAAAGAACAAGTTTGGAACAAAAGAAATGATTTCTGGAAAAATTATTTTCGAGCTACCTGAGATTTGAAGCTTTCAGTTTAGGAACTTTCTGGCCTCCTCTCCTTGTGCAATCTACTCCTTAGAACCTCTTGATGATGTTTGAATGCTCAAATGGAGTTTAAGTTGGATGGTTGATGAGTTTCGAAAGCTTCTGTTCAAGCTTGATCAGAAATGGCAATGGTGAAATAGGCACTTTCAGGTCATGGTGAGGGGTTGTTTATGATCCTGAGGGTGAATGGAGAAGGTCTATGGTGTTTGTTTGTGTGTTTGCAAGCTGTGGCAAGAGTTTCGAAGGAACTTGCAGCTTGGGGTGTGAAATGGTTATGGAGTAATCTGGCTGTTTCAGGCTTGTGCTTTGGGTGCTTTTGACTCAATGAGACATGGTGAGATGATTGGTGAAAATGGTTTGGATGTTTGAAGTCTGGACAGAGAGATTCGAAGAAGTTTGCAAATGAGAGTGTTTTTGTGAATGTGGTGAATGTCTGAGCTTCAGCCTTGCTTGAGGTGTGTTATGGCCAGCAAATTGTCCACATAACTCTCTCTCATTGGTCAGTTGACAAGACATGTGCTTTATTGATTGGTAAGTTGCCTTTTGCAAAAAGTCAAAAATTGTGTAAGAGAGGTATGGTGAAGTGCTAGCTTGGTACAAAGCCTAGGGGCTGCGCAGCATGGGATGGTGAGTGAGCTAGCAAGGTCAGCATCCAAGGTCACAAGTTGTAGGAAGCATGATGAGTGGTTTTGCAAGTTGTTGTACTTTGGTTCACATGTGAAGATCTTGTTCCAAAAGTCATGAAACATGAGCAATGCCTAGTTCATTCTGAATTTTAGGACTTAGAGAATGTTTATGTAAAGGTTTGATACCAATTAGAAGCTGCAATTTGACTTGGTGCATGATTTTGCAAGTTTCCCATTTGGTGCATGTCTTGAAATTTAGTGATTTTTGCCAACTTTGATGCACCATAACTTTTGATCCAAAATGAATTAGGTCATGTTCTTGTACTTTTTGAAAAGGGAAAGATGAGATCTACAACTTTCATGACCAAAGTTTTTCCATTTGAAGCATTTTTGGATCATGAATCAAGGCTTGAAAAATGACATAAAATGATGCATTCTTGAAAAGTCAACTATGACCAAAAAGTCAACATTTGCAAAAACCCTAAATTCTTGATTTCTATGAACTTCAATCTTCTTCCATGATCAAATAAAGATCATATACACTCAAAATGATGAAGATCACCCATTGGTTGGGTCATTGGGGGCCTCAGATGCCCTGATTTTGCACTGACTTGTCTGAAAAGTCAACTCTTGATCAGATGACTTCCCCATGGAATTTCTTCATGAAAATTGATATGCATACTCCATATACCATATAGAGACCAATGGAAACAAGAATGACCAAAAAATTTGGGGTTATGGCCTCTGAAACCAAAACCCTAATTTTCAGTCAACTGTGCAGTCTAGCCTGGCTCTGCATCCACTCAAACCCTAGTTCTTGTGATTCTTTTGCATTCTTGACTTTGAGGAGGTGAAATATGATATAAGAACACACATGGACCCCTTTGAGTTGATTGGTTGCCTTTGGAGTGGCTCAAGAAGCTTTGGGATGGCTCAGATCACAAACCCTATGTGCAGATGACTTAGAACCAATGCAATGAATCAAAATGTGATATGAGATGCTATGATTGTGTTTTATGCATATGAAATGATCACAAGCCATGGTGTGAATGGGTGAGGGCAAATTTGGGGTGTTTACAGCTGCCCCTATTCAAACATGAGTTAGCTGTGCAGGATGTAAGCGACGGCTTAACAGGCAAGCAAGATAACTTGTGGTTGAATACCAAAGACAGTCCAAAATTTGCACTCACAGAATGAAAAAGAAAAGGGATATAGATTGTAAAAGGCAAAATAAAGTATATTGTAAAGTATGGGCGACGGAGGACGACCGTCGAGCAGAGGACGACTGCTGGGTAAAGTGGTATGTGAAGCGAAGCGATGACGGGGGCGGCCGACATGCTGGTAAAGTGCAGGAAATAAAGCGATGACGGGGACGGCCGACATGCTGGGGATAAAAAGGTAAAGCTAAGACGGGGACGGCCGACTAGCTGGGGAAAATAAATTAAAGCTAAGACGGGGACGGCCGACTAGCTGGGGAAGGTAAAATCATGATGGGGACGGCCATCACGATAAAACTGTAAAAATTTCTGGGGATTAATGAAACGTGACGGGGACGGCCATCAAGTTCACAAAGGTAAAGTAGTCAACGATGGGGACGGCCATCGGGCTAAAAAGGAAAAGGGACCACGACGGGGACGGCCATCGGGTTAAAGAATAAATGAAATAAACAGATGATGGGGTACGGCCATCAAAGGTGAAGGACGATCACCTAGCAGGGGACGGCTGCTCTGTTGGGTATAAAAATGATGGGGACGGCCATCAAAGGTGGAAGACGACCACCTGGCAGGGTACGGCTGCCGAAAATATCAACGATGGGGACGACCATCGGATAGAAAAGGTCAGCGATGGGGACGGCCATCGGACGAGCAAGATGGAGGACGACCATCAAGAAGTGGAGGACGACCACTCAGCAGGGGACGGCTGCTCTCAGGGTTTGTCATAACACAGGACGAGTGTTAGATAACCAAAGATCAACAATGGGGACGGCCATTGGATAAAGTTGATGAAGGACGATCATCAAAAGGGTGGAGGACGACCACCTAGCAGGGGACAGCTGCTAAAAACAACGATGGGGACGGCCATCGGATGAGCATGATGGAGGACGACCATCAAGAAGTGGAGGACGACCACTCAGCAGGGTACGGCTGCTCTCAAAGGTATCATAACACAGGACGAGTGTTAGATAAAAAGAAAATTTGTTGGTGATCTACTGGGGATAATGTAAACACGGACGAGCGTTTACACCCAAGAAACAAAAGGTATAAGTGTTTGGTATTGTGTATAGATTAAAGATGCGGACGAGCATCCTTAAGATTATGATACGGACGAGTATCATGTAGAAACAAAATAACACATGTTCAGAGATGATGATACGGACGAGTATCAGCTGGTTAACAAAGAACACGGACGAGTGTTGAATCTGAAGGGACTCTTCTGGGGAATGGTAGACACGGACGAGTATCTATATTCAAGAAGACCTAAGTGTTTGACACGGTGTATGGATTAAAGATGCGGACGAGCATCCTTAAGACTATGATACGAACGAGTATCATGTGGAAACAAACACTAGACGCAATGTTCTGAGATGATGGTACGGACGAGTACCAACTGGTTAACAAAGAACAAGGACTACTGCCGAATATGTGGGGATATGAGTGATGATGTATACAAGATACGGACGAGTATCTGTATAAGCGTACCATGAGTAGTGAGTATTGTATTGATGATGAGTGTTTTAACTGCTGGAGAGAATGACACGGACGGGTGTCAAGAGAGAAAAGTGTAATATTAACAAGTATCTGCTATACAAAGTCTAGGCGACTGCGCTGGGGATATGACACGGACGGGTGTCAAAAAGGGTGTATATACAAGTACATGTGAGTGCAAAGAGGATGTCTTTGGCTTTCTGCTGGGATATGACACGGACGGGTGTCAGGACGTATCTGTAGTACGGGTGATTTTATTTGTAGAGTGTATTCAGGCGACTTTACTGGGGAAAGATGACACGGACGGGTGCCAAAAGGTGCATATATTGGTGTTTGTGATTTGTGAGGCAGCTGCTTTTGCCGGGGCTCTGATGGGGACTCTTGGGGAAAGTAATCTGTATTCACAAGCGTTCAATTCACAACATGACTTATGATTATGCTATGCATTTGATTTTTGCCGTAATGCTCCGTATTAGACGGAATGCTACGCTCTGAGGGATGAATATAATGCGGATGCCATGATTATGCAAAGGGGGACAGATCCGGGATTCGGATCCCGCTGCTGCGAAGATCTCTGGTTGATCTGCTTGAAGTGAACATCCCAGCTGGGGATGAGATCATTGGTAGATCTAATGATGCATCTGCTTGGGGATATAGGTCACAGATTGACATATCCTTATAATATGGGAAACCCAGCTGGGTTTTGCAGAAGCTTTATGTACTCTGTTGTGATCTCTTCATGCGTTGCTCTTCTGGATAGGGGCTGAAGATTCTGTGGGGATATGATCCCCTGACTTCTGTATGCTGTTGAGGAAGAATGGCAACTCGGCTGGGGAGAAAGAGAAATCATTGAGATCTCCCTAGGGATTCTGCTGAAGAGGATTCTTGACTCAGCCGGGGATATAGGTGCCTCCTGTGATGCCTGGCAACTCTGATGGGGGATGCTATTGGTAGCTCAGCTGGGGAGAGCAACAAGAGGCAACTCAGCTGGGGATAGAGCATTTCCGATGCTGAGATTGAGTGTATGTTGATTTGACAAATTTTGCTGGGGAAAGCAATGGGGAGCAACTCAGCTGGGGATAGAGCATCTCGGATGCTGATATCTTTTGTTGATTAGCCAGCTTGCTGAGATGTAACTTGCATGCCCCAAGTTGCGTTCTGGATACCTGCAATCCTGCAAATATAATGGAACGTACAAGAGGTCCTGAGGTATCCCTTACTGGATTCCGTCATAGGAGTTAAGTACTTTCGAGAATAATCACATTCCCTGTAAGCATGTGTTTTTATTTTTAGAGGAAGGCATCTGTACTTATGCAATTGTATTTTTAGAGATATCAGACAACTCCTTGCAAAACATAAATGTAAAAACGAAACATGACCGAAAATCTGATTTTATTAATTCGTGTGCCCTGAATTGGCAAGATACAGTCAAGGAAACATATCTCCTGAAATGAAGAGATTGTTACAAATTGAGAAACAAAATGCTGGCGATGCTGACGACGCTTTCAAGGAGCTTCCTCTTCTGCTATGACTCGTATGACAATGACGTTCTTCTCGTCTTACTTTCTGGAGAAAGTTGATTCTGATTGAAGCTTGATTCTTTGGAGGCTTACCAAGTTGTAGGTGATACAGACGAACTCAGAATGCAGTTGTTCGCTTATTCCCTTATTTTGCATGGATCGCCCTTTCGGGTTTTCAATCCATCGGGATACCCATTTTTGCCTGAGCTGTCCAATACGGCTTTTCAACTCAGCGGGTGTACATTTTTTTATTCATTTCCCTTACTTTTGCCCGAGTCTTTTATTCTGTTTTTGACTCGCCGGGATGCCCTATTTTTGCCTGGACTTACATTCTGTTTTTATGTCCAGCGGGTCATTTTATGCGAAGTATTTTTTAACTGCATCTGAATTCACAGGGGATGGGAAATCTTCACCATCCATGGTGCTGAGCATCAGTGCTCCACCAGAGAAAACTTTCTTTACCACGAATGGTCCTTCGTAATTTGGAGTCCATTTGCCCCTGTGGTCTGTATGAGGAGGGAGGATTCTTTTCAGCACAAGATCTCCCACCTGGTACTCTCGGTGCCTGACTTTCTGATCGAAGGCTCTCTTCATTCTCTTCTGATATAACTGTCCATGGCAGATTGCAGCCAATCTTTTCTCTTCGACCAGACTCAGTTGTTCGTATCGGGACCGTACCCATTCTGCTTCGTTTAGTTTAACATCCATTAACACCCGTAACGAGGGTAGTTCAACTTCAACAGGTAGGACTGCTTCCATACCATACACAAGCTGATACGGTGTTGCCCCAGTGGATGTTCTGATTGATGTGCGGTACCCATGCAAGGCAAACGGTAGCATTTCATGCCAGTCTTTGTAGGTGATTACCATCTTCTGCACAATCTTCTTGATATTCTTGTTAGCTGCCTCAACAACGCCATTCATCTTTGGCCTGTAAGGAGAAGAATTGTGATGTTGAATCTTGAAGTCCCGGCACAGCTCTGCCATCATTTTGTTGTTTAAATTGGAACCATTATCAGTAATGATTCGCTCGGGCACTCCGTACCGACAGATGATATCTCTTTTCAGAAATCTGGCTACCACTTGCCTTGTAACATTAGCATATGAGGCTGCTTCAACCCACTTGGTGAAATAGTCGATGGCGACGAGGATGAATCTGTGGCCGTTTGAAGCAGTCGGCTCAATCTTGCCAATCATGTCAATGCCCCACATAGCAAAGGGCCAGGGTGAAGACTTGATGTTCAAAGGATTGGGAGGCACATGCACTTTATCTGCGTAGATCTGGCATTTGTGGCATTTTCTGGCATAAGCACAACAGTCTGCATCCATTGTGATCCAGTAATAGCCTGATCTTAACAACTTCTTAGCCATGGCGTGCCCTCCTGCATGGGTACCAAAAGATCCTTCGTGCACTTCATGCATCAACAAATCTGCTTCCGTCCTGTCAACACATCTGAGGAGTACCATGTCAAAGTTCCTCTTGTACAAAGACCCATCAGCGTTCAGAAAGAAACTACCAGCAAGCCTTCTCAAAGTCTTCTTATCATTGGAAGATGCCCCAGGTGGGTATGTCTGATCCTCCAAGAAGCACTTAATGTCATGGAACCAAGGCTTATCATCCTTTACAACATCTGCTGCAAATACATATGCTGGTCTATCAAGTCTAGACACTGAAATTTGAGGTACAAAGTTGGCCGTTTGAACTTTGATCATGGATGAAATGGTAGCAAGAGCATCTGCAAACTGATTCTCATCTCGAGGGATATACTCAAGCTTGACTGTTGTGAAGAAAGTCAATAACCTCCTTGTATAATCCCTGTAAGGTATCAGATGATCCTGGTGGGTGTACCATTTCCCGTTGGTCTGATTGACTACCAAAGCTGAATCTCCGAATACGGTCAATGTCTTGATCCTGAGGTCAATGGCTTCCTCAAGACCCATAATGCAAGCTTCGTATTCAGCTTCGTTGTTAGTGCAGTTGAAAGTGAGTTTCGCCGAGAAAGGCATGTGAACTCCTTTGGGTGAAATGAGTACTGCACCAACACCACGACCATTCATGTTAACGGCCCCGTCAAACATCATAGTCCATTCTTCTTCTGGGTCAGGCCCTTCAGTGTGAATAGGCTCCTCGTGATCTTTTGCTTTAATGAACATGATGTCTTCATCAGGGAAGTCAAATCTCATAGGCTGGTAGTCATCTATAGGTTGTTCAGCAAGATATTCAGATAGTACACTGCCCTTGATGGCTTTCTGAGATGTGTACTGTATGTCGTATTCTGTGAGAATCATCTGCCATCTTGCAACCCGTCCGGTAAGAGCTGGCTTCTCGAAAATGTACTTAACTGGATCCATTTTTGAGATTAATAAGGTAGTGTGGGTCAACATATACTGTCTCAGTCGGCGAGCAGCCCACGCTAAAGCACAGCAAGTTTTCTCGAGCAGTGAATAACGCTGTTCACAGTCGGTAAACTTTTTGCTTAGGTAGTATATTGCATACTCTTTTCGACCAGACTCGTCATGCTGGCCCAGCACACACCCCATCGATTCTTCTAATACTGTCAAGTACATTATCAGAGGTCTTCCTTCAACTGGAGGCATGAGAATTGGAGGTTCCTGCAGATACTCCTTGATCTTGTCAAAAGCCTTCTGGCAATCTTCGTTCCACCTGACCGTTTGTTCTTTTCTTAACAGCTTGAACAAGGGTTCACAGGTTGCTGTGAGGTGAGATATGAACCGTGAAATATAGTTCAACCGACCTAAGAACCCTCGGACTTCCTTTTCTGTCTTCGGTGCAGGCATCTCTTGAATAGCTTTGACTTTATCAGGGTCCACTTCAATCCCTTTCTCGCTTACAATAAAGCCCAGCAGCTTACCGGATCGCACCCCGAATGTGCATTTGTTGGGGTTCAGCTTCAATTGGTACTTCCTCAGACGCTTGAATAATTTGAGCAGATTCACCAGGTGATCTTCTTCTGTAAGGGACTTGGCGATCATATCATCCACATAACATTCTATTTCTTTGTGGATCATATCGTGGAATAATGTCACCATAGCCCGTTGATACGTGGCACCAACATTCTTCAGTCTGAATGGCATCACTTTGTAACAGAACGTGCCCCAAGGTGTGATGAATGTTGTCTTCTCCATGTCTTCAGGTGACATCTTGATCTGATTATATCCTGAAAATCCATCCATGAAGGAGAATACCGAGAACTGAGCCGTGTTATCGACCAATACATCAATGTGAGGTAATGGGAAGTCATCTTTCGGGCTGGCTCTGTTCAGATCCCGGTAGTCAACACACATTCTTACTTTGCCATCCTTCTTAGGCACAGGTACTATGTTAGCAACCCACGGCGGGTAGCTAGTTACAGCAAGGAACCCGGCGTCCCATTGCTTTTGTACCTCTTCTTTGATTTTCATAGCCATGTCTGGGCGAGTTCGGCGCAGCTTTTGTTTCACTGGTGGGCATTCTTCCCTCAGAGGCAGTTTGTGCACAACTATATCGGTATCCAACCCTGGCATATCTTGATACGACCAAGCAAACACATCAACATACTCTTGAAGCAGATCTATCAGTTGCCTCTTCACTGAGTCTTGCAGGCAGGCCCCGATTTTAACTTCTTTCACGTCTTCTTCCGTACCAAGATTGATCACTTCAATCTCCTCCTGGTGAGGAGTAATGACCTTTTCCTCTTGTCTTAACAACCTGGCTAGCTCTTCAGGAAGCTCATATTCTTCTTCAACCCCTTCATTAGCTTGATTGATTGGATTGTCAAAGTCATACGATGTCATAGCCGTGCTGTTGTCGGTGCTGTCAGGAAGGCACTTTCTGCAAGGGTTAAGTTGGTTCATTTTAGTGATTGATTTTAATCTTGCTTTAGAAAAAGTGAAATGAAGTTATCATTTTGAAAACACCGCCATTTATTTTTGTACAAAAAGAAAAATGGAAAAACAATGAGCAGGAAAGAAAAAGACTTGTTTGCAAAAAGATGTCTGATATTTCATTAATTTAATCTTGTTTGCACAAAAGTACAGATGGCCCTGGTTACAAAATGAGTCTTGTCGTCTTGGGCAAGATGCAAGACTTGGATGCATGCTATAAAAATACAGGAAATAATAATTACTCTGCATGAGTAACTCTTATAATTTCCTGGGAAGACCAGTTCGAGACACTGCTCCCCGGGATCTTCGGACGAATCCAATTCTCCAGATTGCGCTCCTCTTCCAGCTCGTCTTCCAGACAGTTGATAGCATCGGGGGTGAGCATCCCCCCACTGACAAAACCTGGCTCTGCAGTAGCCTTTGCTTGATGTTGAGTTGGTCTGTAACCCAACCCAAATTTGTCCTTCTTCTCTTCCACAGCTAAGACCTTGCCCCAGCCTTGGGCAGTTCCTTCTTCAACAACCTTCCGGGCTTGTTGGTAAGATGACATTGGAGTACCAGATACAGCAGATGCTTCATTGACATTCAAGGCTTCAAAACCTTGGCTCATTGTTTCATGGATCTCTCCATCCATTTCAATGTATTTATAAGTAGCAAGATGGCTAACAAAAATGTCCTCCTCCCCACAGATTGTGACAACTTGGCCTTCCCACTCAAATTTTAACTTTTGGTGAAGGGTAGACGTTATTGCGCCGGCGGCGTGAATCCAGGGTCTACCCAACAAACAGCTGTAGGCGGGCTGAATGTCCATCACATAAAAGATAGTTTTAAAGGTCTGTGGGCCAATTGTCACAGGCAGCTCAATCTCTCCCAGAACCGATCTCTTAGAACCATCAAAGGCTCTTACTACCAGGTTGCTGGGCCTCAATGCCAATCCATCATATTCAAGCTTCACCAGAGCCTTCTATGGTAAGACATTCAGGGAAGAACCTGTGTCCACCAGCACATGAGAAAGGACAGCTCCTTTGCATTCCAGGGTTATGTGCAAGGCTTTGTTGTGGTTGCGGCCATCCACTGTCAGGTCAGAATTGGTAAACCCTAGCCCATTGCTAGCAGTAACATTACCAACCACGGTTTCCAATTGGTTGACAGTAATCTCCTCAGGCACGTAAGCTGCGTGCAGGACTTTAAGTAGTGCATTCCGATGGGCTTCGGAGCACATAAGCAGTGAGAGGATGGAGATTTTGGATGGCGTCTGGTGAAGTTGATCCACAATTTTGTAGTCACTCTTTTTGATGATCCGCATAAACTCATCAACTTCCTGATCAAATGGAGTCTTCAGGGCTTCTTTGGCAGCTGGATCTTCCTGCACCGGGCCTTTACCCTTTGCCTTGGCAGCAGCTTCTGCTTCGGCTGTAGGTCTTTGAACTTGTGAAGCAAAGAGACGTCCGCTTCGAGTGAAGCCTCCGCCTCCCCCCACATTATCTACTTGTGGTGCAGGTGCTGATGTTTCAAGAGTGATTCTTTTTCCTTCGCAGTATATGTCAGAGCCATAGTGCCAAGGGATGGCCCTATTGCTTTCGTATGGTACTGGCCCAGGCACCGTGACAGTGACTGGACTGATTGCTGCTGCTGAAGGGACTGTAATTGTTTGTGGATCATAAAAGATTGTAACTGGTGCTCTGGCGGGAGCAGCACCTTCTGAATGGTAGGCGGAGTTATTTTCAGGATCGTAGAATATGGTGACGGTAGAGACATCTTCATGATTGATTGCTGGTGTTGTAGGAGGTACTGTTGGAAGGACTGTTGTTGTTGTTGATGGAGAGTCGAAATGGAATGAAGCTGAAGTTGTAGCGGGAGAAACTGTTGAAAACTGATCATTTGGGAGAACTGATGAAGTACCTGTTGATGCTGCTGATGAATTGTCGGGAACAATAGTTGTTGCATTTGTAGGAGGATCTGAAACCGTTGCTGATGAAGTTGCCGGATTTGTCGGAAATGATGTAGTGATCTGTAGCAAACCACTCTGAATAAGGCTGTCAATGCCATTCCTCAAATCTTCACACCCATTCCATGAAATATTGCAGTAGGGACATCCTAGTTCACACCCCGGAAATATATGGTTTTCACGGAGTTGAGCTTTGATTTCCACCAATGGTGTCCTGATCTGATCCACACTTGTTATTAAATAAGACGGTTGGTCTTCTTCAATAGCATTAATTCGGGGACCACCATGATTTGGCATTGGGTTTTTATTGACATTGGGCGGAGGTGCAAAATTCAGAGCCTTGGAGTCTACCAAGTCTTGTACCTTCATATGCAGAGCCCTGCATTTTTCTGTACTGTGACCAGGTGCGTTGGAATGAAAAGCACACCTAGCATTGGAGTCATAGTTCCTTGGTAGACTGTTGGGATCCGGAGGTGCCAACGTTCTTAGCTCAACCAGGTTGAGTTTCAGAAGTTGTGGCAGCAAGGCAGCATACGGCATTGGGATCGGGTCGATCACTCGGTTAGCTTGGGATGGCCTTTGTTGGAATGGCCTCTATTGATTGTTGTTGTTGGAGTTGTTGTTGAAGTTCCTTGGAGGATACTGATTCTGATGATACTGGGGTTGTTGTTGGAAGTTTTGTTGAGGAGGTTGATAGACTGGCTGAGGATGAGCTGGAGCAGGGATAGTGACTGCTGCTATTGACCTTTGAGCATATTGGGGCCTACCCCTGTTGGTGTGGATGGCATTGGTCTCGCCAGTTCTTCTTGGGCCTGTAAAAGGCTTTCTTGTACTACTGGACGAGCTTGCACCGTTGTCTGAGATCTTACCCATTTTTAACAGGCTTTCAATTCTCTCCCCAGCTATAACAACATCCGCAAAGCTAGTGGAAGAGAAAGCAGCTAACCTGTCAATATAGGTTCCCTGAAGAGTGTTCATAAACATGTCTGCCATTTCTCTCTCAGACATTGGTGGTTGAACGGCAGCAGCCAATTGCCTCCATCTTTGAGCATATTCTCTGAAGCTCTCCCTCGAAGACTGTGACATTCCCATTAGGAGGGTCCTGTTGGGTGCCATATCTAGATTATACTGATACTGTCTGATGAAGGCCTCTGCCAGGTCCTTCCAACACCTTATAGTTGCTCTTGTCAGATGGGAATACCATTCCCTAGATGCTCCAGTCAAGCTATCTTCAAAATAGAACATCCACAATTTCTCATCCATTGTATAGGCCTTCAGCCTTCCCAGAAATGATTGCAAATGAGTCCGGGGGCATGAAGTCCCATTATACTTTTCGAAACAAGGAGGCTTGAACTTATGGGGGATCCTGACCCCTTCTACCAAACCCATGTCCATGACGTCGAAACCCAAAGAATTTTGAGATTCTAAGGACCTCAACTTCTCAGCTATTTCTTCCAATCGTCTATCATAAGTTTCCTCTCCGGCACCCATTACTGTATACTGGTCCTCCTGAGGATCTTCTTGAAGTACTCTGGCTGCAGTGGCTGTTCCTTGAACATTTGCAGGAGTGTTAATCTCAGGATGTAGATGTGGACCAAACACAAGGGGGTTAACATGTGGTTGCACCCTTTCATTATTACTGGTGCCTGCAGTTCCTACATGAGGCTCCTCTTGGTTTTGCCTCTCCACCATGGCCCTCAGTCTCTCCTGGCTCTGAGCCATGTTGTTCATAACTTCCATGAACTGCGTCATCTGCGTTCTCATCTCCAACCTTTCGTTTGCCATCTGGTTTCTGACCTCTGTAAGGTCCTGCTGCATCTGATCCATCTGAATTCCCGGAAGGTTGTTTCTAGTTGGGTACCTGTGAGGCCTGTTGAGAGGAAATACCCGGCGGCGAGCAATAACTCCTGAACATCACAACAGAGGTTAGCAACAACAAAACAAAAACCTACAAAACAAACAAAAGGGTTAGCATGCAATGCAGTTATGCTTATTTGTTCTCAAGGTATCCGGTTTGGCCTTCGGTTTTGACCCTTCCAGACCCTTGAAGATGATGCTGTTGAAGTTGCTCTTGATGTGAACCCAGATAGAAACCAACACAAATATATTACAAAGGTGAAATAATACAATTTGTTCATTTTACAACACAAACCCTCAAAAGGGTCAAAATACATCACAAAAAAGCAAAAGTACATGGAAAAGGAACAACAACAAGCAAATGATCAAACTCCAAGGCCAAACTCATCCCCACGAACTTCCTTGAGAAGTGCTTCGGTCACAGGATCAGCCGGATGCTCCGTAAAACTTCTGATGAGAAGGTTCCTTGTTGCAACAGCTGCAGTCAACTTCTTATTCTGATTTTGGTCCTTTGACCTCTTCAATCCTGCTTTGATTTTCAGCTCTGATATTTCCTCCTGGGCTGCTGCCAGGGCTTTTTCCATCTGCTCCACCTTGTCTTGAACTCTCTTGTCTTCTAGAGTACGGGCCTCAGTGATCCGGACCCACCTGGCCTGACTCTCCTTCAGGTACAAGTCTGTTCTTGCTCTTTGGAACTGGGCTTCTTTACAAGCATTTTTCAGAATCTGTTCACCAGCTTTGGACTTGTTGATATACTCCCCAGACTTCTCAATTTTAGTCAAGTGTTCCACTCTCAACTTCTCCAATCTCTCAATCTCCCTCACACCTTCACTCCTCTCCCGGAGGGTCTTCTGCAAGGCTTGAGTTAACTTCTCATTTCTTTCCTTCAAGCTTTCAAACTCTTCCAAACTGATAGTGGCAGGGGGTGGTGCTGAAGATGACTCAGGCATGTCTTCTATGGTGAAGGGCATTCCCGAGAATTGGGCCCTAGCATGGGACCACTCATAATATTGGACTGATGCCACATTATTGCACTTACCCAGAATGGTGATTCCCTTAGTCTGGACATGATCCCAGGCCCAGGCAGCCTGCCTAACAGTTGCCAGACTAATCTTGTTCTCACAGTAGAGGGTCTCCACCAAGTCTTGTTCCCTAGGAGTATGAACCAGTGCATAGCCTAATTGCCTTCTGAATAGTAGAGGGTTGTAGTTGATACTTCCCTTAACTCCTATCAAAGGCACATTGGGAAAGTGCCCACAGCTGGTGATCATATCTCTGCCTTTGGTGCTCTGAGTGCACCATCTGATGTCTGCTGAAGTGAGAATAGTGAGCCTCTTAGCCCAGTTGCTTTGCTGATGAGGATTTAGAAATGCATCTGTCCTGGGTAGATGCCTGAGAAGCCAAGCATGGAATAATGGAGCACAAATCCTTACTAATCTTCCCCTCTGCTTCTCATTTCTCTGATGGACTGAGTAATAGAGATCACCCAGTAAAGTTGGCACTGGGTTCCTCAGGATGAACAAATGGATTGCATTCTTGCTGATGAATCGAGGCTCATCTGCAAACAACACAATTCCATACACACCTAAAGCCAACAGAGCACAAACAGCTTTCCACTCCCCCAGGGAGGCTTTCAAACTAGCTTGAGAAATCAGGAAGTCCAGATGAAATCCAGGGATCCCAGCTTTAGAGGTCAAGTGTTGTTCAATCAATACAGGTTCCAGATACAAAGCTTTGGCTACCTCTCCACTGCTGGGAAAGACCATTTCAGGGTTGAATGGGATTTCTCTTTTAATGGGCAGACCAGTCAATGATGAGTATTCTTCCAGAAGAGGACCCAACTGAAAGTCTTGAAAGGTGAAACATCTCAATGGGGGATCATAGAACTGGATGCAAGTGTGGATGAGGCTCCTCTGGGATGGGTCCAAATCCATGACCAAGTCAAGTATATCCCCATAATGCTCTCTGAACAAGGGTATGTGATCTGGAGTGATCAGGGTTTGGATCCTCCTGATGTCTGACAAGTCTGGTTGGAAGAAATGATAGGTGATGTTGCTTTTCTTTGGAGCCATGATGCTGAGGACTGAGTGGGATAAGTGCTGATGAAGATGCTGAGGAGAGGGCCACTGACTGGCTAGTGCAAGTAACTGAAGTATGTGGCTGACAAACTGATGCAAGTGTTGGTGGAGATATGTCAATATAACAGATGGGGTCAAAACCAAAACCAAAGATGAAGGTGGATACCCTGAAACACAAATAAGCAAATGTTAATATGATGCAATGAGTATGTATGCAAATGAAATGCAAGGGTTTGTGACTGAGCTGGATCTGATTAACTACCTTGGTATAGATCCATGTGTGTTCAAGAATTCCAGGTGGAGGTCTAAAAATCCAGTAACCAGGGTGGGGGGACTCAAATAAAGAGCCACATGTCCAGGGTTCAGAATCACAAGAACTATCCAACATGGAGCATTCTTAACAAAGTCAAAGTAACAGGGTATTCTGAGGTCAAGGTACCTGCAAACCTGTAAACAGCCCAACCCCCTCACAGGTGGTGATCTAGAACAAGGATCCTCAGACTTGGATCAGTTATGAGAAGTGTAAACACTTCTAACCCGGAGGTACAGTGTTTACAATAACCATAACAATTCCTCCTCTAATTCACCTCAGTTTCTGAAGGTCAATACTAAAAGGTCATCCAGACTTAGCAGGCTTCCCAGATAGCCCTAGCATTGCAGGAAATCTGCAACACAGAGTTCTCAAGAAGAAACCCATGTCTGAACCGTGTTTCATATTCCCGCACCAGACCGAAATGGAATGGGAAAGAATATGATTCACTCTAGCCTAGGTGTCACTCAGGTCCCAGGTATAGGACCTTAACTCTCAATGAAATACCCACCCACCAAAGAAAAAACCAGATCCAGCCAGCACAGTATGACAGTATGAAAAATATAAAGCTATAAAGAAAGCAATAAATCAACTGTACATAAAGCAATAAACAAAACACAAATATACAAACACAAATAAGCACATAACACCCCAGTAAACACAAATCAAACAAGCGCTAGGAGGAACCCACAAAAAGAACCAGAAGCCCTGGTTGCAGTATAAGATTCCCCAGCAGAGTCGCCAAGCTGTCGCTCCCGACAAAATGACACCGGGTCACATGAAGGTACAGACGCGAACGGTCGGCGAAGGGAACAACGAGAACACACAGCCGTGAACTCACTGTAGATGAATAGAGTCGCCAGCTAGGCATTTTTATCCCGGAGGAAAGGCAATGCTGCATAGACCTAGAAAGATACGGGTAAGACGGTTTGCGAACCAGAGAGACTGAGAAAGGGGGTTGGTTACAACCTGGGAAGGTATTAGCACCCAGATTGTCCGCCGTACTCGACGGGATCCACGCTTAAAAGATTTGTGTTTTAAAGGGGTAGTGTCAGTGCAATCTGTGTATAAAATAGCTGGAAAAGAATGTACAGGTGTCAGTGTAAAAAGAAATGTGAAGTGTATAAATGATGTGTCAGTGTAAGGAAAAGAGTATGCTCAAGATCATGAGGCTTAAGAGAATAATGCTGGGAGGAGGGGGAATGTACAGAGACTTTTGTTCGATAACCGTTAAGTTATGCCTACGTATCCTCTCGTGCAATGAGGAAGTCAGAACACCGTAGTTCGACCCAAAGAGACTGAAAGGTGAATTGACCTGTGAACTGCTTGCTTGTCAATGCTCAAGTGTATGACCTGTCTGGCTCAGGTGCTTACTGTCTTGCATTAGACGGAAGAAGCGAGTTCTCGATTGTGAGTGAAGGTGATGAGAAAAGAATCCCGGAGGAGACGATTATTGTTTGTTTTTGAGTTTTCAGTCTTTTATTGTTTTTGGATTTTTGTCATAAGATAATGAGCTTAAGCCTAAACCAATGGGTTAGTAAACTCATCACATCTTCCCTCTGATTAGGGGTAATGAGAATACCTTAAGTGTGAAGTCAGATTCTCACACTTAATCACCTTTGGTGTAGGATTAAGATCATTAACCTACTTGTGATTAATTAGATGTTTTTGGTGTTTTTGTTTAGTGTTGAGTAATGAGGTTAAGCCATAATCAAGGATTAAACAGACTCATTACACCATCCTAAAAGAAGGATAATAGATGAGAATGTTTAAGCTGAGGAAGACTCCTCAACTTAATCCATGATTAGGGATTAAACCCATGACAAAACAAGCCTTTATTAAGTGGATTTTAGATTAATGATATGATGATGAAGTGTTTTTTATGATTTGTAAGACAAACTTGAGGGGGACTTGTCCATTAACACTAGGGTTAGTCCTTCTTAACCAATTAAGGAAGAATTAGAACCCTAATGCAAGGCCCAAGTTACAAGTGATGTCTTGATGATTATTAGATGAATTGATTAAGAGATTTAAACACCTTGAGGGTTCAAGACTTAGGATTAAAGTTATACACTCCATCCTAAGAGAAGGATGCAGGCATAAGCTTAATCACAAAGTCTTAAAGCCTTTAGGGTTTAGTCCCTGATTATGAGGTGAGAAGAGGAGACTCAAAGAGAGACACAAAGGTAAAACTATGGGGGGACTAATCAAAACCCTAATTCATTGCCATGCTTGGTTGGTCCTAAGGTTTGTGAGGTTTGCAAGAACAATCTTCAGAGGAGTCACCAGGAAGCAGATGAACAGGATTAAGAGAAGCAAAGTGACTTGCTTCATTCAAGAAGTCAAGTCACTTGAAGAAAGAAAGTGGGAAGGAGAAGAATGAGCAAGCTCAAACTCAAACACAAATAAAAATGCAGCAATGGATGCAAGAGAGATGAAAAGAAAAGGTATGAGAAGTGAAGGCAAATCCACTTCTCAAGTTTACTTACCACCTGCAATGTTAGAAAGAAAATGCAATGCAATGCAAGATGAGATGAAATGATATGATGCTAAGCAAAACCAGAAGCATGTTGATGATGATTATGATGTTATGAGGTGCTGCAAACATGAGGCAAAGCAATGGGGATGTTCATACAAGCTTATGAATGCAAATGATGCAAGCTAAGGAGCATGAACAAGCATGAAAAGTTATGAATCATACAAGACAAATGACATGGCAAATATGTAATTCAATGATCAATGATGCTTTATACATGTCTTAAGATGTCAAATGAATCACAAGAATGCACAAAATGCAAAGACAAGTCATGTTATACAAGGAAATGCAAGAGGGATGCAAATGAAAGCCCAAATTAGGGTTCATGGATCAAACATCAAACACAAACCAAAAAACAGAAGCAAAACCCTAAAGTAAAAAATGGAAAATGGCACTCAAAGAAACCCTAGGCCTATGATGAACCACTGCCCAAAGGGGAGCTCTCAACTCTCAACCAAACTCAAGATATGATTTTTACAAGTTATTAGGGTTTTTTAGGGTTCTTAACAAAACAAATGCCAAACAATTAGAAAATGCAAGAACAAATCATGGCCTTTTTACCCTAGAAACTACATGCAAAACAAAAGACAATGCAAGAAGAATCAATGTCTTAACCTTCACCAATTGGCAGAAATGATTTTTGGAACTTATGATCAAAATAATGCACAAAATATGATTTAATTCAATGAAAAGTTCTTAAAATGCATCAAGATCAAAAAAGAAATTTGGTTTGAAGGTTGGACAATGTTTCTAAATGTCTTAGAACATTTCATGAATTTTTTTGTAATTTTTAAATACCTAAAAGTATTTTTAATTAATTAATTCCCATTAATCAATTAAAAATAATCTTTTAAATATTTAAAAATACTTTTTTAATGATAAAAAATAAAATAAAAATATTTTTGGGTCTTAAAAATTAATAAAACTCTAAGGAAAAAGTTTCATAATTTTTAAGAATTTTTTGCTATTTTAAATTAATTATGTAAGTTAATGAAATAAAAATGAATTAAAAATCAAATAAAATAAAAGTAATCAGGATGGATGGCCAGGATGGGCTCTGGATTCAAATTCGTTGACCAGCGCGCAAATGAAGGGTGTGGATTGCATCTGATTTAATTAAATTAATTACGAATTAATTAAAGTTAAATAAGTGGATTAGGGCTAATGAAGAGATCCTGGCCTTCTATCTGCGCGCGAAGTCAAACAAATCAACGCAATCAAGGGTCCAAATTCAAACTAACATTAATTATGCAATTAGGGCACAAATGACTTTCAGGTCACCGGAGACGAGCTCCGGTCATCTTCTCCGGTGACCTTCTCCCCTGAAAACTTCTAAATCCTTCCCTAGGTCACTAAAATGAAATCTAAAAACATGGAAATGTTCCCCACATCCTCACGAATCAAACCCCTATCCTAGAACAAATTTATTCTTCCTAAATCAACTGAATCGAAGAGATCAAGTTCTAGGTCACGCAAGCTTCAGAAACAAATTAAATGCTTATATCACAACCATTTCAAAAACTAAAGGTACCAGAATGATCAGGATAACACAAAGAACAAGTTTGGAACAAAAGAAATGATTTCTGGAAAAATTATTTTCGAGCTACCTGAGATTTGAAGCTTTCAGTTTAGGAACTTTCTGGCCTCCTCTCCTTGTGCAATCTACTCCTTAGAACCTCTTGATGATGTTTGAATGCTCAAATGGAGTTTAAGTTGGATGGTTGATGAGTTTCGAAAGCTTCTGTTCAAGCTTGATCAGAAATGGCAATGGTGAAATAGGCACTTTCAGGTCATGGTGAGGGGTTGTTTATGATCCTGAGGGTGAATGGAGAAGGTCTATGGTGTTTGTTTGTGTGTTTGCAAGCTGTGGCAAGAGTTTCGAAGGAACTTGCAGCTTGGGGTGTGAAATGGTTATGGAGTAATCTGGCTGTTTCAGGCTTGTGCTTTGGGTGCTTTTGACTCAATGAGACATGGTGAGATGATTGGTGAAAATGGTTTGGATGTTTGAAGTCTGGACAGAGAGATTCGAAGAAGTTTGCAAATGAGAGTGTTTTTGTGAATGTGGTGAATGTCTGAGCTTCAGCCTTGCTTGAGGTGTGTTATGGCCAGCAAATTGTCCACATAACTCTCTCTCATTGGTCAGTTGACAAGACATGTGCTTTATTGATTGGTAAGTTGCCTTTTGCAAAAAGTCAAAAATTGTGTAAGAGAGGTATGGTGAAGTGCTAGCTTGGTACAAAGCCTAGGGGCTGCGCAGCATGGGATGGTGAGTGAGCTAGCAAGGTCAGCATCCAAGGTCACAAGTTGTAGGAAGCATGATGAGTGGTTTTGCAAGTTGTTGTACTTTGGTTCACATGTGAAGATCTTGTTCCAAAAGTCATGAAACATGAGCAATGCCTAGTTCATTCTGAATTTTAGGACTTAGAGAATGTTTATGTAAAGGTTTGATACCAATTAGAAGCTGCAATTTGACTTGGTGCATGATTTTGCAAGTTTCCCATTTGGTGCATGTCTTGAAATTTAGTGATTTTTGCCAACTTTGATGCACCATAACTTTTGATCCAAAATGAATTAGGTCATGTTCTTGTACTTTTTGAAAAGGGAAAGATGAGATCTACAACTTTCATGACCCAAGTTTTTCCATTTGAAGCATTTTTGGATCATGAATCAAGGCTTGAAAAATGACATAAAATGATGCATTCTTGAAAAGTCAACTATGCCCAAAAAGTCAACATTTGCAAAAACCCTAAATTCTTGATTTCTATGAACTTCAATCTTCTTCCATGATCAAATAAAGATCATATACACTCAAAATGATGAAGATCACCCATTGGTTGGGTCATTGGGGGCCTCAGATGCCCTGATTTTGCACTGACTTGTCTGAAAAGTCAACTCTTGATCAGATGACTTCCCCATGGAATTTCTTCATGAAAATTGATATGCATACTCCCTATACCATATAGAGACCAATGGAAACAAGAATGACCAAAAAATTTGGGGTTATGGCCTCTGAAACCAAAACCCTAATTTTCAGTCAACTGTGCAGTCTAGCCTGGCTCTGCATCCACTCAAACCCTAGTTCTTGTGATTCTTTTGCATTCTTGACTTTGAGGAGGTGAAATATGATATAAGAACACACATGGACCCCTTTGAGTTGATTGGTTGCCTTTGGAGTGGCTCAAGAAGCTTTGGGATGGCTCAGATCACAAACCCTATGTGCAGATGACTTAGAACCAATGCAATGAATCAAAATGTGATATGAGATGCTATGATTGTGTTTTATGCATATGAAATGATCACAAGCCATGGTGTGAATGGGTGAGGGCAAATTTGGGGTGTTTACAGTTGGACACCGATATTGTCATGCACAAGCTGCCTTTAAAAGAAGACTGCCCGCCAGTAAAACAGAAACTGCGCCGTACTCGCCCAGATATGGCAATGAAAATCAAAGAAGAGGTACAAAAGCAGTGGGACGCCGGGTTCCTTGCTGTGACTAGCTATCTGCCGTGGGTTGCTAATATTGTACATGTGCCTAAGAAAGACGGCAAAGTGAGAATGTGTGTGGACTACCGGGATCTGAACAGAGCCAGCCCGAAAGATGACTTCCCTTTACCTCACATTGATGTATTGGTGGATAATACGGCTCAGTTCTCAGTATTCTCCTTCATGGACGGATTTTCAGGGTACAATCAGATCAAGATGTCACCTGAAGACATGGAGAAGACAACTTTCATCACACCTTGGGGCACGTTCTGTTATAAGGTAATGCCATTCGGACTGAAGAATGCTTGTGCTACTTATCAACGGGCTATGGTAACATTATTCCATGACATGATCCATAAAGAAATTGAATGTTATGTGGATGACATGATTGCCAAGTCCCTCACAGAAGAAGACCACCTGGTAAATCTGTTGAAGTTATTCAAGCGTCTGAGGAAGTACCAACTGAAGCTGAACCCCAACAAGTGCACATTCGGGGTACGGTCTGGTAAGCTGCTGGGATTTATTGTAAGTGAGAAGGGGATTGAAGTTGACCCTGATAAAGTCAAAGCCATTCAAGAAATGCCTGCACCAAAGTCAGAAAAAGAAGTTCGGGGGTTCTTAGGTAGATTGAACTACATTTCACGGTTCATATCTCACCTTACAGCAACCTGTGAACCTTTGTTCAAACTGTTAAGAAAAGAACAAACGGTCAGGTGGAACGAAGACTGCCAGAGGGCTTTTGACAAAATCAAGGAGTACTTACAAGAGCCTCCAATCCTTATGCCTCCAGTTGAAGGAAGACCTCTAATCATGTACTTAACAGTATTAGAAGAGTCAATGGGGTGTGTGCTGGGCCAGCATGACGAGTCTGGCCGAAAAGAGTATGCAATATACTACCTAAGCAAAAAGTTTACCGACTGTGAACAACGTTATTCACTGCTCGAGAAAACTTGTTGTGCTTTAGCGTGGGCTGCTCGCCGGCTAAGGCAGTATATGTTGACCCACACTACCTTATTGATCTCAAAGATGGACCCAGTTAAGTACATATTTGAGAAGCCAACACTTACCGGACGGGTTGCAAGATGGCAAATGATCCTCACAGAATATGACATCCAGTACACATCTCAGAAAGCCATCAAGGGCAGTGTATTGTCTGATTATCTTGCTGAGCAACCCATTGATGATTACCAACCTATGTGATTTGACTTCCCTGATGAAGACATCATGTTCAATAAAGCAAAAGATCATGAAGAGCCCGTTCACACTGAAGGGCCTGACCCAGAAGAAGAATGGACTATGATGTTTGACGGGGCTGTTAATATGAATGGTCGTGGCGTTGGTGCAGTACTCATTACACCTAAGGGAGTCCACATGCCTTTCTCGGCAAAACTCACCTTTAACTGCACTAACAACGAAGCTGAGTACGAAGCTTGTATTATGGGACTTGAGGAAGCCATTGACCTCAGGATCAAGACTTTGACTGTGTTCGGAGATTCAGCTTTGGTAATCAATCAAACCAACGGTAAATGGTACACACACCAGGATCATCTGATACCTTACAGGGATTATACAAGGAGGTTATTGACTTTCTTTACAACAGTCAAGCTTGAGTATATCCCTCGAGACGAGAATCAGATTGCAGATGCTCTTGCCACCATTTCATCCATGATCAAAGTTCAAACTTCCAACTTTGCACCTCAAATCGCAGTATCCAGACTTGACAGACCAGCATATGTATTTGCAGCAGACATTGTCAAAGATGATAAGCCTTGGTTCCATGATATTAAATGCTTCTTGGAGGATCAAACATACCCACCTGGGGCATCATCTAATGACAAGAAGACATTAAGAAGGCTAGCTGGTAGTTTCTTCCTGAATACGGATGGTTCCCTGTACAAGAGAAACTTTGATATGGTACTTCTCAGATGCGTTGACAAAACAGAAGCAGGCTTGTTGATGCATGAGGTGCACGAAGGATCCTTTGGTACCCATGCAGGAGGGCATGCAATGGCCAAAAAGTTGCTAAGATCAGGCTATTACTGGATCACAATGGATGCCGACTGTTGTGCCTATGCCAGAAAATGCCATAAATGCCAGATTTATGCGGATAAGGTGCATGTGCCTCCCAATCCTCTGAATGTGATGTCTTCACCCTGGCCCTTTGCTATGTGGGGCATTGATATGATTGGCAAGATTGAACCAACTGCTTCAAACGGCCACAGATTCATCCTGGTGGCCATTGATTATTTTACCAAGTGGGTTGAAGCAGCTTCCTATGCAAACGTCACAAGGCAAGTGGTAGCCCGATTCCTGAAGAGGGACATCATCTACCGGTATGGAGTTCCCGAGCGAATCATTACTGATAATGGTTCCAATTTAAACAACAAAATGATGGCAGAACTGTGCCAGGACTTCAAAATCCAACACCACAATTCTTCTCCTTACAGGCCAAAGATGAATGGCGCCGTTGAGGCAGCAAATAAGAATATCAAGAAGATTGTGCAGAAGATGGTAGTTACCTACAAAGACTGGCATGAAATGCTACCATTTGCCTTGCATGGGTACCGTACATCAATCAGGACATCCACCGGGGCAACACCGTATCAACTTGTGTATGGTATGGAGGCAGTCCTACCTGTTGAAGTTGAATTACCCTCCTTACGGGTACTAATGGATGTTAAGCTGAACGAAGCAGAATGGGTCCGATCCCGATACGAACAACTGAGTCTGATTGAAGAGAAGAGATTAGCCGCAATCTGTCATGGGCAGTTGTATCAGAAAAGAATGAAGAAAGCCTTCGATCAGAAAGTCAGGATCCGAGAATACCAAGTAGGAGATCTTGTGCTGAAAAGACTCCTTCCTCCTCATACAGACCACAGGGGCAAATGGACTCCGAACTATGAAGGACCATTCGTAGTAAAGAAAGTTTTCTCCGGCGGAGCACTCATGCTCAGTACTATGGATGGTGAAGACTTCCCATCCCCTGTGAATTCAGATGCAGTTAAAAAATACTTCGCATAAAAATGACCCGCTGGACATAAAAATAGAATGTGAGTCCAGGCAAAAATAGGGCATCCCGGCGAGTCAAAAACAGAATAAAAGACTCGGGCAAAAATAAAGGAAAGTAAACAAAAAATGTACGCCCGCTGAGTTGAAAAGCCGCATTGGACAACTCAGGCAAAAATGGGTATCCCGGTGGATTGAAAACCTGAAAGGGCGATCCACGCAAAATAAGGGAATAAGCGAACAATTGCATTCTGAATTCATCTATATCACTTACAACCTGACAAGTTCCGAAAGGATCAAGCGTCAATCAGAATCAGCCTTCTTCAGAAAGCAAGATAAGAAGAACGTCAAATGTCATACGAGTCATAGCAAAGGGAAGCTCCTTGAAGCGTCATCAACATTGCCAATATCTTTTGTTTCTCAATTTGTAACAATCTCCTCATTTTAGGGGATTTGTTTCTTCGGCTGTATTTTGCCAATTCAGGGCACATGAATTAATAAAATCAGATTTTCAGTCATGTTTCGTTTCGTACATTTTATTTTCATTTGCAAGAATGTCCGACGTCTTTAAGATACTGATTGCATAAATACAGATGCTTCTCTTCTAAAATACGTGCTTACAGGAAATATACTTACTCCCGGGAGTGTCTGAACTCCTATGGCGGAATCCGGCAAGGGATACCTCGGGATTACTTGTGCGCTTCTCTATATTTTCAGGATTGCAGGCATCCAAAGCACAACATGGGGCATGGAGGCTTTTCCCCAGCAAGCTGCCTAATCATTATCTACTCAGTCTATCTCCCGATTGGCACCAAAGGTGTTTTTTCTCCCCAGCTGAGTTGCCATTTATTTCCTCCTCAGCCAAGTGCAAAAGCCAGGGAACCACCTCCCCACAGAGTCTTAGCCTCTATCCAGGAGAGCAACGCCTGAAGATCTCACAACAGAGCGACGAAAGCTTCTACAAACCCCAGTTGGGTCCGTCATTACTAAGATAGGTCTATCAGTGGCCTATATCCCCAAGCAGAGTCCCATATGATCTCATCCCCAGCTGGGATGTTCACTTCAAGCAGATCAACCAGAGATCTTCGTAGCAGTGGGGTCCGAATCCCGGATCAGTATCTTTTGTATAATCATAGCATTCGCATCATATTCTCCCCGCAGAGCGTAGCATTCCGTTTAATACGGAGCATTACGGCAAAAATCAAACATATTGCATAATCATGAGCCATGTACTGAATCAAACACTTGTAAATACTGACAATCCGTCAACAAGATATACAGAAAACTCCCCGGATTCCCTGGCAGAAAGCCAAGGCATTTGCCCTACACTCACAAATACAAATGCACACTCCTTTTGGCACCTGTCCGTGTCATGATTCCCCAGTAAAGTCGCCCGAGCATTCTTTGCAAACAGACACTTATATATTACAGATACTTCTTGACACCCGTCCGTGTCATATCCCCAACAGGAAGCCAAAGCGTCCTCTTTGCACTCACAGATACATATATCTATACAGATTCCCTGACACCTGTCCGTGTCACCTTCCCCAACATAATTACCTATACACTTTGTGAACCATACACTTGTTTATATTATACTTCTCCCGACACTCGTCCGTATCACACTCTCTAGCAAGTTAAACACTCACCTGTACACCACTCATACTTATTATTCCTGCTTCACTCATACAGATACTCGTTCGTATCTTGTATACATTACTTAAATCCCCTCAGATTCGACACTCGTCCGTGTTCTTTGTTAACCAGTTGATACTCGTCCGTATCATCATCTCAGAACATGTGTCAAGCGTTTGTCTCTACCTGATACTCGTCCGTATCATAGTCTTAGGGATGCTCGTCCGCATCTCTAATCCATACACGTGTCAAACACTTATGTCTCCTTGAATTTAGACACTCGTCTGTGTCTACCATTCCCTAGAAGAGTCCCCACAGAATCAACACTCGCCCGTGTTCTTTGTTAACCAGTTGATACTCGTCCGTATCATCATCTCTGAACATGCGTCAGCATTTGTTTCTACCTGATACTCGTCCGTATCATAGTCTTAGGGATGCTCGTCCGCATCTTTAATCTATACACCGTACACCAAACACTTATACCTCTCATTCCTGGGATATAGACACTCGTCCGTGTTTACTTGGCATTCGTCCTATGTCATGATACCTTTCGGCAGCCGTACCCTTCCAGGTGACCGTCCTTCACCTTTTTGATGATCGTCCTTCATCACCCCCACTGGAGTCTCTATTCATTAGAACCCCTTTTTATCCGACATTCGCCCTATGTTGTAGCTGCCGTCCTCTGCTAGGTGATCGTCCTTCACCTCCTGATGATCGTCCTTCATCATTTTATCCGATGGCCGTCCCCATCGTTGATCTTGTTATCTGGCATTCGTCCTATGTCATGATAAACCTCGAGAGCAGTCGTACCCTGCTAGGTGATCATCCTTCACCTCTTGATGATTGTCCTTCATCATGCTTATCCGATGGCCGTCCCCATCGTCGACCTTCTATCCGGCATTCGTCCTATGTCGTGATATTTTTGGCAACCGTACCTTGCCCGGTGATCGTCCTTCACCTTAGATGACCGTCCCTCATCTTATTCCCTCGAGAGCAGTCGTACCCTGCTAGGTGATCGTCCTTAACCTCTTGATGATCGTCCTTCATCATGCTTATCCGATGGCCGTCCCCATCGTCGAACTTCTATCCGGCATTCGTCCTATGTCGCGATATTTTTGGCAACCGTACCTTGCCCGGTGGTCGTCCTTCACCTTAGATGACCGTCCCTCATCTTATCCCCATCAGAGAAGCCGTCCCCTGCTAGGTGATCGTCCTTCACCTTTGATGACCGTGCCTCATCATTTATTTTTACCTCTAATCCCCAGAGAATCTTTGTCACTTTATTTTGATGGCCGTCCCCATCATGATCTCTTATATCCCCAGCATGTCGGTCGTCCCCGTTAATGCTCTTTCCCCAGCAGTCGTCCTCTGCTCGACGGTCGTCCTCCGTCGCCCGCACTTTATAATATACTTTATTTTCTTTTACAATCTATATCCCTTTTCTTCTTCATTCTGTGAGTGCAAATTTTGGACTGTCTTTGGTATTCAACCACAAGTTATCTTGTTCGCCTGTTAAGCCGTCGCTTACATCCTGCACAGCTAACTCATGTTTGAATAGGGGCAACTGTAAACACCCCAAATTTGCCCTCACCCATTCACACCATGGCTTTTGGTCTTTTCATACGCATAAGTTCAATCATAGCATCTCATATTGCATTTTTGATTCATTGCACTGGTTCTAAGTCATTTGCATCTAGGGTTTGTGATCTGAGCAATCCAGGAGCTTCTTGAGCCACTCCAAAGGTCATCAATCACTTCAAAGGGGTCCATGTATGTTCAAGCATCATATTATATCCCCTAAAATTCAAGAATGTCAAAAAAATCACAAGAACTGAGATTGGCATGGGAGCATAGCCAGGTTTAACTGCACAGATGACCTAGAATTAGGGTTTTGGTTTCAAAGGCCATAACTCCAAATTTTTTGGTCATTCTTGTTTCTATTGGTCTCTATATGGTATAGGGATCATGCATATCAATTTTCATGAAGAAATTCAATGGGGAAGGCGTCTGATCAAGAGTTGACTTTTTGAGCAAGTCAGTGCAAAATCAGGGCATCTGAGGCCCTCAATGACCCAACCAAAGGGTGTTCGTCATCATTTTGATTATGTATGATCTTTATTTGATCATAGAAGATGTTAGAAGTTCACAAAATTGAAGAATTTCAAGCCATTTGCAAAGTTGACTTTTTGGGAAAATGACTTGTAATGGAAACTTGCCATTTTGGGAAACTTTTTCAACCCTTGCTTTTTGATTCAAAAATGCTTCAAATGGGAAAACTTTGGTCATGAAAGTTGTAGAATGGATCATTCCCTTTTCAAAAAGTACAAGAACTCATTCTAATTCACTTTGGATCAAAAGTTATGGCTTGTCAAAGTTGGGAAAAATCACATAATTTCAAGTTTTCTACCAAAGAGGCAAAGTTGCAAAATCCCTTGCCAAGGCAAATTGAGACCTCAAAGTGACTTCTAAACTTCACACAAACATGAATCATTGTCTAAAAGTCAGATTTCATCAAGAGTTTGCTCATTTTTATGACTTGTGGATCAAGAAACTTCAAAAGGGCCAAAGATGAACAAAGTTGCAAAACCTCACTCAAACCCTAATCCATAAGCTGGCTGACTTCAAAATTGATCCTATGGTTCTCCTCACTTCTTGCTGCGGAGGACACCCCTCTTGTCCTTGGCTAGCCATGAGCCCATACCTCTCTTACACAAAGCTTGACTTTTTGGCAAAAGACCCATACCAATCACAATAGGGCACACCAACTCCACAGACCTATCCATGAGTGATAAGTGGACAAAATGGAACTCAACACCACACACAACTCATGCGGAAACACTCCCCAAGCCAGCATTCTCATTTTCCACCTCTTATGCAACTTCCTTCGAAACTCATCATACAACCTTCAAGCACAAAAACAAACTTCATAGAATATCTCGGCATGTTCCACTGATCAAAAACCAACCATTGTGTTGGCCTGAAACCTCCCACATCACAAATACGATTTTCACACTCCCTTGGCCTGAGCTTCTGCCAACTCCCTCTAGAGGCCATATAAACTCCAGCTAAGTGTCAAAAGCTTCAAAGGAGGATCATTGGAGCTTGTTTGAACCAAAGAAGCAGCCAGAAAGTCCCTGTTTCGAAAGCTCAATCTCAGGTAGCATGATGAACAAATTTTCCAGAACTTTAATTTCTTGTTAGAATATTGTTCTATACGTTGCCCTGATCATGGGGATCTATTTATTTTTGAAAATGAGCCAGAAACAAGCATGTTATGATGATCTGAAAGTTTGCCCGTAAAAATGTTTTTGCTTGTTTCCTTTGATTCAGTGAAAATAAATGTTGTTTGATTTAGGGTTTATGCTTAGTGGTGTTCATAGATTGATTCTGGAGAGTTTTGTGAGGATTTGATGCGTATTGAGAGAGATTGAGGTTTTGGCTTGCCGGAGAAGATGATCGGAACATTGTTCCGGTCATCTGAAAGTAATTAGGGTTTTGGATTAGGGTTTAATCATAATTAGGCCAGTTTGAATTTGGGCTGTCCATTAGCGCGCCAAGTCAATTCTCGCCCCTGTGAGTTTGAATCTCATCCATTGGATTGGCTGACTTTCCTATTTTTCATTTAAAATTCATTTTATTTTCATTTGTTTTGATTTATTTTGCACGAATTATTAAAAATAGCAAAAAATGTTTAAAAATTATGAAAATATTTGTCAAGGTTTTCATTATTTTTCAGAACACAAAAATATTTTTATTTTTATTTTTTGCATTAAAATTATTTTTAAATCATTTAAAAGCTTATTTTTAATTAATTAATGGAAATTAATTAATTAAAAATACTTTTAGGTATTTAAAAATCACAAAAAAAAATCATGTGACATTTAAAAACATTTAGAAACATTGTCCAACTCTCAAACCAAATTTCTTTTTTGTTCTTGATGCCTTTTGATAATTTTCTTTGGATTTAATTCCATTTCAAGGCATTATTTTGTTTCAAACTTCAAAAATTCATTTCTGCCTAACCATTGAGAGTTGGATCATGATTCTTCTTGAATTGCATCTTGTATAGCATGTAGTTTATAGGATAAAATTGGTTTGATTTGATCTTGCATTTTCAATTTGTTTAGGATTTTTCTTGACAAGGTACCCCAAAACCCTAGCAATCTTAGGAAATTCATAACTTTCAATAGCTTAAGAGTTGGATCCTCTCCTTTGGGCAGTGAGTTTGTATAGGTTTAGGGTATCTTTGGTTGCATTTTCAAATTTTTATCATGTCATTTGCTTCTGGTTTTGGATTTTTGCTTTGTATGTTGCATATAACCCTAATTCATGCCTTCCTTTGCATCCATCTTCCATTTACTTGCATACCATGACTTACCATGACATTTTGTGCATTCATTTGATTCATAACACATCTTAAGACATATTAGAATCATGTTTGATCATTGCATCTTTCATTTGCCATGTTACATGTCTTTTGCATTCCATAACTTTTCATGTACATCCATGGTTCAAAACATGCTTCTCTTGCCTCCATATGCTTGTATGATCATTCTAATGCTTTTCCTCATGTTTGCATCATCTCTTAGCATCATTAACATCATACTCATGCTTCTGGTTTTTGGTTTGCATCATCACATTTCATCTCATTTGCATTGCATTTCATTTCTTTTGCTAACTTTTCAGGTGGTAAGTTGTTTTGAGAAGTGGATTTGCCTTCACTTCTCACAATCTCTTTTCATCTCTCTTATGAATCATTGCTGCATTTTATCTTGTGCTTTGGATTGAGATTTCTCACTCTTGTTCATCTCACCTTCTTTCTTCAATCAACTTGTCTTCTTAAGTGAAGCAAGTTGTTTTGCTTCTCTTTGCTCCTTTCATCTGCTTCTCTCCTTGGTGGTTCCTTGAAGATTTCTTTCTTAAACCTCACAAACCCTAGGAATGACCAAGCATGATAACAATTAGGTTTGATTAGTCCCCCATTTAGCTTTTACCTTTGTGTCTCTTTGAGTCTTCTCTTCTCATCTCATAATCAGGGACTAAACCCTAAAGGCTTTAAGGCTTTGTGATTAAGCTTATGCCTGCATCCTTCTATTAGGATGGAGTGTATAACTTTAATCCTAAGTGTCAAACCCTTAATGTGTTTAAATCCTTTAATCAATTCATCTAATAATCACTAAGACATCAAGCTTGTAACTTGGGCCTTGCATTAGGGTTCTAATTCTTCCTTAATTGGTTAAGAAGGACTAACCCTAGTGTTAATGGACAAGTCCCCCTCAAGCTGTCTTACAAACCATAAAACTCACTTCTTCATCTTATCATTAACTAAAATCCATCTAATAAAGGCTTTGTTTTGTCATGAGGTTAATCCCTAATCATGGATTAAGTTGAGGAGTCTTCCTCAGCTTAAACATTCTCATCTATTATCCTTCTATTGGGATGGTGTAATGAGTCTGTTTAATCCCTGATTATGGCTTAAACTCATTACTTAACATTAAACAAAAACAACAAAAACATCTAAATAAATGCAAGTAATATAATGATCTTAATCCTACATCAAATGGTGATTAAGTGTGAGATACTGACTTCACACTTAAGGTATTCTCATCACCCCTAATCAGAGGGAGGATGTGATGAGTTTACTAACCCATTGGTTTAGGCTTAAGCTCATTAACTTATGACAAACTTTCAAAAAAGCAATAAAAGGCTGAAAACATCAAAAACAAACAATAATCTTCTCCTCCGGGATTCTTTTCTCATCTCATTCACTCACGAACGAGAACTTGCTTTTTCCGTCTAATGTAAGACAGTTTGCACCTGAGCCAGACAGGTCATACACTTGAGCATAGACAAGTAAGCAGTTCACAAGTCAAGTTATCTTTCAGTCTCTTTGGGTCGAACTACGGTGTTCTGACTTCCTCATTGCACGAGAGGATACGTAGGCATAACTTAACAGTTATCGAACAAAAGTCTCTGTATATTCCCCCTCCTTCCAGTTTCATTCTTTTAAGCCTCATGATCTTGAGCATTTCATTCTTGTTCTCACACTGACACTTTACTTATACACTTCACTTTTCTTTTACACTGACACTTGCATTCTTTTCCAGCCTTGATACACAGATAACACTGACACTACCCCTTTAAAACACAAATCTTTTAAGCGTGGATCCCGTCGAGTACGGCGGACAATCTGGGTGCTAATACCTTCCCAGGTTGTAACCAACCCCCTTTCTCAGTCTCTCTGGTTCGCAACCGTCTTATCCATATCTTTCTAGGTTTATGCAGCATTACCTTTCCTTCGGGATAAAAATGCCTAGCTGGCGACTCTTTGTCTTTCTGTGTTCACCCCTGTTTGTTCTCTCCTCCTTTCGCCGACCGTTCGCGTTTGTACCCCATATGACTTAGCCTCATTTGGTGGGAGCGACAAAGACGACCGAAGCTTATCTCTGGTCGCCTGAGATTAATTAGGGTTAAGTGTGATTAATTAGGAGTTTTGAATATGGACCCTTAGATGTGCTTTCCCGCGCGTGAATGAGTGGTCTGGATTTGTCATTTAAGCCCTAATCTCCAATTAATTAATTAAATCTTGTTTAATTAAATTATAAAACAAAATTAGCCAGATTTGAATTAGGGCCTTTGGATCTGGCGCGCAGTCAACCAGTCCAAACCCAGATCAAATCCTGGCCCTTCTTTGGGTTGACTTTCCATATTTTCATTTTAAATTCATTTTCTTTTCATTTTATTTATACGAATTATTTAAAATAGCAAAAATCATTTAAAAATTATGAAATTTTTTGTAAAAGATTTCATTAATTTTTAAAACCCAAAAATATTTTTATTTTTATTTTTTGCACTGAAAATTATTTTTAAATCATTTAATTGTTTATTTTTAATTAATTAATGAAAATTAATTAATTAAAAATGCATTTAGGTATTTAAAAATCACAAAAAAAATTCACATTGCATTTAGAAACATTTAGAAACATTGTCAAACTCTCAAACCAAATTTCTTTTTTGTTCTTGATGCCTTTTGATCATTTTCATTGGAATTAATTTCATTTTAAGGCAATATTTTGGTTCAATCTTCAAAATTTTATTCTGCCTAACCATTGAGAGTTGGATGGTGATTCTTCTTGCATTGCATTCTTCATAGCATGTAGTTTATAGGATAAATTTGATTTGGTTTGATCTTGCATTTTCAATTTGTTTAGCATTTTTCTTGATGAGGTACCCCAAAACCCTAGCAATCTTAGGAAATTCATAACTTTCACTAGGTTAAGAGTTGGATCCTCTCCTTTGGGAAGTGTGCTTGTATAGGTCTAGGGTATCTTTTCTCCCATTTGCAATTTTTTATCATGCCTTATGCTTCTGATTTTGAGTTTTGCTTTGTGTGTTGATCATAAACCCTAATTTGTGCCTTCTCTTGCATCCATCTTTCATTTGCTTGCATCCAATGACTTTCCATGACATCTTGTGCATCCACATGATCCATAATACACCTTAGGACATATTAAAGTTATGTTTGATCATTGCATCCTTCATATGTCATGTTGTATGTCCATTGCATTTCATAACTTTTCATGTACATTCATGGTTCAAAACATGCTTCATCTGCATCCATGTCCTTGTGGGATCATTCTCATGTCTTGCCTCATGTTTATATCATCTCTTAGCATCATTAACATCATGTGAATGCTTCTGACTTTGGTTTACATCATGACATTTCATCTCATTTTCATTGCATTTCATTTCTTTTGGCTAACTTTTCAGGTGGTAAGTTGTTTTGAGAAGTGGATTTGCCTTCACTTCTCACAATCTCTTCTCATCTCTCTTGCATCTTTGCTGCATCTTATCTTGTGTATTGGAATGAGCTTGCTCATTCATGTTCATCTTACTTTCTTTCTTCAAGCAACTTGACTTCTTAAGTGAAGGAAGTTGTTTTGCTTCTTATTGCTTCTTCCTCCTTTCATCTGCTTCCTTCCTGGTGGTTTCTCTGAAGATCTTCTTGCAAGCCTCATTAACCCTAGGAACAACCAAGCATGATAAAAATTAGCGTTTGATTAGTCCCCCATTAGTTTTACCTTTGTGTCATCTTTGAGTCTTCTCTTCTCACCTCATAATCCAGGACTAAACCCTAAAGGCTTTAAGGCTTTGTGATTAAGCTTATACCTGCATCCTTCTATTAGGATGGAGTGTATAACTTTAATCCTAAGTGTTAAACCCTTAATGTGTTTAAATCCTTTAATCAATCCATCTAATAATCATCAAGACATCAAACTTGTAACTTGGACCTTGCATTAGGGTTCTAATTCTTCCTTAATTGGTTAAGAAGGACTAACCCTAGTGTTAATGGACAAGTCCCCCTCAAGTTGTCTTACAAATCATAAAATCCATTTCTTCATCTTACCATTAACTAAAATCCACTTTAATAAAGGTTTTGTTTTGTCATGAGGTTAATCCCTAATCATGGATTAAGTTGAGGAGTCTTTCTCAGCTTAAATGTTCTCATCTGTTATCCTTCTATTAGGATGGTGTAATGAGTCCATCAAATCCCTGATTATGGCTTAAACTCATTACTCAACACTAAACAAGAACAACAAAAACATCTAAATAATCACAAGTAGGTTAATGATCTTAATCCTACATCATGGTGATTAAGTGTGAGGTGTTTAGTTCATACTTAAGGTATTCTCATTACCCCTAATCAGAGGGAGGATGTGGTGAGTTTACTAACCCTTGGTTTAGGCTTAAGCTCATTAACTTATGACAAACTTCAAAAAGCAATAAAATCCTGAATGCACAAAAACAAACAATAATCGTCTCCTCCGGGATTCTTTTCTCATCACCTTCACTCACAAACGAGAACTTGCTTCTTTCGTCTAATGCAATACAGTTTGCACCTGAGCCAGACAGGTCATACACTTGAGCATAGACAAGTAAGCAGTTCACAAGTCAATTCATCTTTCAGTCTCTTTGAGTCGAACTACGGTGTTCTGACTTCCTCATTGCACGAGAGGATACGTAGGCATAACTAAACAGTTATCAAACAAAAGTCTATGTATATTCCCCTTCTTCCAGCCTTATTCTTTAAGCCTCTTTATCTTGAGCATTTCACTCCTGTTCTTACACTGACACTTCTCATATTTCACTTCACTTTCTTCCAACACTGACACTTGCATTCTTTATAGCTTTGACACACAGACAACACTGACACTACCCCTTTAAAACACAAATCTTTTAAGCGTGGATCCCGTCGAGTACGGCGGACAATCTGGGTGCTAATACCTTCCCAGGTTGTAACCAACCCCCTTTCTCAGTCTCTCTGGTTCGCAACCGTCTTATCCACATTATTTTCTTAGGTTTATGTAGCATTACCTTTCCTTCGGGATAAAAATGCCTAGCTGGCGACTCTATTCATTTCTTTCTCCTTTCGCCGACCGTTCGCGTCTGTACCCCTTCTGACCAGGTGTCATTTGGTGGGAGCGACACTTTCCTTCTCTTATCTTCATCTTCCTTTCAACCAAGTCAGTTTGTTTCATCAAAGGTTAACCAATGATTAGATTCCCGACTTTGTTACCTTGAAGTTTATTGACAAACACTCTCAGCTCTTCTTGCCCCTGGGCTAAGTTTTGGATAAGAGCCACCTGACCATTCATCTGGATTCTCATATTTTCCATCTCTGATTGCAGTTGTTCCAACTAATCATCCTTGTTGTCTTCAAGATTCTTCTTTCTCATGTCCTTAGTGAGGAGGACTTTCAACTCTTCTTGCCCCTTGGACAAATTTAGGATCACCTCTTGAAATTGAGCATTCTGGGTTTGGAGATCTTTGACAGTCTGTTCGAGGGCCATTTCCACTGAAATAAACATCGAGAAGATAAGAAACCTGTCACAAAAAATTGTTATACAATGGTATGGTATGTAGATGCATATGCTATGTTTTCAAGGACCATGTAGGATTTAAATTTGTTAGAGGAAAATAAAAACAAAACTCTTATTAATAAGTTTAAAATATAATTGCCCCATGGGCGTACAATGAAAGAAAACAAAAAGTTGCAAAAAAAACAAGAACATCTGAGACTCAAGTCTCCCATGGACGCTTTCTCTTTGGGTTGAGATACATATTGAGGTTCCACCCTTCGTGAAGTTGCTTTGTCAGCTCCAACACTCTCTTTTTGCTAGCTTTGAACTGAGCCTCAAAGGTATCCCTTTGATCCTTCAGTTGTATGCAAGAGTTTTGCAGCTCTTCCAGATCAGTAGGTATATCAGGATGAAGAATGGTGTAAGAAACACCTGCTTCAACAATAGACTCAACAATTATAGGTAGAATAGCATGATATGGCATCATAAGAGTCTGAGCACGATACCGTACCCATCTGAGGTAAGGTTCCATAGGGATTGCGTATTTTGGTTCTAGAGTATTGCTGTTAATCGTATTCACCATGCTCCAAGCTCGTATAAACCTTTGATGGTAACCTTGAAGATCGTGGTCATAATCAAACACAATACCTTGAATAATCATATCATGAGGACCATTACTCTGAGCATAACCAAACTGACGTAGTGCTAGAGAAGGATTGTAGGTAATGCCCCTCTTATACCAAGGAGTGGCACATTAGGGAACTCCCCACAATGGTCAATGATAGTAATATTCTCCATAGATCAATAACACTAATGAATGTCTGAATGAGAGAATGACATTATCCTTTTAGACCATCTCAAACCTTGTTCATTCTTCATCACAGATTGAGGGAGGTGTGAAATAAACTACCTTGATAGTAGAGGTATGCAATATATCATAGTTCCTCGCGCCTTCATAGGAAGAGTGTGAAGAGGGTGCAAGATATCTCCAAGCAAGGTAGGCACCAGAGTATGAGTCAGAAATATGTTGACGACGTGTACATTTATGAATTGGTCTGGATTAGGGAACAATACCAATCCATAAATTAATAAGGCTAAGATCTCCTCAAAAGCACCGTAACTCATAGCATCCAAGAACACCTGGGCTTTCTCTATCAATACTTTGGCAAGAAAACCCTTAACTCCACTTCTTGTTTCTAGGAAAATGTCTGATTTCTTCAGATGTAAGGTTGCAACAAAGACTTCAGGTTTAGGCTCCTTCTCTAAGCATGTGAAAGGTTTCTAATTAAGGACAGGTACACCAAGTAGCTTGGAGAATTCTTCCATTGTGGGCATCAGCTGATAATCGGGAAATATGAAGCGATGATGTTTAGAATCAAAGAACTGGACCAGGACACTCATCATATCTTCATTAAACCCTGAGGTAACCAAGTAAACTAGATGACCATGCTTCTTGATGAATTGGGAACTTTTGAGACCAACTCCTTAAGCTTGGAAGGTATCCTTACAAAGTTGACTGAATAGTATTCCTACGAGTGGAAGCCATAACCTGCAACAAAGAATAAAGATAAATTCTTTGATCCTTGAAATGGTTAGTGAGAATGCTATGCTTATGATGTCATGATGTTATGATGTCATGTTCATACACAAACAAGTGACACACACAAACAAATCACACAATTTTTTCCCAGGTTCAAAGGCTTGCATGAAGTTCATAGGTAAGTAACCTCCCCACTGAAGTTTAGTTGGTTCATCATGTCCTAGTAAAAGTAATCGGGTTCTAAGGGATCTCAATACCACTAATCCTTCTAAAGGGTTGTTGTTCAGTAGGCAACTGACTTGCCAACCAAAACACCCCAAGATTAGAATCTTAATGAGCGTAGCATCGAGTATCAACCAACTTTAGACTTCACCAAAGCCGGTTATCTCACTACTTTATAATGGCCAAGATGAGTCAATTAGGGTTCTAAAGGGTAGTTAGTGTTAATGACAACATATGACTGTCTCATATTATCCTCAACTTACTTAAGGAACATAAGCTCCAACCAAGAAGTCACACTAACTATAGCCACCAGATCAACCATATCGGTATATGCTGTATAATTTCCTTGGTCTATTGCCACTTACCTAAGGTACACTAGATCCGGGTTAGGATCTTTCTCACAGTAACCCCACAACAATCCCTTAAAGGTAAAGCAAACAAATCAATCAAATAAAGTGATCTAATCCTAAGGTAACCCCTCATTTACTTAGTATTCCCTAGTAGAGTCGCCAGTTTTGTAACACGACGGGAGAATTGACTTAGGCGTTTTTGTTTCCAAAAACTATGTTGCGGATAGTAAGAGTCGCCACCGACTTTTATTTTATCCAATTTAGGAAAGGGTATAAAAGAATAGGAAAGACCTGAAAAAGATTTTGAGTTCGGGGGGTAGGTTATACAAAGGGAAGGTATTAACACCCTTTGTATCCATGGTTATCCATGGGCTCTTAGTTACTTAGCTCACTTTAACTTATTGAAAAATGTGTAGTGTGTGTTTAGAAAATTTTCAGAAGTCTTTGTAATGATCCTCGTATGGATGTATACAAAGCATTGAGTTTGAAAATGTTTTAAAAATGGGATGTGAAAAGAGTTTTGAAAGAGCGAGCAAGTAATTAAGTGCTACCTACCCTAAGTTGGTCTTTCATGTTTATCTACTTCCATTCAAGGGTAAGACTGTCCTTACTATTAAGGAGTAAATAGTCATTACTTTGGATGTGATAAGGGACGTGCGTAGGTTCATCGTATGGTCATAGAAGGAAACTGGAAGGGGTGTCTTAGTAATTCGAATGGACTATGATCTCTTAATCTTGAAGGGACTATGTAGGGTCATCGAGGGACGAGATCATTATTTCGTAGATAACTTCGAAGGGACTATGATCTCTTAATCTTGAAGGGACTATGATGATATTTGTTTGAAGGGACATTTCTTTAAGACATCCCCACGTTCGAGGGACTTGACCATTTGTTAAAGACAACCAAGAGGGAAAACTCTAGGATGTGCAGATGGCGATCGTAGAACGATCGACTTACGTTTGTGAATATTATTTTCAATTATTTATCTTATGATTAGTGATCTAAGTCCAAATTAATTTTAATTTATTCTTTACACTCCCTAAATTACTATCCACACATTAATATTTACAGAAATTTAAAAGCGGAATTTAAAAGGTCCTACTTTATTACATGACTTTGGGGCAATTACATAATAATCGAGCGAAAGAGAAATAAATTACATAAGAAAAATGCAACCTATACAATTTTTATAAATAAAATAAATAAAGTGAATTAAATAAGAAAAGAAAAGAAATTATGAATAATTAAGGTTTTAAAAAAAATTAGAATTTAGAAAAATCAGATTTGAAAGTTAGGGTTAGGGTTTAAGAACATCAAAGTTTGAAAAAAGATTAGGGTTAATAAAAGAAATTAGGGGTTTAATTAGGTTTTTTTTGAAAATAAATTAAATTAGATCTTAGTTAAAATAAACACTAATTATCTAAATGAATGAATTAACTTAATAAAATAAGAATTATGTGAGAAAATTGTTTTTTAAGTTAATTAACTAATTAATTTTACAAATTTAATAAGAAAAACTAAATATTATAAACTATGGTAAAAATAAATATGTGAAAAAAATATTTACAAAATTTTATTATTTTTTAAGAAAAATAAATTAGATTAATTTTAAATTAATGGTTAACCGTTGATTAGTTAATTAATGGTGGTTAACTAAAATAATAATAATAAGAAAACACTAAAAAATAAGAGGAAAAGAACCAGGTTACAAAAAAGGGTTGGAGGCTGGATTCGATCCCCTCCCCTCTACTTCATATTTACGTTTCTCATCCACTGGGCTAGCGCGCGCCTGTTGTTTATAACCTGAAACCAATAAACAATATAATAAAACTAGAAAAGTAAACAAGTTATGAAAAAAAAATGCTGAAGGCTGGGTTTGAACCCACGCATTTTGGTTCGTATACGCCTCCTTCAAACACCAGTCCAAGCGCGCATGTGTGATATAATCCTGAAACAAATAAATAATAGAATAAGTTGGTTTTTGAAATTCTGAACGCGCGCCAAACATCTTCGTATTCAACCTCTGGACTATGCTTTTAGCTACGGTTTCCAATTGAATTAGCTACGAAAAACTTCGTAGCTAAATGACCTGCATTATTTCAATCATCCAGTACAAACACGATTAGCTCAAATTAATGATACAAAATGATTCCCCACAACCTGCATAGTCCAAATATGTCTTTAAACAATCTTTAAACAACCTAAATCAAGAAACCCTAAAGTTGAACTTGAAACCCTAACAATGGTGTAATTTGATTTCGGCCATGAAACTTCAAACCAATAACCCAGAAGCATCCTTGTATCATAATAAACACAAATCAATCATTAAATTCAGTTTATAACAAGCATATGTATGTAATCGAAAAATGCAAAAACAAGATTAAAAAATGATTCGGTTATGGCAATATAACATGAATTCGATGGTGATGATGACTGTGATAGGTTTAGGGAACCTCAAAGATTGATTTACAACCTTTAAATCACTTGGAAACAACTTAAAACTTAGAAACCGAAAATCCAATTTTCTTGAAAAATTTAGTTTTGAAGGTGCACTTTTTGTCTCTGAAAATCGTCCATATCCTTGTGGTCTTATTGTCTTTATGTAGTAGTGTAATCTAGGGTAATAAATTGGGCCTTGGTGAAGGATTTGTAGGTTACTTGAATGTGAAGAAATCCAAATTACCATATTTGTCCAAAAATAGTATTTGATCATGCTATTTTGGTCTTGTATGAATTTGGAAATGATCAATCACCTTAAACATCAAATATTTGATCTAAAAATAAATCTTAGATAAAATATTTGATTTTTCATAATTTATTTCAATTAAAATTGAATTTAAATGTTTAAAATTCAATATAATATAAAATAAATAATAAAAATCAGAAAAAATGATCATTGGACCGTGAATGGTCTCATCTTTAAATTTAGGTTGAAATATTATGGGCCCATTTGGAGAAATCTTGAGTTTTGACCATTTTTTCTTCATACACCTCAAAATTTCCAAACTTCAACAATGCATAACTCCCTCAATATTTATCCCATGAAGGTGTTCTAGGACTTTTTAGAAATCTTAGAGTGTTCTCTAACTTCTACTTTTGGTCCCATGTCCATATCAGTTTCCATTTTTAAGTTATGAGTTTTGGAAGAAGTTGAATTTTTGTTGACTTTTTAAAAGGACCTGTAATGTCTTGGCTCATATCTTTCAAATGAAGCATTTTTGGTTGTGAGACACAAAGTTGTAGAGAATTGAAATTTACTTCAAAATGAGCTTTGGATGGAAAATTCTTGATGAAGTATGTGAAAGTTATGGCTGGTCAAAGTACATTTGACTTTTCCTGCAAAAACCCTAATTTAGTAACTCCTGATTCTTGATGATTATGAGGTTTCCTTGATGAATCATGATCAAACCTTGATCAAATGATGAATTTCACCTCATAATCTTGATGTTGACCAAAAATATTGAAGTTTGACTTTATGTTGACCACAATTGACTCATTGACCAAATTAACTGATTTTTAAGTATCTGAGCATCTAACTGATCAAACTTGTAGGGAAAACCTTGAAACTTGAAATGAGGATTCTTTGAGGTATATGGGATGTCATGAAGTCAACTTGAGGCTTTGGAAGCCCACTTTTCCTTGAGAAACTCAAAACCCTAGTTTAAGATCCATTGCTTAGGAGGAGGCTTTGTCTGATGAAACCTTGAATCCTCTTGAGCAATTGTGAATCTTGTGACCATCAGGAGACCTCTTGAGACATATTGTATTGAATATGGGAGGGAAAATTTTGGGGTACAACAATCTGACAACCTCCAACGAACCCTGACAAGTACGATAAAAGAAATGGCCTATTTTTTTTTGGATTTCTTGAATATGTTTAGACATAAAATAAAATGATAAACATGTAGGAAAGTTTGGGGTATGGCACCCGGTTCGGAATACCCCAGGCTATCATTACCAACAATGACACCCAATTCACGGATAAGAACTTTCAAGAGTTCGTCGCCAACGTCAGAACTAAATAACATTTCACATCTGTCGAACACCCGCAAACCAATAGGCAAGCTGAAGCGGCGAACAAGGTCATCCTATGAGGACTCAAGCGAAGGTTAGACGAGATCAAAAGACGATGGGTCGAGGAACTGCACAACGTCCTATGGGCATACCAGACTACCCCCATTCGACCATTGGGGAAATCCCTTTTCGACAAGCATATGGGACCGAGGCCTTTATCCCCATAGATATGCACATCCCATCCAGGAGAACAAAATCCCCAATGGACGAAGACACCAATTTAGAGACATTATGCGAAGAGCTCGACCTGGTCGAAGAAGTTAGATCAGGGGCATCCCTTTGCGAGACATCCCTTAAGAAAAAGATTGCCATCAGACATGATTCTAAATTCATAAAATGAGCGTTCGTGGTCGGCAGCCTCGTCCTCAGGAGGATCCACAAGGACTATAGAGAAGGAAAGCTAGCTGCGAACTGGGAAAGTCCTTACCGAATCCGAGCAAAAACGGATAACGGGGCCTACTAAATAGAAAAATTGAATGGGGAAGAACTTGTTCGTCCTTGGAACGGCTAAAAACTAAAACAATACTACAATTAAGGCGCCAGCCGACATCAACGACTCTTCAACGACCGAAGATAGATCCTCGCCCCCCAAAGGTGGTCAGCGAACTCCTTTCTGCGGGACGTTCTTGCTCATCCACATCTTCTTCGTCCACTTTTATGTCGATGTCATCCACGGAGAAATCTTCAGTTATTTGATCCACGTTACCTTAAAAATAGAGGAAATTGGTGAATTCAGCGTCGCATCAAATTCACCCTTCCACCGTAATTCAAGTGAAAGGGCGAGGGTTAAAATAGGAGAGGGTATACACCCAACACATTCATCTCAACCCAACGGATGCTCGAGGTATTCATCTAAAGATGCTCGAGACATTCAAGGAAGACCCTAAATATGCCTGGGACATTCAAAAGATGCCCTGGAAATTCAAAGAAAACATCTAAGGTTGCCCGACACATTCATGACAAACTCAAGATGTGCCCGAAAGATTCATCAGAATTATTCTTAAAATAGCCTGAGGAAAGGGCCTCCTTGCCTACTCCGGTGACTAAACTACCGTACTAACTAAAAAATTAAAGCTAATCTACTAGAAATGAAAGAAAAACCTGTACCTAACATGTTGTCTGATGAAGCAACGGTACAGCCGCGACGACGACATCGGTGGTTCTAGTGAGAGAAAGGAGTATGTCCAGTGAGCTTGAGAGGAGAAATGAAAAGTGTAAAGTGACGAAGTGGCCCCCAAGCTCCTTTTATAGACACCGTGTGGGAGGGCGTGCCTAGGCAATGATTGCCTAGGCTGCCCAGATTCCCTAGGGCGACAGGCATTTAATGTGTTGTCACACAGAAAACGAAAATATGCGCATTAAATGCCATTCAAGAGAGAGACGAAAAGGAAAGGCACGTCATTCTTGAGAATTTAAAGAGGCACCGAGCACACCTATCGTCGACACCTCAAAAATGCATACACGCCCTCGACGCACTACGAATATCGTGGATCATCCGACCAGGCAATTCTCTCCGACAAAGAGGAGTTCCCACATGGTCACTAAGGAGTTCCCACGAGGTCACTTACACCGGGCTTAGACGTACCACGAAACCGCCCACTCATGTCCTCGTAACTACAAAAAGACTGGATTCTTTATCCTCAACAACGGAAAACACCAATGGAGCATCAGACACGCTTCCACTCGGGTAGGAATCTCTTCCCGACACGCTGAAACTTAAAGCCTTGTGAACGTTTCCCAACACATGCCGACAAATATCATCGACATTGAATGATTGCGCCCGACATGCTACCTCTTAAGTCATCACTCCACTCTGGAGTAGCGACTTGGGGGGGTCCTCTTCTAGACTGGGCCAACACAGTCTATATCGGGCAGAGGCCTAGTCCGTCGGGCACAGACCATGGACCCATACAGAGACGTGGGGAGAGCGTCTCCCCCACGTGATCCACGTCACCCAACTACCCACTAATCTCTTGATATGTAGGGGCAGTTGGACCAAGGGCAAGACCACGTGCTAGGTCTTACTTTCTCCTACGCATTCCTTGACAATTCTTCCTTGGGCCTAGCTAATCCAGCCCATGGAAGGACCTTGACCCAACGCTGGGGGCACACTATAAATACCCTCTCCCATCAGAGGGTCATGTATTTTGAATTTTTATCTCTTCTACCTTTATGTACTTGCATTCTTACTTTGGCATCAGAGCGCCTTGCAGGTACACCCCCTAGTCTCCCATCAAAGTTTCTCACCTCTTGAAGGTTCTTTCTGATCAGGTCAGATCAGGTATAATCTTGCATCAACTGAAGTATGAACTTGAGCTTTTAAAGAGATTTGAGCTAACAAATTGTAAGTCTGCAATCACACATGTCGAAACAAATCACAAGTTGGATTCTGACGTTGAGGGAGATGATATGGATGCTACTATTATCAAACAATTAGTATGCTCATTGAGATATCTCTGTAATACCAAACCTGATATTTGCTATGCAGTTGGAATGTTGAGTGAGTTTATGAATAAACTAAAGTGGTCACTTTACTAAGCTGTTGTCAGGATACTGGGGTATATTAATGGGACTTTGAGGTATGGAGTTTTGTTCCCCTCTGATGCTGAATCTGATTAAGAGCTAATGTGTTATTCAGACTCTGATTGGTGTGGAGATAGAGTTGACAAAACAAGTACTTTTGGATATTTCTTTAAGTAACTGGGAGGTCCTATTTATTTGGTGCCCCAAGAAGCAACCGATTGTTGTATTGACAACCTGTGAAGTTGAGTACATTGTAGGTGCTTTGTTTGCTTGTTAAGCTGTATGGATTCTGAACCTGTTGTAGGATCTGAATATCAAGGTAAACAAGCCTATGAAGTTGATGATTGACAAAAAATAAACTATAAGCCTTGCTAAGAATCCGGTGTTGCACGGAAGAAACAAGCACATTGACACGAAGTTTCATTTTCTAAGAAACTAGGTTCATAATGGAATGCTTAAAGTTGTGCACTGTTGCACTCATAATCAGCTGACAAATGTTCTGGGCAAAACAATCAAGACTAAACATTTTATCCATTTGAGGGATAGAATTAGTGTTAGTAATTTCGATTAGCTGAATATGAATCAAGGAATGATGATATATATCATTCAGATTCATTTTAGTTGAATTAGGAGTTAATTTGAATTTCATTTAATTCTGAATTGAGTATATAAATATAATCAGCGTTTTAGTTTGTAAGGGTGATTTTAACAGAATTGTACCAATATTTCAATTTATTAAATGATATAATTTTCTCTTCTCTCTTCCATCTTCTTTCTTTTTTTCTTGTGCCCTAACATCCAAATCTAATAATATTATAACTTATTTTTGTTTCAAAACAAAATTTTGAGTAAACGGAATTTGGATAGAGCATTCAAAACAATCTAACAACTCAAATTAACTCTAAAACATATATAAGTACTTGATTTGAAAGAATAAAATATTTCTAACAAAAAAAAAGACTAGTAAAATTTTAAATTTATATCTTACTAAAAAACTACCTCATGTAAAATTTTAATTCATTTCTAAATTAAAATATTAAGATTTAATTTGTATATTATAATAATACAAAGATATCTTATACAATCACACTTAAATCACATCAGTCGTCACATAGATATTTCTTTAGAAATTATTATATAATTTGATAGATTGCATAAATTAAAAAGTTGTACACCGTTAATATATATTATTATTATATATAAATAAATCATAAAATTATTTTAATAAGATATACAAAATAAAATTTTCATAATATCTAAATATTAATGCTAAATTGATTTAGAATCTTAGATAGAGAAATAATTTTGAATCTTTATTTATGGCACATTAAGAAAGATGACGCTTAATAAACAAATAAATAAATAAATAAATCCTATTCAATTTTCAAAGTGCAATAGTTATATATCATTCCAACATCAAAAAAGTGCAACATTAAAATTATTCTTCAATTTCACCATGAACACGGTTGATCAAAGAAAGAAAATCACAGGTTGCAAGAAGAAGAAGATCGATATATTGAAAATCCAAAAACAATCCAACAAACATGTGACATTCTCAAAAAGAAGACAAGGTTTATTCCATAAAGGAACTGAACTTTGCATCTTATGTGATGTTAAGATAGCCATGATTGTGTCTTCTCCTGCCGATAAACTATTCTCTTTCGGTTGGCCCGACACCGACGCAGTCGTCAACAACTACATCAATGGAACCATTGAGTTTGAAGATGAAGAGTCAGTGGGATCAAGTTCTTCAATGTATGAAGAGTTTAATAGAGAATATGAAGAGGCACTAAAGATGTTGGAATTGGAAAAGAAGAAAGTTTTAGAAAGTGAAAACTTAGGTAAGGATAGAGGTGAATGGTGGAATGATTGTATTGATGATATGAATTGTGAAGAACTTGAACAGTTTATGGTGTCGATTTATGAGTTTAGGAAGAAGCTTGTTGAAAAGGAACATTAACATCTCAAGATGTTTCCAATGCAGTAGTTTTCAATAGTTGTTTTTTTTTTTAATAAATTTTTTTTATAGAATATTTAAGGTTGACTATCGTTGATTTGTATTTTTTCTTCACGATAATTGAGATTGTAATTGAGATTTTGTTTAATAATAATTAAATTTGGATTTTTTTCTCACATAATTTTCTAATTTGAACCCTTTTGTTTAAAATACCTAGTGTATTTGAATTTTAAAATTCAATCAGGGTATTTGGGCATTGGGAGCATTAAGGATGAATTTGAGTTATTTTGTAATATGTGATGCATCAAGATTTTAAACTCTTAATTGTGTTCCAATTTTAAAATCCAGATAGAGCCGAACTTAAACTCTCTTATAAATATACTTATAAATATACGGTGGTTCAGAAGTTCAAAATCGGAAAGGTGTGAGACAAGTATTTTCGAAAAATTTATAGGTTTGAAAGTAATACTAAGAAAGCAATCAAGAGCGCCACCCTAAATCTTATTTAGGTGGAAGGAATCAAATTTTTGAAACCCTTGGAAAAATAGAAGATTTATATATAAAGTTAACATGAGCAAAAGAAAGCAAACTAATGAATCACATTGGTGAGTACAATTTTCAATGGGAAGAGAGGGAAAAGAGCTTTTCTTGAAAATCCATAGAACTAGACAAGTGAATGTTCCAAGTATGGTATATTTTTCAACGAAGATTCCAACAACAAAAATTTCATTTGCTTCCTCCTAAAGATATTCTTAAATTTGTCACCCTTCCATATGCAATACCTATATATACTTTTTTCTTCAATTTCAATTGCAAATTACAATCATCTTAGACATGAATAATTACCTCCACACAACACTTTTCTTCTTCCTTGGACTTGTTTTTTCTAGTTTGTTTCAATTTTCAGTTTCTTCTATTGTTTCAACTGGTGACTTCAATAAGGACTTCTTTGTGGCATGGTCTCCCAATCATGTAAACACATCTGATGATGGAAAAACAAGAAGCTTGAAACTTGATCAAGAATCTGGTATTCTCAAATATATCTTAATCTTAACAACATATGCTATAGATTTACGAAGCATAAACACTTCGAATTGAAAACGTGCACTAAAACCGACGCATGTCATTATATTCAATTGTTTTCATTTATTTATTTTTCCATCATCGCGAGTTTTGGATCATTGCAGGGGCTGGTTTTGCTTCAAACCAGATGTTTTTATTTGGACAAATTGACATGCAAATCAAACTAATACCTGGTGATTCCGCAGGCACAGTCTTGGCCTTTTATGTAAGAACCATTTATTTTATTTTCTATTGATTTTTATCTTATATATGAAAGTATAGTTACAAATTAGTTTGGAAATTTTTTCAGCTGACATCTGATCAACCAAATAGAGATGAAATAGACTTGGAATTTCTAGGAAACGTCTCTGGCCAACCATATATTCTTCAAACAAATATTTATGCAGATGGATTTGACAATAGAGAGGAAAGGATTCATCTGTGGTTTGATCCCTCAAAAGACTTCCATACTTATTCTGTGTTGTGGAATCTGCACCAAATTGTGTAAGCAATCTCGTTGTATCCTTAAATCTTTCTCTTCAACCCTTTGTATTTTCGAAAAAGAAAAGACTTGAGACCTAAGACCATGCTCTTCTTAAGGTGTCAGGTTCGAATTTTGTTAGATCCTATTTTTATGTTTGGTCAGTTCATACAGAGTTTAACTCTGACTTTCAATGAGATTACACAAGTGAACATTGGGTTTGGTCTCCCTCGGATCAGTTGATCCTAGGGTCAGATATCGAGTTTTCAAAAAAAGATATATATAGTTGATGTGTACATATACTATTTCCTTTTGCAGGTTCATGGTGGATACAATTCCTATAAGAGTGTATAAAAACCATGCAGACAAAGGAGTAGGATTTCCTAGAAGGCAACCAATGAGTCTAAAAGCAACCCTTTGGAATGGTGATAGTTGGGCAACAAGAGGTGGCCAAGATAAAATTGATTGGAAAAATGGACCTTTTATAGCTTCATTTAGAAACTATAAAATTGATGCTTGTGTGTGGAAAGGGAACCCAAGGTTTTGTAGAGCATCAAGCTCTAACAATTGGTGGAATCATTATAACTTTAGTTCATTAACATCCATACAAAGACACTACAACAAACAAGATCTTAGACAGCGCTTTTTTTAGCCTTAGACAGCGCTTTAAAGCGCTGTCTAAACCTCCGCTGCTAAAGGTTTAGACAGCGCTTTTTAAAATGTGAAAAGCGCTGTCTAATCCCCCACCCTTAGACAGCGCTTTGGCCAAAAGCGCTTTAAAAGACCCTCTTAATTTAAATTTTTTAGGTACACATTAGACAGCGCTTTTCAAAAGCGCTGTCTAAGCCCCTACCTTAGACAGCGCTTTGGCCAAAAGCGCTGTCTAAGCCCCTCCTATTTTAATTTTTTTAGGTATACCTTAGACAGCGCTTTGGCCAAAAGCGCTGTCTAAGCCCCCACCTTAGACAGCGCTTTTGCCTAAAGCGCTTTCTAATCCCCCCCTTAGACAGCGCTTTTGCCAAAAGCGCTGTCTAAAGTAAACGAAATTTTTTGTAGGATTTGTTTGTAACCACATTTTTTCCAGGTTTATAAACCAGAATTGGTACCTGTTTTCAACCAGATTTTTGCAGTCAATTATCACATTTTATATATGCCATTTTGGCCTTTTTTTACCAAAATTTGGCTAACCAATTCAAACCAATTCAAACCAAATTTGCCATAAATGTATCAAAATATATACAAATTTATGTTTACATTTATAAGTCATTACATATACTACTACAAATGTACACATTAATTACACACTTTGAGCTCTATCATGTATTGACACCACTCCTCTTTGATTTCGTCCACTTGATCCTTTGTATAAGATGCACACTTGAATTCATCAAAGTACTACATAATAATATAACATATTTTGAATTAATTCCAACTATTTAATTATATGAGATATGTGTAAATATAAAAATAACTCATAAGTTAGAAATACATACATCGGTGGGAATCTCTAATCGGCCCAACATGAGAGTATCTCGCATAAACCTCAACATGAAATACCCGCAATCTATTTCATTACGTTGAAGAGGACACTACATATGAAAAAAAAATATGAATTATAAATCCTAAGTTTTATCAAGTGTAGTCATCACTAATATAATAAAAAACGCGGTAATTAAAAATATACCGCCACTTTAATCCATGAAATGGAGTTGGCGCCCCTCCTTGAGGTCTGGATAACTCGTTGGGCACGAAAAGCTTGTAGGACGCTAATAAAATAAAAATGAAGCAATTAGAACAATTCACATAAACTAAGAAAAATTTTGAACATTCTCACTTACGTGTCAATTAGGTCCTTCATAACCGGGTATGTTGTCCAATCATTTCCTAACGAGTCAAGATAATACACAATTTCTCGGATAGGATTGATTGCGAGCAACAACCAATGTCCACTGTAATGATTAGGCAAATGTTAGATGGTAACTTGGAAAATAATTATTATAGATGAATTTAGAATGAAATGCTAACCCGGTATTAAACGGTAAAAAAAACAACTTCTCCGCATTTTTATTCTCCACGAGGATCCGAAGAACGTACTCCGTCACGGTATCCGGTCTACTTATCATTAAAGTATAGTTGACGGTCGCGGGTGCTAAGAATCCGAATGACACGTCCAAACCATTGGGGCGCATCAATTTGTCATACAAAAACCTAATATAAAAACATCATTAACATAAAGTAAACATCATTAAAATAAGTTGTTTAATTAATAAAACAAAGTATGCCGAATTTACCTAACATATGTATTGACAACGTTGACGCCGATTTCTTCACGACCAAAAACTTGCATGAAGTCCTCATTACCAATCATTTGTTCGTAATCAAAGCCGAAAATCCCTACCTCCATAGGTATAGTCCGAACACCTCCGGTCGGTATATCGGTCATCTCTAGAAATGTCCTGAGGCACGACCTATACTTGGTGGTAGGTTTTTTCCTAGCTACGGACTTCTTAGCACCAGAACTTTGTACCCGTGCGGAGGCGTTGCTAACCTCCTTTTTTTGTTGTGCGGAGGCATTGCTAGCCTCATTTTCTTGAACCTACATGTCATATAAATAGTTAGATCAAATTAAGAATGTAACAACTTCCATGAATATATGTCATATAATTGTATATTACCTCTTTTCTTGAAACCGTGGACTCGGTATGCCGTGGAATCGCAGCTTCTTTTGATTTGGATTGTGTGGGAGTCTATTTAACATAGGAAAATATGTAAGTAAAATTTTAAGCATAAATTTTAAACTTTGAATATACCAAGGAAAGTTAACATAAGTTTTAATCATACCTCATATCCTACGCATATGAGGTTTGTCGGCCATGCAACAAACGAACCTACTGCTTCGTGCACCGTTGTTGCATCCGAATCATCGCTAGGATATGGTAATGCTGCATTCGGCTCAACTGCAATATCAACTGATACCTTCAAACATCCAGCAGGGAGCTCTCTAGTGTGGAGTAATACTCCGCTAACGTTATGCACTTTTCCCTTGCCAACCATCCGATAGTATGGTGACGACAAATACAGCTGACAATGGGAAATGCCCTAAAACCAATAATAACAAGAAATCGTTAATGTGTATATATGTCAAATACATAATTTAAGAAAATAGTTCAATTTAAGACAATTATATGTAATTACCTCTGGAATGTTCGGCTGAAAGGTACAGTTGATACTGTCTTTGTCCGAAGCATCTCTGTATACTGTTGAGGCGCTAGCCTCTCTTTCTCTCCTCAATGCATCAAGCTCAGCTTGCATGGCTTCCATTCTTGCATGAAGCTCCCGATTACTAGGAGCCTTTCCTTTTTTAATACTCATGGAGGTCGGAGTGACTCCAAATCCCTTACCCCTCACCCGACCAGAGTACTCAGGGACATCTAATGCCCGACCAAGTATGCTCCTAGTATCATCGGGAGATAAAGACTGAGATAGCTCCTCCTGAAAAATCAGATGAATATCGTACACTTGTCAAATATTTGTGTATAAAAATGTTATTCAATTAATGAAAAAATGTTATACTTACACATTTCTGGTATACTTGTAAAACTTCTTCTTGAGCAACTCCAGATTTGCCCACACGGGCTTCCTTCCACAAAACATGTGCAGGAAGAGATGATTCTGAACTTTCCTCCTTCTGCAGCTACACATTAAGTCATACAATTTTATCAGATAAAACTAATATATGATGAACAAATTTGTTATCGCAATTTAAAAATACTTACCATGGATTGTTCTAAACGTCCATATCCGACACGTCCTTTTCGGTACGGATATGCGGGACTTGATGCTCTTTCCCGATTTGTAGCACTTATTCTTTGAAAAACCGGGTCTTGTCTTTTGGATTTGAACGCTTCCCATTCTTCAGCCGATATCAAACTTTCATATTTTTTGGGAAGCTCCGCATCCACAAAATTACCATCCGCATCCTTAAGGAACTTGGATGATAAAAATGTCCGAAACCCTCTTAGAAGCTTTCCGGCCAATTTCATACAAAAGCCTCTTCTTTCGTCTTCGATGTTAAAACATCGCTAAGAAAAACATACAGATTGATAGTTAGTATCGGTAATTGAAAAAACATAATTGAAAAAACATGATTGTACCTTTATCTCACTCCAAATTTTATCTTTGGACTCTTTCAGCTCTTTGTTTCTCCAATCATCACATGTAATGGGAATTTCATTCCTTACTAGTGCACCGATAAAACTAGTTAAGGTATGCCCATTAGGTTCTATAAGCTGTCCCTGGGTGCTCCAATAGACATCTAGTATGATGCCTCGAGATCTTCCTTGGACCACCCTTCTCATTACTGTGATGCCTCTTCGAATTTCTTCTTCCGCGGATACTTTTTTAGGAACTTCCTCAGGTTGGTCATCAGCCATGTCTAACCTGTAATAAACCAAGGAAACCATCAAATATCAAATATAACTTATAATCAAAGCAATTGAAAACAAAAAAATAAAGAAATCATGCATTATCATATATAACTTATAATCAAAGTAATTGAAAACAAAAAAATAAGGAAATCATGCATTATCACATATAACTTATAATCAAAACAATCGAAAAAATAAAATAAAGAAACCATGGATAATTTACCTAAGTCACTAACATCTCTTTCTTTTCTTTGTTGGAATATTAATCACTTGTTTCTTAGCAATGCGTACGGATGAATTGATCCAAATTCCCTCATTATGATCGTTTCTTATATATGACTCATCCGGTATAAGATCCTCAACTTCATCATTTCTATTCAACTCATTCCGTCTAATGCATGACTCATTCTCAACATCAATATCACATTGATCGACACCGCTATCATCAGTCACTTTGTTAGAGAAAAGCACTATAGACCATTTTGTACTCTTCGGGTCATTCACATAGAACACTTGTTTAGCCTGAGATGCTAGAATAAAAGGTTCATCTTTGTACCCCACCCTAGTAAGATCAACTTGCAAAAATCCAGACTTATCCATTCGTATGCCACTACTATTCACCCACTTGCAACCAAAGATGGGAATCTGAAACTTCTCGTAATCAAACACCCAAATGTGCTCAATAACTCCAAAATACGACAGATTTGCATATTTGGGGTTTAAGTCCTTCATGCTTGATATATGCATTGCTTCAGCTAGCACGGTGACACCACTATTTTGCATAGTACTCTTATCATCTTGTTCTTTGGTATAAAATGTGTATCCATTAATTGAATATGCGCTATGAGAAAACACATGCAAACTTGGACCATATGCCAAACATCTCAACCTTTCTGTTACCGAAGAAGGATCTGAAGAGCGCTTCAAGTAAATATGATCCTTCAACCATTGTATGAAACTTTGATTGTGCTCTATAACTATCCAATTTTCATTTCTGTTCGGATTTAACCTTCGGAGTACATCCTTGTGCATTTCAACATATGGCTCAACCTCATTATTATTGTGCAGAACATACAAATGAACTTGATCCCGTTCATCCCTTGATATTGTCACAATTTTATTCCCAATTAATTTTTTACCTTCCATTTTGTCGAAAATCTGAGCTCTGGGGAGTCCAATCGATTGAACGTTAGACAAATATTCAGTACAAAACTCAACAGCTTCTTCAACAATGTATCGTTCAACAATACAACCCTCTGGTCGACTTCGGGATTTCACGTACCCTTTTAATATTTTCATATACCGTTCAGCAGGGTACATCCATCTCATATAAGCTGGTCCACACAACTGTGTCTCTTTCACAAGATGAACAACTAAATGAACCATTATGTCAAAAAAAGAGGGAGGAAAATACATTTCAAGCTCACACAAGGTAATTACAATCTCTTTTTGTAGTGTTGGTAACATCTCGGGATCGATCACCTTACCACAAATTGACCTAAAGAAAAAACACAATTTAGTTATGGAACTTCTTACTTTTTCTGGCAAAATAGAACGTATACCGATCGGTAGAAAATGTTCCATTATAACGTGACAATCATGTGTCTTCAAATTCTTCAACTTGAGGTCTTTCATAGAAACAAGTCTTCTGATATCAGATGAGTATCCTTCTGGAACCTTAACTTCACTCAGAGACTTACACAAAATTTTTTTCTCCTTTCTAGATAAAGTAAAAGCAGCAGGTGGTAGATATGTTCGTCTTCCTTTCTTCACGGGTGCTAATTCAGTTCTCATTCCCATTTTTAACATGTCCTCCCTTGCTTTAAGGCCATCCTTAGACTTGCCTTTTATATTGAGTAATGTACCGATAACACTTTCAAATACGTTTTTTTCAATATGCATAACATCGAGAAAATGTCTCACGTACAAAGACTTCCAATATGGCAATTCAAAAAATATCGACCTTTTCTTCCACCCACCTTTCACAATCTTATGTGCAAAAGGCTTGCCAAACTCAGTACGCACATCTTTCACCTTTTCAAAAACTTGTTCACCTGACAATGCGGGTGGAGCTCTACGATGTTCGGTGTCTCCATTGAATGCTTTTCTCCACCCACGGTAATGATGTTTAGAATGTAAGAATCTACGATGACCGAGAAACACATTCTTCTGGCAAAGTTCCAATCGGATCGTATCGGTTCCGTCTTCACAAACAGGACACGCACGTTGACCCTTGATGCTATACCCAGATAGATTCCCGTATGCTGGAAAATCATTAATTGTGCCAAACAACATCGCCCTCAGATTGAAACTTTCTTTCCTATATCCATCATAAACCTCCACACCGTTCTCCCACAAAATCTTTAAATCTTCGATCAGAGGTGTCAAGTATACGTCTATGTCATTACCTGGTTGTTTAGGCCCAGAGATTAACATAGATAACATCATGTACTTACGCTTCATACATAGCCACGGAGGTAGGTTATAAATCATAAGAATCACAGGCCATGTGGTATGTGAAATACTTTGAAGACCATGTGGGTTCATTCCATCAGTAGATAATGCCAATCGAAGGTTTCTTGCTTCTGATCCAAACTCAGGATAATCATTATCAATCTTCGACCACTGTGGTGAATCAGCCGGATGCCGATACTTTCCATCGGTGATTCTTTCATCTGCATGCCAAGTAAGATGTCTTGCATCGGTTTCACTACGAAACATGCGCCTAAATCTCGGAATTATCGGAAAATACCATAAGACTTTTGCGGGAGATAATCTTTTCTTATATCGAGACAAACCGCATTTGGGGCACTCAGTTAACGTTGCATATTCGTTACGAAACAAAATGCAATCGTTAGGACAAGCATGTATCTTATCATAGCTCATGCCAATAGAGCACAACATTTTTTTTGCCTCATAGGTTCGATTAGGAAGAACATTATCATCCGGTAGCATTTCTCTCATAAGGGCCAACAACTCTGTGAAACTTTTATCCGACCATCCATTGCCCGCCTTTAAGTTGTACAACTTTAATACCGCAGAAAGTCTTGAGAATTTAGTGCAACCTTTGTACAACGGTTTCTCTGCATCGCTTACCATCCTCTCAAACATTTCAGGACAATCATGAAGATCTTCTTCCAGTGCTTCTACAATCTCTTCAACTCGATCACAATCATATGTTTCCGTGTCTTTGTCGTATGAAGCATAGGTCGTATTACTTTTTCCACTCGATTCAACATTCCCGTTAATTTTCTCACCATGAAATATCCAACACCGATAACTTTGATCAATTCCATGCCTCAGCAAATGCGATTTCAATCCATGTGCGTCAACCTTACCAATATAACAACAACGCAAGCAAGGACAATGCATTCGTCTGGGGTTTTCAGCGTGTTGAACAGCATACTTAACGAATTCCGCAACCCCACTCTCGTACTCTTTGGTCATTCGATCGGCACAGATCCATGTTTTATCCATGGTTTTCCTACTTAAAAAACGTATACATAACCAATGTTAATATAAACTTCAATGACGTATCCGATAAGCCAATATACCAACTTTAATTACCTCATCACTTTCATTTTTTATATTACAAGAATCAAACTTTTTCTATTACAATATAACTATAACTATACCTATAACTATATAAGAGTTCGTTCAATCATTTTATGGGAGAAATCTTTTGGCTAGATTTGCAGCCAGAAAGCAAATTGTTGTTGCTTTAGAATGAAATGTTAGTGGACCTGTCATATCCTCCATGGATTCTATGAGGAACCACATTAGATTGCTAATGGTTGTTATCAAGGTGTATTAGCAGTTGGATCTATTTGTGGAATTCAAGATTTGAAGTTCCTTTGAAGAAAAAGAGAGAGTTATTCTCTACTGAAGTGGAGTTTCTTACACCTATCAACCATTAGACGAAAAGATTCAAGTCTTCAAAGAAGGATTGAGTGAAGATCAATCCACTATAATGATTGATTAAATTGTCAAATTGTGATTCTAGATTGTTTAATGATTGATTAATCCAAAAATAAATTAAATTTCTTGTTTGATCTATTAAAGGTTAATTAGCATATTACTTCTCATTATGTCCACATCATTGGTGTGTGTGTGTGTCAATTTGATCAAATCTTTGAATTGTTGTAGAATTGTTTTCAAAACAATTTTCACCATGAAAGCTTTCGCAAGTTACTCTGATTTTTTAAGATATTATAAGGGATATTTTTTCTATTCAACATCCTTTGATACAATCAACACCATATTCAAACAAATAAAACTAAGTTGTTAGAAGTGTAGTTAAGGCAATAATAGTGATAACTATAGTGGTTATATATTGAATGCTATCTTTCAATCTAGAAACCAAACTAAACTATATCAGTTTAACTCACTTTCTTCAAAACTTTGGCTTCTTCAAGTTTCATTCTAATTTTTAGATTGTTTTTATACAGTTATTACTATGAGTAGTGAGGATCTCAAAAAAACTGTCACAAGAGCAACATGCAAAGGTATGAAAATATTGAACATTTTTTCAGAAAATAAAATGAAACAGAACCAATGAAGAACAGTAGAAACAGAACCAGAACCGTAGAAACAGAAAAAATGAAAAAAGGAAAAAATGAACATACCTCAATGAAGAACAGTAGAAACGAATGATTCTTTAATAACTTTCAATGACTGAAACGAATGAAAGAAACCAATGTCATGAATTTCGCGGTCAGCCGTAGGGTTTCTTCGAAGAAAAGAACAAATGAAAAAATGAAAAAATGATAATACCTCAATGAAGAACAGTAGAAACTGGCGATTCTTACTCTTTCAATGCCTGAAACGAATGAAGGAATACAATCTACTAAAGATCGCTGTAATGGCGTTCGTTCGCTGGTAGGGTTCGTTCGCTGGGAGGGAAAACAGAAAGACGGGAGAACGAAAATAGAAGTCTGAATTTTAATTTTAATAAGACCTTAGACAGCGCTTTTGGGAAAAGCGCTTTCTAAGGTATGCCTTAGACAGCGCTTTCTAAAAGCGCTGTCTAAGACCCCCCTTAGACAGCGCTTTTGGATTTAAATTTTTTTTTAATTTAAAGACTTTAAACAGCGCTTTATCAAAAGCGCTGACTAAGGTATATATTTAAAAGCGCTTTCTAAAAGCGCTGTCTAAGGGGGGGTCTTAGACAGCGCTTTTATAAAGCGCTGTCTAAGACCCCCCCTTAGACAGCGCTTTCATTATTTTTTTGGACCATTTTCCGTGTTTTATTTTATTTTTAACCTTAGACAGCGCTTGCTTTTAAAAGCGCTGTCTAAGATGCGCTGTTAAAAAACGTTTTTGGCGTAGTGAGAAGGTGGTTTAAATGGGTTAGGAAATATCATTTGGTTTATGATTATTGCCAAGATAATGAGAGGTTCATAAATGGTGTTCCTAGGGAATGTTCTCTTCCTAAGTATTGATGACTAAAGAGGATGATTGCTTGTTTGATTTCTTTCTCTTTAAGTTTGGTTTTCTATAATTTTAAATAAGATGCTACATTTATTTTCAAGTTTAATACCAAAAGGTTATAAGTTGGCTTTGGCTTGCCCACTATGATATATATTATTGGCAAATGTGTTCGTATCCAATTCAAATGTGAGAGTTTAAAAACATCTCATACATTTAATCTATGGTTATTTTTATGATTTGTTATCACAAATGAAATATATTTTAAAAATATTTTATAAAAAAAATACTTAAAAAACAATTAACAAACATTAAAAATATAAAAATATATACAAAAATAATTAATTAATAAATAGAAATATTTATAAATAAAAAAAAGAGAGAGTATGTTCAAAGAAGAGATAAAAATAAGAAATAATGAGAGAAAGTGGGAAGTGATATATTTTAAAGAATTTAGAGGAAAAAAAAAGAAGACAAAAGTAAGAAATGAAAACAATATGAGAAAAATGACTTGTGAAATGAAGAGGAAATTTATGGGGAAAACAAATCATCTTGGTGGAGACAAAGTCGAAAAGTTGAAATTTTGTGAACCTCGTGTACTTGGAAAATCTTGTAGAGTGAAGTTCAATAAAGACAAACAAAGAGCACATGGATCCCTTGATTATATTCATGCTAATCTTTGGGGGTCTGCGAGGTGTTTATCACATTCAGGCACAAGGTATTTTCGATCCATAGTTGATGATTACTCTAGAAAGTTATGGGTATTCATCCAGAAGACTAAGGCTATGTTTGGATTGATGGAACGTAACAGAGCGGAGCAGAGTGGAACATAGCGAAGCGGAATGGAGCGGAGCGGAATGGAATATAGATCTCACTCCATTGTTTGGATATTTTATTAAAAATATCACATTCCATCACATACACCCCAAATTGGATGGAACAAAAAATGAGGATTTGGATGGAATGGGATGGAATGGATTCCATCATGTTCCATTCCATTCCATCAATTATTTGCAAATCCAAACAATGGAATCACATTAGTTACCACTCCATTCCATTCCATTCCATTCCATCACATCCCACCAATCCAAACATACCCTAAAGATGACACTTTTGAGAATTTCAAAAGTTGAAAGACGCTGGTCGAAAATCAGACTGGTAGAAATGTCAAAAGGTTGAATTGTTGTGTTGCCTCAGGCATTGCAAGGCACATAAGCTGCAGGTACTCCACAAAAAATGGTTTGGCAAAAAGGTTTAATCGAACTATTTTGGAAAAATTTAAATGCATGTTGACTAATGCTGGGTTAAAGAAGGTGTTTTGTGCTGAGGCTGTTTTGGCAACAACATATCTGATAAACAAATGTCCTTCGACTGCGTTAGATATGAATACACTTGAAGAAGTTGCGTTAGATATGAAGACACTTGAAGAAGTTTGGTCAGGACATCCACCAGATATCGACAAATTAAGAGTATTTGGTTGCGTGACCTATGCTCACATTAGGCAAGACAAGGTCGAACCTAGAGCTCTGAAATGCATGTTCACAGGATACCCTTTTGAAGTTAAAGATTATAGGATATGGTGCCTAGAGCTAGGTCGCACGAGGTCTATCACCAGTCGAGATGTAGTTTTCAATGAAGCTGAGATGGCCTTCAAGAATATTGATGATGTTGACGAAGAGCTGGAACAAGGAGATATTCCTATTTAGGTGGATCATGTTGATGCTGAATTGTGTATCCCAAATGAAGTCGAAGAAGAAGCAGAAGATGTTGAGGAAGTTAAGGAAACTGTTGATGACTACCTATTGTCAAGAGATAGGTCGAGGAGAGTCATCAAGCCACCTCAGAGACTTGGGTATGCAGATCTTATAGCTTATGCCTTTATCACTGCAAGTGAGGTGTTATACGAAAAACCTAGACACTATAAGGAAATTATGAGGAGTCGAAGTAATACTGAATGGTTCAAAGCCATGGATGATGAGATGAAATCTCTTCATGATAACAAAACATGTTAAATGATCAAGAAACCTGCTGGAACCAACTTAGTCAAATGTACGTGGATTTTCAAAGTTAAGGAAGGAATGGAATGAGTGACGTCGAAGAGATACAAGACAAGATTGGTCGCAAGGGGTTTCACTCAAAAAGAAGGTTTCAACTTCAATTATGCGTTCTCTCATGTTGTGAAGCATAAGTCCATTCGAATGTTGCTTGCCATGGTGGCACAATTCGAGCTAGAACTGGAACAAATGGATGTGAAAACTGTGTTCTTTTAAGGTGATATAGATGAACCAATCCTGATGAGGCAACCTGAAGGGTATCTTTATATGGACTGGAACAATCTCCTCGAAAGTAGAATAAGAGATTCGACAAGTTCATGACACACATAAGTTTCATTAGAAGTCAGTTCGACGACTGTGCTTACTTCATATTTTGACTTGGTAATTCATTTGTTGTTTTATTGCTTTTTGGGGATGATATCCTATTATTAAGAAACAATGTCGAAGATGTAATAAGGGTAAAGGTTGAACTCAATAAGGAGTTCGACATGAAGGATCTGGAAGTTGCGTCCAGGATTCTTGGGATTGACATCCAAAGAGATAAAAATCAGTCAAAATTATGCTTATCTCTATAGGCATACCTACAGAAGACAAAGAGTTTGGTATGTTGAATTCAAAGCCTGTTGTGACTCTGAAAAATCCCCAATTCAATCTGAGTATAGATCAATGTCCCAGTATTGATGTCACAAGAGCTTATATGAATAACATTGCTGCTAATATAGTAGGTTATTTGATGTATGTTATGGTTTATACTAGACCCGATATAACATATGCAGTAAGTCATGTAAGTAGGTACATGGAGAATCCTGGAAAGGCTCACCTGCAAGAATTGAAGTGGATTCTAAGGTACATAAAGCGGTCTCTGAATAGAGTCCTAATTTATGGTGGATCATTGGGTGAAGAAAGTAAAGCAGTAATCGAAGGATATGTCGACTTTGATTATGCAGGTTAGGTAGATTCCAGAAAATATATTTTTGGATATGTGTTCACTATGTTTGGCACAACAATCAGTTGGAAAGCAACACTACATAAGGTTGTTTCTTTATCAACCACTGAAGCATAATATATCGCCCTAAATGAAGCTGTGAAAGAAGCATTGTGGCTTGAAGGTTTTGCAAATGAGCTATAACTTATAGGTCGAGTTATCACTGTTAAATGTGATAGTCAAAATTCAATACAAATGTCGAAGAATTCAACCTATCATGAGAAAACCAAGCACATCGATGTGAGGTTGAATTTCTTAAGAAGGGTAATCGAGCATGGAGAAGTCCAAGTGTTGAACGTTTCGATAGATCATAATGTTGTTGATATGATCACCAAGACATTGTCCAGTTGCAAGTTTTTCCACTGTATGCAGTTGATAAAGCTGCACGAAGAAAGCTAGTTTGTTCCTTGATGTTATCGAGTTTGTTCCAAGATGGAGATTTGTGAAATTTTGGATCAAACTCTAATATGATCGAATGTATTTTTTGGTTTGACAGTTTGATAAAGGTTTAGCATGCAGTCAAAGGCCGTTCACATGTTGTTGTCGAATTAGCGTATGTTGTAGTCTAAGTAGATTAAAGTATGTAGTTGTCGAAAATGCTAGGTTTGTTAGTATGTCGAATTGGGCTAGTTTGTTATGTCCAATAGTTTAATTTAATTTGTACCCTAAGTTATCTTGTAATTTGTAATTATTAAAAAGCTCATTTGTTTAGTATGTTAGGTTTTATAATAAATAACATACTAGTCTTTCATCATAAGTGTGACAAATTCTAATTAGGGTGAGAGAGTCATTTGTTATTCTTGAGTACTTGTAATCTGATTCAAAGAGAAAGTAAAGAATAATAGTTATAACCAATCCTTGTTCTTCTTCTTCTTATTTTACCATCTTTTCTACCCTTGTTTTTCTTGATAAAAAAGAAACAATTTATACTTTGTTTCCAAGGTATCAGATTTCACAACATTGTTGATAAAAGATGTCGTTGTTGATGATTTTGTTTTTGTTGATAAAAGTTGTATGTTGTTGTTGTTAAGGTATGTTATTGTTGATAAAAGTTATATGTTGTTGTTGATAAAAGTTGTATATATGTTGCTGATGTATTTTTTATTTATTTATAAAAGTTGCATGTATTTATTAAGATACGATGTTGTTGATAAACGTTATATGTTATTAAGGTATGTTATTGTTGATCAAAATTGTATGTTATTGTTAATGTATATTTTTGATGATAAATGTTATATTTTGTTGTTAAAATATGTTGTAATTGATAAAATTTATATGTTGTTGTTGATAAAAGTTGTATGTTTTTGTTAATAAAAGTTGTATGTTGTTGTTGATAAAAGTTGTATGTTTTTGTTAATAAAAGTTGTATGTTATTGTTGATAAAAGTTGTATGTTGTTGATGATTTTGATGTTGTTGTAAAAGTTTTGTTATTGTTGATGTTTTTGTTATTTTTAATGATATGCCTTTTACATTGCAGTTTTCATTACGTTCAATCAACTGTCCTATAAGATGAGTTTATTATAACATATGTGGTTTGAGTGTTGTACCAATCTCTCATTTAGTATATAACATTTTGAATTGAATTATTATAAATTAATAATATGAAAAATTAAGTTATGTTAGAAAACAGTCTACAGTAATCTATGTTTTACGTGCATTCTTCAACCTATTATCGACATCTTGCTCTTTGACGATTAAAATTTGATTTAATGCTTGTAGTTCATCAATCAACATTTTCTTTTATACTACGAAATTAGTTTAATGTTGATACTTTTCATAATAAACTAGTAAAAAAGGAAGTGTTGATTGAAGAACTACAACACTCTCAAAGAGAGAGATACAAATAATGGGTTGTAGAAAGCTCGGAAAACTTTGATTAGTGTAACTTGTTCTTCTAATATAACTCAATTTGTCATATTATTAATTTCAAAATCAAATTGAAAGGTAATATGTTTATTGAAAATTTGGTGAAATAAGTATTTAACATAAATTATAATAAACTCAAGTGAGCATAGCACATCGATTGCTAATTATTATAACCATAGTGAAATATGGTACACCAAGTCTTTCACTACGGTTATTACATACAACCATGATGAAATGTTGAGACATCCACCAAAATGCAGACCTAAATCTTTCACTGCAATTATTTTTTAACAATCATAGCAATATATAATGCGTTACTAAGTTTTCACAAAAAATGGGCATCTTATTCTACAAACACATACTTTACATACCCTTCCCAATAGAGGGTAACTATGTGACACGTGTCAGCCAATATTGATAGAGTTATCAAATTATGCAATGAATTTGGAAATGGATCGAATCTGACATTTTATTTGGGATGATCCTAGAAGGTCCAAACAAGATTAGCATGTTAGTGGGTCGAGTACTCTCATAAATCATCTCGCCCCCATGCGCCTCATACTTGAGGGATTATGTACCTTTTGAACTCTTAGATGTCAGGATATGGTAATCAACAAAAGGTTTCTCGAATAACGTTTCTTCATTAAGAATCTCACCTATACATACCTTAGAATTGAAAGATTATGTACACATTGGATAATTTAATTAGGTTGAATTCTGAACCCATACATGGAATAACTCGCCCCATTTATCTGGAATGATTTAAGAAGGCATAAACAGGCGAGCTTGTTAGTGAGTAGGGTACTATCATAAATTATATCGCCCGTATGGACTTAATGTTTGAAAGACAATGTACCTTTTAGAGTCATATGATCTAGTCTCCAGTAAGCAACAATTGGTTGGCCAAATAAATAACTTTTCCTTCTTAAGCATCTCACCCTTATATGCCCATGCTCGAAGGACTGTGTACATGCTACCGTAAAATGGATAAGTCAGGTTAGTTGGTAAGATGTAAAGAAATAAGATTGGATGAGATAAAGATTTTTCTCCCTTCATACTATACACACTCACAGAAAAGATGGTGACTAGTTTATTCATTTAAGCCGCACAACAAGCAATCACTACTGTCAACTATTCCCATTCTCCTGAGTCCATTCCTTGTTTTCATTCTATCCTGGATAGCAAGCCATATTATGAAGCTATGCTTGAGAGTATTCAACCGCACCCATTTAACCAACAAATTGCAGTTATATCTTGGATAACATCCCTAATTTACTTTTCCTAAAAATAAATAAAAATAAAACTATTGTGTTTTATTTTATTTTTAAAATTACTATTGTTAGTCTCTAACATATTTTCTTCACTCAATATATTACTAAAATATTAATCTCATTTGAGCCACTTACACTAAGAAGATATTTTAAATGAAAAAAAATATTTTAGTTAATTATCCATATTAACTGCCTATCATAATTTAAAAGGAAACAATGATAACTTGAGAGTGAAGCCATAACATTAATTACAAGTTATAAATAAAAAATATGGAATTAAAGTTACATTAAAAATTAAAAGTGATCACTTATTTGAAACAATATTTTTTATCAATAAATAAATAAATAATAATAATAATAATAATAATAATAATAATAATAATAATAATAATAATAATTAGACATATAAGGTATAAACTAATCAAATAAAATTTACAACAATTAAGGCTTATTCTTATTTTTTAATTATTTATATTTTTTAGATGGACATTATTATTTCTTACTCCCTCTTCCTCCATTTCACGATGAGTAAGTTAATGGACTATTTCACACAAATTTAAAAAATATAAATTGTTCTGGACTTGGGCCTCCAAGACATAGTTAGGTTCATGCTCAAATCCCCTTAAGACCGAGGCCCGGTCACGTCGGGCATATGCATATAATAGTTGGGCAGAAGCAAATGCCACGAGAATCCCACGAAGAGGTCGGGCAACCATGTCATTTAATCGTTCTCCTTTTATCTCCTGAAAGATATGGGCAGTTGGACCAGGGACAAAGACCATATGCTAGGTCTTACACGCTCCTATGCGTACCTTGGCAGTTCTTCCTAGGTCTAGCTAATCCAGCCCAAGAAAGGACCTTGTCCCAGCGCTGGGGCTCACTTTAAATACCTTTTTTCACTAAAGGGTCAGATATTCTAATTCATTCTCTCTTTACTATTTTCTTGTACCCCATCTCACTTAAGCTTCAGAGTGTGTTGCAGGTACACCCCTTTTTCCTCTCCCACCTCACTTTGTTCCTGCTCGACCCCTGGAAGGCCTTTCTGATCAGGTAAGATCAGTGGTGCCGTCTGTGGGACCCCATCTTCCACAACAGAAGATCAAAGCTCCAATCCGTCTTCCATCCTTCCAGTATAGTCGGAGAACACAGTGACAACCACGTAATTTCCTTCGTCGATTACACGACAGAGGACAACCAAAACTACAACGAAGCTGATCCCAGGGACGAGCAAACTACTACCCCGTCGCCTGAACCCGAAGATAATGGGGTTCCACAATCTCAATTTCAAATTCAGCCAGCTACCCCTTTTCAGCCTATCCTAGTGTCCGTCAAAGGGGACGTCACCATGATAGCTATGGTGAACGCCCTCAATCAGGCCAACCACATGCTCTACCAGCAGCATGAGAGGATCATGGCTCTAGAAACTGACCGGCAGGTAGATCATCCCCGACGGGAACGCGGGGCGCTGCATGAGAGGCAACATCCAGAAGCTGCGAAGAAATAGGGGAATTCTCGTCCTCGACGAAGTCGATGCTCCCCTGAACCAAAGAAGAACAAATATAGGATACGCCATGAGACCGACCAGTCAAGGCCTTCACCCCGACGTGAGCAAAGTCCTGGAAACGACGCATATTCCCCGTTGTGAAGTGACGAGGAAGATTCACATTGCCCACTCTCTCGAGCCATTATGGAGGTACCCCTCCTTAAAGGCATGGAGAAACCTACACATTTGGCTGTATACAACGGGACGACTGACCCCGATGATCATGTCGATAACATCAATGTTATGCTTGACTACCACAACGACATCACTGGGCACCTCAAATGCAGGTTGTTTTCGACAACTCTCAGGAAATGAGCCATGGCCTGCTACAAAAGCTTGGCCCCTGAGTCAATCACGTACTGGAGAGTCATGAAATCCGCATTCACAAGGAACTTCACGGCCTCCCGGCGTCATCCCAAGACTGAGGCAACCCTTTGAAGCCACCGTGCCGAAGAAAAATTAGACGGTGCGCTCGTACATCGAGAGGTTCAACCAAGAAGCCCTCGAGGTAGATACAACAGACTACATGAAGAAATATCTCCTCGAGAGGGGGCTCCTTCTTGGAAGTGAACTCGGGTGAGCGGTCAGAATAGAACCTCCCCGCACCCTGGACGAGCTCCTTTAAAAATCCTATGCTTACATCAGATACAAAGAGAAATATGTTTCTCATAATGCTCGAAGCAACCGCAGTATTGGTGACACCAGCCACCCCAAATGCGAGGATCCTAATGCTCCCTTCTGCAATGGGGATAAGCGAAAGGAGGAGAGACCCCACGAAGCCAGTGAAGGAAGAGAGCCCGCAAGACGTTTCAACGAATACATGTTGTTGACAGCTCCCTGCAAACGCATCCTCTCTGAATACATCAATTCCGAGTTTAAGCAAGGTAGAGTGAGGTTCCCCAAACCTTCTGCACCCAAGCCCCATACGGAAAAGTCCAAATACTGTCGTTTTCACAGAAGTCACAGACATGTGACCGAAGACTGCGTCCATCTAAAGGACGCGATTGAGATCCTGATTCAAGAGGGCCATCTCAAACAGTACGCTAAGAAAAACGATGCTCCTCGGCATGAAGAACAAACAACAAAGAGAGCTCGCGAGAACACACCATCCGTCGACTCCCCGTACCAGGTGGCCATGTGTGTATCCCGTCCAGAAGACTTCCACCTCTTTGACACATACGGGGGGACGATTTACTACCCTTAGCCCTTGGGAGAAATTCTCAGCGACCTTGGTCATATCAGGAGGAGGAGTAAACAACGAGAACGCTGTCATTTCGGTAAAACGCAAATTCGACGAGCTCTTATTGACCGCACTGGAGCAGTTGACAACCTTGACAAAATATCGGGGAAAATCCAGTCCAATATCTTTCTTCCTCGAGGAGCTGCCGAGAGGATCACCTAAATCGAGCATCCCCTTATTGATAAGGGCCAAAATGGTTCGTTTTGATGTCCGTCCTAGTCGGCCAAGGCAGTTCAGTGGACATAATGTACGTCCACCTATTCAAGACTCTCAAGCTGGACAGAACCAACTTATCCCCGTACGTCGGGTCCGACCTTCAAGGATTTAATGGAGCCACTACAAGACAAAGGGGATATGTCGAACTCCTCGTCACATTTGGGTAGTAAGAGACAACTAGGGAGGTCAAATTCAAGTTCCTGGTGATTGAGTGTCCATCCCTATACAACTGCATCCTTGGCCGCCCAACTCTGGCCGAACTAACAGCGGTCCCCTCCACCGTTCATCTGAAAATGAAGTACTACACCAAGCTGAGCCGCGTAGTCACAATCCACGGTGACATCGAGGCCTCCCGAAGATGCTATGATGTTGCGGTCAAAGGACATGTCATAATCAACACCAAGAATAACAAGAAACCTAGGGTCGAAGAACAACCTCCCCCTAGTGGATCAACGCCATCGACCTCGACAGTCGTATCGACGAGGATAATACTGAAGTGCAGGACCCCATCCATGGACAAGTCCCAACTCACCCATTCTGACCGGTCCCCGATGGAGAGTTCGAGCTTATTCCCCTGAGCGACGATCCCGACAAGGCCGTGAAGATAGGCATCAAACTATCATCAGAGACAAGGGAGCAACTCGCAATCTGCCTCAAGGAGAACGCAAACCTCTTTGCATGGGATGCCAATGAGATGCCCGGGCTCGACCCCGAGGTCGCCTTCCATCAATTAGATTTAGACCAGGCCATTAAGCCTGTAGCACAATGTAGGCGCAAACAGTCTCCTGAGAAAGCGGAGGCTGCTGAGCGAGCTGTAAAAGACCTCTTAGATGCAAATTTTATTTCTGAAGCCCACTACACAACCTGGCTCTCTAATATAGTCCTCGTTAAGAAAAATAATGGAAAATGGTGTATGTGTATTGACTATACTGATCTCAATAGGGCTTGTCCCAAATATGTTTTTCCTCTACCTAACATAGATAAACTGGTCAACAATTCTGCAGGTTTCAAACTCTTGTCTTTTATGGACGCATATAATGGATACAATCAAATCCCTATGTCGGACACAGATAAAAGGCACACGGCCTTCATGACCCCGACGGGAAATTACTACTACAATGTAATGCCCTTCGGACTGAAGAACACCAGGGCCACATACCAACGAATGATGAACAAGGTCTTTCGAGGAGAGATTGGAGACATGCTCAAAGTATACATGGAAGACATGATCGTGAAATAGCACGAAGAGGTTGACCACGCACATCATCTCCGAAAGGTTTTCGAGCAAGCGAGACAATGAAAAATGAGGTTCAACCTTGAAAAATGCACCTTCGGTGTTCGTGCAGGGAAGTTCCTCGGTTTCTACCTAACCGAACGCGGGATTAAAGCCAACCCCGACAAATGTCGGGAGTTTTCGGAGTTCCCAACCCCAAACTCGAAGAAATCAATCCAATCCCTCAATGGCATGCTCACCTCTTTGTCCCACTTCGTCGCCAAGTCCGCTTAACACACCCTCCCTTTCTTCAAACTATTACGGAAAGAAGCCACCTTCGAGTGGACCGAAGAGTGCGAACATGCATTGATCCACCTGAAAAAGGCACTCTCCGAACCACCGGTCATATCCCGACCATTAGAGAAAGAGACTCTATATCTATACCTATTTGTAGCGACGGAGGCCGTTAGTGCCGTCCTCATACAAGAAACCACTGATGGGAAAAAACTTATTTACTTCACGAGCAAAGCCTCCAGGGCCCTGAGCTCAGGTATCAACAGATCAAGAAAGTCGCCTTAGCCTTAACAAACGTCGCGAGGAGACTGTGATATTAATTTCTTGCCCATACGATCAATGTCCGAACAGACCAACCCGTCAAACAACTGCTCGGTCGACCAGACATGGCCGACCAAATGCTGAAATGGTCACTAGAACTATCAGAGTTCGACATCCAGTATGAGAGCAGGAAAGCTCTAAAGGCCCAGGTCCTGGCTGACTTTGTCGCTGAAATGATGCATAACCTGTTCCCAGCTAGTGGCGCCCACAAATGGACAATCTTTGTGGATGACGCTTCCAGCTCGACAGGCAGCGGCGCAGGTATCATCCTCGAGAAAGAAGATGGTATTCTGATCGAGGTATCCCTGGAATTGGCCTTCCTGACCTTTAATAACCATGCCGTATAAGAAGCATTCCTCATGGGTCTAAGATTAGCCGAATACTTGGGAGCGAAAGAAGTGAAGATATCAACCGACTCTCAATTTGTGGCGTCACAGGTATGAGAAGAATACCAGACTAAGAATGATAATATCATTGAATACTTAGCTCTAGTGAAAGATAAACTCGAAAAATTCGACACATAGGAAGTCCAACACGTTCCCCGCGAACACAACACGTGAGCAGACGTCCTATCTAAGTTGGAAAGTATGCGAAAGAAGGGCGGAAACAAGTCCGTGATTCAGGAAATCCTTACCCGACCTAACATCGAGAAGTCACCTCCTCCTCCCGAAGTAAACGCCATTGGCGACGCTCATTATTGGATGACGCCTATCCACAACTACCTTACGAGAGACGAACTCCCTACGGACCCTAAAGAGGCGGCCGCGACCAAAAGGATGGCATGTTCGTACGTCCTCCTCGAAGGCAAACTGTATCTACGAGGCTTCTCCATTCCATTACTCAAATGTGTCGAAGAGGAAAAATTCCCCGACATCCTGGGCGAAATCCACAGGGGGATCAATGCTCAACACTTTGGCGGGAGGTCACTCACACGTAAAGCTTTACGTGCAGGCTATTACTGGCCGACAATGCAACACAACGACAAAGAGCATGTCAAGAAATGAGACAAGTTCCAAAGACACGCCGACATGCACCTCGCTCCTCCCAACGAGCTAAAAACGCTCTCATCCCCGTGGCCCTTTACGTGGTGGGGAATGGATATCCTCGGACCGTTCGTCACCGGCTCATTCCAGAACAAATACCTCATCGTAGGGGTGAACTATTTTATAAAGTGGATTGAAGCCGAGGCCCTTTCCAAAATCATAGCACAAAACATTCTCTGGTTCTTCAAAAGAAATATCCTCGCCCGCTTTGGCATACCCCAAGTCCTTATCACCGACAATGGAAGGCAATTCATGGATGAAAGATGCAGGACTTCGTTGCCAAGTTGGGCATGAAGCAAAACTTCACGTCCGTCGAGCACCCTCAAACTAACGGCCAAGCGGAAGCGGCCAACACAGTCATCCTACGAGGGCTGAAACATTGACTAGACGAGGCGAAAAGAGCTTGGGTCGAGGAGCTACACATCGTTCTTTGGGCATACCGCATGACTCCACACTCCACAACCGGGGAGACTCCGTTTAGGATGACCTACAGGACCGAGGCGGTCATCCCCGTAGAAATTCGAGAACTGACGCGATGCGGGGAAGCATCCCTCGACGAGGAACTGAACAAGGAGGCTCATACGAGTCGAGCTGGATCTCGTTGAGGAAATTCATTCTGAGGCAGCCATACGGGAAGATTCCCTCAAACAGAAAATAACTTTACACCACGACGCGAAAGTCATAAAAAGAGAATTCCAAGTGGGTAGCCTGGTCCTTAGACGGAATCAGAAAAATCCACGAGAAGGCAAGCTAGCCGCTATCTGTGAAGGCCCGTATCGTGTCCGAGATAAAATGGGCAATAGGGCCTATTACCTTGAAAACCTACAAGGTGAAGAACTTGCTCGACCATGGAATGCAGAAAAATTTAAGCAATACTATAGCTAAAACAGCTTACAAGGGCGTGTGAGGTACGACCATAAACATTCATCACTAATCGAAAGGGAGGATAACGCTCGCATAAGGCGAGCATAACCATCCCCGATGTTGGACATCTCAAACGAGCTCCAATATCGCAGTACCATGTCGGTAGGACACCTAGCTCGCGATGGGAAGGCCCAAGCCCCGGGATCAGGGTGTTAATCGCGACCCTAGTATCAATTCACGGCGGACGTAAAACCCGTCACCTCGTCGGTTCCCTAAACCAACGAGCCTATACAGTCGAGCACAAAAGTTCAAACAAACACCAGTTCAAACAAAGGTAATGAACACCGTCAAATTCCGAACATAATATTATATTTAACCCAGCCAAAACCTAGTCGTTAAAGTACAAAAGTGGCACGCAGGTTGTTACAACAATCAAAACAGGAACGCAGGCCAAAAATTCAAAATAAACTAAGGATCGCTACCCAGACCTACGCTTCCTCGTTGTTGTCGTTGTCCTCCTCCTCCTCCAGATTTTCCTCAGGGACAAAGGGACAGACAATCTCCCTGTCAGTTATGTTGCAGTTGTAAGCCGTCCTCTCGGTCACGAGCCCCGAATTCACGACTTTGAGCTGGTTAGTAGCATTATCGAACCCCTCTTTAAAGACGACCACAATATCTTTCTCGAGTTCCCTGATCTGGAAAACCAGGTCACCATGAGCAAGCAGGGCCAACTCCTCCTCAGTTTCATCGTCAAGAGGGCGGACGACCCCTTCCAGCAGCTCGAACCTAGTACGAAGACGTCCATATTCCTCGACGGTCTTGTTGAGCTCAATCGCCTGCTCCTTCAAACCCTTGTTTTCTTCAGCCAGGGTATCCAGCTCGCGCTTGACTTCCTCTAGCTTAGAACTCAACCCTTCTTGGAGCTCGTGCTCCTTCTTGTAGTCGGCCAAATCTTTAGAGAGCTTGTCCCGTTTAGCCCGCATAGTCCGAAGTGCTTCTTCCACAACCTCCAACTCAGCAGTGTTGTTGGTGGTGCCGGACAGAACCATAGCCGTCTCCATAACCCGGATGACAACAACAATGTCCCGAGCCACACCAGCCAGTCTGTCCGCAAATTCCTGGTCGAGCAACGCCTTTGCTTCAGTGGCCGACACCACTACGGTGCCTTCAGCATTGGAGAAATCCCGCTCCAGATGATAAGGGGCCACTGATAGCTCCCTTAGTCGCCAGACGAACTACCGCCCACTGCATTTAACTGTGCAAGAGAACCATCGGTCCGTGGCCGCTTTGAGTGAGGGGAATTGACGAACGGTGGAGGATTGTCCGGTATTGATATTAGGGAGATTTGCTGGGGGATAAAGGTCGGACTGGAGGTAATGGATCCACCAACCCCATGCTCCTTCGCCACCTCCTGGACGCAACTTGTAACCTTCTTCTTCTTTTTTCAAATCCTGCCCGGATCCCCGGCCTGATTAGCCAGCTTCAATATGCGTTCCTTGACTGAGGGCATCTTGCCTGCAAAATAAAAGAGGATCCGCAAAACTGATAGAAAAATAGAAGGAGAAAAAAGACCAAGAAACACTACCTAACAACCGAACAGCCTCCTCGTATGTACTACACTCGAGCATGGCTTTGGTGTTAATTAGCCGAGGTTTTAGGATGGGCGACCCATCCTCGCCTAGGTAGGGGTTGCCCAATCTATCTACGCATATAGCCGGAAGGAAACTATGGACATAATCCACCAGTTTTTTATAAGACAACCTATCCTCGCTCCCCAAGCTCGCATGCCTGACACGGTAATGGTCGGTCAGCTGATCAAAATGATCGGGTTGCCATCTAAGGGGGGTCCTCGACATCAATTTCTCCTCACTGTTGGCATCCCGCTTCAATAAATATAAAGTGTCAAGAACATCTTGGGTGATAGGTTTTACCGCGTACCACCTATCCTTGAAGTTGCAGACATAATCAACATAAGTTTTGAACAACCTTGAAGGCTGCTTGAAGGACACCCAGTTGTGCCGCCCATCTCTACCCGAGCGTTGTAGATGAAAGATGCGGAAGAAGAGGGGTAGCGTGCAACCAATCTTGAGATACCGATAGACTAACTCGAACGCCCGGATAAATGAGATCGCATTGGGATGAAGCTGCGAAGGCGCCAGCCTTAACCATTTGAAGACCCCCATCTGGAAGTCATTGAAGGGGAGCCTCATCCTCGCCTCCCGAAAGGCGAACTCATACATTGCGAAGCGTTTCCCCGCAAAATGTTAGCATATCCTATCTTCCTCTTAGGGAGCATAACCCAACCAGTTGGGAGGACCCCTGGGGCCCAATTCCTCGACTAAAGTAAAAACGGGGACGTTTCATCCACGAAGCGTGAATCTGCTTCCAATGGCTCGTCAGCAAACCACGAGAATTCACCTAGCTCAGTCGAGGAAGCGACTGAGTCCCCTTCCTCGGAATTCCTCTGGTTAGCGGTACCTGAAAAGCAGAAGGAACAAGTGAATTCGACGTCGCATCAAATCCACCCTTCCACCGTAGTTCAAGTTAAAGGGCGAAGGAGGCCGAACACACGACCTACTCGTAATTAAAACGCCCCAACTAATGAAAGGACCTGTAAAAAGAAAAAATCTCTCACCCGGGCACTGGGGAACACCCTAAGTTCACAATGAAATCAAGAAACTCTCGCTCGGCGTATTCATAAGACGCCTGTAACATTCATCTAATTATGGTGGTTCTGACCAGCCCATTCATAAAAACATGCTAATTATGCCCGACTTATTCAAGTTGTGCCTAAGACATTCATACACAAACCCTAGAAACACGCCTAAAACGGAAATCTACCTACTTTAGGCGAGAAAACCGCCACTACAATTACCTAAAAACCATAGAAATTGCCAGAAAAGGGAAGTTAGAGGGTTACCTGACATGATGATGGCGAGCAGGTAGTGGCGGTGAATGACAACGACAACGGTGGTTGCATTGAGAAGGGAGGGTTAATCACTGGAGGTCCGGTTATTCAAAGGGGAGAAAAAGTGATGCGTGTTTTTCGCAAGTGTACGTACGCGTCAGAGTAATATAAAAGATTGTCGAATCCACAGTGACCAAATTTCAATCTATTGTTATGGTGTGTATCTAAGGCAATTGAAAATAGTAGTTTCAAGGAGTGCACAATGATAAATAAAGTAATAAATTTAAGTTAATTGATAAAGATAGGTTCGAATGTAATTCACATAATCAATTGATAATCAAGTACTTGCTAATAGAACTACTTATGGGCAATGTTTTCTACTTTGAGAAGAACCAATTTAACGGGAACTGTCGCTTTCACGTAATCAGAACCGAGTTGTGTACTCCCTAATCAAACCCTCTTATTGTCACGGATAAAAGGCACACATTGCGTTAGAGTAGTAAACCTATTTTTAAGAAATGTAGTATGTTAACTAAGTCGAAAAGTATTTTGACCTGGATTTTCTAACAAAAAAGAGGTTCCTATGAACCAGACTCTAAACTTCTTAACGCTAAAGCGCTTTCGCTATTTTTGAAATAGTTAAAAATAATTAAGTTTAAATAGACGTCGGACGAAAAGTAAAGTAGTGCGGGAAAGTAAATAGACAATAGTTAAAGCAATGAAAACCTGCTCCAATCGGAGGGTTGAATAAAATACGAAAATGGCGGCAGGATTAACTTCCTTCCAAAGTGCTCCAAGACTTAATCGCACAAACACATACAGACTCGATCACTCGATTGTAGTAACACTCCGATGTGAAGCGGTTACTACTTTTACAACTGATATATGCTTAAGATAACTAAGTTTGGATGATGAGAAATGAACTAAAGGCCTTCTATTTATAGGCTGAGGAATAAGAGTGGAAAGACAGAAGTGCCCCTAACTTCTTTTGGGAGGGAAACGAAATGTGAGGGTGGCGCCCGCCACCACCTCATGGCACCTGCCACATGAACCCATGTGGAAAGAAGTGAGAGATATGGAAGTTGTCAGTAGTTGAGCCCTATCCAACTTACGGCCTACCCCATGGCGGCCGCCATAATGGGTGCCACAAGCACAAAATGCAGATTAACTTGATTTTAGCTCTTTTCAGCTCCTTTTTCGCTCCTTTTCTCGCTCGAGGCTCCGATTAAACAAAAAACCTGAAAACAAAGGAAAAATAGTAATAACATAACAAAATGACACTAAAGAACTTAGAATGCATGCGAAATCAGAATCAAAAATACGGTAAAATTTAGTGTCATCAAAAAGTGAAATGAAATGGTCCCCCCACTTTATATACAAGAAGAGCGCGTGGAGGAACGCGCCTAGAAAATCATTACCTAGGTTCCCTAGGTCGGATAGAATTCAAAGCGTCGTGGCACAGTAAACGAAGCGGGACGCATTGAATTCCCTAAACAGTTCACCTCGAAGAATTTTGAACGGCGTCGTGCACCCGTAAGGATCCCCGACATCTCTAGATGTTATGCGCCAAGGAATGATGCTCACACAATCCTGTAAACAAAACTTCACGACGAGGAATGATGCTCATGCAATCTTCAACGCGATCTTACGCTCGCCACGACTCACCGAATCTGTTCCTCGAACGACTCCCCAACTCGTCAGATCAAATCCTTCTGGACGAACGATCGATCCCGACTACTTACATGACACACGATTATACCCGACATAGGAGTGGTGCCCGACTTTACTTTTTCTCAACTCATCGCTCTGTCCCAGAGCCTCGACTTGGGGGGCTCCTGTTCTGGACTAGGCCTCCAAGACATAGCTAGACTCAGGCCCAAATCCCCTTAAGACCGGGGCGCGGTCACGTCGGGCAGATGCATATAATAGTCTGACAGAAGCAAATACCACGAGCATCCCACGAAGAGGTCAGGAGCCACCTCGACCTATTACATAGGCGCCTGGGAGACCATGTATTCCCCTTGCGCGCCACGTCATCCAACTGTTCCCCTTTTATCTCCTGAAAGATATGGATAGTTTGACCAAGGACAAAGACCACGTGCTAGGTCTTACACGCTCATACGCGTACCTTGGCAGTTCTTCCTTGGGTCTAACTAATCCAACCCAAGAAAGGACTTTGGCCCAGCGCTGGGGGCTCACTATAAATTCCCTTTTTCACTAAAGGGTTAGGTATTCTGATTCATTCTCTCTTTACCATTCTCTTGTACCCAATCTCACTTAAGCTTCAGAGTGTGTTGCAGGTACACCCCCTTTTCCTCTTCCACCTCACTTTGTTCATACTCGAACCCTAGAAGACCTTTCTGATCAGGTAAGATCATAAATAAAAAAGTAAATAATACTTTTATTAAAATATCTTTTATCAAATATTGAAAATGATAAAAATGATATTAATTAGAGGAATAATTAAAAAAAAACAAATATTACATTGAAAATTAAAAATAATCATTTTTATAAAACAATTTTATTTTAAAAATGAGTCACTCGGTTCATCTCTTAAAGTGAAACTGAATTTTATATTGTTAATTTGTTTTGCTTCACTCCTAATATTATTAGCTAGATTTTGACTGTCTCAATTTTTTATATATATTATATCAATTTTAAACTAAAATTGTTTAATCTGGATATAGTGATTAGTGACCACCTATGCTTGAATACTTGACTGCAAAGAATATTTGGCGCAAGTAAGATCTCCCATAAATTCTAAATAAAAATATGCTAAATATAAGTTTTGTAGTAATTTATTTCTGATATTCAATTCAATTTAATTTAAATGTCACAATTGAATTATGTGTAAATTTAAAACACGTTTCTTAATCATAGTCAATACAATAGTTAAGTGTAATAAAGATATATTATTTGATAAAAAAAAAGCTGTAGTAATTTAAACTAAACTATTAACAACATACCAAAATGAAACCAATCCCATGTCAAACACTGTTTCTATGAAACCAATCCCATGTCAAAATGGAATATAAAAATTTCGTCAATATGTAACATTCAATACAATTTAATTTATAATCGAGAGAAATCGTAGGAACTTGTTTTATTGCACTATAAAACCAATACAGTGTTTCCATGCAATTACATCATTTCAATTTTCACACGTTTTGTAATACTAAAATTGCACTCTCATTTCACCATGGATAACACAGTTAACCAAAGAAAGAAAACCATGGGACGCAAGAAAATCGAAATCAAGAAAGTCGAAAAAGAAAGCAACAAGCAAGTCACATTCTCGAAACGAAGATCCGGTTTATTCAAAAAAGCTTGCGAACTTTGTGTCTTAAGCGATGTTAACCTAGCCATCATTGTGTTTTCACCTGCTGATAAACTATTCTGTTGCGGTCGACCAAACACCGAGGCGATCCTCAACAGTTACATCAAAGGAACCACCGAGTTCGAGGACCAGAAATCAACGGGAGAAGATTCTTCGATCTGTGAAGAGTATAATAGGGAATATGAAGAGGCACTAAAGATGTTGGAAATGGAAAAGAAGAAACTTGCGGATACTGAGAATATTGCTAGGGTTCGCAATAGATCTGGATGGTGGAATAATTCTATAGATGATATGAGTGGTGAAGAGCTTGAACAGTTTATGATGTCGATTTTTGAGTTAAGGAGGAAGGTTGCTGAAAAAGAACATGAACATCTCATGAGGTTTTCTATGTAATAGAAATGTTCGCCATTATGAATACAAGTTTTTATTTTATTGTTAATGTTGTTTTAGTTTGCTTGCACACTTTGTATTATGCAATGGACATTTGTTTAATTGTAATTTGATTTGGATACCTTTCTCATTTCATGTGCTTATTTGAATCATTCCATCATAATCATTTCCTAAGGATTAGTCATAGTTCTCTGATTCTCTCTTTCCTGCACTGAATTAAACAAAACCATAACCACCAGACCTTCTTCTGATTGGTTAGTCAATACATTTATAACTTCGTAAGATAGCTTACTCATTCCTTGACTACACGCAATGTTGAACATCTTAGGAACTTTAAGCAGTCTAGGATGTAACAATGAGTTTTCATACTACTTATAGAGTCACATAACATTATCACACATCTGAGATAACATTGCTCTTCCCATCCAAAACCATTCATCTCAGTCATCATATTCCATCTTCTACAAATCTAGCTCGCGTTCTTACTCATATACAATACGAGTTACATGCTTAACTTAAGGAATATTTCATTCCATTCCATCTCTTTCCTAGAAAAATAACTCACAAATCCTTTCAATAGTGTAAAGTAGCATTGTATACATCAAGCGCCACTCTCATGGGGTCTACATCAAAGGCCGTGTATCTCAGAAAAATATCCAATGTCATACAATGACTAACCACTTCCACATTACTAATACATATGCAAGATAATGAACCGATCTCATCAAAATCATCACTTGCTAAGTCTCTTCCAACTTCACTCCTTATAATTTACATTACTCAAAATAGTGATACACCTAAGATTTACTCACACTAAGTATGGTTCACGGTTTGTTCCCCAGACATCTAATGTAATACCTCGAAAATTTATTTAATTCTCTGAATAGTATTAATTAAGATTAATATGGTTCCGGTGTGTTCTGAGAATTTTCTACTAAAATAATTAGAGCAACCGACAAACTCATATTAATTAGTTAATATTATCTGACTCAAAGGTTTTATTAATTGATACATCTGAGACATTTTTGGATACCCTCAATTTTGAACCAGTTATATTACTAACTAATATAGATATTATCAGTATAAGAATTGTTTTGTTTAACAATATCCAAACATAGAAACCTTTGAGAGAGAGAGAGAAGAGAGAAATCGGAGAAAAGCCTATGAAGAGAAAAACCAAGAAGGAGAAGGAAACCTTTGGATTATAAAGCGCCATCTTCGTCAATCTCCTCGATTCTTCTTCATCTTCATTTCTAGAGGCGGGTTCTAGGTAGAAGCTTTTCATTTTAGTTTTCTTAAAATTCTAAGTTTTTAGGTTGGATTTTGTGGAAATGGTAAAACTTGTTAAATCGATGTTTTAAACTGTTAAAGTGTCATATAATCGATATAGGATAGCTGGTATATGTATGAATGTGATACATGATAATTTATATGTTGTCATTATGTGAAAAAATGGAATTTCTCTGGTTTTGAATGCTGAAAATGCAGGAAATTGTACTTACTGACTGCAAGTACCCGGTTACCCCCAGGGTGTTAACCAATTACCACATTGAAACTTTGAAAGTTTTTGTGAAAATTGAACTGAGTAACCGGTTACCCTCTGGGTAGTAACCGGTTACTGAAATGTGTCTAGAAACACCATTTTGCTTCTGTTTTCGAAGTAACCGGTTACTCTCTGGGTAGTAATCGGTTACCACTGTTGCGTTTTGAAAAATACTGAAAAAAATTCATAACTTTTTACCCGGGTGTCCGATCGAAGCATTCTTGGTATCATTGGAAAGCTATGACAAAGTACTATATATCCATAAGATATGGAACTCACTGAGATGTTAATATCTCACCCCACTATTATTGTTGCTTTTCAGGTTTTGTTTGCAGGTTTGATTTACAAGTGGAGCTATGCTCGAGATGTTTCAAGAGAAACATAGATTAAGTTTTTCCGTTGTGTATTTTATCTTTCGTACAATGAAGGAAATTGTATTGATATTAGTATTTTTATTTTAGTATATGTTACATGTCTTGTACCATAGTTTGTAGTATGTTTTAGTATTGGTCAAGAATGTGAGTTATGCTATTAGGCGCTTATGATGGTGTCGATACCAAATAAAGACTTGTATGATATTATTCTAGATATATATTATATAGGGCGTTTCATATCTAACTTCTTTGGCATCTCTACATATGATCAACTACACATTACACCTTTAAGAATTACAATTTCAAAAATATCAATCTGACATGCAATAACGTGTAACGCCATCTTCAAACACACACATCCACAACGACGCACCAATGAGATTTATGACACACTAAGTTCTAACTAAGTGTATGCAACACCCTAATTTTTTATCCTAATATTTTTCATATTTTCATTTGCATTTTTGCATTCAAACAAAATCATACATTGGTTCTTCTTTCCTTCTCGGTTGTAGGTTTATGCTTCACAGGGGATCATCATTGCTTTTGTATGCCTTTTATTTGTTTATGTTTACTGACCATTAATCAAAATCCAAAAATATTTTATTTTCCACTTTTATTAACTTTTTCAGGAAGAAAGCAAGAATATCAAAACAGTTCCTCAGCTCGAATGAATTTCATCTGAACAAAGTCAAAGATGATCTGCAAGCAATTCAAATTCATCTGATCAAGAATTCCCAAGTTTTGATTGATTATTATTCAAGGAATTCCAAGGTTCATGTGTTTATTTCCACGCCTTCTTTGACGAACAAGAGAATCGAACCGAAACCACAACAGTACAAGAAAAACAATTATATTTCAAAATTTGTACTATGTAACCGTTAGCACCCAGGTGATAGTCGGTTACACACATAAAAATTGGAAAAATGGGACAACAATTCAAATTTTCTGATTTTGGCACCAATTTCATTTTTTAATCACATCTGGAATAGTCTAGACCATCTCCATTTAATTCCCCTACATCATCAAAATTAATTTCTCCCATGTACTTTCATTAATCACCACTCTTTTGCTAATTTTCCTCCAAATTTGATTTCTAAGCCTAATTTAGATCTTCCCAAACCTAGCTCAAATCCACCAAATTTCCATACCAAAATTCTTTAAATAGCACCCTCATTTCACTCATTTTTCAAGCTTTTGAGAGCCAAAACACCTCTTGTAAATTATCTCCCCAACTACCAAAATTCACTAAAGCTCAATTTCTTCTTTTGAAAGTTATCAAGAATTCACATTGAAATTTTGATTAACTTTGAGCTAAACCTTCATCCATTCCATTTTTCTTCATCAATTTCAGTAGACCAGACTTGTTTGTGGTGATCTTGAAGTAATTTGGAGTTGTTCTCATTCTTGAAGTGGTAATTCATCTCACACCATTGTTGGACCTTCATCTTCATCATCCATAATGTAGATCTTTGGTGATTCTTATGCTTGATCCTTTTGGATCTTATTTTATCTTTTGATTTCTGATTTTTACTCTAAAATTCATTCAAATTAAGATTTATGATCACAAGGTGTTTGAAAACTGTTTTGAAAGAGGATCATGCCAAATTTTGCATATATTTTTGATTTTGCATACAGTGTAACCAATTAGCACCCAGGATGTAACCGGTTACACAGTGTATTTTTTGACAACTTTCTGCATTTTTTAACTATGTAGCTGGTTACGCCCTAGGTAGTAACTGGTTACATCTAAAGCAGAATGAAAAATATTGTTTATTTTGGGGTTATTTTGGTCTTCCTTGCTTTTTCTTCCATTTCCCTGTGTTCTTAGCCTTAGATCACATAATTTTGTGGTTTAATTTGGCTTTCTTTTCATCTAATTCTCCTTTTATTTTTTATCAATGAAAGTCTTATGGATTTCAAAATTTCTTTGTTGAATTCATGATCAAGACTAGATCGTTACCTATTTAATTTTCGTGTGACACTGTTTTCGGATGACAACCTACATGTTGTTCATCTAATATGCATTAGAACTAATAATAGTTACCTTAATTGGTATTGACCAGCCTCGTTGTAGGGTGACTTCTATATAAGTTAATTGGCGATTGCTTAACATATCGCTGCATTTGTCCCTCTATATCCTTATCGGCATTTGTACTTTCGTGGCCCGAACCTTGATTGGTTGTGCAAACCCAAGCATGGTCGATCTTTGTGCTAAGTTCATAATTCTCAAACTTGTTGTTATAGAGGCTTTGATTGTATCAATATTCTGACAAGTTTTATTAATCAATGACTTGAGTTCATCGTTCAACCATATAGTGCAAAACGCGAGACAAAATTCGGTTGTCACTTTGAGATTTTTGGCCTTGATGCCTTTGTTACATTTTTTCTTTATGGATGATTAAGTTCACCACATTATTATGCATATATTATATTGCTTTTATTTCCTTCTTGCTCCCTATCCTTTTATTTTACTTCTTACTTCCTTCTCTTTATTTTATTATGCTTTATATCATCCATTATCATGTTTATGTTTATGTCTATTATCTCTTGTGTTTTTCTTTTCTTCTTGTCTATTTGGACACCAAAAACATTAATAAAGGCATAAACACTTTAAAATACTTGTTCTTAATTGTGGATTGTGGTTACTATCCCTTGGTTTGAAAGATTTCTACATTTGGACCTATGGACTTAGTACTAGGATATCTACGGTGGGCCCCACATTAGGTTAGTTCTAGATGTTTACTACCAAATCCCCTCACATGTGGGATCTACGGTGTTGATAAGCCATAAAATAAGGACTATACTCTTTTCTACCCTTAGAAGGAGCAAGCCTTCCTAGGGTAATCCTTCGGGATAAGTCAATAGGCAGGAACCTGGTCACAACCCTCTGGGGTTGAGTACACAAGGTCACCGATAATTGATTAGGTAATCTAGGTTCTTGGAGTCACGTACCACATCCAAATCATCATTATGACAAGGTAACCCCACCGATAATGACAAAAGTTTGGAGGATCTATTCCAAGTGCGACCTCCATGAATTGCCAAGAAGCATATTCTGAAAAAACACTTCCATTCTGCATCCTAATTTCTAGGGTTTCCCTCGGGCTTGGGTTTTAGCTTCACACATGTAGCCCCCAATCCCCATGTTGACGATAATAATAATAATAATAATAATAATAATAATAATAATATGATAATAAACATAAAAAATAAATAATATCCCAAATATAATATCGCCAGAATAATATCCCAATAAATGATATATAGAAAATAAAATAAAATTTAAAAAAAAAACCATAAATAAAGACAAAAATCCCAACAAACAAAAAAACCTAGAAATCTTATGAATAGGATTGACTTTCTAAGTATCCCCAGCAGAGTCGCTAGCTGTCGCGGCCAGCTTAAAATTTAAGAGTCGCCATCATATTTTTAGGGAAAATAATGATAAACCTAAATCCCTAAGGTAGAGAATCATAGATTCGAAAGTCGGTTAAACAAGAGGAAGATGTTAGGCACCCCTCACTTTTGTTGTATTCGATAGGATCCTTCTTAAGATTCTAAGGGTATGTTTGTTTGTATAAGATATTTATTTATTTTCCTAAATACAATAAAAACATAATTAAACCATAATTTTACTCACTAAGGTTTGTACTAACCATATGCCTATGTACCTTCAATTTGAAGGATCAGAGCATCATAGTTCAATTCTCCTACCCCTAAACCCTAATCTTAATGTTTCTAACTACCTCTTACTAAATTTATTAAAACCCCGATTTTAAACCCCTTTTAATATTATTATAAAAAAATTGATTTAAACCTTTTTCACTACTAGAAAATTCGCTTTTAGTGATCGAATTAGAGACCGAAAAAGCTTAAAAATCGGTCACTAAAACATTTTGCGACCAATTTTGAGACCATTATTTTTCGGTTGTAAAAGTGCTAGTCGCTAAGCTTTTATGACAGATTTAGTGACTGAAATTTAGAGACCGGTTTTCGTGTTCTTTTTCAAAAAATAAAATTAAAAAGCACCAGACTTGGGAATCGAACTTGTTACCCCATACTATTTCAATTTCAATTAATTCTTACCACTAGACCACTTAATATAATTTGTTATATTCTCTCTCTCTCTCTCTCTCTCTCTCTCTCTCTCTCTCTATATATATATATATATATATATATATATATATATATATATATATATATATATATATATATATATATATATATATATATATATATTAGAAGATTATTTTAATTTAATTGGATGTAATGAAAATTAAATTTGATTTTACTAATGTAATTGTATAATGAAAATAAAATTTATTTTTATGCATATATAAAAATAAAATATCATAATTGTTTATATAATTATATATTTTATTTGTTATAAAAATGTGAATCATTTATTAAAAAATTAAAATAAAAAGAATAAAAATCTATAAACAAATTGGAGAGAAATAGTTTAAAACATAAAGAGAAAAACAACAAAAAATACCAGTGACCGAAATTTCGGTCTCTGTATTTTTTATATAAATTAAATATTGTATAAAAATCTTTTTTTAGACCAAATTGGTGGTCACAAAATTTTGGTCGCTAAATCGGTGGCTAATATTTATTTAGTGACCGAATTTGTGACCCCAAAAAGTTTGCTCATGGATATCAAATTTTGGTCGCGAAATCGGTGGCTAATATTTATTTAGTGACCCCAAAAAGTTTGCTCATGGATTTCAAATTTTGGTGACTAATTCGTTCACTATATCGGTCACTAAAAGCTATTTTTCTAATAGTGTTTTTAAGTTATTATGAAAATCCTGGTAAAACCCCACATTTGAAACCCCTTAAATAAAACCCCAAAATATTTTTATATACCCCAAAACCCTACATTAAGACCCCATATATTATAAAACCTGAAAAATAGATTTAGAAACCAAAAACAATATTTTATGATTTAATCCCCAAATATTATTTAAAATAACAGTATCCCCAAATAATTTAAACCCTAGTAAGATAAAAATACTTTTATAGAAAAAAAATCCCTTATTATATTAAACAAAAATAACATTATACCATAATTATAAAAATAATTAACCAAATCCAATAATTATTAAAACCCCAGATAAACCCAAACACCCCCCCCCCCCAAAAAAAAAAAAATTACTATAATTCTTAATCCCAATAAGAATTTATCCCCGTCCCTAATTTATTATAACATAAACAAATCCCAATTTATAAAAATAATAAACCATTTTTTATTAATTAAAAAAAAATAAATCCCAAATTTATTATAATAAACCCTAAAATATAAACTGAACCCAAGTTTATATAATAAACCCAACCTTATTATAATATCCCAAAATATAATTAAAATCCGACATTTATACATAAATCCCAAAAATTATAATAAGTCCAAAATAATAAATTAACCCAAATTTATTATAAACCCAAAATTATATTAATTAACCATATTTTCTTAAAAATTAATCAAACCCAAAAATTTAAGAAAAAAATAACCCTATTAATCCCTAAGTTTATATTATAATTATTAAAACATTTTTGTTATTCAAACTTTAAATTGATGAAACCCCGGATTTATATTAATTCCAAGATAATTATTAAACATTTTAGTTATTCAAACCTTAAATTGATAATCCTAACCCAAACTATAAAAACACTAACCCTAAACATGAATCTAATCCAAAATTTTCAGAATTTTAAATCCAAACACAAATCAAACAACACATGAATCAACAATAACAATAACAAATTTAAAGCTATGTTGTTACCTCCCATTCAGTGATCAAATTAAGTTGCTACTTTCCTTCCTAAAAATGTAAGATTATGTTGTTACCTCCCCTGCAGTGACCATATTAAGCTGCTGCTTTCCTTCTTCCTTTTCTTTTTTTCTCCTCTTCATCTTTCCTCTTTTCTTTTATTTCTTTGTATCTTCCTTTTTTCCTTTGGTGTGTATCCCCTTTCTCATTGATTCTTACTCTTCTCGTTCGTCTTTGATCCGATATTCTCCTTGTGCGCTTGAATAGATGACAATAAGAGTTTTTAGGATTTTGTGTTGTTGTTCTTCAGTGTGAAGAACAACAACTTTTTAGAGTGATTTTGTAAAATTGTGGATTGTAAAAATAGGAGATATATATGTTCTATTTATAGTCTTAAAATTATGTTAAAGGTTTGGATCTACACAGTTGACCTGATACAAAATAAAATTATAAAAATAATAATATCAAAATAATAATAATAAGATTTGATAATATAATAAAATAAAAATAAAACATATCCCAATAATAAGATATAAAAACTAATTTTATGTATGTCTCTTTATCTTAAAATGCGTCCACCATCCTTTTTCATTTAAAAATTATAAAATAAATTTAATATTGATACTAATAATAAATATTAATAGTATAAGATATAGTATAATAAAAACCCCACCCAATTTTATAAAAAAAAGTTCAACCTTTATCATTATTATTTTTCTCATAAAATACGAAATAATAATTAATTTTTTGTAATATATATATATATATATATATATATATATATATATATATATATATATATATATATATATATATATATATATATATATATATATATATATATATATGATAAATAAATAAATTTGATATATATAATTAAAAATTAATAATGTGATATCCCTTAACCCCTAAAAGAAATAATCATTAGATAAAAAATCTATAAAAATTCAAAAGTCAGTTTAAAAGGTCAAAAGAGTCTCTTTTACTTTTTAGACAGGTGAAAAAACCCCGGGTCAAAATTTAGGATACGACAACATCCATCGTGAGGATCATATTTTTTGAGGTACGACACTAGCATGTAAAGGAAGATGGGAACTTTGTGAAATCTTTAGAGATTAAAAGGACCAAGTTCTAGCGATTAGCTCTCAAAACATCAAAGGTAATGAAGATCATCTAATAGCTGAGGCAATGGCCTTGCTGAAGGTAATCGATGTTGCAAAGGACCATTGCTTTGTGAAGGTAGAGTTCGAAGTTGACAACAAAATTATTATAGATTGTTTAAATCGTGATGAACAACCTAGAACCAATTGGGGAGTTATGTGCAAATTCAGACAATATGTTTTTTTTAGAGAAATTATGTTTTTTCACACGAAGAGAGAAGGAAACAAAGTGGCACACACTATTGCTAAATAACTACGACTAAAATCAGAATACATTAGGTTGAGTGACAAAAGCGTACGTTATAGGCTCGTCAAGTTCAAACAATATAATCTTTATTTTTTAAATATAGAAGATTTAAAATTTAAAAATTAAATAAATAATCACTTTAAAATTATATATTATTATTATAGTATTATTTAAAAATTATATATTATTATTATTAATATAAATGATTAAATATGTATGTGGTCCTCTTAAATATATTGATAATTCGGGTCACCCACTATTTATATTCATGCATCAAACCCAATAGTGATGGCCGTGAGAGGGTGTTTTGGAAAAAAACTTAAATCTCACATTGGCTAAAGATAGAATTCATAAATGATTTATATAAAATGACATATTCATCTTACCAATCGATTTTGTAGGGTTAAATTATATCAAACTTTAATTCTATCAAGGCGTCAGGGGTCATGTTTGAGTGAATGAGGATAAAATTTCATAAAAGAATCACTAAAAAAAAAATCAGATGACACATTTGAACTTTTATCGGTATACACATAAAGAATTTGCAATATCAAATGTCAATGTAATCTTTTATCAACCAAAGTATTAAATGTTACATGTTTATGCCTTAAAGTTTTTTTTTTTACGGCTTGAAATTAATTATTAATTTTTAAAAAGTCTTCTAATCTAAATTATTAAATGGAATATGTTTGTAGTGTGAATTTTCTTCTTTATAAATAAAAATTTAAATTAAGAGAGTTACATTGTATACAATTAAGATCAGAAAAGTTCTCATCTCATAATAAATTTACATGAAATTTGCATTTCGTGAAACCTTTTATGAATTTTTATGAAATTTGCATAAGATTGATAATATTTTGGAGATATTGAAATATATGTTAGAATTAGAGTTTGACCTAATTCACTTTATAAAACCGATTGATAAAATGAGGAGTGTCACTTTAATTAAACCCTTTGTGAGTTATATATTTAGCCAATGTATGACTTGAGTTTTTCTCAATAATATAAATAAATAAGATGCCATTTATTTAAACATAAATATTTAGATAACCTTGAGATACAGTCCTAACCAAGTCACATAAATGAAACTAGTTAATCCTATGTTTCTCTTTGAAATAGATTAAAAGAACATGAAAATATAAATATTCATATGGGCATCCTAACATGTATCTCAACCATCGAATCAAAAGAATACGAAAGGTCCATATATGCTAGTTCTTCCCTTATTGTTGAAGCCCAACAAATGAGATTGCAATATAAGATTCTGAAAATATTATGGTTGAAACATTTAAGCTTGTTGAGGATTTCCTTGATGATAGAGAGACATGTGAGAGTTGAAATTATTTCAAACAAAAAATGGAATAGTGGGTGGGCCTTGAATTACAAGCCTATCGACATGTTGTGTAACCAGTTTTTTAAGATCCTCTAAAGTTTTTTTGAATAATTTCAATTGAGCCATATTCATCCCATCAATGGGACGAGTCCACCAAAATTGAGCTTCA